>JAOPSE010000003.1:18728357-19936183 GCA_029449295.1 Zea luxurians
AGCTATCTCTAAATCGAAAATATTCCCTTAAGATTTGGGACGGCATCGCTCATCCATCATTCCACTCTCTCTCTCTCTACATTAAGCCCAAACAAAAAATGGAAGGATCTCACTCCGTTGTCATAATCTGGAATGGAGTCACTCCGCTACTCAAATATGGAATGGAACCACTCCACTCTCGTGGTTCTAGTGTCTCTGTCCTCATGACCCACTCTCGTCTTGTCTATATTGTTGTGTTGGTAACTTTTTCCTTTGTTATACTTCCACTCAACTATGGATTTTGGTCCTGTTTGTTTCCTTCCAGGACTATATAACCACCTTATCTATACTATCTATTAAGCCAACAATGTAGACTCCAACCATGCCCCTCCTCGTCCTCTCCTCGCATGCGCCCCTCGCCTTGCCTTGAGTCCCAACGGCTCCATCCGTCCCATCCACGTAGGCCATTCGCATGCCACGCATGGCGGTCGCGCCTCCCCCTCCGCACTGAAGCACGTGCCCGCGGGCGTTCCCCTCGCCCAACTTTCTGCCCCAATCGTCCCATCCGTCGATTCTGCCCCATCCGTGCAGGCCAACCGCGTGCTGAACAACCACCCCGTCAAGCACAAGCCCCGTCGCCGCTTGGAAGCAAGAGCAAGCCCCCCGCCGCCACCCTCGCGTTGCCAGCCCCCGCCCACCGCTCCCACCCCCGCCGTGAGAGCAATACAACGTCGTGATTCCCTCCCTAGCCTGCCCATGCCCCCACCCCACACCCGCCCCGCAACGCCCGCCGTCGAGGCCGCGCCCCCTCCCCCACAGACACGCACACCCCCATCCCCCACCTACCCCACCGCCGTGGCCGAGCTCCAAGACGACCACCACCCTGAGCTCATTGGTCTGGGACTCCCCCTCTCGCGTCGATCCCATGGCCCCACACCCCTGTTCTGTGTTTTGCCCAACCGTTGTCTCCCCCACGCCCCCAGCTGGACCATCTCGGCGCGGGCGCGCCGCGACAGCGGCAAGGCATGACATCCCGCTACCATGGCAAGCCTGTCCAGGTTGCTTTTCTTCTCGTCACGGGGCCCTTGAGGCGGACCAGCTCCTCAGAATCCGCCATCGCCGCCCACGCGCCCGGCACCGCATTGCGTAGCAGCGACTCCGCTAGCATCGTCGCGCCGACACGCGCCTCCTACGAGGTCGCGCTCTGCAGCACACGCACAAGGGACGCAATTGTCGACAGCATGTCGGCAGCGAGCGCATCGGCCACACGCCTATTTCTCTCCTCCTCAACGTCTTCTCTACATCGCCCCGCTGCCCCCACATCTCGCTTAACCGTACCCCGCACCCTACTCAAACAAACCCTTGTTGTGCTTCCTCCTCCAGATCCCGATGCCTCGACTCCATGGCCGCCCTCGTCCCTAGCTCCAGTCTCTCTCCGCCCTCTAGCTCAAGATCGCAAGCGCACATAAAGCATGGAGCCCGCAGCCGAGGACACTGCATCTGCCGTGCTAGACTCGTGGGAGACGGCCGACACGATGGTCACATGAGCCGGCTCATCCTCTCCACGTGTCATGTGTCCTCCCCGCTGGACCTCGCCTTCTCCATGAAGAAGACAGTCACCTCTGTTACCCGAGGATAGATCGTGGGCCGACCCCGACCCTGACCCCTCCATCACTAATCGACGCTGGCTGCATCTGTTCCCCACTAGATATGCGGGCGAGAACATCATCCCGGTGGACGGTGGTCAAGCGGCGGTGTCCTCGAGAAGCAGAGCCTCCGGCACGACTCCAACCTCTTCCTTCGACTTCGACCAAATCCATGAACTACAGGTTCAATCTGTCACTTCCCCTACCATCCGCCTCTCCCTGCCAGAGTCTTCAATCCTCTAGGCTGGTTGTCCATTAGAGAGCTTGTGCTATCGTCCTGCAAGGAGAACTTGGAGTATGTTTCTTGAGCTTGATCCTGGCTCTCCTATTTTTAATCTAATAATAAGCACAATCAAATGTTCAGCACTTAATAGATTTCTCACCTAGGTTAGAAACTTAGAATGTAAGATATTGGTGTTCTGAACCTATATCCAATGTCTATCTAAACTTTGTACATTTTTATGTGTTGTTGTCTGTTACTCAGAAAATGAAAATGTTGTGTCATAACAGGAAGTAAAGTTCTAGCTTACAAATATCTAAAAGTGCCATTTTTCATGTGATGTTGTCCAACACCTACTGTTTTGTCTTTTACCTCGTAGAATGATGTTATCTGGATGCTATATAAACTTATATTTCATGGAACAATCATATCTGAATGTTACCTTACAGGGAAAACAAGCTAGATGTTGCTTTTTTGTGATCAGTGAAACACCTATGAACGCCTCTGTTGGTACTCTGGATCAGGGGTACCCCTTACTACGGTATGAAGACACGATGTCTGTGTGGCTATCCCTAGCCGCGCGGAGAACAGCCCCGAGGATATCTCGTGAGCAGTTGAGGTGGTGTTCTCGTAGACAACGTCATCGGGCCCAGACCTCCTCAAGAAGGCGCAGGACCCCTGTGCGCACAACCTGGACCCCCGAAGTAAAGCAGCCCGGAGCCGTTGGATGGAGTTCGGACCCCACCAAGTGAGCTCCAGACCACCCATAACAAGGTCCCGGGGGAGGAAGTGCCGTGGCCTAGGGATGGGTCCGGTGTTGACGCGTGTCCGGGCTCTATCCGGTGCGCCTCCACTCCCCGCTCGGCCGAGGGCCCCATGCTGCCACATGGCTTATTGCCCGTGACGTAGGCCAGCGGGCGGTGCATGACGTAGGGACTCTAGGCCACGTGGCCTCCGCATTTATTGTGGAGAGGATGCGCCGCCTGTCCATCCTACTGTCAGGTGATGTGCCCCTTCGACATTTAATGCGTCCTGTCCACTCCGCTGGCAGACGGTGCCCAGGCCATACAGTAGGCGGCGTGCCCGTCTAATCTGAACAGTATGCCCGTGCTGTAAGATACGCTATGTCCACCAATACTTGTGCATGACCAGGGCAGCTTCCCCAGCACACCAACACTACGCGGGCCACGGGTGTTAGGGCGCAGGAAGATTGCTCCAGCTGCCAACTATTGCTGCCCCGAGTCTTGCATCCATTGTGCTCCTGGGCCCACATGTCGAGGCTCAGCACTCTTGTACATGCCCCCTTGAACTATAAAAGGGGGAGCATGCAACGTTACAAGGGGGTCAGACCCAAGTCATCGAGAACACACTTAGACTCCCTCAGGCTTACACACGACTCAAGCTCTCAAGCAATACAACACACAGTGGAGTAGGGTATTATGCTCCGGCGGCCTAAACCACTCTAAACTCTTGCGTGTTCTTGTGTTCATTCCTACTTTTCCCAACAGGCAAAACGCTTAAGCCCCCTCCACATCTAAGGACTTAGGGCGGGTGCACTCCGCCACCTGGTCGGAGAATTTCCTCTCCGACATTTGGCGCGCCAGGTAGGGGGCTAGGATTGAAGTTTTTGCTTGTTTTCCTGTTCGACACTATGGTCCATATCGCCGAGCACCGTGACGAGACCTCTAAAGACTTCCCCATGGAGGAGGAGGCCGCATCTTCTACGTCGCAGAGTTCTGGCCGCCCGACGCCTGGTGCCGCAGCTGTGCGCCCTGCACAACAACACACGCCAACGCAGGCGTCCCGGACTCCATCGGGGGTTGCTCCCGCCGGAGCGCTCTCTGCGGCCAGGGAGTTGTTGCGCCACCCACTAAGCTCCACGGCCTCTCCGAGTGCCATGAAGCAGTGGCGCAACGACGTGGATCGCCTTCTTGGCATGGCGCACTCTGCCTCAACCAGGCCCAAGCCTCGGTCATCCCAGCGTCAGCATGAGGCGTCGGCGTTGGTGCGCTCACCCTCGGTGAGGGCAACGCCAACTGAGGACCTGAGGGCGGAGCTCAACCGCCGGCGCGCGGCGGAGGGCGCTCCGGTCTCTCCGGGGAAGTCTAATGACCTGCGAGCAGAACTCAACCGCAGACGTGCGGGAGAGGACGCCCGCGTCTCCCTAGAGAGGGTGCGAGAGCGTCGACAAAACATCGAGGGGCGTAGCCTCGATCAAGACTTCGCAGCGGTAACACCGCAAACGCCGGCGAGTGCCCGGACCCAGGCCGGTGTCCCATTGGCTGGCGTAGGCTGCGTCGCTCTCGCGGATCATCTCCACGAGGCATCTTGGCCATCAAAGTTCTGACCGCACTTGCCGGAAAAGTATGACGGTACGTCAAACCCATCGGAATTTCTGTAGGTGTACGTCACCGCTATCACATCAGCAGGTGGAAACACCGCTGTGATGGCGACATATTTTCATGTCGCCTTGTCTGGGCCCGCCAGGACTTGGCTCATGAACCTTGCCCCAGGGTCAATCTACTCTTGGGAAGAGCTCCGCGCACGGTTCACAGCAAACTTCACCAGTTCTTACCAGCAACACGGCGTGGAGGCCCACCTCCACGCAGTGAGGCAAGAGCCCGGAGAAACTCTCCGGACATTTATCTCCCGCTTCACTAAGGTGCGAGGTACTATACCTCGCATCTCCAATGCTTCTATCATCACGGCCTTCCGCTAGGGGGTAAGTGATGAAAAGATGTTGGAGAAGTTGGCCACGCATGACGTGGAAACGGTCCCCACTCTCTTTGCTCTGGCTGACAAGTGCGCCAGGGCTGCTGAGGGCTGTGCGTGGTGAAAGGGAAATAGGGTCAAACCTTTTCCATATGAATTTTGGTGGTTGAATTGCCCAACACAAATTATTGGACTAACTAGTTTGCTCTAGTTTATGAGCTTTACAGGTGCCAAAGGTTCACTATAAACCAATACAAGTCAAAAGAAAGGGTTCAAAACTAAGGAGTAAATTGTACCGAAGGCAACCTTGGTCTGGCGCACCGGACTGTCCGGTGCACTAGGGAATCCAACTCCAAACTTGCCACCTTCGGGAATTCTGGGAGCTGCCCCGCTATAATTCACCGGACTGTCTGATGTAGCACCGGACTGTCCGGTGTGCCAACGGAGCAACGACTACTTCGCGCCAACGATCATCTGCGAAGGCATTAAATGCGCTACAGTGCGCACCTGGGCGCACAGAAGTTAGAGCAGGCGCTAGAATGCGCACCGGACAGCCTACAGGACCTGTCCGGTGGCCCAGTTGTCAGAAGCTCCAACGGTCGAACCCTAACAGTTGGGTGACGTGGCTGGCGCACCGGACTGTCCGGTGCGCCCGTCGACAGAAGCCATCCCCAACGACCATTTTGGTGGTTGGGGCTATAAATACCCCCAACCACCCCACATTCATGGCATCCAAGTTTTCAGCATTCTCACCTCATACAAGAGC
The DNA here is from genome assembly GCA_029449295.1 of Zea luxurians. Classification (NCBI taxonomy): domain Eukaryota; kingdom Viridiplantae; phylum Streptophyta; class Magnoliopsida; order Poales; family Poaceae; genus Zea; species Zea luxurians. Next base: position 18,733,681 of record JAOPSE010000003.1, read on the forward strand.
TATAGCATTCAATACAAGACACAAACAAAGAGATCAAATCCTCTCCCAGGTCCGGAATCACTCCAAACAAATTAGTGACTAGAGAGAGAGACATTTGTGTTCTTTTGAGCTCTTGCGCTTGATTGCTTTTCTTCTTCCTCATTCTTGCTTCCATAACACCTGTAATCAAAACAAGAGACACCAATTGTGTGGTGGTCCTTGTAGTGGACTAAGTGTCCCATTTGATTGAGAAGAGAAGCTCACTCGGTCTAAGTGATCGTTTGAGAGAGGGAAAGGGTTGAAAGAGACCCGGTCTTTGTGACCACCTCAATGGGGAGTAGGTTCGCAAGAACCGAACCTTGGTAAAACAAATCACCGTGCCATCCGTCCTTATTTGCTTGTGATTTGTTTTCGCCCTCTCTTTCGGACTCGTTTATATTTTTAACGCTAACCCCGGCTTGTAGTTGTGCTTAAGTTTGTAATTTTCAGATTCCGCCTATTCACCCCCCCTCTAGGCGACTTTCAATTGGTATCAAATCCCGGTGCTTCATTAGAGCCTAACCGCTCGAAGTGATGTCGGGAGATCATGCCAAGAAGGAGATGGTGACCGGCGACAAGCCCGTTACAAGCCACAGGAAGGCTCTGTCGGGAGAGTCCTGCAACAAGGGGAAGGAGAAGGAATCCCCTTCACACAAGTTGCATCGGAGTGGCGAAAAGAAAAAGAAGATGAAGAAGGTGGTCTACTACGAGACCGACTCTTCATCGCCTTCCACCTCCGGCTCCGACGCGCCGTCCGTAACTTCTAAGCGCCATGAGCACAAGAAGTTTAGTAAGATTCCCCTACACTACCCTCGCATTTCTAAACGTACTCCATTACTTTCCGTTCCATTAGGCAAACCACTGGTTTTTGACGGTGAAGATTATAACATGTGGAGTGATAAAATGAGGCATCACCTAACCTCACTCCACACTAGTATTTGGAACGTTGTTGAGTTTGGTGTACAGGTACCATCCGTAGGGGATGAGAACTATGATTCGGACGAAGTTGCCCAAATCCGGCACTTCAACTCACAAGCCACCACTATACTCCTCACCTCTCTAAGTCGAGAGGAGTATAACAAGGTGCAAGGATTGAAGAGCGCCAAGGGAATTTGGGACGTACTCAAAACGGCGCACGAAGGAGACGAAGTGACGAAGATCACCAAGAGGGAAACGATCAAGGGGGAGCTCGGTCGCTTCATGCTCAACCAAGTAGAAGACCCGCAAGCCATGTACAACCGACTAAAAACCTTGGTGAATCAAGTGCGCAACCTCGAGAGCACCAAATGGGATGACCATGAAATGGTCAAGGTTATTCTAAGATCACTAGTTTTTCTTAATCCTACTCAAGTACAATTAATTCGTGGTGATCCAAGATATAAACTAATGTCTCCCGAGGAAGTGATAGGTAAATTTGTGAGCTTTGAACTAATGATCAAAGGCTCCAAAAAGATCATCGAGCAAGGCACATCCTCCTCCGTACCCGAAGCACAACCCGTTGCATTCAAAGCAACGGAGGAGAAGAAAGAAGATTCTACTCCAAGTAGAATCCCCATCGACGCCTCCAAGCTCGACAATGAGGAGATGGCGCTCATCATCAAGAGCTTCCGCCAAATCCTCAAACAAAGGAAGGGGAAGGATTACAAGCCCCATTCCAAGAAGGTTTGCTACAAGTGTGGTAAGCCTGGTCATTTTATTGCAAAATATCCATTATCTAGTGATAGTGACAGGGGCGACGACAAGAAGGGAAAGAGGAGAGAAAAGAAAAAGTACTACAAGAAGAAGGGCGGCGATGCCCATGTTTGCTGGGAGTGGGACTCCGACGAGAGCTCCACCGACTCCTCCTCCGACGAGGACGCCGCTAACATCGCCGTCAACAAAGGGCTCCTCTTCCCCAACGTCGGCCACAAATGCCTCATGGCAAAGGACAGCAAGAAGAAGAAGGTAAAATCCAAATCCTCCACTAAGTATGCTACATCTAGTGATGAGGCCAATTCTAGTGATGATGAGGATGATTTGTTTACTCTCTTTGCCAACTTAAACATGCAACAAAAAGAAAAATTAAATGAATTAATTAGCGCTATTCATGAGAAGGATGAACTCTTGGATAGCCAAGAGGATTTCCTAATTAAAGAAAACAAAAAGCATGTTAAAGTTAAAAATGCTTATGCTCAGGAAGTTGAGAAAAATGAAAAATTAACTAGTGAGCTAAGTACTTGCCATGACATTGTTTCCAACCTTAGAAATGAAAATGCAAAATTAATTGCTAAGGTTGAAAAGGTTGATGTTTGTGATGATTCAATTGTTAGTCTTAGAAATGATAATGCCAATTTAATTGCTAAGATTGATCAATTGAATACCTCTCTTGCTAGCCTTAGGAATAATAATGAAAAATTGATTGCTAAGGCTAAGGAACTAGATGTTTGCAATGCTTCTATTTCCAATATTAGAGATGAGAATGATATTTTGCATGCTAAGATTGTTGAATTAAATACTTGCAAACCCTCTACATCTTCCGTTGAGCATGTTACTGTTTGCACTAGATGTAGAGATGTTAATGTTGATGCTATTCATGATCACTTTGTCTTAATTAAACAACAAAATGATCACATAGCTCAACTTAGTGCCAAAATTAATGAGCATGACTTAGAAAATGAAAATTTTAAATTTGCTAGAAGCATGCTCTATAGTGGGAGACGCTCTGGTATTAAGGATGGCATTGGCTTCCAACAGGGCGACAATGTCAAGCTTAATGCCCCGCCTAAAAGATTGTCTAATTTTGTTAAGGGCAAGGCTCCCATGGTTCAGGATAATGAGGGTTACATTTTATACCCTGCCGGTTATCCCGAACACAAAATTAGGAGAATTCACTCTAGGAAGTCTCACTCTGGCCCTATTCATGCTTTTATGTATAAGAGTGAGGCATCTAGTTCTAGGCAATCAACCCATGCTAAATTGCCTAAGAAGAAAACTCCTAAAGCATCAAATGATCATAATGTTTCATTCAAAACTTTTGATGCATCTTATGTGCTAACTAACAAATCCGGCAAGGTAGTTGCCAAGTATGTTGGGGGCAAACACAAGGGATCAAAGACTTGTGTTTGGGTACCCAAAGTTCTTGTATCTAATGTCAAAGGACCCAAAACCGTATGGGTACCTAAAATCAAGAACTAAATCTGTTTTGTAGGTTTATGCATCCGGGGGCTCAAGTTGGATTATCGACAGCGGGTGCACAAACCATATGACTAGGGAGAAAAAGATGGTCTCCTCCTACGAGAAAAACCAAGATCCCCAACGAGCTATCACATTCGGGGATGGAAATCAAGGTTTGGTCAAAGGATTGGGTAAAATTGCTATATCACCTGACCATTCTATTTCCAATGTTTTTCTTGTAGATTCTTTAGATTACAACTTGCTTTCTGTTTCTCAATTATGTAAAATGGGCTACAACTGTCTTTTTACGGATACAGGTGTCACTGTCTTTAGAAGAAGTGATGATTCAGTAGCTTTTAAGGGAGTATTAGAGGGTCAGCTATACTTAGTTGATTTCAATAGAGCTAAACTCGATACTTGCTTAATCGCTAAGACTAACATGGGTTGGCTCTGGCATCGCCGACTAGCCCACGTTGGAATGAAGAATCTTCACAAGCTTCTAAAGGGAGAGCACATTTTAGGACTAACAAATGTGCATTTTGAGAAAGACAGGATTTGTAGCGCATGCCAAGTAGGGAAACAAGTTGGTGTTCATCATCCACATAAGAACATCATGACGACTAACAAGCCACTGGAGTTACTCCACATGGATTTATTTGGCCCGATAGCTTACATAAGCATCGGTGGGAGTAAGTACTGTCTAGTTATTGTGGATGATTATTCTCGCTTCACTTGGGTATTCTTCTTACAGGAAAAATCTCAAACCCAAGAGACTTTGAAAGGATTCTTAAGACTGGCTCAAAATGAGTTTGGCTTGAGGATCAAGAAAATAAGAAGCGACAATGGGACGGAGTTCAAGAACTCACAAATAGAAGGCTTTCTTGAGGAGGAGGGCATCAAGCATGAGTTCTCTTCTCCCTACACGCCACAACAAAATGGTGTAGTAGAGAGGAAGAATATAACTCTATTGGACATGGCAAGAACCATGCTTGATGAGTACAAGACTTCGGATCGGTTTTGGGCCGAGGCGGTCAACACCGCTTGCTATGCCATCAACCGGTTGTATCTACACCGAATCCTCAAGAAGACATCATACAAACTCTTCACCGGTAAAAAGCCCAATGTTTCATATTTTAGAGTCTTTGGTAGCAAATGCTTTATTCTTGTTAAAAGAGGTAGAAAATCTAAATTTGCTCCTAAGGCTGTAGAAGGCTTTTTACTAAGATATGATTCAAACACAAGGGCATATAGAGTCTTTAACAAGTCCACTAGACTAGTTGAAGTTTCTTGTGACATTGTGTTTGATGAGACTAACGACTCTCAAGTAGAGCAAGTTGATCTTGATGAATTAGATGATGAAGAGGCTCCGTGCGTCGCGCTAAGGAACATGTCCATTAGGGATGTGTGTCCTAAGGAATCCGAAGAGCCCATTCGAGCACAAGATCAACCATCTTCCTCCATGCAAGCATCTCCACCAACTCAAGATGGGGATGAGGCTCAAGATGATGAAGAAGAAGATCAAGAAGATGAGCCACCTCAAGACGACGACAATGATCAAGGGGGAGATGCAAATGATCAAGACAAGGAGGATGAACAAAATCAAAGGCCGCCACACCCAAGAGTCCACCAAGCAATCCAACGAGATCACCCTATGAACACCATCCTAGGAGACATTCATAAGGGGTAACTACTCGATCTCATGTTGCTCATTTTTGTGAACACTACTCTTTTGTTTCCTCTATTGAGCCACACAGGGTAGAGGAAGCACTTCAAGATTCGGATTGGGTGCTGGCGATGCAAGAGGAGCTCAACAATTTTAAAAGGAATGAGGTATGGCATTTAGTTCCACGTCCTAACCAAAATGTTGTTGGAACCAAGTGGGTCTTCCGCAACAAACAAGATGAGCATGGTGTGGTGACAAGGAACAAGGCACGACTTGTGGCCAAAGGGTGTTCACAAGTCGAAGATTTGGATTTCGGTGAAACCTATGCACCCGTAGCTAGGCTTGAGTCAATTCGAATATTACTTGCCTATGCTACTCACCATGACTTTAAGATTTACCAAATGGACGTGAAGAGTGCCTTCCTTAACGGACCTATCAAGGAAGAGGTCTATGTTGAGCAACCTCCCGGCTTTGAAGATAGTGAGTATCCTAACCATGTTTACAAACTCTCTAAGGCGCTTTATGGGCTCAAGCAAGCCCCAAGAGCATGGTATGAATGCCTAAGAGATTTTCTTATCACTAATGGCTTCAAAGTCGGAAAGGCCGATCCTACTTTATTCGCTAAAACTATTGAGAATGATTTGTTTGTATGTCAAATTTATGTTGATGATATCATATTTGGGTCTACTAACAAATCTATTTGTGAAGAGTTTAGTAGGATCATGATTCAAAAATTCGAGATGTCTATGATGGGGGAGTTGAAGTATTTCTTAGGATTTCAAGTCAAGCAACTCCAAGAGGGCACCTTCATTAGCCAAACGAAGTACATTCAAGATATACTCACTAAGTTTGGAATGAAGGATGCCAAGCCTATCAAGACACCCATGGGAACCAATGGGCATCTCGACCTCGTAGATCAAAAGGTATACCGGTCGATGATAGGTTCTTTACTCTATTTATGTGCATCTCGACCGGACATTATGCTTTCCGTATGCATGTGTGCAAGGTTCCAAGCCGACCCTAAGGAAGTTCACCTTAGGGCCGTGAAGCGAATCTTGAGATATTTAGTTCACACACCTAAGTTTGGTCTTTGGTACCCCAAGGGATCCTCATTTGATTTATTAGGATATTCCGATGTTGATTGGGCAGGGTGTAAGATTAATAGGAAGAGCACATCAGGGACTTGTCTGTTTCTGGGAAGATCCCTGGTGTCTTGGGCTTCAAAGAAACAAAACTCAGTAGCTCTTTCTATCGCCGAAGCCGAGTACATTGTCGCAGGCCATTGTTGCGCGCAATTGCTTTGGATGAGGCAAACCCTTAGGGACTATGGCTACAAATTTAGCAAAGTCCCTCTCCTATGTGATAATGAGAGTGCAATCCGCATGGCGGAAAATCCCATTGAGCACAGCCGCACTAAGCATATAGCCATTCGGTATCACCTTTTGAGGGATCACCAACAAAAGGGGGATATCGAGATTTCTTATGTGAGCACCAAAGAACAATTAGCCGATATCTTTACCAAACCACTAGATGAGCAAACTTTTACCAACCTTAGGCATGAGCTAAACATTCTTGATTCCAGGAATTTTGATTGATTCTTTGCACACATAGCTCATTTTTATACCTTTGATCATATCTCTTTTTATGTCTATGACTAATGTGTTTTCAAGTATCATCTTATGCTTAGTCATAGATATTGAAAGGGAAATAGAGTATTCGGCAAAAGAAGGCGCTTCCACTCAACTCCAATTGTATTTACCGGTACTCCGCATCATTCTCCACTTTGGTATAACCTTCACTCATATTTTTGTTTGCCAAAGAGGGAGAAAGTTTGAAAAAGGGGCTTATATCTCACTCACAAGTATCCGTTTTTGGCGATTCATGCCAAAGGGAGAGAAAGTATGAGCCCAAAGCAAAAGGACCGCACCACCACAAATTTTAAAAAATGAAGTTTTTTCAAATTGATATCTTATTGTGTTAAAAGGGGGAGAAAGTAGTATCTTCAAAACTTGAAAAACCCTCTTGAACACTAAGAGGAGAATGTTATTTAGGGGGAGTTTTGTTAAGTCAAAGGAAAAGCATTTGAAACAGGGGGAGAAAATTTTAAATCTTGAAAATGTTTCTTTCAATCTTATTCATATACCTTTGACTATTTGCAAAATGATTTTGGAAAGAATTTTACAAAGGATTTGTAAAAACAAAACTCATGGTGCAAATGTGGTCCAAAATTTTAAATAAGAAGAAAATCATCCATGCACATTTATTGAATTAAGTTTATTGGTTTCAATTCCAAGTAACCTTTGCACTTACATTATGCAAACTAGTTTAATTCAGCACTTTTATACTTGCTTTGGTTTGTGTTGGCATCAATCACCAAAAAGGGGGAGATTGAAAGGGAAATAGGGTCAAACCTTTTCCATATGAATTTTGGTGGTTGAATTGCCCAACACAAATTATTGGACTAACTAGTTTGCTCTAGTTTATGAGCTCTACAGGTGCCAAAGGTTCACTATAAACCAATACAAGTCAAAAGAAAGGGTTCAAAACTAAGGAGTAAATTGTACCGAAGGCAACCCTGGTCTGGCGCACCGGACTGTCAGATGTGCCACCGGACAGTGTCCGGTGCACCACCAGACAGTGTCCGGTGCACCACCAGACAGTGTCCGGTGCACCAGGGAATCCAACTCCAAACTTGCCACCTTCAGGAATTCTGGGAGCCGCTCCGCTATAATTCACCGGACTGTCCGGTGTGCCAGCGGAGCAACGGCTACTTCACGCCAACGGTCGTCTGCGAAGGCATTAAATGCGCTACAGTGCGTGCCTGCGCGCGCAGAAGTCGGAGCAGGCGCCAGAAGGCGCACCGGACAGTCTACAGGACCTGTCCGGTGCACCACCAGACTGTCGGGTGGCCCAGTTGTCAGAAGCTCCAACGGTCGAATCCTAACGGTTGGGTGACGTGGCTGGCGCACCGGACTGTCCGGTGCGCCCGTCGACAGAAGCCATCCCCAACGACCATTTTGGTGGTTGGGGCTATAAATACCCCCAACCACCCCACATTCATGGCATCCAAGTTTTTAGCATTCTCACCTCATACAAGAGTTATAGCATTCAATACAAGACACAAACAAAGAGATCAAATCCTCTCCCAAGTCCGGAATCACTCTAAACAAATTAGTGACTAGAGAGAGAGAGAGACATTTGTGTTCTTTTGAGCTCTTGCGCTTGGATTGCTTTTCTTCTTCCTCATTCTTGCTTCCATAACACTTGTAATCAAAACAAGAGACACCAATTGTGTGGTGGTCCTTGTAGTGGACTTAGTGTCCCATTTGATTGAGAAGAGAAGCTCACTCGGTCTAAGTGACCGTTTGAGAGAGGGAAAGGGTTGAAAGAGACCCGGTCTTTGTGACCACCTCAACGGGGAGTAGGTTCACAAGAACCGAACCTCGGTAAAACAAATCACCGTGCCATCCGTTCTTATTTGCTTGTGATTTGTTTTCGCCCTCTCTTTCGGACTCGTTTATATTTCTAACGCTAACCCCGGCTTGTAGTTGTGCTTAAGTTTGTAATTTTTAGATTCCGCCTATTCACCCCCCTCTAGGCGACTTTCATGTGGCACTCAGCGCCACAGACCGGGGCTGCCCAAACGGGCGGCTCAGGTGCCGTCGCTCAGGACGGCAAGAAAAAGAAGAAAAAGAACCACGGCAACGAGAAGCTGCACTCCACCGCTCTGGTCGTGGTAGCTGCGACTGGTGGCCGGGGCGACCGCAGCAAACGCCCACGGCCACCGAGGGGTAACGGCATCACATGCCCCGTGCACCCCAACGGTCGCCACAGCACCGCAGAATGTCACGAGATCATCGACCTCACGAAACGTGTTAGCGCGCGGCACGAGCAGTCTTCCGGGGATGGCTCCCCACCTCGTCACCGACCCGGCAAGGAAAGGGCCGACGACAAAGAGGTGGCCGCGGCCAAACCGGACCTCGGGTATCAATCACCCGAGGGGGTCCCGAAGGATGTCTTCACTGGAGGCTCCAATTCCGGTGAAGACAACTAGACGGACCACCAGGGGAGCTCCGTGCTACCTGGCCTACGGGACTAAAGCCTAACTTCCCCCGGAAACCCTTTTGGACTCCCCACGGGTCCAACCTTTCGATGGGTTTGTGTAGGGGCCACTACAGTGTGAGGACGTGAACTCAAGCGACGGACTCAGATGTCAAGTTGCAACCCGAAATGCACATCGTAACCAGGCGCTCAAATACTATGACCGATGGTTCGTGCATAGTAGGGAAACCAGGGTTGGGACCTAATCCCGCAACAAAGTACTGAACCAAGAGGGGGTCTGCAACCTCTCCCCCAGCAGGGAGGAACCCCTCAAGGCGATGGAAATACGCCAACCCGGGGTATGCCAACTTTGCTATAGCTGAAGAAGTACCCCTTCCTATCTCTGTAAGTTCAATCCATAGAAGCGACTCTGAGGGGTTAAATTCTTCTTCTTTTATAGTTAAATTTCGCATACGTGTACACTAGCCCAGTGAGGTCTGCCCTCATAAACCCGACCTGATGGTTTACACCCATGCATGTCAAGTTATAGAGATAAAATTCACCCCCTCAGACACATTTCTATGACAACTTTATCTTCCTGCTTCATGGATTTGACTTACAGTTTTTAGATAATACTTTTTATCTAACCCACCCGCAGGGTTCCCATCTGTCCTGACATGACGACATCCGAATTGAACAGCCAGGCTTACAGTTTAGGACCCCCTTTACGAAAGCTGGGAGGTCCGACAGCCTGGGGGCCGGTTCTAAAGAACGGGAGCTCGTTCCATGGGGTGGTCCGACGCAGTGTAGCCGCTTAGCCTGGTCCCGTACTGTAAGCCTGCACAGCCCACCATTCTGTGACGGGTGCCTTAGTATTTGGAACTATAGTCCTGCGGGTCCGACAACCTGGGGTCCAGCTCTAGAAAATGGACACTTGTCTCCTGGGGTGGTCCAGAGCCATGCAGCCGCTTAGCCTGGCCTCGTACCGTAAGCCTGCACACTCCACCACCCTACGACGGGAGTCCTAGTATCTAGAGCCGCGATCCAAGGGGGTCCGAACACACAACTTGGCCACCTAGACTAAACCATGCGAGTCCGGAGCATGTATCAAAGGATGCCTAATGTTAGACAGGGGACCCTATGGGTGTGCTACTAATGCTCCCTAGCTGACGTTGTGTACTGGTCCAGATCTCGGCCGAGGCTGCCTCTCGGGAGTTGTTGACAACCCTTTCAGATACGCTGGTATCCAACCTCGACACATCAAGCCTGCATCCCAGGCGGGGGGCCAGGTACCAGGGAGGAGTCAACAACATCACACAAAGTAGGGACAGGCGGTACACAGATAAGTGCTAACACTGCTTGATAAATAGTACTCAAAAGTACCTTGCAAAAAGCAAAAGTATTACATCCGCCTTCAAGCGGAGTCCTACTTCCATCTCTACTCTGCAGGTACAAACTACCCGATGTCAGCAGGGTCGCGCTGGAAGTTCGCGACCACTGTCCTTGCGGAATCCTCCAAGACGGCTTGCCAGTGGTGATGGTCGCCTCAATGCGTGCACCATTGCGAAGAGGTCCTCGCCCCCGTCCTCCTACGGGGGGCGACAACGAGGCCATTAAAGCCAAAGAGTTGGAGGCTCGGCGACAGGTGGCGTTGGTGGTCTGGCTAGCGGTGGCGACCACCTCTGCACCGAGCGGCTCACCAGTGGAGGTGACCACTGCACCGAGTGGCTAGCGGAGGCAACCACCTCTGCACCGGGCAGCCTCACCAGCGGCAGCGACCACCTATGCGCCGACGGCTTGCCAGCGATGGCGGCCACCACAGCGCATGCGCCGTGGCAAAGAGGCCCTCGCCCCTATCCTCCTACGGGGGTGAGAACAAGATCATCCAAGAACGTGGCCGCCACCTCCACGGCGTATAGCGTCTTGTACAACACCCCGGGTGGTGTCGAAGCAGCGTGGCTGGTGGCGCAAGGGATGCTACGGATGCGGTGGACCTGCGCACGACGCGACCGTCGCCCGTGCGGTGGACGGACAGCCACGCCCTGCTTGGCGGAGAGAGGCAACATTGGAGGCGGCACCGAAGCCATCCAAGCCAAGGAGCCAGACACGCGGCAGCTGACGGCGCCTACAACCCAGCCGGCTCCGCGTAGCCGAAGTTGGCCTCCTTAGTGAGGCTGGTGAACACCCTTTCCCCCAAATGCTGGAGGAAGAAGGGAGCCACCAGCCCATGCGGAAGGCAGGGCCACAACCCAACTCGCTCTCCACCCCTGCAAGGCTGATGAACATCCTTGAAGCTAAGGGCAGGGGGAGGCTGCAGCCCGGCTCGCTTCTCTCCACCACAAGGCTAGTGGTCATCCTTGTAGATGACCACTAGTGGGGGACCGCAGCCGGGCTGCATGATGAAAATCCTTGAAGCTAAGCGATGGCAGAAAAGCGCCAACCCCCACGAGGGCGCCCTCCTCCAACAACAGCAAGAAGAAGACAAGATCAGCAGCACCACCGCGCAGGAAACAAAGAGCACGAGCTCCCCGGCGGTGAGATCGCTGAGGGGGATGGCGCTGATGCGGTTCCTTCCAGCGAACACCAGCGCGCTCCATCTAGAGGTCCAGAAGGCGGAAGGGCGCGACGAATGGAAGAGAAGCAAGGCATGGCTACTGCCCGAGGGATGAGCTCCTTTTTAAAGGCGGATTTCCCCGCTCGTGCCCCGAAGCGTCACGAGTGAGTCTCCCCCAATGCACACCAAGGACCTCAGGCACGGGGGCCAGGTCTGCATGTCAGACACCTGGCGTGCCGGTTCCTGCGCGCGGAGAAGACGGACCACCGCGAGAGAGGCACGCCACAGCCAGCGGTGACGCGCCTCTCTGCCTCCACCAAAAGCAACGTCCCAGTCTCTCACACAGGGGCCTGGACCCACGAGTCATCCACCGTGGGTGATAGTCCCTTGGTGCAGGGGAGTCAAACCGCCGCTCACGCCAATGCAGCGCCTCCTCGGGACAGCCACAGAAGATGGGGAGGTTAAATTTTCAAAGCTAATGCAGCAGAATCAAGGCGCCCTACGCGTGACCCAGCGAAACAGTCAAATACGGAAGTCACGGGTCAATAGCGGGCGAGCTGGAGCAGCATGGCAGTCACCGATCAAACTTTGACCCCACCTGCAGGCTCGTTCCCTCCCCTGAGGCGGGTCCGGGGGCCACTTTCGGTACCCTGGATCAGGGGTACCCCTTACTACGGTATGAAGACACGATGTCTGTGCGGCTATCCCTAGCCGCGTGGAGAATAGGCCCGAGGATATCTTGTGAGCAGTTGAGGTGGTGTTCTCGGAGACAACGTCATCGGGCCTAGACCTCCTCAAGAAGGCGCAGGACCCCTATGCGCACAACCCAGACCCCCGAAGTAAAGCAGCCCGGAGCCGTTGGATGGAGTTCGGACCCCACCAAGTGAGCTCCAGACCATCCATAACAAGGTCCCGGGGGAGGAAGTGCTGTGGCCTAGGGATGGGTCCAGTGTTGACGTGTGTCTGGGCTCTATCCGATGTGCCTCCACTCCCGGCTCGGCCGAGGGCCCCATGCTGCCACATGGCTTATTGCCCGTGACGTAGGCCAGCGGGCAGTGCATGACGTAGGGACTCTGGGCCACGCGGCCTCCGAATTTATTGCGGAGAGGATGCACCGCCTGTCCACCCTACTGTCAGGTGATGTGCCCCTTCGGCATTTAATGCGTCCTATCCACTCCGCTGGCAGACGGCGCCCATGCCATACAGCAGGCGATGTGCCCATCTAATCCGAACAGTATGCCCGTGCTGCAAGATACACTATGTCCACCAGCACTTGTGCATGACCAGGGAAGCTTCCCCAGCACACCAACACTACGCGGGCCACGGGTGTCAGGGCGCAGGAAGATTGCTCCAGCTGCCAACTATTGCTGCCCCGAGTCTTGCATCCATTGTGCTTCTGGGCCCACTTGTTGGGGCTCAGCACTCTTGTACATGCCCCCTTGAACTATAAAAGGGGGAGCATGCAACGTTACAAGGCGGTCAGACCCAAGTCATCGAGAACACACTTAGACTCCCTCAGGCTTACACACGACTCAAGCTCTCAAGCAATACAACACACAGTGGAGTAGGTTATTACGCTTCGGCGGCCCGAACCACTCTAAACTCTTGCGTGTTCTTGTGTTCATTCCTACTTTTCCCAACAGGCAAAACACTTAAGCCCCCTCCACATCTAAGGACTTAGGGCGGGTGCACTCCGCCACCCGGTCGGAGAATTTCCTCTCCGACAGCCTCCTCTATCATTTCTTTCCTCCACATATTATCACAGTCACCTAATTCAGTTTCTAAAGAAACTATGATGAGTTAAAAAGGATTTAGTTGAGAATCTGGACAGGGTCGGTGAAGTAGATGCTAGCCGCTGCCGAACTTCTCGAGCACGGGGCTGCAGTCAAGAAGGTGGTCGATGTCCCTAGCGTGGATGATGGTAGTGCAAAGTCCAATCTCTTAGAGGTAGGGAACACGGCAACGCAGCCCCTGCGGGAGCGCGGCGGTGTCTAGGAAGCGCCAGAAGCCGAGGTAGAGGGTGCGGAGGGAGACAAGGTGGACGACGTCGACGAGGAGGCTCACGGAGGTCGGTAAGTGGCGGTTGACAAGGATGAGATCCTCGACTCCCCCGTAGCGAGGACCTAGAACAAGTACTGGAGCGTGCTATAGTGCACGAACAACACCATGAAGCAGTAGGTGAGGCGCACAAAGCGGATGGGGCCCTGTGAGAACAGAGGACGCAGGGCACGATGTTTGTGACTACTAACCAGTTGACAAAGCATAGAGCAGCTGTCGTCTTCGTGCAAGACGAGGAGGTCGGAGTCATCGAGGACGAGCAGCATGGAGGCCTAGACTCAGCACTAGTGCCTGGACTAAAATGAGAGGTGCTTAATCTCAACAACAAAGATTTTGTTGTGCTACAATATTTTTTTGGTTCGTCATGTGGATTAAAATTTGACGTTTTCTATCACATTTTTAAGACAAAATGTTCATATTTGCTGCTATGTCATCCTCTTCATACTTTTTTGCTGCAGCTCTCGTTTCAGATGTGAACGAATCAGATGCAAGATACGTTGAACTCAAAAAAGAAGGGTGACAATGCATTTCGATAGAAGGATTTTACTACTGCCATTGATTTCTATTCCCAGGTTTAATGTGTTATGCTCTTATATTTTATATGGATATGGATGTCACATAGATGCTAGAGTTGCATGATTGGATGTGATTAGAGTCATAGGTTCAATGTCTTCCAATATGATCCCTAATATATTAAGGCACTAATGGAAAACATCTATGGGTTATATACGCTAAAAATATTGTTGTTTTGAATAGGTATATTGCAGTTACCTGAAGGCTGTTGTTGTCTTGGTCTTTTCTAATTGTTATTTATCATGCGGTTTATCGAAGTTGGTACAATGGTTTCCCCAACAACTTATGCTCGACGTTGCCTGTCATATCTGATGAATGGCATATGCCACATGAGGCATTGAATGATGCAATGAATGCTCTGGTAATATCTCCCACATGGTCAACAACATTCTATCTTTAGGCACCACAACTAGAGTTGCATTTCTTGTTTTGGGTTCAAAAATTAGTAACCTGGTAATTTCTTGTCCTATTTTGAGCCCTAAAGATTTCTTTGACATTTTGAGTTTTGGAGTTTGGAGCTTCCTGGTGACGGATTTCATCTCACTCAATAGTCTCCTCGCTCAAGGAGTTCATCCAAGCTCGGTGGGTGCAAGCCTGTAAGGTGAGGTACTGATGATACTTATTGCCTTAGCAATATCTCATATGACACATGTTTCTTATCTTGCCTTAGCAACATGTGTCCAGTGCTTTTACTTGCAAGCTGATATGACACATGTTTGCTATCTTGCTGATGTGCGCAATATTGATCATGTATGTGCACAATATTGTTCTTGTTATATATAAATGGGTCAAACATTCATGGTACAGTTCACACAAAAATTATATATTGGCATTATGTCATATTACTGTCATAACAGGAAGGGCATCAGAGGTATCATTCTATAACATGTATTGAACACATATGTAATTATTGGGTAGAAAAGCACAACTCTTTACCTGATGCCACCATCTTTTCTGTTGCAGAGTGAGAGCACCTAGAGGGGGGTGAATAGGTGATCCTGTAAAATTCAAATACTAATAGCCACAAAACTTGGTTAAGTGTTAGTACGGCTAAATAGCGAGCTCTTGCGAACACACAAGTATCACAGAGAAACAATCACAAGAGACACGCGAGTTTATCCTGTGGTTCGGTCAAGTATAACACTTGCCTACCTCCACGTTGTGGCGTCCCAATGGACGAGGGTTGCACTCAACCCCTTTCAAGTGATCCAATGATCAACTTCAATGCCACGACTTTTCTTTGCTTATCTCTTTTTCCCGTTTGCGAGGAATCTCCACAAGTTGGAGTCTCTCGCCCTTACAACAAAGATCACAGTGAAAGAACAAGAGTAAGGGAGGGAAGCAACACACACAAATCCACAGCAACACACACACAAGCCAAGACTTGAGCTCAAAATGAAGCACTATGAGTTCACAACTAGAACGGAGCTCAAATCACTAACACAGTCGATCAAGTGCGTGGAGACGGAGTGTGGAAGACTTAGAATGCTTAGAGTATGCTTGGGTGTCTCCTCCATACGCCTAGGGGTCCCTTTTATAGCCCCAAGGCAGCTAGGAGCCGTTGGAGGCAATCTTGGAAGGCTAATCTTGCCTTCTGTCGGGTAGCGCACCGGACAGTCCGGTGCGCCACCGGACAGTCACTGTACCTGTCCGGTGCATGATCTCCTTCCTTTTCTGGCGCATCCGACCGTTGCAGATTCATGGCAGTTGGCGCACCGGACACTGTCCGGTGCACACCGGATAGTCCGATGCCCCCTGCCGACCGTTGGCGTGCCCACGCGTCGCGTGAAGATTGCACGACCGACTGTTGGCGTAGTCGACCATTAGCTCACCGGACAGTCCGGTGCACCACCGGACAGTCCGGTGAATTTTAGTCGTACGCCGTTGAACTTTTCCTGAGAGCGACGACTTCGCCGCGGACGACTCACCGGACAGTCTGGTGCACCACCGGACAGTCTGGTGGATTGTAGCCGTACGCCGCCGTCGAGTCCCGAAAGCGGCCTGTTCACCGAGACTGGTCTGGCGCACCGGACACTGTCCGGTGCACCACTGGACAGTCCCGTGCACCCAGACCGAGCAGCAGTTGGTTGTACAAAGCCAACTCTTTTCCAATTTCTTTTTTCCTGTTTCTAGCACTTAGACACAATACATTAGTACCTAAATCAATGTACTAAGTCTAGAAACGTACCTTGTTACATGATTTGCACTTCTTCAATCTTTGGCACAATTTAACACTTAGAGAATATGTGTTGGGCACTTAATCACCAAAACACTTTAGAAATGGCCCAAGGGCACATTTCCCTTTCAATCTCCCCCTTTTTGGTGATTTATGCCAACACATCCAAAAGCAACCAAAAGATGTGCAATATCAATGCAAAAGAGAACCAAATTGTTTTTGACTCTAATTTGGCATATTTGGATCATACTTTGCCACCACTTGGTTTGTTTTTGCAAATCAAATTCATTTTCCTATCTCTAAGTCAAACACACTTGTTTATGCACAAAGAGAGATATTCCAATGGAAAAATTGATCAAGAGCCAAAAACTCCCCCTTTTTCCCATAAGAGACCAAATTTTGACAATAAGAGTATTTTGACAAATCAAAAGTTCTAACTCTACTCTTTTCGAAATTTCACAAGTGGTAGCTGATCCATTTGCTTTGGCCTTAATTTCTCCCCCTTTGGCATTAAGCACCAAAACAGGATCATTCTTGGCCCTTTAACCCCATTGCCTCACCAAAATTGTCAATTACGAGCAAAAAGGCAATAAGAGCATAGATATGAACTTGGAGTGAATACCGGAGTGCAGTGGAAGTCTTTGCATGGTCCAAGTTCACCTTTCCCTTTCAATTCACTTTTGAGACTAAATCAAGTAAACTCAAACACAAAGGTTAGACTTCAAAGGGTCAAGTTGTAGCATGCCTCCCCCTAAATAAGTGCATCACTTGCAAATGGACTTGTGAGGTCCGGGGATCATGTGTACAACTTGAGCACCACAAATGAACAAAAATAGATTGAAATGCATAAATTAATATGATCAAAGGCATAAAACACATGTATGCTATAGATCAATCCAAGTTACGCGAATCTAAGACATTTAGCTCACTATGCAACCTGCAAAACCTTTTCTCATCTAAAGGCTTGGTGAAGATATAGGCTAGCTGGTTTTCGGTGTTAATATGATACACCTCGATATCCCCCTTTTGCTGATGGTCTCTCAGGAAGTGATGCCGGATGTCTATGTGCTTAGTGCCGCTGTGTTCAACAGGATTATCCGCCATGCGGATTGCACTCTCATTGTCACATAGGAGTGGGACTTTGCTCAGATTGTAGCCAAAGTCCCGGAGGGTTTGCCTCATCCAAAGTAGTTGCGCGCAACACTGTCCTACGGCAACATACTCGGCCTCAGCAGTGGATAGGGCAACAGAAGTTTGTTTCTTTGAACTCCAAGACACCAATGACCTTCCTAGGAATTGGCACGTCCCTGATGTACTCTTCCTATCAACCTTGCACCCGGCATAATCGGAGTCTGAATATCCAATCAAGTCAAAGGTAGACCCCTTTGGATACCAGATCCCGAAGCAAGGCGTAGCAACTAAATATCTAAGAATCCGCTTAACGGCCACAAGGTGACATTCCCTTGGGTCGGATTGATATCTAGCACACATGCATACGCTGAGCATAATATCCGGTCTACTAGCACATAAATAAAGCAAGGAACCTATCATAGACTGGTATGCCTTTTGATCAACGGACTTACCTCCTTTGTTGAGGTCGACATGTCCGTCGGTTCCCATTGGTGTCTTCGCGGGCTTGGCGTCCTTCATCCCGAACCGCTTGAGCAGGTCTTGTGTGTACTTCGTTTGGGAGATGAAGGTGCCGTCCTTGAGTTGCTTCACTTGGAACCCAAGGAAGTAGTTCAACTCGCCCATCATCGACATCTCAAATTTCTGTGTCATCACCTTGCTAAACTCCTCACAAGACTTTTGGTTAGTAGAACCAAATATTATGTCATTGACATAAATTTAGCATACAAATAGGTCACCATCACAAGTCTTAGTGAAAAGAGTTGGATCGGCTTTCCCAACCTTGAAAGCATTAGCAATTAGGAAATCTCTAAAGCATTCATACAATGCTCTTGGGGCTTGCTTAAGTCCATAGAGCGCCTTAGAGAGCTTACACACATGGTCGGGGTACCGTTCATCCTCAAAGCCAGGGGGTTGCTCCACGTACACCTCCTCCTTGATTGGCTCGTTGAGGAAAGCGCTCTTCACATCCATTTGGAACAACCTGAAAGAGTGGTGAGCGACATAAGCTAATAGAACGTGAATAGACTCTAGCCTAGCCACAGGAGCAAAAGTCTCCTCGAAATCCAAACCTACGACTTGGCATAACCTTTTGCCACAAGTCGAGCCTTGTTTCGTGTCACCACCCGTGCTCGTCTTGCTTGTTGCGGAACACCCACTTGGTTCCCACAACGTTTTGCTTGGTACGTGGCACCAGGATCCAAACTTTATTCCTCTTGAAGTTGTTGAGCTCTTCCTGCATGGCCAACACCCAGTCCGGATCTTGCAAGGCCTCTTCTACCCTGAAAGGCTCAATAGAAGAGACAAACGAGTAATGCTCACAAAAGTTAGCTAGTCTTGAGCGAGTAGTTACTCCCTTGCTTATATCACCCAGAATCTGGTCGACGGGATGATTCCTTTGAATCGTCGCTCAGACTTGAGTTGGAGGGGCTCGTGGTGCCTCTTCCTCCATAGCTGGGTCTTCTTGTGCTCCCCCTTGATCACACGCCTCCTCTTGAGGAACCTGTTCATCATCTTGAGTTGGGGGATGCACCATTGTTGAGGAAGAGGGTTGATCTTGTTCTTGTTGTTCTTGTGGTCGCACATCTCCAATCGCCATGGTGCGAATTGCGGCCGTTGGAACGTCATCTTCATCTACATCATCAAGATCAACTTGCTCTCTTGGAGAGCCATTAGTTTCATCAAATACAACATCGCTAGAGACTTCAACCAAACCCGATGATTTGTTGAAGACTCTATACGCCTTTGTATTTGAGTCATAACCTAGCAAAAACCCTTCTACAGCTTTGGGAGCAAATTTGGAATTTCTACCTTTCTTTACTAGAATATAACATTTACTCCCAAATACACGAAAGTATGAAACGTTGGGTTTGTTACCGGTTAGAAGTTCATACGAGGTCTTCTTGAGGAGGCGATGAAGGTAGACTCAGTTTATGGCGTGGCAAGCTGTGTTCACAGCTTCCGACTAAAACCGCTCGGGCGTCTTGAATTCTCCAAGCATCGTCCTCGCCATGTCGATAAGCGTCCTGTTCTTCCTCTCTACCACACCGTTTTGCTGTGGCGTGTAGGGAGCGGAGAACTCGTGCTTGATTCCTTCCTTCTTAAGGTACTCCTCCACTTGTAAGTTCTTGAACTCGGACCCGTTGTCGCTTCTTATCTTTTTCACCTTGAGCTCAAGTTCATTTTGAGCTCTCCTTAGAAAGCGCTTTAGGGTCCCTTGGGTTTCTGATTTATCCTACAAAAAGAATACCCAAGTGAAGCGGGAAAAATCATCAACAATAACAAGACCATACTTACTTCCCCCGATGCTGAGGTAGGCGACGGGTCCGAAGAGGTCCATATGAAGTAGCTCCAGAGTTCTTGATGTGGTCATCACATTCTTGCTGTGATGAGTGCTTCCCACCTGTTTACCTGCTTGACAAGCTATACAAGGTCTATCTTTTTCGAAAAATACATTGGTTAGACCTAACTCATGTTCTCCCTTTAGAAGTTTATGAAGGTTCTTCATCCCAACATGTGCTAGACGGTGATGCCACAGCCAGCCCATGCTAGTCTTAGCAATTAAGCATGCATCTAGATCGGCCTCCTCATTCGAAAAATCAACTAAGTAGAGTTTGCCGTCTAGTACACCCTTAAAAGCTAATGAACCATAACTCCTTCTAAAGACAGACACATCTACATTGGTAAATAGACAATTATAACCCATATTACATAGTTGACTAACAGATAATAAGTTGTATCCGAGCGATTCAACTAAGAACACATTGGATATGGAATGCTCGGATGAAATGGCTATCTTTCCTAGTCCTTTAACCTTGCCTTGGTTCCCATCTCCAAAGATGATCGAATCTTGGGAATCTTTGTTCTTGACGTAGGAGGTGAACATCTTCTTCTCCCCCGTCATGTGGTTTGTGCATCCGCTGTCGATAATCCAGCTTGAGCCCCCGAATGCATAAACCTGCAAGGCAAATTAGGCTTGGGTTTTAGGTACCCAACTCTTATTGGGTCCTACAAGGTTAGTTACAATAGCCTTTGGGACCCAAATACAAGTCTTGTCTCCCTTGCATTTGGACCCCAACTTTCTAGCAACCACTTTTTCATTTTTACATGAAAGTACAAACGTAGTGTTGCAAGCATGAAAGACAATGGTAGGTTTATTACACATTTTCCTAGGAGCATGAGACACAAAATTTCTCCTAGGCCTACCATTTGAACTTGAAGCAATCATAGCATATGAATCAAAAGCATTATAACTCCTATTATAATGAGAATTTCTAGAAAATTTTCTATCATTATACATGAAAGCATGATTCTTTTGATTACTACTAGCCATAGGAGCCTTCCCTTTATCCTTGTTGGGAATGGGAGCCCTTTGGCTTGTTAAGTTCTTGGCTTCCTTTCGAAAGCCAAGTCCATCCTTAATTGAGGGATGTCTACCAACGGTGTAGGCATCCCTAGCAAATTTTAACTTATCAAAATCCATCTTGCAAGTCTTAAGTTGAGCATTAAGACTTGCCACCTCATTATTTAATTTAGTAATTGATGTAAGGTGTTCAACACAAGCATCAACATCAAAATTCTTACACCTATTACAAATGGCAACACGTTCTACACAAGATCTAGTTTTATTAGCTACTTCTAGCTTAGCATTTAAATCATCATTAATACTCTTTAAGCTAGACACAGTTTCATGACAAGCAGATAATTTAGAAGATAGCATTTCATTCCTTTTAACATCTAAAGCAAGAGATTTTTGCACACTAACAAACTTGTCATGCTCTTCATACAATATATCTTCTTGCTTCTCTAACAATCTATCTTTTTCATTCAAAGCATCAATTAACTCATTAATCTTATCCACTTTTGCTCTATCTAAACCCTTAAATAATTCAGTATAATCTACTTCATCATCACTAGAATCATCATCGCTTGAAGTAGTATACTTAGGGGTATCTCGAGCTCTTACCTTTTTCTCCTTTGCCATGAGGCAAGTGTGGCGCTCGTTGGGGAAGAGTGACGATTTGTTGAAGGCTGAGGCAGTGAGTCCTTCGTCGTTGGAGTCGGAAGAAGAGCAATCCGAATCCCATTCTTTGCCAAGGTGCGCCTCGCCCTTCGCCTTCTTGTAGGCCTTCTTCTTCGACCTCTTCCCGCTCTTTTCTTGTTCCTGGTCATTAGCATTATCGGGACAATTTGCTATAAAATGACCAGTCTTACCGCATTTAAAACAGGAGCGCTTTCCATTTGCTTTGCTCTTGTTGGGATGCTCCTTGCGTCCTTTTAGCACGGTCTTGAAGCGCTTGATGATGAGGGCCATCTCATCTTCGTTTAGCCCGGTAGCCTCAACTTGTGCCACCTTGCTAGGTAGCACCTCCCTGCTGCTGCTTGTTGCCTTAAGTGCAACGGACTGGGGCTCATAGATGGGCATTGGGCCGTTCAATGCATCATCAACATATCTTGCTTCCTTGACCATCATACGCCCACTCACAAACTTTTCGAGTATCTCCTCGGGCGTCATCTTTGTGTACCTGGGATTTTCACGGATGAGGTTCACAAGATGAGGGTCAATAACAGTGAAAGACCTAAGCATAAGTCAGACGATGTCGTGATCCGTCCATCTCGTGCTTCCATAGCTCCTGATCTTGTTGACCAGGGTCTTTAGCCTATTGTATGTTTGAGTTGGCTCCTCTTCCCTGATCATGGCAAACCTTCCTAGCTCTCCTTCCACCAACTTCATTTTGGTGATCATGGTGGCGTCGTTCCCCTCATGCGATATCTTGAGGGTGTCCCATATTTGCTTGGCGTTGTCCAAGCCGCTCACCTTGTTGTATTCATCCCTGCACAATGATGCTAACAAAATAGTGGTAGCTTATGCATTCTTATGAATTTGTTCGTTAATGAATACAGGGTTATCCGTACTATCAAATTGCATTCCATTTGCAACTATCTCCCAAATACTAGGATGGAGAGAGAATAAGTGACTACGCATTTTGTGACTCCAAAAAGAGTAGTCCTCTCCATCAAAGTGTGGAGGTTTACCAAGAGGAATTGAAAGCAAATGAGCATTGGAATTAAAAGGAATACGAGAATAATCAAATGAAAAATTTGAATTAACCAGTTTCTTTTTCTCGTCGTCGTCGTCTCTTGGGGAAGAAGAAGACTCGTCGCTGTCGTAGTAGACGATCTTCTTGATGCACCTCTTCTTCTTCCCATCCTTCTTATGACTCGAGCCAGAGTCAGTGGGCTTGTCGTCCCTTGGCTCGTTGAAGATGGACTCCTCCTTATCGTTGACCACCATCCCCTTTCCCTTAGGATCTATCTCTTCGGGCGATTAGTCCCTTACGTGAAGAGAATGGTTCTGATACCAATTGAGAGCACCTAGAGGGGGGAATGAATAGCTGATCTTGTAAAATTCAAATACTAATAGCCACAAAACTTGGTTAAGTGTTAGTACGACTAAGTAGCGAGCTCTTGCGAACACACAAGTATCACAGAGAAACAATCAGAAGAGACATGCGAGTTTATCCCGTGGTTCGGTCAAGTATAACACTTGCCTACCTCCACGTTGTGGCGTCCCAATGGACGAGGGTTGCACTCAACCCCTTTCAAGTGATCCAATGATTAACTTGAATACCACGACTTTTCTTTGCTTATCTCTTTTTCCCGTTTGCGAGGAATCTCCACAAGTTGGAGTCTCTCGCCCTTACAACAAAGATCACAGTGAAAGCACAAGAGTAAGGGAGGGAAGCAACACACACAAATCCACAGCAACACACACGCACACAAGCCAAGACTTGAGCTCAAAATGAAGCACTATGAGTTCACAACTAGAATGGAGCTCAAATCACTAATACAGTCGATCAAGTGCGCGGAGACGGAGTGTGGAAGACTTAGAATGCTTAGAGTATGCTTGGGTGTCTCCTCCATGCGCCTAGGGATCCCTTTTAAAGCCCCAAGGCAGCTAGGAGCCGTTGGAGGCAATCTTGGAAGGCTAATCTTGCCTTCTGTCGGGTGGCACACCGGACAGTCACTATAGCTGTCCGGTGCGCGATCTCCTTCCTTTTCTGGCGCATCCGACCGTTGCAGATTCGTGGCAGTTGGCGCACCGGACACTGTCCGGTGCGCACCGGACAGTCCGGTGAATTTTAGTCGTACGCCGTTGAACTTTTCCCGAGAGCGACGACTTCGCCGCAGACGACTCACCGGACAGTCCGATGAATTGTAGCCATACGCCGCCGTCGAGTGCCGAGAGCGGCCTGTTCACCGAGACTGGTCTGGCGCACCGGATACTGTCCGGTGCACCACCAGACAGTCCGGTGCACCCAGACCGAGCAGCAGTTGGCTGTACAAAGCCAACTCTTTTCCAATTTCTTTTTTCCTGTTTCTAGCACTTAGACATAATACATTAGTACCCAAATCAATGTACTAAGTCTAGAAACGTACCTTGTTACATGATTTGCACTTATTCAATCTTTGGCACAATTTAACACTTAGAGACTATGTGTTGGGCACTTAATCACCAAAACACTTTAGAAATGGCCCAAGGGCACATTTCCCTTTCACAGAGTTGTATATTTTCTAGATCTTGCCATATTTTGGGTGTGGCTGCTCTTATCACGCAGGTTGTTCTCTGTGTATGGCCAAAGGGAAGAAGAAATCACATTTTGACGATTAACACAAGTAATTCCCCTTCCTTGGTCTCCCTCATAAGTCACATTTTGATGATAGAACTTTGTATGCTTAACATTTTCTTTAGAAGTCAGAATATTGTGTATCCAGTAAAACAGATTTCAAAAGTTATGTTCTTGTCATGGATTATTGTTATTCTTTGTTTTCATGCAAAATATAATTTTAGAAGCATGCATGTACGTGCATGCTCTTTGTAATTTCAAATTTCCAGAGCAATATCTGGTGACCTGGTGTATATCTCTTATCTCTCTTACTAAAATTGCAAAAAAACACTAGAATCTATCAAAAGTTTTTTTTATACCTATTCATCTGAATATCTAAACTCTGTTGATCTATAATGGAGAATTTTTGGATTTTGTTATTAATTTACACTATCTTTCTATGGAATCAACGTATTTTATTTGAGATGTCAAGGACAAAGCACATGTGCAATCTTATATTATTTTTAGGTATGCAAACATCCACTTTTAGTACTGCTAACAAAAGTATAGAATAACAATTAGTTTTTTTGCATATCAATGCATTTTATCATAGCACTTCGCATCTCAGTGTATTTTACCATTACATATTGACTCTGTAGCAACACACGGACATACACCTAGTAAATTATATAAGCATCTAATGACCCACTTGTGAATTATCAATTTGTAGGTATCTAGATTATATAATCCACTAAATAATTTGTGTTGTTTGTTTGCCTTTTAAATTATTTAAGCTAGATTATATAATCTCGAGGGTAAATAAACATGGCCTTAATTATGCTCATTGAAATATCCTTAGGCGTCACATAAACCATAGATGCACAAATCCATCGTCATTATTATTATAACACTAAATTTTCTATCCCATAGATTATCATTTAAACACCAACACACTAGAAAAGTTTCATGCTAGTTAAATCCAAGAGAGACCACAAAAGTATGAAAGAAAATCCAATTTGAAAAGTGAGTGAAAGAACTTTTAATAGTTTGATTGCACGATAATTATGCAACAATTCAAATTCAAATCAAGTTTCAAATTCAAACCAAATCAGATATATGCAACAATTCAAAGAATATTTAGACTCAATATGATGCAACATTCCATGACTCATAGGTTTTGGGCAAAATAAAATAAATAATCCTTCACTAATACCACTAACTCTAATTAAAAGAAAAAGAGAGGGAGAAAACTAGAGAGAGAGTGAAGCTAGAGTGAGATAGAAAAGAGTAACACCTGAATTTAGATAATCATAAGAAAGAAATTTTATACCCCAAATTCAGAGTGTTACAATATCCTTAGGCGTCACATAAACCATAGTTGCACAAATCCATTGTCATTATTATTATAACACTAAATTTTCGTGTCCCATAGATTATCATTTAAACACCAACACACTAGAAAGGCTTCATGCTAGTTAAATCCAATAGAGACCACAAAAGTTTGAAAGAAAATCCATTTGAAAGTCAGTGAAATAACTTTTAATAGTTCGATTGCACGATAATTATACCAGAAATGTGATTACACAACATTTTTTCTCTCCTACAACCAGATACCAAATTGACGTACATCTTTAAATTTAAAGATGTCGATAGGTGATCCATCCAATGGTATTTGCAATCAAACGCAAGCGATGCAAGTCTGTGTGTTCCGCGCCTTGTCGCCGCACCGTCGCATCCTGCATGTGACGGGGTTGATGCATGCAGCATGCCCAGGTAGTCGCAGGCGCACGGCTCACGTTGTCCGGCTCACGTAAAGGTCGGCGCCTTCCTCTCCTATCTCTCCTCGCGCAGTTCCACTTCCCATTTCCGCCTTCGTCCGCATCAGGGACACACTGCCTCCGCATGCGGCAAGATCCTCCCTCATTCCCCAAACATGAGAGGAGCAGAGGAGGAGAGATCTGGCGCCGCCACTGATGCGGGAGGAGAGGAGGAGAAACGGGAGAGGAGCGTCGGCCTGATGGCCGGCCTCATGGACAAGGCCAAGGGCTTCGTGGTGGAGAAGGTGACGCAAATCCCCAAGCCCGAGGCTACGCTGGATCACGTCTCCTTCCGGAGCATCAGCCGCGAGGGCGTCGAGCTGCATAGCCACGTCGACATCAGCAACCCCTACTCGCACCGCATCCCCATCTGCGAGATCACATACACGTTCAAGAGCGCCGGCAAGTACGTCATACTCATGCATGCCCCTCTTCCCATATGGCCACATTCTGATTCCATTTCATACCATACCATACCCGATCTCTCAATAATGCTGGTTCATGTATGAATGATGAATCCTAGGGTGATAGCGTCGGGCACGATGCCCGACCCTGGGTGGATCGCGGCGAGTGGCAGCACCAAGCTACACCTGCCCGTGAAGGTGCCGTACGACTTCATCGTGTCGCTGATGAAGGATCTCGGAGGGGACTGGGACATCGACTACATGCTGGAGGTGGGGCTCACTGTCGACCTCCCCGCCATTGGCGCCTTTACTATCCCGCTCACCACCGAGGGCGAGATCAAGCTCCCCACCTTCCGGGACCTATTGTTCTAAGCAATTCAGATATTTGGTGTATGAATCGATTTGTTTTCATACCATAATCAGTGCTGATGTGGATTTGCAATATTTGTGGATTTCTTTATGTGTTCAGGGATTTTAAAGTTAAAATTATCTCACACCAATGTGAAATAGAGGAGTTTAAGCCTGCCCATCACAAAAAACCTAACCCGATGTAGCAAACGTGGCCCCTATGCCATAACCTTGTTTTTGTGATTGGAATGATATACATACGTGATCAATAGAACTAGCATGTGTGCCATCATGTGCTAGAAAGGCTAATCTATAGCATCTCCACAATCAATTTCCAAAAACAGATTTTGGCCAAGATGAAGATAATATCGAGTACAACGTACCTAACAAAATTTATGTGTTTGGCATGGTTTTAGAGTAGAACTCCGGTCTAGAATAAAAATTTTATATCCAAACACCTCAACTTCACATAAATTAATCTATATTGTTTTGGAGCTATATATATATATATACACACACACTAAACCTTAAGGGTGCACGGAGGGCGTCCACCACCGAATCGTGCCCCCGCCCGCGAGTTTGGCCACGGCGCGCGTCTTCCACCCACCCACCCGCGAATCACGCCCGCACGCGTCGCGCCGCCGTGATGCCCGCCGCCCGCGCAATCCACACCGCCCGCGATCCCCTGGCGCGCGTCTTCCCCCCACACCCGTGAATCACGCCCGCACGCGTCGCGCCGCCGTGATGCCCGCCGCCCGCGCAATCCACAGCCGCCTCTGCATCCGCCGCGAGATCCCCCTGCGCTCGCATGCCCCCGCTCGCCTACGCCTCCCACGCCCACACACCCAGCCACCGCCGACCACGCTCGCGGATCTCGCCCACAACAACGCGTGACCGAGCCCCCGTCGCGTCTCCTTCCATCCTCGCGTATACGTCGGCGTCTCCTTCCATATATGCCAACGGAGGCGACCGCGGAGGCCGCTCCCCCGCGTGCACAACATCCCGCGTTCCTCTCTCCCCCCAGGTCCTGCCGCAGCGCGTTGCTCAGTACCCCAGCCACTGCCCGCTAGCCCCCCCCCCCACACACACACCCATCCTCGTCGGCCTCAGCACCGCAAACGCCGTCCGTGCGTCACTTCCCTGCCTTTCAATGGTGTCCTCCTCCCCATCACTCGGGGGCAGCAAGGCGACCGATGGGGACGTGTCCAACTTCACTGCCTTCCTCCAGGCCTCGCCGAAGTCATTCGTGGTCGTCGAGTTCTTCACCCACTGGTCGGCCTCCTTTTTCCTTTTTGTTCTCGTTGATACGATGCAGCTGGGCTCCTTCAAAATCGATCAGCGTATTAGTTGGGATCGGGATCGTTCAACCTGTGGCTCTACACCCAAATGATTATCTCGTCTCGCTTGTGGTGTGGGCGGTACCTGAACAATATAGCTCCAGCGATTTTTTGGTGGTTTTCCAGTATGCTAGGGTTGTTTTATTAGTTTATGCTGAGGCCTATTAGATGGGGTGGATGCCCAGTTCTGCCCGAGTAGCGTGCTGCAGCCATGCTTCATCGGTACTTTTAGATGTACAGGAGCAAATATGAAGTCAAAAGGATTGTAAACATATAGAATGTATCTCTACGACCATCTCTTATTGGGTATGTCCGTATGTGTGGAACTTTATGGCTTAATTCCCTCCACGCTGCAATCTCCTCAATTATTGCAGATTTGTAGTGATTATGTTAGCACCTGGGTCCTCGGATATAAGCACTATGGATGTCAAGCTAAAAATAGCACTGTAGCAACATGTTAAATTGTACGTTCAGTCAAAAACAATTTCTACAACTATGTGCGTTCTGTATGGTGGGCCTCATCGAGTCTTACTTCATCATTATTTTTCCTGAAATTGTACTAAAGTGATATACTGATATTACTGTCAAATTTGGGATGATCTCAAACTTGTTGTGTCTCACTCCAAAATGCACAAACTCTAGATTTACCTGTCAACCTGCTTTGGAATTTTGAACTTTACATTAGTAATGATTTATCCAATTTGTCCCCTCGCTGCCAACCTAAAAAATAAGCACTTTGTGTTTGTTTGTGTAGGTGCAATGGTCACCAGCCCAGAAGGTCATGGTCACTATTTTTAAGGCGTCGCCTAGGCGACGCCTAGGCGTCCGGGCGGTGGTCTGACGCCTAGGCGCCTTGCCCGCCTACCTCGCCTAGGCGCCGCCTAGGCGTCTAGGCGGTGGTCCAACGCCTTGGAGCGCCTTACCGCTTTAAAAACCATGGTCATGGTCGACCCACGCAATGCAACCCAATTGGATGAAGCTGGGTTTAGGGGCCTTCTTCGTTGGTTTGACTGAGTTTCTTCTTAGTTAAATAAAGTGGGGCAATATTTCCTCACCGACTTGTATGGTTTGTTGCATATGCTAATCATCTTTACTGATAAGACTTCCAATATTTTTTGACACAAATATCTGGGCATGCATGTAACACCCAAATGTGTACATCATATGATAAGAGGTTATTCCCTTGAATATTTTGTCCCTATTTAATGGAGCATGTGAACACCACATTTAAAAACAAGTAATTAATAAAAGACATACCACAAAATTTTGCATCATGCTGGTTTTTCACTCTTGTGTGCATTTTGTGATGATATAAAAATATGGTAAACAAAAAAATAATTATGTTAATACCCCAATGGGAAATTAAATCCTAAAAGAAATTCTAGAGTTCGAAAAGAAAGAAAAGAAATTCTAGAATTAAAACCAAAAAGAGAAAAGATACAAAAAATAATATATATTCAAAATAGTACTGCTTATGGCTCAATAGCATCTGAGAATATTTGGTCACAAGAGTTTGAATTAAAATTTGAATACAACTTGAATTTGAAAAGAGAGAGAAGAGGAAATAAAAAGAAAAAAAGAAGGAACCCTGTTTGGGCCGGCAGCCACGAATTTGGCCCATCAGCTGATCACGCCGCGCGGCCCCAAACCCACTTCCCCGCGCTGTTACGCCGACCAGTGGGCCCCACTGCTCATTACCTCTCACGCGCGGCATGGATCACTGGACCACGGGACCCATCTGTCATCTCTATCCTTCCCCTATCCTCGCTGCTTCTGTTTTCTCCCCGCTCGAACCGCGCTGCGCGCAAGCATGCCGAAACGCCAGGGAAATCCACGGGCTTCCGTTGATGCCCTGTTGGCCGCCTTCTTCGCCGTTAGCTGCGGGCGGGGCCCCGTCTTCGGAGGGCCATGGTAGCCGGGCTATTTAGGCGTTGCGTGTGGAGCTCTCGCCGCCTCATTTCTCCGCGGCGTCGCCGATAGCGAACCGAGAAGATAGCCGCCGCGCACGCTGTAGCATTCGCATCGTCGCACCACCCTCGGAATTGGGTCCCGCGCCTCGCTTTGTCGTGTGGGGTGTTGGCGTGGAGCCAATCAAGCTCGGAGAACCATCTGGGCGTGCGCGAAGGTGCGAAAGACAGGGACCGCCCCGCCGCGGGGTCGGACTTCGATTTCTAGTCGTCAAGCCCTGAGATTGGGTTCCTAGTGCTCGGTCCGATCCCAGGAACCTGGTGGTGTGGGAGATTTTCCTCGGGCGCCTTCGGAAGGGCGATAATTCCTCGCCGGAGTACAAGCGCCGCCGCGAATCCGCTCTCCTCCGTGGGCGGGATTGCAACCTCTTCAATCGCCGGTGAGACCCCTCTCTGTAGATTCACTATCTTCCTCTCTTGGTTTAGTACCGATTAATTTCTAGTTTGGGGTGGTTTGGCACCGGATTTCGCTTGCCGGCGACAGGCCACCATGGGGAGCTGAGCTCCGCCGCCTGGGCACTTCGTGTTGAGGTAACAAACCTGTAAACCAACTCGATTTATCCTGAGTCTGCCCTTGCCGTGAGAATCATAGCGAATTGAGTCCGGATTGCGTAGTCGTCGCGGTCTCCGGCATGCGGCCGCCGTGGAGGACGGCGCTGCTGCCTCTGGATAGCTTTGGGTAGAAGAAGGTGTAGGTGCCGTCCGATGTTGTTTGAACGATGGAGATTAGAAGCAGCGGTGTTCATTCGGGGATGATGTTGGGTCGTTTGATCCGAAAGCAAGGGCCACGATTAGATCTCCACGTAATGTGTTAGCACCGTTAGATTTTAATCCAATGGATATCGTAACGTACCGGTTGGCGGATATGCCTGATCTAATCTGCGTCGCCCGCGCGTGATCCAACGGCCATAATCGACCGATACCCCTTCGGGTTGCACGTTTTGCAAAAGAGACCTCCCTTTTGTCTATAATCAACCCGCAGTCTATTGTATAGTAATCTGAGTCTCGGGAATCTTTATAGTTTTGCCCCTGCGCTTTCTGGAATTTGGGGCCCAATCCAGAGAACTTTGAAAATCAAAAATTAATATCAGAAATTAATTTTTAGTGCATAAATAATTGTTAAAACTTGTTTAATTCATAGTAAATGCATATGAACTCCAAATTAGACCATTCCAGTTCCTAAATTTTCATAAAATTATTGTCTATCCATTAGTGCCTCTGTCTAACATGACAAACACATTAAAATTATTCTTTCACTTAATCTTGTATTAAATGCATAAAACATTAGAAAATCCATAACTTAAGATCTATAACTCCAAATTTAATGATTCCAGTTCCTGTGATCTTATTTTAATGTCTAGTTTATTACTGTATATTTTATTTACATGGTTGGTGTAATGTTAATTCCTGCTATACTATGTATGTATTGTGTTGATGCGAGTAGACGAGCAAGCTACACAGGATTCTGAGCTTCAACAAGTAGAAGTAGCTGAGCAGGAGCTCATTACAGGCAAGTTGTGCCCTTGATCACTTCTTTTACCCATTCATGTTCTTATTATTCATAATGATCTGCATAGGATAATTTTGCTGGGACCCAATAGGATGCCCTAGATTTTGACTATCTTTATACCTTGCTTCACCACTGGTTTTACTACTAAAGTTTTGGGTAGTACATGCTATTGCTTTATGTGGATTTGGGTATAGAGATATTCATCACTCATTGTTATACTATTTATTGTTATCTGTTTTATAATTCCTTGTTCATGTTAAGATCATTATGTTAATGGGAACATGGAGCGACCACCCAGGAAAACAGTGCTACCACAAGGGTTTAATGGGACGCCCTTGGCTGATTAACTAGGAAAGCTAGGGGAGGGCTACCTTACCCGAAAGGGGCAAGGGCAGTAGGGGAGTGGTCAGTGTAGGGAGGTCCCTGGTTGATTTTGCTGCGATGGCGGTCAGCCAGGAACCCTGCACTGGAGCTTCCTATAAACTGTAGCGGGTAGTCTGAAGCTAGTGGAACTTTGTAAAGGCCTCGTAGTGTTACCCTGCCTCGCCTCCTCGGTAGAGGTGTATGGGATTGGCCATCTCTTGGCAGATGGGTAACATGACTTGTGGGTAAAGATGCGCAACCTCTGCAGAGTGTAAAACTAGTATACTAGCCGTGCTCACGGTCAAGAGCGGCTCGGACCCTCACATGATTAATTATGGAACTTAAATTCAATTTGACATTTGCATTGCATTTGGGATTATTTTACTATTACTGTTCATTATTATTATTAAGGTTTGGTATTTACTTACACTTAGTAATTGCTAAATAAAATTTTGACCAACTTATAAAAGCAATGCTCAGCCTTAGCCTCTATTTCATTGATCAGCCTTACACTACATGAACTCCCACCTTTGGTGAGTTCATGCCACATTATTCCCCACGACTTGTTGAGCTATGAACGTATGTGAGCTCACCCTTGCTGTCTCACACCCCCCCCACAGGAGAAGAACAGGTGGTTTCAAGTGGAGTCAAGTACCGAGGCATCCGGCTTGATCTAGGTGGCGTTTCTCAGTTGACATTGACGCCGACGATCCTTAGTTCGTTTTATGATTATACTTTTATTTTGTAATAAGTCTTCCGCTATGTAATAATTACTCTGATGTTTTATGACATTTATCTCTATACACTCTGTTATTATATGTGTTGTCTTCTTGGCGCATGTATGAGATGCACCCGGCTTTGTCCATTGAAACCGGGTGTTACAGAAGTGGTATCAGAGGAAATGTTGACTGTAGGACGAAACCTAGATAGAAATGGACAAAACCCTTACCTACTTATCTTATTCTGATTCTTTCTACACTTATCTTGATCCTAATTCACCTTCTACTGTTCTACTCTGATCATGCTTACCTTTTCTACTCTTAGTCAAGATGGTTTTCACACCTTGGAATCCCTACCCCTATGACATTTTTAAGAGATGGGAAGCCTAAGACAAAATTAAAAAAAAATATTTTCTCTATTAAAAATGTTGGTTGATTGTTCTGATGATCAATGTCTGATTTGCTTCTTTGATTGATTGAAATATTATATGGACATCTTAGCATGTGCCAGCATAAGGTAATAAATTAGCTATGGTAGGTAAAACATTAAACTGCTTAGCTAGTAAGTCCCCCAAAGTAACATGAGTTGTAATTACTGCCTTGTCTACTGCTCTCTTTTACCATATGTATCTAACTCAGATGGTCAATACCAGGAAAGGAAAGATTATCACGCAACAGCAAACAGAAATGAACCCTCCAAATCCCCCACCTGTTGAAACCGAGCAAGTGATCGCAACCCAAAGGCTGGTAATACAACAATTGACAGACATGGTGACCGAAATGCAAAACCAGATAAGACAAGAACGCGAGGAAATACGTCAGGCCCGTCTGGAGATACATCAAGAAATAAGGCAATCACGGTTGGAGAGACAACGACAACAACCACCATCACCACCACCACCAGCTCCACCAAGCTACATAAACATATATATAAATTACTACTATTTGTAAGATCTACATGTTCCTTTAGTTAGTATTCGGTATGATACTATTTTAGGAGGAATAAAAAGGTCTATCTGTCCCCATGTGTTGCTAATAAAATTATGCGTCATGCTGAGATTTTGGTTTGGGCATATGTGTTGGACAATATGAGAAAACCCATGAGAGTAATTACACCTAAAGGGCCTGTTGTGGCGAATCAAATGACACGTAAATTGTCATTGACCATTATGGGTAGAGAATTTGGAGTTACTGCTATAATATTGGAGCCAAGCAGTATAGATCTGATCCTTGGTATGTCACGGATAAGAAAGGTAAAGACAGTTTATACACTCTGCTAAAGGAACCGTAGAACTCACCAGTTCCTAAGAACAAAGACTTGAAGTTGAAGTTGCAGTAACTGCCCCCATCAGACTAGCGGCATTCTTAGTGGATGAGAAATTTGTGGATGGCAACATCCGTGCAGTTAGGGATTTTTTTTCGGATATCTTTCCAGAGAAGTTATTAGGGATGCCACCAGATATGGAAGTTGAGTTGGTCATTAATCTCTTATCTAGGACTGCCCCTACGTTCAAACGGCCATACAGGATGCCTGAAGAAGAGTTAAAGGGACTGAAGAAGCAGTTAACGGAGTTACAAGAGGCTGGTTACATTCGTCCAAGTTCCTCACCGTGGGGAGCACCGGTGTTATTTGTGCAGAAGAAGGATGGATCGCAACGGATGTGTGTGGATTATAGGTCTCTTAATGATGTTACGGTGAAGAACAAGTACCCGTTGCCCCGTATTGAGGATTTATTTAATCGGATGAGAGGAGCCAGGGTATTCTCGAAGATTGACCTCCGATCGGGTTACCATCAAATGAAGATTTGGCCATCGGATATTCCTAAGACGGATTTTTCGACCCGATATGGATTATATGAGTTCACCGTTATGACATTTGGGCTAACTAATGCACCAACCTATTTTATGGATCTGAAGAATAAGGTGTGCATGATCTGGACAGATTCGTCGTGGTTTTCATCGACGATATTTTTATTTATCCCAAGAGTGATAGTAATCATGAAGAACATCTATGATTGGTACTACAGAAGCGACGAGATAATCAACTCTACGCCGAGTACAGTAAATACGAGTTTTAGATTGACGAGGTGCCTTTTTCTTGGACATATCATTTCTAATGGAGGAATTTCAGTGGATCCTGCTAAAGTCAAGGAGATAGTGGTGTGGAGCATACCCACTACAGTTACGGATATTAGGAGTTTCTTGGGACTTGCAGGATATTATTGGAGATTTATTGAAGGATTTTCTAAGATTGCTAAGCCCGTGACCTCGCTTTTGGAGAAGGGAAGAGAATTTAAGTGGGACGAGAAGTGCCAAGATAGCTTTGATCAATTAAAGAGGTTGATGTCGCCACCAGTGTTGGTTATGACAGATCTATAGAAAGGATTTGACATTTATTGTGATGCATGTGGCCAAGGCTTAAGATGTGTGCTCATGCAGGAAGGACATGTGATTGCCTACGCTTCTCGTCAGTTACGCAAACATGAGTTGAACTACCCCACGCATGACTTAGAAATGGCAGCCGTTGTGCTTGCACTAAAGATATGGAGACATTGTGTCATGGGAACTAAGTGCCAAGTGTACACGGATCATAAGAATTTGAAGTATATATTCACTCAGAAGGATCTCAACCTTAGGCAACGCCGTTGGTTGGAGCTAATTAAAGATTACGATTTGGAAATTCACTATCACCCGGGCAAGGCGAAATTTGGTTGTAGATGCCTTGAGTCGAAAGGAGCACGTTCATTCAGCTGTTGTTGCCCAGCTACCCGATGAGATTGATGAGGATTTTAGGAGACTTAACCTGGGGATAGTTGATCATACTGAAGGAGTTATTATTGATGCGGAACCTACCTTGGAGCAAGAAATCCGCAAAGGACAAATTGGTGATGCTAAAATACAAGAGATTAAGGATCTTATTACTGAGGGTAGAGGCCCAGAGTTCACGGAGGATGAGCAAGGCACGATATGGTTCAAGAATCGGATCTGTGTTCCCGATATTGATAGTCTTCGGGAAACTATATTGAAGGAAGCACATGACTCAATTTATTCTATCCATCCTGGTATTACCAAGATGTATCAGGATTTGAAGCGGAAGTATCATTGGTATGGATTTCATTACTGGATTGCCTCGCACCTAGAAAGGATATGACTATATATGGGTGGTTGTGGATAGATTGACTAAAGTGGCTCACTTCGTTCCTGTCAAGACTACTTATAAAGGCTCTCAACTGGTAGAGTTATATATGGTTCAGATTGTTGCCAAAGAGGATCGTTTTGGATAGAGGATCAAAGTTTACCTCCAGAGTTTGGATAAGTTTTCATGAGAATATGGATGCGAAGTTGAATTTTAGTTTGTCCTACCATCCTCAGACTGAAAGGACTAACCAAGTATTGGAAGATATGTTGAGAGCTTGTGCCCTTCAACATGGTAGTAGTTGGGAGAAGAATCTACCTTATGCTGAGTTCTCAGGCCAGTCTGAAGATGTCACTGTTCGAGGCTCTATATGGCAGAAAGTTCAGGACTCCTCTATATTGGAATCAGACTAGAGGAAGACAGTTCTTTGGGCCTGAACTAATTCAAGAAGCAGAAGAACAAGTCCGTATAATCCGAGAGAATTTGAGGGTAGCTCAGACCCGGAGAAAGAGCTACGCTGGTAATAGAAGAAAACCACTGGAGTTGAGGAAGGTGATTATGTGTACCTCAAGGTGTCACCACTTCGTGGAATGAGAAGATTCAAAGTCAAGGGCAAATTGTCCCCTCACTTTATTGGACCATACAGAGTTTTTAGGCGAGTTGGAGAGATGGCCTATCAACTCGAGTTACCGGATAGTCTATCGGATGTGCATAATGTGTTCCACGTATCTCAACTTAAGAAGTGTCTCCGTGTTCCCGAGGAACAGTTACCAATGGAAGAGCTCAGTGTTCAAGGTGATTTGACTTACACGGAATACCCGATCAAGATTTTGGATACATTGACTCAAGTTACGAGAAGTAAAGTGATAAAGATGTGTAAGGTACAATGGAGTCACCACGGTGAAGATGAAGCAACGTGGGAAAAAGAAGAAGAGCTTCGCATAGACTTCCCCCATCTTTTCCCTAGATCTTCTTAAATCTCGAGGACGAGATTCTTTTTAAGGGGGGTAGGATTTGTAACACCCAAATGTATACATCATATGATAAGAGGTTATTCCCTTGAATATTTTGTCCCTATTTAATGGAGCATGTGAACACCACATTTAAAAACAAGTAATTAATAAAAGACATACCACAAAATTTTGCATCATGCTGGTTTTTCACTCTTGTGTGCATTTTGTGATGATATAAAAATATGGTAAACAAAAAAATAATTATGTTAATACCCCAATGGGAAATTAAATCCTAAAAGAAATTCTAGAGTTCGAAAAGAAAGAAAAGAAATTCTAGAATTAAAACCAAAAAGAGAAAAGATACAAAAAAATAATATATATTCAAAATAGTACTGCTTATGGCTCAATAGCATCTGAGAATATTTGGTCACAAGAGTTTGAATTAAAATTTGAATACAACTTGAATTTGAAAAGAGAGAGAAGAGGAAATAAAAAGAAAAAAAGAAGGAACCCTGTTTGGGCCGGCAGCCACGAATTTAGCCCATCAGCTGATCACGCCGCGCGGCCCCAAACCC
This sequence comes from Zea luxurians, assembly GCA_029449295.1. Taxonomy (NCBI): domain Eukaryota; kingdom Viridiplantae; phylum Streptophyta; class Magnoliopsida; order Poales; family Poaceae; genus Zea; species Zea luxurians. The sequence goes on from JAOPSE010000003.1 coordinate 18,770,782, forward strand.
ACTTCCCCGCGCTGTTACGCCGACCAGTGGGCCCCACTGCTCATTACCTCTCACGCGCGGCATGGATCACTGGACCACGGGACCCATCTGTCATCTCTATCCTTCCCCTATCCTCGCTGCTTCTGTTTTCTCCCCGCTCGAACCGCGCTGCGCGCAAGCATGCCGAAACGCCAGGGAAATCCACGGGCTTCCGTTGACGCCCTGTTGGCCGCCTTCTTCGCCGTTAGCTGCGGGCGGGGCCCCATCTTCGGAGGGCCATGGTAGCCGGGCTATTTAGGCGTTGCGTGTGGAGCTCTCGCCGCCTCATTTCTCCGCGGCGTCGCCGATAGCGAACCGAGAAGATAGCCGCCGCGCACGCTGTAGCATTCGCATCGTCGCACCACCCTCGGAATTGGGTCCCGCGCCTCGCTTTGTCGTGTGGGGTGTTGGCGTGGAGCCAATCAAGCTCGGAGAACCATCTGGGCGTGCGCGAAGGTGCGAAAGACAGGGACCGCCCCGCCGTGGGGTCGGACTTCGATTTCTAGTCGTCAAGCCCTGAGATTGGGTTCCTAGTGCTCGGTCCGATCCCAGGAACCTGGTGGTGTGGGAGATTTTCCTCGGGCGCCTTCGGAAGGGCGATAATTCCTCGCCGGAGTACAAGCGCCGCCGCGAATCCGCTCTCCTCCGTGGGCGGGATTGCAACCTCTTCAATCGCCGGTGAGACCCCTCTCTGTAGATTCACTATCTTCCTCTCTTGGTTTAGTACCGATTAATTTCTAGTTTGGGGTGGTTTGGCACCGGATTTCGCTTGCCGGCGACAGGCCACCATGGGGAGCTGAGCTCCGCCGCCTGGGCACTTCGTGTTGAGGTAACAAACCTGTAAACCAACTCGATTTATCCTGAGTCTGCCCTTGCCGTGAGAATCATAGCGAATTGAGTCCGGATTGCGTAGTCGTCGCGGTCTCCGGCATGCGGCCGCCGTGGAGGACGGCGCTGCTGCCTCTGGATAGCTTTGGGTAGAAGAAGGTGTAGGTGCCGTCCGATGTTGTTTGAACGATGGAGATTAGAAGCAGCGGTGTTCATTCGGGGATGATGTTGGGTCGTTTGATCCGAAAGCAAGGGCCACGATTAGATCTCCACGTAATGTGTTAGCACCGTTAGATTTTAATCCAATGGATATCGTAACGTACCAGTTGGCGGATATGCCTGATCTAATCTGCGTCGCCCGCGCGTGATCCAACGGCCATAATCGACCGATACCCCTTCGGGTTGCACGTTTTGCAAAAGAGACCTCCCTTTTGTCTATAATCAACCCGCAGTCTATTGTATAGTAATCTGAGTCTCGGGAATCTTTATAGTTTTGCCCCTGCGCTTTCTGGAATTTGGGGCCCAATCCAGAGAACTTTGAAAATCAGAAATTAATATCAGAAATTAATTTTTAGTGCATAAATAAATGTTAAAACTTGTTTAATTCATAGTAAATGCATATGAACTCCAAATTAGACCATTCCAGTTCCTAAATTTTCATAAAATTATTGTCTATCCATTAGTGCCTCTGTCTAACATGACAAACACATTAAAATTATTCTTTCACTTAATCTTGTATTAAATGCATAAAACATTAGAAAATCCATAACTTAAGATCTATAACTCCAAATTTAATGATTCCAGTTCCTGTGATCTTATTTTAATGTCTAGTTTATTACTGTATATTTTATTTACATGGTTGGTGTAATGTTAATTCCTGCTATACTATGTATGTATTGTGTTGATGCGAGTAGACGAGCAAGCTACACAGGATTCTGAGCTTCAACAAGTAGAAGTAGCTGAGCAGGAGCTCATTACAGGCAAGTTGTGCCCTTGATCACTTCTTTTACCCATTCATGTTCTTATTATTCATAATGATCTGCATAGGATAATTTTGCTGGGACCCAATAGGATGCCCTAGATTTTGACTATCTTTATACCTTGCTTCACCACTGGTTTTACTACTAAAGTTTTGGGTAGTACATGCTATTGCTTTATGTGGATTTGGGTATAGAGATATTCATCACTCATTGTTATACTATTTATTGTTATCTGTTTTATTATTCCTTGTTCATGTTAAGATCATTATGTTAATGGGAACATGGAGCGACCACCCGGGAAAACAGTGCTACCACAAGGGTTTAATGGGACGCCCTTGGCTGATTAACTAGGAAAGCTAGGGGAGGGCTACCTTACCTGAAAGGGGCAAGGGCAGTAGGGGAGTGGTCAGTGTAGGGAGGTCCCTGGTTGATTTTGCTGCGATGGCGGTCAGCCAGGAACCCTGCACTGGAGCTTCCTATAAACTGTAGCGGGTAGTCTGAAGCTAGTGGAACTTTGTAAAGGCCTCGTAGTGTTACCCTGCCTCGCCTCCTCGGTAGAGGTGTATGGGATTGGCCATCTCTTGGCAGATGGGTAACATGACTTGTGGGTAAAGATGCGCAACCTCTGCAGAGTGTAAAACTAGTATACTAGCCGTGCTCACGGTCAAGAGCGGCTCGGACCCTCACATGATTAATTATGGAACTTAAATTCAATTTGACATTTGCATTGCATTTGAGATTATTTTACTATTACTGTTCATTATTATTATTAAGGTTTGGTATTTACTTACACTTAGTAATTGCTAAATAAAATTTTGACCAACTTATAAAAGCAATGCTCAGCCTTAGCCTCTATTTCATTGATCAGCCTTACACTACATGAACTCCCACCTTTGGTGAGTTCATGCCACATTATTCCCCACGACTTGTTGAGCTATGAACGTATGTGAGCTCACCCTTGCTGTCTCACACCCCCCCACAGGAGAAGAACAGGTGGTTTCAAGTGGAGTCAAGTACCGAGGCATCCGGTTTGATCTAGGTGGCGTTTCTCAGTTGACATTGGCGCCGACGATCCTTAGTTCGTTTTATGATTATACTTTTATTTTGTAATAAGTCTTCCGCTATGTAATAATTACTCTGATGTTTTATGACATTTATCTCTATACACTCTGTTATTATATGTGTTGTCTTCTTGGCGCATGTATGAGATGCACCCGTGAGAGCACCTAGAGGGGGGGGGGTGAATAGGTGATCCTGTAAAAACTTCAAACTTAAGCCACAAACTTGTTAAGTGTTAGCACGAGTATTGCCAAGTGGCTAAGGTGAAGTCTCAACAAAACACAATACCACAAGAATCAAGCACAGAGGGACACAGTGGTTTATCCCGTGGTTCGGCCAAGCCAATGCTTGCCTACTTCCACGTTGTGGCGTCCCAACGGACGAGGGTTGCAATCAACCCCTCTCAAGCGGTCCAAAGACCCACTTGAATACCACGTTGTTTTGTTGTTCCTTTCACTATCCCGTTTGCAAGGAATCTCCACAAATTGGAGTCTCTTGCCCTTACAAGTAAATGATCACAAAGAAAGCTCAGAGTAAGGGAGGGAAGCAACACACACAAATCCACAACAAAAGCGCACACACACGGCCAAGACTCGAGCTCGAATGACTATCTCAGAGTTCACGCTAGAACAGAGCTCGAATCACTTAGAATCACAAACGAATACGCAAAGAACTTGTGTGGATGATCAAGAATGCTCAAGAGTTGCTTGTGTGTCTCCTCCATGCGCCTAGGGGCTCCTTTTATAGCCCCAAGGCAGCTAGGAGCCGTTGAGAGCAATTCTGGAAGGCTATCCTGGCCTTCTGTCGTCGGGGGCACCGGACAGTCCGGTGCACACCGGACACTGTCCGGTGCCCGATTTGTTTCCTTTTCTGGCGCTTCCGACCGTTGGAAGACTGCCGTAGATCTGCGAGCCGTTGGCGCACCGGACAGTCCGGTGCACACCGGACAGTCCGGTGCCGTCTTCCGACCGTTGGCTCGGCCACGTGTCCTGCGCGGATTGCGCGGCCGACCGTTGGCCCTGGCCGACCGTTGGCTCACCGGACAGTCCGGTGCGCACCGGACAGTCCGGTGAATTTTAGCCGTACGCCGCCGGCCAAAATCCCGAGAGCGGCCAGTTCGACTCGAGTCAGTCTGGCGCACCGGACACTGTCCGGTGCACACCGGACAGTCCGGTGCTCCAGACCGAGCTGGGACTTGGCTGCACACAGCCAAGTCATTCTCTCCCCTTTTCTCTTTTTCTTCTTCCTGTTTCTAACACTTAGACAAATATGTTAGTCCACAAAACCAATGTACTAAGGCTTAGAAACATACCTTTACTTCATGATTTGCACCTTGTTCATCCATGTACACAAATTCACAATTAAACACATGTGTTGGCACTCAATCACCAAAATACTTAGAAATGGCCCAAGGGCACATTTCCCTTTCAATCTCCCCCTTTTTGGTGATTTATGCCAACACTACATAAAGCCACTAGAACAAGTGCAAACTCAATTCACTTAAATTTATTTTGAATCAATTTTGGCATATATGGATCATCCTTTGCCACCACTTGGTTTGTTTTTGCAAATCAAACACAAATCTCTATCTCTAAGTTAAACACACATGTTTAAGCATAAAGAGAGTCATTCAAAAAGAGATTGATCAAGGATTTCAAAAACTCCCCCTTTTTCCCATAATCAATACTTCTCCCCACAAGAAGCCAACTTTTGACAAGAGAGACAACTTAAGAATTTTGACAAATCAAAAACTCTATTCTACTATTTTCAAAAACTCTCAAGTGGTAGCTGATCCATTTATTGCTTTGGCCTTTATTTTCTCCCCCTTTGGCATCAAGCACCAAAACGGGATCAATTGTGGCCCTTTAACCCCATTGCCTCACCAAAATCTTCAATTAAGAGCAAATGGCAATAAGAGTTCAGAGATGGACTTGGAATAAGTTACCCTCTCATCGGAGTGCAGTGGAAGTCTTGCATGATCCAAGTCCACCTTTTCCCTTTCAATTCTCCTTTGAGACTAAATCAAACAAACTCAAACATATGGTTAGTCTCAAAGGGTCAAGTTGCAACACATCTCCCCCTAAACATGTGCATCACTTTGCAACGGACTTGTGAGGTCCAGGGAGTGTTTGTACAACTTGAGCACCATAATAAGCAACAAAGTGCAGAATGAACATGATCAAAGGCATAAATACATGTATGCTATATTTCAATCCATGTTCCGCGAATCTAAGACATTTAGCTCACTACGCAGCCTGCAAAAGGTCTTCTCATCTAAAGGCTTGGTAAAGATATCGGCTAGCTGGTTCTCGGTGCTAACATAAAACACTTCGATATCTCCCTTTTGCTGGTGGTCTCTCAAAAAGTGATGCCGGATGTCAATGTGCTTTGTGCGGCTGTGCTCAACAGGATTTTCCGCTATTCGGATAGCACTCTCATTATCACATAGGAGTGGGACTTTGCTCAGATTGTAGCCAAAGTCCCTGAGGGTTTGCCTCATCCAAAGTAGTTGCGCGCAACACTGACCTGCGGCAACGTACTCGGCCTCAGCGGTGGATAGGGCAACGGAGGTTTGTTTCTTAGAGTTCCATGACACCAGGGACCTTCCTAAGAATTGGCACGTCCCCGATGTACTCTTCCTATCGACCTTACATCCAGCATAGTCGGAATCTGAGTACCCAATTAAGTCAAAGTTAGACCCCTTTGGATACCAGATCCCGAAGCAAGGCGTAGCGACTAAATATCTAAGAATTCGCTTCACCGCCACCAAGTGACACTCCTTAGGATCGGATTGAAATCTAGCACACATGCATATGCTAAGCATAATATCCGGTCTACTAGCACATAAATAAAGTAAAGACCCTATCATTGACCGGTATGCTTTTTGATCAACGGACTTACCTCCTTTGTTGAGGTCGGTGTGTCCGTCGGTTCCCATCGGAGTCTTTGCGGGCTTGGCGTCCTTCATCCCAAACCGCTTCAGCAGATCTTGCGTGTACTTCGTTTGGGAGATGAAGGTGCCGTCCTTGAGTTGCTTCACTTGGAACCCAAGGAAGTAGTTCAACTCGCCCATCATCGACATCTCGAATTTCTGCGTCATCACCCTGCTAAACTCTTCACAAGACTTTTGATTAGTAGAACCAAATATTATGTCATCGACATAAATTTGGCATACAAACAAATCACCATCACATGTCTTTGTAAAGAGAGTTGGATCGGCTTTCCCAACCTTGAAAGCATTAGCAAGTAAGAAATCTCTAAGACATTCATACCATGCTCTTGGGGCTTGCTTAAGTCCATAGAGCGCCTTAGAGAGCTTACACACGTGGTCGGGGTACCGCTCATCCTCGAAGCCAGGGGGTTGCTCCACGTACACCTCCTCCTTTATTGGCCCGTTGAGGAACGCGCTCTTCACATCCATTTGGTACAACCTGAAAGAATGGTGAGCGGCATATGCTAGCAAGATACGAATGGACTCTAGCCTAGCCACAGGAGCAAAAGTCTCCTCAAAGTCCAAACCTGCGACTTGGGCATAACCTTTTGCCACAAGTCGAGCCTTGTTCCTTGTCACAACTCCGTGCTCGTCCTGTTTGTTGCGGAACACCCACTTGGTTCCCACAACATTTTGCTTGGGACGAGGCACCAGCGTCCAAACTTCATTGCGCTTGAAGTTGTTGAGTTCCTCCTGCATGGCCAACACCCAATCCGGATCTAGCAAGGCCTCCTCTACCCTGAAAGGCTCAATAGAGGAGACAAAGGAGTAATGTTCACAAAAATTTACTAATCGAGACCGAGTAGTTACTCCCTTGCTGATGTCACCCAGAATTTGGTCGACGGGATGATCCCTTTGAATCATCGCTCGAACTTGGGTTGGAGGTGCCGGTTGCGCTTCTTCCTCCATCACTTGATCTTCTTGTGCTCCCCCTTGATCACACGCCTCCTTTTGATGAACCTGTTCATCGTCTTGAGTTGGGGGATGCACCGTCGTTGAGGAAGAAGGTTGATCACGTTCATTCTGTTCCTGTGGCCGAACGTCTCCAATCGCCATGGTTCGTATAGCGGCCGTCGGAACATCTTCTTCATCTACATCATCACAATCAACAACTTGCTCTCTTGGAGAGCCATTAGTCTCATCAAATACAACGTCGCTAGAGACTTCAACCAAACCCGATGATTTGTTGAAGACCCTATACGCCTTTGTATTTGAATCATAACCTAATAAAAACCCTTCTACAGCTTTGGGAGCAAACTTAGAATTTCTACCCTTCTTCACTAGAATGTAGCACTTGCTCCCAAAAACACGAAAGTAAGATACATTGGGTTTGTTACCGGTTAGTAGCTCATACGAAGTCTTCTTGAGGAGGCGGTGAAGGTAGACCCTGTTGATGGCGTGGCAAGCCGTGTTCACGGCTTCCGACCAAAAGCACTCGGGGGTCTTGAACTCTCCAAGCATCGTCCTCGCCATATCGATTAGCGTCCTGTTCTTCCTCTCTACCACACCATTTTGCTGTGGTGTGTAGGGAGCGGAGAACTCGTGCTTGATCCCTTCCTCCTCAAGAAACTCCTCCACTTGAAGGTTCTTGAACTCGGACCCGTTGTCGCTCCTAATCTTCTTCACCTTGAGCTCAAACTCATTTTGAGCTCTCCTGAGGAAGCGCTTGAGGGTCCCTTGGGTTTCAGACTTATCCTGCAAAAAGAACACCCAAGTGAAGCGGGAAAAGTCATCAACAATAACTAAACCATACTTACTTCCTCCTATGCTTAGATAGGCGACGGGTCCGAAGAGGTCCATATGCAGCAGCTCCAGAGGTCTTGACGTGGTCATCACATTCTTGCTGTGATGTGCTCCTCCTACTTGTTTACCTGCCTGACAAGCTGCACAAGGTCTATCTTTTTCGAAATAAACATTGGTTAGACCTATCACGTGTTCTCCCTTTAGAAGCTTGTGGAGATTCTTCATCCCCACATGTGCTAAGCGGCGATGCCACAGCCAGCCCATGCAAGTCTTAGCCATTAAGCATGCATCTAGACCGGCCTCTTCTTTTGCAAAATCAACTAAGTAAAGCTTGCCGTCTAGTACACCCTTAAAAGCTAGTGAACCATCACATCTTCTAAAGACAGACACATCTACATTTGTAAATAAACAATTATATCCCATTTGACATAATTGACTAACAGATAGCAAATTATATCCAAGACTCTCCACTAGGAATACATTTGATATAGAATGCTCATTAGAAATTGCAATTTTACCTAACCCTTTTACCTTGCCTTGATTCCCATCACCGAATATAATTGAATCTTGGGAATCCTTATTTTTGACGTAGGAGGTGAACATCTTCTTCTCCCCCGTCATATGGTTTGTGCATCCGCTGTCGATAATCCAGCTTGAACCCCCGGATGCATAAACCTGCAAGGCAAATTTAGGCTTGGGTCTTAGGTACCCAACTCATGTTGGGTCCTGCAAGGTTAGCACAAATGTCTTTAGGGACCCAAATGCAAGATTTATCTCCCTTGCATCTAGCCCCTAATTTCCTAGCAACTACCTTCTTACCCTTTCTACAAATAGCAAAGGGAGCATTACAAGCATAATAAATGGTAGAAGGTTCATTCACTACTTTCCTAGGAGCATGAATAACATTCTTTCTAGGTACATGAGCAATATCTCTCCTAGGCATATGTACAACATTTCTCCTACACATATCTCTACCATGATTATAAGAAGAACTAGAAGCAAACATTGCATGAGAATCATAAACATGTGAATCAAAATGATTATAAGCATTTCTAGCATGTCTCCTATCATAATACATAAAAGCATGATTCTTTTTAGCATTACTAGCCATCGGGGCCTTCCCCTTCTCCTTGACGAAGATGGGAGCCTTATGGCTTGTTAAGTTCTTGGCTTCCCTCTTGAAGCCAAGCCCATCCTTAATTGAGGGGTGTCTACCAACCGTGTAGGCATCCCTTGCAAATTTTATTTTATCAACTTCATTCTTGCTAGTCTTAAGTTGGGCATTAAGACTAGCCACTTCATCATTTAATTTGGAAATTAGAACTAGGTGTTCACTACAAGCATTAACATCAAAATCCTTACACCTAGTACAAATTTCAACATGTTCAACACAAGAATTTGATTTACTAGCTACTTCTAGTTTAGCACTTAAATCAATATTAACACTTCTTAAGGTAGAAATGGTTTCATGACAGGAAGATATTTCACTAGAAAGCATTTCATTTCTTTTCACTTCTAAAGCATATGATTTTTGTGCCTCTATAAACTTATCATGTTCATCATACAATAAATCTTCTTGCTTTTCTAAAAGCCTATCCTTTTCATTCAATGCATCAATCAATTCATTGATTTTATCTATCTTAGATCTATCTAAGCCCTTGAACAAGCAAGAATAATCTATATCATCATCACTAGACTCACTATCACTAGAAGAAGCATAAGTGGAGTCTTTAGTACTTACCTTCTTCTCTCTTGCCATAAGACAAGTGAGACGCTCATTGGGGAAGAGAGCCGATTTGTTGAAGGCAGTGGCGGCGAGTCCTTCATTGTCGGAGTCGGAGGAGGAGCAATCCGAGTCCCACTCCTTTCCTAGATGCGCCTCGCCCTTTGTCTTCTTGTATGCCTTCTTCTTCTCCCTCTTGTTCCCCTTTTCCTGGTCACTTTCATTATCGGGACAGTTAGCAATAAAATGACCAAGCTTACCGCATTTGAAGCATGAGCGCTTCCCCTTGGCTTTGGTCTTGCTTGGTTGTCCCTTGTGACCTTTAAGCACCGTCTTGAATCTTTTAATGATGAGAGCCATCTCTTCATCATTAAGGCCAGCCGCCTCAATCTGTGCCACCTTGCTAGGTAGCGCCTCCTTGCTTCGTGTTGCCTTGAGAGCAAGGGGTTGCGGCTCGTTGATCACAATACCCTTCCCCTTAGGATCCATCTATTCGGGCGGTTAGTCCCTTTGTGAATAGAACGGCTCCGATACCAATTGAGAGCACCTAGAGGGGGGGGGGTGAATAGGTGATCCTGTAAAAACTTCAAACTTAAGCCACAAACTTGTTAAGTGTTAGCACGAGTATTGCCAAGTGGCTAAGGTGAAGTCTCAACAAAACACAATACCACAAGAATCAAGCACAGAGGGACACAGTGGTTTATCCCGTGGTTCGGCCAAGCCAATGCTTGCCTACTTCCACGTTGTGGCGTCCCAACGGACGAGGGTTGCAATCAACCCCTCTCAAGCGGTCCAAAGACCCACTTGAATACCACGTTGTTTTGTTGTTCCTTTCACTATCCCGTTTGCAAGGAATCTCCACAAATTGGAGTCTCTTGCCCTTACAAGTAAATGATCACAAAGAAAGCTCAGAGTAAGGGAGGGAAGCAACACACACAAATCCACAACAAAAGCGCACACACACGGCCAAGACTCGAGCTCGAATGACTATCTCAGAGTTCACGCTAGAACAGAGCTCGAATCACTTAGAATCACAAACGAATACGCAAAGAACTTGTGTGGATGATCAAGAATGCTCAAGAGTTGCTTGTGTGTCTCCTCCATGCGCCTAGGGGCTCCTTTTATAGCCCCAAGGCAGCTAGGAGCCGTTGAGAGCAATTCTGGAAGGCTATCCTGGCCTTCTGTCGTCGGGGGCACCGGACAGTCCGGTGCACACCGGACACTGTCCGGTGCCCGATTTGTTTCCTTTTCTGGCGCTTCCGACCGTTGGAAGACTGCCGTAGATCTGCGAGCCGTTGGCGCACCGGACAGTCCGGTGCACACCGGACAGTCCGGTGCCGTCTTCCGACCGTTGGCTCGGCCACGTGTCCTGCGCGGATTGCGCGGCCGACCGTTGGCCCTGGCCGACCGTTGGCTCACCGGACAGTCCGGTGCGCACCGGACAGTCCGGTGAATTTTAGCCGTACGCCGCCGGCCAAAATCCCGAGAGCGGCCAGTTCGACTCGAGTCAGTCTGGCGCACCGGACACTGTCCGGTGCACACCGGACAGTCCGGTGCTCCAGACCGAGCTGGGACTTGGCTGCACACAGCCAAGTCATTCTCTCCCCTTTTCTCTTTTTCTTCTTCCTGTTTCTAACACTTAGACAAATATGTTAGTCCACAAAACCAATGTACTAAGGCTTAGAAACATACCTTTACTTCATGATTTGCACCTTGTTCATCCATGTACACAAATTCACAATTAAACACATGTGTTGGCACTCAATCACCAAAATACTTAGAAATGGCCCAAGGGCACATTTCCCTTTCAACCCGGCTTTGTCCATTGAAACCGGGTGTTACAATGCAGCACAAAGCCGACCATGGCAGATGTTATCGGTTTCGATCTAGGCACACCGAATTCATGCATCTCCGTATTGGAATGAAAGGTGTGTTTTTAACTTGTTCATCCTAAAATCTGCCATATTCAGTTGTTTGTAAATGGGTTGTTGTATCCATCTGTAGTAGATTTCATGCTTCAATCACTGAAATTAGTTTGGGCCAGCTGTTGTATCAATATGTACTTAATGTCATGGTTTGAAATAGCTACGATTTGAGTAAATTTTGTGGCAATTAGCTCCATCTGGTGTTCTGGAGGATGGAACAACAGTGGTGGTCAAGAGATTGAAGGAAGTGGTGGCGGGAAAGAGGGAATTTGAACAGCAGATGGAGCTAATTGGCAAGGTTTGCCAGCATCAGAACACTGTCCCATTGCGTGCTTACTACTACTCCAAGGATGAGAAGCTCTTGGTGTATGTCCCACTAGGTAGCCTTTGTGCTGCTTTGCATGGTATGCCCCCTTCATTTCAAATAATCTGTCTGAATCATTTTACATTTTGTTACCTGTCATATTGTTAGATTGAAATTTAGTTTTCAAAATTGAAGCTATTTGCTACTTCAACTTGAAAGTATAATCCAGATGGGGGTCGCATACTTGAATTCTCAAAGTGGGGATGCTTTACATTGATTGTAGAGAACTCTCTAATTCTGGGTCATGTAAATTATAATCTTTGGTCCTTACTCCTTAGTTTTTTTCTGAATAAGGTAAAAAAAATTCTGAATAAGGTATTTATTATTTGTAACGTAGACATACACTCCAGATGTACTATCTTCAGTCCTTAGTTTTTATTCTTCTGAATATAACATAGTTTTTTTACAAAGGATGTTGACATATACCTTCCTAAAATCATTTGGTATTTGGGATTCCAATAGCTGTTCTGGAGTTCCCTAGAAACAGTTAACAAGACCTGCTCTTGTTGCTAGAATTTTGGGCTTTTGAGATACTGAAATTTTCTGGCCTTTGCAGTGAATGCAAAAGAATAATTGGTGGTTTCATAGTGCTGCCTTGCTTTTCTGTTACCTACTTAATCTTCAAGAACGACATGGACAGTTGCTGCTGTCGGCAGGGAAGAAAATTGAACGTTACGGTAGAAATCTAAAAAGAAGAGTATAGAGAAAAGCTTGGACAAGAGATAGTGGCGGTCACTCACTTTGGTAGAAGGTTACTCTTGCATGTAGTACGTACAAGTACAGTACTATAGAACACTGCAGCAACTGACGTCGTCCTGGGGGCTCGTTAGTGCAGGCAATGCTGGCGGGAACATGAGGAATAATACCAGGCAGGCACCGGAGACTAGAACGGTCATCAGTTCCCAGGCACCGGAGACTAGAATGGACAGTTGGGGGTACAAGTAGCACTACATGGGTTAATGTTGTGTTGCATATTATTAATCAGGTTTAGACACATTTGGTTGATCTACTTAATCACCATGAACTGGAAACTGTGTGATTTTACTAGGAGGGCTATAGGACTTTTGACATATTTTTGACAGAACACCTGAGTTTGCTTTCATTTCTTTTTCATCTAATTTGTCTGTATGGACATGTTCTCTTTTGCTTGGATACCACAAATTTAATTGGTTACTGAGATTTTGGGACTGGGTCAACAAATGAAAGGTGCATTTCAAGTTTTGCTTCTGTGATGTTTCCACTTTTATTTTCAGTTATTTCACCTGTTTTGCTAACTTATTGTCTGAAAGTCGGACTAGGCTCATTATACATATTTCTATGAAAATGAAACTGTATGGTAGTTGGTTGCAGACTAATTGTTGATTGTAAAATCCAGGTAACAAAGCTGCTGGAAGAACCCCATTGGACTAGGAGACCAGGGTGAAGATAGCTCTGAGCACTGCACGCGGAATGGCTTACCTTCACTCCGTGGGTAGCGGCGGGAAGTTCATTCACGAGAACATGAAGTCAAGCAACATCCTTCTCTCATAGGAACTCGGCGCCTGCGTCACCGAGTTCGGCCTTGCCTAGCTCATGTCCACGCCCCACGTCTACCCACTGCACGCGGAATGGCTTACCTTCACTCCGTGTGTCTCAAGTATGAACGCTTATGCTTTTCTGGATCAATTGAAATGTCTTTCATCTTCTATGACTATGCATGTGTTTTTCAAGCAATACTTGGTACTCGAGCATCAGAGATCATAAAGCTTGTTCCTTTTTGTCTCCATTTATCAGTCGAGGGGGAGTCACCAACGAACGACCCACAATTGGTAAGCCTCGTTATTCGACTGGATTTTTTATTTCACCTCTAGAGAATACTTCTCATTACCTAACTGCTTTGTTCTCTTGCCATTTCTGATTCTGCTGTTATGATACTGATGGAATCCTCATTCGCCGCTGCTAAGGAGTTTGAGCAGGACTAGAGAGGAGACGTCAGTTCTTCCTCCTCTGCTCAGTGCGACCATTCTCCCTATCCCTCAACTCTGAACTCTTAGAACAATGATGATCACTGCCACTCCCCGCTCATTTTTTCTGAAGGGGAAATATCCATCTTCTTGTTGTTTTGTACTAAAACGTCTATAATTTGGAACAGAGGAAGTACTAAAAATGAACAGAAGCATCACTATACAGTATTTTGCAGAATATGCTGAAGAAAGGTTATAAGCTGATGCTGTCAAAGTATTTTTTTTTGGCAAGGCAGTACATTGGAGGGGAAATACCAGAAGCTTGGAGCTCTGCCCTGACTTTCTTGATCGGCTTGCCAACTGGCTTGTATTCATCACCGAAAACCATTTCTTGTCTTGAGTGTATTGGTAAATAATTTCTGTCAACCTCAAGATTTTCCTTCAGTGAGTACCTACCGCTAATATTTGTAGTTCTATTAGTAAGTGATCCATTGATAACATTAACCTTTGCTGTTTGATTCATGCTGTTGGTTAAGGAGGATAAGAAGGTGAACAAGAAGCTGACAGCCAAGCTGACCCTATACTCAGGATGTGCTGTGCCTTCTGGTGGTGAAACCGTCTCTTTAAGCAACTGAACTGCTTTAAGTATAACAGAAGAGCTCAGTGATTTACCCTTTAGAAAATCCTCTACCTTGCTAGCTCTGATGGCATGGTCAGCTCCATAAGCACCGAACACCAAGCATATATCCTCCATGATGTTCTTCCCTGAAGCTGCATCAGTTGAAGTCCTTGCCAAGAGAGCAGCATTGACATATGAAGCAGCATTGCCAAATGGCCGAGGCGCTGCCCGGAATGTCTCAAAGGTGATGCCATCTGAATCCCACTTTGGGATGAATATGCTCATCAGCAGGGTCCTAGAATCACATGGAGACTGCTGCAAGAACTCCTCCAAAGTAAGGCACAACCTTTTGGAAGCCGTCTGGATTGTACTGTTGTACCTGCAGCCAGTAGCACAGTTGCTATGTCTGACTCGAATGGCAACCTCTGCGCCATGATTATGTTGCCACTGAGAGCACCTAGAGGGGGGGGTGAATAGGTGATCCTGTAAAAACTTCAAACTTAAGCCACAAAAACTTGTTAAGCGTTAGCACGATTATTGCCAAGTGGCTAAGGTGAAGTCTCAACAAAACACAATACCACAAAAGATCAAGCACAGATGTGACACAGTGGTTTATCTCGTGGTTCGGCCAAGACCAACGCTTGCCTACTCCACGTTGTGGCGTCCCAACGGACGAGGGTTGCAATCAACCCCTCTCAAGTGGTCCAAAGACCCACTTGAATACCACGGTGTTTTGTTGTTCCTTTCACTATCCCGTTTGCAAGGAATCTCCACAAATTGGAGTCTCTTGCCCTTACAAGTATATGATCACAAAGAAAGCACAGAGTAAGGGAGGGAAGCAACACACACAAATCCACAGCAAAAGCGCACACACACGGCCAAGAATCGAGCTCACAAGACTATCTCAGAGTTCTCACTTAGAACAGAGCTCGAATCACTTAGAAACACAAACGAATGCGCAGAGACTTAGTGTGGATGATCAAGAATGCTCAAATGTTGCTTGTGTGTCTCCTCCATGCGCCTAGGGGCTCCTTTTATAGCCCCAAGGCAGCTAGGAGCCGTTGAGAGCAAATCCGGAAGGCCATCCTTGCCTTCTGTCGTCGGGGACACCGGACAGTCCGGTGCACACCGGACACTGTCCGGTGCCCGATTTGTTTCCATATCTGGCGCTTCCGACCGTTGCAGACCGGCGGAGATCTGAGAGCCGTTGGCGCACCGGACAGTCCGGTGCCGTCTTCCGACCGTTGGCTCCGCCACGTGTCCCGCGCAGATTGCGCGGCCGACCGTTGGCCCGGCTCACTGTTGGCTCACCGGACAGTCCGGTGCACACCGGACAGTCCGGTGAATTTTAGCCGTACGCCGTCGGCGAATTCCCGAGAGCGGCCAGTTCGAGCCGAGTCGGCCTGGCGCACCGGACACTGTCCGGTGCACACCGGACAGTCCGGTGCTCCAGCACACAGCCAAGTCTTTTCTCCTCTTCTCTCTTCTTCTCCTTTCTGTTTCTAACACTTAGACAAATATATTAGTACACAAAACCAATGTACTAAGGCTTAGAAACATACCTTTATCTCATGATTTGCACCTTGTTCATCCATGTACATAAATTCACAATTAAGCACATGTGTTGGCACTCAATCACCAAAATACTTAGAAATGGCCCAAGGGCACATTTCCCTTTCAATCTCCCCCTTTTTGGTGATTTATGCCAACACTACATAAAGCAACTAGAACAAGTGCAAACTCACTTCAAATAAAATAAATTTAAGTTTTATTCAATTTTGGCATATATGGATCATCCTTTGCCACCACTTGGTTTGTTTTTGCAAATCAACTCAAATCTCTATCTCTAAGTCAAACACACATGTTGAAGCATAAAGAGAGTCATTTCAAAAGAGATTGATCAAAGATTTCAAAAAACTCCCCCTTTTTCCCATAATCACTACTTCTCCCCACAAGAAGCCAACTTTTGACAAGAGAGACAACATAAGAATTTTGACAAAACAAAAAACTCTATTCTACTATTTTCAAAATCTCTCAAGTGGTAGCTGATCCATTTATTGCTTTGGCCTTTATTTTCTCCCCCTTTGGCATCAAGCACCAAAACGGGATCAATCTTGGCCCTTTAACCCCATTGCCTCACCAAAATCTTCAATTAAGAGCAAATGGCAATAAAAGTTAATGAGATGGACTTGGAATAAGTTACCCTCTCATCGGAGTGCAGTGGAAGTCTTGCATGATCCAAGTCCACCTTTTCCCTTTCAATGGGGTTTCCTTTGAGACTAAATCAAACAATCTCAAGCAAATGGTTAGTCTCAAGGGATCAAGTTGTAACACATCTCCCCCTAAACATGTGCATCACTTTGCAACGGACTTGTGAGGTCCAGGGAGTGTTTGTACAACTTGAGCACCATAATAAGCAACAGAATGCAAAAAGGAACATGATCAAAAGCATGAATACATGTATGCTACAATTCAATCCAAGTTCCGCGAATCTAAGACATTTAGCTCACTACGCAGCCTGCAAAAGGTCTTCTCATCTAAAGGCTTGGTGAAGATATCGGCTAGCTGGTTCTCGGTGCTAACATAAAACACTTCGATATCTCCCTTTTGCTGGTGGTCTCTCAAAAAGTGATGCCGGATGTCAATGTGCTTTGTGCGGCTGTGCTCAACAGGATTTTCCGCTATTCGGATAGCACTCTCATTATCACATAGGAGTGGGACTTTGCTCAGATTGTAGCCAAAGTCCCTGAGGGTTTGCCTCATCCAAAGTAGTTGCGCGCAACACTGACCTGCAGCAACGTACTCGGCCTCAGCGGTGGATAGGGCAACGGAGGTTTGTTTCTTAGAGTTCCATGACACCAGGGACCTTCCTAAGAATTGGCACGTCCCCGATGTACTCTTCCTATCGACCTTACATCCAGCATAGTCGGAATCTGAGTACCCAATCAAGTCAAAGTTAGACCCCTTTGGATACCAGATCCCGAAGCAAGGCGTAGCGACTAAATATCTAAGAATTCGCTTCACCGCCACCAAGTGACACTCCTTATGATCGGATTGAAATCTAGCACACATGCATACGCTAAGCATAATATCCGGTCTACTAGCACATAAATAAAGCAAAGAACCTATCATGGACCGGTATGCTTTTTGATCAACGGACTTACCTCCTTTGTTGAGGTCGGTGTGTCCGTCGGTTCCCATCGGCGTCTTTGCGGGCTTGGCGTCCTTCATCCCAAACCGCTTTAGCAAATCTTGCGTGTACTTCGTTTGGGAGATGAAAGTGCCGTCCTTGAGTTGCTTCACTTGGAACCCAAGGAAGTAGTTCAACTCGCCCATCATCGACATCTCGAATTTCTGCGTCATCACCATACGTGGTCGGGGTACCGCTCATCCTCGAAGCCAGGGGGTTGCTCCACGTACACCTCCTCCTTTATTGGCCCGTTGAGGAAAGCGCTCTTCACATCCATTTGGTATAACCTGAAAGAATGGTGAGCGGCATATGCTAGCAAGATACGAATGGACTCTAGCCTAGCCACAGGAGCAAAAGTCTCCTCAAAGTCCAAACCTGCGACTTGGGCATAACCTTTTGCCACAAGTCGAGCCTTGTTCCTCGTCACCACCCCGTGCTCGTCCTGTTTGTTGCGAAAAACCCACTTGGTTCCCACAACATTTTGCTTGGGACGAGGCACCAGCGTCCAAACTTCATTGCGCTTGAAGTTGTTAAGTTCCTCCTGCATGGCCAACACCCAGTCCGGATCTAGCAAGGCCTCCTCTACCCTAAAAGGCTCAATAGAGGAGACAAAAGAGTAATGTTCACAAAAATTAACTAATCGAGACCGAGTAGTTACTCCCTTGCTAATGTCACCCAGAATTTGGTCGACGGGATGATCCCTTTGAATCATCGCTCGAACTTGGGTTGGAGGTGCCGGTTGCGCTTCTTCCTCCATCACGTGATCATCTCGTGCTCCCCCTTGATCACACGCCTCCTTTTGATGAACCTGTTCATCGTCTTGAGTTGGGGGATGCGCCGTTGTTGAGGAAGAAGGTTGATCTCGTTCATCATGTTCCTGTGGCCGAACGTCTCCAATCGCCATGGTTCGTATAGCGGCCGTCGGAACATCTTCTTCATCCTGTTGATGGCGTGGCAAGCCGTGTTCACGGCTTCCGACCAAAAGCACTCGGGGGTCTTGAACTCTCCAAGCATCGTCCTCGCCATATCGATTAGCGTCCTGTTCTTCCTCTCTACCACACCATTTTGTTGTGGTGTGTAGGGAGCGGAGAACTCGTGCTTGATCCCTTCCTCCTCAAGAAACTCCTCCACTTGAAGGTTCTTGAACTCGGACCCGTTGTCGCTCCTTATCTTCTTCACCTTGAGCTCAAACTCATTTTGAGCTCTCCTGAGGAAGCGCTTGAGGGTCCCTTGGGTTTCAGACTTATCCTGCAAAAAGAATACCCAAGTGAAGCGGGAAAAGTCATCAACAATAACTAAACCATACTTACTTCCTCCTATGCTTAGATAGGCGACGGGTCCGAAGAGGTCCATGTGCAACAGCTCCAGAGGTCTTGATGTGGTCATCACATTCTTGCTGTGATGTGCTCCTCCCACTTGTTTACCTGCCTGACAAGCTGCACAAGGTCTATCTTTTTCGAAATAAACATTTGTTAGACCTATCACGTGTTCTCCCTTTAGAAGCTTGTGGAGGTTCTTCATCCCCACATGTGCTAAGCGGCGATGCCACAGCCAGCCCATGCAAGTCTTAGCCATTAAGCATGCATCTAGACCGGCCTCTTCTTTTGCAAAATCAACTAAGTAAAGCTTGCCGTCTAGTACACCCTTAAAAGCTAGTGAACCATCACATCTTCTAAAGACAGACACATCTACATTTGTAAATAAACAATTATATCCCATTTGACATAATTGACTAATAGATAGCAAATTATATCCAAGACTCTCCACTAAGAATACATTTGAGATAGAATGCTCATTAGAAATTGCAATTTTACCTAACCCTTTTACCTTGCCTTGATTCCCATCACCGAATATAATTGAATCTTGGGAATCCTTTTTCTTGACGTAGGAGGTGAACATCTTCTTCTCCCCCGTCATATGGTTTGTGCATCCGCTGTCGATAATCCAGCTTGAACCCCCGGATGCATAAACCTGCAAGGCAAATTTAGGCTTGGGTCTTAGGTACCCAACTCATGTTGGGTCCTGCAAGGTTAGCACAAATGTCCTTAGGGACCCAAATGCAAGATTTATCTCCCTTGCATCTAGCCCCTAATTTCCTAGCAACTACCTTCTTACCCTTTCTACAAATAGCAAAGAGAGTATTGCAAGCATAATAAATGGTAGAAGATTCATTCACTACTTTCCTAGGAGCATGAATAACATTCTTTCTAGGCACATGAGCAATATTTCTCCTAGGCATATGTACAACATTTCTCCTACACATATCCCTATCATGCTTATAAGAAGAACTAGAGGCAAACATGGCATGAGAATCATAAACATGTGAATCAAAAGCATTTCTAGCAATTCTCCTATCATAATACATAAAAGCATGGTTCTTTTTAGCATTAATAGCCATAGGGGCCTTCCCTTTCTCCTTGACGAAGATGGGAGCCTTATGACTTGTTAAGTTCTTGGCCTCTCTCTTGAAGCCAAGACCATCCTTAATTGAGGGGTGTCTACCAACCGTGTAGGCATCCCTAGCAAATTTTAGTTTCTCAAAATCATTTTTGCTAGTCTCAAGTTGGGCATTAAGACTAGCTACCTCTTCATTTAATTTAGAAATGCAAGCTAGGTGTTCATTATAAGCATCAGTGTTAATATCTTTACACCTAGCGCACGTTACACCATTTTCTACACAAGAGGTAGATCTACTAGCAATCTCAAACTTAGCATTTAAATCATCATTAATGCTCCTTAATTTAGAAATTGTCTCATGGCAAGAAGATAATTCACAAGAAAGCATTTCATTTCTCTTAACTTCTAGAGCATGAGATTTCTGTGCTTCTACAAATTTATCATGTTCTTCATACAACAAATCCTCTTGCTTTTCTAAAAGTATATTCTTATCATTCAAGGCATTAATCAACTCATTGATTTTATCTATCTTAGATCTATCCAAGTCCTTGAATAAGCATGAATAATCTATGTCATCATCATCACTAGTCTCACTATCACTAGAAGAAGCATAAGTGAAGTCTTGAGTACTCACCTTCTTCTCCCTTGCCATAAGGCATGTGAGACGCTCGTTGGGGAAGAGGGAAGACTTGTTGAAGGCGGTGGCAGCGAGTCCTTCATTGTCGGAGTCGGAGGAGGAGCAATCCGAGTCCCACTCCTTTCCTAGATGTGCCTCGCCTTTTGCCTTCTTGTATTGCTTCTTCTTCTCTCTTTTGTTCCCCTTTTCCTGGTCACTTTCATTATCGGGACAGTTAGCAATGAAATGACCAAACTTACCGCATTTGAAGCATGAGCGCTTCCCCTTGGCTTTGGTCTTGCTTGGTTGTCCCTTGTGACCTTTAAGCATCGTCTTAAATCTCTTGATGATGAGAGCCATCTCTTCATCATTGAGTCCGGCCGCCTCAATCTGTGCCACCTTGCTGGGTAGCGCCTCCTTGCTTCGTGTTGCCTTAAGAGCAAGGGGTTGTGGCTCGTTGATCGGACCATTCAAGGCGTCGTCTACATACCTCGCCTCCTTGATCATCATTCGCCCGCTAACGAATTTCCCAAGAACTTCTTCGGGCGACATCTTGGTGTACCTGGGATTTTCACGTATATTGTTCACCAAGTGAGGATCAAGAACGGTAAATGACCTTAGCATTAGGCGGACGACGTCGTGGTCCGTCCATCGCGTGCTCCCGTAGCTTCTTATCTTGTTGATAAGGGTCTTGAGCCGGTTGTATGTTTGTGTTGGCTCCTCGCCCCTTATCATCGCGAACCGTCCAAGCTCTCCCTCCACTAACTCCATCTTGGTGAGCAAGGTGACGTCGTTCCCCTCATGAGAAATCTTGAGGGTGTCCCAGATTTGCTTGGCGTTGTCCAAGCCGCTCACTTTATGGTATTCATCCCTGCACAAGGAAGCTAGAAGAACAGTAGTAGCTTGTGCATTCTTATGAATTTGTTCATTAATGAACATGGGACTATCCGAACTATCAAAATGCATTCCACTCTCTACAATCTCCCAAATACTAGGATGGAGAGAGAATAGGTGACTACGCATTTTGTGGCTCCAAAATCCGTAGTCCTCTCCATCAAAGTGTGGGGGCTTGCCAAGTGGAATGGAGAGCAAATGTGAATGTGAACTTTGCGGAATACGAGAGTAGTCAAAAGAAAAGTTCGAATTAACCGATTTCTTCCTCTCGTAGTCGCTGTGGTCGTCCTTTTGGGAGGAAGTAGACTCATCGCTGTCGTAGTAGACGATCTCCTTGATGCGCCTTGTCTTCTTCTTCCTCCCTTCCTTCCATCTATGGCCCGAGCCGGAGTCGGTAGGCTTGTCGTCCTTCGGCTCGTTGACGAAGGTCTCCTTCTCTTTGTCGTTGATCACTATACCCTTCCCCTTAGGATCCATCTATTCGGGCGGTTAGTCCCTTTGTGAATAGAACGGCTCCGATACCAATTGAGAGCACCTAGAGGGGGGGTGAATAGGTGATCCTGTAAAAACTTCAAACTTAAGCCACAAAAACTTGTTAAGCGTTAGCACGATTATTGCCAAGTGGCTAAGGTGAAGTCTCAACAAAACACAATACCACAAAAGATCAAGCACAGATGTGACACAGTGGTTTATCCCGTGGTTCGGCCAAGACCAACGCTTGCCTACTCCACGTTGTGGCGTCCCAACGGATGAGGGTTGCAATCAACCCCTCTCAAGTGGTCCAAAGACCCACTTGAATACCACGGTGTTTTGTTGTTCCTTTCACTATCCCGTTTGCAAGGAATCTCCACAAATTGGAGTCTCTTGCCCTTACAAGTATATGATCACAAAGAAAGCACAGAGTAAGGGAGGGAAGCAACACACACAAATCCACAGCAAAAGCGCACACACACGGCCAAGAATCGAGCTCACAAGACTATCTCAGAGTTCTCACTTAGAACAGAGCTCGAATCACTTAGAAACACAAACGAATGCGCAGAGACTTAGTGTGGATGATCAAGAATGCTCAAATGTTGCTTGTGTGTCTCCTCCATGCGCCTAGGGGCTCCTTTTATAGCCCCAAGGCAGCTAGGAGCCGTTGAGAGCAAATCCGGAAGGCCATCCTTGCCTTCTGTCGTCGGGGGCACCGGACAGTCCGGTGCACACCGGACACTGTCCGGTGCCCGATTTGTTTCCATATCTGGCGCTTCCGACCGTTGCAGACCGGCGGAGATCTGAGAGCCGTTGGCGCATCGGACATGTCCGGTGCACACCGGACAGTCCGGTGCCGTCTTCCGACCGTTGGCTCCGCCACGTGTCCCGCGCAGATTGCGCGGCCGACCGTTGGCCCGGCTCACTGTTGGCTCACCGGACAGTCCGGTGCACACCGGACAGTCTGGTGAATTTTAGCCGTACGCCGTCGGCGAATTCCCGAGAGCGGCCAGTTCGAGCCGAGTCGGCCTGGCGCACCGGACACTGTCCGGTGCACACCGGACAGTCCGGTGCTCCAGCACACAGCCAAGTCTTTTCTCCTCTTCTCTCTTCTTCTCCTTTCTGTTTCTAACACTTAGACAAATATATTAGTACACAAAACCAATGTACTAAGGCTTAGAAACATACCTTTATCTCATGATTTGCACCTTGTTCATCCATGTACATAAAT
This sequence comes from Zea luxurians, assembly GCA_029449295.1. Classification (NCBI taxonomy): domain Eukaryota; kingdom Viridiplantae; phylum Streptophyta; class Magnoliopsida; order Poales; family Poaceae; genus Zea; species Zea luxurians. Next base: position 18,793,775 of record JAOPSE010000003.1, read on the forward strand.
TCACAATTAAGCACATGTGTTGGCACTCAATCACCAAAATACTTAGAAATGGCCCAAGGGCACATTTCCCTTTCAGCCACCTATGGTTGCTGTGTTCCGAACAAATGGCGAAGCCACTTTGCTTAGGTGATTGGCAATTTTTCTGAAGACCAAATTTCCATCTGACAACACCTCAATGGCTGTAGCCTGTAGAGATGGACACAACCGATCCAAGCTCAATTCCCTTAACGCTGCTGTTGATGACTGATAGCTCTGGTATTCCTTTGATGTCAATGTACTTGTCATAGAGGTCCTGATCCATGTGTAAGGGAGTTCACTGCCACTCCCCGCTCTTTTTTTCCTGATCCATCTTCTTGTTGTTTTGTACCGTTGGATACTTTAGCATCATTCTCATACTACTAGGAGTGTAGGTAAGGAGTCCACACACGAGTTTGTAAACACCATGTGTAAGGGAGTTCACCAACGTGATGTGCCTCACCTACAGGGGTGCTGCTTTGTCACCACCCTTGTGCCTTGTCCAGGTGCTACTTACCGGCCTCTTATTTTGTTTCTGAATTCAGGATCTTATGCTGGTCCTACAAGTAACATTAAAGCACTTCCCTCCCTGTTGGCATTAAAACCCCTGGCGTGGTTGTTGTGTTGTACTGTTGTTTGTACTAGGCGAGCATCACTTCCAATTTGTTGTAGTAGCTTTTTCTTGCTACTTCATGGATCTTAGGTCTTCGGTTGTTGAGTTATTTGCTTCAGCAATTGGGCTTCTGACTTAGAGCTTTTGGATTTGTAGGCATTGCTGGTTGTCTTGAAGAAGATGATGGTGGGCTCTTCCCACCACTAGCAGCTATAGAGGAAGGGGAAATCTGTGGCTGACAAGGGCCCGCCGCCGCAACTGTGGTGGCAGAGAAGGTGGTGGCGCAGTTAGGGCAGCCACAAGACCCTATCATCTGGGCGAGGCGGTAGCATCATACTTGTCATCATCCTGTCACATAGCTTTGGTATTATTTCTGTTTTTTGGCTCATGTGCACGTTTGTTGGTATCACTAATCATTTTCACTTTAGTTACAATGATCGCCTAAATCCATGGTTTTTATTGCCTATAGTTGTTAATGTTTCTATGGTTTTGCAGTAGTTGCCTAAAAACTTAAAGTATATGAACACTTCTCTATTTCAGACAAAAAGTTTTGGGGCTTTATGCTGTTCGTTGGAGACTGTACATGTGGCCATAAGTCTATGTTGGATCAGAAATGTGATTTATTAGAGTTAAGAAAATTGATGTGTATGATATAGACATTTGAGCTGGGGCTAATGCCCGTTTACATCTTATTATTGTTGTTGTATGCTTGTGTGCTTAATTTGTTGTTTCTATAGATTAATGTGAGGTATAATCTTGTTTTCGGCTCTCCTGATGTTGTAGCTGTTGAGTGCAAGAAATCACATGCAAGCTGGGTTGTGTTAGACAAGTAATGGTCAACTACTAAATCAGTAGTTTCTTTAATACATCCTGCATTATCTAATTGTTATTTTTGCTTATTAAATTGTATGTTGCTGCTGCTCAAGGATTTGAAGCATGAGGAGAAGCATTGTGGGGGAGAAGCTTCAGTGCAACATTGTTGTTGTATAGGGATTAACATCCTCAAGATCACCTGGAAAACTTTCACAAAAAACTCGTAATGCAAGCATATGTTTTATTGGAAAAGTTTTCGAAGCTGAATTTCTGAAAGCCTCCTCGCTGCTTTAGTTATGCTGAATTGGAATTTGGAGCTAGGGGTTTCTCACAAGTAAATTTCTTAGCTAAAGGTGGATTTTGGTCTGTTCATTGACGTGTCCTTTCTGATGGTGGCGTTGTTTGTTAGCTACAAAATCATCAATCAAAGATTGTAATTATATTGCGTCATTGTTTTGTATCAATTTTAAGTTGCCGTAGCAACGTAACGCACGGGCACCCTACTAGTATATATAGTAAGGCTATTAGGAGCACTGTTCTTCCATAACATGCACGGAGCACCAGCCAGTCATGCATATCCATGCACGACGCTATGTGCCCGTGAGCCCACCTCCTGCATGCGTCCATTCCATGCGTGCAGTTTGTTTCCAATTGCATGCGCGAGAAATCAGGAAGTGTATCTGTTAACTGTTGCATGTATGAAAATAAAAAAGCTAATTTAAATGCTTTAATCCTTCCATAAATATAGGATCTCAATAACAACCATGCAGCTAGACCCGTTGGAAACATATTATGAAATATACTGATACTAACTATGCTACACAGTGCATGTATTTATGCAATACGATACGCTGCGTAAAAAATCAGTTTTCTGCTGCATGTGCACAAATTTAGATGGCAATAATGTGCGTTGAGAGAAAAATGGATTGACATGCATGGAAACAAAAACTATGATTTCAATGCTTTATTTTGTCCATAAAAATAGGATATCTACAACAGCAATGCAGTAGGCTCGTTGAAACCAGTTTATGACGTATGCTGATACTAATTATGCTACATTGCGTTGATATTTATGCAGTGTGATACACCGCATAAAAATATGTTTCCTGTTGCATGCGCATAAATTTAGGATGATAACAATGTGAGTTGAAAGGAAATAGATTGACATACATGGAAACAAAAAATCTGATATAAATATTTTATTTCGTAATGCATGCGCACAAATTTAGGATAACAAGAATGTGCGTTAAAAGAAAATAGATTGACATGTATGAAAAAAACTGATTTAAATGCTTAATTTCCTCCATAAATATAGGATCTCTCCAACAGTCATGCATCTAGGCTCGTTAGAACCAGTTTATGATATACACTGAGACTAATTATTTTACACGTCGAATGTATTTATGCAATGCGGTACACTGTATACAAAATCTGTTTACTATTGCATGCGCATAAATTTAGGATGCCAAGAATGTGAGTTGAAAAGAAATGGATTGACATGCATGGAAACAAAAGTCTGTTTTTTAATATTTTATTTCGTCCATAAATATAGGATCTCTCCAACAACCATGCAGTTGGGCTCGTTAGAACCAGTTTATGATATATATTGATACTAATTATGCTACATATCGAAGGTATTTATGCATTGCGTTATACTACGCAAAAATCAACAAAGGTTTACATAAAATATGAATAGAAATATCATAAAAACCTACTTACGTTGGCATAAATATGTATACAAAATAGTATAAAAATAGGGTCGTCGATCCGCCACCACTCGGTGCCTAGTAAAGTCTGTCGTCGTCGCTCGCGCCTAGGGAAGGCCGACGTCGTCGCGGGAGGGGGACGCCAGCGGGCGCCACTCCGCGGCACGCGCCTCCGGGATTCGCCGCCATGTGCGCTCCTCCAAGATCTGCCGCCGCTACTGCCGAATCCTACCACGCCTCGCGCAACCACCGGGCCTAGGGTGCGCCGCCGCTCGTCCGGTTTGGGAGTGCCATCGGTGCTTGCCCGCCCGCCATAGGAGCATCGCCGCCTCGGCGCGCTATAGCTGCTAGCCCCCGGGATCGCCGCCGCTCGCACGCCCGAGGAACCCACCGCTGCCGCCGCTCGTCCGGTTCAGGAGAGCCGTCGGTGCTTGCCCGTCCGCCACAGGAGCGTCGTCGTCGTTCGCCTGCCTCGGCGTGCCACAACCGCTAGCCTCCGGGATCGCCGCCGCTCGCACGTCCGAGGAAACCGTTGCCGCTGCTCGCTCGCCCGAGGGAACTGCCACCCCGCTAAAACCTAATCCCTGGCGGCCTTTTTATAGCCGTCTGCACTTGGTGCGGGTGAACCGGATGGCACCGTTGGGTAGGACTTCCTCTACTTATTGGAAGCCCAGGGCTCTAAATATTAAATATATATAGTTTATATATTAGGAGCCATGGGCTTCCAATAACTAGAGGAAGCCCAGGTCGGACGGTGCAATTCGGTCGAGCCGGACCACATCCGGATGTCTATAAAACAGGACCCGGAGTACTAGGGTTCAGTTTTTTACGCTCCACCCCGATTCATTAGCGACGCCGCGTGCGACGACGGCGGTTGCCCCAGAGCGTGCGCGGCGGTGGACCCCCAGACGGTGGCCGCAACTCCATGACCTCGACGCGCGGTGGCGAAGGTTCCTCGATCCGGAGTAGTGGCGGCGGTTCCAGGTCGGTGGCGGCGGCTCCCCGATCTAGAGGGCGAGCGACAGCGGGGCCCTTGTGCGGGCAAGCGGCGGCGTCCCTGAGGTCCCGAGGAGGCGACACTTCCAAGGCCGGCGAGCAAGCAGCGACGCTGGTCGACGTGCGAGTAGCGACGGCGACGCATGAGGCGCGATGTTCGAGCGAGCGGCGTCACGAAAGGCCCGAGATGCGCGCAGCGATGATCGCGCGTGACATCCTCCGATCCGGTGCAGTTTTCTTTTCGATTATTGTGTTTTATGCCTACCACATGTATTATTTACGCCAAAAATTGTATGATTTTATACTTAAACACGGAGTTCGTATATCAGTTTACTGCATGCACATTGGAAAGGCAATTCCTTGATTTATGTTGTTCGTAATTTGCGCGCATGCAATGAAACTCCCACGATTTTTGCCATAATTTTTGGATCTGTATAAAAATAGAAACCGCATGCATGTGTCTGTCATGTTTTCGGATCTGTCATAAAAATATGATAGTAATAACAACCTACTGGAGCTATCAACCTCTCACATTAACTCGTTATTTACGCTTATAATTGAGGGATTTTATGCTCAAAACTTAAGGTTTTTACGCTCCACCCGGAGATGCGTCCACCAGTGAACAACATTCCAGATTTTTTACGCAGTGTAACGAATTGCATAAATAACTACATCGTGTAGTATAATTTGTATCAGTATATATCATAAACTAGTTCTAATGCGTTTAGCTGCATGACTGTTGGAGGGATCCTATATTTACGAAGAAAATAAAACATTAAATACGATTTTTTATTTCTATGCATGTAATTCATTTCCTTTCATTGCATATTCTTTTCATCATAAATTTGTGTCCATGCAGTTGGTAACAGATTTTTACGCAGTATACCGAATTGCATAATTATCTACACAATTGGCATATTTAGTATCAGTATATATCATAAAATGGTCCTTACGAGTCTAGCTATATGGCTGTTGCAGCGATCCTAAATTTATGGAGGAAATAAAGCATTTAAAATAGAAACCGCCACATATATCTTTCCTAAATTTACGCGCATGCAAGAGAACGTGTTTGACTCATACCTGCATTTTGCCATAATTTTTGGATCTGTATAACCGCATGCATGCGGCTGCCATGTTTTTCGGATCTGCCATAAAAATAGGATCGTAATAACAACCTACTAGAGCTATCAACCTCTCACATTGGCTTGGTATTTACGCTTATAATTGAAGGATTTTATGATCAAAACTTAAGGTTATTACGCTCCAACCCGGAGATGCGTCCACCAGTGAACAACATGCCAGATTTTTTACGCAGTGTAACAAATTACATAAATAGCTACGCCATGTAGTATAATTTGTATCAATATATATCATAAACTAGATCTAATGTGTTTAGTTGCATGACTGTTGGAGGGATCCTATATTTATGAAGGAAATAAAACATTAAATATGATTTTTTTTGTTTCTATGCGTGCAATTCATTTCCTTTCATTGCACATTATTTTCATCATAAATTCGTGTGCATGCAGCTGGTAACAGATTTTTACGCAGTATACCGAATTGCATAATTATCTACACAGGGTAGCATATTTAGTAACAATATATATATCATAAAATGATCCTTACGAGTCTAGTTGCATGGTTGTTGCAGCGATCCTAAATTTATGGAGTAAATAAAGCATTTAAAAATAGAAACCGCCACACATATCTTTCTTAAATTTATGCGCATGCAAAGAGACGTGTTTGACTTATGCATGCATTCCTTTTTTGCGCGCACAGACGTGGGCGCGGATAGTGCTGCATCTTGGGCCGTGCCGTGCCGGCCCGGCACGAGTCCGTTGTGCTTCGGGCCTCGATTAGTCGGGCCTGACTAGCACGAAATAGAGTCGGGCCGTGCCTTATCGGGCCAGGTGATTAGAAGTAAGGCCCAGCACGGCCCTAAAGCACGACGGGCTTCTGTCGGGCCATGCTGGCCCAGGCACGGCACGCAACAAATAAACACAATAAAATTAGCAAAGGACCTCTGCCGCTACACCGGACAAAGGCCCGAAAATTGAAGAAGAAGAAGATAGAAATTGCTAGATTAACAAAGGAATCTGGGACGCTGAACGGCCATCATCAACAGGAACTCCGCGTCTCCTGCATCATCAACAGGAACTGAAATGGCTAGATTAACAAAGGAATCTGTTGAATCCCGTCTCCTGCATCATCAACAGGAACTCTGCGCTGAACGACGAGCTTGCCCTGTGCTGCGACGTGCTGCGACGCTGGGGCCACGTGCTGCCCTGTGCTGCCCTGTGCTGCGACGCTGGGGCTGGGGGTGCGACGCTGGGGCTGGCCGCATGTACCCTGCGCGTCAGCGGCCGGAAGACGGTGGCAGGCAGCGGGAAGCCGGTGAGCTCCTGCTCTCCATCTAGAGGGAAGGACCGGAGGGAGGGAAGGACCAGAGGGAGGAGGACGGAGGGGAAGGACCGGAGGGAGGAGGACGGAGGAACCGAGGAGCCACGGCTCGGGCAGTCGGGTCGTCGCCCGTCGGGAATGAGAGAGGCGGCGCAGCTACGTGAGGGTTTCGGCGTGAGGGCGTGAGTAAACCCTAAATCGTGCCGGGCTGGCCCGAGCACGGCCCACTATAACGTGCCAGGCTAATTGGGCCGTCGGGCCGCCGTCCAAGGCACGGCCCAGCCCGTATAACGTGCCGTGCTGGCCCGAATAATTTTTGGTCGTGCTGGGCCGGGCTTCGTGCCATTAATTTCGTGCCGGGCTCGTGCTGGCCTAGCAGGCACGGCCCAAACTTACAGGACTAGGCGCGGGTGGTGTAACCGACGGCCTGGTCCAGTCGGTGCGCTGGATTGAACCAGGTTGCAGGAATGATCGACCTGAGCTTTCTTTAACTATTGGAAGCTCAGGGCTCCCGTTATACATGGCCTATACATATACATATATATATATATATATATATATATATATATATATATATATATATATATATACACACACACTTGAGTACCTCCTTCCCCATTCCAAAAATGTCTAAAATTAATCACGTATGTATATTGTGATTGAAATGATATACATACGTGATAAAAAGAACTAGCATGTGTGTCATGATGTGCTAGATGGCCAAGATGTGCTGTTTAGAGGTATTTACCCATTATTGCCACTATTGCGTACAAAATGATTCGTTCTTTCATATTTCGACTCCCGTGGGCTGTAGCTCTCTCTTCTCCTTCCACATCGGGTCGTGTCCACATCAGTGTCGTCGGCCACCTAGGGCGGCACTCTTGCCGCTCGACTTGCCCTCGTGACCTGCTGCTGCCACTTCATCGCCCAACCTGCTCTAGGTCATGCATAAGCCCCCGCGACTAATGGGGAGGAGCGGAAGGGGCATGGACAGCGGCCGCGAGCGTGACTGATGGGGAGGAGCGGCAGTGAGACCAGAGGCCGTTCGGCAGCTCGGATCCAGACCATGATTTAGTGAAGCCAGCCTTTTCACTCATTCCGGACATATTCGATCCGAAGGGCAGAAGATCGGGATTTGTACCGGGCAGTAGTGGGAGAGGAGACTTCAAACCGGATCGCTTTTGTTTTTGATTCAGTTCGAAAAGAACGATTCATGAAGAGACGACCGAATTTCAAACCGGCTCATTTTTCCCATCCGAAACTAGACCTAGAATAAGCCAAATCAACTAAAAGGAACGAGGCCTTATGGAGCTTCGACCTTAGCAACACTACAACACCTCCCGCAAGGCCGCAACAGAAGCATACACGGTGGGTGGTGCAAAGCTGTAGCTAGCTCGCAGTGGTGCACATAAATATAGATATACAAAAAGCGTGAACCACGAAAGCCCGGTCTGAAGCACGTCTTTTGGCCCGGTACGAGCCCGGTCCAGCTAGCTTTTATACGGGTCCGGACCGGCACGAATATGCGGGCCGGGTCCGGATAGAAAACTAAGCACGACGGGCTAGCCCGTCACGATCCGTTTACCTCTAAGCCCGTTAAACTCGTTTTTTTTGCACTGAACCGTGCTTACCGTCCCATTTAGCTCGCTTTTCTCGTGCTTACTGGGCTGACCTGACCTGTTTAGGCCCGCAACGGGCCAGGCTCGGACAGAAAAATAAGCATGTGGGTTTATACGACCCGACCCGGTTTTCTAATCGTGACTAGCGGACCGAGTCTAAAATGGGCCGGGCTTCACCAAACCCGGACCGGGCGGCCTGTTTGGCCATCTCTACACATAAATGGACAACGCCAATAGCCTCATGGAAGACATTTATGTGGTCTTCATCGACTGCAAGGTGGTCCAACAACGTCACCATCTCGATGACATGCCCCATGGGATCATCGCCTCCGGAGCCAGTGGCGAAGGTCGTGCGTCTCTTCGACGTCGATCTGTTGACGACGCCATCGAACTCCATGGCTGGGTGTAAGAGAGGGACGGGGCCAGGCCATTTTCAGGTATGATTTACGATGTGGCGTAGTACAATTACTTCTTCTGTTCTTGAGCAAAGCCACTTCTTCAGTTCTCGAGCAGAAAAATCACTTTTGTTGGGTTGGGTGCACCTTTATAACCAAACATAGTCAAAACTCCGGAGCACGACAACACTATATATGGCAATCCCATACACATACCCACGATAAAAAATAATCACATCGGATCATCCATATCCACTTAGTCCTAGTTTGGATATTCAATTATTGAACTCAATCCACATATATTGACATAGATTGAGGTGTAACTTAAACTAATTTACACCTCAACACGTAGATTAGAGTCAATATTAGAGTACCCAAACAAAGCCTGATGGGTATGAATTTACCCCATACTCATACTCATGTGGGTATGGGTCACCCATCGAGTCACTCATACTCACAAAAATTAAACATCTATCAAAATAATATATTATACAAACGTCAACTATATCCATCTAAAAACCATTACAAAAATTTCTAGCATTATTCAATCATTCAACAAAACCATAGATGGATAAAATAGTAACACTAGCATAGTACACTATCACCCAAAAGGTTGTTAAATAGTCAAAAGACATGAATGACTGAAGTCCAAGTTCATGCTTTTGGGCCAAATTTATAGTGGGTATTTTATACCTGTAGGTTAACGGGTATGGGTGAGGGCGGAACACTCTAATACTCGCTTACCTATTGGGTGAAGATTTCTGCCCAATAAGAGACCCATGGGTAGAATATCTAGCTTATATACATACTATAATGGAGTAAATATTCATCGGGTATCGGGTCGCGGGTACCCATTGTCATCTCTAGGCAGCACCAATCTAGAATTCTATAGCAGAGCTGCTCTGAGGTGGAGTGGAGCCATGCCAAACAAGCCCTTACGCTAGTTCAAAATCCAGGTCTATTTGCACTCAGCTTGTGCACACCCAAACAAGGATTCTAGCCTTCTCATGTGCATTTGCATGACAAGGCCCTTGTCAACCTAAGCATAATTGGTTAAGCATCAACTCACGTGTAGCTTTCTCAAGCTGTAATAGACTTCAAATTAATGGCCGCGTATATATAGCCCCAACCAACTTAATTAGTCGTTAGGAACTTATATTGTAAGAAGAGTAAACATAATGAAAGGATCAAGATGTCCAACATAGAGGGTGAATTAGTCTAATCTAAAATTTTCTCGAAAATAGAACCTATCACTTACCCCGTTTGACTTCATATGTCAAATAGTGTTTCTGTCCTATGGGTAAGACTTTTGCAATCTAGTTCTACATTAACATGGCAATTATAAAAATGTAAAGACATAAAAGTAATTTCACAAATATAAATGTCTCATGTAAAGGCTGATAAAAACATAAAGACATTTTCTAAGGTATTGGAGAATCGTCACTCTTTACTAGTCATCGTTAGAACATCGACGCAAGGGTATACCATTATTTCGTGTAAGGACCAAGTGTTCTCTACGAACTTATTCTTCACCTCTCCTACACGGTGAATTGAAAGTCGCCTAGGGGGGTGAATAGGCGAAACCTGAAAAATATAAACTATGAACACGCACTATGCCCGGGGTTAGCGTTAGAAATAATTCGGAGTGCGGAAGATAGTTCTCCTTGCTATGAGTTGCTCAATCAATGAGGATAACCTTTGGAGCAAACTCAAATCAATAAGAGCAAGGGAACTCTTAGAGAGAGGAAAGAAGGAGAAACAAATCAAGTAGAGATCAACACAAATGAACACGGTGATTTGTTTACCGAGGTTCGGTTCTAAAGAACCTAGTCCCCGTTGAGGTAGCCACAAAGGCCGGGTCTATTCCAACCCTTTCCCTCTCTCAATCGGTCACACAGACCGGTCGAGTGCTTCTCCTTAATCACTTGGGTCACTAAGACCCCGCAAGGATCACCACACACTTAGGTGTATTTTGCTAGCTTTACAAAGCACTTAGAAGTTAGAATGAGAAGGAGAAAGCAATCCAAGCAACAAGAGCAACAAAAGAAACACAAAACACCCTCTCTCAAGTCACTAAGCAATTGAGTTGATTTTGAGGCTTGGAGGGGATTTGATGTTTTGATTGTGTCTTGGAGTGTGTGCTTTTGCTCTTGTATTGAATGTGGAGTTCAGAAAACTTGGATAGCTTGAATGGTGGTGGTTGGGGAGTATTTATTGCCCCAACCACTATTCTAGTCGTTGTTGTCGATGGCACACCAGACAATTCAGTGGTGCACCGGACATGGCACTGTTCATTGTCCGGTGCGTGCCACGTCAGTCGACCGTTGGGGTTTGGAGCAATTGACCGTTGAAGTCCTTTGTCCTCTTGCAACACTGGACAGTCTGGTGGCACACCGTACAGTCCGGTGTGTTTTGACTTTGCATTTCTGACTTCTGACTTCTGCATTGACATTGTTCATTGTTCACTGCAGTCGACAGTTGGGCGTAGCTGGCCGTTGCTCCGTTGGCTCACCGGACAGTCCGATGAATTATAGCGGAGCGCCTCCCAGGGAAACCCGAGAGCGGCCAGTTCACGGGTGCCTTGGCCTGGGCACCGGACAGTGTCCGGTGCACACCGGATAGTGTCCGATGCGCCACTGGCAGCACCAATGCTTGTCTTTGCTCCAAACTTTGATGATTTCCCCAACTTACTTTCTTTGTTGGCGTTGGAACTTGCTCTCTGTTGCAAGGGGATCCAACGGGAGGTGTAGTGACGTAAACAGGGTTCTCGCGCAAGATGGCAATAGCTCTGTTAATCTAGCCTCTCACGGGCACTGTGCGGGGGTATTTATAGGTATCTGAGTGCCCAGCGTCCTGTGTTAAGGACGCATGTGCCCTCAGACACCTAGGTTATCCCTAGAATATTCCCATAAAGCAGGGTTACAGACTGTAATTACAGGGATGCCTTTACAAATTAGGCCCGTAACGCGCAGCGGCCACGCAGGGCCCGTTACAATGGGCCGGATCACACGTGGGCCTCCGTGCTGGACGATGCCGCACGGTGGGATGACCTCGTCGTAGGTCTTCGTCTGATGTCGTATGGGGCGAAGGGTGTCCCTGCCTGTTGTCTTGTCTCCATTGGACCAACGACTGCAGCGAAGGCCTCGAGCGAAGGGTGGCGTCTTTGCCTTCGCCCCAACATTTGCCCTCCGAGGGACCAGTTCGACTAAGTCATCTGGTGCCGAAGATGTCGCTAGATGGCGGAGACGCTGCCCTCGCTCGAAGTGGTTCCGCGGGGGTTTTTGACATGACCGTTGATTGACACCGTACTGTTGGACTGCGGGTTTCCCGAAGCGCCGCGCCCTGTGTATAAAAGGGGGCGGGGGGCGGCGCGTTTTGAACTTCACTTTCCGCGCTCCGTGAAAACCCTAGCCGCCTTTTCCACCGTCTGGCTGCTCGTCTGCCCTCCTTGCTCTTGTTCGCCGGAGATCTGGCTCGAGTGAAGCAGACCGCCCGCCGCCGCCGACGGTATGTAGCGATGCCGACCTCTTCTTCTTCCGCTGCCGCTACGCCGCCGGCCGACGCGTCGTCTGAGGAAACGCTGAGTAATTTGGCGGCGGAGGAGTTGCGCGCCGGCGACACGGTGGATTTTGGTGTGTCGCGGATGTCGTCGGTCCGCGTGCAAGATATGCAGCGGCTCGGTTATTTTGGCGGCGGAGTCGCTCGTGTCCCGGGGACGGAGGAAGTCCCCAAGCCGGAAGGCGAGTTGGTTGTGTTCGAGGCGTTCTTCACCGCCGGTCTCCGCCTGCCTGCGCACCGATTTGTTGGAGAAGTCCTGCGCAGATTTAACGTTCAGATCCACCAGTTGACTCCGAATGTCGTGGTGGCTCTGTCGAAGTATGTCTGGGCGACGACTTCGTACGGCGGACAGCCATCAGTCAAAGTCTTTGTGAAGTACTATTGCCTGCACTGGCAGAAGAGGATGATTGGAGATGAAGTTGCCCAGTTTGGGTCCTGTACATTTACGCCGAAGACCGGCAAGACCACGATGGAGGTAGTTGAGTTGGTTCCTTGCGCCCGCAACAAGTGGGGCAATTGGCATGAGTTTTGGTTCTACGTCGCAGAGGGTACCGTCGAAGACCATCCGGGGCTCCCCGTGTCCGAGATGTGCTCGCATTTTTACTCAGCATACCCGCCTTTTGAAGTGGCGGAGGAGGATACGGACGAAGGGGCCCTTCGGTGCGCCGCCGACTTGAGCAGTGGGCGCGATTTGGTTGAGGAATTTGTGACGTACGGGGTATGGCCTTTGGCGCATGGCTGGGTGCTGGGCGAAGTGTGCCCTCTCCAGATGCCTTCCCATGGTGGGAAGCTGGTGCGAAGTCCTGTCTTCGCGCTGGATCTGCAAAGCCGCGATCCGGCCGCCTTTGTGCGTGAGGCGGAGGATGGGGCGGTGTGGATCGTTGGTCGGTACGTGCCGAGGACAGAGGGCCAGTGTAGCTGGGATATCCGCGGGTCGAATGACCGTTTGAACAGGGTTTTTGAATTGAATCGACTGTCGTATGGCGGTTATCCCGGCCAAGACGATGTGGATCGTCGCGGGAAGAAACCGGTGGTAGAGTCTGGAGACGACCCCGCGCCGGCGGCCGCCCCGTCCTCTAAGAAGAGGAAACTAGGTACTGCTATGGGAGGACTTGGGGTTTCCGATGGTTTTGCTAGAGAATTGATGAGGACATGCGCGACCCCGGGGGGAAGGATGACTTCGCCCGAGCTCCGGGAGTCTTCGGCGCGGATGCTGAGGGTTACCGGGGGTTGGTGGCCTAGGAATGTTCCTATCCCCCGCGCGGCCGGCGAAGACCTTTTTACATCTCGCATGGTTCATGAATGGAGAGTGTTTCCTTACGGGCGGAATATTGCTACTGTTGTGTCGGCAGTGATGGACAAGGATCGCCATGGAGCTGCACAGAAGCGCTAGGCGGTCGTCAGGCTTCATGAAGCCAGGCCGAAGAGGTAGCGGGGGGTTGCGAAGGCTGCTGCCCCCGGCGGAGGCCAGCCGCCGCTGGCGGCGAAGTCGGTCGTCCCTGCACCCAGCAGGTCGCTGGAGGCTGCGGCTGCCGCCGGTGGTTCCAAGTCTGGGAAGGCTACACTGGCGTCCAGCAGGGTGCCGGAGGCCGCGAAGGCGGGCCGAGGTTTGCCGCCGCCGGGTAAGCGCGTCGCCGACTTCGCCACCGACATTAGTGTGGATGACTATCTTGTTGGTAAGTTGTTGGCTCGATTTTCTTTTTTTTAATTTGTTGATACGTCGTAGGGTCGGACGAAGGCCAACTTGTCGTTGTTCCGCCTACCGCGGCGACCACGACGGCTGCCGTAGTGCCAAAGGCGAAGGGCGGTGCCCTTAGTGCTGGCGGCGAGATGCCGGCACTCACTGCTGTGAGGGACGAGGCGGGTGCCGTGTCCCGCCGGCTGAAGAAGATGAAGGAGGCGCTAAGTCAGGTACGTTGAGCTAGACTCCGTTTTTTTTTACCGGCTGCGCCGGGGCTATGGTCTTATGTGTGTCTTGTAGGCGGCTGACTTCGCAGACCGCGCGGCGTCGGGGGTCCTGACGGCACTTGTGTCTGCCGAAGTCGAGAGACTTCGGACGCAACATGCTGACGTCGTCCGGGAGAAGTCGGCCGCCGACAGTAAGTGCCGCAAGCTGGCGGACAAGGTGGTCGCGCTGGAGGGGGAGAAGACTGACCTCCGGCGCCAACTGGCGGAGGAGAGGAAGGAGGCCAATGAGGCCCTCGCCAAGGCGCAGGCTGCGCAGGCGGAGGCCAATTTGGCGCGGGTGGAGGGCGGTCTTGCCAGGGAGCGCGCCGAGCAGTTGGAGGAGCGGCTCCGCGCTCTGCAGAGCCGTGTGGAGAGGGCCGAGGCCACGACGCGCATGAAGGCTGAGAGGACTCGCAAACAGCTTATGGATTCATACCATGAGCTGGGCGCGCGGACCGCTGACTTCAAAGTGCCGGACCGAGAGCCCGGACTTCGCTGCCTGGAGTGGGTACAGGAGGAGTTGCAGGCACTCCCCACTATCGTGGAGGGGTTTATGTCTTATGCTTCTCTGGTCACCTGCGAGGGGGCGATGAACGCGCTCTCTCGCGAAGGGTGCCGACACTATGAAGTCTTCGACCAAGCTGATGAGGATTTCGAGCGTGATATTTACAAGGTTGAGGACCCTATAGTGAAGGAATCCGCCGGAGCCCTCTACGACCGGATGTGGGGCCCCCACGGTCGAGAGGTGGTCAGGGAACGGGCCGAGACGGCGAGGGGTTAGGTAATGTTTGGCTTTTGTTTGGTGTTCGTTGGATGTGGGCTATGTATGAGTTTGCTGAATTTATGTGCTGTGTCTCAGGCGGCGCGTGGTGAGAGGGTGGATGACTTTGGGGCTTTGAACAGCGCGCTGCCTGACCCGGAGTCGAACCCGGCGGAGGTCGCCCTGGAGCCGCTCCTGGAGACCGCCGGAGGCGCCCCTGACGCCCCTGCAGCCGCTGCGGCCGGTGGAGGCCCGCCCCCGGAGACCGCCGAAGGCGTTCCTGGTGCTCCCGCAGCTGCTGCGGCCGGCGAAGGCCCGCCGCCAACTGCTGCGCCGAGGGCTGAGGATCCTGTGACGGTGGCGGCGGAGGCGACAGCGGAAGCTCCCGCGACGGCTGGGTCTTCGCAGGTGGCGTAGTGGGTGTGGGTAGTTAGGGAATTTTGGATATGTTGCTGAATCTTGGTTGCTGCGCAGGTTCAAGATTTTGGGCCTGCGCACGCAACCGCCACTACTAATTTTTTGGCGGCTTCGACCGTGGATGATGGTAATGAATCGGATGGGTCCGCATCTAAGTTTTCTGATTTTGGTGATTCTGGGAGCTTGGTTGAGTGGACTGAGGAGTCGTCGGATGAGGACTTGGACTACTTTGCGGCCTTGGATGTGGCCGCGACGGAGGCTTCACCGCACGCTGAGGATGCAGAAGATGTGCCTGGTCCGAGTACTGGGCGTAGGCGGCGAAGGGCGGTTGCGAAGCGTAGAGTGAGTGGGGCGGACGGCGGTCGACTTCGTGTGAGTAGGGCCGGCCGGCAGGAACTGTTGTCCTTGCCGGCCGTCGTGAGTGCAGGTGATGGGGAATTGCGAAGTCTTTTTGCGGGTGAGGAGCTTAGGATAATGTTATTTAACTATAGGGAGATGGGAATTATTCCGAAGGTTGAGCAGATGTAGAGTGTGATGCCCTCGCTTGTACATGTGTAATGTCTTGTATGATGAAGTTGTGTGCTCTCACGCATTCGGCTATGCTCGCGAAGGTGTTACGTACTTGGTCAGGTGTATTTGTTATGCTGGACTGGTGCGCGTGTAGTCGGTGTTTGCGCGGGCAGTTTGGTGTAGTCGTTTTCGCTTTTGTTATGCTTCGTCCGGCTGCGCCTTTGGGCAACTGTTGCATGGATAGTCTTCGTGGAGGACTTCGATTTTTCGCACTTGTTGTGCTAGACTGGCTGCACCCGTAGGCGACTTCTGCACGGGTAGTCTCCGCGGTAGACTTCGGTTTTTCGCACTTGTTGTGCTAGTCCGGCTGCACCCTTAGGCGACTTCTGCGCGGATAGTCTTCGCGGTAGACTTCGATTTTCCGCACTTGTTGTGCTAGTCCGGCTGCACCCTTAGGCGACTTCTGCGCGGATAGTCTTCGCGGTAGACTTCGATTTTTCGCACTTGTTGTGCTAGTCCGGCTGCACCCTTAGGCGACTTCTGCGCGGATAGTCTTCGCGGTAGACTTCGATTTTTCGCACTTGTTGTGCTAGTCCGGCTGCACCCTTAGGCGACTTCTGCGCGGATAGTCTTCGCGGTAGACTTCGATTTTTCGCACTTGTTGTGCTAGTCTGGCTGCACCCTTAGGCGACTTCTGCACGGAGTTGTCGCACGCGAGGGTGGCTAGCGTTGAGCCTCGCGGTGACTTTGTATTGGTCGAATGTCGAAAACCGTCGTTGCGGTCTTTTTTCGACGCATGTTTTTGCGGGGGATTTTTCACTTGTATATTACATGGCTCCGCCTCGTTGAAAACCTCATCCCCCGGGAGGAAAAGAGTGCGGGCTAGAATAAATTTGTTTTTGCGAATTACAAGGGCGAATCGGCCCTGATGAGTCAAACAAAAAATTTGCAGAGATTGTCGATGTTCCAGGAGTGCTCCAGGTCTTCGCCGTTTGGCGTTGCGAGCCTGTAAGCGCTGGGGGAAGCTTTCGTCTTGACAATGAAGGGGCCCTCCCACTTGGGTTCCAGCTTGCCCCTGGACTCTGTTCGAGCTGTTCGGACGAGAACGAGGTCCCCTTCGCTAAATTCCCTCGGGATGACTGCGTGGTCGCGCCATGCTTTTGTCTGGGCTTGGTATTTATTTAGAGCCTGTAAGGCGAAGACTCGGTCTCCGTCGATGAGATCCTTCGAAGTGGGCTCGTCCACGTCGGGGACGGCTGACGGAACTGTTCGCGGGGACCCATGTTTTATTTCTTGTGGGGTCATGGCCTCCGATCCATATAGAAGGCGGAAAGGAGTGAACCCGGTCGCCCTGCACTCGGTTGTGTTTAGCGCCCAGACCGCCTCGGGTAATAAATCGGTCCACCTGCCCTTTTTCGTCGAGGAGCATCTTTTTGACAGCTGTGAAGATTTTTCCATTGGCGCGCTCCACAACTCCGTTGGACTGCGGGTGGTAGACTGAGGCGAAGGCAAGCTTGGTGCCGATGGAGAAGCAAAAATCCTTGAAGTCTTGGCTGTCAAACTGCTTGCCGTTATCAACTGTTAGTTCGGACGGTACTCCGAAGCGACAAACAATGTTTTGCCAAAAGAATTTTTGGGCAGTCTTTGATGTTATTGTGGAAACAGCCCTTGCCTCGATCCATTTGGTGAAGTATTCGACAGCGACGAAGGCGAACTTAAGGTTCCCCTGAGCCGTGGGCAGGGGCCCGACGATGTCCAGGCCCCAGCGCTGGAGAGGCCATGTGTGGGCGATCAACTTTGTAAATTGCGAGGGGCTGCCTGATCGAGGAGAAAACTTCTGGCAGGCTTCGCAGGACCTTGTGACCCGATTTGCGGCGTAGATCATTGCCGGCCAGTAAAAACCTTGGCGGATCACCTTAGCAGCTAGGGCCCTTGGCCCTGCGTGAGAGCCGCAGGTACCACTGTGGACTTCGCGTAGGATCTGGACACCTTCGGTTTCGGTGACGCATTTAAGCATTGGCTGACTGACCCCCTTCTTGTAGAGTTGGCCCTCAATCAGTGCGAAGTCCCGGCTTCGATGTTGGAGGCGCTTGGCCTCGCTGATGTCGGTTGGCTGATAGTACCCCTGTAGGAACAGGGTTATTGGTGCCCGCTAGTCTTCGGTCATGATAAGGTTGACTATGCGGTGGCCCTCGCTGTCATTGGTTATTTGGAGCCCTTCGGGGCTCCGGACGGCTGGCGTGCCGATGACATGGAAGAACACGTCGGAGGGCAGGGACTCGCCTCTGGCGGCAGCCTTGGCCAATGCGTCGGCCTCTTCATTCTTGGCCCGGTCCACATGCTGCAAGGTGAACCCCTTGAATTGTTTCTCGAGACTTCGGATGGCCGCGAGGTATTGCATAAGTGCGGGGTCCTTTGCTGCATAGTCTTTCTCGACTTGGCCGGCAACTACCTTGGAGTCTGTTTTGATGATGCAGGTGGTGACCCCAAGGGCCCTCAGCTTGCGGAGGCCGAGGATGACTGCTTCGTATTCTGCTATGTTATTTGTGCATCTGTCAGATTCCAGAGCGAAGCTGAGGCGAGCCGCATATCTGTGCTTGACTCCGGTTGGTGAGGTGATGACTGCAGCGGCGCCTGCCCCCGCATGGCACCATGCGCCGTCGCAGTGGATCGTCCAAACCTTCTCTGCGGACGGGTCCGGCTGTGTTATTGGCCCAGTCTAGTCGACGACGAAGTCTGCCAGGACTTGTGACTTGATGGCTGTCCTGGGCTCGAAATTGATGTGGTAGCCGGATAGTTCGGCCGCCCACTTGGCAATCCTCACCGATGCCTCCGGGTTTCTGAACAATTCGCCGAGTCCCCTGTATGAGGTGACCCGGACCTTGAATGCTTCAAAATAATGGCGCAATTTGCGCGAAGACATAACGACTGCGTAGGCAATCTTCTCCAGTTCTGTCATGTTACATTTGGACGGTGTCAGCACTTCGGAGACGTAATAAATTGGGCACTGCCTGATCACGCCCTCAACTGTCTGCTCTTGCACCAGTGCCACGCTGACCGCATGCGGTGAAGCCGCAACATAGAGCAACAGAGGTAGCGAAGAGTCGGGGCTTGTAAGGACTGCCAACTCCGACAGGTACTGTTTTAATGAGGCGAAGGCCGCTGCCTGCTCTGGTCCCCAAGCGAAGTCTTTTGCACCACGGAGAGTTTTGAGGAAAGGGAGACTTCGCTCGGCGGGTCTGGAGATGAATCTGTTGAGGGCGGCCAATCTGCCTATCAGGCGCTGGACGTCTCTGGCGGACTGTGGAGGCGTCATGTTTATGATGGCTTGAATTTTGGTTGGGTTGGCCTCAATGCCGCGGCGTGATACCAGATAGCCCAATATTTTGCCTTGGTGAACGCCGAAGATGCACTTTTTCGGGTTTAGGCGGAGTCGTGCGTCTCGCATGTTCGCGAATGTCTCGGCGAGGTCAGCGAGATGGTCCTCCTTGCTCTTGCTGGCGACGACGATGTCGTCCACATATGTGAATATATTTCTGCCAACTTGCCCTTCGAGCACTGTTTTGGTAAGCCTGGAGAAGGTGGACCCGGCGTTCTTGAGTCCCTCCGGCATTCTGATGAAGCAATATGTGCCGAAAGGTGTTATAAAGCTGGTGCTAGCCTTGTCTTCCTCCTTCATGTATATCTGGTGGTAACCGGAGAAGCAGTCGAGGAGTGACATGACCTCGCATCCGGCCGCGCTATCGACTATTTTGTCGATCCGTGGCAACGGAAGTTGTCCTTTGGGCAGGCCTTATTGAGACTGGTGAAGTCGATGCACATTCGCCACTTCCCGCTCTTTTTCTGCACCATCACAACGTTGGAGAGCCATGTGGGGTAAGCCACCAGCTCGATGAATTTGGCTTCCAGGAGGTGGTGCACCTCTGCCTTGGCGGCCTCTGTCTTCTCGTCGGATATTTTGCAAAGCCGCTGTTTTTTCGGTCTCACCGAAGGGTCGATTCCCAAGCTGTGCTCAATTATGGATCGGCTGACCCCGACCAGGTCGAGGGCTGACCAGGCGAAGACATCTTTGTTCTTGGACAGGCAGCAGAGGAGCTTCTCCTCTTCATGCGAAGTGAGGTCTTCGCTGATAGTGACTGTCTGCTTGGGTGTGGCCTGGTCGAGGAGGACAGTCTTGGTCCCGTCGTTGCTCTGCAGCTGTGCCTTGTCGTGCTCTTTATCGGTTGGGCTGGCGGGCGCAGGGACCTCGCGCTGGGCCGTGAGGCAGTGCACGTTTCTTTGTCCGGGAACGAAGTCCCGCTCTATGTTGCGCGCAGTCTGTTGATTGCCGTAGACCGTAATAACGCCTAACGGACCTGGTATCTTCATGCATAGGTACAGTCCGTGAATGGCTGCTTCAAACTTATTGATGGAGCCCTGGCCCATGATGGCGTTGTACGGATATACCATATCCACAATGTCGAAGGTCACTTGCTCACTTCGGGCATTGGGTGCTACATCGAAGGAGAGGGGCAGCTCGATTTTGCCGACAGGAAAGGTGCCCTTGCCGCCGAAGCCATACAACGGGTTGTCCGAAGGCCTGAGCAGGATGTGGCTTATGCCCATGCGGTCGAAGGCGTGGAGGAAGATGATGTCCGCCTGACTGCCATTGTCGACTAGGACCTTGTGCAGGTCCCAGCCTGCCACGCTGCAATTGATAACCATGGCGTCGCTGTGGGGGGCGCTGCGCAGGTCGACGTCTCGTGCGTCGAAGGTTAGCGATATGTGGGACCACTTTGTCTGCACGACTGGGCCAGTGATGGCGACGTGGTTGATGCTGCGGTAGTGGTCCCGCTTCTGCCGCTTTGTGTCGAAGTCGGTGCTGGACCCCCAGTGATCATGTGAATGACTCCGCGATACGGCTGATCGGCGAAGTCTTCCTGCTTTGGGGCGTGGGGGATGTTTTGATGTTGCTGGTGTGGTGGTGGGGGTGGGGGAGGTACGATTTGTACTTCCTGATGGTGTTGGTAAGCATGATGCGGTGGATGCGGGGCGGGGGCGTGGATATATGGTGGAGGGGGTTGCTGGTAAGTGTGAGCGACAACTCTGGGGTTGTCGGCTGGCTGCGCCCGTGCCATCCTGTCTTTGGTAGCCTTCGTTTCTGGGCAGTCTTTGGTTTGGTGGGCGCAGTCTTCGCCATGGAAGAGGCAGTAGAATCGGCGCGGCGGCTGCGCACGCCCCCGACCCCTACCGCGAGTTCCATTTCCGCGGCCCTTGGGGGGATATTCCTGGCGGCGAGGGCTTCAGCAGCGGGGTGCTGGTTGGCGATGTTGTACACTTGCTGTTGATTGCGGCCGTCTCGACCGGAGTCTTGCTGCGGAGTCCTCGTCCACGTGCGACTGGTCTGTGGAGCATCTTTGGGCTTCCTTTGAGACTCAACCTTGCGCTGGTGGAGCTCTTCGGATTTGGCGTATTTTTCAAACAGCTGATATAATTCCTGGAGGTTCTTGGGCGGATCTCTGATGCAGTGGCTATAGAGGACGCCGGCGCGAAGGCCACTGATGGCGTAGTGGATGGCGATCTGGTCGTCGACTGAGGGCAGCTGTGACTTGAGTGTTAGAAATTTGCGGTAATACTCCCGCAGAGTCTCCTTTTCCAGCTGCTTGCAGAGCGAGAGTTCGGCCAAGGCGTCGGTGTCTGGGCGGTACCCTTGGAAGTTGAGCAGGAACTTGTCCCGGAGGCTTCTCTAGGAATCAATGGACAGCGGAGGCAACCTGGTGAACCATGTGAGAGCTGGGCCTTCGAGGGCGATGATGAAAGACTTGGCCATTGTGGCGTCGTCCCCTCCGGAAGATGCAACGGCGACCTGATAACTCATTATGTATTGTGCCGGGTCAGTGCTGCCGTTGTACTTGGGATAGGTCCCTCCCCGGAAGTTGGCGGGCCATGACATCACTTGCAGATGTGGCGCCAGGGGACTTCGCTCGTCGAGGTAGTTGACCCCTTGGAATGGCGCGGCGTGCGGGAAGGTGTGGTCGCGCTGGGGGAAACGCGGGTCTTCCGGTTGTGCGCGCTGTTGCAGGGGTGGCCCATGCTGCAGGCCGAGGTGGCCTTCGCGCGTGTCTTCCAGTTGTGCGCGCTGTTGCAGGGGTGGCCCGTGCTGCAGGCCGAGGTGGCCTTCGCGCTGCATCAGCGCGATCTCTCGCTCTAGGTCCTGGGCCTTCTGCTCTTCGTCGCGTATCATTTGCCGCACCTTGGCTAGTGCGGACACGCGCTGGCGCTTGGCCTCCAGTATCTCTTTCTGCCTCTGGATATTGCGGTTCTTGACACGTAGGGCGCGCAGCTGTAGCTGTTCTTCCGCCGAGACGCCGAGGACCTCGCCGTCCTCGGTGAGGTCCGCGCCCTGGGGTGGGGCGAAGCCTTGGGGGGTTGGGATTGTCCTTCAGGGCCACAGGTGCGGAGAGCATCGTCTTCGCAGGTGCGGAGAACGTCGTCTTCGGTAGCCTCGTGGTGAGTGGAGTGGGTGAGGGCGAGGGCCTTGCCTTTTTTTGCGGCCAGCAGTGCTGCCTTCGCAGCCTCGTCAGCCTTCGAGTTAACTTTCTTGGGTGCCATCACGGGTGGTTTTTTTCGTCGCACGAACGGTGGGCGCCAAATGTTGGAACTTGCTCTCTGTTACAAGGGGATCCAACGGGAGGTGTAGTGACGTAAACAGGGTTCTCGCGCAAGATGGCAATAGCTCTGTTAATCTAGCCTCTCACGGGCACTGTGCAGGGGTATTTATAGGTATCTGAGTGCCCAGCGTCCTGTGTTAAGGACGCATGTGCCCTCAAACACCTAGGTTATCCCCAGAATATTCCCATAAAGCAGGGTTACAGACTGTAATTACAGGGATGCCTTTACAAATTAGGCCCGTAACGCGCAGCGGCCACGTAGGGCCCGTTACAATGGGCCGGATCACACGTGGGCCTCCGTGCTGGACGAGGCCGCATGGTGGGATGACCTCATCGTAGGTCTTCGTCTGATGTCGTATGGGGCGAAGGGTGTCCCTGCCCGTTGTCTTGTCTCCGTTGGACCAACGACTGCAGCGAATGCCTCGAGCGAAGGGTGGCGTCTTTGCCTTTGCCCCAACAGTTGGTTTATGTTGAACTTTATGCACCTGAGATAAATGACAACTAAGCAAACTAGTTAGTCCACGTGGTTTGTGATGGACGTCAATTACCAAAATCGATTATAGGAAATGATTAAGCCCATTTCCCTTTCATGAATCACAACTTAAACAATGGACTATGCTTTAAATTGCAAGTTTTATGTGAATGGGTTTCACTTAAAGCCGAAACCGGTACTTGGCTACCAGCAGTTCCCTTCTCGGGTGGACCATATACGTCGTACTCCAAGGTCTCTTCATGAGTTTACTAGATATCACCCAGATCTCATAGATTGCATCATTAGACAGTCTAGCTCATATAGGTGTGTTCTTTCAAGAATGATCTGCAATACAACATCTTTGATAATAAAAGCCAACAGAACACATTAAGGCTCAAAGCCAACCTGCCTTACAACATTTGAGAGTATTGCATCTTCACTTAGAGAGGGTCAAAAGTTACTATCCTAAGTTCACCAATGGCTTGTTCTTCCTAGGACCTAATTCACAGGATCTCCGATCACATAGACTAGGTTTCCACCATGGCAACTCATACGGGTCTCGTATCCATCTCTCTTGATGTTATTTCTATCACATTACGTGGTAGCCCCTTTGTAAAGGGATCTGCCAGATTTTTTTTCTATCAAAATATAAGTCACACTTATAACTCTAGAGTTTCTCAACTTTTTGACAGACTTTAATCATCTTTTGACATGTCTTGATGAATTCTCATTATCCTTAGAACTTGACACTTTGCCAATCATAGTCTAATTATCACATTTCATAAGAATAGCCAGCATTGGTTTCTCAACCACTAGCAAGTCCATCAAGAGTTCACGCAACCATTCTACTTCAACGGTTGCTATGTCAAGTGCAGTGAGCTTGACTTCCATGGTTGACCTCGTCAAGATGGTCTGCTTGCATGACCTCCATGATACTGCACCTGCACCAATAATAAAGACATAGCCACTAGTGTCATAAAGCTCATATGCATCAGATATCTAGTTCGAATCACTATATCCTTCAAGTACTGCATGATGACTAGAATAGTGAATTTAATAGCACATCTTATCGTGCAAATAGTGCATAACCCGCTCAAGAGCATGCTAATGATTAGTCCCGGGGTTTGACATGGGCCTACTCAATTTGCTCACAGCAAACGAGATATCGGGCCTTGTTGTATTAGCAAGATATATGAGTGAACCAATGATATAAGAATATCTCAATCGGTCTAAACCAATTCTCTTGTTCTTTCACAATGTCACACTGGGATCATAAGGTGTTGGAGAAGGTTTGCAATCAGAGAAGCCAAATCGCTTCAAAACCTTTTCAACATATTGAGATTACGAGAGAGTGATCACACCATTTGTCTTAATTGGCTTGATGTTTAGAATCACATCAACTTCTCCCAAATCTTTCATATCAAAACTCTGATAGAAAAATCTTGAATTCAATTATCACATAAATGTTTGTGCCAAATATCAATATATCATCAACATATAGGCACAATATAACTCATTTGCCCCCACCATAGTGATAATACACACACATATCTGCCTCATTAATGGCAAAGTCTACAGACGATAGAGTCGTGTCAAACTTTTCATGCCACTGCTTTGGTGCTTGCTTTAGGCCTTGACCCTTAACAACAAATCCATATGGTTGTTCCATATAGATTTCCTCGTTCAGCTCTCCGTTAAGAAAAGTTGTCTTCACATCTATTTGATGGACAAGAAGACCATATGAGGCAGCCAAGGAAAGTAGTACTGGAATAGTAGTCATTCTAGCAATAGGTGAGTAAGTATTAAAGAAGTCTTCTCCTTCTTTTTTAAGTATAGACTTTAGCCACAAGCCTAGCTGAAAGTCGCCTAGAGGGGGGTGAATAGGGCGAATCTGAAATTTATAAACTTAAGCACAACTACAAACCGGGTTAGCGTTAGAAATAGAAATGAGTCCGAGAGAGAGGGCGCAAAACAAATCGTGAGCAAATCAAGAGCGAGACATGATGATTTGTTTTACCGAGGTTCGGTTCTTGCAAACCTACTCCCCGTTGAGGTGGTCACAAAGATTGGGTCTCTTTCAACCCTTTCCCTCTCTCAAACGGTCACTTAGACCGAGTGAGCTTCTCTTCTCAATCAAACGGAACACGAAGTTCCCGCAAGGACCATCACACAATTGGTGTCTCTTGCCTTGGTTACAATTGAGTATGATCACAATAAGAGTGAGAAAGAAAAGAAGCAATCCAAGCGCAAGAGCTCAAATGAACACAACAAATCTCTCTCTCTAATCACTAAAGCTTTGTGTGGAGTTGGGAGAGGATTTGATCTCTTTGGTGTGTCTTGTATTGAATGCTATAGCTCTTGTAAGGTGTAGAAGTGTAGAAACTTGGATGCCATTGAATGTGGGGTGGTTGGGGTATTTATATCCCCAACCACCAAAATATGGCCGTTGGAAGACTGTTGTCGCATGGCGCACCGGACAGTCTGGTGCGCCACCAGACACTGTCCGGTGCGCCAGCCACGTCAGCCAGCCGTTGGGGTTCGACAGTTGGAGCTCTGACTTGTGGGGCCTCTGGGCTGTCCGGTGGTGCACCGGACAGGTCCTGTAGACTGTCCGGTGCGCCAACTGCGCGTGCTCTGACTCTGCAGTCGACCGTTGCGCGCGAAGTAGCCGTTGCTCCTCTGGCACACCGGACAGTCCGGTGTGCACCGGACACTGTCCGGTGAATCACCGGATAGTCCGGTGAATTATAGCGGAGCGCCCTCTGAATTTCCCGAAGGTAGCGAGTTCAGCTTCGAGTGCCCTGGTGCACCGGACAGTCCGGTGCACCAGACCAGGGTGCCTTTGGGTTGTCTTTTGCTCTCTTTGTTTGAACCCTTTCTTGGTCTTTTTATTGGCTTATTGTGAACCTTTGGCACCTGTAGAACTTATAGACTAGAGCAAACTAGTTAGTCCAATTATTTGTGTTGGGCAATTCAACCACCAAAATCAATTAGGAAAAGGTGTAAGCCTAATTCCCTTTCAATTTCCCCCCTTTTTGGTGATTGATGCCAACACAAACCAAAGCAAATATAGAAGTGCATAATTGAACTAGTTTGCATAATTGTAAGTGCAAAGGTTACTTAGAATTGAACCAATAAATTCTCATAAGATATGCATGGATTGTTTCTTTATATTTTTAACATTTTGGACCACGCTTGCACCACTTGTTTTGCAAATTCTTTTGTAAAGTCTTTTCAAAGTACTTTTGCAAATAGTCAAAGGTAAATGAATAAGATTTTGAGAAGCATTTACAAGATTTGAAATTTTTCTCCCCCTGTTTCAAATGCTTTTCCTTTGACTAAACAAAACTCCTCCTTAATAAAATCCTTCTCTTAGTGTTCAAGAGAGTTTTAAGATACCAATTTTGAAAATACTAGTTTCTCCCCCTTTTGAATACAATAAGATATCAATTGAAAAATTCATCATTTTAAAACCTTTCTTAACTTTAATTTTGAAAATTGGTGGTGGTGCGGTCCTTTTGCTTTGGGCTAATACTTTCTCCCCCTTTGGCATGAATCGCCAAAAACGAATACTTGAGTGAAATATAAGCCCTTTTAATTACGTTCTCCCCTTTGGTAAATAAAATATGAGTGAAGATTATACCAAAGACGAAGAGTTGCTCGGAGCGACGGTGAAGGGTGAATACTTGATGGAGTGGAGTGGAAGCCTGTGTCTTCGCCGAAGACTCCAAATCCCTTTCAATCTATGACTTGGTTTGAAATTCACTTGAAAACACATTAGTCATAGCATATAAAAGAGACATGATCAAAGGTATATTAATATGCTATGTATGCAAGACATCAAAAGAAATTCCTAGAATCAAGAATATTTAGCTCATGCCTAAGTTTGTTAAAAGTTTGTTCATCTAGTGGCTTGGTAAAGATATCGGCTAATTGTTCTTTGGTGTTAATATATGCAATCTCGATATCCCCCTTTTGTTGGTGATCCCTTAGAAAATGATACCGAATGGCTATGTGTTTAGTGCGGCTATGCTCAACGAGATTATCCGCCACGCGGATTGCACTCTCATCATCACATAGAAGAGGAACTTTGGTTAATTTGTAACCATAGTCCCTAAGGGTTTGCCCCATCCAAAGTAATTGCGCGCAACAATGGCCTGCGGCAATATACTCGGCTTCGGCGGTAGAAAGAGCTACGGAATTTTGCTTCTTTGAAGCCCAAGACACCAAGGATCTTCCCAAGAACTGGCAAGTCCCCGATGTGCTCTTTCTATTAATTTTACACCCCGCCCAATCGGCATCCGAATAACCAATTAAATCAAATGTGGATCCCCGAGGGTACCAAAGCCCAAACTTAGGAGTATGAACCAAATATCTCAAGATTCGTTTTACGGCCGTAAGGTGAGCTTCCTTAGGGTCAGCTTGGAATCTTGCACACATGCATTCGGAAAGCATAATGTCCGATCGAGATGCACATAAATAGAGTAAAGAGCCAATCATCGACCGGTATACCTTTTGATCGACGGATTTACCTCCCGTGTCGAGGTCGAGATGCCCATTGGTTCCCATGGGTGTCTTGATGGGCTTGGCATCCTTCATCCCAAACTTGTTTAGAATGTCTTGAATATACTTCATTTGGCTAATGAAGGTGCCCTCTTGGAGTTGCTTCACTTGAAATCCTAAGAAGTACTTCAACTCTCCCATCATAGACATCTCGAATTTTGGTGTCATGATCCTACTAAATTCCTCACATGTAGATTCGTTAGTAGACCCAAATATAATATCATCAACATAAATTTGGCATACAAACAAATCATTGTTAAGAGTTTTAGTGAATAGAGTAGGATCGACCTTTCCGACTTTGAAGCCATTAGTGATAAGAAAATCTCTTAGGCATTCATACCATGCTCTTGGGGCTTGCTTGAGCCCATAAAGCGCCTTAGAGAGTTTATATACGTGATTAGGATACTCACTATCTTCAAAGCTGGGAGGTTGTTCAACATAGACCTCTTCCTTGATTGGTTCATTGAGGAAGGCACTTTTCACGTCCATTTGGTAAAGCTTAAAGCCATGGTAAGTAGCATAGGAAAGTAAAATGCGAATTGATTCAAGCCTAGCTACGGGTGCATAGGTTTCACCGAAATCCAAGCCTTCAACTTGTGAATATCCCTTGGCCACAAGTCGGGCTTTGTTCCTTGTCACCACACCATGCTCATCTTGCTTGTTGCGGAAGACCCACTTGGTTCCTACAACATTTTGATTAGAACGTGGAACTAAATGCCATACCTCATTCCTAGTGAAATTGTTGAGCTCCTCTTGCATCGCCACCACCCAATCCGAATCTTGTAGTGCTTCCTCTACCCTGTGTGGCTCAATAGAGGAAACAAAAGAGTAATGCTCACAAAAATATGCAACACGAGATCTAGTGGTTACCCCCTTATGAATGTCGCCGAGGATGGTGTCGACGGGGTGATCTTGTTGGATTGCTTGGTGGACTCTTGGGTGTGGCAGTCTTGGAACTTGTTCATCTTCCTCATCTTGATCATGGGCATCTCCCCCTTGATTAATGCTCTCCTCTTGAGGCGGCTCAACTTCTTGATCTTCTCCTTCATCATTTTGAGCCTTATCCTCATCTTGAGTTGGTGGGGATGCTTGTGTGGAGGAAGACGGTTGATCTTGTGCATGTGGTGGCTCTTCAGATTCCTTAGGACACACATCCCCAATGGACATGTTCCTTAGTGCGACGCATGGAGCCTCTTCATCACCTATCTCATCAAGATCAACTTGCTCTACTTGAGAGCCGTTAGTCTCATCAAACACAACGTCACAAGAAACTTCAACTTGTCCAGAGGACTTGTTAAAGACTCTATATGCCCTTGTGTTTGAATCATATCCTAGTAAAAAGCCTTCTATAGTCTTAGGAGCAAATTTAGATTTTCTACCTCTTTTAACAAGAATAAAGCATTTGCTACCAAAGACTCTAAAATATGACACATTGGGCTTTTTACCGGTTAGGAGTTCGTATGATGTCTTCTTGAGGATTCGGTGTAGATATAACCGGTTGATGGCGTAGCAAGCGGTGTTGACCGCCTCGGCCCAAAACCGATCCGAAGTCTTGTACTCATTAAGCATGGTTCTTGCCATGTCCAATAGAGTTCGATTCTTCCTCTCCACTACACCATTTTGTTGTGGGGTGTAGGGAGAAGAGAACTCATGCTTGATGCCCTCCTCCTCAAGGAAGCCTTCAATTTGAGAATTCTTGAACTCCGTTCCATTGTCGCTTCTAATCTTCTTGATCCTTAATCCGAACTCGTTTTGAGCCCGTCTCAAGAATCCCTTTAAGGTCTCTTGGGTATGAGATTTTTCCTGCAAAAAGAATACCCAAGTGAAGCGAGAATAATCATCCATAATAACTAGACAGTACTTACTCCCGCCGATGCTTATGTAAGCTATCGAGCCGAATAGGTCCATATGTAGGAGCTCGAGTGGCCTGTCAGTTGTCATGATGTTCTTGTGTGGATGATGAACACCAACTTGCTTCCCTGCCTGACATGCGCTACAAATCCTGTCTTTCTCAAAATGAACATTTGTTAGTCCCACAATGTGTTCTCCTTTTAGAAGTTTGTGAAGAATCTTCATTCCAACATGTGCTAGTCGGCGATGCCAGAGCCAACCCATGTTAGTCTTAGCAATTAAGCAAGTGTCGAGTTCAGCTCTACCAAAATCTACTAAGTATAGCTGACCCTCTAACACTCCCTTAAATGCTATTGAATCATCACTTCTTCTAAAGACAGTAACACCTACATCTGTAAAAAGACAGTTGTAGCCCATTTTACATAATTGCGAAACTGAAAGCAAGTTGTAATCTAAAGAATCTACAAGAAAAACATTGGAAATGGAATGGTCAGGTGATATAGCAATTTTACCCAATCCTTTGACCAAACCTTGATTTCCATCCCCGAATGTGATCGCTCTTTGGGGATCTTGGTTTTTCTCATAGGAGGAGAACATCTTCTTCTCCCCCGTCATGTGGTTTGTGCACCCGCTATCTATGATCCAACTTGAGCCCCCGGATGCATAAACCTACAAAACAAGTTTAGTTCTTGATTTTAGGTACCCAAACACAAGTCTTGGTGCCCTTGTGTTTGTCCCCAACAAACTTGGCAACTACCTTGCCTGATTTGTTGGTTAGCACATAAGATGCATCAAAAGTTTTAAATGAAATGTTATGATCATTTGATGCAGCAGGAGTTTTCTTTTTAGGCAATTTAACATGTGTTGATTGCCTAGAGCTAGATGTCTCACCCTTATACATAAAAGCATGATTAGGGCCAGAGTGAGACTTCCTAGAGTGAATTCTCCTAATTTTGCTCTCGGGGTAACTGACAGGGTACAAAATGTAACCCTCGTTATCCTGAGGCATGGGAGCCTTGCCCTTAACAAAGTTGGACAATCTTTTAGGAGGGGCATTAAGTTTGACATTGTCCCACTTTTGGAAGCCAATGCCATCCTTGATGCCAGGGCGTCTCCCACTATAGAGCATGCTTCTAGCATTTAAAATTTTCATTTTCTAAGTTATGCTCGGCAATTTTAGCATCTAATTTTGCTATATGATCATTTTGTTGTTTAATTAAAGCCATATGATCATGAATAGCATTAATGTTAACATCTCTACATCTAGTGCAAATAGTAACATGCTCAATGGTAGATGTAGAGGGTTTGCAAGCATTAAGTTCAACAATCTTAGCACGTAAAATATCATTGTTATCTCTAAGATTGGAAATTGTAACATTGCAAACATCTAATTCTTTAGCCTTAGCAATTAATTTTTCATTATCATTTCTAAGGCTAGCAAGAGAGATATTCAATTATTCAATCTTAGCAAGCAAGTTAACATTATCATCTCTAAGATTGGGAATTGAAACATCACAAATATTAGAATCAACCTTGGCAGTTAGTTTAGCATTCTCATTTCTAAGGTTGACAATAGTATCATGGCAAGTGCTTTGCTCACTAGATAGTTTTTCACAATTTTCTACTTCTAGAGCATAAGCATTTTTAACCTTAACATGCTTCTTATTTTCCTTAATTAGGAAGTCCTCTTGAGTGTCCAAGAGTTCATCCTTCTCATGAATAGCACTAATTAATTCATTTAATTTTTCTTTTTGTTGCATGTTTAGGTTGGAAAAAAGGATCCGCAAGTTATCCTCCTCATTTTCACTAGAGTTATCTTCATCACTAGAGGAAGCATATTTAGTGGAGGATCTTGATTTTACCTTCTTCCTTTTGCCGTCCTTTGCCATAAGGCACTTGTGGCCGACGTTGGGGAAGAGGAGTCCCTTGGTGACGGCGATGTTGGCGGCGTCCTCGTCGGAGGATGAGTCGGAGGAGCTCTCGTCGGAGTCCCACTCGCGACACACATGGGCATCGCCGCCCTTCTTCTTGTAGTATCTCTTCTTTTCTTTCCTCTTTCCCTTCTTGTTGTCGCCCCTGTCACTATCACTAGATAATGGACATTTAGCAATGAAATAACCGAGCTTACCACATTTGTAGCACACTTTCTTGGAGCGGGGCTTGTAATCCTTCCCCCCTCCTTTGCTTGAGGATTTGGCGGAAACTCTTGATGATGAGCGCCATCTCCTCGTTGTCGAGCTTAGAGGCGTCGATGGGTTGTCTACTTGATGTAGACTCCTCCTTTTTCTCCTCCGTCGCCTTGAATGAGACTGGTTGTGCTTCGGGCGTGGAGGGGCCATCTAGCTCGATGATTTTATTTGAGCCTTTGATCATCAACTCAAAGCTCACAAAGTTTCCTATTACTTCCTCGGGAGACATTAGTGTATATCTAGGATTACCACGAATTAATTGAACTTGCGTGGGATTAAGAAAAACGAGGGATCTTAGAATAACCTTGACCATCTCATGGTCATCCCATTTGGTGCTCCCGAGGTTGCGCACTTGGTTCACCAAGGTCTTCAATCGGTTGTACATGGCTTGAGGGTCCTCGCCTTGGTTGAGTCGGAATCGACCGAGCTCCCCCTCGATCGTCTCCCGCTTGGTGATTTTAGTCACCTCAACTCCTTCGTGCGCGGTCTTGAGTACGTCCCAAATCTCCTTGGCGCTTTTTAACCCTTGCACCTTGTTATACTCCTCTCGACTTAGAGAGGCGAGGAGTATAGTGGTGGCTTGGGAGTTGAAGTGTCGGATTTGGGCGACCTCATCCGAATCATAGTCTTCATCCCCCGGTGATGGTACCTGTACTCCAATCTCAACAACATCCCAAATGCTAGTGTGGAGTGAGGTTAGATGATGCCTCATTTTATCACTCCACATATTGTAATCTTCACCATAAAACATAGGTGCTTTGCCTAATGGGATGGAAAGTAAATGAGTACGTTTGGAAATGCAAGGATAGCGTAGGGGAATCTTACTAAACTTCTTGCGCTCATGGCGCTTAGAAGTTACGGACGGTGCGTCGGAGCCGGAGGTGGATGGCGACGAAGAGTCGGTCTCGTAGTAGACCACCTTCCTCATCTTCTTTTTCTTGTCACCGCTCCGACCCGACTTGTTGTGTGAAGGGGTTCCCTTCACTTTGTTGGCGGACTCCCCGGATGGAGCCTTCCCGTGGCTTGTAGCGGACTTCTCACCGCCGATCCCCATCTTCTTGGCGTGATCTCCCAACATCACTTCGAGCGGTTAAGCTCTAGTGAAGCACCGGGCTCTGATACCAATTGAAAGTCGCCTAGAGGGGGGGGTGAATAGGGCGAATCTAAAATTTATAAACTTAAGCACAACTACAAACCGGGTTAGCGTTAGAAATAGAAATGAGTCCGAGAGAGAGGGCGCAAAACAAATCGTGAGCAAATCAAGAGCGAGACACGATGATTTGTTTTATCGAGGTTCGGTTCTTGCAAACCTACTCCCCGTTGAGGTGGTCCCAAAGACCGGGTCTCTTTCAAGCCTTTCCCTCTCTCAAACGGTCACTTAGACCGAGTGAGCTTCTCTTCTCAATCAAACGGAACACGAAGTTCCCGCAAGGACCACCACACAATTGGTGTCTCTTGCCTTGGTTACAATTGAGTACGATCACAAGAAGAGTGAGAAAGAAAAGAAGCAATCCAAGCGCAAGAGCTCAAATGAACACAACAAATCTCTCTCTCTCTCTCTAATCACTAAAGCTTTGTGTGGAGTTGGGAGAGGATTTGATCTCTTTGGTGTGTCTTGTATTGAATGCTATAGCTCTTGTAAGGTGTAGAAGTGTAGAAACTTGGATGCCATTGAATGTGGGGTGGTTGGGGTATTTATAGCCCCAACCACCAAAATATGGCCGTTGGAAGACTGCTGTCGCATGGCGCACCCGATAGTCCGGTGCGCCGGCCACGTCAGCCAGCCGTTGGGGTTCGACCGTTGGAGCTCTGACTTGTGGGGCCTCTGGGTTGTCCGGTGGTGCACCGGACAGGTTCTGTAGACTGTCCGGTGCGCCAACTGCGCGTGCTCTGACTCTGGCGCGCACTGTAGCGCATTGAATGCGGTTGCAGTCGACCGTTGCGCGTGAAGTAGCCGTTGCTCCTCTAGCACACCGGACACTATCCGGTGACTCACCGGACAGTCCAGTGAATTATAGCGGAGCGCCCTCTGAATTTCCCGAAGGTAGCGAGTTCAGCTTCGAGTGCCCTAGTGCACCAGACACTGTCCGGTGCGCCAGACCAGGGTGCCTTTGGGTTGTCTTTTGCTCTCTTTGTTTGAACCCTTTCTTGGTCTTTTTATTGGCTTATTGTGAACCTTTGGCACCTGTAGAACTTATAGACTAGAGCAAACTAGTTAGTCCAATTATTTGTGTTGGGCAATTCAACCACCAAAATCAATTAGGAAAAGGTGTAAGCCTAATTCCCTTTCACTAGCCTTATACTTCTCAATTGTACCATCAGACTTGATCTTCTTTTTAAACACCCACTTACAACCCACATGTTTACAGCCATAGGGTTGATCAGTGACCTCCCACATACCATTCGAAAGAATTGAGTTCATATCATTCTGAACTGCTTTTTTCTAATCATTTGCATCATGAGATGCAAATGCTTCTGCAATGGTAGTACGAGTGTCGTCCACAAGGTACACAATGAAATCATCACCAAAGGATTTTTCAACCCTCTGTCTCTTGCTATTTCTAGGAGCATCATTGTCATCCTCCTCAAGGACAATTTCATGTGGTTGTTCAAAAATCTCAGAAGGTGTATCATGTGTTGGTGTTATCTCTGAAGAGTATCTAGAATTGCTACGAATGTCTTTCATTGGAAATATGTGTTTAAAGAAAGTAGCATCACAAGATTCCATAATAGTATCTACATACACATCAGGAACTTCAGATTTAACTACTAAAAATCTATAGGTTGTTCTACACAAAGAATATCCAAGAAAGACACAATCCACTATCCTTGGTCCAAGCTTGCGCTTTTTATTATTTGGTACATTGACTTTCGCATGCACCCCAAGTGCACAAGTATGAAAGTGATGATTTTCTGCCAACCCACTTCTTAAGGGGGTTTCTCTTCTTTCACATAGGAATTCTATTCAGAACATGATAGGAAGTCAGTCAGGACTGCCTCCCTCCCACCATGCCTTAGATAAAGCCGCATGTGTCTAACATGCCATTCACCAAGTCAATCAACGTACGATTTTTCCTCTTAGTAATCCTGTTTGATTTGGGTGAATAAGGAGGTGTCATCTCATGAATAATGCCATGTTCTGCACATAAATCATCAAAGACTTTGGGAAAGTATTCACCACCACGATCTGACCTAAGACATTTAATCTTTCTCTCTAGTTGGTTTTCAACTTCAGCCTTATAGATTTTAAAGTAGTCTAATGTCTCATCTTTTGTTTTTAGCAACTATACATAGCAAAATCTAGACGTGTCATCAATCAATGTCATGAAGTGTCTCTTGCCACCTTTTGTAAACACACCATTCAGCTCACAAAGATCAGAATGTATGAGTTCTAAAGGTGCAAGGTGTCTCTCCTCAGCATCCTTGTGAGGCTTTTGAGGTTGCTTCGACTGCACACAACTATGGCACTTAGAATCTTTGATGATAGTAGAATTCAGAATTAAGCTCATGGTGTAAATCTGAGACAAAGAACCAAAATTAATATGACACAAACGAGAATGCTAGATACTCGCAAGATCATCAACATTAGTGCAAATATGGTTCATAGACTTATTATTGAAATCTAATAGAGAAAAGGGGAACAAGCCTCACAGTCATAGCATTTACTAATAAATTATCCAGACTTATACACAACTACATTTATTGGACTCCAAAACTACCTTGAATCCATCTCTACATAGAAGGGTTCCGCTAATGAGATTCTTGTTCATAGAAGGGACATGTTGCATGTTCCTCAGCTACACGATCTTCCCCAAAGTAAACTTCAGATCCACCATGCTAGTGCCATGAACAGAAGCATGTGACCCATTCCTCATTAGGACGGAGGAATCTTGAGTGACCTGATAAGAAGAAAACATATTAATGTTAGAATACATATGAACATTAACAATAGTATCAATCCACTAACTAGGTGATTGAAAGACTAAGAAGATGAAAGGTAGATTAGCATACCCTTTGTCTCTCCATTGCTAGTGATCACTGTGTTGATGAAAGTCGCCTAGAGGGGGGGTGAATAGGCGAAACCTGAAAATTATAAACTTTGAACACGCACTTCACCTGGGGTTAGGGTTAGAAATAAATAATAGAGAGTTCAGAGTGCGGAAGATAGTTCCTCTTGCTATGAGTTGCTTAATCAATGCGGATAACTTTGGGAGCAAACTCAAAACAATGTGAGCAAGAGAACTTTAGAGAGAGAGGAGAGGGGAGAAACAAATCGAGTGATGAGAATCAACACAAATGAACACGGTGATTTGTTTCCCGAGGTTCGGTTCCAAAGAACCTACTCCCTGTTGAGGAGGCCACAAAGGCCGGGTCTAATCCAACCCTTTCCCTCTCTCAATCGGTCAATTAGACCGGTCGAGTGCTTCTTCTTAATCAACCGGGTCACTAAGACCACACAAGGATCACCACACAATTAGGTGTCTCTTGCTAGCTTAAACAAAACACTTGAGAAGTTTAGATTGAGAAGAAGAAAGCAATCCAATCAACAAGAGCAACAAAAGAAACACAAACCACCCTCTCCCAAGTCACCAAGCACTTGATTTGGTTTTGGAGCTTGGAGAGGATTTGATGCTTTAGTATTGAATGAGAAGGTTGGAAAGCTTGGATTACTTGAATGGTGGTGGTTGGGGGTATTTATAGCCTCCAACCACTTCCTAGTCGTTGGCTGACTTTGTTGTTGATGGGCACACCGGACAGTCCGGTGGTGCACCGAACATGATACTGTTCAGTGTCCGGTAGGTGCCATGTCAGCCGACTGTTGGAGTTTGGAGCTGTTGACAGTTGAAGTTTTCTGTTCTCTTACAGCACCGAACAGTCTGGTGCTTTCTGACTTTGCAGACTAACTTCTGACTTCTGCACTGCTCACTATTCCTTCGTCAGCGCAGTCGACCGTTGGGCGAAGTTGACCGTTGTTCCGTTGGCTCAACGGACAGTCCGGTGAATTATAGTGGAGTTGTTCTGAGAAAACCCGAGAGCGGCCAGTTCACGAGGTGCCTCGGCCTGGGCACCGGACAGTGTCCGATGCACATCGTATAGTGTCCGTTGTGCCACTGGCTGCACCAATTCTTATATGCTCCAAACTTTGTAGAATTCCCTCAACTCATTTTCTTTATATGTTTATGTTGAACTTTATGCACCTTAGAGAAATATCAACTAGGCAAAACTAGTTAGTCCATGTGGTTTGTGATGAACGTCAAACACCAAAATCGATTATAGGAAATGGTTGAGCCCATTTCCCTTTCAGTTCACATTGCCTTTTTTACAACAGCGATCCGCACGATCAGGGTAGTCCTTTACAAAATGACCCATCTCACCACACGCAAAATAGGTCACTTCATCCTTGTTCTTCTTCTTCTTGAAGTTGGTAGTTTTGTTCGGCTTTTTAGATTTTGTCATCCCTTTGCCCTTGTTGTGGTTCTTCTAAACCATGTTAGCGCTCGCCTCCTTTAGAACCCGTGTCCTTAGTCTGAGCTTTTTGAAAGGGAAATGGTCTTAACCATTTTATATAATTGATTTTGGTGCTTGACGACCATCACAAATCTCATGGACTAACTAGTTTGCCTAGTTGACCATTTCTCAAGTACTTAAAGTTCATCTACATCAATTCTAAGTCGACTATCTGGAATATCGTAGATTATTCCGAAAACGAGAAGCTTTTTGGAAATTCACCTATGTGTGGACCATCCGCGACACCAGGGTGCGCCTCGGACTGGAACACTGCAAAAATGTGCGTTAACACTACAGACTATCCAAAGGAGAAGCGAGCACCGTCCGGGATCAAGCACAGACCGTCCGACCTCAGACGTGGACCATCTGGTCGTTGAAAAACTGAAAGGGAAATAGGGTTAACCATTTCCTATTATTAATTTTGGTGGTTGACGACCAACACAAACACATGGAATAACAAGTTTGTCTAGAGTTCATGTATTACAGGTGTATAAGGTTCAACACAAACCAATAAAGAATGGAGAAAGGGTGTTTTGTGTGGTCACCAAATCAACTCAATTCCATTAGGGACTTGAGAGAGGGTGTTTTGTGTTCTTTTGTTGCTCTTGTCGCCTGGATTGGCCTTTTTCTTTTCCCTTCTATTTCTCAAGTGAGTTGTAATCGAAGCAAGAGACACCTAAGTGTGTGGTGGTCCTTGCGGGGTCTAAGTGACCCAAGAGATTAAGGAAAAGGCTCACTCAGTGTAAGTGGCCGTTTGAGAGAGGGAAAGGGTTGAAATAGACCTGGTCTTTGTGACCTCCTCAACGGGGACTAGGTTCTTTGGAACCGAACCTCGGTAAAACAATTCATCGTGTTCACTCGCATTGATTCTTGTTTGATTTGTTTTTGCTCTCTAACGTTTCCTTGCTAGTGTGAATTTGAGTTGTCTCCCATACGTTATCTGCAATCCTTGAGCAACTCCTAGCAAGAGAGATATTCGTTTGGACTTGAATTTAATTCTAACGCTAACCCCCGACCTTAGTGTGTGTTTAAGTTTATAAATTTCAGGTTTCGCCTATTCACCCCCTCTAGGCGATTTTCAATTGGTATCAGAACCAGTGCTTCATCAAGAGTCTAACCAACTCGAAGTGATGTCTGGAGAACACGCCAAGAGGGAGATCATGACCGGTGAAAAAAGCCGCAAGCTCGGGGAGGACTCTCTCAAAGGAGTCCGGCAACAAACACAAGGAGGAATCCTCTTACTCCATGAAGTCTCATTGGAGAGGTGACAAGAAGAAGAAGATGAAGGAAGTAGTATACTACGAGACCGACTCTTCGTCACCCTCCACATAAAGCTCCGAGTCGTCCACTACTTCTAACGCTAAGAGAGATATTCGTTTGGACTTGAATTTAATTCTAACGCTAACCCCCGACCTTAGTGTGTGTTTAAGTTTATAAATTTTAGGTTTCGCCTATTTGAAATGGAAATGTGCCTTTGGGCCATTTCTATAATGTTTTTGGTGATTAAGTGCCCAACACATATTCTTTAAGTCCTAATGTGCCAAAGATTGAATAAGTGCAAATCAAGGCATGAGGTATGTCTCTAGACTTAGTACATTTGTTTTCAAATACTAATGAAGTTATCGAAGTGCTAGAAACAGTGATAAAAGAAGAAAAAAAGAAACAAAAAAAAGACTTGGCTCGATGCAGCCAAAACTCAGCTCAGTCTGGCACACCGGACTGTCCTGTGGTGCACCGGACAGTGTCCGGTGCGCCTAGGACTGGGCATAAAACCCGAGCCCGAAGCCCGTTACCCAAAATACCCGAACCCGTACCCGTTTAGCCCGAGGCCCGTTACCCGAACAGCTCCAACGGGTAACAAAATTGAATACCCGAAGTAAGTTTGGGTCTAATCGGGTATTCATCCACGGTATCCGAAGTACCCATTCTACCCGAAAATTAGGCAACACACTAGTCAAAGCCCAACATCGGCACAACACAGCCCACGGGCCACGCCCAGTTAATATCCCTGATGGCCTGATGTCGTAACTCGCAACCCTAGCTCCCAGCCTCCCACCGTCCCACGCGCTTCAAGTCTTCCCAGTTCCCACTTCCCAGGCGGTCGACGGCGTCCTCCCGGAGTCCCAGACGGCCAGACCCAGTCCAAGCAGCAGGCGGCCAGGCGCAGGCGGCTGCACTGCCACAGTCACCTGCACCGCGGCAGCGCGCAGTCGCGCACCAGCCACCAGCAACCGTGAGCCGGCCAATTCGGTAGTCCCAGCCTCCTCGTTCAACAGTGTTATTTCTTCCACACCTCGTTCAACAGTGCACACGTGGTAGAGAAGTAACCTCTTTATTCCAAAAGAAATGCATTTGATTACGAGTCAATTAATCTCAAATTTAACTAAATATATGCCAAATCATGTGTCTGCTGTTATGCGTGTGAAGGAATGACTACTTTGTCTCTGTCTTCTTGTGTGCGTTGCGGTAGTTATACTGCCATGTGAA
This sequence comes from Zea luxurians, assembly GCA_029449295.1. Classification (NCBI taxonomy): domain Eukaryota; kingdom Viridiplantae; phylum Streptophyta; class Magnoliopsida; order Poales; family Poaceae; genus Zea; species Zea luxurians. The sequence continues at coordinate 18,833,244 of JAOPSE010000003.1, forward strand.
TGTGGAAAAACCCGAAGCCACAGCTCTGATTTTGTAATACATGGCATTTTGTCTTGATTTTGTAATAATAGCTGATAAGTCTTGGTTTATGCTTTTGTTTGCTGTCCACCTGTCATGTACTCTTGTGTATGATTTATAATAGCGGGTACCCGGAATTTCGGGTATGAGTACGGGTTGTACTCTTGGAAACCCGAAATATAAAAAACCCAAAAAGCCCGACCTGAAATTTCGGGTAAACCCGAACGCCCGGTCCTAGGTGCGCCAGGCTGGTATCCGATGAAAAGGCCGCTCTCGGGAAAAGATCAACGGCGTACGGCTATAATTCACCGGACTGTCCGGTGGTGCACCAGACTGTCCGGTGAGCCAACAGTCGCCAGCGCAACGGTCGGCCGCGCAATTCGCGGGCAATGCGTGGCCCGCACCAACGGTCGGCAGGTGGCACCGGACTGTCCGGTGTGCACCAGACAGTGTCCGGTGCGCCATCGGGCCCGAAGCTGCAACGGTCGACTACACCTTATTTGGAAGGCAATCGCGCACCGGGCAGCTACAGTGTCTGTCCGGTGCACCACACAACAGAAGGCAAGATAAGCCTTCCAAGATTGTCTTCAACGGCTCCTAGCTGCCTTGGGGCTATAAAAGGGGCCCCTAGGCGCATGGAGGAGTCACCCAAGCATTCTTTGAGTATTCCAAAGCATCTAGACTCCGCACCCACACATTTGATTCTCTGTGTTAGCAATTTGAGCTCCATTTGAGTTGTGAACTCCGTGTGTTGTACTTCGAGCTCGAGTTGTGACTTGTGTGTGTGGTTGTGCTGTGGATTTGAGTCTTGTGTGTGTTTCTCTCCCCTCCCTTACTTCTGTGCTTCTTTTGTGATCATCATTATAAGGGCGAGAGGCTCCAAGTTGTGGAGATTCCTCGCAAATGGGAGAAAGACTAAGGAAGAAAGACGTGGTATTCAAGTTGAGCATCGGATCACTTGAAAGGGGTTGAGTGCAACCCTCGTCCATTGGAACGCCACAACATGGAAGTAGGCAAGTGTTACTTGGCCAAACCACGAGATAAAAATCACGTGTCTCGTGTGTTGCTTATTGCGATTGCTTTGTTCGCACGAGAACGTTTCTTAGCCACTTGACTACACTAACACCTTGATAATCAAGTTTGTGGCTATTTAGTGTTTGATTTTTACAGGATCACCTATTCACCCCCCTCTAGGTGCTCTCAATTGGTATCAGAGCCGTTCTCTTCACGTAAGGGACTAATCGCCCGAAGAGATGGATCCTAAGGGAAAGGGGATGGTGGTCAACGACAAGGAAAAGGAGTCCTTCCTCAACGAGCCTAGAGACGACAAGCCAACCGACTCTAGTTCGAGTCATAAGAAGAAGGACGGGAAGAAGAAGAGGTGCATCAAGAAGATCGTCTACTACGACAACGATGCATCTTCTTCTTCACCAAGAGACGACGACGACGATGATTCTTCATCAAAGAAAAAGACGGTTAATTGTAGCATCCCAAAAATTCAAATCCTAAAATTTTCTCAAACTCGCTCTAAATTCAAAATGAATTTCAAATTTCATTTCAAAATGTTTGTTTGTGAGTTGATATCAACAAATAAAATATAGTGGTATATATTCTCTCCAAAATCCTCCTCAAAATATCCTACAAATGTTTCTCCAGTGATCCCCCTCAAATTCTTTCCAAAAATACTACCTAGATATTTCCCCAGTGATCACCCTCAAATTATTTCCAGAAATGATGCCCGGATATTTCCCCAGTGATCCCCTCTGATTCTTTCCAGAAATACTGACCAAATATTCCACAGATATATCTCCAAGTATTTTCTTCTTGAGAAATACCTTCCGAATCATTTTTCAAGTCCCTACAAGTATTTTCTTCATAACTTTCCTCATGCTCATACGTATACGTATGCCTCCAGTGTCATATGGTGAGCTCTACAAGCTAATCTCACTTATACAAGACAAATACATGCTAATCTCCCACTAATCCTCTCATCCTCCCACTAATCCTCTCATCCCTCCCCCTAATCCCCCCACCGTGGCTATAAATAGAGGGGCAAGGGCCTCCTCTCATCCCACCCCAAGCCATTTCATGGCAACTCTCTTCCCCCCTGAGAGCACCAGAGGGGGGTGAATAGGTGATCCTGTAAAACTTGAACATTAAGCGTTAGCACAGTATTGCCAAGTGGCTAGAGAAGAGTCTTAGCGAAACACAATAACCACAAGAGAATCAACACAGGTAGACACAGTGGTTTATCCCGTGGTTCGGCCAAGTACAACACTTGCCTACTTCCACGTTGTGGCGTCCCAACGGACGAGGGTTGCAATCAACCCCTCTCAAGCGGTCCAAAGACCAACTTGAATACCATGGTGTTTGCTTTTCTTTTCTATATCCAAAGACCAACTGCCCGGTGCGGATTTCCTTCCTTGTTTGGCGAAGCCGACCGTTGGCAGCCTTGGAGCCGTTGGCAAACCGGACACTGTCCCGTGCACATCGGATAGTCCGGTGCCTCCTTCTAGCCGTTGGCTCGGCCACGCGTCGCGTCCGGATTAAGCGGCCGACCGTTGGCCCGGCGACCGTTGGCTCACCGGACACTGTCCGGTGCACACCGGACAGTCCGGTGAATTATAGTCGTACACCATTTATTTCTTCCCAAGAGCAGCAAGTTCGCCTGAGCCAGCCTGGCACACCGGACACTGTCCGATGCACCACCGGACACTGTCCGGTGCACCCAGACCGAGCTGACTTTGGCTGAACAGAGCCATCTCATTTCCAATTCAATCTTTCCTGTTTCCAGCACTTAGACACAATACATTAGTCCATAAAACAATGTATTAAGTTTAGAAACATACCTTTTGACATGATTTGCACTTTGTCCACCATATTTCATAGATCAACACAAAAGCACTTGTGTTGGCACTCAATCACCAAAATACTTAGAAATGGCCCAAGGGCACATTTCCCTTTCAATCTCCCCCTTTTTGGTGATTTATGCCAACACAACATAAAGCAACTAGAACAAGTGCAATATCAATGCAAATGAGAACTCAAAATTGTTTTGATTTATATTTGGCATATATGGATCACCCTTTGCCACCACTTGGTTTGTTTTTGCAAATCAAACTCAAATTTCTATCTCTAAGTCAAACACACATGTTAAGATATAAAGAGAGTCATTCCAAGAGAAATTGATTCAAGATTTCAAAAACTCCCTTTTTCCCATAACCAACACTTCTCCCTACAAGAAGCCAACTTTTGACAATAAAAGAGTTTTGACAAACCAAAAGCTCTATTCTACTATTTTCAAAAACTCTTAAGTGGTAGCTGATCCATTTATTGCTTTGGCCTTTATTTTCTCCCCCTTTGGCATCAAGCACAAAAACGGGATCAATCTTGGCCCTTGAACCCCATTGCCTCACCAAAATCTTCAGTAAGAATACAAAGGCAATAAGAGTACGTGAGATGAACTTGGAATAAGTTACCCTCTCATCGGAGTAAAGTGGAAGTCTTTCATGGTCCAAGTCCACCTTTTCCCTTTCAAACCTCCTTTGAGACTAAAACAAGCAAACTCAAGCATATGGTTAGTCTCAAAGGGTCAAGTTGTAACACATCTCCCCCTAAATTTGTGCATCACTTACAAAGGACTTGTGAGGTCCGGGGAGTGTTTGTACAACTTGAGCACCACAAGTAAGCAACAAAATGCATAAGGAACATGATCAAAGCATAAACACATGTATGCTATAAATCAATCCAAGTTCCGCGAATCTAAGACATTGAGCTCGCTACGCAACTTGCAAAAGGTCTGCTCGTCTAAAGGCTTGGTAAAGATATCGGCTAGCTGGTTCTCGGAGCTAACATGAAACACTTCGATATCTCCCTTTTGCTGGTGGTCTCTCAAAAAGTGATGCCGGATGTCTATGTGCTTTGTGCGGCTGTGTTCAACAGGATTATCCGCCATGCGGATCGCACTCTCATTATCACATAGGAGTGTGACTTTGCTCAGATTGTAGCCAAAGTCCCTGAGGGTTTGCCTCATCCAAAGTAGTTGCGCGCAACACTGCCCTGCGGCAACGTACTCGGCCTCAGCGGTGGATAGGGCAACAGAGGTTTGTTTCTAAGAACTCCATGACACCAGGGACCTTCCTAAGAATTGGCACGTCCCCGATGTACTCTTCCTATCGACTTTACATCCAGCATAATCAGAGTCTGAATATCCAATTAAGTCAAAGGTAGACCCCTTTGGATACCAGATCCCGAAGCAAGGCGTAGCGACTAAATATCTAAGAATTCGCTTCACCGCCACTAAGTGACATTCCCTTGGATCGGATTGAAATCTAGCACACATGCATACACTAAGCATAATGTACGGTCTACTAGCACATAAATAAAGTAAAGACCCTATCATTGACCGGTATGCCTTTTGATCAACGGACTTACCTCCTTTGTTGAGGTCGGTGTGTCCGTCGGTTCCCATTGGAGTCTTTGCGGGCTTGGCGTCCTTCATCCCAAACCGCTTGATCAAGTCTTGTGTGTACTTCGTTTGGGAGATGAAGGTCCCGTCCTTGAGTTGCTTCACTTGGAACCCAAGGAAGTAGTTCAACTCGCCCATCATCGACATTTCGAATTTCTGCGTCATCACCCTGCTAAACTCTTCACAAGACTTTTGGTTAGTGGAGCCAAATATTATGTCATCGACATAAATTTGGCACACAAACAGATCACCATCGCAGGTCTTAGTGAAAAGAGTTGGATCGGCTTTCCCAACCTTGAAAGCATTAGCAATTAAAAAATCTCTAAGGCATTCATACCATGCTCTTGGAGCTTGCTTGAGTCCATAGAGCGCCTTAGAGAGCTTACACACGTGGTCGGGGTACTGTTCATCCTCGAAGCCAGGGGGTTGCTCCACGTACACCTCCTCCTTGATTGGCCCGTTGAGGAAAGCGCTCTTCACATCCATTTGGAACAGCCTGAAAGAATGGTGAGCGGCATATGCTAGCAAGATACGAATGGACTCTTGCCTCGCCACAGGAGCAAAAGTCTCCTCAAAGTCCAAACCTGCGACTTGGGCATAACCTTTTGCCACAAGTCGAGCCTTGTTCCTTGTCACCACCCCGTGCTCGTCTTATTTGTTGCGGAACACCCACTTGGTTCCCACAACATTTTGCTTGGGACGAGGCACCAATGTCCAAACTTCATTCCTCTTGAAGTTGTTGAGCTCCTCTTGCATGGCCAACACCTAGTCCGGATCTAGCAATGCCTGTTCTACCCTGAAAGGTTCAATAGAAGAGACAAAGGAGTAATGCTCACAAAAATTAACTAATCGAGACCGAGTAGTTACTCCCTTGCTAATGTCACCCAAAATCTGGTCGACGGGATGATCTCTTTGAATCATCGCTCGAACTTGGGTTGGAGGTGCCGGTTGTGCATCTTCCTCCATCACATGATTATCTTGTGCTCCCCCTTGATCACACGCCTCCTTTTGATGAACCTGTTCATCGTCTTGAGTTGGGGGATGCACCATTGTTGAGGAAGAAGGTTGATCTCGCACATCTTGTTCCTGTGGTCGTACATCACCAATCGCCATGGTTCGTATTGCGACCGTCGGAACATCTTCTTCATCTACATCATCAAAATCAACAACTTGCTCTCTTGGAGAGCCATTAGTCTCATCAAATACAACATCGCTAGAGACTTCAACCAAACCTGATGATTTGTTGAAGACCCTATACGCCTTTGTATTTGAGTCATAACCTAGTAAAAACCCTTCTACAACTTTGGGAGCAAATTTAGAAGTTCTACCTTTCTTCACAAGAATATAACACTTGCTCCCAAATACACGAAAATAAGACACATTGGGTTTGTTACTAGTAAGCAGCTCATACGAAGTCTTCTTGAGGAGGCGGTGAAGGTAGACCCGGTTGATGGCGTGGCAAGCCATGTTCACGGCTTCCGACCAAAAACACTTGGGGGTCTTGAACTCTCCAAGCATCGTCCTCGCCATGTCTATAAGTGTCCTATTCTTCCTCTCTACCACACCATTTTGCTGTGGTGTGTAGGGAGCGGAGAACTCGTGCTTGATCCCTTCCTCCTCAAGGTACTCCTCCACTTTAAGGTTCTTGAACTCGGACCCGTTGTCGCTCCTCATCTTTTTCACCTTGAGCTCAAACTCATTTTGAGCTCTCCTGAGGAAGCGCTTGAGGGTCCCTTGGGTTTCAGACTTATCCTGCAAAAAGAACACCCAAGTGAAGCGGGAAAAGTCATCAACAATAACTAAACCATACTTACTTCCTCCTATGCTTAGATAGGCGACGGGTCCGAAGAAGTCCATATGTAGCAGCTCCAGGGGTCTTGATGAGGTCATCACATTCTTGCTGTGATGCGCTCCTCCCACTTGTTTACCTGCTTGACAAGCTGCACAAGGTCTATCTTTTTCGAAGGTAACATTAGTTAAACCTATCACGTGTTCTCCCTTTAGAAGCTTGTGAAGGTTCTTCATCCCCACATGTGCTAAGCGGTGATGCCACAGCCAGCCCATGCTAGTCTTAGCAATTAAGCATGCATCTAGACCGGCCTCTTCTTTTGCAAAATCAACCAAATAAAGTTTGCCGTCTAATACACCCTTAAAAGCTAGTGAACCATCACACCTTCTAAAGACAGACACATCTACATTTGTGAATAGACAATTATATCCCATATTGCATAATTGACTCACAGATAACAAATTATATCCAAGCGACTCAACTAAAAACACATTAGAAATAGAGTGCTCGGATGAAATAGCAATTTTACCTAACCCTTTTACCTTGCCTTGATTCCCATCACCGAAAATTATTAAATCTTGGGAATCTTTGTTTTTGACGTAGGAGGTGAACATCTTCTTCTCCCCCGTCATATGGTTTGTGCATCCGCTGTCAATAATCCAGCTTGAACCCCCGGATGCATAAACCTGCAAGGCAAATTTAGGCTTGGGTCTTAGGTACCCAACTCATGTTGGGTCCTACAAGGTTAGTACAAATATCCTTAGGGACCCAAATGCAAGTTTTGTCTCCCTTGCATTTTGCCCCTAATTTTCTAGCAACTATCTTTCTATCCTTTCTACAAATAGCAAAGGAAGCATTTAAAGCATGATATATTGTAGAAGGTCCATTCATAACTTTCCTGGGAACATTAACAATATTCTTTCTAGGCACATGATGAATATTTTTCCTAGGCATATCTCTACCATGCATATAGGAAGAACCAGAAGCAAACATGGCATGAGAGTCAACGGCATCATAAGCATTACAACTCCTATAAGACTGTCTTCTATCATGGTACATAAAAGCATGGTTCCTTTTAGTACTACTAGCCATAGGGGCCTTCCCTTTCTCCTTGGCGGAGATGGGAGCCTTATGGCTTGTTAAGTCCTTGGCTTCCCTCTTGAAGCCAAGTCCATCCTTAATTGAGGGGTGTCTACCAATCGTGTAGGCATCCCTTGCAAATTTTAGCTTTTCAAATTCATTCTTGCTAGTCTTAAGTTGGGCATTAAGACTAGCTAATTCATCATTCAATTTGGAAATTGAAACTAGGTGTTCACTACAAGCATCAATGTCAAAATCTTTACACCTATTGCAAATCATAACATGTTCTACACAAGAGTTAGATTTACTCGCTATAACTAACTTAGCATTTAAATCATCATTTATGTTCCTTAAGCTAGAAATTGTCTCATGGCAAGAAGATAGTTCACAAGAAAGCATTTCATTTCTCTTAACTTCTAAAGCATGAGATTTTTGTGCCTCTACAAATTTGTCATGCTCTTCATATAAAAGGTCCTCTTGTTTCTCTAAAAGTTTATCCTTTTCATTCAAGGCATCAATCAATTCATTAATCTTATCTATTTTAGTTCTATCCAATCCCTTGAACAAACTAGAGTAATCTATTTCTTCATCACTAGACTCATCATCACTAGAAGAATCATAAGTGACATTGTTTCGAGTACATACCTTCTTTTCCTTCGCCATGAGGCATGTGTGACGCTCGTTGGGGAATAGAGATGACTTGTTGAAGGCGGTGGCGGCGAGTCCATCATTGTCGGAGTCGGATGACGAACAATCCGAGTCCCACTCCTTGCCAAGGTGTGCCTCGCCCTTAGCCTTTTTGTATGCCTTCTTCTTCTCTCTCTTGTTCCCCTGTTCCTGGTCACTATCATTATCGGGGCAGTTAGCGATAAAATGACCAATCTTACCACATTTGAAGCATGAGCGCTTCCCCTTTGTCTTGGTCTTACTTGGCTGCCCCTTGTGACCCTTTAGAGCCGTCTTGAAGCGCTTGATGATGAGGGCCATCTCTTCATCATTGAGCCCGGCTGCCTCAACTTGCGCCACCTTGCTAGGTAGTGTCTCCTTGCTCCTCGTTGCGTTGAGAGCAATGGGTTGAGGCTCATGGATTGGACCGTTCAACGCGTCGTCGACATATCTCGCCTCCTTGATCATCATTCGCCCGCTTACAAATTTTCCAAGAACTTCTTCGGGCGACATCTTGGTGTACCTAGGATTTTCACGGATATTGTTCACCAAATGTGGATCAAGTACAGTAAAGGACCTTAGCATTAGACGAACGACGTCGTGGTCCGTCCATCATGTGCTTCCGTAGCTCCTTATCTTGTTGATGAGGGCCTTGAGCCGGTTGTATGTTTAGGTTGGCTCCTCTCCCCTGATCATTGCGAATCTTCCAAGCTTGCCTTCCACCAACTCCATTTTGGTGAGTAAGGTGACGTCGTTCCCCTCATGTGAGATCCTGAGAGTGTCCCAGATCTGCTTGGCATTGTCCAAGCCGCTCACCTTATGATACTCGTCCCTGCACAAAGAGGCTAGCAACACAGTAGTAGCTTGTGCATTTCTATGACTCTGTTCATTGATAAACATAGGACTATCCGAGCTATCAAATTTCATTCCACTTTCCATAATCTCCCATATGCTTGGATGGAGAGAGAACAGGTGACTACGCATTTTGTGGCTCCAAAATCCGTAGTCCTCTCCATCAAAGTGAGGAGGTTTGCCAAGTGGAATGGAGAGCAAATGAGCATTTGTACTTTGCGGAGTCAAAAGAAAAGTTCGAATTAACCGATTTCCTTCTCTCGTAGTTATTGTCGTCATTGTCCTTTTGGGAAGAAGTGGACTCATCACTGTCGTCGTAGTAGACGATCTCCTTGATGCGTCTTGTCTTCTTCTTCTTCCCATCTTTGCGCTTGTGGCCCGAGCCCGAGTCGGTAGGCTTGTCATCCTTGGGCTCATTGACGAATGACTCCTTCTCCTTGTCATTGATCACAATCCCCTTGCCCTTAGGATCCATCTCTTCGGGCGGTTAGTCCCTTTCTTGAAGAGAACGGCTCTGATACCAATTGAGAGAACCTAGAGGGGGGGTGAATAGGTGATCCTATAAAACTTGAACTTTAAGCGTTAGCACAGTATTGCCAAGTGGCTAGAGAAGAGTCTTAGCGAAACACAATAACCACAAGAGAATCAACACAGGTAGACACAGTGGTTTATCCCGTGGTTCGCCCAAGTACAACACTTGCCTACTTCCACGTTGTTGCGTCCCAACGGATGAGGGTTGCAATCAACCCCTCTCAAGCGGTCCAAAGACCAACTTGAATACCATGGTGTTTGCTTTTCTTTTCTATATCCCGTTCGCGAGGAATCTCCACAACTTGGAGTCTCTCGCCCTTACAAAGATGTTCACAAAGAAGCACGGAGTAAGGGAGGAATTAGCAACTCACACAAGACACAAAGATCACAGCAAATACGCACACACAGGACCCAGACTTAAGCTCAAAAGACTAGCACACTAGAACAGAGCTCAAATCACTAGAATGTCGAACAAGTGCGCAAGAGTGGAGTGTGAGTGATCAAGATTGCTCAAGGAATGCTTGGTTCTCTCCTCCATGTGCCTAGGGATCCCTTTTATAGCCCCAAGGCAGCTAGGAGCCGTTGAGAGCAATCAGGGAAGGCAATTCTTGCCTTCTGTCGCCTGGCGCACCGGACAGTTCGGTGCGGATTTCCTTCCTTGTTTGGCGAAGCCGACCGTTGGCAGCCTTGGAGCCATTGGCACACCGGACACTGTCCGGTGCACATCGGACAGTCCGGTGCCTCCTTCTAGCCGTTGGCTCGGCCACGCGTCGCGCCCGGATTAAGCGGCCGACCGTTGGCCCGGCGACCGTTGGCTCACCGGACACTGTCCGGTGCACACCGGACAGTCCGGTGAATTATAGCCGTATGCCATTTATTTCTTCCCGAGAGCAGCAAGTTCGCCTGAGCCAGCCTGGCACACCGGACACTGTCTGGTGCACCACCGGACAGTCCGGTGCACCCAGACCGAGCTGACTTTGGCTGAACAGAGCCATCTCATTTCCAATTCAATCTTTCCTATTTCCAGCACTTAGACACAATACATTAGTCCATAAAACAATGTATTAAGTTTAGAAACATACCTTTTGACATGATTTGCACTTTGTCCACCATATTTCATAGATCAACACAAAAGCACTTGTGTTGGCACTCAATCACCAAAATACTTAGAAATGGCCCAAGGGCACATTTCCCTTTCACCCCCCACACACCCACTCCATGTTCCACACAAGCACACACTAGCACAAGGATCGTTCGATCGTTCTTCGATCGTTCGTCCCCCTGTTCTTAGTTTGTTCGTTCGTTCGTCCGATCGTTCGATCATTCGTCCGATCATTCATGGTTCGTTCGTCCGTTCGTTTGTCCAAATAATCTTTTTCCTGTCATTATGCTGCCAAAATTCCGATCGTTCGTTCGTTCGATCGTTCATCGTTCGTTCATAGTTCCTATTCATCGTTCATCGTTCGTTCATAGTTCCTATTCATCGTTCATCGTTCGTCCAGATAATCTGTGTCCTGCCGTTATGCTGCCGAAATTCCGATCGTTCGCTTCGTCCGATCATTCGATCGTTCGTCCGTTCGTTCATAGTTCCTATTCATCGTTCATCATTCGTTCATCATCACTATTCATCGTTCATCGTTCGTTCATACGACTATTCACCATTACTATTCATCGTTACTATTCAGCATCGTTACTATTCATCGATGATATCTATGTCAACCTTTTCGTCGTCACTATTTATTGTTACTATTCATCGATCATCCGATCACCCCAAATTTCAACTACTCATCTGTCATGTTGTCCAGTCCACCTAAGACCAGCCAGACCAATATTTCAGTCATACGAACTCCGGTGACTGTGATTTTCCTTCCAGTAGGGAACCTCCCATCTGGTCACCCATCCTAGGTTTCTCCAAGTTGAGCATGCTTAACTTTGAGGTTCCTTTGAACCAGGCTTCCAAACTTCGATTCCAATAATTCTTGTTTCTAAATTCTTATTGAATTATTCCCTATCCAACCATGTCATCCCTTAAGCCTGGTCCATATTCCAGAAAACTCCCAAAATACTCTTGTCCCATATTCTGCCTATAACTCTCCTGTTCATACTAAGTCAGACGATTCATTCGTCACTATTCTCACCAACAGTGAACTTCACTGTGCTACACCACATACACTCAGCTATAAATACACCCAGCTACCCTCTCCCTCTCCACACACACTCAACACCCTCAGCCAAGGCAAACACCCCACCCACTCAGTTACTCCGCTCTGCCGGCTACACGCATAGTGTCGCTTTGCCTCCAGTCCACCCTCCTGGTAAGCACCTCCTCTCCACCACCAGTAATATCACAACACCACATGACACAGATTCTACTCAAGACTCTACCCATCCATATATCGCTATTCTGACCACTATACTAAATATTTGTTGGTATACTTGCTGGTTTGTATGTTTGCTTGTTCATGTTGCATAGTTATTGGAGCATTCGTGCCGTCTCGTGGAGGCCAGATCTGCAAGTCCACACTAGGCGGTGGAGCTAGAAGCCAGTTCCCCGAGCTCTCCTTCCCCCTTCGCCGGATAAGCACGGCAAGCTCACTGGATCCCTTTGATGCGTAAATTACCTATGATTTTTCAACCACAACCCTCAGCCTGTTATTTTATGCATGATATGATTTTGAGACAAGTTATTATGGCCACCCAGCCGTTTGCCGCAATCAATCCTTGATATATTTGTTCCAAATGATTTGAGAAAAGGTGTGAGTTTTCAAAAGAAAATGCTTTTCAAAATGTGTATGATGAAGGGTTTTCACCCTTATCACCTTTGAGTAGGGATGATCAGGGACTCCCTAGTTTAGGGGAGGGCCTAAGGTGATGGCTCAGCTAGTTTAGGCGTGAGCAGAAGGATTGTCCCCTCATATAAGGACCGATTTGTCATCTTTCACTACCTGTACTCACGATAAGTACAACCACTCGAGACTGTGTGGGCAATCACTCAATCTAAACTCGTACGGTCCAACCCCAGGGTTATGAAGGCTGGGGAGCACCGGGAGGATAAGGAGGGGGAATGTTTTGTCCGGTTTGGACATGGCGGTGGCCTGACTCCTTCCAGTATAACCGTTAAGGTTAGGACGTGCAAGGAAAGAAAGAGATTCGGATTCGGGTCTCACTAGCTATGAGATTGCAGAGCCAGACTAGTGGGTAAAGTGTACACCTCTGCGCAGAGTTCAAACCTATTCGAATAGTCTGTGTCCACAGGAATGGACGAGTCTGGTGTGGTATGGAAATTAGTGTTTTGTTTTCAAAAAAGGATGCGTTTGAGAAAAGTGGTTTAAAAAAAGGTCCGGCGGTTGAGCCGTGAGCTATGGTGGACGGGAAGTCCAGTAGCTGTTTTTGAAAAGGAAAACCAGTGGGAAACTGCTGAGATACCTGGATGGTTTAGTCCAGGGGATTTTGTTCTATATTGAAAAACTTCCTGCTCCTTTGGGAGAGGATGCGCTTTGAAAAATACAAAATGTTTTACAAAACAACCCTGCATAAATATTGTTGTTTCTGCAAAATATCCTGAGCTCCACATATTCCATGCATTATATCTGATTTCCCCATTCCGCAGGTGAAGGTGGGCTGTTGAGTACGTTTGTACTCACCCTTGCTTATTTGTTGTTTTTCAGAAAAAGGAGATCGGGTAAGAGTTACAACTGTTCCCAACCTTGCATGTGGCTGTTGGACCGCTGATTTGCTTCGCTGCGTATATCGGGCTGCTTCAGCACCACTCTGATGATATGTCCCGAGTTGTGGACCAACTCTTAAAGTTGATCGCCACCTTTACAGGTTTGTCTCGTTTAAGTAGATCTGGAATCATCTGATGTATAAATGTGTTTACTAGCCTCCTGGGACTAGTAATTGTATCACATTTGAGTCCCAGAGGATTGGGGACGCTTTATTAATCAAAACTATTCCTTTGATTATTTCCGTATTCCGTACAATTCAAATGCCCATTTACTTTCTATTCCTCTTGGGAAACCCCCACACTTTGTTGGAGAGGATTACTCATTTTGGAGTCATAAAATGCGTAGTCATCTATTCTCTCTCCATCCAAGCATTCGGGAAATTGTGGAAAATGGAATGCATTTTGATAGTACGAATAACCCTGTGATGATAAATGAACAAATTCATAAGAATGCACAAGCTACCACTGTTTTGCTAGCATCTTTGTGCAGGGATGAATATAATAAGGTGAGCGGCTTGGACAATGCCAAGCAAATCTGGGACACCCTCAAGATATCTCATGAGGGAAACGACGCCACCATGATCACCAAAATGGAGTTGGTGGAAGGCGAGCTGGGGAGATTTGCGATGATCAGGGGAGAGGAGCCAACGCAAACCTACAACAGGCTCAAGACCCTGGTCAACAAAATATGAAGCTATGGAAGCACAAGATGGACGGATCATGATGTCGTCCGACTCATGCTAAGGTCATTTACTGTAATTGACCCAAATCTTGTCAACCTCATTCGTGAAAACCCTAGGTACACTAAGATGACGCCCGAGGAGATCCTCGGAAAATTCATGAGCAGGCGCATGATGGTGAAAGAAGCACGATACGTAGACGATGCGCTTAATGGTCCATTACCCGTCTACGAGCCACAACCCATTGCTCTCAAAGCAACAAGCAGCAGGGAGGCGCTACCAAGCAAGGTGGCACAAGTTGAGGTTGTCGGGCTAAACGAAGATGAGATGGCCCTAATCATCAAGCGCTTCAAGACCGCACTGAAAGGACGCAAGGAGTACCCCAATAAGAACAAAGCAAGGGGAAAGCGCTCCTGTTTCAAATGCGGTAAGACTGGTCATTTCATAACTTAATGCCACGATAATGATAATGACCAGGAACAAGAAAAGTATGGGAAGAAAGAGAAGAAGAAGAATTACAAGAAGGCGAAGGGCGAGGCGCATCTTGGAAAGGAATGGAATTCCGACTGCTCTTCATCCGACTTCGATGATGAAGGATTGGCTGCCTCGGCCTTCAACAAATCTTCACTCTTCCCCAACGAACACCATACGTGCCTTATGGCTAAGGAGAAGAAGGTACGTGTTCGGGACACTCCCAAGTATACTTCTTTTAGTGATGAAGAATCATCTGATGATGAAGTAGATTATACTAATTTGTTTAGAGGTTTAGATAGAGCTAAAGTAGATAAAATCAATGAGTTAATTGATGCTCTAAATGAAAAAAATAGATTGCTAGAAAGGCAAGAGGACATTTTGTATGAGGAACATGACAAATTTATTAGTGTTCAAAAGTCTCTTGCCTTAGAACTTAAAAGAAATGAAATGCTGTCATCTGAGTTGTCTGCCTATCAAAATTCTGTCTCTAGTCTAAAGAATTTGAATGTTGAATTAAATGCTAAACTAGAGGAAGCTAATGTAACTAAGTCATGTATAGAGCATGTTGTTATTTGTAATAGATGCAATGATTTTGATATTGATGCTTGTGATGAACATCTTGCATCCATTACTAAATTAAATGATGAGGTGGCAAGTCTTAATGCTCAACTTAAGACTTGCAAGATTGATTTTGATAAATTAAAGTTTGCTAGGGATGCCTACACTATTGGTAGAAACCCCTCAATTAAGGATGGACTTGGTTTTCAAAAGGAAACCAAGAACTTAACAAGCCAAAAGGCTCCCATTCTCACCAAGGAGAAAGGGAAGGCCCCTATGGCTAGTAGCATTCACAGGAATCATGCTTTCATTTATAATAGGAAAATTGCTAGTCATTCAAATTATAATAGGAGTTATGATCATGACATTTATAATGATTCACATGCTATGTTTGCCTCTAGTTCTACTTTTGTTCATGGTAGAGGTAGGCCTAGGAGAAGTAATGTTGTGCCTCATGTGCCTAGGAGAATGTACAATGAACCTTCCACCATTTACCATGCTTGCAATACTTCATTTGCGCTTTTATGTAAGAACGAAAAAGTAGTTGCTAGAAAGTTGGGAACCAAATGCAAGGGAGACAAGACTTGTATTTGGGTTCCAAAGGCTATTGTGACTAACCTTGTAGGACCCAACAAGAGTTGGGTACCTAAAACCCAAGGTTAAATTGCCTTGCAGGTTTATGCATCCGGGGGATCTAGCTAGATAATCGACAGCGGATGCACAAACCACATGACGGGGAAGAAGAAGATGTTCACCTCCTACGTGAAGAATAAGGATTCCCAGGATACGATTTTTTTGGAGATGGGAACCAAGGCAAGGTCAAAGGTTTGGGAAAGATAGCCATCACAAGCGAGCACTCTATTTCAAATGTATTTTTAGTAGAGTCATTAGGGTACAACCTCCTGTCTGTAAGTCAATTGTGCCACATGGGCTACAATTGTTTGTTTACAAATGTTGATGTATTTTTCTTTAGAAGGAGTGATGGTTCATTAGCATTTAAGGGTGTATTAGACGACAAGCTCTATTTAGTTGATTTTTTGAAAGAGAATGCCGATCTATATGCATGCTTAATGGCTAAGACTAGTATGGGCTGGCTCTAGCATCGCCGTCTAGCACATGTTGGGATGAAGAACCTTCATAAGCTTCTAAAGGGAGATCACGTGTAAGGACTAACCAATGTCTATTTTGAGAAAGACAGACCTTGTGCAGCGTGTCAGGCAGGAAAACAGGTGGGAAGCACTCATCACAGCAAGAATGTGATGACAACATCAAGACCACTGGAGCTTCTTCACATGGATCTTTTTGGACCCATTGCCTACCTTAGCATCGGGGGAAGTAAGTATGGTCTTGTTATTGTTGATGATTTTTCTCGATTCACTTGGGTATTCTTTTTGCAGGATAAATCAGAAACCCAAGGGACCCTAAAGCGCTTTCTAAGGAGGGCTCAAAATGAATTTGAGCTCAAGGTGAAAAAGATAAGAAGCGACAACGGGTCTGAGTTCAAGAGTCTGCAAGTGGAGGAGTATCTTGAGGAAGAAGGCGTCAAGCACGAGTTCTCCGCTCCCTACACACCACAGCAAAACGATGTGGTAGAGAGGAAGAACAGGACGCTTATTGACATGGCGAGAACGATGCTTGGAGAATTCAAGACGCCCGAGCGGTTTTGGTCGGAAGTTGTGAACACAGCTTGCCACGCCATAAACCGGCTCTACCTACATCGCCTTCTCAAGAAGACCTCGTATGAACTTCTTACCGGTAACAAACCCAACGTTTCTTACTTTCGTGTATTTGGGAGCAAATGTTACATTCTAGTGAAGAAAGGTAGACATTCCAAATTTGCTCCCAAGGCAGTAGAAGGTTTTTTACTAGGGTATGACTCAAATACAAAGGCGTATAGAGTCTTCAACAAATCATCGGGTTTGGTTGAAGTCTCTAGCGACGTTATATTTGATGAGACTAATGGCTCTCTAAGAGAGCACGTTGATCTTGATGACATAGATGAAGATGATGTTCCGACGGCCGCAATGCGAACGATGGCGTTAGGTGATGTGCGACCATAGGAACAACAAGAGCAAGATCAGCCATCTTCCTTTACAATGGTGCATCCCCCAACTCAAGATGATGGACAGGTTCCTCAAGAAGAGGTGCATGATCAAGGGGGAGCACAAGAAGAACAAGCTATGGAGGAAGAAGCACCACGGGTCCCTCCAAATCAAGTCCAAGCAACGATCCAACGACATCACCCAGTTGACCAGATTCTGGGTGATATCAGCAAGGGAGTAACGACTCGCTCACGTTTAGCTAATTTTTGTGAGCTTTACTCGTTTGTCTCTTCTATTGAGCCTTTCAGGGTAGAAGAAGCCTTGCAGGATCCGGACTGGGTGTTGGCCATGCAGGAAGACCTCAACAACTTCAAGAGGAATGAAGTTTGGAGCCTAGTGCCACGTCCAACGCAAAATGTTGTGGGAACCAAGTGGGTGTTCCGCAACAAGCAAGACGAGCACGGGGTGGTGACAAGAAACAAGGCTCGACTTGTGGCAAAAGGATATGCCCAAGTCACAGGTTTGGATTTTGAGGAGACTTTTGCTCCTGTGGCTAGACTAGAGTCTATTCGAATATTATTAGCCTATGCCGCTCACCACTCTTTCAGGTTATTTCAAATGGATGTGAAGAGCGCTTTCCTCAACGGGCCAATCAAGGAGGAGGTATACGTGGAACAACCCCCTGGCTTTGAGGATGATAGGTACCCCGACCATGTGTTCAAGCTCTCTAAGGTGCTCTATGGACTTAAGCAAGCCCCAAGAGCATGGTATGAATGCCTTAGAGATTTCTTAATTGCTAATGCTTTCAAGGTTGGGAAAGTCGATCCCACTCTTTTCACTAATACTTGTGATGGTGATCTTTTTGTGTGCCAAATTTATGTCGATGACATAATATTTGGTTCTACTAATCAAAAGTCTTATGAGGAGTTTAGCAGGGTGATGACACAAAAGTTCGAGATGTCGATGATGGGCGAGTTGACCTACTTCCTTGGATTCCAAGTGAAGTAACTCATTGACGACACCTTCCTCTCTCAAATGAAGTACACTCAAGATCTTATCAAGAGGTTTGGGATGAAGGACGCCAAGCTCGCGAAGACACCGATGGGAACCGACGGACATGTGAACCTAAACAAAGGAGGTAAGTTCGTTGATCAAAAGGAATACCGGTCTATGATAGGTTCCTTGCTTTATTTATGTGCTAGTAGACCGGACATTATGCTAAGTGTATGCATGTGTGCTAGATATCAATCCGACCCCAAGGAATGTCATCTTGTGGTCGTTAAGCGAATTCTTAGGTATTTAGTTGCTATGCCTTGCTTCGGAATCTGGTATCTAAAGGGGTCTACCTTTGACTTGATTGGATATTCAGACTCCGACTATGCTAGATGCAAGGTTGATAGGAAGAGTACATCAGGGACGTGCCAATTCCTAGGAAGGTCCCTGGTGTCCTGGAGTTCAAAGAAACAAACATTCGTTGCCCTATCCACCGCTGAGGACGAGTATGTTGCCGCAGGACAGTGTTGCGCGCAACTACTTTGGATGAGGCAAACCCTCCGGGACTTTGGCTACAATCTGAGCAAAGTCCCACTCCTATGTGACAATGAGAGTGCAATCCGCATGGCGGATAATCCTGTTGAACATAGCCGCACTAAGCACATAGACATCTGGCATCACTTTCTGAGAGACCACCAGCAAAAGGGAGATATCGAGGTGTACCATATTAGCACCAAGAACTAGCTAGCCGATATCTTTACCAAGCCGTTGGATGAGAAGACCTTTTGCAGGTTGCGTAGTGAGCTAAATGTCTTAGATTTACGTAACTTGGATTGATCTATAGCATACATGTGTTCTATGCCTTTGATCATGTTACTTTGAAGCATTTACATTACTTGTTGTATATTTATGGTGCTCAAGTTGTGCAAGGGATCCCCGAACCTCACAAGTCTATATGCAAATGGTGCACATATTTAGGGGGAGACATGCTACAACTTGACCCTTTGAGACTAATCTTTGTGTTTGAGTATACTTGATGTAGTCTCAATAGTGGATTGAAAGGGAAAATGGACTTGGACGTTACAAAGACTTCCACTGCACTCTGGTATTGGTGTATTTAATTCCAAGTTCATCCTTATGCTCTAGTTGCCTTTTTGCTCTTAATTGACATTTTTGGTGAGGCAATGGGGTTAAAGGGCCAAGAATGATCCTGTTTTGGTGCTTAATGCCAAAGGGGGATAAATTAAGGCCAAAGCAAATGGATCGGCTACCACTTGTGAACTTTGAAAACAATAGAGTTAGAACTTTTGATTTGTCAAAATACTCTAATTGCAAATTTTGGTCTCTTATGGGGGAGAATTTTGATTATGGGAAAAGGGGAGTTTTTGGCTCTTGATCAATTTCACTCTTGAATTATCTCTCTTTGTGCCCAAACAAGTGAGTTTAACTTAGAGATAGGAAAATGAATTTGATGTGCAAAAACAAACCAAGTGGTGGCAAAGAATGATCCAAATATGTCAAATGATAGTCAAAAACAATTTGGTCCTCATTTGCATTGATGTTGCACTTCTTTTGGTTGCTTTTGGTTGTGTTGGCATAAATCACCAAAAAGGGGGAGATTGAAAGGGAAATGTGCCTTTGGGCCATTTCTATAATGTTTTTGGTGATTAAGTGCCAAACACATATTCTTTAAGTCCTAATGTGCCAAAGATTGAATAAGTGCAAATCAAGGCATGAGGTATGTTTCTAGACTTAGTACATTTGTTTTCGAATACTAATGAAGTTATCTAAGTGCTAGAAACAGTGAGAAAAGAAGAAGAAAAGAAACCAAAAAAAGACTTGGCTCGGTGCAGCCAAAACTCACCTCAGTCTGGCACACCGGACTGTCCGGTGGTGCACCGGACAGTGTCCGGTGCACCAGGCTGATCTCCGGTGAAAAGGCCGCTCTCGGGAAAGATGAGCGACGTACGGCTATAATTCACCGGACTGTTCGGTGGTGCACCGGACTGTCCAGTGAGCCAACAGTCGCCAGCGCAACGGTCGGCCGCGCAATCCGCGGGCAACGCGTGGCCCGCACCAACGGTCAGCAGGGGGCACCGGACTGTCCGGTGCGCATCGGGCCCGAAGCTGCAATGGTCGACTGCGCCTTATTTGGAAGGCAATCGCGCACCGGACAGCTACAGTGTCTGTCCGGTGGTGCACCGGACTGTCCGGTGCACCACACGACAGAAGGCAAGATTAGCCTTCCAAGATTGTCTTCAACGGCTCCTAGCTGCCTTGGGGCTATAAAAGGGACCCCTAGGCGCATGGAGGAGTCACCCAAGCATTCTTTGAGTATTCCAAAGCATCTAGACTCCGCTCCCACGCATTTGATTCTCTGTGTTAGCAATTTGAGCTCCATTTGAGTTGTGAACTCCATGTGTTGTACTTCGAGCTCGAGTTGTGACTTGTGTGTGTGGTTGTGCTATGGATTTGAGTCTTGTGTGTGTTTCTCTCCCCTCCCTTACTTCTGTGCTTATTTTGTGATCATCATTGTAAGGGCGAGAGGCTCCAAGTTGTGGAGATTCCTCGCAAACGGGAGAAAGACTAAGGACGAAAGTCGTGGTATTCAAGTTGATCATCGGATCAATTGAAAGGGGTTGAGTGCAACCCTCGTCTATTGGGACGCCACAACGTGGAAGTAGACAAGTGTTACTTGGCTGAACCACAGGATAAAAATCACGTGGCCCATGTGTTGCTTATTGTGATTGCTTTGTTCGCACGAGAACGTTTCTTAGCCACTTGACTACACTAACACCTTGATAATCAAGTTTGTGGCTATTTAGTGTTTGATTTTTATAGGATCACCTATTCACCCCCCCTCTAGGTGCTCTCACTGTTCACCCCCCTCTAGGCGGTTTTCAAAAACTAGCAAAACTCGAAGGTGACGGGTTCGGTAAAATGTATTTTTAGCGTCCTCGTGGACCGTCCAGGGTGCATGGCCGGACCATCCGCGACTGTTTTATCTGACATCTAAGGACACATTAAATGCACTATAGCCGTTGATATAGCTGTTACTACTAACCGTTGTGATTTCAGTCGTTGATGTGCAGGGGCGGACCGTCCAGACCACGGGTGCGGACCGTTCGCGGTTGGCAGGAAGGAGGCAATGGCTGGGAAGTGGTTGGTGGCTATAAATACAACCCCAACCACCTCCATTTAAGACATCCAAGCATTCTACTTATACACAATCAATACAAGAGATAGCAATCCATTTCAAGACACATTCAAAGCTTCCAATTTCTCTAGGTTCCACAATTGAGGCAAGTGATCATTAGTGATTAGTCACTTGGGAGAGTGTGATTCGTGTTTCATTTGTTGCTCTTGTTGCTTGGCTTTTAATCGTGCTTTCTTCGTCTCATTCTAAACTCTCTAGTGATGTAAAGCTAGTGAAAGGGAAATGTGTCTTTGGGTCATTTCTATAATGTTTTTGTGATTAAGTGCCAACACATAATCTTTGAGTTGTTATGTGCCAAACAAGCAAAAAGTGCAAATCATATGACAAGGTACATTGTTTTGAGTACTAACATATTGTGTTTAAGTGCTAGAAACAGGAAAAGGAAGAATTGCAAAAGACTTGGCTGAGTACGGCCAAAGTCCAGCTCGGTCTGGCAAACCGGACTGTCCGGTGCGCCAGGCCAGCCTCCGGTGAACATGCCACTCTCGGGAAAGTTTGGCGGCGTATGACAACAATTCACCGGACTGTCCGGTGAGCCAACAGCCGCCAGCGCAACGGTCGGCCGCGCAATTCGCGGGCGACGCATGGCCCGCGCCAACGGTCGACAGGGGGCACCGGACTGTCCAGTGTGCACCGGACAGTGTCTGGTGTGCCCACTGCCACGAATCTGCAACGGTCGTCTGCGCCATAATAGGAAGGAGATCGTGCACCGGACATGAACAGTGGCTGTCCGGTGGTGCACCGGACTGTCCGGTGCGCCACCCGACAGAAGGCAAGGATAACCTTCCTTGTTGGCCTCCAATGGCTCCTAGCTACCTTGGGGCTATAAAAGGGACCCCTATGCGCATGGAGGAGCTACCCAAGCATTCACTAAGCATTCTAAGTCTCCCACACTCTGTCTCCGCGCACTTGATCGATTGTGTTAGTGATTTGAGCTCCGTTCTAGCTGTGAACTCTTTGTGCTTCATTTTGAGCTCAAGTCTTGGCTTGTGTGCGTGTGTGTGATGCAGATTTGTGTATGTTGCTCCCCAACCTTACTCTTATGCTTTTATTGTGATCTTTGTTGTAAGGGCGAGAGACTCCAACTTGTGGAGATTCCTCGCAAACGGGAAAAAGAGATAAGAAAGAAAAGTCGTGGTATTCAAGTCGATCATTGGATCACTTGAAAGGGGTTGAGTGCAACCCTCGTCCATTGGGACGCCACAACGTGGAAGTAGGCAAGTGTTACTTGGCCGAACCACGGGATAAAAATCGCGTGTCTCTTGTGAACTTTACCTTTGATTATCTGTGTTCACAAGAACTCATTTCAAGCTACTTAGCCGTTCTAACTTACATAACAAAGTTTTGTGGCTAGTAGTGTTGAATTTTATAGGATCACCTATTCACCCCCCCTCTAGGTGCTCTCAGCTAGCAAGAGACACCTAAGTGTGTGGTGGTCCTTGCGGGGTCTTAGTGATCCTTGAGATTAAGAAGAAGCACTCAACTGGTCTAAGTGATCGATTGAGAGAGGGAAAGGGTTGAAAAAGATCCAACCTTCGTGGCCTCCTCAACGGGGAGTAGGTTCATTGGAACCGAACCTCGGGAAATAATTCGTTGTGTTCATTTGTGTTGATCATTACCTTACGATTTGATTCTTCCTCTCCCCTCTCTCTAAAGTTCTCTTGCTCACAATCTCTTGAGTTAGCTCCCAAAGTTATCCACATTGATTGAGCAACTCAAAGCAAGAAGAACTCTCTTTCGCACTCTGATTTCATCATTACTCTTTCTAATCCTAACCCTGGGTAAAGTTCATGTTCAAAGTTTATAATTTACAGGTTTCGCCTATTCACCCCCCCCCCCCCCGCTTGGCGACTTTCAATTGGTATCAAAGCCTGGTACTTCATTAGAGTCTAACAACTCGAAGTGATGTCAGAAGGACACGCTAAAAAGGAGTTGATCACCGGGGAAAAGCCCGGATCTTCGAGGAAGAAAAATGAAGGCAAGACTCCGACAAAGGAGGTCTGCGACAAGCACAAGGAGGACAAAGAAGAATCCACCAGCTCCATCAAATCACACAAGAAGGGTGACCAGAAGAAAAAAAGATGAAGAAGGTGGTCTACTACGAGACTGACTCATCCACGCCCTCAACCTGCGACGCCGAGTCGACATCTTCAAAGCGCCAAGAGCGTAATAAGTATAGTAAGATCCCTCTTCGCTATCCTCGCATTCCTAAACGTGTTCCTTTACTTTCCGTTCCCTTAGGCAAACCACCATACTTTGATGGTGAAGATTATTCTATGTGAAGTGAAAAAAATAAGGTACCATCTAACCTCACTCCACAAAAGCATTTGGGATATTGTTGAGTTTGGAGCACATGCACCACAAGTGGGCGATGAGGACTACGACTCTGATGAGGCCGCCCAAGTGAGGCACTTCAACTACCAAGCCACCTCCAAACTCCCCGCTTCCTTGTGTTGAGAGGAGTACAACAAGTGCAAGGATTGAAAATTTCAAGAAAATTTGGGACGTCGTCAAGACGATGCATGAAGGGGATCAAGTGACCAAGATCACCAAGCGAGAAACAATCAATAGAGAACTCGGTGGGTTCATCCTCAACAAAGGAGAAGAGTCACAAGCCATGTACAACCGGCTCAAGGCAATGGTGAACCAAGTCCGCAACCTCGAAAGCACCAAGTGGGATGACCATAAAATGGTTAAGGTTATTCTAAGATCTCTTGTTTTTCGTAATCCCACTCAAGTGCAATTAATTCGTGAGAATACTAGGTATAAGCAAATGTCTCCCAAGTAGGTGATTGACAAGTTCGTGAGCTTTGAATTTATGGTCAAAAACTCCAAACACATTGTGAACTTGGAGCAAGGTGCCACTTCCACACCCGAAGTACAACCCGTTGCATTCAAGGCAACAGAAGAAAAGGAGGAGCCCATGCCAACCACAAGGCTCCCATGATTCCTCCAAGTTTGACAATGAGGAGATGGCTCTTATCATTGAGAGCTTCCAGCAAATCCTCAAACAAAGGAATGGAAAAGAATACAAACACCGCTCCAAGAGGGTTTGCTACCTATGTGGTAAGTCCAGTCACTATATTGCTAAATGTCCATATGCAAGTAAAAGTGACAGGGACGACAGTAATAAAAGGGAAAAAGAAGATGGAGAAGAAGAAGTACTACAACAAGAAAAAGGGTGGCGAGGCGCACATAGGAAGGGAGTGGGACTTCGACGAGAGCTCCACCGACTCCTCCTCCGACGAGGACGCCACCAACATCGCCATCAACAAAGGTCTTCTCTTCCCCAACGTCGGCCACAAGTGTCTCATGGCCAAGGAAAGCAAAACGAAGAAGGTATACTCTAGAGATACTCACAAATATACTATTTCCGGTGATGAGGGTAGCTCTAGTGAAAAGAATGACGATTTGTCTTTTCTTTTTGCAAACCTTTCCATAGAACAAAAGGAGAAAATCAATGAATTGATAAAAACCATTAACGAGAAGAATGAAATCTTGGAATGCCAAGAAGACTTGCTCGTTAAGGAAAACAAAAAATTGTTAAGACAAAAGATGCTTTTGCTCTTGAATTTGAAAATGCAAAAACATGACCAAATAGCTAAATATATGCAATGATTCAGTTTCTTATCTCAAAACTGAAAATGTTAGTTTAATTGCTAAGATTGAGGAATTAAATGCTTTCCATGTCCCTGCATCTACTATTGAGCATGTTACTATTTGCACTAGATGTAGAGATATTGATGTTAATGCTATTAATGATCACCTTGCTATAATTAAAGAACAAAATGATCACATAGCCAAGTTGAATGCCAAAATTGTCGAGCATGAGACTGAAAATGAAAATTTTAAATTTGCCCGTAGTATGTTTTACAATGGGAGACGCCCTGGCATTAAGGATGATGTTAGCTTCCAACCTAGGAGCCAAAACAACATCAAATTTAATGTCCATATAGAAACAAGATTTCCAACTTTGTTAGGGGCAAGGCTCCCATGGTGCAAGATAGAGAATGTTATATTTCATATCATGAAAACTATCCTGAGCATAAAAATAGAAGAATTCATGCTAAGAAATCACATCATGTAGCTCATCATGCTTATATTTACAAAAATGAGGCTTATAGTTTTAGGCATATAACTCATATTAAGATGCCTAAGAAAAAAAATTGTTGATGCGTCAAATGAACATAGCATTTCATTTAAGACCTTTTATGCATCATTTGTTCTTAATAACAAACCTGGCAAAGTAGTTGCCAAATATGTTGGGGCAAGCACAAGAGTCCAAAGACTTGTGTTTGGGTACCCAAGGTGCTTGTTTCTAATGTGAAAGGACCCAATACCGTTTGGGTACCTAAGGACAAGGCCTAAATTTGTGTTGTAGGTTTATGCATCCGACAGAACAAGTTGGATAATCGACAGCGGGTGCACAAACCACTTGACAGGGGAGAAAAGAATGTTCTCCTCATATGAGAAAAATAATGATCCCCAAAGAGCAATCACATTCGGGCATGGAAATCAAGGTTTGATCAAAGGATTGGGTAAAATTGCTATATCTCCTGATCATTCTATTTCTAATGTATTTCTTGTAGAATCCTTAGGTTACAACTTGCTTTTTTATCTCAATTATGCAAAATGGGTTACAATTGTTAATTTACTGATGTTGATGTTATCGTCTTTGGAAGAAATGATGATTCACTAGCTTTTAAGGGAGTGTTAGATGGTCAGCTACTTTTAGTTGATTTCACTGATAATAATGATGAACTAGACACTTGCCTAATTGCAAAGACTAATATGGGCTGGCTCTGGCATCGCCGACTTGTTGATGTTGGGATGAAGAATCTTCACAAGCTTCTAATGGGGGAACACATTTTAGGACTAACCAATGTTTATTTTGAGAAAGATAGGATTTATATAGCATGTCAAGCAGGAAAGCAAGTTGGAATACATCATCCACACAAGAACATCATGACGACCAAGAGGCCACTTGAGATACTCCACATGGATCTATTTGGCCCGATTGCCTACATAAGCATCGACTGAATTAAGTATTGACTTGTAATTGTGGACGACTATTCTCGCTTCACTTGGGTGTTCTTTTTGCAGGAAAAAACACAAACCCAAGAGACCTTAAAGAAATTCTTGAGATGATCTCAATATGAGTTTGGACTGAGAATCAAGAAGATTAGAAGCGACAATGGAACGGATTTCAGGAACTCTCAAATTGAAGGATTTCTTGAGGAGGAGGGCATCAAGCATGAGTTCTCTTCTCCCTACACACCTCAACAAAATGGTGTTGTGGAGAGAAAGAATAGAACTCTTATGGATATGACGAGGACCATGCTTGAGGAATACAAGACACCGGATCGATTTTCGGCGAAGGTGATTAACACCGCCTGCTACTCCATCAACCGACTCTACCTTTACCGAATCCTCAAGAAAACATCATATGAACTCCTCACCGGTAAAAATCCCAATGTTTCTTATTTTAGAGTTTTTGGGAGCAAGTGCTTTATTCTTGTTAAAAGAGGTAGAAATTCAAAATTTGCTCCTAAAGTAGTAGAAGGATTTTTACTTGGTTATGACTCAAACACAAGGGCATATAGAGTCTTCAACAAGTCCACTGAATTAGTTAAAGTTTCTTGTGACATTGTGTTTGATGAGTTAGATGATGAAGAGGCTCCATACATCGCGCTAAGGAACATGTCCATTGGAGATGTGTGTCCACAAGAACCCGAAGGGCCTTCACAAGCACAAGATCAACCATCATCTTCCATACAAGCATCTCCACCAACTCAAGATGAGGAACTAGCTCATGAAGAAGAATACCAAGTTCAAGACAATGAGCCACCTCAAGAAGAAGGCATAGATCAAGGGGGAGATGAAGTTGATCAAGAAAAGGGGATGAACAAGAGATTCAAGATCAAAGATCACCTCACCCAAGAGTCCACCAAGCAATTCAACAAGATCACCCCGTCAACTCCATACTTGGTGACATTCAAAAGGGGTAACCACTCGCTGTCGAGTTGCTCATTTTTATGAACATTACTCTCTTGTGTCTTCTATTGATCCATACAGGATAGAGGATGCACTTAGAGATTCATACTGAGCGGTGGCAATGCAAGAGGAGCTCAACAACTTCACAAGGAATGAGGTATGTCATTTAGTTCCACGTCCTAACCAAAATGTTGTAGGTACCAAGTGGGTATTCCGCAACAAACAAGATGAGCATGGTGTGATGACTAGGAACAAAGCCCGACTTGTTGCAAAAGGGTATTCACATGTCGAAGGTTTGGATTTCGATGAAACCTATGCGCCCGTAGCAAGGCTTGAGTCAATTCAAATATTACTTGCCTATGCTACTTACCATGGTTTTAAGTTGTATCAAATGGACGTGAAAAGTGCCTTCCTCAATGGTCCTATCAAGGAAGAGGTATATGTTGAGCAACCTCCTGCCTTTGAAGATAGTGAGTATCATTCACATGTTTATAAGCTCTCAAAGGTTCTTTATGGGCTCTAACAAGCCCCAAGAGCATGGTATGAATGCCTAAGAGAATTTCTAATCACTAATGGTTTTAAAATCGAAAAAGCTGACCCTGCTCTCTTCACTAAAACAATTGACAAAGACTTGTTTATATGTCAAAATTTTGTTGATGATATTATTTTTGAGTCTACTGAGGGTTAGTTTGGGAACCCCATTTTCCCAAGGGATTTTCATTTTCCCAAGGGAAATTAGTTCATTTTCCCTTGGAAAAATAGGAATCCCTTGGGAAAATGGTGTTTCCAAACTAGTCCTAACAAGTTATCTTGTGAAGAGTTTAGTAGAATTATGATATAGAAATTTGATATGTCCATGATGAGAGAGTTAAAGTATTTACTTGGATTTCAAATCAAGCAACTCCGAGAGGGCACCTTCATTAGCCAAACAAAATACATTCAAGATATTCTCAAGAAGTTTGGAATGAAGAATGCCAAACCCATCCAGACTCCTATGGGAACAAATGGGCATCTTGACCTCGACACTAGAGGTAAATTTGTAGATCAAAAGGTATACCGGTCGATGATAGGATCTTTACTATATTTATGTGCTTCACGGCCGGATATTATGCTTTCAACATGCATGTGTGCTCGATTCCAAGCCGACCCTAAGGAAATCCACCTAAGGGTCGTGAAAAGAATCATGAGATATTTAGTTTACACTCCTAAGTTTGGTTTTGCTACCCCAAGGAATATATCTTTGTTCTAATCGGGTATTTTGATGCTGATAATGCCGGATGTAAGATTGATAGAAAGAGTACATCAGAGACTTGTCAGTTTCTGGGAAGATCTCTGGTGTCTTGGGCTTCAAAGAAACAAAATTTAGCTTTATCCACCGCCGAAGCTGAGTATATTGTTGCAGGACATTGTTGTGCACAATTACTATGAATGAGGCAAACTCTTAGGGACTATGGCTACAAATTGAGCAAAGTCTCTCTCCTATGTGACAATAAGAGTGCAATCTGCAGGGTGCACAATCCTGTTAAACACAGTCGCACAAAGCACATAGACATCCGGTATCACTTCCTGAGCGATCACCAACAACGGGGAGATATCGAAATTGCTTATGTTAGCACCCACAACCAGTTAGCCGATATCTTCACCAAGCTTTTAGATGAAAATATTTTTAGCAAACTTAGGAATGAACTAAATGTCTTAGATTCTCGAAACTTTGATTGAAATCTTGCACATATTGCTCATTTTATACTGTTGATCATGGCATATCTATTTCATTTGGTACAAATGCATATTTCTTATTCTTCTTGTGCCAAAACTAAGACTAATGTGTTTCCAAGAGTATTTCTAGACTTAATCTTAGATTGAAAAGGAAATGAAGTTATAGGCAAAGGTAAGGCTTCCACTACAACTTTGTCAGTATCATAGACCCTTTGCCCTACTAATGTATTTAGTTTCATATCTTTCTTATTAAAGGCCTCTAGATTTCTTCATTTTTGGTGTTTAATGCCAAAGGGGGAGAAATTAATAGGCCAAAGCAAAAGGACCGCACCACCACCCTGTTTTCTGAAAACTTTTCCAAATTAGAACTATTGCATTAGCAAAAACCCTCTTGATAACTAAGGGGAGAACTTTTTCAAGGGGAGCTCTTATTTAGCCAAAGGAAAAGCATTTGAAAGGGGGGCCTTTCAAAACCTGAAAATGCCTTTAAAAATTATATTCTTATACCATTGGCTAATTACAAAAAAATTTGAAAAGACGTTTCCAAAAAATGTGCAAAACAAGCTAAGTGGTGCAAATGTGATCAAATTTTTTAACTATATCAAAACATTCATATATACTTAGAATTGCTTTCATTTCAAAGTAACTTATGCACATGTGTCAAAATGCAAACTAGCTACATTTCTATACTTTATATTCGCTTTGGTTTGTGTTGGCATCAATCACCAAAAAGGGGGAGATTGAAAGGGAAATGGTCTTCACCATTTTCTGTAGTTGATTTTGGTGCTTGACGACCATCACAAATCTCATGGACTAACTATTTTGCCTAGTTGATCATTTCTCAGGTGCATAAAGTTCATCTATATCAATTCTAAGTAGACTCTCCGGAATACCGTAGATTATTCCGGACATGAGAAGCTTTTTGGAAATTCACTTGTGCGCGGGTCGTCCGGGCCCTTGCGGCGGACCGTCCGCGACACCAGGGTGAGCCTCGAACAGGAACACTGCAAAAATACGCGTTAACACTATGGACTGTCCAAAGGAGAAGCAAGCACTGTTCGGGACCAAACACGCACCGTCCGGCCTCAGGCGCAGACCGTCTGGTCGTTGAAAAACTAGCGAAACCCGAAGGTGGCGGGTTCAGTAAAATGTATTTTTAGCGTCCTCGTGGACCATCCGGGGTGCACGGCTGGACCATCCATAATTGCTTTATCTGACATTTGACAACGCATTAAATGCACTATAGTCGTTGATATAGCCGTTATTGCTGACCGTTGCGATTTCAGTCGTTGATCTGAAGGGGCGGACCGTCCGGACCTGGGGCGCGGACCGTCCGCGGTTTGTAGGAAGGAGGCAACGACTAGGAAGTGGTTGGTGGCTATAAATACAACCCCAACCACCACCATTCAAGACATCGAAGCATTCTACTCATACACTTCCAATACAAGAGCTAGCAATCCATTCCAAGACACATTCAAAGCTTCCAATTTCTCCAAGTTCTACAATTGAGACAAGTGATCATTAGTGATTGATGACTTAAGAGAGTGTGATTCGTGTTTCATTTGTTGCTCTTGTTGATTGGATTTTAATCGTGCTTTCTTCATCTCCTTCTAAACTCTCTAGTGACTTGTAAAGCTAGCAAGAGACACCTAAGTGTGTGGTGGTCCTTGCAGGGTCTTAGTGATCCTTGAGATTAAGAAGAAGCACTGAACCGGTCTAAGTAATCGATTGAGAGAGGGAAAGGGTTGAAAAAGACCCGGCCTTCGTGGCCTCCTCAATGGAGAGTAGGTTCATTGGAATCGAACCTCGAGAAATAAATCGTTGTGTTCATTTGTGTTGATCATTACCTTATGATTTGATTCTTCCTCTCCCCTCTCTCTAAAATTCTCTTGCTCACAATCTCTTGAGTTAGCTCCCAAAGTTATCCGCATTGATTGAGCAACTCAAAGCAAGAAGAACTCTCTTCCGCACTCCGAATTCATCATTACTTCATTAGAGTCTAACAACTCGAAGTGATGTTGGGTGGACACGCCAAGAAAGAGGTGCCCACCGAGGAAAAAGTCCGAGACTTCAGGAAATAACCATGATGACAAGATAAATATGATAAACATGTTAAGGTTGAGAAGGTCTTAGCTTGAGATTTTTGGATTGTTGAATAATTAGACATATTCTAGATTAAATTTCGAATATAAATGATGACCAACAATAAATAATTTAGATAATTGTTACCTAACAAGTAACATAATAGGTTACTAACAACATAATTAAGCATAATTATAAAAATACAGTACACCTCTATCATAATAGATGAACTGAAGTATGAGGTTAAATTAGATTATTTGTACTGATCAGATATACTGGTAATCGAAGCAGCAAGGTCAACGACGCCGACAACAAGGTCGACAAGAAGAACGCGGGCAATCACGTGAAGACGCTTACCAAAAACTTATTCGTCCTCTCGATGCAGGATCACGAAGGCAACGAGTTTTAGAGACCTACTCTCCCGATCGTAGATGCACGTCAAAGCTCGGGGTGAAGAGGAGTACGATGGAGACGTAGTGGTGAGCAGAGACCAAAAACTAACTTAGGTTGGGATGGGATGCTCTCTGGCAAGAGCCGAGAGACGTCTTATATAGGGTCACGTCCACAAACCGATAAACTCGTGATCTAATCTGATCATGATCTGATAAGGCCACGATTCTATCTGATCATGATCCGATAGACTTATATCCTTATCTAGTTCCACCATTCACTTGCCATGCGCTTTATGATTTTTCTAGGATTTAATTAATT
The DNA here is from genome assembly GCA_029449295.1 of Zea luxurians. Taxonomy (NCBI): domain Eukaryota; kingdom Viridiplantae; phylum Streptophyta; class Magnoliopsida; order Poales; family Poaceae; genus Zea; species Zea luxurians. The sequence goes on from JAOPSE010000003.1 coordinate 18,864,842, forward strand.
TTTTTTAATTTGATTCAAGCCCATAAATGATCACGTTTGCCCATACGAACGTGTCCACGAGACCACAACTCCACATCCAGCGAGGTCTGATTTGAAATAAAAGATAACGCCAGCGAGGACCCGATGGTACATTCCTAACCACAGTTCCAAGCAACACCATGACCATGCGACTCTAGCTAGTCACCTTAACCCCCAGCACAAAACAAGTACTGATTAGCGGCTCGAGAACCTTCCTCCTAACTGAGTAGGAGTAAACAAGTAGGAGTGAGGCCACTTGACAGCCAGTCACCAACTGATCAAATCAACAGATCAATTAGCGGCTCGAGAACCTTCCTCCTAACAAAGTCATATTACAACCGATGACTTGAACCACACAAAAGAGAAAAAGGAAAAAAAAAAGAGAAAAGCACAAAAGGCCCAAAGAGAATACCTGCTGGACATCCCTCGCATTAAACCCAGCAAGAATCGGAAAACCCAGCCTGGCTTCGATCGACCTCTCTAGAACCCCGCGGGCCCTGCAAAGAAACCCGCGTGGAGGCTATCTCCACTCTCTAGAGAAACGTGTTCATGCAAAATAATGTTATTCATCTATCTCTTAAGACCGTTTGCAATAGTCTATCTACAATTTGTCTAAAACACTATTTCTTACTGTTATGCATGGTAGATTGTATTGTTCACAGTGTGGAGTTTAAATATGGGTACGAGGATGTGTAAGCTGCTGGAGATAGCCTACGGAACTACGTGCCCTGTTTCTTCTCTATAATAGCATAAGACTGGCTCTAACAGGAATCTGAAAACGTTCTCTAAAATTTAGAGGATGACATGAGTCCGCTATAAATAGAGGACGTACGGACGTCCTATGCACTATTCTTGTTTCCTGTGCCTCTCGTTCACGTGTCCACGTCCGGTAAAAAAATATTATAGAATGTCAAATCTGATACCACTGTTGATATAGAGGATAAAATTTAGAGACATTGTTGAAATGGAGAAGATATAGAGTACATAATCTTTTAGAAAGTGTTATAAAGAACAAAGAATATTTCATGAGAGGCTGAAAATTAGGGGATGTTGCTAGAGGCAGCCTAAAGCCGTGCTAATGCTACATTTTTTGGAGAGAAGTGAGGGAGGGAAAAGTTGGTGGGCGATGGGTTGCGTAGAGGGTGAGACATAAGGGATGATCCAAATAAAATTGTACATTGGATTTGAGTAAGGGAGAGAGAGTTATCTAGCGATCTGTCGGTGTTTCGTACCTCGCTCCGACAAGTAAATTTATTGTGCGTGTTCCGGGCTCCGGAGGGTGTGCGCGGAGGGTACAAGTTTTATACTAGTTCAGTCAGAACGTCCCTACTTCCGGTGGCTTGCGCTACTGGCACCATTGATGATCAAACTCGTAGTACGAGTTACAAGCAGTCGAGAGAGGGATGAGAGGCTCCCAGATCTCTTATCGGGTGTGGAAGTGGAGCTTAGAAGCTGCAAGGTGGAGTCCTAGCTAAGTCTTGGCTTGGCGGGGCTTTGGCCTCCTAGTCCTCGTCGGTGCTCCTCCTCTTGTTTGTCCTTGTGGGCTCGTCTCCGTCTGAAGGTGTCCGATCGTCTTTTATCCAATCTCTCTCGACCCCCTACCCTAAGGCAACCCTCTCCCTTTTATAGGCTAGGAGAAGGGTGGGCCAGCGATAGCTTCTCTAGGAATGAGTCGTAAGGCAAGGGTACCACCAGCGTTTTAGCCTGGGTGAGGCTACACGAACTCATGGGGCCTGGGGCTACATGGCTGTCGCGTATTTATCATGGTGGTTGACATGGGGGTGGCGATGGTCCTAGGCGCCATAATTCGGGCTACGCCAAGCCCAGGCTTTCGTAGCTTGTGGCTCGACGCGACCCGTCGTGTAGTGTCCTGTGGGAGGTTTGCGCAGTTAGGCCTAGTCTGATAGGCCATAGTGCACCTCAGTCCGAGAGGCACGCGGGCCATTAATGCGCCACATTCCGTGGGCTCATAGGTCATGAGTGTTATGCGGTCTGAGGAGTCCATAGGTCATGAATGGAAAGCGGACTGGCGCCCACACTGTAGCTCGGTGCTAGACGTGGTTAATGCGTTCAGTCGTTTATGGCGGGTCAGTCTGGGGCCAGGCGGATCCACTCGAGTGGTTCTCTTCCGACACATCTGTCCTCCCTTATCAGGCGTCGCCATGCCCAGCACCGGACTCGGTGTCGCGGGGTTCGACCAGGGGCAGGTCCTTCCAGGGTTGGCACACCTTCCTCTTCCGAGCGACTAACGGGCCCCAGTGATCAGGGACTCTTTCCTCAGCGCGCTCACTAACCGGTGAGTCCTAGGGACCACGGATCATTTCCCCGACATGACCTAGATCATTGGTTTTAATGGTGTTAAGTATGTGTGCAATTTGTTTGGTGGATTTAGTGAATGTTATGCGTGTGTTGTTGATTTGGTTTGGGTGATATTTATAAAGTTCAAACTGGTGGATTATATAGTGTGTATAGACTAGTAAAAAAATACATGTCTCTCACCTGCTACTCGTCTCTCTTCCGCAGATACTCACCCTAACCCTCGCTACTCCCTCCCACCCCGACATCGGCTTTGCTTCTGACGTGCCCCTCGTCCCATATCCTCCTTCATGCCTCAACGTCCTCCTCCTCCGCCTGCTCATCACCTCCCACCCCACCCGTCGTTATGGAAGGACCTTATGTGCTTGCTCGTGTTGCTCCACGACCGCTTTACTCTCCTCGCCACCACCGCTACTACTCACAGCCCTCACTATCGTCTGTTTCAAGCTCGCCTAGTGCACCGATGCGCTGGGACACGAATCCCTCACTGTACAGACATCGCCCTACCTAGTGGCCCTAGTGCTCACCTTTGGCTCCAACGTGAGGCCATGCATCCTTGCCTCTTCGCGCTCCGCGCTACCGCTGCTCAACCATGATGACGACCAGGAACATATCTAACTTCAAGATGCTCCTGCTGGGCTGACAGCGGCGGTGGTGGAGGGGAAGGCTGATGGTTGGGGGAGGTGGCGACGATGATGGGGATGATGCTGGCACGTTGGAGGGGACGACAACGGGTAGGATAATAAGGAGTCGACGACTAGTGAGGGGATCACGGGTGGAGGCATGATTGATAAGTGGGGGATGACCCAAACAAGTGTATTTGGTTGGGTGCATTTAGGAGAGGTAAAGATTATGTGCATACTTGTCTGGGTGGCTGTTGCGATTTTGAAGTAGTGCTTTATATAGGGGTATAGATAATGAACCTAATAAGGTAAAATTGCACAAAAGTGGAGGTTCGAACCTTGGTTGTTGACTCTACATTCACACACTAACTAACCAACAGAACAAATATTTTATGTTTATTAGAACAAAAATTACATATATGATATATACACGACCACCTCACTAGTCTATACCTCTATATCAATACCACTATGTAATCCATCAATTTAAACTATGAAAAACTCACCTAATCAAATCACCCCACACTCATAACCTACACTAAATCCACCAAACAAATTTACATTCAATCTCAACACACTATTAAAATCAACGGTTCAGATCGTTGGATAACCCCATTGAGAGCACCTAGAGGGGGGGTGAATAGGTGATCCTGTGAAAACTTAGACTTATAGCCACAAAAACTTGTTAAGTGTTAGCACAATAAACGCCAAGTGGCTAGAGAGAAGTCTCAACAAAACACAATACCACAAGAGATCAAACACAGAGATGACACAGTGGTTTATCCCGTGGTTCGGCCAAGACCAACGCTTGCCTACTCCACGTTGTGGCGTCTCAACGGACGAGGGTTGCAATCAACCCCTCTCAAGCGGTCCAAAGACCCACTTGAATACCACGGTGTTTTGCTTTCTTTTCTTTATCCCGTTCGCAAGGAATCTCCACAAATTGGAGTCTCTTGCCCTTACAAGTATATGATCACAAAGAAGCACAGAGTAAGGGAGGGAAGCAACACACACAAATCCACAGCGAAATGCGCACACACACGGCCAAGAATCGAGCTCGAATGACTATCTCAAAGTTCTCACTAGAACGGAGCTCGAATCACTTAGAATCACAAACAAATGCGCAAAGAATGAGTGTGGATGATCAAGAATGCTCTAAGGTTGCTTCGATGTCTCCTCCATGCGCCTAGGGGTCCCTTTTATAGCCCCAAGGCAGCTAGGAGCCGTTGAGAGCAAATCTGGAAGGCTATCCTTGCCTTCTGTCGTCGGGTGCACCGGACAGTCCGGTGTACACCGGACACTGTCCGGTGCCCGATTTCTTTCCTTAAACAGCGCTGCCGACCGTTGCCGACCGTTGCAGATCTGGGAGCCGTTGGCGCACCGGACATGTCCGGTGCACACCGGACAGTCCGGTGCCCCCTTCCGACCGTTGGCTCGGCCACGTGTCCCGCGCAGATTGCGCGGCCGACCGTTGGCCCGGCCGACCGTTGGCTCACCGGACAGTCCGGTGCACACCGGACAGTCCGGTGAATTTTAGCCGTACGTCGTCGGCGAATTCCCGAGAGCGGCTACTTCGCGCCGAGTCAGCCTGGCGCACCGGACACTGTCCGGTGCACACCGGACAGTCCGGTGTGCCAGACCGTGCTGAGTCTTGGCTGTACACAGCCAAGTCTTTTGCACCTTTCTTCTTTTCTTCTTCTTTCTGTTTCTAACACTTAGACAAGTATATTAGTATACAAAACCAATGTACTAAGGCTTAGAAACATACCTTTACTTCATGATTTGCACTTTGTTCATCCATGGACATAAATTCACATTTAAGCACTTTGTGTTGGCACTCAATCACCAAAATACTTAGAAATGGCCCAAGGGCACATTTCCCTTTCAATCTCCCCCTTTTTGGTGATTTATGCCAACACAACATAAAGCAACTAGAACAAGTGCAAACTCACTTCAAATAAATTTGATTCAATTTTGGCATATATGGATCATCCTTTGCCACCACTTGGTTTGTTTTTGCAAATCAAACTCAAATCTCTATCTCTAAGTCAAACACACATGTTGAAGCATAAAGAGAGTCATTCCAAAGGAGATTGATCAAAGATTTCAAAAACTCCCCCTTTTTCCCATAATCACTACTTCTCCCCGCAAGAAGCCAACTTTTGATAAGAGAGACAACAAAAGAGTTTTGTCAAACCAAAAGCTCTATTCTACTATTTTCAAAATCTCTCAAGTGGTAGCTGATCCATTTTTGCTTTGGCCTTTATTTTCTCCCCCTTTGGCATCAAGCACCAAAACGGGATCAATTTTGGCCCTATAACCCCATTGCCTCACCAAAATCTCCAATTAAGAGCAAATGGCAATAAGAGTTCATTAGATGAACTTGGAATAGGTTACCCTCTCATCGGAGTGCAGTGGAAGTCTGTCATGGTCCAAGTCCACCTTTCCCTTTCAATTCTCCTTTGAGACTAAAACAAGCAAACTCAAGCATATGGTTAGTCTCAAAGGGTCAAGTTGTAACACATCTCCCCCTAAAACTGTGCATCACTTTGCAACGGACTTGTGAGGTCCAGGGAGTGTTTGTACAACTTGAGCACCATACTTAACAACAAAATGCAAAAAAAAACATGATCAAACGCATAAATACATGTATGCTACATTTCAATCCAAGTTCCACGAATCTAAGATATTTAGCTCACTACGCAGCCTGCAAAAGGTCTTCTCATCTAGAGGCTTGGTAAAGATATCGGCTAGTTGGTTCTCGGTGCTAACATGAAACACTTCGATATCCCCCTTTTGCTGGTGGTCTCTCAAAAAGTGATGCCAGATGTCAATGTGCTTTGTGCGGCTGTGCTCAACAGGATTTTCCGCTATTCGGATAGCACTCTCATTATCACATAGGAGTGGGACTTTGCTCAGATTGTAGCCAAAGTCCCTGAGGGTTTGCCTCATCCAAAGTAGTTGCGCACAACACTGTCCTGCGGCAACGTACTCGGCCTCAGCGGTGGATAGGGCAACGGAGGTTTGTTTCTTAGAGTTCCATGACACCAGGGACCTTCCTAAGAATTGGCACGTCCCCGATGTACTCTTCCTATCGACCTTACATCCAGCATAGTCGGAATCTGAGTACCCAATCAAGTCAAAGTTAGACCCCTTTGGATACCAGATCCCGAAGCAAGGCGTAGCAACCAAATATCTAAGAATTCGCTTCACCGCCACTAAGTGACACTCCTTAGGATCGGATTGAAATCTGGCACACATGCATACGCTAAGCATAATATCCGGTCTACTAGCACATAAATAAAGTAAAGACCCTATCATTGACCGGTATGCTTTTTGATCAACGGACTTACCTCCTTTGTTGAGGTCGGTGTGTCCGTCGGTTCCCATCGGCGTCTTTGCGGGCTTTGCGTCCTTCATCCCAAACCTCTTTAGCAAATCTTGCGTGTACTTCGTTTGGGAGATGAAGGTGCCGTCCTTGAGTTGCTTCACTTGAAATCCAAGGAAGTAGGTCAACTCGCCCATCATCGACATCTCGAATTTCTGCGTCATCACCCTGCTAAACTCTTCACAAGACTTTTGGTTAGTAGAACCAAATATTATGTCGTCGACATAAATTTGGCACACAAAAAGATCACCATCGCAAGTCTTAGTAAAAAGAGTTGGATCGGCTTTCCCAACCTTGAACGCATTAGCAATTAAAAAATCTCTAAGGCATTCATACCATGCTCTTGGGGCTTGCTTAAGTCCATAGAGCGCCTTAGAGAGCTTACACACGTGGTCGGGGTACCGTTCATCCTCGAAGCCAGGGGGCTGCTCCACGTACACCTCCTCTTTGATCGGCCCGTTGAGGAAAGCGCTCTTCACATCCATTTGGTACAACCTGAAAGAATGGTGAGCGGCATATGCTAGCAAGATACGAATTGATTCTAGCCTAGCCACAGGAGCAAACGTCTCCTCAAAGTCCAAACCTGCGACTTGGGCATAACCTTTTGCCACAAGTCAAGCCTTGTTCCTCGTCACCACCCCGTGCTCGTCCTGTTTGTTGCGGAACACTCACTTGGTTCCCACAACATTTTGCTTGGGACGAGGCACCAGTGTCCAAACTTCGTTGCGCTTGAAGTTGTTGAGTTCCTCCTGCATGGCCAACACCCAGTCCGGATCTAGCAAGGCCTCCTCTACCCTGAAAGGCTCAATAGAAGAGACAAAGGAGTAATGTTCACAAAAATTAACTAGTCGAGACCGAGTAGTTACTCCCTTGCTAATGTCACCCAGAATTTGGTCGACGGGATGATCCCTTTGAATCATCGCTCGAACTTGGGTTGGAGGTGTCGGTTGCGCTTCTTCCTCCATCACTTGATCATCTTGTGCTCCCCCTTGATCACACGCCTCCTTTTGATGAACCTGTTCATCGTCTTGAGTTGGGGGATGCACCGTTGTTGAGGAAGAAGGTTGATCTCGTTCATCTTGTTCCTGTGGCCGAACGTCTCCAATCGCCATGGTTCATATCGCGGCCGTTGGAACATCTTCTTCATCTACATCATCACAATCCACAACTTGCTCTCTTGGAGAGCCATTAGTTTCATCAAATACAACGTCGCTAGAGACTTCAACCAAACCCGATGATTTGTTGAAGACCCTATACGCCTTTGTATTTGAATCATAACCTAATAAAAACCCTTCTACAGCTTTGGGAGCAAACTTAGAATTTCTACCCTTCTTCACTAGAATGTAGCACTTGCTCCCAAAAACACGAAAGTAAGATACATTGGGTTTGTTACCGGTTAGAAGCTCATACGACGTCTTCTTGAGGAGGCGGTGAAGGTAGACCCTGTTGATGGCGTGGCAAGCCGTGTTCACGGCTTCCGACCAAAAGCACTCGGGGGTCTTGAATTCTCCAAGCATAGTCCTCGCCATATCTATGAGCGTCCTGTTCTTCCTCTCTACCACACCATTTTGCTAAGGTGTGTAGGGAGCGGAGAACTCGTGCTTGATCCCTTCCTCCTCAAGAAACTCCTCCACTTGAAGGTTCTTGAATTCGGACCCGTTGTCGCTCCTTATCTTCTTCACCTTGAGCTCAAACTCATTTTGAGCTCTCCTGAGGAAGCGCTTGAGGGTCCCTTGGGTTTCAGACTTATCCTGCAAAAAGAACACCCAAGTGAAGCGGGAAAAGTCATCAACAATAACTAGACCATACTTACTTCCTCCTATGCTCAGATAGGCGACGGGTCCAAAGAGGTCCATATGCAACAGCTCCAGAGGTCTTGAGGTGGTCATCACATTCTTGCTGTGATGTGCTCCTCCCACTTGTTTACCTGCTTGACAAGCTGCACAAGGTCTATCTTTTTCGAAATAAACATTTGTTAGACCTATCACGTGTTCTCCCTTTAGAAGCTTGTGGAGGTTCTTCATCCCCACATGTGATAAGCGGCGATGCCACAGCCAGCCCATGCAAGTCTTAGCCATTAAGCATGCATCTAGACCGGCCTCTTCTTTTGCAAAATCAACTAAGTAAAGCTTGCCGTCTAGTACACCCTTAAAAGCTAGTGAACCATCACATCTTCTAAAGACAGACACATCTACATTAGTAAAAAGACAATTATATCCCATATTGCATAGTTGACTGACAGATAGCAAATTGTAACCAAGAGACTCAACTAAAAATACATTTGATATTGAGTGCTCATTAGAAATTGCAATTTTACCTAACCCTTTTACCTTGCCTTGATTCCCATCACCAAATATAATTGAATCTTGGGAATCCTTATTTTTGACGTAGGAGGTGAACATCTTCTTCTCCCCCGTCATATGGTTTGTGCATCCGCTGTCGATAATCCAGCTTGAACCCCCGGATGCATAAACCTGCAAGGCAAATTTAGGCTTGGGTCTTAGGTACCCAACTCATGTTGGGTCCTACAAGGTTAGCACATATATCCTTAGGGACCCAAATGCAAGTTTTATCTCCCTTGCATCTTGCCCCTAACTTCCTAGCAATTACCTTCTTACCCTTTCTACAAATAGCAAAGGGAGCATTGCAAGCATAATAAATGGTAGAAGGTTTGTTCACAACTTTTCTAGGAACATGAGCAAAATTTCTCCTAGGCATATGCACAACATTTCTCCTACACATATCTCTATCATGCTTATAGGAAGAACTAGAAGCAAACATGGCATGAGAATCATAAACATGTGAATCAAAATCATTATAAGCATTTCTAGCATGTCTCCTATCATGGTATAAGAAAGCATGGTTCTTTTTAGCACTACTAGCCATAGGGGCCTTCCCTTTCTCCTTGACGAAGATGGGAGCCTTATGGCTTGTTAAGTTCTTGGCCTCTCTCTTGAAGCCAAGACCATCCTTAATTGAGGGGTTTCTACCAACCGTGTAGGCATCCCTTGCAAATTTTATTTTATCAACTTCACTCTTGCTAGTCTTAAGTTGAGCATTAAGACTAGCCAATTCATCATTAAGTTTTGAAATTGAAACTAGGTGTTCACTACAAGCATTAACATCAAAATCCTTACACCTAGTGCAAATTGTAACATTTTCAACACAAGAGTTACTTGCTACTTCTAGTTTAGCGGTTAAAACATTAATTTCACCTTTTAAAGAAGAAATGGTTTCATTACAAGTAGAAAGTTCACAAGAAAGAATTCCATTTCTTTTAACTTCTAGAGCAAGTGAATTTTGTGCACTAACAAATTTATCATGCTCTTCATATAAAAGATCTTCTTGTTTTTCTAAGATTCTATCCTTTTCATTCAAGGCATCAATCAATTCATTAATCTTAGCTATCTTAGTTCTATCCAATCCCTTGAATAAACTAGAATAATCTATTTCATCCTCACTAGACTCATCATCACTAGAAGAATCATAAGTATTAGCATTACTAGTGATTACCTTCTTCTCCCTTGCCATGAGGCAAGTGTGATGCTCGTGGGGGAAGAGAGCCGATTTGTTGAAGGCAGTGGCGGCGAGTCCTTCGTCGTCGGAGTCAGACGAAGAGCAATCCGAGTCCCACTCCTTTCCAAGGTGTGCTTCACCTTTGGCCTTCTTGTAAACTTTCTTGTTCTCTCTCTTCCCGTTTTTCCCTTGCTCCTGGTCACTATCATTTTCGGGACAGTTAGCAATAAAATGACCAACCTTACCACATTTGAAGCATGAGCGCTTCCCCTTTGTCTTGGTCTTGCTTGTCTGCCCCTTGCGACCATTTAGCGCCGTCTTGAATCTCTTGATGATGAGAGCCATCTCTTCATCATTGAGCCCGGCCACCTCAACTTGCGCCACCTTGCTAGGTAGCGACTCCTTGCTCCTTGTTGCCTTGAGAGCAATGGGTTGAGGCTCGTGGATTGGACCGTTCAACGCTTCGTCGACGTATCTTGCCTCCTTGATCATCATCCGCCCGCTTACGAATTTTCCAAGTACTTCCTCGGGCGTCATCATCGTGTACCTGGGATTCTCACGAATATTGTTCACGAGATGAGGATCAAGAACGGTAAAGGACCTTAGCATTAGGCGGACGACGTCGTGGTCCGTCCATCGCGTGCTTCCGTAGTTCCTTATTTTGTTGATAAGGGTCTTGAGCCGGTTGTACGTTTGAGTTGGCTCCTCTCCCCTTATCATGGCGAATCGTCCAAGCTCGCCCTCCACCAACTCCATCTTGGTGAGCATGGTGATGTCGTTCCCCTCGTGAGAGATCTTGAGGGTGTCCCATATTTGCTTGGCATTGTCCAAGCCGCTCACCTTGTTGTACTCTTCCCTGCACAAGGATGCTAAGAGAACAGTAGTAGCTTGTGCATTTCTATGGATCTGTTCATTTATAAGCAAAGGGCTATCCGAGCTATCAAATTTCATTCCATTCTCTACAATCTCCCATATGCTTGGATGGAGAGAGAATAAGTGACTACGCATTTTGTGACTCCAAAATCCGTAGTCCTCCCCATCGAAGTGTGGAGGTTTGCCAAGAGGAATGGAAAGCAAATGCGAATTCGAACTATGTTGAATACGAGAATAATCAAATGAAAAGTTCGAATTGACCGTCTTTTTGTAGTCGTTGTCGTCGTCCTTTTGGGAAGAAGTAGATTCATCACTATCGTCGTAGTAGATGATCTCCTTGATGCGCCTCGTCTTCTTCTTCTTCCCTTCCTTCCGTCTATGGCCCGAGCCGGAGTCGGTAGGCTTGTCGTCCTTCGGCTCGTTGACGAAGGATTCCTTCTCTTTGTCGTTGATCACAATTCCCTTCCCCTTAGGATCCATCTCTTCGGGCGGTTAGTCCCTTTTGTGAAGAGAACGGCTCCGATACCAATTGAGAGCACCTAGAGGGGGGGTGAATAGGTGATCCTGTGAAAACTTAGACTTATAGCCACAAAAACTTGTTAAGTGTTAGCACAATAAACGCCAAGTGGCTAGAGAGAAGTCTCAACAAAACACAATACCACAAGAGATCAAACACAGAGATGACACAGTGGTTTATCCCGTGGTTCGGCCAAGACCAACGCTTGCCTACTCCACGTTGTGGCGTCTCAACGGACGAGGGTTGCAATCAACCCCTCTCAAGCGGTCCAAAGACCCACTTGAATACCACGGTGTTTTGCTTTCTTTTCTTTATCCCGTTCGCAAGGAATCTCCACAAATTGGAGTCTCTTGCCCTTACAAGTATATGATCACAAAGAAGCACAGAGTAAGGGAGGGAAGCAACACACACAAATCCACAGCGAAATGCGCACACACACGGCCAAGAATCGAGCTCGAATGACTATCTCAAAGTTCTCACTAGAACGGAGCTCGAATCACTTAGAATCACAAACAAATGCGCAAAGAATGAGTGTGGATGATCAAGAATGCTCTAAGGTTGCTTCGATGTCTCCTCCATGCGCCTAGGGGTCCCTTTTATAGCCCCAAGGCAGCTAGGAGCCGTTGAGAGCAAATCTGGAAGGCTATCCTTGCCTTCTGCCGTCGGGTGCACCGGACAGTCCGGTGTACACCGGACACTGTCCGGTGCCCGATTTCTTTCCTTAAACAGCGCTGCCGACCGTTGCCGACCGTTGCAGATCTGGGAGCCGTTGGCGCACCGGACATGTTCGGTGCACACCGGACAGTCCGGTGCCCCCTTCCGACCGTTGGCTCGGCCACGTGTCCCGCGCAGATTGCGCGGCCGACCGTTGGCTCACCGGACAGTCCGGTGCACACCGGACAGTCCGGTGAATTTTAGCCGTACGCCGTCGGCGAATTCCCGAGAGCGGCTACTTCGCGCCGAGTCAGCCTGGCGCACCGGACACTGTCCGGTGCACACCGGACAGTCCGGTGTGCCAGACCGTGCTGAGTCTTGGCTGTACACAGCCAAGTCTTTTGCACCTTTCTTCTTTTCTTCTTCTTTCTGTTTCTAACACTTAGACAAGTATATTAGTATACAAAACCAATGTACTAAGGCTTAGAAACATACCTTTACTTCATGATTTGCACTTTGTTCATCCATGGACATAAATTCACATTTAAGCACTTTGTGTTGGCACTCAATCACCAAAATACTTAGAAATGGCCCAAGGGCACATTTCCCTTTCACCCATATCCCTTAATCAAATTTAATGGACAAAATTATTTGAATCATCTCTTTTCCATCCTTTTTACTCCTCCATGACTCTATCTCCCCAGCTTTCCCTCCTCCCACGTCCTGGCCGCCCTTTTTCCTTCGCTTGCGCCTCTGCTGCATCGTTAACTCCTCTCGTGTTGTCGTCGCTATCCAGCTCCCCCTCCTCTCAAGTCCTCACAACCCTTTTCTTTTGCTCGCACCTCGGCTGCCTTGTTAACTCCTCTCGTGTTGTCATCATCGTTGACTTCTTACCTCTCCTTTACAAGATCCTAGAGTCAGTAGAGTTTATATGCTACTACCTCCGTTAACAAATACATGACACCGTTGTTTTTTAGAAAACTTTGACCACTCGTCTTATTTAAAAATGTAGAATTTTAAGTCAAGCACAAACATGAAAGGAAAATGTGCCCTTGGGCCATTTCTATATTGTTTTGGTGATTAGATGCACAACACACTATGTGAGAACTAACATGATGTTGAGCAAAGGAATATGAAGCAAATCTAGATGGATCAAGTGTAAAGCCCAAAATTAGTATAAGAGAAAAAATAATGAAACAATCATAAATATATCTATTGATAATGTTTTGGGATTATGAAACCTAAGGAGATTAATTGATCCTCTTTTTCCCTTTAGCAAGTTCAATTAATAGGATTATATTATTTGAATAACAAAATAAATAAATATAGAAATGGGCACCTCATTATGAAATTCTTGTGTTTGTATTCAAATCTTCGGAAATATTGAAAAAGTACTCTCAAGGCCAAAGCTTAGAAAATTTAAAAACCAAGCAAGTGTTGGTGCGCAAGAGCTAAAAATTGAGAAAGCAAGAGCAGATGGAAAGAAAGCGTGCCAAATGTGCTCGCGGTGTGCTCTTATTTATACGCCTAGTGCGTTGCAAGTGGGAGGGCCCCGCTTGTCATTGACTGTTGCTATTCTAGCAAAGGGAAGGTGTTTTTCCGGACCTTCGGCTTAAGGCCTTCGTCCATATCGCAATCTGAATTTATCATTCTAACAAATTAATATTGCGAGGGCTACTGTTGGGGGCCTTCGGCTTCCGAAGGTCCTCAAAAACATGATTTAACAATGTTTCTGGAGTATGATACATGAACAGGTACCTTCGGACTTATGTCAAAACCACAGTGTGAAGAAGCATAAAGAATACGAAGGATGGCGCATAGCCGAAGCTATGCGCAGAGGAGCTTCGACATGATAGCAGAAAAGGAAACCGACTTAAAGAGGAAAAGGCAATTTAGACCCTGATGGATTACTATAGAGTTATTAGCAAATGTAAAGGACATGGGTGTAATTTTACATGGGCTGCGTCCCGTGCCTATAAATAGATGAACAGTGCTCCCGTACTGTTCACGCGGACTTGGCATTTTGCTTTTGCGTCACGCTTGTACTTTTACCTTCTTTCAAGCCGAAGGTACCTTTGTAATTTATTATCATTTCTATTTTTCCATAATAATGAAATAGAAATGAGTTGATGGTAATACATAACTGTTTATGTTACTTTTTGTATTTCATATGTCTCCTTCGTTATTTATATGTTATATTGACGAAGGTACGTCCTCCATAACCTTCGTCCGAAAATCATTATCTCTCAAGGGAAATAATGCTTCGAAGGATGAAGGACTTTAATGTTTAACATTTTCTGTGTTGCCTTGTTCTTAACTCATAGCATTTGAGAGCAAGTCCCCAACATTGGCGCCCACCTCCGGTGAACTCTTATCGACCACCTTCGGAAAGCATTGACCTTCGTCATGCCACCGAAGAAAGCTTCGGCGACAGGAGCTGCCGCTGGATTCGAACCAGTAGACCCTTTCTCTTCGAGAGGCCCAGAGCCAGAAGAGGAAGGCCACCAGTCCAACGCCCCAGGAGGACGAGTTGGACCAAAAAATCAGGAATATGGAGATGTTTCATCAACAAGTGCAAAAGAAGGAAAAAATGGCTTAGCTAGCTGACCTGCAAAGGCAGATTGACAAAGCCACTGAAGAAGTACGCCATCTTGCTCAAGAAGAGCAAGAACGAAGGCCCCAGCATAGGGAGCTTCATCAAGAAGGATTGTTTGATGATGATGGATGGTATGATGATTCCCATCATGGAAATTTTGCTTTTGATGATGCTTCTCCTCTGTCAACAGAACTGCAGGCTACACCTTGGCCTCCATCTTACAAACCACCTCAGCTTCCCATGTACGACGGGCACTCAGATCCGAAGCAGTTTCTGATGAGCTACGAAGCTACCATATCTTCATATGGAGGCAATACTGCAGTCATGGCGAAATCTTTTGTCATGGCAGTCAAGAATGTTGCACAAACCTGGTACTCCTCTCTTCGGCCAGGAACAATCACATCATGGCAGAAGCTGAAGGACATGCTGATCACCAGTTTCCAAGGGTTTCAGACGAAGCCGGTTACTGCTCAAGCTTTGTTCCAGTGCACGTAGGATCACGAGGAATACCTTCAGGCGTATGTCTGAAGGTTCTTGCGTCTGAGGGCACAAGCGCCAACAGTGCCCAATGAAATTGTCATTGAGGCCATGATCAAGGGGCTTCGGCCAGGACCTTTGGCCAAATACTTCGCCAGGAAACCCCCTCAGACCTTGGAAAAATTGCTTCAGAAGATAGATGAATACATCCGCGCTGATAATGACTTTCGTCAAAGAAGGGAGGAAGCTTACAGATTCTCCGAGATGACCAGGGGCTTCGGAGGGAGGATTCACCCAAGGCACGTTAGATCAATCCACTCTACTCAGAATGACAACAGAGGAGGTCAGCAGCAGAGGCCGCAATATTCCTCCCAGGCTTCGGGGCAGCAACAAAGCTATCCTCGGCCTCCAGCTCCAAGGGGCAGAGGCGCCAGGGGCTTCGGTGGAAGGTTTGGGGATCAGCCCAGGAAAATTTATTGCCTATTCTGCGGCGAGGACAAGGGCCATACTACAAGGATGTGCCATGTCACCATCCAGAAACAGAAGGAGATAGCAGAAGCTGCAGCCCAACAGAACCAACCGAAGCAAGTTATGCATACTGCTTCGTATCATTCACCGTACATACCAGAGTACGTGGGTAACCATCCCGCAGTTTCTATTTGTCGGCGTTCCGAGACCGGGGGGTCCCCGAGCCGACGAGTGAGTGTGCCGCGTGCCCCAGCCCAGATGGGTCGAGCGCGTGGGCGAGCGCGAAGGGGGGAACAGAGAGAGGTTGGTGGCCGGAGCCGGGTCGTGAGGGAGTCGGAGAATTCCCGCGGCCTTCGTGTTCGTCCCGTGCCCAGGTCGGGTGCGCTTGCAGTAGGGGGTTACAAGCGTCCGCGCGAGGTGAGGGGAGCGAGCGGCCCCGAGAGAGCGTCTGCCCCTGCCCTTCGTCCCCGCGAGGCCAACCTTCTCTAAGAAGGCCCTGGTCCTTCCTTTTATAGTCGTAAGGAGAGGATCCAGGTGTACAAGATGGGGGTGTAGCAAGGTGCTACGTGTCTAGCGAGGGAGAGCTAGCGCCCTAAGTACATGCCTAGGTGGCAGCCGGAGAGATCTTGGCACCCTGTTGGTGTGGCGTCGTGGCTGTTGGAGGAGTAACGGAGCCGGATGGAGGGACAGCTGTCGGAGTGGCTGGACCCTTGCTGACGTCCTCCTGCTTTCGTAAGGGAGCTGAGAGCCGCCGTCGTCATGGTCTAGCGGGGCGCCATCATTTGCCTATCTGGCGTAGCTGGCCAGATGGGACACCGGTCTTGTTCTCTGCGACCCAAGTCGGCTCAGGGCAGGGTGATGATGACGCTTCCTGTTGACGTGGCGGTCTCGTGTCCTAGGTCGGGCATCGTGGAGGCTCCTCCGAAGCCGAGGTCGAGTCCGTCCTGCAAGACAGAGGCAGAGTCCGAGCCCTGGGTCGGGTGAGGTGGAGATCGTTCGGCAGAGGCCGAGGCGGAGTCCGAGCCCTGGGTCGGGCGAGGCGGAGTTCGTCGTCTTCCGGGGCCTTAGCCTGAGTCCGAGCCCTGGGTCGGGCGGAGCGGAGTTCGCCGTCTTCCGGGGCCTTAGCCCGAGTCCGAGCCCTGGGTCGGGCGGAGCGGAGTTCGCCGTCTTCCGGGGCCTTAGCCCGAGTCCGAGCCCTGGGTCGGGCGGAGCGGAGTTCGCCGTCTTCCGGGGCCTTAGCCCGAGTCCGAGCCCTGGGTCGGGCGGAGCCTCCTATGGCACCTCTGGCGAAGTCTGGTCGCCCGTCGATCTTACCTTTTGCGTTAAACGCCCTAGTGACTTGGTCGGTTGGCGCGGTGATTTAGTCAGGGTTACTTCTTATCGAAGGCGGGGCCTCGGGCGAGCCGGAGATGCGTCTGCCGTGAAAGAGGAGGCCTCAGGCGAGACAGAGTCATCTTAGGGTCGGCTGCCCTCGCCCGAGGCTAGGCTCGGGCGTGGCGTGATCGAGTCACTCGTATGGACTGATCCCTGACTTAATCAAACCCATCAGGCCTCTGCAGCTTTATGCTGATGGGGGTTACCAGCTGAGAATTAGGCGTCTTGAGGGTACCCCTAATTATGGTCCCCGACAGTAGCCCCCGAGCCTCGAAGAGAGTGTTAACACTCGCTTGGAGGCTTGCGTCGCACTTTTTTGCAAGGGGACCAGCCTTTCTCGGTGGTACTTTGTTCCGGTGGGTGCGCGCGAGCGCACCCGCCGGGTGTAGCCCCCGAGGCCTCGGAGGAGTGGTTTCACTCCTTCGAGGTCTTAATGCCTTGCGTAATGCCTCGGCTGGTCTGGCGGTTCCCTCATGCGAGCAGGGCGTAGCCCAGGTGCACTGTTGGGGCCCAAGTTCTCGTGCTGGTATGTTGACGCTGTCAACGGTTTGGCCGGAGCCGGGTTTGCGAGAGCAGCCCCCGAGCCTCCGCACGGAGCGAGAGGACGATCAGGGACAGACTCGGCTTTTTTATATACGCCCCTACGTCGCCTTTCCGCAAGGAGGAGGGGGGAGTGCGCCATGTTACCCTCGATGGGCACCGAACATGGTGTCTCCGGTGAGCTGCAATCGGGTAATCCGAGTGGACGTCCGTGCCCCGTTCGTTGGGGGTCGGCTAGGGGCTCGGAGGCACGCCCAAAAGTACCTGCGGGTGATCTGCCGGACCCGGTCCCCTAGCGACGGGGTCCGAGGGCTCGTTGCCTCCCTCCGATGGGATTCCGTTACAGAGTCGTTCCCGCTGGTCTCGGAAATGTCCTAGGGTACCTCGGGAGCGCAGCCCGAGCCTTGGTTATGTATCGAACGTACCCCTGGTCATCCCTCGCTCGGCGTCTGAGGCGACTGTGAACCCTTCGACAGGCCAGCCTTCGAACCCCTGATCAGTAGGGGGCACGGAGCCCGAGTAGCCTGAGGCGGTCATGGGACCTTTCGGGGGCCGACCTTCGAACCCCTGACCAGTAGTGGGTGTCGGGCCCACGCGATCTGAGGCGGCTGTTGAACCCTTCGGGGGGCCAGCCTTCGAACCCCTGATCAGTAGGGAGGCTCGGAGCCTAGTTCCTTCACGGGGAAGGATCCCTTTGGGGTTATCCCCCTTCTCGGTCCCTGTTGCAAGAGATAGAGAAAGAAGGAAAAGGGAAAAAGGATTCGAAATTGAACATCGTGGCGTACCTTTTTCGGCGTGGTCGTTTTGGCGGAGGCGAAGCGTCGCCAGCTGCCCCTGCCAGAAACGTCACCTGTTCCGCCGCGGAGTTAATGCGCCGGGGTAAGCGGTCGGCGAGGCTGCCGTTGCGTGCGCGAGCCGTTCGAGGAACGGCTGTTTCGCTTCGCGTTTTTTGAACCCCGCGTCCGGTTCGGGCGGTACGTTGGAACCGTCTTGACCTTGGCCTTTATGTGCCCCGGAGAGGGTCCGGTGACGGTCCTCGACTCCACTTCTCGCCTCCTTCTCAGGTTTTTTGTAGCCTGAGAGATCTAGCCAGGAAAAGGAAACCGCCCTCCCCTGTCCTTCACGCCGCCACCCCTTCTGCCTTGGCGATGGCTGACCGGGTGACCATCCTCCCGCCGCGCGACCCGTGGCCCTTCTCCACGGTGACGGCGGGTGATCTGGAGGACCTCGTCGGCGAGGGTTTGCTCCGCCCCCTCACCGATAAGGAGCGGCCGGAATGGATTCCTCCCGCGGGCGGAGTCGCTCCATCCCCTCCGCCGGGGTATGTCGTGAGCTTCATCTCCTTCCATGAGCGGGGGTTTGGTGTGCCGTCGAGCCGCTTCATGCGGGCCATCCTGTTCCACTACGGGGTGGAACTGCACAACCTCACTCCCAACTCCATCGCGCAAGCCGCTATCTTTGTAGCGGTGTGCGAGGGGTATCTGGGGATCGCCCCCCATTGGGATTTGTGGACTCACCTCTTCTTTGCCGAGCTTTTTGCTTCGTCGACGGGGGAGAGGAAGGTCCGTGCGGCGGTGCGGGCCGGCGGCTGCACCCTCTTGCTGAGGCAGTCGCGGTCGTTGCAGTATATCCCTGCCGTCCTTTCATCCTCAAACAAGGGTTGGCAGCGCCGGTGGTTCTACCTCCGGAATGACGGAGGGTCGCTCCCGCCGTTCTCTCAGCGGGTTGTCACCGCCGCCCCCGACGCCTGGCGCCACGGGATTCCACACGAGAGGCAGAAGAAACTCGAACCTCTTCTCCAGGCCCTGAAGGCGTTGCGGGAGGAAGGGCTCACCGCCGCGGGAGTGGTTGCCGCCATCCACCGCCGGAGGGTGCTCCCCCTGGCGGAGCGGCGGTTGTCGCTTTGGGAGATGACCCAGGAGGCCGACTGGGAGGGGTCACGGATGTCCCCTGATCCTCTTCCCCACGATGCCCTCCACCGGCGGGTGTCGGCCGCGATGGGGAAGTCGGACCCCCACGCCTTCTCCCAGCCTCGAATGCGCCCCGACCAGGGGTGCGTCGCTCTGGTGAGTGTTCGTCCCTTCCTTCTTCACATACCTGGTTGCTCCTGATTCTCACTATCGGGTTTCTTTCTCCCCCCTTTTTAGGAGGTGGGGCGGCACAAACCCTCCCTGCCGCCGGTCCCGGAGGACGCGGTGGGTCGGGCGGCGCGGCGGGTCGCCGCGGAGGAGGAGAAGAAGAAAAAGGATGCGGAGAAGGCCCGGGCCCGCAGGCGGAGGCGGGCTCGGGACGCCCTAGAGAAACGCCGTCGTCAGCAGGAGAGGGAAGGACTTCCCAGGGAGCTATCGCCGGAGACGTCCGATGATGACGACGACGACGACGAAGAGGAGGAGGACGACATGGCCGCTCGTCTCGGCCTCAGCTCCGGCTTGGGATGTGGCCGGGAGTCGTCGAGTCAGCCCCCGAGCGGGCCTACGTCGTCGGTCCCTGGAGCCGAGGCGCCGGATCTCCGACCCGAGGGGCGGGGGCAACCCGAGAGGGTGCTTGACCCCTCGGCTGGAGGAGCTGACGCGACTCCAGGGAGCCGGGACGAGGGGTCCGTTCCTCGGGAACCGTCGCCCGCGCCGGCAGCATGGGGGAGCGATCCACAGGTTGCCATGGCGGCGCCTGGGCAGTCCGCCTCCCGGGCCTCAGGGGCGTCCGAGGCGAGGGCGGCGCCGGGGCTGTTGGTGAGGCGGACCTCGGCGGTGGTTCCAGGAAGCGGGAGCCAAGAGACCTCCCCCCAGACACCGTGGATCATGGTCTGGAGCGGGTAGGTACCTTGGAATGTCTCCGTCCCGGCGCTTCATTCGTATGTCTGGGCCGTGATTTTCCCTTTCTTGTTTTCTCCAGCAAACGGAGCCATGGCCCTACTGACCTGGCGCCTCGGAAGGCCCTCAAGACGGCGTTGGTCCAGGCAGCGGGCGCCACCTCGGGCCCTGCCGCTCAGCCGACCCTTTCGCAGGGTGCTCCGCCGCACGGGGCTCAGGCGTCGCATGTTCCGGGGGAGCAGGTCCCCGAGGCGGGCTCCTCTGCCGAGGTGGCCATCGTGATCGGGGAGGCGGCCGGCGCCGATGCGGTCCCGAGCTCGCCTGCCATGTCGGCCATGCCGGCGCCTGCCGCTACCGCGGTTGGCACCGTCCCAGTCGAAGAGCGTACGGTCGCCGCCGGCGTCGAGACGGCCGCAGCGTCGGCGCCCGGAGCCTCGGAAGAGGTGGGCGCGGACGCGCAGTGCTTCCGGGCGGGCGGCAGCCTTGTCGCTGTGCGGCGGAGCCCCGAGGCCCGGGGCCAGTTGCTCCGATTCCGGACCCGTGAGGCTTCGGGCCCTATCTTCGTTCTTGACGACGAAGAGGAGGACCAGTCCTGGGACGAGCTCCACAAGCGTGCGGAGGTGACAGTGGGGTTGCTCCGATCGTCGCTGGAGGTTCTCTGCGGGGACGTCCCCAAAATCCTTCAGGTAATGGTTTCAGGCATACCTTCTTGCTTCTGCGAGTGAGGCGTTCGTCGTGATATCTTGTTTTCCTTTCCAGGATCTGGCGGACCGGAGTGCTGCCAAGTCGTCGTTCATTCGCCGCGAGGCCGTCGTCTGGGGCTCGCTGCGGTCCCTGAGGACTTCGCTCGCCGGGGCTACCGCGCGCCTTTCTCAGCAGGACGCTAAGATAGCGGACCTCCAGTTGCTCTGCGCTGACCTGAAGGCCGAGGCGGCGGCAGCGCGCACGGAGGTGCTACAACGGCGGTCGGAGCTCGCCCAGGTTGCCGAGGAGCGGGACCAAACTCGGGGCCAGGCTGCCGAGGCCGAGAGCCGGGCCAAGATCCTTGCGGCCGATCTGGCCGCAGCCCAAGTCGCAGCCTCGGAGCAGCGCGTCCGAGCCGGAGGTATGGCTCGACCGTCCTCGGTTCTCGATCTTGTCCGTTCCTTCTGCTTGTGTTTGAGATCTTTCTTCTGGTTGTTCGCAGAGCTCGAGTCTGCCCTCGACGAGTCTGCCAAGGCGCTTGCCGAGGCGCTTGACGGGGCTGCTGAGCAGAGGGAGGCCGATCTCGCGGCCATGTTCGAGGCCGTCTCGGAGGTCTATCGGAAACTCGGTCCCGGCGACGTCCCTTCAGGAAGCTCTCCCCAAAGCCGTCTTCAAGCCCTAGGTGATTACGCGCGCGGTAAAGTCCGCGGGGCGCTGCACCACGGCGTCAGGCGGGCCTTCGCCGTGCTCGCTTCCCACTACGTCGTGGACTTGGAGCGGGTCAGCGAGGGGTACTGCCTGCCTGACGAAGACGAGGCGGCCCTGGCGGAGGTTCAGCGGCTCGACGCAGTCGGTGCGGGTCCGAGCGCGGCGCTGGCGACCGTCTTCGAAGCGGAGATTCTTCCTCCTGCGCCGCCGCCGGAAGCGGAGGTGAACCTTACCGACGGCGGGGGTGGAGTTGAGGGCGCGGCTCCTGCCCGAGGCGACGCCTGATTTTTGTTGGGACAATTTCTGTTGGATGTGTGATTTGCCGCGGCCACCGAGGCCTGGACATTTTACTTCTCTTCCTTGAAGTCATGCTCCTTTTCGTTTTGATTTTCGCGCCTGGCCCGTAGTGTCGACAACAGGGTGATTTCCCGAGCTGGGTCCTTTTTCGTGGCAGGCGACGAGTGAGGTGTCCCTAGCCCAGAGGCATAGGTGTTCCCCAGCTCAGTCGGTCTCGCCATTTACTCGTACCCAAGTTCGCTCCTCAGGACCCTGCTCCTGACGCATCCGGGAGAACGCAAAAAAAACCCTTCTTGACCGAAAAAAGAGTTTTTCTGACGCAGAACGGTACGTCCAAACTCGACGAGAGGGGTTCCCCCTCTTTAGCCCCCGAGGGAGGGTCGGGCTCTGCCGGGGCGAGGCCGACCCTTCCTTGATGACTGATTCTTATGTGTGAGTGGGGAAAGGGCGCAGCCCCCGGGCGTCGTTCGCGCAGAGGCCGTTTGGCGAGTCAGGCTCCCGCCCAGATATCCGTCGAGTGCTCGGTGACATCCCTCGGCATGCCGGGCATGCCCGAGGGACCCCACGCAAAAATGTCGACGTTTGCGCGAGGAAAGTCGACGAGTACTGCTTCTTATTTGGGGCCGAGCCCAGAACTGATCTGGACATGCTTGGAGGCGTCGCCACTGGGGTCGAGAGGGACGGCCTTGACCGTCTCCGCTGGCTCGAAGTTGCTGGCATGCCGCTTCACGTCCGGCACCTCTCGGGAGAGGCTTTCCAGGTCGGCAATGAGGGCCTCGGACTCGGCGAGGGCCTCGGCGTACTCCACGCACTCCACATCGCATTCGAATGCGTGCTTGTACGTGGGGCCGACGGTGATGACCCCGCTGGGGCCCGGCATCTTGAGCTTCAGGTAGGTGTAGTTGGGGATGGCCATGAACTTCGCGTAGCATGGCCTTCCCAACACTGCGTGGTAGGTCCCTCGGAACCCGACCACCTCGAACGTCAAAGTCTCCCTTCGGAAGTTGGAGGGTGTTCCGAAGCAGACAGGGAGGTCGAGCTGTCCGAGGGGCTGGACGCGCTTCCCGGGAATGATCCCGTGGAAGGGCGCAGCGCCTGCTCGGACCGATGACAGGTCGACGCGCAGGAGCCTGAGGGTCTCGGCGTAGATGATGTTGAGGCAGCTGCCTCCATCCATCAGGACCTTGGTGAGCCTGACGTTGCCGATGACGGGATCGACGACGAGCGGGTACTTCCCTGGGCTCGGCACGTGGTCGGGGTGGTCGTCCCGGTCGAAGGTGATGGGCTTGTCGGACCAGTCTAGGTAGACTGGCGCCGCCACCTTCACCGAGCAGACCTCCCGACGCTCTTGCTTACGATGCCGAGCCGAGGCATTCGCCGCATGCCCTCCGTAGATCATGAAGCAGTCGCGGACCTCTGGGAACTCTCCTGCTTGGCGATCCTCCCTTTTGTCGTCGTCGCGGGCCTTGCCACCCTCTGCGGGTGGCCCGGCCCTGTGGAAGTGGCGCCGAAGCATGACGCACTCCTCGAGGGTGTGCTTGACGGGCCCCTGATGGTAGGGGCACGTCTCCTTGAGTGCCTTGTCGAAGAGGTTGGCACCTCCGGGGGGCTTTCGAGGGTTCTTGTGCTCGGCGGCGGCGATAAGGTCTGCATCGGGAACGTCGCGTTTCGCTTGCGACTTCCTCCTGCCTTTCTCCTTGGCGCCGCGCGGAGCAGACGCCTCGGGAGCATCTTCCGACGGGCGGCCCTGGGGCTGCTTGTCCTTTCGGAAGATGGCCTCGACCGCCTCCTGGCCGGAGGCGAACTTGGTGGCGATGTCCATCAGCTCGCTCGCCCTGGTGGGGGTCTTGCGACCCAACTTGCTCACCAGGTCACGGCAAGTGGTGCCGGCGAGGAACGCGCCGATGACATCGGAGTCGGTGATGTTGGGCAGCTCGGTGCGCTGCTTCGAGAACCGCCGGATGTAGTCTCGGAGAGACTCTCCCGGCAGTTGCCGACAGCTTCGGAGGTCCCATGAATTCCCGGGGTGCACGTACGTGCCCTGGAAGTTGCCGGCGAAAGCCTGGACCAGATCTTCCCAGTTGGAAATCTGCCCCGGAGGCAGGTGCTCCAACCAGGCACGAGCGGTGTCGGAGAGAAACAGGGGGAGGTTTCGGATGATGAGGTTGTCATCGTCCGTCCCACCCAGTTGACAGGCCAGGCGGTAGTCCGCAAGCCACAACTCCGGTCTCGTTTCCCCCGAGTACTTTGTGATAGTAGTCGGGGGTCGGAATCGGGGCGGAAACGGCGCCCGCCGAATGGCTCGGCTAAAGACCTGCGGACCGGGTGGTTCGGGCGAGGGACTCCGATCCTCCCCGCTGTCGTAGCGTCCCCCACGCCTGGGGTGATAGCCTCGGCGCACCCTTTCATCGAGGCATGCCCGACGGTCGCGATGAGGGTGCTCGTCGCCGAGGTGGCCCGGGGCCGCAGGCGCGGTGTTGCGCGTGCGCCCGGTGAAGACCGAGGCTTCCCGCGTGAGTCGGGAAGTCGCGGCACGAGGTTCCGAGGGGTATCCCTGCCTGCGGGAGGCAGAGCTCTCGACCCGTCGGGCCGCAGCGCCTTCCAGGAGATGCTTGAGTTCTCCCTGGATTCGCCGACCCTCGGTGGTTGATGACTCCGGCATCGCGCGGAGGAGCATCGCTGCGGCGGCCAGGTCCTGACCGGTTCCGCCGGACGCGGGTGGCGGTCTGTCCCTGGCATCGTTGGCGATGCGGTGCTGGAGACCTTGGGGCAGGTGACGTATTCCTCCGGCTAGAGGCTGGCTCGCCCATACCTGCCCGATGTTCTGGCGGATTGCCTCGAGCGCTCCTGCTCCCTCATCGAGCCCGGCCTGCGCCCCGCGGACTTGCTCGAGCTGTGGGTCGTGACCCCCCGCCGGAACGGGGACCACAGCTAGCTCCCGCGGGATGTCAGCGCGAGGCGCTGGCCTAGGGGGATCACCATCCTCCGGCATGCCGAGACAGCCGCCTCCGGAGGGATCCCCTAGCTCGATGTGGAAACATTCGCGGCTCGGGCCACAGTCCTTGTCGCCAAGGCTGCGGCTGCCGTCGGAACATTCGGAGAGGCAGTAGTCACACGCGGTCATGAAGTCCCGCATGGCACTGGGGTTGCCAGATCCGGAGAAATCCCAGCAGATGCTGGGGTCGTCATCTTCCTCGGACCCAGAGGGTCCGTAGGTCGAGACACCCGTCAATCGGTCCCAAGGCGACCGCACACGAAACCCCAGAGAGGTTGCACTCGCCTCAATGTGAGCGCCCGCCAAAGCGAGGTCGCCAGGCGGGCTGAGGTCGAGTCGAAATGACGAAAGATGGGGAGCAGTCGGTACCTTTTTGCCGACGAGGAGCGACGAAGTCACGTCGGGGGCTGACCGCGCCGTCGTCTTGGGTACGAGGGCGACGTCCTGCAGGCCCTCCGTGAGCGTGCTGGCGTCGTCCATCTGCTCGGGGTCGACGTGTTGCGGGGGGTTGGCGCTCGCCTTCGCCTCGAACGCGAGGGCGACGCTTGGCGTGTCCTCCGTTGAGGCGCCGGGGATGTCGATTTGCTCGACAGCCGTCGAAGCGCGGCCTCCCGCTCGGCCCTGGTTGCCCCTCCTCCTCCTCCTCCGATGGCGAGGGAGAGGATGGGGCGAGCTCGAAAGTCGTCCTTCCCCCACGCGGGAAAGGCGTCGTCGATTCCGCCGCCGGCGGGCGGGTTGTCCGCCACCATTGTCGCTGTCGCGCGGCGGTGGAAGGAGTATCATGTCGTAGCTGCCGTCGAAGGACATGAACTCGAGACTCCCGAAACGGAGCACCGTCCCGGGTTGAAGAGGTCGTTGGAGACTGCCCATCTGGAGCTTGACGGGAAACTGCTCGTCAACACGCAGCAGGCCCCTACCTGGCGCGCCAACTGTCGGCGTTCCGAGACCGGGGGGTCCCCGAGCAGACGAGTGAGTGTGCCGCGTGCCCCAGCCCAGATGGGTCGAGCGCGTGGGCGAGCGCGAAGGGGGGAACAGAGAGAGGTCGGTGGCCGGAGCCGGGTCGTGAGGGAGTCGGAGAATTCCCGCGGCCTTCGTGTTCGTCCCGCGCCCAGGTCGGGTGCGCTTGCAGTAGGGGGTTACAAGCGTCCGCGCGAGGTGAGGGGAGCGAGCGGCCCCGAGAGAGCGCCTGCCCCTGCCCTTCGTCCCCGCGAGGCCAACCTTCTCTAAGAAGGCCCTGGTCCTTCCTTTTATAGTCGTAAGGAGAGGATCCAGGTGTACAAGATGGGGGTGTAGCAAGGTGCTACGTGTCTAGCGAGGGAGAGCTAGCGCCCTAAGTACATGCCTAGGTGGCAGCCGGAGAGATCTTGGCACCCTGTTGGTGTGGCGTCGTGGCTGTTGGAGGAGTAACGGAGCCGGACGGAGGGACAGCTGTCGGAGTGGCTGGACCCTTGCTGACGTCCTCCTGCTTTCGTAAGGGAGCTGAGAGCCACCGTCGTCATGGTCTAGCGGGGCGCCATCATTTGCCTATCTGGCGTAGCTGGCCAGATGGGACACCGGTCTTGTTCTCTGCGACCCAAGTCGGCTCAGGGCAGGGTGATGATGACGCTTCCTGTTGACGTGGCGGTCTCGTGTCCTAGGTCGGGCGTCGTGGAGGCTCCTCCGAAGCCGAGGTCGAGTCCGTCCTGCAAGACAGAGGCAGAGTCCGAGCCCTGGGTCGGGTGAGGTGGAGATCGTTCGGCAGAGGCCGAGGCGGAGTCCGAGCCCTGGGTCGGGCGAGGCGGAGTTCGTCGTCTTCCGGGGCCTTAGCCCGAGTCCAAGCCCTGGGTCGGGCGGAGCGGAGTTCGCCGTCTTCCGGGGCCTTAGCCCGAGTCCGAGCCCTGGGTCGGGCGGAGCGGAGTTCGCCGTCTTCCGGGGCCTTAGCCCGAGTCCGAGCCCTGGGTCGGGCGGAGCGGAGTTCGCCGTCTTCCGGGGCCTTAGCCCGAGTCCGAGCCCTGGGTCGGGCGGAGCCTCCTATGGCACCTCTGGCGAAGTCTGGTCGCCCGTCGGTCTTACCTTTTGCGTTAAACGCCCTAGTGACTTGGTCGGTTGGCGCGGTGATTTAGTCAGGGTTACTTCTTATCGAAGGCGGGGCCTCGGGCGAGCCGGAGATGCGTCTGCCGTGAAAGAGGAGGCCTCAGGCGAGACGGAGTCATCTTAGGGTCGGCTGCCCTCGCCCGAGGCTAGGCTCGGGCGTGGCGTGATCGAGTCACTCGTATGGACTGATCCCTGACTTAATCAAACCCATCAGGCCTCTGCAGCTTTATGCTGATGAGGGTTACCAGCTGAGAATTAGGCGTCTTGAGGGTACCCCTAATTATGGTCCCCGACACTATTGCTTTGGCAAGCCAACCTCAGGCATCTTGGCAACAGCCTCCACCTCCACCACTAATGCAACCCGCATATCCCCAAGGCCAGCAGCCAGAAGGGAGCCAGCACACTCACCAGCAGCGAGACTTCAGGAAGCAGTCCGAAGCTCGCACAGTCAACAGTACTGTGCCAGAATCGAAGCACATCTACTAAGAGATATCCTACCTCTGAAACAGTTTTTACATTTGTCATCATTTTCCTTTTCAATAAAGAGCAATCATTGAAAGCCTAGTTCTTTTGTTGTTTTCAATTTCTCGTAATACTCTTCGTCATTGTCATGATATAATATACCTTCTTCACAGACTCATGAAGTTCCAAAAGTCAGTAAAACACGAAAGTTGTTCTCAAGAGAACGCGGGGTTCACAACTATATTACAAGTTTTGCCGAAGCAACAAAAAGTCGTTCTAAGGAACGCAGTGTAAGTTTTGCCGAAGCAACAAAAAGTCGTTCTAAGGAACGCAGTGTAAGTTTGCCGAAACAAACAAAAAGTCGTTCCTTAGGGAGCGCAGCGTAAGTTTTCTGCTCAAAAATCGTTCCAAAGGGAATGCAGAGCTTACAGCGAAAAATAAACGCTGATTCCGCCGAAGTATAAGGCGAAGCGCAAAAAGTCAACGCGAATACCGCCGAAATAAAAGGCGAAGAAGCTCCTAAGGAAAACTTACAGCGAAAAGTCAGCGCTGATACACCGAAAAATAAGCGGTGAAGCCGAAAAATAAACGGCAATGAGATTGTGTGTTCTACTGTGGGAATGTGTGTGTATCTTCGGCACAAACATCATTTGCCTACCATAACATCATTTACATCATTTGCATAACATGACATCATACATCATATTGCATCAATGGCACAAGAAGGGGTTACAATGTTGATCTTTGGAAATTATTTCGAAGAAGCTGTGCCAAGGCACAAAATAAGTTTTGAAGTAGTACATCTTTATCAACTTCAATATCAAAGGAGATCTATTGCTTACGAAGCATAATATTTTCGCGGAATATGGATATTCTTCACGAAGCATGAAAAGAAGGGAAGATGTTTTTTCGCCGAAGGCTCAAAAACGGTATGTACGTAAAGTTTCATGCATCGTAAAGAACTGAATTACAAACAACTTATATATTACATTCAAAACTATAAAATATTACACACTTTGTTCAGCAAATATTACATCAATATTCCGAATGTTTTTACAACAATAGCTATTCTTCTTTTAAAACTGCTTCCGCAGCTTCGTTTAGTAGTTGAGTCACAGCTTCGTCCAGAATAGCTTCGGCCATCTTAGTAATTTCATCTTTCTTTTTTGCTTCGGGGTCGGCCAATGACTCGAAGGGCTCTGGGGAGGAGATAGTTCAGCTGCGATACAAAATATGAATAAGTTCGAAGTCACAAAAATAAAACATAAAGTTAAAAACAATTAGGCAATACCTATCCGCCTCTCAAGTTCCACAGCTTTCTCAGCTACCTTCGTTGTTTCTCTCGTATCGTGAGTATCTTTTTCGCTCTTTTTTATTATCTCATGGGCCATCCCTCGGCCGCCATTTTCCCAAACGTCAGTAAAGAATTTTCCGCCAACTAAGCTTGCTTCGGCCGAGGGATCCTTCGTGTCGTCAATAGAGAAATCAGCTTCGGTTTGGGCCAGAATCTTCACATGTTCGCATCCTGCTTTCTCCAAAATGGATGCGACTCCTCTTGCACTAGAAAAGGCGTAGACGCCCTCACGGCCACTCAAAACTTCCTCAAAAGCTTCAGCTTCGCCGCTAATCCATTCAATTGGACCTTTGGGATCGCCCAGTACGAAGTTGTCTTCATTTGAATATGCGCTAATATTGGCGAAGCTAGTTTTTATCTTTTGTACACATGCTACAGATTTTTCATAGTATCTTTCTTTTGAAGAGCGAAGCTCTACAACTGTTTTTCCTAGTAATTTTTTCAGTAGTCACTGGCGTCTCGGTCAGCTTCGGCAATAGCACATTTTAATTTTGCCTCTACCAGCTGTTTCCGGAGATCCTCAATTTCGCTTATCTGGGCTTCAGCTTGGGCTTTGGAAGTAGCTTCGTCTTCTTTTATTTTCTTCAACAATGAGTTTAAAATCTTATCTTTTTCAAGACCTTCGTTCCTTAGTTCAATTACTTCGGAACGAAGGTTGTTCAAAGCTATAGTACATCCTTCATCTTCGACACTTTTTTGTGCCCTGAGGGCGTTGCTAAGAATGAGGCCTTGCGAAAGAAGTGTGGAATTAAGTATAAGCAGATAAAATAAATCTTGGTTTTTTAATATAAAAAAATTCATTCTCATACCTTTAGGCTATTATATGCTAAGTTGTCCGTCAGTTCATCTTTCGATGGCACCGAAAGTCCATCTTCTAGCGTCGGGAATCCAAAGCTTTTGCCCATCTCCCGGCAGACAGAAATTTCCTTACTGTCTGGGAGACAATACAAGAAATCTCCTTCTCCGCTGTCATTAAAAATCAATGCCTCCTTTGGATATTTCAATTTTTGGGCATAAAATTGAGCTTCTCGCTTTTCTTTTTCAGACAACCTTTTTCCCGAAGCATGTCGTACAATATAATCGACAATTTCGGAAGATGCTTCGGGAGTAGGAGTGACAGCTTGTTCTGAAAGAGTCTGTTCTGAAGCTTCTTTTTCCAGGGATTTCTTCTTGGCGGGCTCTGAGGGCCCAGCTTCGGTCTCGGCATGACTTTTTGCAGCTTCGGCTTCAGTTTGTTTTGTTTCAATTCGCGTTTTTGAAACTTTGGCTGTTTTTCTTGGAGTAGAGCTTGTAGTCTTTATTTCCTCCAGTACATCTAGTACGTGGACCATACTTTTCCTCTTCGGGGTAACTGTAAGATCTTTTTGTGCCTTCGGCACTGTCACCTCTGCTGAAGGACTTGTAACTTCTGATATCTTTGTTCTCTCGACCTCTGTCTCTTTAACATTATCGACCTTTGGCTCACCCAATTTGGCCAACGGTGCCTTCGGCGTTGCAGCTGGCTCTTCAGTCTTCTGCATAAGCGCAGTTTCTTTGGCTTCGGTAGCCGAAGAGGTCTCACCGCCAAATTCGGGCACTGTGGCCGTTTCAATGTAGCATGGTCGGTGTGTGAGAACCTTCACTTTTTTCCTCTTCGGCGCAGGCTCACTAAAGGCAGTCGAAGCAACATCCTTCACAGGAGTCGCACCTTTTCTTTTTTGACCCCGTAGTGGGTAGCGGTAGTCAGGATACATGAACCCAATAGCATCAAAAACTCTGTTTAGTCTCTTCTTTTTCCGGTTCCCGAAGGCCGCAGACAACGCGTTATCTTCTGCTCTGGAGTACGGCCCAACCAATTCATCACTTGTAGCTTCGATACATTTCAACCAGTCATCATCCGGCTCAACAAACTTACCTTCATATCTGAAGGTGTACTTTAACCGAACTAGCTCTCCTTCGCCAGTCTTATCGACAGTCTCCTTCGGCATTTCCCAGTTTTCTACAAGTGGCCATACTCTAAAAGCTATATGCTCCTGGATCAGGTCCCTTGTCCCGATGAAAGAATAAACTATGCCGAAGGCTCTTTGGCATCCTTTGGCCACCTCGTCAATCTCTACCTTCGGTTTTCGAAGGCCGAAGCGCTGCCAGATATGGCGCATGATTATTTCTTTAATGTCTTCTCATGCCTTTAAATCATTTTTCACATAGAACCATTCTTTCATCCAGTCTCCGGGCCACCTCTTCCGAAAAGTCGGTACTGGGGAGCTTGAGCCGGAGCGGGCAACGAAGCTATAGCAGCCAAAATTATTATGATACTGCTCTTTACCCCAGGGCTTCGTCTCATATAGCAGTTCGTGCATACTGCAGAAGCTTTTTGCATTTGGCTCCAAGCCTTGGCTCCTCACAGCCCAGATGAAGATTCACATTCTTATGATTGCTTTGGGAGTAATTTGGTGAAGAAAAATTTGGAATATCTTTAAAACTTCAACTACAAATCCGCTTAAAGCGAACCGAAGCCCAACTTTGAAAAAGCTTCGGAAGATTACGACTTCATTCTCTTCGGGAGTAGGAGCAGTCTTGTCTCCATTGTCAGCCCTCACCAGAGACATATCTCGAAAATATCTCCCCCTCATATTGTCAAGATGACTCTGCTTAATAGTTGATTTTCCGAAGACTGCGTGACTTGGTCGCCACGGTCGATCTTCGGAGTCCTCACCCCCACTTTCAACATCATAACTGTCACTATCACCGGTGTCTTCAGATAAACCTTCTAGAATCTCCCTAGTGATCTTCTCTGTATTTGTCTTTGCTATTGATTCAGGAAACCCAAGATTCTTCTCCTCAGAAAGACTCAGCTTCGTTGCGGCAATAGCTTTTTTATCTTCAGTCATCTTCGGAAATATTGAAAAAGTACTCTCAAGGCCGAAGCTTAGAAAATTTAAAAACCAAGCAAGTGTTGGTGCGCAAGAGCTAAAAATTGAGAAAGCAAGAGCAGATGGAAAGAAAGCGTGCCAAATGTGCTCGCGGTGTGCTCTTATTTATACGCCTAGTGCGTTGCAAGTGGGAGGGCCCCGCTTGTCATTGACTGTTGCTATTCTAGCAAAGGGAAGGTGTTTTTCCGGACCTTCGGCTTAAGGCCTTCGTCCATATCGCAATCTGAATTTATCATTCTAACAAATTAATATTGCGAGGGGCTACTGTTGGGGGCCTTCGGCTTCCGAAGGTCCTCAAAAACATGATTTAACAATGTTTCTGGAGTATGATACATGAACAGGTACCTTCGGACTTATGTCAAAACCACAGTGTGAAGAAGCATAAAGAATACGAAGGATGGCGCATAGCCGAAGCTATGCACAGAGGAGCTTCGACATGATAGCAGAAAAGGAAACCGACTTAAAGAGGAAAAGGCAATTTAGACCCTGATGGATTACTATAGAGTTATTAGCAAATGTAAAGGACATGGGTGTAATTTTACATGGGCTGCGTCCCGTGCCTATAAATAGATGAACAGTGCTCCCGTACTGTTCATGCGGACTTGGCATTTTGCTTTTGCGTCACGCTTGTACTTTTACCTTCTTTCAAGCCGAAGGTACCTTTGTAATTTATTATCATTCTATTTTTCCATAATAATGAAATAGAAATGAGTTGATGGTAATACATAACTGTTTATGTTACTTTTTGTATTTCATATGTCTCCTTCGTTATTTATATGTTATATTGACGAAGGTACGTCCTCCATAACCTTCGTCCGAAAATCATTATCTCTCAAGGGAAATAATGCTTCGAAGGACGAAGGACTTTAATGTTTAACATTTTCTGTGTTGCCTTGTTCTTAACTCATAGCATTTGAGAGAAAGTCCCAACAGGGGTCTACGACCGTCTCGCCCATCTATCCGGAGCATCACGAGCACTAAAGTACCACCATTAGCGCGTCGTCTACGTCTGGGAAGGAAAGAAAGTTGTCGCGCCCCTCACATTGCCTCCACTGCCGCTCGGTGCTCGCCGTGGGGGTTGGGGTACCTCGTTATCACGCGGTGATCACATATCGCCTGGCCCTTGGTCGCCGGGTTCTTCAGTGTCCTAGGAATTGCTCATCGGAGCTGTGATTCCGTGCCTCACCGTGCACCGAATCTATGGCTACATGCTCGAAGGTACCATGCCTTTCCTGGTGTCCACCATCCTCCTCACTTCGCGTTGCATCCGTTGATTCGCGGATTAGGGCGTCGGCTATGGCCTCGCCGGCGGGCTGCGCCGCCATGGGTTTTATTTGTGTTGTCGTGCTTTGGCGTTTGGAGGAAGAAGAACGACGTGGGGCCATGGGATAGGAAATGGGCAGCTAGTATTAAATTGGCTGCATACCCTTTCACCCATTGAACTCGGATCGTGGATCGTCCATCCGACGGTCAGGGTGGAACATAGTCGTGGGAAGTTTTCGGCCGTAGATCTCGAATCCTGTGGCCCGCGTCGTGTTCTGGTTCACTTAATGGCTGGGGGTAATCTGGGCCATTCGACTAAGATCTGTTGGATGACATCCGAGGATACCCCTTTGTGGCGTAAGTTTTACATAAGAAACCCTGATCTTTTAATATATCAACCCGCAGTACACCAAAGTGCGAGTTCCATTACAAATTAGTCCAGGTTTTCACGGTTTTAACCCTGAGGTCAGGGGTATTTGATACCGCAGTCCTTGGCCATTGTTTTAAGTAAATAAGAATCTGGAAAATGAATTATAATACAAAAATAAATCCAATAATCATAGGAAATTCATATCTTACTCGTTTTAACTTTGATTTGATCCATTTCAGTTGCGTTAGCTTCGTAATAAAATTATCTACACATTAGTAACCCTACTTTATCATGCAACATGTTTTTAAATATTTAATTTGTTTACCCTATGTTCATCCGATTAACTTCTCTAATTAAAATTAAAGTAATGTTTTCAGTCCCTGGTTATGATTTGATTTGATTAAAATTTGTTTTCTAATCAAGATGGATTAAAATTAAATTAATGGTTTCTAAGGAATATGTTTCTTGCATGATCCATTAATCAACCTAGACATCGTTTTCATATTTGATCACATAAAACTTCTGAAGACCACATCTTTTAACCGTAATTCCGATTTTAGTGCTTCTCGAACCTACGATCTCGTAGCATCGCGTAGAATATTATTACGCAGTTTGTTCTTATGTTTGGTGTGATGTTAATTTTTCCTATACCATATTTGTTTGTATTGCTATGAATAGCATTGAGGTCACGAGAATCTGAAAATCATCCTAGTACCTGGAATCTCGAGTCCCAAGCAAGTTGTGCCCTTGATCACTTCTATTTACCCAATAATGTTCCTATTAATCATTATGGTCTGCACATGTTAATTTTGATGGGACCCAATAGGTTGCCCTAATTTGACTATCTCATGCCTTGTTTACCACTGAACTTTTGGGTAGTACTTGTTATTGCTTTATGTGTATTTGGGCACTGAGATACACATTATTCATGATCACGCTTTTATCAATTTGTTATTTATTGTTCATGATAAGATCATTATGCTAATTGGAACATGGAGCGACCACCCGGTAAAATAGTGCTACCACAAGGGTGGTATGAGACATCCTTGGCTGACTAATTAGGAAAGCTAATGGATGACTACCTTACCCGAAAGGGGCAAGGGCAGTAGGGGAGTGGTTAGTGTAGGGTGGTCCTTGGGTTCATTTTGCTGTGATGGCGGTCAAGCGAGGGATCCCTGCGTTGGAGCTTCCTAGAAACTATATCGGGTTTTCTGAAGCTAGTGGAACTTTGTAAATACCTCGTAGTGTTACCCTGCCTCGCTTCATTGGTAGAGGTGTATGGGATTCATGACCCCTTGGCAGATGGGTAACATAACTTGTGGGTAAAGATGTGCAACATCTGCAGAGTATAAAACTGGTATATCAGTCGTGCTCACGGTCATGAGCGGCTCGGACCCTCAAATGATTAATTTATGGAACTAAACAAAATAGAAATGGGCACCTCTTAATGAAATTCTTGTATTTGTATTCAAATTTGTGAAACAAGTTTGAGTTTAAAAAAATAGAATTTGAAAATATAAGGGGAATAGAAAAGAAAAGGATGGGAATTTTAAGGAAACCATTTATTCCTCCCATAAATACATAACAAGGAAAATAATAAATAATAATATTGGAAACAATAGAGGTTATCTTCACATTAGTATTAATTTTGACACGTGGGAAAACTGAAAGTGCAAAACAGGAATTTGAATTTGGTTTGGATATTTCAAATGGAAAGTAGAAATGAAAATATGAAAGACAAAGGAAAACCTCACTTGCACCTGGGCCACTATCCTGACCCTGGCCTAGTACGACGGCCATCTGGGCCACTATCCCGGCACTGGCCTAGTACGGCGGCCATCTGGGCCACTCCCGTCAGCCCAACTCCTCCCCTCATCGCGCTCACGCGCATGCTGACAGCATCCACCGACTGGTGGCCCGGGTAGTTCAGCGGCTCAACTCTCACGACCCACTCGTCTGGTCGCACCACGTACTACCCTGGGTCGCTGTCAGTGGGTCCCACTGGTCAGACCTATCTGCTTCATTCCAGCTCGTGCGCACCCGAACGGACTCTGTCTTCTTCGCTGTATACGCAAGCACAGACACAGATCTCAACAAACCCCACTAGCATCTTCCCTGGATTTCGTCCATGCTCATGGGACTCCATGCTATATAATCTGGGGGTCCGCGACCGTCTCGCCCATCTATCCGGAGCATCGCGAGCACTAAAGTACCGCCATTGGCGCGTCGTCTACGTCTGGGAAGGAAAGAAAACTGCAACGCCCCTCACCTTGCCTCCACTGTCGCTCAGTGCTCACCGAGGGGGTCGAGGTACCTCGTTATCGCGCGGTGATCACACATCGCCTGGCCATTGTCGTCGGGGTCGTCGGTGTCCCGGGAATTGCTCATCGGAGCTATGATTCCACGCCTCGTCGTGGACCGAATCTATGGCTACATGCTCAAAGGTACCATGCCTTCCCTAGTGTACACCGTCCTCCCCACTTCGTGTTGCACCTGTTGATTCCCGGATTAGGGCGTCGGTGCGTCGGCTATGTGAAAGTTGCCTAGAGGGAGTGAATAGGCGAAACCTAAAATTTATAAACTTTAAACACGCACTAAGGTCGGGGTTAGTGTTAGAATTAAATCAGAGTACGAAAGATAGTTCTCCTTGCTATGAGTTGCTCAGTTAATGCGGATAATGTTTTGGAGCAAACTCAAATCTATATGAGCAAGGGAACTTTTAGAGAGAGGAAAGAGGGGGAAGAAATCAAGTGAAGATCAACAAGTGAACACAGTGATTTGTTTACCAAGGTTCGGTTCCAAAGAACCTAGTCCTCGTTGAGGAGGCCACAAAGACCAGGTCTATTCCAACCCTTTCCCTCTCTCAATCGGTCACTCAGACCGGTCGAGTGCTTTTTCTCAATCTCATGGGTCATTAAGACCCCGCAAGGATCACCACACAATTAGGTGTCTCTTGCAAGCTTTAAAAAACACTTAGAGAGCATAGAGAGAGATGATGAAAGCACGATTAAGAAAGCCAAGCAACAAGAGCGACAATTCAAACAAGAATCGCACTCTCTCAAGTCACTAATCACTAATGATCACTTGTCTCAATTGTGGAACTTGGAGGGATTGGAAGCTTTGAATGTGTCTTGGAATGGATTGCTAGCTCTTGTATTGAATGTGTATGAGTGGAATGCTTGGATATAGTGAATGGAGGTGGTTGGGGTTGTATTTATAGCCTCCAACCACTTCCTAGCCGTTGCTCCCTTTCTGCCGACCGCGGACGATCCGTGCCCCTGGTCCGGATGGTCTACCCCTACACATCAAAGGCTGAAATCGCAACGGTCAGCAGTAACAGCTATATCAACGGCTATAGAGCATTTAATGCGTCATCAGATGTCAGATAAAGCAGTCATGGACGGTCCGGCCATGCACCCCGGACGGTCCGCGAGGACGCTAAAAATGCATTTTACTGAACCCGTCACCTTCGTGTTTTTCTGGTTTTTCAACAATCGGACAATTCGCGCCTGAGGCCGGATGGTCCGCGCTTGGTCTTGGACGGTGCTCGCTTCTCCATCGAACGGTCCGTAGTGTTATCGTGTGTTTTTGCAGTGTTCCTGTCCGAGGCTCACCCTGGTGTCGCGGACGGTCCGCCGCAATGGACCGGACGGTCCGCGCATAGGTGTTTTTCCAAAAATCTTCTCCTGTCCAGAATAATCTACGGTATTCCGAACAGTCAACTTAGACTAGTTGTAGATGAACTTATCCACCTGATAAATGATCAACTCGGCAAACTAGTTAGTCCATAAGATTTGTGATGGTCGTCAAACACCAAAATCGATTATAGGAAATGATTAAGCCCATTTCCCTTTCACTATGGACTCACCGGCGGGCTGCGCCGCCGTGGGTTTTATATGCATCGTCGTGCTTTGGCGTTTGGAGGAAGAAGAACGACATGGGACCGCAGGATAAGAAATGGGTGGCTAGGATTAAATCGGCTGCGTACCCTTTCACCCATTGAACTAGGATTGTGGATCGTCCATCCGACGGCCAGGGTGGAACATATTCGTGGGCAGTTTTAGGCCGTAGATCCCGAATCCTATGGCCCGCGTCGCATTCCGGTTCACTTAATGGCTGGGGGTAATCTGGCCCATTCGACTAAGATCCGATGGATGAGATCTGAGGATACCGCTTCGCGATGTCAGTTTTACATAAAAAACCCAGATCTTTTAATATATCAACCTGCAGTACACTAGAGTGCGAGTTCCATTACAAATTATTCCAGCTTTTCACGGTTCTTATGTTTGGTGTGATGTTAATTTAGCCTATACCATATTTGTTTGTATTGCTACGAATAGCATTGAGGTCACGAGAATCTAAAGATCATCATGGTACCTGGAATCTCGAGTCCCAGGCAAGTTGTGCCCTTGATCACTTCTATTTACACAATAATGTTCATGTTAATCATTATGATTTGCATAGGTTAATTTTGATGGGACCTAATAGGTTACCCTAGTTTGACTATCTTCATACCTTGTTTACCACTGAACTTTTGGGTAGTACTTGTTATTGCTTTATGTGGATTTGGGCATTGCGATACACATTATTCATGATCACGTTTTTATTATTAGTTTGTTATTTACTGTTCATGATAAGACAATTATGTTAATTGGAACATGGAGCGACCACCCGGGAAAACAGTGCTACCACAAGGGTGGTATGGGACGCCCTTGGCTGACTAATTAGGAAAGCTAGTGGAGGACTACCTTACCTGAAAGGGGCAAGAGCAGTATGGGAGTGGTTAGTGTAGGGAGGTCATTGGGTTGATTTTGCTGCGATGGCGGTCAAGCAAGGGATCCTTGCATTTTAGCTTCCTAGAAACTGTAACGGGTTTTCTGAAGCTAGTGGAACTTTCTAAAGGCCTCATAGTGTTACCATGTCTCGCTTCCTTGGTAGAGGTGTATGGGATTCATGACCCCTTGTCAGATGGGTAACATGACTTGTGGGTAAAGATGTGCAACCTCTGCAGAGTGTAAAACTGGTATATCAGCCGTGCTCACGGTCATGAGCGGCTTGGACCCTCACAAGATTAATTTATGGAACTAAACTCAAATTGTCATATGCATTGTATCACGGGTGTTGTTATCAATTTTGATCTATTACTTATTTGGGTTGGTATCTACTTACATTAGGTAACTGCTAATAAAATTTTGACTAACTTTAAAAGCAATGCTTAGCTTTAATCATCCTCTTTGGTAAGCCTTACACTTGACATGAGCTCCCACCTTTGGTGAGTTCATGCACATTACAACCCACAACTTGTTGAGCGATGAACGTATGTGATCTCACCCTTGTTGTCTCACCCCCACAGGTCAAGAATAGGTACCACAGGATGAGGCGGATGGAGGATGCTGTGATGAGTTCGAGAGAGGTCTAGGCCGTCATCTCCCAGTCAACTTTGGGTTGCTGGATCGTTGTCTTCATATGATGTAAATATTTATTTATTTTGTACATAATTTCTATTATATAGCAAAGATGTGACATTCGTTTCTGTACCATGATTCATCATATGTGTAAGACTTGGTCCTAACACACCTGGTGATTATGTTCGTGCCCGGGTCTTGGTGCCCCGAAACCCGTGTGTGACATCAAGTATGAAGGTAAGTTCTAGACACTTAGTCATTTGTTTTATGTGCTAAGCATGCTTGTCTAAGTGCTAGTAACTCAGTTAAGTAAAGTCCAAAAGGAGCAAAAGAAGTTAAGCTGAAACAGCCAGACTTGCACCAGCCTGCGGGTGCACCAGACAGTGTTCGATGCCTAGGCTGGAACGTCGACGAACTCGTTGCTCTCGAGAATTGCTTGGGACGCTGTGGCTAAAATTCATCGAACTGTCTGGTATGCACCAGACTGTCCGGTGAGCCATCAGCGCCCGCGCCAATGGTCAGTAGCGCAATCAACGCGCAATCAACGGGCGACGCGTGGCCCGAGCCAACGGTCACCAGGCCGCACCGGATTGTCCGGTGTGCCAACAGACTGTCTGGTGTGCCACGAGGGATGGTGGCTGCAACGGTCGGCTTCGCCAAAGAAGGAAGGAAATCAGCATTGTTCACTGTCCGGTGTGCCCACGGACAGAAGGCAACTATTGCCTACCAAATGCAGCTCCAACGGCTCCTAGCTGCCTTGGGGTTATAAAAGGGACCCCTAGGCGCATGGAGCAGCACATAAAGCCTCCATTGAATATCCTAAGACGCCTAGACTCTGCAAGCACGCATTTGATTCGTTGTGTTTGAGATTTGAGCACTTGTTTGAGCTGTGAACTCATTGTGCTGTGTTTTGTGCTTGGTTCTTGACTTGTGTGCTTGTTGTTGCTGTGACTCTAGCTCTTGTGTGTGTTTTTATTCCCACCTTACTGTTGTGGTTTTATTATGATCAATATTATAAGGGTGAGAGGCTCCAACTTGTGGAGATTCCTCACAAAAGAGAAACATTTGCTATAAGGAAGAAAACTGTGGCATTCAAGTGGATCATTGGATCGCTTTAAAGGGGTTGAGTGCAACCCTCGTCCATTGGGATGCCACAACATGGAAGTAGGTAAGTGTTCTACTTGGCCGAACCATGCGATAAAAATCGGTGTGTCACCTGTTGTTATTATTGTGCGATTCTCTATTTCTTCTCACTCGATAATTGCTCTAAGTTTAATACTCATCTTGTGAAGAGCAATTAAGTGAAGAAGTTATCTCCCTCTCTAGACATAGCACCTTGGTTTTGATTTCACTAACATTTCATAAACCAAGTTTGTGTTGTTTAGTGATTTTTACAGGTTCACCTATTCACCCCTCTAGGTGCTCTCAAAACTACCTTAAGTGATAAAACAAATCGCAAAAATTATAAAGTGGTCAATTTGTTTTTTTAAAAATCAACATTGCCATATATTTATGAATGAAGGGAGTATTATCTATACTACTGTATTAATCTCTACTATATTAAAGCATTAGTTTTAACTGTCATTCTGCATCATCTTTTTAAAAATAACCCCCACGGCTATTTCAAATTAACCCGTTCGTCCCCTCCGCGGCTCCGGCCCAGGCACGACACACCGACATGCTAACAGACCGTTAGCGCATCGAACCATTTGGTTAAATCAGCGTAAAATATTATAAAATGCTATGCAGGATGTGGGGTTTGAACCCACGCCCTAATGAAAGAAGGGCGGGAGACATTGGGTGAAGCTGTTTAACCAGTAGAACATCATACTCATATGTTTTTAAGATTAAATATAAATCTCTATCTCTATTATATTAAAACACCAGTTTCAACGGTCGTTCCGCATCATCTTTTTACAAATAACCTCTCACATCTATTTCAAATTAATCCGCCCGTCCCCTTCGCGCAACCAACCTCCACATCCCAAACCACACGGGTCGCAGCTCCGGCCTAGGCATGACACACCGGCCTGCTGACAGCCCATTAGCCCATCAGGCCATTTGGTTAAATCAGCGTAAAATATTAAAATGCGGTGCAGGGGATGAGGTTTGAACCCAGGCCCTATAATGGAAGAAGGGCGAGAGACATTGGGTGAAGCTGTCTAACCAGCAGAACATCATGCTTAGGCGTTTTAAATATTAAATATAAATGTACACATGTATATACGTTTTTTTGTAAAATAAAAATAATCGTGTCAGGTTGGGCCAGCACTACGGGCCGAGGCTACGGCCCAAGTATCGCACGACGCTCGTGCCAGGGTGGCCTAGGTACTATTAAATGAGTCGTGACTCGGGACGGCCTGCCAGACACGACTCATTTGACCATCTATACCTCCGCACGATAATATTGGTCCTCGCCTCAGTTGCCACCACCTCGTTCGCTATTCTGTTTCTTTTCTCTATCCCCTTATGCCTCCACCTCCGCGTCACTCCATTCTCGGCAGAGGGCGTGGGAGCAGGCGCCTCCTTCCCGTATTCGATCGACACCAGCTTCGACACCGACCCGCTTAGTAGCTATTGCACGTTCACGAGGACGTTTCACAACATGCACGCACCATCGTTTTCACCGTCGTCGGACGTCCCATTCGTCTTCCCGCCTTCACCCTATTCTTCCTCCCCAACCTGCTGCCCCGTCCACGGCCGCAGCTGTGAGCCGACCGACGTTCGTCGACGAGGGTACGGGGCGATTCGGTCTTGCTCCTGGCCTTTCTCCGCGCGTGCTGTCGAAGAGGACACGGTGGCGCCTGCCACGCTTAAGTTATCTTGTCGATGAGGAGTCCAGGTCTGAGATATTGGACAACCAAGACCCGTAGCGCGACAGCAGTCGGCATATGCTACGGAGTTGATGATAGTGTTGTGTCACCTCGGCGGTTCTAGGGCTGGAAAAGCACTCGCATTCTCTCGCCCTTCTCGGACTGACGCCTGATGCAGTTGCCTCTCGGTCGAGAGCTGCCCCGGCTGAACTTCTTTCTCCTTTTGCCTGCTCTCTCCCTATATGTATCTAGCAGTGTACTACCTATGTCACCTCCAGATGCCCAAGTCTTCGTCGTGTCCTTCTTCGGCAACGAATAGGTATGCCCGCCTCTTCCCTTTTCTTCCCGCTCTACGAAACCTTGGAAGTGGGGAGGCGAGAGATAAGGTCCCTGATTTGCTGCCTATGGTACCCGCACGTTCATAAAAAATATTATGCGGAGATCATAGAAAATATTATGCGGAGAGCAGAGACAATAAATAAGTTGGATAGTTTATGTGGGTATTGTTGTGAGCCGTCGCAACACATGGGTAACCGACTAGTAAGAACCTAATGCACCTGGTGACGGTTTCATCCTTCACGCTTACACTCTGGGCCCACCCACCATATCGCACAAAAAATAGTGCAGAACAAGCCCTCGAACCACGTCCCCTTGATTTAGTAATTTGGAGCTAACCACGAGACCACACATACCTTAATGTTTAGAAGTAAATAATAATTATATTTAAATAAATATCTTAATATATATTTATATGATATTATCTTGGTCCCAGTATATAAGATGTAATCATCTCTGGTTCGAAAACCAAGAAATACATTTAATTCTTTCTATATCACTGCATTGATGTACGTATGCATAGAGAGATCACACCTTATATTGTGGGATAAAAATAAAAAGTGATTATAATTTATATTATAGAACAGAGGGAATATATAACAACCGTAGTAAAGTATGGACAACCGGCTAGCATAAACAATAAGGAGAGAGTTTTCCTACTTTTTCGCGAAGTTTGTGATTGCGCCGTTACGTTACGTGAAGAAGACGGATCTTCTACAAGCTGACGGAAGGGCGGATCGAGAAATTGCGACGCCGTCATTACAAATACGTTATCTGTTCGTCCGTCAAGCCGTCAGATCTCCCGGCCTGAGGATTCGATTATTCTGTTCGCTCTCGCCCAAGTCATCGTCTGGTCGTCGCCCGCAGAGGCGCAGACGCCCAAAGCCGGAAGGGGCGCCATGGCCGCGTCGGATCTGGAGAGCAAGGCCAAGGAGGCCTTCGTCGACGACGACTTCGAGCTGGCCACCGAGCTCTACAGCCAGGCCATCGACGCCGGGCCCGCCACCGCCGACCTCTATGCCGACCGCGCCCAGGCGCACATCAAGCTCGGCAACTACACTGGTACGGGCAGCTCTTTCCCCCCACCCCATCCTTGTTCTCTCCTACTACTCCGATAGGGTTCAATTTTATTGCTTGTGCGCCACGAGGGTCTGGTATAGCGCCGCCCGGTTTTTAGAAGGCTTGTTTGATTCGCTGTTTTGTTGTGATGAGCGAACTCGCGGGGATTCTAGGGTAGGGTGTGGGAGGTCAACGTCGGCCTTTGGTGTAGACTTGGCGATGAATCACCCGATTGGAATTTCAAAGAGGGCACTAGATGATTGGGGTTTCTGAAATGGAGAGACTGAAAGACAATGACCGACTAGAGTTGAGAATATGGTTAGCCAGAGTAGAGCTCATTGTTGGATGTTGTGTGGACTGTAGAGTACGATTCAGATTACCTGAAATGTCCAGGGCTATATATGACATTTGGGATATAGCTTTGATTTGTGTTTTTGCAAGGTATATTCCTAGTGCTCTACTTGTCTCTGGTGTGCCGAAAAAATTGCTATTTTGTCACTCTCATGTGGACTCTCTCCTATTATGTCACCCTATGTCTATGACTTGTGGGACCATTTGTGTCTATGATTTGTGGGTCTGATGGTAAAATAGAGAAGCCCACAACTGAGAGTGACAAAATAGCAAATGGCTGTGCATGATACGGTTTATCTCAAGTTCCCTAATTGCCATGTCGCGATGTGTGTTGTAAGGTATGTCCCTAGTTTGCTACTGTCATGGTGCTGTGCATTTTTTAGGTATGCCTCAAGTTTCTTACCAGTTTCATTTCATTTCTGTGGTTTGTAATGTGGTAGTCCTAATTTCTTTGTTTCATTGCTATGCTTTTTTCCTGTTGCTCTGAGAGTTTCAGATGGAATGTGTGTATAGATGTGAATCAACTCATTGGTGGCTTGAGGGTTTTCAGCAGCATGTTGAAGAAATTGTGATGATGATTTGGAAGGATTTAGATTGTATTAGTATCTGTGGTCCTAGTCTGGGGCTATATCATTTGTTGTATCTCTCTGTAGGTTATACCATTATAGTGCAGATTAGTAGCTCATTTTGACCACATTTTGCAGCTAAATTGACAAAATCACCTACTGTTTTAGCCTTTTAGATATGTTTATATAGTTGTGTAGCACTATTCTACTTCTCCCCTCGTCCTAACTGTACATACATATCAGCAGTTTCCAAAATAAGAAACCACATGTTGATTTGCTGTCGTTGCAGTATTTTTTTGCAATAAGAAATGGAATGTAAAGTCTGGCTCTTGTTACATCTGAATCAGTAGGAATGGTGTGGCTGTTATAAGAAATTATGTGTAAAGTTTGGCTTCGATTACATGTGAATCATTGCAACCAAATTACTAAAATAATAAACTACATGGTGTTGTCATTGCAACTTTCTTCGTTTGTGTAACAATAAACTGCACATGAAGTTTCTTTTCAGTTTGTAGCGTTATTCATGCTACCATCATTGGCTTGCATATTTGGTTTTAAACACAATAAATATATTGCACTAATGGAATCAACTAAACTTCCAGAGGCTGTGGCGGATGCTAACAAAGCAATTGAGCTTGATCCTATGATGCATAAAGCTTACTACCGGAAAGGGTTAGTGGCACTCTTCATTTTTTCAATAAAAGTTATACATGAACACTCCCATAACCCCTCTGCTACATTTTTATCTATGTACTAAGTTATTTCTTGTTTGCAGTGCTGCATGCATTAAGCTTGAAGAATACCAAACTGCAAAGGCTGCTCTTGAGTTGGGTTCTTCTTATGCATCAGGCGATTCAAGGTTTGCTCGTCTATTGAAGGAATGTGATGAGCGCATCGCTGGTGAGAAAAATTAACTTCAGCAGTGTGTGTGTATCTGGTGGTGGTGTTGGGGTCTTGGGTATGCAATGTGGTGCATGCTATTTTCTGACGATATGAGTCCACTTAGCTGCCT
This sequence comes from Zea luxurians, assembly GCA_029449295.1. Taxonomy (NCBI): domain Eukaryota; kingdom Viridiplantae; phylum Streptophyta; class Magnoliopsida; order Poales; family Poaceae; genus Zea; species Zea luxurians. Next base: position 18,909,672 of record JAOPSE010000003.1, read on the forward strand.
TTCCTGAGAAATGTTTGTAGCAGCCTTGTAGACTGGGGGATGATTATGTTTCAGCTTAATCATCTCATACTACCTGTCATGTTATTTTGTTTATGTTTCCAGAGGAATCTAGCCAGGCACCAGTAAAGAATGTTGAGGCTACTGTGGCTGCTACTATTGAAGACAAGGAGGATTTCACAAATATGGAGAATACACCACCAGTGATAGAACCCCCAAGCAAACCAAAATACAGGTAACTCCTGTAAATTCCTAGAACTCTTTGAACCACCTAGCTTGGATTGAATGCTGTGTAATCAAACCACTTTACCTTTTCCCAGTACAGATTTGTTTACTGATAAGCATATTCTAATTCAGGCATGACTTGCTAGTTTTTTTGCTAAATTTTTCTCTTAAACAATTTGTGCTGCAGGCATGACTACTACAACAGTGCCACAGAAGTGGTACTGACAATATTTGCTAAGGGTGTTCCTGCTGATAGTGTAGTCATTGATTTTGGTGAACAGATGGTGTGTTCTGCTCATATTATTATTATAATTGTCTTGTCTATCTTTACTGTATTCACTAATCTTGTTTCTCATTCTAGTTGAGTGTATCCATTGAAGTTCCTGGTGAAGAACCATACCATTTTCAGCCCCGTCTGTTTTCTAAGGTAATCACTCACCATTCTATTTTGATGTTACTTTTCATATTTGTTATCTGTTATTAAGGTTAAGTGTGAGTTTCACTGTATAGCATATAGCTAGCACTTTGTCAGTTTGTCTTCAAGACAAGGGTCAGATACAAAATAGAAATTTATTTATGACTTCTAGATGCTGAGTCTCAATCAAAAGGTCAAGACTGAAAAAATTAAATAACTCCAGAGAAACAAAACACACACACACACACACACAAGGTTCACTTTACATTTTTTTCTACTGTATAAACACAGGCAATGGGGATTCAAATCAAGATGTTGCTTTGTGTAATTTTTTAAAGAAGTATTTAGCAGGTCTTGTGCTCAATTGTGATGTTTTTGGTTAATATTACCCCCCTGTAAAGTTCAACCACCTGTTTTTTTTGTGATTTAGCTAAACTGGTTAGCTAATAAGACATAGCAGTGTTTCATTCAACGATTTGGGTTTATACACCGCAGACAGCACAGTTCTTTTTTCTTAATCATATATAATGCAGTCAATGCAATTCTTTTGATAAGCATGGAATGACTTGAATTTGTGAACTCCAAAAATTGCTTCAACAGCACTTCTTGATTTGTTTCTAGATCTGCTCTTGGTAAATAATTTTGAATGCTTGTATAAAATTCATGTGTATCAGGTTTCTGAATGATTGTAAGGTTTTTTGTTAGTTTGTGGAAACTAAAGTGATGTTGCATTTTTGTTCTCTCTTTTTTCTTTGGAGTGACATATAAACCAATTAAGACCTGGTAATGGAGTCATTTTCTTTTGGTCTTGTTGACATGTGGGCTTGTCAATCCAGTAATGTTTGTGGACTGTACTTATCTAATTAGCTTATTGAATCCTTTCTTTATGTGTGAATAAATGTTTTTATATTGTTGGAAATCAGATTATCCCTGAGAAATGCAAATATCAAGTCTTATCCACCAAGGTCGAAATACGCCTTGCAAAAGCTGAGCAGGTGACATGGACAACCCTGGATTATAGTGGAAGACCAAAGACTGTTCCCCAGAAGATAAGCACGCCAGGTAACAAATCTTTTAGAACTATTGCCACTCATCATGTCTGAGTCTCTGAAACTGTGGTCATGATTTACTGATGATTTCCTTCCATCCTAGAGATGGGTCAAAGCATAGTCAGGCACCTTTTAAGTGCTAACTCTGAATTGTGGGTAGGCCAGAGTTCTGAATTTTCTTTTGTTTCTTTGACCATCTTGTCGTTTGCTGGATGTTTTTATATGGGTAGTTAAGTATTTCTACCTCTACGCCTTTTCTCAGTTCCATATCATTCACCTACCTTAGATTAGTCCGCACACTGTCCCCCTGAAACTAGTTTCGTGCCTGAAGTTTATAAGAGTGGATATCAGAATGATGGTGTGGAATGAAGTGCATTATAATAAAGATGCATGATGCACGAATGATGAATGATGACATCGTCCTTGAAAAGGACTTGGATATTCTAACATACATGATATTCATTACTATGGCATATTAGGGAAATTATGGTCAATGGTGTATAATATTGTCATTCAAGAGGACTTTGATATTCTAACATACATATACATGATATTCATTACTATTGCATATTGGGGGAAATTACGGTCAATGGTGTTTCATACTATTGATATCATTTCCTCTAATTCTTTACTGTGGTGTATTAGGGAAATTACGGTCAATGTGTATCATGGTTCATAGACGTTAATATCCTTTGGTCTAATTCACCTATTTGAAGTATTGATTTGCCAACAGAAGAAGCATAAGCATGTTGCCAACCAGAAGTATTGTGCTTGTAGTTATGCAGCGATATTAACAATAGTTATTAAGGCGACATAAGGCGATCGACCCCCTTTGGCCCTTTTTAACTTTTAGGCGGTAAAGAGTGAGGCGAAGTGACACCTTAATTATATAGATAAATATAAAAAAATTACACCAAATATTATTTATATACCACTGATTCAAAGGTAATAAGCAAGTTAGCACAACTGTAAGGCCTAGTAGGCCCATTTCAGCCTAGTGGAAGAGAGAAATAGGAAAAAGAAAAAAGAAATAATCCCACAACCATTCAACCCAACCCAACACAACAGTTTTAGGGTTAAAACCTCACCAGTCACCACACAAATATCTCAGCCGCCAGCAGCTTTTCCTTCCCCGCAGCTCTCCTCCCTCCCCTGCGGCTCTCCCTCCTCTGCTGGCCGGCCTGGGCCATGTGCTGCCGATGCTGCTTTCCCCGCGCCTTACTCTCGCTGGCAAGGCGACGCCATGCATGTCTAGGCTCACCTTTCCGCTTAAGTGTTGCTTTAGCGACGTCTTAATAACCTTGATATTAACGAGTACTCTTTGACCGTGTCCAGCAGTTCACCGATATAGTCATAAAAAAACTCGGTCGGGGAGGGAAAGACCGCCCTCCCGGTATTCCATATAAGAAGAGACCGAAACAATGGTTTCGGCCGAGAAAATCCCCGAACCATGGCCCCCCATCACTAACGGGCCAGCGTCAACTGTCCACTCTGCAACGGCTCTGGGTGACGCACAAGACATCACAACCGGAGAGCGGATGGGGCACAGTGAGGGGATTTTTTTTAACCAAGCCTGAAAATTCGCTCCCGATAGGAATCGAACCCAGGACTTGGAGGTGCTACTCGGAAGTGCATAACCGCTAGGCTAGAGGCCCTTTCGCCTCATATGGTCATCAAAAACATTATTTTGCGTTGTAGACTGCACTGTTCGTAGATTGAAGTTTGAATATGGGTATGAGGATTGGTAAGCTGCTGGAGATTGCCTTAGAGACCATCTGTTGAGGTGACCTCATATTGCTTTCCTTAGCAAGAATTTAGATTTTAAGTAATCATTAAATAAACTACCAGGTTGCCAACCAGAAATATTATGCTTGTAATTATGCAGTGATATTAACGAGTACTCTTAGAGACCATCTGTTGAGGTGACCTCATCTTGCTTTCCTTGGCAAGAATTTAAATTTTAAGTAATCATTAAATGAACTACCAAGTTATAATTTATGCAGTTGTACACAATTTACTTTTAGGCTCCAGCAGCATACTCATCCCTATCATTTATTTTAAACTCCACTTTGTAAACAGTATAGTCTACAGTGCAAAATGGTGTTTTGCATGACCATATGCATGATCTGTTTGGCATAGCCTTACAATCGTCCATTTCTATTTCATTTCATGGTTCATGGATGGTAAATGATTAAGCTTTATTCGGAACTGTGTACATGATAGATAGTTTGAGATGAACAACAACAGCCATCTCTATATGGTATTGGTCAACTAAACAATCTGGATTGTTGTTCAAGTGACTAGTGAGGCTACTAAATTTAATGTAATGGATTTGTGCACATGTTAGTTTTCTAGTGTGTCCATTTTGTGGTTCATGGATTGTTTGTACATGATCTACAGTTTGCGATGAACATATTTCTGTATATAATATTGGCCAATCGACAATCTGGATCATTTCTTGAACCGTCTTGCATTTCTTAGACATTTTTTTGTATATATGTTCTGCAGCTGAAACAGCCCCAAGACCTTCATACCCAGTGTGTCCATTTTGTGGTTCATGGATTGTTTGTACATGATCTACAGTTTGCGATGAACATATTTCTGTATATAATATTGGCCAATCGACAATCTGGATCATTTTTTGAATCGTCTTGCATTTCTTAGACATTTTTTTGTATATATGTTCTGCAGCTGAAACAGCCCCAAGACCTTCATACCCAGTGTGTCCATTTTGTGGTTCATGGATTGTTTGTACATGATCTACAGTTTGCGATGAACATATTTCTGTATATAGTATTGGCCAATCGACAATCTGGATCATTTCTTGAATCGTCTTGCATTTCTTAGACATTTTTTTGTATATATGTTCTGCAGCTGAAACAGCCCCAAGACCTTCATACCCATCTTCAAAGGCGAAAAAAGACTGGGATAAACTGGAAGCTGAAGTAAAAAAGGAGGTTTGATGAAGATCCTCAGTTATATATGTATCGATCTTATTGCTAGAACTTGGGTTTATCGAATATGAATGGGGTTTCATGATTTGTGTCTGCATCAGGAGAAGGAAGAAAAACTTGATGGTGATGCTGCATTGAACAAATTCTTCCGTGACATCTACAAGGATGCTGATGAAGATATGCGGAGGGCCATGATGAAGTCATTCGTACGTGATGTTTGGCCCAGCTAATACTGGATTTGGAGCCAACTGTATTTTATGTCTATACTCACGTATCCTTGCCCGTTTCTGCAGGTGGAATCAAATGGCACTGTTCTCTCAACCAATTGGAAAGATGTTGGAGCAAAGAAGGTAGAAGGGAGCCCCCCTGATGGTATGGAGCTCAAGAAGTGGGAATACTAAAGTTTAGACTGCCCGTCTTTGTAAACCAGGTCTTGGAAACTATGACCTAATTCCGTCCACCCATAGTGCCATGAGCTTGCTTGGTTAAGTCTCTGCTTTTGTAAGCTTTCTGTATGACAGTCTAGCGTGTGTCTGAGTGCTACTTGCCGTAGCTTTTGCCGTAGCATGTGGTATCGACCCCGAACCATCTGTGGTATCAAAGACAGCAGCAAACTATAATGTATGGAATGCCTATTCTTTTTGGTCTAAGGTGTTTTCTTGTCAGCGTAGTGTGATCTTCACAACTGAATAATAGAAACTATGCAGGGACCTATGTTACAGTTGTTCACCGTCGGCACAGTTGCATTTGCGTCTCTTTGGTGGATGAATTGAATTTATGGGAAAATTGATTTCTACCTGGCATTTATGCGTCGACGTTTTACTTGGTTTCAGGTTTCAGGTATGTTGCCTGGTCCATGCGCTCGATACAGCCAGGTGGCACCTGAATTATAGGAGTACATGTACAAAACTCAATGCGCACCGACTTCTCGGAGAATACGCAAGCACGATATACAACGGAAATTCATCAGCCCGTTAGTTTTCGGGGTCCTGTTTGTCAGAAACACGCACAAAAAAGACGCCTATACATAGAATCTCTTCGAGGCGAGGTCTTTTCGTCCTCCATTGCCGTTGAAGGTTCTGATTTCTGGCGTTACAGCGCCCCCCCTAGAGGGAGAGCCGCCGTCCCAGTACGCCATCTTCAGCCGCCTCGATGACCTGCTCGAAATCGAAGTCGTCGTCGACGGGCGCCAAGAGCTCGTCCAGGTCCAGCCCCTCAGGCCAGAACTCGCTGTCGTCGTCGACGGCCGCTATCTCCTCGCCGCCAATCTCCCCGGCCACCGTTGACGTCTCGCTGCTGCCGTGCTCGCGGTCGCCGGTGCCACGGCCGGCCGCCTGTCCACCATGCTCGTGGCTCTTGGGAGAGGAGGCCGCGCTGTGCTCGGCGGCCGCGCCGGACGACGGCTTGTGGCGAGTGGTGCCCGCGAGCGCGTTGAGCTGCGTGGGCACGGGGTGGCAGTGCTCCGCCATGTAGGTGACGATGAGCACCCCTGGCTTCGCTGGGCTGCGCTCCACCAGCTTCCGCGCCATGCACCCCTTCATGCTGCTGCACTTGTAGTACCCCCTGCGGCCACAGATCAATTCCCATCGCAACAGTCGCGTTAGTTCGCTGAGCCTGCGGGCCAGCAAGCACAGGGCCAACTGCAAGCACGCAGTACGGCTATCGGAATTACAGTATCTTGTACGTAGTACTGTACTGCAAAAAGCTTGATTGGTGATGTCCAAGTGGCTTTGGCGTCTCGCTCTTGTGGCTGAATTATCAAAGCTCCTAATTACACTAGCGAGGACACCTATGCGAAGCCTCAAGGATGGCATGCCATCCCTTTCTTCTTGTTTCCTTAAAGAAAAGGTGCCTTCTTGTTTCCTTAAGAAAAGGTGCCAATAATTAAGGTGTTGGGGGAGTGATTGAGTCAACGTTCGACGATAAGGCCACCTATACCAGCTAGCTAGTAGCAGGCAGTGAGTGCAACGCGTGGAAAGCATGTTAAGGCGAGGTCAAAGGTAGTTACCGCGGATAAGGCGAGCCCTTGATGGGCTTTTGGCCATACTTGCGCCACGCCCACGGGTCCGACGACGACGAGCCGCCGTCGGCCGCCGGCATCTCCCGCACCACCTTCTTCAGCTGGCTCTTCTTGCTGCCATACCACAACCAGGGAAGGAAAAAAAAAGAGAAGCAATAAGCCATCATCGCACCACCTTCTTCAGCTGGTTCTACTACTACCGTTCTATGCTGCACGGGACGACCGGTACGGTACCTTCTTTTAGGCCGCGTCGTGCGCGCGCCGGGCTTCCGGCCTGGCGGCGACGCCCTCTGCTGCGTGCCGGACGTGGACGCCGCCGCCGCGGGGAAAGAGATCATCACCTCGCGCTCGCGCCCGCCGGCCCCCGCCCGCGGCCCCGGCGACGGCGACGGCGACGGCGCGGCCGGCAGCAGGAACGGCCTGTGGTCCAAGTCCAGGTACTCCAGGTCGTACAGGAGCGCCGCGGCCTTAGCCGCGGGCGGCGACGCCCGTCCCTGTCGCCGGACAGGCACCGTCGTCGGCGTGGCACGGGCGGCGGGCGCCTCGTCTCTCCGCGGCGCGGCCAGCGGCTCCGGCGCTGCGTGTGGCTGATCCGCCCTCGGCGCCGCGGCGGCGGGCTCCGGGTGCGCCACGCTGCCGCAGCTCCTGACGACGGCCTGCAGGTCCCAGTCGTTGAAGTGCTCCGCCATGAGCAGCGGCTAGCATAGCACGCCGCGCATGAACCACGACGGGTGGCTCTCGACTCTCGAGCGGCCTTTGGCGAGGCGGAGGGCCGGCCGGGACGCGTGCGTGCTGCTCGCTCCTTGCTCCTGGGGGGGGACTGGCGGGCAGGGAGAAGGGGGTGGGGTTGACTTTTGGCAGTGCGAGTCCAGCAGGGCCCCGCACGCGCGCATATATACGCGTATGAGAACGCCGAGTATTTGGAGACGCGGCACGGCGCGGGCTCTACTCTACCGGCAGCGCAGGCCCGATCTCTGCGATGGGATGCGATGCGGTGCGAGGTCAACCCGCTGCAAAGTGGTGGGCACGGCGGCAGGGATTGAAAAAAGGAGAGAGAGATCGCGCACGGATTTGCATCCCCTAGGCGAGGGAATAGCTGGGATGGGATGCTACTGCTGCTGCAGTGTCTCCAAGTACACTTGTCAAGAGGGAGCGGTGCCGGGGCCAGGGGCCCATGTCTGTCGTCGTCGTCGTCGTGCTTGGGCTTGGCTTTTTTCGTGTTGTTCGCTTTGACTCTGCTCCAAATGTCAAAAGGGCGAGGAGAGAGAGAGATGTGCTGGAAGATTCGAGCCCTCTGTCGCCCGTGTCATAAAGAAGGCTGCAGGCTGAGGCGTGGGAATAAACCGGAATTTATAATACGATGATGATGATTGTGAATCGTTTTTTTACACACTTGCACCCTTTTTTTTAATTTATGTACATTATTTCGGTCCCTCCCTCAGGCAGTATCGGGCCCGCGCTTGACTAGTAGGCAGGCGTCAGTTTATTCTCGTTCCGATCTGACCCTGCGCAAATGTCAAAGGGCAGGCAGAGACATTGGAGGGATCGGCGCTGCGCTGCATGGGGGCCAGGCGGTCAGGCCAATCGCCGCGGCGGTGAGTGGTAAAAGCGCGAGGCGCTTTTGGACACGAAAACGACGCGCGCGCCAGACGCGAGAGCATTTGTTGCTGTCCTGCTCTTGCCGCCGTGCGCGTGCGCGTGCGCGGCCGTCGAGAGCGCGCGTGGCCGGGGCCGGGAGACCGCATGCTTTATTTGTGCCGGCCGCGACGACGACGACGACCGAGATCGGTATCCCCGCTTAGAGATGGCAATGGGTAAAAACCCACTGGGTATTACTTGCTCAAACCCATACCCGCAAAGAAAAAATACGCCCGCTAAAAAACTCATACCCATGACGGGTATAAAATTTTGCCCAAACCCATACCCATGCGGGTTTCGGATACCCAACGGGTTTCCCATACCCACTAACATCAACATAAAAAATAATTCATCATGTAAATGACAATCAATACTTTAATAAGCTAGCATAAAAGGATCAAGTGATAACTAATTTTAGCCTAAAATTTCTTATATGAAGTTTATTTCAATTAGAACATATCCAATTAATAATATTATGAGACATATTTATAAGGAATGTTGATTTTAAGCCGGGTTTTAAAAACCCATGTGTTTGCGGGTATGGGTAGTGGAAGAACAAACTCATGCCCATGTACCCGATGGGTTTCCATTTGAACCCATTAACAAACCCATGGGTAGAGAAATTGACCCAAACCCATACCCTAATAGAGCAAAAACCCACCGGATTTCGGGTGGTGGGTACCCATTGCCATCTCTATCCCCGCTTTTCTCGAACGGTCGGTCCACTGCAGCTGCAGGTGCCCCATGTCTCGACAACAGCAGCAGCAGCAGCGAGCCACGCACGCAAGTAGGCACGCGAGTGCGGCGGGTTTTTGGATAAGTTTGGTGTGCCGAATGCATTAGCCGAGGCGGTGCGTGCAGCGTGCGGTCCGGCCTGTCCGCGTTATATCGCTCCAGTTTGTTAGGTCTGGGCGTGCTCCAGCTCCGCAGGCGCGCGGCACTGCAACGAATCGATCGATAATGGATGGATAGTTGACACGTGACTGCGTTTTTCTTTAAGCAGTGTCGCGATCGGCTACCTGACTTCGGTTGAAGCAACCGGCAGCAGGTCCAGGTCCAGGTCCAGGTCCGGTCCATACGCACTTTTTTTTTTCAAATGCATGGCTGCCTAGTTTGTTGAATTGTGGTACACTGGTAGGTGCCAAGCTTCCCGGTATTTGTATCCTTTCTCTCTCTTTATTTCTTTTTACAACGATTTCTTCTTCCAAGGACATGGCCAACGTGGGGCCGGTTTTGGTTACGGTCTTAGACACAGATTATTGCCTGGCTTCTACCATTTTCTTACAAATGTATCGGATGTAAACCAATTCAAATATCTGATTATCAGTCGGTGCCTTTATATGCTGATGGAGCCCGTGATATGAAATTACGAACGGTTCAAGAAAACAACGTGTCTACGTCCTTGTCTCTCGCCTCTCAGAATTCCAAACGTCAACTCAACCGCGCGCATGTCCCGCCCTTTTAAGGGGGTGTTTGGTTGCCCCTGCTAAAGTTTAGCCCGGGTCACATCAAGCGTTTGACTTTCAAATAGGAGTATGAAATATAGACCCAACCAACTGGACTAGATTCGTCTCGTCTTTTAATCTTCGGCTGACAAATTTGTTTTATAATCCGACTACATTTAATACCCGAAACGGAGGTTCAAACATTCGATTGGACAGGGGCTAAACTTTAGTTTGGGGTAACCAAACGGGGCCTAAATTAACCGGAACGTAGGAGTTTCTCTCCATGCAACCGCTTTGCCACGCTAGCTAAGGGCTAATTTAAAACCATTGCCTTGCAATACTATACTTTGCAATTTTTATGATAATTATCGGGTACCGTAATTAGGGGTACCTCCAATACTTCTAAGCATGGCTAAAAAACATCTTCAAAACAGACTGTAAAGGCTGGTAAGCACAGCTCAAAGTTAAAACTTCATCTACCAAGGGACGCGATCTCGTCTCGCCCGAGCCCGGCACAGTAGTCCCGGACAGATTCACGCCTCGCCCGAGGGCCTCCTCAGCCAGCGAGCGCACCCCCGGCTCGCCCGAGGCTTAGCTCGGGCAAACTTTGTCGTATAACAACTGTCGGTGTTTCGAAACCCGGGGGTCCCTGGACCGACGAGTGAATTGTCGCCGCGTGCCCCAGCCCAGATGGGTCGACGCAAGGCAGAACGAGAAGGGGGGGAAAGGAAGCGGCCGGAGGGAGGCAGGCGTGAGAGAGTGTGGATCCCGCGGCCTTCGTGTTAGCCCCGCGCCTGAGTCGGGTGCGCTTGTAGTAGGGGGATACAAGCGTCCACGCGGGAGTGGGAGCGAATGACCTTGAGCGAGCGCCGTCCCGTCCTTCTCTACGCGGACCCACCCTCTGTAAGAGGGCCCTGGTCCTTCCTTTTATAGGCGTAAGGAGAGGATCCAGGTGTACAATGGGGGATGTAGCAGAGTACTACGTGTCTAGCGGAGGAGAGCTAGCGCCCTAAGTACATGCCGTCGTGGCAGCCGGAGAGGTTTTGGCACCCGGTTCGTGCGGTGTCGTGGCCGTCGGAGGAGCGCTGGAGCCTGGCGGAAGGACAGCTGTTGGGGCCGTCGAGTCCTTGCTGACGTCCTCTTGCTTCCGTAAGAGGGCCGAGAGCCGCCGTCGTCACAGAGCGTGCGGGGCGCCATCATTGCCTATCTGGCGGAGCGAGCCAGATGGAACGCCGGTCTTGTTCCCCGTAGCCTGAGTTAGCTCAGGGTAGGGTAATGATGGCGCTTCCTGTTGACGTGGTCGGTCCGCGCCCTAGGTTGGGCGATGTGGAGGCTCCTCCGAGGTCGAGGTCGAGTCTGTCTTCCGTGGCCGTGGTCGAGTCCGAGCCCCTGGGTCGGGCGAGGCGGAGACCGTCGGCTGAGGCCAGAGCTGAGTCCGAGCCCTGGGGTCGGGCGAAGCGGAGTCTATCATCTCCTGGGGCTGAGCCTGAGTCTGAGCCCTGGGTCGGGCGGAGCGGAGTTCGTCGTCTTCCGGGGCTGAGCCCGAGTCCGAGCCCTAGGTCGGGCGGAGCGGAGTTCGCCGTCTTCCGGGGCTGAGCCCGAGTCCGAGCCCTGGGTCGGGCGGAGCGGAGTTCGCCGTCTTCCGGGGCTGAGCCCGAGTCCGAGCCCTGGGTCGGGCGGAGCGGAGGTCGCCGTCTTCCGGGGCTGAGCCCAAGTCCGAGCCCTAGGGTCGGGCGGAGCGGAGTTCACCGTCTTCCGGGGCTGAGCCCGAGTCCGAGCCCTGGGTCGGGCGGAGCGGAGTTCGCCGTCTTCCGGGGCTGAGCCCGAGTCCGAGCCCAGGGGTCGGGCGAGGCGGAGTTTCCTATGACGCCCGAGGCCGGCCTTGGCTGCTGTCAGCCTCACTCTGTCGGGTGGCTCAGTAGTCGGGGCGGCGCAGGCGGCGCTGTCCTCTTATCAGACCGGTCAGTAGAGCGGCGAAGTGACTGCGGTCACCTCGGCTCTGTCGACTGGAGGGCGTGCGTCAGGATAAGGGTGTCAGGCCACCTTTGCATTAAATGCCCCTGCGATTTGGTCGGTCGGGGTGGCGACGTGGCCAAGGTTGCTTCTCGGTGAAGACGGGGCCTCGGGCAAGCTGACAGTGTGCCCGTTGCTGGAGGGGGGTCCTCGGGCGAGACGTAGGTTCTCCGGGGTCGGCTTCCCTTGCCCGAGGCTAGGCTCGGGCGAGGCACGATCGGGTCCCTTGAATGGACCGATCCTTGACTTAATCACACCCATCAGGCCTCTGCAGCTTTGTGCTGATGGGGGTTACCAGCTGAGGTTTAGGGGTCTTGAGGGTACCCCTAATTATGGTCCCCGACAGTAGCCCCCGAGCCTCCAAGGGAGTACTAATACTCGCTTGGAGGCTTTTGCCGCACTTTTTTGCAAGGGGACCAGCCTTTTTCGGTTGCATTCTATTCCGGTGGGTCCGCGCGAGCGCACCCGCCGGGTGTAGCCCTCGAGGCCTCGGAGGAGTAATTTTACTCCTTCGAGGTCTTAGTGCGCTTCGCAACACTTCGGCTGGACTAGTTGTCCCCTCATGCGAGCTGGCCGTAGCCCGAGTGCACGGTCGGGTCCCAAGTTCTCGGGCTGGTATGTTGACGCCATCAACGGTTTGGCCGGAGCCGGGTTTGCGAGAGCAGCCCCCGAGCCTCTGCACAGGGCGAGAGGACGATCAGGGACAGACTCGACTTTTTTACATACGCCCCTGCGTCGCCTTTCCGCAAGGAGGAGGGGGGAAAGCGCCATGTTGCCCTCGGAGGGCGCCGAACATGGTGTCTCCGGTGAGCTATTGGCGGGTAATCCGAGCGGACGTCCGTGCCCCATTTGATAGGGGTCGGCTAGAGGCCCAGAGGCGCGCCCAAAAGTACCTGCGGGTGATCTGCCGGACCCGGTCCCCTGTCGACGGGGTCCGAGGGCTCGATGCCTCCCTCTGATGGGATTCCGTTACAAGATCGTTCCCGCTGGTCTCGGAAATGTCCTAGGGTACCTCGGGAGCGCAGCCCGAGCCTTGGTTATGTATCGAACGTACCCATGGTCATCCCTCGCTCTGTGTCTGAGGCGACTGTGAACCCTTCGAGGGCTAGCCTACGAACCCCTGATCAGTAGTGGGCGCGGAGCCCGAGTGGCCTGAGGCACCGTTGAACCCTTCGAGGGGCCGGCCATCGAACCTCTGACCAGTAGTGGGCGCAGAACCCAATCGATCTGAGGCGGCCGTTGAACCCCTCCGAGGGGCCGGCCTTCGAACCTCTGACCAGTAGGGAGGCACGGAGCCTGTTTCCTTCACGGAGAAGGGTCCTTTTCGGGGTATCCCCCTTTCCCGGTCCCTGTTGTAAGAGAGAGAAAGAGGAAAAGGATGCGAAGTCGAACGACGTGGCGTACCTTTTTTGACGCGGTCATTACGGCGAGGGCGAAGCGTCGCTTGCTCCTCCCGCCTGAGGCGCCGCCTGTCCCGCCGCGGAGTTAATGCGACGGGGCGAGCGGTTCGCGGGGCGGCCGTTGCGCGTGCGCGAGCCGTTCGAGGAATAGATCACGGGCGCACCGTCTTCACGCCGTGGGAGAGGGCTCCCCCGCTGCCCCTGGATGGGACGTGAGCTTGGCTGACGACGCGACCGCTGCTTCTGCCCGCCTGTCACCGCCATTACTGCCGGCCCAATTTTGACCGCATTTGACCGTCGTGCTTGGCTGGCACTGCAGGGTTGCCTCGAGTCGCGGTATTTACTCCGCAGTCGAGGAGGCGAGGTAGTGGCGTGAGTGGCGGTGCAATTGCTCACACGTAGCAACCGGCGTGCCGGTTGCATGACGCGTGGGCCTGGACCTCCATGCTGGGCTCGTTGGAGTCGAAAGGGCGCGCCCACTTGGCGCGGTTGCATGCCGCCTGCATGGCTGTCCGCCCTTTCACCCGCTGGTCTGGGCGAAAGTGGAGGAGTGCTTGTAACCGCCGGGTGGTCGCATGCACCGCGCGCGCGTGGCGGTTTGGCTTCTTCTCCCCTGGACCGGCTTGCATGACGTGTGGGACCCAGCCTCCGTGCCATGGGGGGGGGGGGAGAGTCTTGGAGCGTGTTGGAGAAGACTCAACCCGCAACGGTTGAGGACGCAAGTGGAGAGAGTCCCCTTTAAAAGGGGGGGGGCGACCCCCTTGGAGGACAACCATGTCTTCGCACTCCCCACATGCACCGTGTCTTTCCATCTTCCGAGCCCCCGGGCGGGGGATGCCCGGAACCCTTCCGTCTTGTCGTCGGAGGAACGCAACTTCGTGGAAGTTGGTACCTTTCAGCCATCGTTCGGCTTCAAGGATTTTCATCATGCAGCCCGGCTGCACCCCTCCGCCGGCGGTCACCCAAGACGGTCACCTCCAGTTCGATGGAGGGGGAAAGCGAGCCAGGCTGCGGCCTCTGCCCCTCCCTCAGCCTCAAGGATTTTCATCACTAGTGCTGGGGAGGGGAGTGTGCCGAGTTGGGGTCGGTCCCTGCGTGGGCGGCGGCCCGCTCCTTCCCTCAGTGATCGGGGGGAAGGGCGTCCGCCATCCATGGCATGGGCAGCTGCCGCGTGCCCGGCTCTCTGAGCCGAGCGGCTTCGGAGCCGCTCTCGGTGCCGCCTTCCGCCACGGCAGCTAGAAGAGGTTCCGCCGCCGACGAGCTAGCCGGCGCCACCCACGGACTGACCTCCAACTCGTCAGCCTTCTGCCCGTCCTTGCCTCTCGAGTTGGGGGCATGGGCGAGGGCCTCATGGCAGCAGTATCCGCCCTGAGGTCATCGCTGCTGCTGTTCGGCCCTCCGGGGCAGAAGTCATCGTCGTTGCCGCTGCCGGGGCGGGCGACGGCGAGCCGTTCGTCGATCTTCTGTTGCTCCGCAGGCCCCCCCAATTGTGTGGGGTTGTTCGTACCTGCGGAGGTGGAACCTGAGTTCCGTTTGTAATGGCACTTTGAGTGCCGGTGTTTTGTTCATTGTGGCTGTCGAGGCCTGAACATGTATGTATTTTTTGGCACGGAGCCGTGTTTTTTCTTCGATTCGAGCACTAAGACTCGCCTTGTCGATTATCTGAACCGCTTCACCGGGCGTGAGTTTCCTCGTGCAAAGGTGACGAGTGAGGTATCCGTATCCCGGAGGCATAGGAGTCCCTCGGCTCGGTCGACCTTGCTGTCCGAGGCCCCTCTTGCTTAGTTAAAGGAACCCCTCGGCCGCCCTTCGATGAGCCGAAGCCGGAGGTAGCGGTGTCAGCACGGACGGAGGCAGAGTTGGCTTCGAAAAGGAGGTGTAGTTGGCCAGAGCCTGGCCGGGTCGTCCACTGGCAGAGCCGACGTCGGAGTTGAGCTGCCGAGGCCACAAGCCGAGCTGATGTCTTTGGGGGTCAGCTGGCCGAGGCCTCGGGGTGGCCGGCCGAGCCGCCTGCTCGGGCCGGATTCTCGAAGAAGACCCTAGCGGCGATGGCCCGGGCGTGGTGCTGATGTCGTCTTTCAGAGTGGGGGCCCTCCGACCGCGTCGCCGTCCGAGGCTAGGTCAGACCCCGCCGAAGGTGTAGTTGATGCCGAGGGTGCTGCTGCCCCCTTCGGCTGTCGACGTCCGAGCCTGCAGGATCAGGTTGTCTTGTAGTATGTGTATGTCTTCTGCGGCCGCGGAGGCCTAAACACACCGTCGTCGTGTTGTAAAGCTGCGTTTCTTTTCCTCTTGTTTCGAGTATCCGGACTCATTTGTCGGTAACAGAATTGTTTGTGCGGGTGAGAGTTGCTTTTCACGGAAGGTGATGAGTGAGGTATCCGTATCCCGGAGGCGTAGGAATCCCTCGGCTCGGTCGGCCTTGCCGCTTACGCGCGCTCTTACTCGTCCATAGGGTTCTGTTTCCGACGCAGTCGAGAAGGCCCGAGAAATCATTTCGGCAGAGGAGCTTCTCGAGCATGAAGACTTGTTCGGTCCGTGGAGTCACTTATCCGAGCGCGAGTTACTTATCGCAGAAGGTGATGAGTGAGGTATCCGTATCCCGTAGGCGTAGGAGTCCCTCGGCTCGGTCAGCCTTGGCTGCTTACGTGTACTCCGTCGTTTTTAGGATCCACTTTTGAACTAGTCAAAGAGCACGAAAGGCATTCTGGCAGAAAAGATTTTTTTCTTTTTTCGAGGAAAATTTTGACGCAGAGGGGGTTGCCCCTTCTAGCCCCCGAGGGAGGGTCAGGCTTTGCCGAGGCAAGGCTGACCCTTCCTTGACGACCAGACTTGGTGTGTGAACGAGGTATACGAGCAACTTGAAAGCATCTTAAGGGTAGAAGCGACGTAGCTGTTGGATGTTCCAAGCATTGCTGTAGACCTCGCCTTGGCTGTTGGCTAGCTTGTACGTTCCGGGCTTCAGGACCTTGGCGATGACGAATGGCCCTTCCCAGGGAGGCGTGAGCTTGTGCCGCCCTCGGGCGTCTTGTCGCAGCCGAAGCACCAGGTCGCCCACCTGGAGGTCTCGGGACCTAACCCCTCGGGCGTGGTAGCGTCGCAGGGACTGCTGGTACCGCGCCGAGTGTAGTAAGGCCACGTCCTGAGCCTCCTCCAGCTGGTCCAGTGAGTCTTCTCGGTTGGCTTGGTTGCTTTGGTCGGTGTAGGCCCTCGCCCTCGGGGAACCATATTCCAAGTCTGTGGGCAAGATGGTCTCGGCCCTAAAGACTAGAAAGAACGGTGTGAAGCCCGTGGCTCGGCTCGGCGTTGTCCTCAGACTTCGGACCACCGAGGGGAGTTCCTTCATCCACCGCTTGCCGAACTTGTTGAGGTCGTTGTAGATCTGAGGCTTGAGTCCTTGCAGGATCATGTCGTTGGCCCGCTCCACTTGCCCATTCGTCATGGGGTGTGCCACGGCAGCCCAGTCCACCCGGATGTGGTGATCCTCGCAGAAGTCCAGGAACTTTCTGCCGGTGAACTGGGTACCGTTGTCGGTGATGATGGAGTTCGGGACCCCAAAGCGATGGATGATGTTGGTGAAGAACGCCACCGCCTATTCGGACCTGATGCTGTTTAGGGGTCGAACCTCGATCCACTTGGAGAATTTGTCGATGGCGACCAACAGGTGCGTGTAGCCCCCGGGTGCCTTCTGCAAGGGGCCAACGAGGTCCAGACCCCACACAGCAAACGGCCAGGTGATGGGTATTGTCTGCAGAGCCTGAGCGGGCAGGTGGGTTTGCCTCGCGTAGAACTGACACACTTCGCAGGTGCGGACAATTCTAGTAGCGTCGGCCACCGCCGTTGGCCAGTAGAATCCTTGTCGGAAGGCGTTTCCAACGAGGGTTCGGGGTGCTGCGTGATGGCCGCAAGCCCCCGAGTGTATCTCTTGCAAGAGCTGCTGGCCTTCGGCGATGGAAATGCATCGCTGGAGGATGCTTGAGGGGCTGCGGTGGTAGAGTTCCTTCCCATCCCCCAGCAAGACGAAAGACTTGGCGCGCCGTGCCAACCGCCGAGCTTCGGCTTGGTCGAGGGGCAGCTCCCCTCGGTGGAGATATTGCAGGTACGGGGTCTGCCAGCTTTGATTAGGCGTGACCTCGCTCGGCTCCCCCTCGACGCGCAGTGCCTCACCCTCGGGGGCCGAGGGTACCTCGGGCTGAGCCGAGGGTACCTCGGACCGTGCCGAGGGTACCTCGGACCGGGCTGAGGGTACCTCGGACTGAGCCGAGGGTGCCTCGGGCGGTGCCGAAGGTGCCTCGGGCTCGGGCGTGTCCTCGGTCTTGACGGAGGGTTGATGCAGGTCTCGGGAGAATACATCCGGGGGAACTGTTGTTCATCCTGAGGCTATTTTAGCCAGCTCGTCCGCAGTCTCGTTGTAGCGTCGGGCGATGTGGTTGAGCTCGAGCCCGTAGAACTTGTCTTCCAGGCGCCGAACCTCATCGCAGTAGGCTTCCATCTTCGGGTTGCGGCAGTGGGAGTTCTTCATGACTTGGTCGATGACGAGCTGCGAGTCACCGCGAGCGTCGAGGCATCAGACCCCTAGCTCGATGGCGATTCGCAACCCGTTTACCAGAGCCTCATACTCCGCCACATTGTTGGACGCCAGGAAGTGGAGGCGTAGCACGTAGCGTAGGTGCTTCCCGAGGGGCGAGACGAAGAGGAGGCCTGCGCCAGCCCCCGTCTTCATCAGCGACTCGTCAAAAAACATGGTCCAGAGCTCCGGTTGGATCGGAGCCGTCGGGAGCTGGGTGTCGGCCCATTCAGCCACGAAGTCCGCCAAGACCTGGGACTTGATGGCCTTCCGAGGGGCGAACGAGATCGTCTCGCCCATGATCTCCACCGCCCACTTCGGAATCCTACCCGAGGCCTCTCGGGACTGGATGATCTCTCCCAGGGGGAAGGATGACACCACAGTCACCGGATGAGACTCGAAGTAGTGTCGCAACTTCCGTCGTGTCAGGATCACCGCGTACAGCAGCTTCTGGATTTGTGGGTAGCGGATCTTGGTCTCGGACAGTACCTCGCTGATGAAGTAGACTAGCCTCTGGACGGGCAGTGCATGCCCTTCTTCTCATCTCTCAACCACGATCATGGCGCTAACCACCTGGGTGGTTGCGGCAACGTAGATCAAGAGGGCTTCTCCGGCAGCGGGGGGCACCAAGATGGACGCGTTCATGAGGAGCGCCTTCAGGTTCCCGAGGGCTTCCTCGGCCTCGGGAGTCCAAACGAAGCACTCAGCTTTCCTTAAGAGGCGGTACAGAGGCAGACCTCTTTCGCCGAGGCGGGAGATGAAGCGGCTCAGAGCCGTGAGACATCCCATGACCCTCTGTACGCCTTTCAAGTCCTTGATTGGCCCCATGCTGGTGATGGCTGCAATCTTCTCCGGGTTTGCTTTGATGCCCCACTCGGAGACGATGAACCCCAAGGGCATGCCTCGGGGGACCCCGAAGACACACTTTTCGGGATTAAGCTTCACGCCTTTTACCTTGAGACATCGGAATGTCGCCTCATGGTCGGAAAGGAGGTTGGAGGCCTTCCTCGTCTTGACTACGATGTCATCGACGTAGGCCTCGACCGTTCGGCCGATGTGTTCGCCAAACACATGGTTCATGCATCGCTGGTACGTTGCCCCCGCATTCCTCAAACCAAACGGCATTGTAACATAGCAATACATGCCGAAGGGTGTGATGAACGAAGTCGCGAGCTGGTCGGACTCCTTCATCCTGATCTGGTGATACCCTGAGTAGGCATCGAGGAAAGACAGGGTTTCACACCCAACACTGGAATCCACAATCTGATCGATGCGAGGCAAAGGGTAGGGAACCTTCGGACATGCTTTGTTTAGACCGGTGTAGTCTACACACATCCGCCATTTCCCCCCCTTTCTTTCTCACTAGCACAGGGTTGGCAAGCCATTTGGGATGGAATACCTCTTTGATGAACCCTGCCGCCAGTAGCTTGTGGATCTCCTCGCCTATGGCTCTGCGCTTTTCTTCGTCGAATCGGCGTAGAGGTTGCTTCACGGGTCGGGCCCCAGCTCGAATATCCAGAGAGTGCTCGACGACTTCCCTCGGTATGTCGGGCATGTCCGAGGGACTCCACACAAAAACGTCGGCGTTCGCGCGGAGAAAGTCGACGAGCACTGCTTCCTATTTGGGGTCGAGCTCAGAGCCGATCCGGATCTGCTTGGAGGCGTCGTTGCAGGGGTCGAGAGGGACGGACTTGACCGTCTCCACTGGTTCAAAGTTGCCGGCGTGGCGCTTCACGTCGGGCGCCTCCCTAGAGAGGCTCTCCAGGTCAGCGATGAGGGCCTCGGATTCAGCGAGGGCCTCGGCGTACTCCACGCACTCCACACTGCATTCGTATGCGTGTCGGTACGTGGGCCCGACGGTGATGACCCCGTTGGGGCCCGGCATGTTGAGCTTGAGGTAGGTGTAGTTGGGGACGGCCATGAACTTGGCGTAGCATGGCCTCCCCAGCACTGCGTGGTAGGTTCCTCGAAACCCGACCACTCCGAACGTGAGGGTCTCCTTTCGAAAGTTGGAGGGCGTCCCGAAGCAGACAGGTAGGTTGAGTTGTCCGAGGGGCTGGACGCGCTTCCCGGGGATGATCCCGTGGAAAGGCGCAACGCCCGTCCGGACCGAGGACAGATCGATCCGCAGGAGCCCGAGGGTCTCGGCGTAGATGATGTTGAGGCCGCTGCCTCCGTCCATGAGGACCTTGGTGAGCCTGACGTTGCCGATGATGGGGTCGACAACGAGTGGGTATCTCCCCGGGCTCGGCACGTAGTCTGGATGGTCGGCCTGGTCGAAGGTGATGGGCTTGTCGGACTAGTCTAGGTAGACTGGCGCCGCCACCTTTACCGAGCAGACCTCCCGACGCTCTTGCTTGCGGTGCCGAGCCGAGGCATTCACCACTTGCCCGCCATAGATCATGAAGCGGTCACGGACCTCGGGGAACCCTCCTGCCTTGTGATCTTCCTCCTTTGCGTTGTCGAGGGCCTTGCCACCCTCCACGGGTGGCCCGGCCTTGTGGAAGTGTCGTCGAAGCATGGCACACTCCTCGAGGGTGTGCTTGACGGGCCCCTGATGATAGGGGCACGACTCCTTGAGCATCTTGTCGAAGAGGTTGGCACCTCCGGGAGGTTTCCGAGGGTTCTTGTACTCGGCGGCGGCGACAAGGTCCGCGTCGGCGGCGTCGCGTTTCGCTTGCGACTTCTTCTTGCCCTTCTTCTTGGCGCCGCGCTGAGTTGACGCCTCGGGAGCATCTTCCGGTGGGCGGCCCTGGGGCTGCTTGTCCTTCCGGAAAATGGCCTCAACCGCCTCCTGACCAGAGGCGAACTTGGTGGCGATGTCCATCAGCTCGCTCACCCTGGTGGGGGTCTTGCGACCCAGCTTGCTCACCAGGTCGCGGCAGGTGGTGCCGGCGAGGAACGCGCCGATGACATCTGAATCGGTAACGTTGGGCAGCTCTGTGCGCTGCTTCGAGAATCGCCGGATATAGTCCCGGAGAGACTCTCCCGGCTGCTGGCGGCAGCTTCGGAGATCCCAGGAGTTCCCAGGGCGCACGTACGTGCCCTGGAAATTGCCGACGAAGGCTTGGACCAGGTCATCCCAGTTGGAGATCTGCCCCGGGGGCAGGTGCTCCAGCCAGGCTCGAGCGGTGTCGGAGAGGAACAGGGGGAGGTTGCGGATGATGAGGTTGTCATCATCCGTTCCACCTAGTTGGCAGGCCAGCCGATAGTCCGCGAGCCACAGTTCCGGTCTCGTCTCCCCCGAGTACTTTGTGATAGTAGTCGGGGTTCGGAACCGGGTCGGGAATGGTGCCTGTCGTATGGCGCGGCTGAAAGCCTGCGGATCGAGTGGTTCGGGCGAAGGACTCCGATCCTCCCCGCTGTCGTAGCATCCCCCACGCCTGGGGTGGTAGCCTCGGCGCGCCCTCTCATCGAGGTGGGCCCGACGGCTGTGATGATAGCGCTCGATGCCGAGGCGACCCGGGGCCGCAGGCGCTGTGTTGCGCGTGCGCCCGAAGTGGACCGAGGCTTCCCGCATGAATCGGGAAGTTGTGGCGCGATGTTCCGAGGGGAAACCCTGCCTTCAGGAGGCAGAGCTTTCGGCCCGTCGGACCGCGGCGTCCTCCAGGAGATTCTTGAGCTCTCCCTGGATACGTCGCCCTTCGGTGGTGGATGGCTCCGGCATCGCGCGGAGGAGTATTGCCGCTGCAGCCAGGTTCTGGCCGACTCCGCTGGAATCCGGCGGGGGCCTCACCCTGACGTCGTCGGCGATGCGGTGCTAGATGTCCTGGGGGAGACGACGCGCTTCTCCGGCCGGGGGTTGGACAGCCCATTCCTGTCCGATGTCCCGGCGGATCGGCACAAGCGTACCTGCTCCCTCGTCGAGCCTGGCCTGCCTCTCGCGGATATGCTCGAGCTGTGGGTCAGGACCCCCCGCCGGGACGGGGACCACAGCTAGCTCCCGAAGGATGTCAACACGAGGCGCGGGCCTAGGGGGATCACCGTTCTCTGGCATACCAAGATGGTTGCCTTCGCCGGGACCCCCTAGATCGACGTGGAAACATTCACGACTTGGGCCGCGGTCCTCATTGTCGAGGCCGCGGCTGCCGTCGGAACAGTCGGAAAGGCAGTAATCACATGCGGTCATGAAGTCCCGCACGGCACTGGGGTTACCAAGTCCGAAGAAATCCCAACAGAGGTCGGGCTCGCCATCTTCCTCGGACCCCGAGGGCTCATAGGTCGAGTCGGCCGTCAGTCGGTCCCAGGGTGACCGCACACGATACCCCAGGGGGTTTGGACTTGCCTCCAAGAGAGTGCTCACCGAAGCGGAGTCGCTTGGTGGGCCG
The DNA here is from genome assembly GCA_029449295.1 of Zea luxurians. Taxonomy (NCBI): domain Eukaryota; kingdom Viridiplantae; phylum Streptophyta; class Magnoliopsida; order Poales; family Poaceae; genus Zea; species Zea luxurians. Next base: position 18,931,720 of record JAOPSE010000003.1, read on the forward strand.
AGGCCGAATCCAAAAGACACGAGATGGGAATCGGTCGGTACCTTTCGGTCGACGGTCGGTAACGAGGTCGCGTCTAGGACTGACTGCACCGTTGTCTCAGGTACGAGGGTGACGCCCAGCAAGTCCCTCGCGAGCGTGCTGGTGTCATGCGTTTGCTTGAGATTGGCGTGTTGCAGGGAGGCGGCGCTCGTCTTCGTCTCAGACGCGAGATCGATGCCCGACGCGCCCTCTGTTGGGGCGCCGGCGCCGTCGACTCGCTCGACAGCCAACGAGGTGCCGCTTCCCGCTTGGCCTTGGTTGCCCCGCCTTCTCCTCCGTCGGCGGGGGAGGGGACGGGACAAGCCCGAATGTCGTCCTTCCACCGCGTGGGGAAGGCGTCGCCGATTTCCCCACCGGCGAGCGGGTCGTCGACCGCCATTGTCGCTGTCACACGGCGGGGGAAGGAGTATCATGTCGTAGCTGCCGTCGAGGGACATGAACTCAAGATTCCCGAAACGGAGCACCGTCCCGGGCTGAAAAGGTTGCTGGAGACTGCCCATCTGGAGCTTGACGGGAAGCTGTTCGTCAACACGCAGCAGGCCCCTACCTGGCGCGCCAACTGTCAGTGTTTCGAAACCCGGGGGGTCCCTGGACCGACGAGTGAATTGTCGCCGCGTGCCCCAGCCCAGATGGGTCGACGCAAGGCGGAACGCGAAGGGGGAAAGGAAGCGGCCGGAGGGAGGCAGGCGTGAGAGAGTGTGGATCCCGCGGCTTTCGTGTTAGCCCCGCGCCTGAGTCGGGTGCGCTTGCAGTAGGGGGATACAAGCGTCCACGCGGGAGTGGGAGCGAGCGGCCTTGAGCGAGCGCCGTCCCATCCTTCTCCGCGCGGGCCCACCCTCTGTAAGAGGGCCCTGGTCCTTCCTTTTATAGGCGTAAGGAGAGGATCCAGGTGTACAATGGGGGGTGTAGCAGAGTACTACGTGTCTAGTGGAGGAGAGCTAGCGCCCTAAGTACATGCCGTCGTGGCAGCCGGAGAGGTTTTGGCACCCGGTTCGTGCGGTGTCGTGGCCGTTGGAGGAGCGCTGGAGCCTGGCGGAAGGACAGCTGTTGGGGTCGTTGAGTCCTTGCTGACGTCCTCTTGCTTCCGTAAGGGGGTTGAGAGCCGCCGTTGTCACAGAGCGTGCGGGGCGCCATCATTGCCTATCTGGCGAAGCGAGCCAGATGGGACGCCGGTCTTGTTCCCCGTAGCCTGAGTTAGCTCGGGATAGGGTAATGATGGCGCTTCCTGTTGACGTGGTCGGTCCGCGCCCTAGGTTGGGCGATGTGGAGGCTCCTCCGAGGTTGAGGTCGAGTCTGCCTTCCGTGGCCGTGGTCGAGTCCGAGCCCCTGGGTCGGGCGAGGCGGAGACCGTCGGTTGAGGCCAGAGCTGAGTCCGAGCCCTGGGGTCGGGCGAAGCGGAGTCTATCGTCTCCTGGGGCTTAGCCCGAGTCCGAGCCCTGGGTCGTGCGGAGCGGAGTTCGTCGTCTTCCGGGGCTGAGCCCGAGCCCGAGTCCGAGCCCTGGGTCGGGCGGAGCGGAGTTCACCATCTTCCGGGGCTGAGCCCGAGTCCGAGCCCTGGGTCGGGCGGAGCGGAGGTCGCCGTCTTCCGGGGCTGAGCCCGAGTTCGAGCCCTAGGGTCGGGCGGAGCGGAGTTCGCCGTCTTCTGGGGCTGAGCCCGAGTCCGAGCCCCGGGTCGGGCGGAGCAGAGTTCGTCGTCTTCCGGGGCTGAGCCCGAGTCCGAGCCGTGGGGTCGGGCGAGGCGGAGTTTCCTATGACGCCCGAGGCCAGCCTTGGCTGCTGTCAGCCTCACTCTGTCGGGTGGCTCAGTAGTCGGGGCGGCGCAAGCGGCGCTATCCTCTTGTCAGATCGGTCAGTAGAGCGGCAAAGTGACTGCGGTCACCTCGGCTCTGTCGACTGGAGGGCGTGCGTCAGGATAAGGGTGTCATGCCACCTTTGCATTAAATGCCCCTGCGATTTGGTCGGTCGGGGTGGCGACGTGGCCAAGGTTGCTTCTCGGTGAAGACGGGGCCTCGGGCGAGCTGACAGTGTGCCCGTTGCTGGAGGGGGGTCCTCGGGCGAGATGTAGGTTCTCCGGGGTCGGCTTCCCTTGCCCGAGGCTAGGCTCGGGCAAGGCACGATCGAGTCCCTTGAATGGACCGATCCTTGACTTAATCGCACCCATCAGGCCTCTGCAGATTTGTGCTGATGGGGGTTACCAGCTGAGATTTAGGGGTCTTGAGGGTACCCCTAATTATGGTCCCCGACATAGCAACATCGGCCAAATCGCCTTACCGCCGACCGTATCGCATGCGCATTTAATGCAGGGATCACCTGACACCTTATCCTGACACGCGCGCCTCAGTTGGCAAGGTCGGAATGACCGCAGTCACTTCGCCCCTTTACTGATCGTTCTGACAGGAAAACAACACTATTCACCCCGTTCCGACTACTGTGCCAACCACCAGGGTAAGACTAACAACAGTAAGTCACGGCCTCTCCCGAGTTCAGCCTCGGGCGCCACAGGGAGCTCCGCCTCACCCGACCCCAGGCCTCGGCCTCAGCCTCGGCCTCGGGAGGAGTCACAACCTCGCTCGACCTTGGCCTCGGCCTCAGGAGAAGTCACCGCCTCGCCCGACCTCGGCCTCGGACCGACTACGCTATAGGGGATACATCATTACCCTACCTCTAGCTAGCCGCCTCAGGCTACGAAGGAACAAGACCGGTGTCACATATAGATTACTCCGGCAACAGGTAATGATGGTTCCCTGCATGCGCCCATGACGTCGATTGTTCTCAAGCTCTCTACGAAGGCAAAGAAACATCAGCAGGACCCAGGGCCGCACCGCCAGCTACGCTTCTACAGGGCTCAAGCACTTCTCCGCCGGCCACGTTAGCACATAGCTACACCCCCATATATACAGCTGGACCATCCCTTTGTATCTATAAAAGGGGATGCTCAGGGCCTCTCCAGGGAGGAGAAAGGGAGAAAAAGGGGGGGCTAACTCAGATGGCTCAATTCAAGACCAAACCCTCTCTCGCGAAGCTTATAACCCCTACTACGAGCACCCTGGTGCAAGATAATATAAGCCTCATCCCTCCTCTTGTGTTTCATCTTACATCAACCCATCTGGGCAGGGACACGCGACACAAAATTCACTAGTCGATTCGATTGAGGGTCCCCCGGGTCTGAAACGCCGATAGTTGGCGCGCCAGGTAGGGGGTCCACCTGCGTGTTGGCAATACTTTCCCGTTGAGATCCAGATGGACAATCTTCAGCAGCCTCTTCAGCCCAGGACGGTGCTCCGCTTTGGGAGTCTCGAGTTCATGTCCCCCGACCGCAGCTACGCCATGGTACTCCCCCCCGCAGCACGACAACAACGACGGTCGTCAGCTCGCCCGGCGGAGGCGAACTCGACGACGACATCTCCCCGTGGCGGAAGAGGAACACCCGGGTTTGCCCCGCCACCCTCCTCGCTGGAGGAGGAGGAGACGGAGCGACCATGGCCAGGCAGGAGGCAACACCTCGTCAGCTGTCGGACCAGAGCGAGTCGATGATGCGACACCCCTGCGGGGGACATGTCGGGTGTTATCCTCGCACCTGGGACAATGACGGGTGTCGCTTCCCAGCAACGTGCCAACCCTAGGCGGACTGATGACGCCGACACCCTTGCGAGGGACTTGTCGGTCATTAGTCTCGCACTTGAGATAACGACACATTCCATCTCCGATGCGACTTCATCGCCGTCCACCAACCAGGAGGTACCATCAGTTTTCCATCCCGTTCCCTTCAGATTCAGCTTCGACCCACCAAGCGACCCCACTTCAGCAAGTGCTTTCGCAAGGGCATATCCTGACCTTCCGGGATACCATATGTGGTCAACTTGGGACCTACTGACGGCCGTCTCAACCTCCGGACCCGTGGGTTCCGAGGAAGAGGACGACCCCGACTTTAGTTGGGATTTCTCTGGACTCCGTGATCCCAGTGCCATGCGAGACTTCATATCCGCATGTGACCACTGCCTCTCCGGCCGCTCTGACGATGGCCACAGCCTTGACGACGAGGGTTGCGACCCAACTCGCGAGTGTTTCCACATCGATCAGGGGGATCACAACGAAGACAACCACCTCGACATGCCAGGAAACGATGACGCCCCTATGCCTGCGTCTCGCATTAAGATCCCGCGGGAGCTAGCTGTGGCCCGGGTCCCTGCGGGGTCAGGGCACACAGCTCGAGCAACTCCGTGAGATGCAGGCCAAGCTTGACGAAGAAACGGGGCGACTTGTGCAGCTCCGACAAAACCTTGAGCAAGAGTGGGCAGGCTGAGCACTCGTCGGAGGAGCGCGTCATCGGGCCCGGGACGTCCAGCGCCGTATTATTGACGATGCTAGGGCAAGGCTGCCCTCGGCCTTCAATGGGGCCGGCCAGAACCTAGCTGCAGCGGCGATGTTACTTCGAACAATGCCGGAGCCATCCACCACCGAGGGGCGACGTATCCAGGGCGAACTCAAGGACCTCCTGGAAAATGCCGCAGCCCGACGAGCCGAGAGCTCTACCTCCCGAAGGCGAGGATGCCCCTAGGAGCATCACGCAGCGTCCTCCCGACACATGCGCAAGGCCTCGGTCCACACCGAGCACACAGGAGACAAGACACCTGCAGCCCAGGATCGCCTCGGCGACGAGCAACACCGCCGTGACCGTTGAGCCTGCCTCGAGGAAAAGGTGCGCCGAGGCTACCACCCCAGACGCGGGGGACGCTACGACAGTGAGGAGGATCGGAGCCCCTCGGTCGAACCACCAGGTCCACGGGTCTTCAGCCGGGCCATACGATGGGCACCGTTCCTGGCCCGGTTCCAAGCCCCGACTACCATTACCAAGTACTCAGGGGAGACGAGGCCGAAGTTGTGGCTCGCGGATTACTGGCTAGCTTGCCAGTTGGGAGGGACGGACGACGACAACCTCATCATCCGCAACCTCCCCCTTTTCCTCTCCGACGCTGCCCGGGCCTGGCTGGAGCATCTGCCTCCTGCGCAGATCTTCGACTGGGACGACCTAGTCAAGGCCTTCGCTGGAAATTTCCAAGGTACGTACGTGCACCCTGGGAACTCGTGGGATCTCCAGAGTTGCCGCCAGCAGCCAGGGGAATCCCTGCGAGAGTACATCCGACGGTTTTTAAAGCAGTGCACCGAGTTGCCTAACATCACCGACTCGGACGTCATCGGAGCATTCCTCGCCGGCACCACTTGCCGGGACCTGGTAAGCAAACTGGGACGCAAGACACCCACCAAGGCGAGTGAATTGATGGACATAGCCACAAAGTTCGCTTCTGGTCAGGAGGCGGTCGAAGCCATCTTCCAGAAGGACAAGCAGCCTCAGGGAAGGCAAAAGGAAGACGTCCCCGAGGCGTCCGTCCAGCGTGGCACGAAGAAGAAGAACAGGAAGAAGGCACAAGCAAAATGCAATGTTGTTGACGCGGATCTCGTCGCTGCTGCCGAGCACAGGAATCCTCGGAAGCCTCCCGGAGGGGCCAATGTGTTCGACAAGATGCTCAAGGAGTCATGCCCCTATCACAGGGGTCCCGTCAAGCACACCCTTGAAGAGTGCGACATGCTCCGGCGTTACTTCAATAAGGCTAGACCCTCGGCGGAGGGTGGCAAGGACCAATGCAACAACAAGAAAGGAGGCAACAGGGAAGAAGAGTTCCCAGAGGTCCACAACTGCTTCATGATCTACGGTGGGCAAGTGGCGAATGCCTCGGCTCGACACCGCAAGCAAGAACGCCGAGAGGTCTGCTCGATGAAGGTAGCGATGCCAGTCTACCTAGACTGGTCCGACAAACCTATTACCTTCGACCAAGATGACCACCCCGACTACGTACCGAGCCCAGGAAGGTACCTGCTGTCGTCGACCCTGTCATCGGCAACGCTAGGCTCTCCAAGGTCCTCATGGAGCACCTCGAGCCCTTGTAGGAAACGCTTTCCGACAAGGTTTCTACTGGCCGACCGCAGTGGCCGACGCCACTAGGATTGTACGCTCCTGCCGAGGGTGTCAATTCTACGCGAGACGGACGCACCTGCCCGCTCAGGCCCTACAGACAATACCTATCACTTGGTCGTTTGCCGTGTGGGGTTTGGACCTCATCGGTCCCTTGCAGAAGGCACCCGGGGGCTTCACGCACTTGCTGGTCGCCATCGACAAATTCTCCAAGTGGATCGAAGTCCGACCCTTAACCAGCATCGGGTCCGAACAGGTGGTGGCGTTCTTTACAAATATCATCCATCGCTTTGGGATCCCAAAATCCATCATCACGGACAATGGCACGTAGGTCACTGGGAAAAAGTTCCTAGACTTCTGCGAAGGCCACCACATCCGTGTGGACTGGGCCGCCGTAGCTCACCCAATGACAAATGGGTAGGTGGAGCGCGCCAATGGCATGATTTTGCAGGGCTAAAACCAAGGATCTACAACGACCTCAACAAGTTTGGCAAGCGGTGGATAAAAGAGCTACCCTCGGTGGTTTGGAGTCTGAGGACGACGCCGAGCCGGGCCACGGGTTTCTTGCCGTTTTTCCTAGTCTATGGGGCCGAGGCCATCCTACCCACAGACTTAGAATACGGCTCCCCGAGGACAAAGGCATACGACGACCAAAACAACCAGACCAGCTGAGAGGATTCATTGGACCAGCTGGAAGAGGCTCATGACGTAGCCTTACTACACTCAGCGCGGTATCAGCAGTCTCTGCGACGCTACCACGCCCGAAGGATTCGGCCCCGAGGCTTCCAGGTGGGAGATTTGGTGCTTCGGCTACGATAAGACGCCCGAGGGCGCCACAAGCTTACTCCTCCCTGGGAAGGGCCGTTCATCATCGCCAAAATTTTGAAGCCCGGGACATACAAGCTGGCCAACGATCAAGGCAAGGTCTACAACAACGCTTGGAACATCGAACAGCTACGTCGCTTTTACCCTTAAAGTGTTTCAAGTTGTTCATGTACCTCGGTCCCTTTACATGTATAAATAAAAAGTCTAGCTATCAAGGGAGGATCGGCCTTACCTCAGCAAAAACCGACCCTCCCTCGGGGGCTAGAAGGGGGGAACCCCCTCTGCGTTAAAATTTTCCTCGGAAAAGTTTTCTACCAAAACGACTTTCGCGCCTTTCGACTATATCGATAAAAGAATCCTATAAACAAGCGAGAGAGACCTTGAACGGCAAGGCCGACCGAGCCGAGGGACTCCTACGCCTCCGGGATATGGATACCTCACTCATCACCTTCCGCGAAAAGTAACTCGCGCTCGGATAAGTGATTCTGCTACCGAACAAGTCCTAACGCTCGAAACAAGAGGAAAGAAAACGCAGCTTTATACTCTGACACTAAAAATGTTTAGGCCTCAGCGGCCGTAAGAAACATACACATACTTAGAATAAACTGTTCCCCACAGGCTCAGGTGTCGGTAGGGGGAGGAGCAGCACCCTCGGCATCGTTCCTACCCGCGGCGGAATCTGGCCCGACCTCGGACGGTGACACAAGCGGAAGGATCTCCACCTCAAAAAAGGAAGCCAACGTCGTGCCTAGGCCCTCGGCAGCCGCATCAAGCCTTTGGACCTCCGCTAGGGCGGCCTCCTCTTTGTTGGGTAAGCAGTAGCCTTCGCTGACCCGCTCCAAATCCACATCATAGTGGGAAGCGAGGACAGCAAAGGCCCGCCTAACGCCGTGGTGCAGCGCCCCGCGGAGTTTGCTGTGCACGTGGCCGCCCAAGGCCCGCAGGCGACTCTAGGGGGAGCTGCCCGAGGGGATGTCGTCGAGGCCAAAGGTCTGGCAGAAGGCCGAGATGGCCTCGGACATGGCCATGCGGTCGGCCTCTTTCTGCTCAGCCGCCTAGGCAAGCGCCTTGTAGTTCTTGATGGACTCATTAAGAGCCGTCTCGAACCCTGAAGACAGCCGTACAATATTCTTTAGACACGAGGAAAAGAATGAAGCTAAACAAAGTCACAAAGCAGGCAAAACATACCTTCGGCCCGGGCACGCTGCTGCGAGGTCATGGCTTGGGCGGATCAGGTAGACCCGACGGCCACGGCCAGGCCCTCCGCAAGGGTCCCGGCCCGAGCGGTCGCCTCGGCTAGCCGCTCCGTAACCTCAGCCAGCTGTCCCCTAAGGGCCTCAACCCGGCTCACGGCCTCGGCAGCTTGGCTCCGGAATTGGTCCTGCTCGCTGGTGGCCTGACCGAGCTCCAGCTGCAGCTGCTGCATCTCCTCTGCCTGGGAGGCCAGCTGCTCCCGTGCCGACGAAGCCTTCGTTCGTGCCGATGTCGCCTCTGTTCGCGCCGCCGCTGCCTCTGACTTCAACTCATCACAGAGCAACCGAAGGTCCGCCACCTCAGCACTCCGTTGGGCGAGGCGCTCATTAGCCTTGGTAAGCGCAGCCCACTGGGACCGCAACGACTCCCAAACGTCGCTCTCCGCGACGGATGAACAGCGACTTAGCGGTGCTCATGTCCGCGAGCTCCTGAGGGAGAAAAATAGGATATCACAAAGAATGCCCTGATCACGCGAGGCGTACGTCTAAATCCTTACCTGGAAGACCCTGGGAACGTCCCTAGAAAGGATTTCCATGATCGTCCGAAGTGACCTCATCGCCGCCTCGGTATATTCACGGAAATTATCCCGGAACTGCTCCTCCAACTCATCGTTAAGGGAAAGGAGGGGCTCCGAGGTGTCGCGGCTCCAGAAAAGGAGCGGCGGCCCACACCACTCATTGGGATTGAGCTGCGTGGGGATAAGGCCGCTGCTCCCCAAGACGGGCCACAGTTCTACGCGCCACGCGACCGAGGCGCTTGGTCCCCTTGCAGTCGATGCATCGGGTGCCACCGCAGTCGATGTATCGGGCCTCTCCTTGGCCAAGGTTACAAGCCTCCGCTCACCGACCTCGGCAACAACGGTCGCCCCCTCCTCATGGTCGAAAATGGGGAGATCAGGGATGACCGAGGGCAGAGGCGCCTCAGCCATCTCAACATCGGCGGTGACGGGCGGCTCCGCGGGCGAATCAGCAACGGCCCCGGCAGGAATCGATGCCGGCACCGGCAACAAGACAGGCGGACTCAGGGCCGCGGCCGCGTCAGCGGCCTCCCCCGACATGATGGCTGCTCCAACAGGGGGCTTGACCTAGGAGGCTTGCCCCATGACAGCCCGTGCCGCCTGGGCCCCCCGCCGGAGGGCGCCTTGCGCGGAGGCCAACCAACCAGCGCGGCGCGCCGCAACTCCGGCTGCAGAGGCTGGCCCCATCTTAAGCGCCTTCATGGGGGCCAGTCCAGCCGAGCCCTGCCTCCGCTTGCTGAAAGGGAGAAGGGGCAAATTCCAGACACACAGCGAAATAACTGAAACAGGGGTACCCTCAGATACTTACCCGCTCCAGGGCAAGGCCAATCATGCCTGTGGGGAGACCCCTCGGGCCCCGGTCTCCGCAAGCACTGCCGAGGGTTGTCCCGCATCCAGCTTCAATGCCGCTTCCGCCTCGGACGCCCGAGGCACCGAGGGGCGGCCTGCCCAGACGATGTCACAACAGCCAAGGGACCAACTTCCTGTACGGCCCGCACGGGCACCTGCTCTTGGGGGACATGCGGTTCGACCTGACCCCCCGGAGTCACCCCAATTATCTCGGCCAAGGGGTCAAGTACCCCCTCGGCCCGCCTCCGCTCCTCGGACCGGGACCCCGGCGTCCCGGCCCCGAACGCTGGTGGCGCCAGCCCTCCTGGAAGCTGGCTTGACGACCTCTGGCCCAGCCTCGGATCCAGACTGAGGCCAAGCCGGGCCGCCATGTCGTCGTCTTCGTCATCATCATCATCATCATCATCATCATCATCATCATCATCATCATCATCATCGTCAGGCGTGTCCGACGACGACTCTAACGGGAGCCCATCCCTTGCTTGCCTCCGACGACGCTTCTCCAAGGCTTCCCGAGCACGCATCCTCTCGCGAGCTCGGGCCTTTTCCGCTTCCTTCCTCTCCTTATCCTTCTCCGCGGCGAGCCTACGCGCGGTTCGGCCCGCCGCGTCCTCCAGGACCGGTGGCCGGGAGAGTTTAAAATTCCTCAACCCCTGGGGACGAACGAAAATCCCAACAGTAAGAACTAAAGACGTAAGAAACACGACGCAAAACAGAAGGAGGGTCGGACACTTAACAGGGACACATACCCATGGTCGGGACGCATCGAGGGCTGGCTAAGGACGCCAGCGTCCAGCCTCCCTACCGTGCCCACTACCCGTCCGAGGAGGTCGTCGGTGGAGAGGGGGGTCGAGGACATCCGTGAACCCTCCAAATCAACCCCCGGCTTCATCTCTGAAAGCCGCAATCGCCGCTCTGCCAATGGGAGCACCCTTCGGCGGTGGATAGCGGCGACGACCCCCGCAGCGATAAGGCCCTCGGCTTGTAACTTCTGCAGGGCATGGAGAATGGGCTGGAGCTTCTCCTGGTTCTCGCGTGTGGCCCCCCAGCGCCAGTTATCGCCGGCGGCGGTCACCACTCGTTGAGAAAACGACGGGAAGCATCCCGTCGTCGTTCCGGAGATAGAACCACCGGTTCTGCCACCCCTTGTTCGAAGATACAAGGGAGGCGGGGATGTACTGCTGCGCGCCCCAACCTCAGCTGGAGGGTGCAGCCACCAGCCCGCACCGCCATACGGACCCTCTTCATGTCCGTCGACGCGACGAAGAACTCCGTGGAGAAGAGATGGGTCCACAGGTCCCAGTGGGGGTCAATCCCCAGAAACCCCTCGCAAACCGCCACGAAAATAGCCGCCTGCGCGATGGAGTTGGGGTTGAAGTTGTGAGGCTCCACCCTGTAGTAATGCGGGAGCGCCCGCATGAAGCGGCTCGCCGGCATCCCAAACCCCCGCTCATGGAAGGGGGTGAAACTGACCACGTACCCCGGCGGCGGAGTCGGTCCGGCCTCGCTCCCGGGGGCCAACCACTCAGGCTGCGGCCCACCGGAGAGAGGACGGAGCAAGCCCTCGGTAACAAGGGCCTGCAGATCCTCCACAGTGACGGTGGAGAAAGGCCATGGGTCGCGCGGCGGAATGACGGTCGCCTTGTCAGCCATCGCCGAGCTAAAGCGGTGGAAGCGGAGGGGATGAGGTGCGCGGTTTTCTCTTCTCTGTCTACTCTCTTAGGTTGCGAAGACAAAAGCAGAAGACGAGCGCAAATGGCAGGGTAAAGAACCACTGTCGGCTCCTCTTCCGGGTATATAAAGGCCCGGACGAAATCCACCCAAAACTTCACCCGAACCCTTCGTGAATTTCAAACTCGAAGGCAAAACGGTTTTTCCGTTCCTCGAATGACTCGCGCACACGCAACAGATACCCCGCGAGTCGCCCGTCCCATCGCATTAACTCCATGGCAGGACACACGTCCCATTTGGCAGGCGGGCGGGCACCGTTTCGCCTCCATCATGATGACTGCTTCAAAAAAGGTGCGCCACACTGTTTCGAAATATCTCCTTTCTTCCTTTCCTCTCTCTTTCTCTCTCTCCGCAGGGATCGGGAAAAGGGACATTTCGAAGGAGCCCTTCGCAGCAAAAAGAAACGGGCCCCGAGCCCTCCTACGGATCAGGGGTTCGAAGGTTGCGCCCCGCGGGGTTCGGCGACCGCCCCAGAGCACTCGGGCTCCAAACCCTTTACTGATCAGGGGTTCGAAGGCTGGCCCCTCGAAGGGATTTGACAGCCGCCCCAGAACATGCAGAGTTAGGGATGACCCTAGGTACGTCCGTTACATGGCCAAGGCTCGGGCTATGCTCCCGAGGTACCCTAAGACATTTCCGAGACCAGCGGGAATGATTTGTAATGGAATCCCACCGAAGGGAGGCACCGAGCCCTCGGACCCTATCGAATGGGTCCGGGTCCAGCAAATCACCTGCAGGTACTTTTGGAGCCGCCTCTGGGCCACTAGCCGACCCTTATCGAATAGGGCTCGGGCGACCGCTCGGATTACCCAATAGCAACTCACCAGAAACACCATGTTCAGCGCCCACCGAGGGTAGCATGGCGCGTTTCCCCCTCCTCCTTGCGGAAAGGCGACGAAGGGGCGTACAACAAAAGCCGAGACGGTCCTCGATCATCCTCTCGCTCCGTGCAGAGGCTCGGAGGCTGCTCTCGCACCAGGTGTAATACTCAAAGTTGTATACAAGGAATAATAGAGAGATCTCCTCAACTTTATGTGCCTCATTTGCATCATAAAAAGAGCATACACAAAATTTAGAGGTTAATTCAAACAAATGATAAAAAAATGCATCATGTTGGAGTTTTATATGTTTGTGCACTAAATAAAATAACAAGGATAATAATAATAAGATAATGATTACTAGAAGCTGAACCCTAAATAGAAATTAGGGTTTGAAAATAAGGAAAAAGGAGAGAAGAGAAAGAAAAAGGGAAAGGTTATGAAAATATAAATAATATATATATAATTATATTTCTAAAATTGGTATTTTTAAATTTCACAATATGATTTGGGGATAAAGTGGCACAAGATTTGAATTTGAATCTGATTTAAAGTGGAATTTGGGAATAAAGAAAAGAAAATAGGAAAAGAAAAGAAAGTAGAAAGAAAAAAAGAGAAATCGTGCACCTGGGCCGCTTCTGTGCAATTTCGGCCCACCATGCCATTCCCTCCGCGCGGTCCTTCTCCATTCACAGGCGCGCACCGAACCGTGGGACCCACTGGTCTATCTCATGCCGCGAGCGCGTGGATACTGCGATGCGGGGTCGGGTCGTCAGTGGCCGTGGGTGCTCGCGATCGTGTTACGCTGCCTTGTGGGACCCCTGTGTCAGCTCCATCCCCGTCAACGCACGTCCGAGCATGGCGAGCGCGCGGACTTCACGCAGTCCGTTGTGGCATCCCGGCCACGTCCGCGTCCTTATAGGTAGCAGGACCGGGCTTGCCTCTCCCTCTTGTCTTCCTACTCTCGCGACCGCCACCGTAGTAGAGGTAGCTTTGGGAGCGAAACAGAGAGTGGGGGAGATTGCCCCTCGCGGCCGCCGGCGGTGGAATCCTTACCTCGCCCACGCCGCGTCCCTGGTTTGCTTCCCGAGTGCATCGTCGAGACATTGGGAAGACGCTCGTGCCCCCAGGAAAGAGAGGGAGGCCATGGTGTGGGGGAAATTGCTCGCTGGAGACCGAGATCGCCACGGTGAACTACCTGCGCCGTGAACAGCACCGCTACGCACACACAAACCGAGTGAGTACCCTATCCTTTGGTTCGCTAGGGTCTCCGCATCGCGTAGAAGGCATCATAGCAAAGAATCGCATAGGGCATCGCCGATTTGCGTAGCTCCGGCGAACTGCGAGGCCGCGCTAGGGAGGGCGGCGCCACCGTCACGTTGGTGGAAGGAGGAACGACTCCTGCCCGTCCGATGTGGATGTACGGGTAGGATTAGATCCTGTTACCGGTTAGGCCAGATCCGATTGGGTCTGTAGATTTCAAATCGGGCGGTTGTGGTTAATTTGGGTTTCATAAAATCGGTGCCATTAGATCTCGATCTAATGGCTCATAGCGCTTACCGTTTCAGATGGCAGGAAATCTAATCCTGGCGGCCGATTTCTGATCGGACGATCGTAATACCCCGATACCCCTTCGGCCCGCACCTTTTTCTAAAGAGCCCCTGGAGTTCTAAGCAATCAACCCGCGGTCCACTCAGTAGCGTTCTGAGTCTTAGAAACATTTACACCGTAGCCCCTGCGCTTTCTAGAAAATGTGACCCAGCCCAGAGGATTAGAAAATCAGAGAATTTAATTTAGAAATAGATTTTTAACATTAAATTAATTACAGAAACTTGTTTAATTCATAGAAAATGCATATGAACTCCAAATTGGTCCATTCCAGTTCCTAAATTTTTATAATATTATTGTCTATCCAATAGTAGCACTGTTTTTACATGAAATACACATTAAAATTTATTTCTCACTTAACCCTATATTAAATGCATAAAATCTTTGGAAATTCATAACTTAAAATATATAACTCCAAATTTAATGATTCCAGTTCCTATGATCTCATTTTAATGTCTAGATTATTGCTGTGTATTTTATTTATATGTTTGGTGTAATGTTAATTTTTGCTATACTATGTATGTATTGTGTTGTTGCGAGTAGACGAGCAAGCCACAGTGGAATCTGAGGTTCAGCAAGTAGAGACTGCTGAGCAGGAGCTCGTGGAAGGCAAGTTGTGCCCTTGATCACTTCTTTTACCCATTCATGTTCTTATTAATCATAATGATCTGCATAGGTTAATTTTGCTGGGACCCAATAGGTTACCCTAGATTTGACTATCTTTATATCTTGTTTCACCACTGGTTTTACTACTAAATTTGTGGGTAGTACATGCTATTGCTTTATGTGGCTTTGGGTATAAAGATATTCATCACTCATTGTTATACCTCTTATTATCTGTTTGTTCTTTACTGTTCATGATAAGATCATTATGTTAATGGGAACATGGAGAACCACCCAGGAAAACAGTGCTACCACAAGGGTTTAATGGGACGCCCTTGGCTGATTAACTAGGAAAGCTAGTGGAGGGCTACCTTACCCGAAAGGGGCAAGGGCAGTAGGGGAGTGGTCAGTGTAGGGAGGTCCTTGGGTTGATTTTGCTGCGATGGCGGTCAGGCGAGGGATTCCTGCACTAGAGCTTCCTATAAACTGTAGCGGGTAGTCTGAAGCTAGTGGAACTTTGTAAAGGCCTCATAGTGGTATCCTGCCTCGCTTCCTTGGTAGAGGTGTATGGGGTCTGATCAACTCCGTGGCAAATGGGTAACACGACTTGTGGGTAAAGATGCGCAACCTCTGTAGAGTGTAAAACTGGTATACTAGTCGTGCTCACGGTCATGAGCGGCTTGGACACTCACATGATTAACTTATGGAACTTAAACTTAATTTGTCATATCATTGCATTTGGGATTATTTTACTATTACTTTTACTTATCATTACTATGGTTTAGTATTCACTTACACTTAGTAACTGCTAATAAAATTTTGACCAACTTATAAACGCAATGCTCAGCTTCGGCCTTTATTTCATTGATCAGCCTTACACTTCATGAACTCCCACCTTTGGTGAGTTCATGCCACATTATTCCCTACGACTTGTTGAGCTATGAACGTATGTGAGCTCACTCTTGCTGTCTCACACCCCCCACAGGAGAAGAACAGGTGGTTCAGGAGGAGCCACAAGGCGAGGAGTTTGATCTGATCCAGGTGGCGTTTCTCAGTTGACATTTGCGCCGACGATCCTTAGTTCGTTTTATATTCATTATTTTATTTTGTAATAAGTCTTCCGCTATGTAATAAATACTCTGATGTTTTGTGACATTTATCTCTATACACTCTGTTATTATATATGTTGTCTTCTTGGTGCATGTATGAGATGCACCCGGCTTTGTTCCTTAAAGCCTGGGTGTGACACCAGGCTACGACCAAATTGTTGACCACGTCGACAAACCAGCTTAAAAACTCGGAGCCTGACCTTGCACCCGGGCTGTGGCCAGGCCGCATGAGGGAACAACAAGGCCGACCGAGGAATCACAAGAAGAATTAAGACCTTAGAGGAGTCAAACCACTCCTCCGAGGCCTCGGGGGCTACACCCGACGGGTGCGCTCGCGCGCACCCATCGGAACAAAATATAACCGAGAAAGGCTAGTCCCATTGCAAAAAATCCGGCAGAACCTCCAAGCGAGTGCCTACACTCCCTTTGAGGCTCGGGGCTACTGTCGTGTACCGTAATTAGGGGTACCCCCAATACTCCTAAGCATGGCTGAAAAACATCTTCAAAACAGACCATAAAGGCTGGTAAGCACAACTCAAAGTTAAAGCCTCATCTACCAAGGGACACGATCTCGTCTCGCCCGAGCCCAGCCTCGGGCAAGAACAGTAGTCCCGGACAGATTCACACCTCGCCCGAGGGCCTCCTCAGGCAGCGGGCGCACCCCCGGCTCGCCCGAGGCTAAGCTCGGGCAAACTTTGTCGTATAGCAACCTCGGCCAAATTGCCTTACCGCCGACCGTATCGCATGCACATTTAATGCAGGGATCACCTGACACCTTATCCTGACACGCGCGCCTCAGTTGGCAAGGTCGGAATGACCGCAGTCACTTCGCCCCTTTACTGATCATTCTGACAGGAAAACAACACTATTCACCCCGTTCTGACTACTGTGCCAACCACTAGGGTAAGACTAACAACAGTAAGTCATGGCCTCTCCCGATGGTAAATACCAGGCGGGGTGGTGAAATTGATTTGCCTCCTAATCGACACACTCAAAGGATATATAGACAACCTCAGCCATAGCCAGTAGAGATGAATCCTCCTAATCCTCCACCAGGCGGAGTTGATCCACTGATTGCAGCTCAGATGGCAGTGATGCAGCAAATGGCAGACACTATGGCTGATATGCGTGCCCAGATGCAGCAAGAACGCTAGGAGATGCGTCAGGAAAGAGAAGATATACGCCAGGAGTTGCGCCAGGAGAGAGAGGAGATACGCCAGGAGAGAAGGGCGCAACAACAACAGCTGCAGCAACAACTTCAACAACAGCAGCAACAGCAACAAGTACCATTGCCTCCACCACCACCACCAGTTCCACCTCGTGATAAGCACTGGGAATTTATGAGCCATAAGCCACCGACCTTCGCCAGTTCTCCAGATCCGCTTGATGCAGATGATTGGTTGAAGTCAATTGAGAAGATGCTCAACATCGCCCAATGCTCAGACCGGGAGAAAGTTCTTTATGCCTCAGGTCGTCTGACAGGTCCTGCTGCTGATTGGTGGAATTCTTATACTGCTGCCCATGATGCTGCTGACACTATTACTTGGGCGGAGTTTAGTACACAGTTCAGGAACTACCATATTCCAGCTGGTATGATAAAGATCAAGAAGAAGGAGTTTCTGTCATTGAAGCAAGGCAACATGTCGGTCAGCGAGTACATAGATAAATTTATTCAGCTGTCGAGGTTTGCTCCGGAAGAAGTTGCTGAGGATGAGAGGAAGCATGAGCACTTTATTGAAGGACTTAATGGACCCTTGCAGTATGCACTGGTTGCACACACCTTTCCATCATTTCAGAGGCTACTGGATAAGGCTCTTGCTATTGAACACAAGCGTGTTCAACTGAGTGATTTGAAGAGGAAGGCTATCTCGCAGGGACAGGGTAGCAGCAGTGTTCGTCCCCGCTACGTTTCACCACAGGGTACACCGACTCGACCAGGAGGACCACGACCAGTTCAGTATGTTCCACAAGGGTCTCCACGGACACCTACTCGTCAGGCTACTCCCACTGGCACCCCGACGAGGTCTGCAGGACAGAAGACCAGCCCTACATGCTTCAAGTGCAGTCAGATTAGGCACTATGCTAATGCTTGTCCTATGGGAAATTCTGGTACACCAGCTAAGAACAAGCAACAGACTCCTGGCAAGGGATATTCTATTGCCAAGGTTAATCAAGTCAGTGTTGATGCTACTCCGGATGGTGCGGACATCGTACTTGGTATGTTTTATGTTAATGCAATTCCTGCAACCATATTATTTGATTCTGGTGCTACACATTCATTCATGTCTGCTCGATATGCCAACACTAATGAGATACCACTGCTAAATATGAGAAAACCAATGATAGTAATTACACCTAAAGGGCCTATTGAGGCAAATCAAATGACACGTAGATTGACATTAACCATTATGGGAAGAGAATTTGGAGCTACTGCTATAATATTAGAGGCCAGCAGTATAGATCTGATCCTTGGTATGTCTTGGTTAAGGAAGGCAAAGGCCATTCTAGCATGTGGTAGAGGTACTATAGAACTCACTAGCCCTAAAGGAGAAACATTTCAAGTTAATATTGCAGTAACCACCTCATCCAAGCGTGCAATGTACTTTATACCTGAGGAGTTTGTTGGTGACAACATCTGGGTGGTTAGAGATTTTCCGGATGTCTTTCCAGAGGAGTTACCAGGGATGCCACCAGATAGGGAAGTTGAGTTTGTTATTGATCTCCTACCTGGAACTGCCCCTATTTCTAAGCGACCATACAGAATGTCGGTAGAAGAGTTAAAGGAACTGAAGAAGCAGTTGACGGAGTTACAAGAGGCTGGTTACATTCGCCCGAGTTCCTCACCTTGGGGAGCGCCGGTCCTGTTTGTACAGAAGAAGGATGGTTCGCAACGGATGTGCGTGGACTATAGGTCTCTTAATGATGTTATAGTGAAGAACAAGTACCCGTTACCCCGCATTGAAGATTTGTTTGATCAGATGAGAGGAGCCAAGGTATTCTCGAAGATTGATCTCCGATCGGGATACCATCAGATGAAGATTAGACCATCGGATATTCCTAAGACGGCTTTCTCGACTCGATATGGATTATATGAGTTCACTGTTATGTCGTTTGGATTAACCAATGCACCGGCTTATTTTATGAATTTGATGAATAAGGTGTTTATGGAGTATTTGGACAGATTCGTCATGGTATTCATCGACGATATTCTTATCTATTCTAGGAGTGAAAGTGATCATGAAGAGCATCTAAGGTTGGTGCTACAGAAGCTACGGGATAATCAGCTCTATGCCAAGTTCAGTAAGTGTGAATTTTGGATTGATAAGGTGCCATTCCTTGGACATATTATTTCTAATGGAGGAATAGCAGTGGATCCTGCTAAGGTCAAGGAGATTATGGAGTGGAAAGTGCCCACTACAGTTACTGAGATTCGGAGTTTCTTGGGACTCGCAGGATATTATCGGAGATTTATGGAAGGATTTTCTAAGATAGCCAAGCCTATGACATCGCTTCTGGAGAAAGGAAGGGAGTTTAAGTGGGATGAGAAATGTCAAGAAAGCTTTGATCAATTGAAGAAGGGATTGATGTCACCTCCAGTGTTGGTTATGCCAGACTTACAGAAAGGGTTTGATATTTATTGTGATGCATGTGGCCAAGGATTGGGATGTGTGCTTATGCAAGAGGGTCACGTGATTTCCTATGCGTCTCGTCAGTTGAGGAAACATGAACTGAACTACTCCACTCATGACTTAGAGCTGGCAGCCGTTGTGCATGCACTGAAGATTTGGAGACACTACATTATGGGAACTAAGTGTCAAGTGTACACGGATCATAAGAGTTTGAAGTACATATTCACTCAGAAGGACCTCAACCTTAGGCAACGCCGTTGGTTGGAGCTCATTAAGGATTATGATTTGGAGATTCACTATCATCCAGGTAAGGCGAATTTGGTTGCAGATGCTTTGAGTCGGAAGGAGCATGTTCACTCCGCTTTTGTTGTCCAGCTACCCGATGAATTAGCAAAAGATTTTGAGAAGCTCAACCTGGGAATTGTTACTCACACTGAAGGAGTTACCATTGAGTTGGAACCTACCTTGGAGCAAGAGATTCATAAAGGTTAGGTTGGTGGTGCTAAAATTCAAGAGATTAAGGATCTTATTACGGAAGGTCGAGTTCCGGAATTCACGGAGGATGAGCAAGGTACTATATGGTTCAAGGATCGGATATGTATTCTAGAGATTGATAGCCTCCGTGAGACTATATTGAAAGAAGCTCATGATTCTGATTACTCTATCCACCCTGGTAGCACTAAGATGTATCAAGATTTGAAGCAAAAGTATTAGTGGTATGGACTGAAAAGAGATGTTGCTGCTCATGTGGCTAAGTGTGATGTGTGTCAAAGAGTTAAGACCGAACATCAAAGACCCGCTGGACTATTGCACCCGCTTAAGATTCCTGAGTGGAAATGGGAATAAATTGGTATGGATTTTATCGTTGGACTACCCCGCACCCCTGCTAGGTATGACTCTATTTGGGTAATCGTGGACAGATTGACGAAAGTGGCTCATTTCATACCTGTGAGGACTAATTACACGGGAGCCAAGCTAGCAGAATTGTATATGACTCGGATAGTTTGTCTACATGGAGTGCCTAAGAAGATCATGTCTGATCGAGGATCACAGTTTACTTCTCGGTTTTGGAAGAAGTTGCATGAGAGCTTGGATACAAAGTTGAATTTTAGTTCGACCTACCATCCCCAGACTGATGGACAGACAGAGAGGACTAACCAAGTACTGGAGGATATGTTAAGAGCTTGTGCTCTCAAGCATGGTGGAAGTTGGGATAAGAGCTTACCATATGCGGAGTTCTCTTATAATAATAGCTACCAGGCCAGTTTGAAGATGTCACCATTTGAGGCTCTATATGGCAGAAAGTGCAGGACACCACTATATTGGGATCAGACTGGAGAAAGACAGTTCTTTGGGCCTGAACTTATTCAAGAGGCAGAAGAACAAGTGCGAATGATAAGAGAAAATTTGAGAATTGCACAATCCAGGCAAAAGAGCTATGCTGATAATAGGAGAAGACTACTGGAGTTTAAGGAGGGTGATCACGTGTATCTGAAGGTGTCACCACTCCAGGGTATGAGAAGATTTAAAGTTAAAGGAAAGTTGTCCCCTCGCTTTATTGGACCCTTCTTAATCTTAAAGCGAGTGGGAGAGGTTGCATATCAATTGGAGTTACCGGATCATCTCGCGGATGTTCATGATGTCTTTCATATATCTCAGCTGAAGAAATGTCTCAGGATACCTGAGGAGCAACTACCAATGGAGGACCTTAGTGTTCAAGATGATCTGACTTATGCAGAGTATCCTATCAAGATTCTGGACACTTTGACTCGAGTTACAAGAAACAAGGTGATTAAGATGTGCAAGGTACAATGGAGTCACCATGGAGAAGATGAAGCAACTTGGGAGAGAGAAGAAGAGCTTCGCATAGATTTTCCCCATCTTTTCCCTAGATCTTCTTAAATCTCGAGGACGAGATTATTTTTAAGGGGGTAGGATTTGTAATACTCAAAGTTGTATACAAGGAATAATAGAGAGATCTCCTCAACTTTATTTGCCTCATTTGCATCATAAAAAGAGCATACACAAAATTTAGAGGTTAATTCAAACAAATGATAAAAAAATGCATCATGTTGGAGTTTTATATGTTTGTGCACTAAATAAAATAACAAGGATAATAATAATAAGATAATGATGACTAGAAGCTGAACCCTAAATAGAAATTAGGGTTTGAAAATAAGGAAAAAGGAGAGAAGAGAAAGAAAAAGGGAAAGGTTATG
Source organism: Zea luxurians (assembly GCA_029449295.1). Classification (NCBI taxonomy): domain Eukaryota; kingdom Viridiplantae; phylum Streptophyta; class Magnoliopsida; order Poales; family Poaceae; genus Zea; species Zea luxurians. The sequence goes on from JAOPSE010000003.1 coordinate 18,952,892, forward strand.
AAAATATAAATAATATATATATAATTATATTTCTAAAATTGGTATTTTTAAATTTCACAATATGATTTGGGGATAAAGTGGCACAAGATTTGAATTTGAATCTGAATTTAAAGTGGAATTTGGGAATAAAAAAAAGAAAATAGGAAAAGAAAAGAAAGTAGAAAGAAAAAAAGAGAAACCGTGCACCTGGGCCGCTTCTGTGCAATTTCGGCCCACCATGCCATTCCCTCTGCGCGGTCCTTCTCCATTCACAGGCGCGCACCGAACCGTGGGACCCACTAGTCTGTCTCATGCCACGAGCGCGTGGATACTGCGATGCGGGGTCGGGTCGTCAGTGGCCGTGGGTGCTCGCGATCGTGTTACGCTGCCTTGTGGGACCCCTGTGTCAGCTCCATCCCCGTCAACGCACGTCCGAGCATGGCGGGCGCGCGGACTTCGCGCAGTCCGTTGTGGCATCCCGGCCACGTCCGCGTCCTTATAGGTAGCAGGACCGGGCTTGCCTCTCCCTCTTGTCTTCCTACTCTCGCGACCGCCACCGTAGTAGAGGTAGCTTTGGGAGCGAAACAGAGAGTGGGGGAGATTGCCCCTCGCGGCCGCCGGCGGTGGAATCCTTACCTCGCCCACGTCGCGTCCCTGGTTTGCTTCCCGAGTGCATCGCCGAGACATTGGGAAGACGCTCGTGCCCCCAGGAAAGAGAGGGAGGCCGTGGTGCGGGGGAAATTGCTCGCCGGAGAGCGGGATCGCCACGGTGAACTACCTGCGCCGTGAACAGCACCGCTACGCGCACACAAACCGAGTGAGTACCCTATCCTTTGGTTCGCTAGGGTCTCCGCATCGCGTAGAAGGCATCATAGCAAAGAATCGCATAGGGCATCGTCGATTTGCGTAGCTCCGGTGAACTGCGAGGCCGCACTAGGGAGGGCGGCGCCGCCGTCGCGTTGGTGGAAGGAGGAACGACTCCTGCCCGTCCGATCTGGATGTACGGGTAGGATTAGATCCTGTTACCGGTTAGGCCAGATCCGATTGGGTTTGTAGATTTCAAATCGGGCGGTTGTGGTTAATTTGGGTTTCATAAAATCGGTGCCATAAGATCTCGATCTAATGGCTCATAGCGCTTATCGTTTCAGATGGCAGGAAATCTAATCCTGGCGGCCGATTTCCGATCGGACGATCGTAATACCCCGATACCCCTTCGGCCCGCACCTTTTTCTAAAGAGCCCCTGGAGTTCTAAGCAATCAACCCGCGGTCCACTCAGTAGCGTTCTGAGTCTTAGAAATATTTACACCGTAGCCCCTGCGCTTTCTAGAAAATGTGACCCAGCCCAGAGGATTAGAAAATCAGAGAATTTAATTTAGAAATAGATTTTTAACATTAAATTAATTACAGAAACTTGTTTAATTCATAGAAAATGCATATGAACTTCAAATTGGTCCATTCCAGTTCCTAAATTTTTATAATATTATTGTCTATCCAATAGTACCACTGTTTTTACATGAAATACACATTAAAATTTATTTCTCACTTAACCCTATATTAAATGCATAAAATCTTTGGAAATTCATAACTTAAAATATATAACTCCAAATTTAATGATTCCAGTTCCTATGATCTCATTTTAATGTCTAGATTATTGTTGTGTATTTTATTTATATATTTGGTGTAATGTTAATTTTTGCTATACTATGTATGTATTGTGTTGATGCGAGTAGACGAGCAAGCCACTATGGAATCTGAGGTTCAGCAAGTAGAGACTGCTGAGCAGGAGCTCGTGGAAGGCAAGTTGTGCCCTTGATCACTTTTTTTACCCATTCATGTTCTTATTAATCATAATGATCTGCATAGGTTAATTTTGCTGGGACCCAATAGGTTACCCTAGATTTGACTATCTTTATACCTTGTTTCACCACTGGTTTTACTACTAAATTTGTGGGTAGTACATGCTATTGCTTTATGTGGCTTTGGGTATAGAGATATTCATCACTCATTGTTATACCTCTTATTATCTGTTTATTCTTTACTGTTCATGATAAGATCATTATGTTAATGGGAACATGGAGAACCACCTGGGAAAACAGTGCTACCACAAGGGTTTAATGGGACGCCCTTGGCTGATTAACTAGGAAAGCTAGTGGAGGGCTACCTTACCCGAAAGGGGCAAGGTCAGTAGGGGAGTGGTCAGTGTAGGGAGGTCCTTGGGTTGATTTTGCTGCGATGGCGGTCAGGCGAGGGATTCCTGCACTGGAGCTTCCTATAAACTGTAGCGGGTAGTCTGAAGCTAGTGGAACTTTGTAAAGGCCTCGTAGTGGTACCCTGCCTCGCTTCCTTGGTAGAGGTGTATGGGGTCTGATCAACTCCGTGACAAATGGGTAACACGACTTGTGGGTAAAGATGCGCAACCTCTGCAGAGTGTAAAACTGGTATACTAGCCGTGCTCATGGTCATGAGCGGCTCGGACACTCACATGATTAACTTATGGAACTTAAACTTAATTTGTAATATCATTGCATTTGGGATTATTTTACTATTACTTTTACTTATTATTACTATGGTTTGGTATTCACTTACACTTAGTAACTGCTAATAAAATTTTGACCAACTTATAAACGCAATGCTAAGCTTCAGCCTTTATTTCGTTGATCAGCCTTACACTTCATGAACTCCCACCTTTGGTGAGTTCATGCCACATTATTCCCCATGACTTGTTTAGCTATGAACGTATGTGAGCTCACTCTTGCTGTCTCACACCCCCCCACAGGAGAAGAACAGGTGGTTCAGGAGGAGCCACAAGGCGAGGAGTTTGATCTGATCCAGGTGGCGTTTCTCAGTTGACATTTGCGCCGACGATCCTTAGTTCGTTTTATATTCATTATTTTATTTTGTAATAAGTCTTCCGCTATGTAATAAATACTCTGATGTTTTGTGACATTTATCTCTATACACTCTGTTATTATATATGTTGTCTTCTTGGCGCATGTATGAGATGCACCCGGCTTTGTTCCTTAAAGCTCGGGTGTGACACCAGGCTACGACCAAATTGTTGACCACGTCGACAAACTAGCTTAAAAACTCGGAGCCTGACCTTGCACCCGGGCTGCGGCCAGGCCGCATGAGGGAACAACAAGGCCAACCGAGGAATCACAAGAAGAATTAAGACCTCAGAGGAGTCAAACCACTCCTCCGAGGCCTCGAGGGCTACACCCGACGGGTGCGCTCGCGTGCACCCATCGGAACAAAATATAACCAAGAAAGGCTAGTCCCATTGCAAAAAATCCGGCAGAACCTCCAAGCGAGTGCCTACACTCCCTTTGAGGCTCGGGGCTACTGTCGGGTACCGTAATTAGGGGTACCCCCAATACTCCTAAGCATGGCTGAAAAACATCTTCAAAACAGACCGTAAAGGCTGGTAAGCACAGCTCAAAGTTAAAGCCTCATCTACCAAGGGACACGATCTTGTCTCGCCCGAGCCCAGCCTCGGGCAAGAACAGTAGTCCCGAACAGATTCACGCCTCGCCCGAGGGCCTCCTCAGGCAGCGGGCGCACCCCCGACTCGCCCGAGGCTAAGCTCGGGCAAACTTTGTCGTATAGCAACCTCGGCCGAATCGCCTTACCGCCGACCGTATTGCATGCGCATTTAATGCAGGGATCACCTGACACCTTATCCTGACACGCGCGCCTCAGTTGGCAAGGTCGGAATGACCGCAGTCACTTCGCCCCTTTACTGATCGTTCTGACAGGAAAACAACACTATTCACCCCATTCTGACTACTGTGCCAACCACCAGGGTAAGACTAACAACAGTAAGTCACGGCCTCTCCCGAGTTCAGCCTCGGGCGCCACAGGGAGCTCCGCCTCACCCGACCCTAGGCCTCGGCCTCAGCCTCAGCCTCGGGAGAAAGTCTCCGCCTCGCCCGACCCCAGGCCTCGGCCTCAGCCTCGGCCTCGGGAGGAGTCACAACCTCGCCCGACCTCGGCCTCGGCCTCAGGAGAAGTCACCGCCTCGCCCGACCTCGGCCTCGGACCGACTACGCTACAGGGGATACATCATTACCCTACCTCTAGCTAGCCGCCTCAGACTACGAAGGAACAAGACCGGTGTCACATCTAGATTACTCCGGCAACAGGTAATGATGGTTTCCTGCATGCGTCCATGACGTCGATTGTTCTCAAGCTCTCTACGAAGGCAAAGAAACGTCAGCAGGACCTAGGGCCGCACCGCCAGCTACGCTTCTACAGGGCTCAAGCACTTCTCTGCCGGCCACGTTAGCACATAGCTATACCCCCATATGTACAGCTGGACCATCCCCTTGTATGTATAAAAGGGGATGCCCAGGGCCTCTCCAGGGAGGAGAAAGGGAGAAAAAGGGGGGCTAACTCAGACGGCTCACTTCAAGACCAAACCCTCTCTCGCGAAGCTTGTAACCCCTACTACGAGCACCCCAGTGCAAGATAATATAAGCCTCATCCCTCCTCCTGTGTTTCATCTTGCATCAACCCATCTGGGCAGGGACACGCGGCACAAAATTCACTAGTCGGTTCGGTTGAGGGTCCCCGGGTCCGAAACGTCAACAATAATTGACCAGCTCTATTGCTCTAATAATACTATCTATTGTGGATACACTACTGTAAATCATGACATTTGGGCTAAAGCTAGCCACATCATGAAAACTTTGGTTTGTAGTGGAGTTTTCAATAAAAAATACCATGGTTACTATAGTTTTGAAAACCTAGTTTTTTTAAATGCAACTAAACACCTCAAGATATAAAATACTCTATATTCCTATAAACCATGGTATTACCTAGAAACCATAAAAATATTGTACTTCCAAACAAAGTCCTAAGAGCAGCTCCAACAGCCTGTGTAATCATACCGTGCTCGGTAAAAATAAGAAAATATCAGTCAAAACTCATTCCAACAGCCTCTCCTTCTTCCTTACTACTTCATCTCCCTCGCTATCGTGCCTCCTTCGCTAGGCATCTTTGCCGAGCGGCCACAACTCGCCATCGCCTCGCCCTCTGGCTTTCATGCGCTTTCTCCGACCTTGCCGCTCTCGCATGAACTCCCGTCGTCCCACTCCCCCGCGCCTTCTCGCTCCCACACGATCTCCAAGATTATTTTTTGTTGTCCGATGTCTTAGTTCCCAGAAATTCTTTATTGGTTTCTTTGTTGCTTGCCACTTTTTACAGCTCAACCAACAGCCTAGTTGTGCTGGCAGCTAGTAGTTTGCATGCGTGGACCAAGAAAACTAACAAAATAGCTAGTCTGTTGGTTACCTCCATCAAAACAAAATTTTATATTTTAAAAACTCTACTACAAAACGCTATATTTACCTAAGATTTTACATAAGCTGTTGGAGGTGCTCTAAGGAGATTTTGGGGACCACTCACCTAGATGGACATGTGGCACTCAGAAGTTCAGTGGTCACCTAGAGAGCTGTGGGTGAATTAAACCACTTGATGTGAACACGATTATGGTTGGTTCACCATGCTAGAGTGACAAAGAATTAGTCCACATAGAGCACCTAGTCCTTGCATGGTTCAATTGGGAGTCACACCCTTGCGTGGGTGGTCCAATGAGAACTGCTGAATAGTGTTGACTCTTTGATACCTCAGGAAAGCACCGAGACGTTTCTAATCCATAATTTACTTTGAACATTTTACTTTTGAGCAATTACATTCAAATACTTATATTGCTGGAATTGCCATGGTAATATAAGTTTGGAACATAAGATGCAAAATATTTGATTGTTACATAGGAACACTTCCTAGACATAAGAGGTGAAATGGGATAGGTTTTAATTTATGTTGGAAATTTTATACAAACTCAATTCGTCATTCCTCTTGAGCATCTTGATCCTTTCAATGACCTAGATATTACTATCAATTTGTCTTATCACTTTCGATTCCACGAATCAGTGATTCGTGGTATACTATTACCAGTGGTTTTAAAAAATTTGGAGTGATGAACCTAACGTGAAGGTCCACTATTATAGAAAGGGGCTTCAGACCCTAACATTTAGTATCGGATGAGTTAGAACCGATACTGACGACGAAAGCATCAATTCTAACTGTTGGGGTCCTAGCGGAAGTATTAGTACCAGTTGGTGGTTCCAATAGGTACTAATGTCTTTCTTAAGTACCAGTTAGAGTCACCAACTAGTACTAATTACTCAAGCACAAATTAATACCGGTTGGTGGCTCCAACCAGTACTAAGACTGTCTCTACCAATGTTCCCTAAATTTCATCTTCTAAATGAATATTCTCTATCCTTTACAACACACTCTAAAAACATTCGTTCTCTATATTATCAGCGTCTCCAACAAAGTCCTCTAAATTTCATCATCTATATCTCATCTTTTTTAATCTCTACTCTCTTTCTCTACATCATTGGTCAACAAGAAATAAAAGATAATAAAAAGGACATACACCATGTACACTAGCAGCCGAAAGAAGTATCTCGCGCAGGATACCGGATCTACAGTGCATCTCCACATTTAGCGACTGAAGAACACACTCTAAATTTTAGAGGCTCGTTTGCAGTCTCTTGCTGGAGCGGATAGAGGGTGCTGGATCCTCTAAATTTAAGGTAGAGGGCCCTTTAAAGCGCCTGTTGGAGCGGGTCTAAAGAGTCTATTTTAGTATCGATTAATAACATCAACCAGTTATAGAAGACAATTTAGTTTATGTTTTTACCATTAATCGATACGAAAGATTCTTCCAAAGTTAAAATAAAACAAAAATATATTATTCCGAATCACAAGCGACTATATAAATGAGCGGTAAGGAGAGGACACATGAAGGCTTAGGTTTTAAGTTCGAATTCTAGTATGGTAACACACATTTCACGTGACTTATGACATGTTGAGTGTGTTAGACTATAGATGTTCCCGTATCAATTGGCCCTATCAATAGGGCTGGATATCGAGCCATCTGTGCTCAACTTGTTAAGCAAACGAGCGATAGAGTCAGTTTGATTTAGCTCGCGAGACAGAATAAAAAACAATATGTATATAATAATTAGTTACTAGTTAATTTTAAACTAATTTAACAATAGAAAATAGTAATTGTACTTATAGTTTTATAGACCACATCAGTGTAACACCAAATTAACATAACTTATCACTCATCAATTCACAATTCACATACATGTTCACCAGTTTAACTCAATTATATTCACATAGACCAATTTAACACATAGACATAGTTCATCAATCATTACTTTAACTCATAGTCTATAGGCACGACACATACATATAACATGTTCATCAATTGTTACGTAAATAATATGCATATAGTTTCGTTTTGCTGAAATGTGGTAGGTTGTTTAGCTCGCGAGTTGACTCGTTAACGAAACCGAGCTAAGTTGTCAACTCAGCTTGTGAAAAAATTCAAACGAGCTAATTCGAGCCGAGCTGACCACGAACCGAACGAGTTGATGAAGTACGAGTATTTCGTCCGGCCATAGCTATCAACCAATAGTAAATGATTATTTAGTATCAAATCGTCCAAATGAGAAAAAAGAGACATTTAGTTTTGGCTACCTAATTTCGGTTGAAAATTAGTGCTATATATAGCCGTTTGTGAACTCGTATCAAAAGCTATTTTTATGGCTAGTTTGAGAATTTCATTTTTTAAGGATTTTTATTTTTTCAAGTAAAAATGAGCTAATTTCACTGAAAAAGATAGAAATCTTTTGATAAAATGAGGTACACAAATCACAAACTAGTGTATTTTTTAGTAGTGGGCCGGGTTTTGCGGTGGCTGCTTGCCTGCAACTGCGATGCCGACCGATGGGCGATGGCGAGCGTGGGGCGGTAGCTCACTCCCTGTCATGTTGAACTGTGAGGAAAAAAGGGTCCCCGCTCGCCGGCTCGTTGCCCTTGCAACTTGCCGAGATGCGGCGGCCCTTGCACCGCCGAACGAACTCGCCGCCGCCGCCGCTGCTGCTGAGTGCCGAGCGCGAATTATGGGGAGACGTGCAGTGCAGCAGGCGCCTGATCGAGTCGCCAAGGGGCCTCGGCCAGCTGGTGGGTCGCTGCTCGCGGCGGCGAGGTTTGCATGGTCAGTCGCTCGCGCGATGCAGACATGGGAGTGGCGCGCGGCGGAATCCTATACTCGTGCATGCTCCCGTCAACCTGTACCCCTCCCGCTTTCCAGGGAATCCTCACGTCGTCGTCGTCACTCATCACCAACTACACCACTACACTATCTCGTTTGGACTTGCAAAGGTTTCTAATTAAACTAAAGTGTTAAATTTGCGAACTTTGGAACATATAGAGCTGATCTCATTCTCATGTATGCGCATGTACGGAGAGAAGAGAAGGGATAAAGGCATAAAGCTAAGGTCTATTCCATCGTGCTCCTTTTCTTTCTCGTAGATAGACACGCAAGACAATGCAACGCTTTTGTATAGTATTAGTATAGTTGTGGTTAGTGCCCTGAGTTTTTCTTTTGTTTGTGTGGTTTGTACATGACACGTTAGTCAACTGGACTGGTCCCGTGGTCCGTCCACTACTGGGCGGAATCTGTATGAGGCCCATCCGATCAGCCTCAAACGCCATTAGGCCTGGATGCTTGGTTCACAAAGGAAAAGGTCCATCTAAGGCCCATGTTTGACAGCATTGTTTTCTACATTAGGGGTTCGTTTCACGGTTAATATACGTGGATTGGGTAGTATTGAGTCGGTTTAAATCCACAGCAAGTCAAAATTCATTCAGATCCATTCTAATACACTCTGATCCACATGGAATTGGAATAACCGAACAAGGCCTTAATAGGTGTTTTTCAAGTTTGGTTTCAGATGAGGACTGGGCATAGCTGGCGCTTTTGCACATGAGCGAACAGTCGGACGTGCACCCCGTGCCTCACTTTGGAGATTTTCCCCGATAGGGTATACACATGTGTGCGTGTTTAGTGGTATTACGTGTGTCCCACACACCAGGGGTCTAGTTTTGGATTAGCAATTGCTCCATTCCAGATGCCATCAAGTCTTTTGAGAGTAGAGGACAAGGCGTGACATGTTAAATTTTAAAGAAGAAATGATTCAGGAGCTTGCTGAGGCCAAAGGAAACCGAGGATGATCAGGTATGCTAAATAGAATTATATATGTTGTAGACTTCTCTGGGTACAAAAATGCTATTAGTCTAGGCACAATTTCCCTATGTTTACTCAAGTTGACGCCTAAGAGGAGAGAGCATCAACCCTTAAAGGGAAGAACAATAAACTAGAAAGTTGTCCATTGCTGAGCCTAGGCATTCAGTAAGTTCATCTATTTAACACTTCATCATGTACAACTCTTCAACCCGATATTCGGATACCTAATCTTCTAACATCCTAAGTGTTGGAAACAACATGAGATAAGTATCAATGACATTAAACGAAGAGCACATAACCATGAATACACAATATGAGCTTTATGGGCTATGGCTTTGCATATGATACCCTTGAAGATGGGCTATAACTACGGATTTTGAACCATGAGCTAAAAGTTTGTAATAGTTTAATTTCTAGTCTCAAATGTTCAATTGATGATCTTAATGCTAAGATTGAGAAATTGAATTCATGTCATGCCTCTACATCTTCCATCGAGCATGTTTCCATTTGCACTAGATGCAGAGATTTTGATGTTGATGATTTTGTTGGCAATGTTGCTATGATTAAAAGCTTGACTGAACATGTTGCTAAACTTGAAGCTAAGATTACCGAACGTGAACTTGAGAATGAGAAATATAAATTTGTAAGAAGTATTCTGTTTAACGAGAAGCGCCCTAGGATTAAGGATCTTGTTGGCTTCCAAACAGGAGAAAAAGAGAACACCAAAGTTAAAGTTAATGGGCAAGAGTTCCTAAATTTTGTTAAGGGCAAGGCTCCAATTGTTCATCATGATCATGCCCATGTTTCTCATGTTCATACTTCTCGTGCTAAAAATGTTCATGCCAAGAATGCTTCACATGCTCATGTTTCATATGCAAAAGCATCTCATGTTAGGCATAATGATTCTCATGCTAAAATTGCTCATGTGCTTAAAATTAAGACTAAGAATGCATCAAATGGTCCTTATATGTAATATCACACTTTTGATGCTTCTTATGTGCTCACACATAAATTTGGCAAGGTAGTTGCCAAATTTGTTGGACCGAGGCATAAGAACACACAATCTTATGTTTGGGTCCCTAAGGTGCTTGTTACTAATGTGAAAGGACCCAAATCAGTTTAGGTACCTAAGAATAAGGCCTAAATCTAAGTTGTAGGTTTATACATTTGGAGGCACAAGTTGGGCAATTGATAGCGGATGCGTAAACCATATGATAGGTGAGAAGATGTTCTCATCCTATGAAAAACAAAAGGACTCCAAGGATTCAATCACATTCGGTGATGGGAGTCAAGGTCAGGTAAATAATTTAGGTAAAATTGCTATTTCTCCTGATCATTATATTTTAAATGTGTTCTTGGTTGATTCCTTAGATTATAACATACTATATATCTCTCAATTGTGCCAAATGGGCTACAATTGCTTATTTACTGGTATTGGTGTTATGGTCTTTGGAAGATATGATGATTTTGTTGCTTTTAAGGGTGTGTTAAAGGGAAAACTTTATTTATAAGATTTTTTGAATGATAAAACCGAACTTAACGCTTGCTTAATAGCTAAAACCAAAATATGGGTTAGCTCTAGCATCACCGACCTACCCATGTTGGGAAGAAGAATCTTCATAAGCTTTTAAAAGGCAAACATATTTTAGAACTAACAAATGTTTATTTTGAGAAAGATAGAATATGTGAGGCATGCCAAGAAGAAAAACAAGTTGGATCAAGCCATCCCTCTAAGAACATAATGACGACCTCAAGACCATTGTAGCTTCTCCACATGGATTTATTCGGCACCGTTGCTTACATAAGCATCGGCGGGAGTAAGTATGGTCTTATAATTGTTGATGATTATACACACTTCACTTGATTATTTTTTTGTAGGACAAAAGCGAAACTCAAGGAACTTTTAGTCTTTCCAAATTGGCTTAAGAAAATCCCTATTGACAGCTAAGAGGGGAAAACTCTTTTATGGCAAAGGGGGTAACTATTTTTGGCCAAAGAAAAGGTATTTGAAAAAGAGGAAGAATTTTTCAAACTTAAGAAATGCTTACAGTTAAGGAAGACTTTTAAAAAAATCAAAATCTTTGCAAAATAAAAATACTAAATGGTGCAAATGTTGTCCAATATGTTAAAATTACAAACAAATCATATTCATCTTAGAATTGATCTTAACTTAGTATATTATGAACACTTGAAAGATAGAAAACTATTTATATTTCAGAAGTTTCATATTTGCTTTTGGTTGTGTTGCATCAATCACCAAAAAGGAGAGATTGAAAGGGAAATGGGGTTTAATCCATTTCTAGATTTATTTTGGTGCTTGCCATCACAACCATATGGACTAACCAGTTTGGTGGTGTATCAGACCCTTTAGAGTTCAATGGTCAAAGTTCTAGATCCAATGGTTGGCTGATGTGGCTGGGTTCGGTAACACACTGTCTAACAAGACTGCTCCCTTTGTAATGCCCTGAATTTGGGGGTAGAATTTTTTCTTCTTTTCTCTAACCAAATTCGGGCGTTACTCTCTTCTCTCTTCCTGTTTCGCTCCTTCCTCCCAATTTCAAACTAGTATAGTGACAGGTGTCCGTGTCGTGTATGAACAAAACCTAAGTGTCATGGGTGTTGCATCATGCCGAAGCACATTTTTTTGTCTGGTGTTGCGTGTTCGTCTCGTTCCGTCTCGGTTTTCGGTTCGCGATTGGAGTTTGTTTGATGGTCGTGCGTGCCGTGAGTTTCGATCCGCGACGTGGCTCGGCCCCAACCGAACCCAGCCCAGTCCGTCCTGGTCCGGTTCAGCCCGGCCCTGCGCGCCCCTGATGCCCACCCCCCCCCATACGCCCCCTCCTCTCCTCCCTCTCTCATTTGGATTTCCCGCGCAGCAACCTCCCTCTCCCTCTTCCACCTCTCTCTCCCCGTGGTGCCCTAGGGATTGGAAACGGCGATCACCGGAATTTGGACCCCGAGGTGAGCTCCCCTCCCCTTCCCTTCTCCTCTCTCTCCCTCTCCCTCCTCTTCTCCCCCCTGCGCGCGCCTTCTCTTTTCCCTGCACGCGCGCGCCCCCGCCCTCCCCGTTCGCCGGTGGCGCGGCCCCGCCCTGCCCTCCCTGCTCGCCAGCGGCGCGACCCCGCCCCTCCCCCGGCCCGCGGCACGCGGCCCCCCGCCCTCCCCTGCTCAGCGGCGGCGCGGCCCTGCTCGCCCGGCGCGCGCGACCCCGCCCTCCCCCTGCCCGCGGCAGCGGCCCCCGCCTCGCCCCCCTGCTCGCCCGGCGTGGCCCCGGCGTGGCCCCCGGCGGCTCGGCCACCGGTGTAGCCCCCGGCGCGGCGTCCCACCCCTCGGCGTGGCTCGCATGGCCTTGGTGTGGCCTCGCGCTCCCCCGTTCACCACTAACACGTTCACGCGTGCGCAAACCCGCGCGCGCGGTGACTATTCCTTGGTTTGTAGTTAATGTCAGACTCCGTTAGTTAGTGTGCTGCGTCGCGCGCTTCGTCGCGCGACAGATTTGTCTAAATTCAGATTCTATTTATGTGTTGCGTCGTGCGCTTCGTCGCGCGACGATCCATTTTAATTTCCGGTGGTTTAACGTGTAACGTCGCGCGTGTATTCACGCGACGTTCCACTTTAGACTCAGTTTAGTTGACGTATGTCGTCGTGCGCTTCGTCGCGCGATGCTTAACGTCTCTTTATAATTAATGCAAAGTGTCTCGTTGTGTGCTCGGTCGAGCGACGAGTCGTTAATTTCTTAATTCGTTTTAGAGTGCTATGTCGCGCGTCTCACCGCGCGACAATCCTTTTTATTTATCTTCATCTGCTTATGATGATTAGACATGAAACATGACTTTACTTTATGCTAAATATAGTGTCTACATTAATTCCCTTCTATTAAGCGAGTAGTCTAATTTATAATCATGTAACGTGATCGTTTCTCGACTGTCTGTTTCTCTTTCTCTTAACCGTAATTGCGAGCCCGCGTGGAACGTCTGTTTACTTACTGCATTCTATTGTATGGTGTACTGTTCTTTTGTATTAAATATGTGGATGTATGTATGTTTGCGCTCGCATAGAGAACGATCCGGTCGGAGAGCCCGAAGAACTCACAGGAGAAGCCCCTGAGCAGCAGTCGGTTGGTGGAGGCAAGTGTCCCTTGACCTATCTCTGTCCTATACATTCTTTAATTCACCTCCCGCATTACACATTTATACCTAAGGATTTACTAGCTTTTGTTATCCATGTCCTTGTTTACCTATCTGGGTTGGATTATTATTGCTTAGTCTTATGCTATTGCCCAACTCTAATCAACGGACATGATGAGAATGATCAATGATACGTTGTTTTCCCCTCTTTTATTATGATGTTATACTTGTAGTCTTTAAGGGGGCTCGAGCGGTTTCTCGAGTGCCTCTCCATAAGGACCTGTTCTTTGGATGACCGCCCGGGAAAATAGTGTAACCATGAGGGTGGAATGGGGTGCCCTTAGCTGAATAATTAGAGGATCCGGGGTGTAGTTCGCTTCGCCGTCGTGCCGTCAATGGGGCTCGGTGTATGCGGCTTGCTCTGCCAAGGTTGATTTGTCCCTTGGGGAGGAGTGCGGTACATTTAGGAAACCTAACGGGCGGCTACAGCCCCGGGGAATCTTTGTAAAGGCTACGTAGTGAGACCCTGCCTACTCAACTTGGGAGTGTTCAAGGGTCCGTACAACCCGAGGCAAAAAGGGAATCACGACTCATGGGTAAAGTGCACAACCTCTGCAGAGTGTTATGAAACTGATATATCAGCCGTGCTCGCGGTTATGAGCAGCCAAGGGAGCTCCAGTGATTAGTGGTACTTGATCAGAGATGTTCGCATTACAGGTGGCAATGAGAATGATGGTTTTGGTATTGATTATGGTGATGGTAAGTGGTATTCTTTCCGTTTGGAAGGAGTATGTTTGGGTTAATAACGTGGGTTAATTCTAAAACTTGGCTTTCTCTACTAGTAATAATAATCTGACCAACTAAAAGCAACTGCTTGACTTACCCCCACATAAAGCTAGTCCACTACAGCCAAACAGGACACTTGCTGAGTATGTTGATGTGTACTCACCCTTGCTCTACACACCAAACCCCCCTTCCCCAGGTTGTCCGCATTGCAACCACTGCTCAGGAGAAGATGAAGCCGTGGAAGGAGACTTCTAGGAATTTCAAGACTACGACGAGTTCTAGGCGTGGGTTAGCGGCGACCCCCAGTCGGCTGCCTGTGAAGGCCGCGTTTATCTACGTTTCTTTTCCGCACTTTGATTTATTGTAAAGACTATGTGGATGTCTCAGACATATGATGTAATCGACTACTATTTCTTTTTTTAATACTATTTGAGCACTGTGTGATGATGTCCATGTTATGTAACTGATGTGTACGTGAATTGCTGATCCTGGCACGTACATGGTTCACATTCGGTTTGCCTTCTAAAACCGGGTGTGACACCCTGTCAGAACGACTACTTGCAATAGCAGTCTGACAATGTCCAGTGGCGCACCGGACTGACACTGTTCAAGGTCTGGTGCACATACAGACAATAAATGCAGATTTCAGCATTCAAATCCAATGACTATTTAAGTGGTTGGGGCTATAAATACACCCCAATGACCTCATTCAATACATAAGAGCTGATCACTCAAGTCCTTACTCTAGAGGAACACCTCCATTGTTTCAAAACCTCCTAAGTGCCACATTCAAGTGAATTAAGCAAGAGTTAGTGATAGTGCCTTGTGTGAGAGACAGAGAAGAGTGTTTTGCTGCTTTATTGTGCTCTTGTGATTGAGTTTTGACTCCATCCATTGTAAAGGACAGCGAGAGGCTTCGACGTGTGAAGTGCCTCGTAGAGACTTAGGTCTCTTGATTGAGAAAAGAAAGAGGATTCAAGCTCGATCTTTGGAGTCGCTTGAGAGGGTTGAAAGAGACCTGGTCCTTAGGTAACCTCAATGGAGACATAGGTTTCATTTAGAAATTGAACTTCAGTAAACAAATCGACATGTTCTTTGTGTTTGCTTATTTGTGATTTGTTTCTTCCTTCTCCCTCTCTAAGTTCACTTGCTTGATCTTCATACAAATCATTTAGTGTTGTACCCAAATATAAATTTCACATTCATAAGTGCAACACGTGCAAGAGCTCCTCTCCCTTACTCTGATTCTATTACTTCACATTCTAACGCTTAATCAAGGATCAAAGTTTTTGGTTTAAGTGTTAAATTTTAGTTTCACCTATTCCCCCCTTCACAGAACTTCAATTGGCATCGAAGCCCATCTCTTCATTGGAGCTTTTCTATTAGATTGTGTATATGGTCATGCAAAACACTGTTTTGCATTGTAGACCGCAGTCTTCATAGAGTGAAGTTTGAAGCAGGAGATGTGATGGGAGATAGGATGGGTGACCCTCTAGAGATAGCCTAACAATAACCATTTAGTGTCTGTTTGTTTCAACCTATAATTTAGCTAGATTGTATAACTCAACTTAAATAATCTACATGGAAAACAAACAGATGAATAATTAGGACAGACTATATAATCTATAGGTCAGATTATCATAATCTTATAAACTACTCAACATATGATTATTTCAGCTTATTTGGTAAAAAGATCCATTACTCATTGAGAACTTTAGAATAAATTACCCATCATTGTCATTCCTTAAAAAGTTATCATCTATTTTTTCTTGCTCATGCCACGTAACACATAACTAAATTCATTAATCAAAATCTCAATAAGCAGGATGCCAAACAACTACATATAGATTATTTAATCTAGACTATATAATCTATACTCCCTTCGTCCTAATTTATAGTTTGTTTGACTTTTTTAACAAGTTTGATTGATTGTCTTTGTCGGAGAGGAAATTCTCTGGCCGGGTGACAGAATGCACCCGCCCTAAATCCTAAGATGAGGAGGGGGCCTAAGCGTTTTGCCTGTTGCTAGATGGACGATGAACGAACACAAGAACACACAAGGATTTAGAGTGGTTAGGGCCGCCGGAGCGTAATACCCTACTCCACTGTGTGATGTATTGAGCTTGAGAGCTTGTATGAACTTGTGAGCCTGAGCTTGGTCTAAGTGTGTCTATGTGTCCCCCCCATGTGTCGTTGCATGCCTCCCCTTTTATAGCTCAAGGGGGGCACATTCAAGGGTGCTGAGCCCCGACATGTGGGCCTAGGAACATAACAGATGTAATACTTGGAGCAACTAATGCTCGTCGTTGAAGCAATCTCCTTATGCCCTGATATCCGCGATCTGCGTAGTATTGACGTGCAGGGGAAGCTTCCCTGGCAACGTACGAGTGATGATGGATGGGCACAGTGCACTTCGCAGCACGGGCGTACTGTTTGGCAATGGGATGGACAGGCACGCCGCCTGCAGGATGGTCTGGACGCCGCCTGCCAGCTGAGTGGACAGGACACATTAAATGCTGAAGGGGCACGTCGCCTGTCAGCGGGATAGACAGGCGGCGTGTCTTCTCCACAATAAATGCAAAGACAGCGTGGCCCAGAGGCCTTACGTCAGGCTCCGCCCGCTGGCTTACGTCACGCGCGGTAGGCCACGTGGCAGCATCGGGTCTCCGCCTGGGCGGGGAGCAGTAGCGTTATGCGGATAGGTCCGCACCAGGCTGGGCCTGGACACATGTCGGCTCCGGACCCCTGACTGAGCAAGGCCTGGGTATTCTTTGCCCTAGAGTCCCGGGACCCGGCTGTGGGTAGTCTAGACCCCACGCAAAGGGGTCCGGGACCCGACCCAGAGGTCCGGGTTGCACTCGCGGGGGTTCTGGACCTTGCCTCGGAGGCCCGGTCTACATGTACAGGGATCTGACACTTTCCCATGGGGGTCCAGACCCACTGTTGGCATCTTGGAGTGTATTGTTTTCTCTGGCCACGTGGCGACCCTGGAGCCATCCACGTGGTGGAGTCGGGTGCTGTTCACCACGTGACTAGAGATAGTCGTGTGGGCACCACGTCTTCATGCTATAATAAGGGGTACCCCTGTTTCAGGGTACCGACAGTGGCCCCCGGGCCTACCTCGGGGGAGGATGCGAGCCTGCAGGTGGGGCCAAAACTTGTACCTTGCGTCAGCTTGGCATGACCGGTGACTGGGGCCGTGGGGCGCCACTTCTACACGCACCGCATTAACTCGGTGCGCTCGCGCTATCAGTCTGCCATCGGTCACATCAACTGTCGTTTCTATCGTCATTGCCGACTTGACCCATGGCCCCCATACTTGATGGTTTCGCCGGCCCACGCGCGAGGCGCCTCGATACCGCTGTGTTGGTTTCGGCGGGGACGAAGAGGCACGGCGGTTCGCTCCTCACGTGGCGGTTCGCCTTCTCCGCACCCAGGAACCGGCACGCCAGCTGCATGACATGTGGGCCTACGCCCTCATGCCAGAGGTCGGAGACGTTGTTTGCGGTGAAGATGAAGAGGCGCACTACCGCGAATCGGTAGCACGCTCCTTGCGTGGCAGTTCGCCTTCTCCGCACTCGGAGACCAGCGCTCCAGCTGTATGACTTGTGTGGCCGGGCCCCCGTGTCATAGGTTGGGTACACCGGTGTGCATCGGGGGAGACTTCCCGTGGCATTTCGGGGCGAGAGCGGGGGAGTCTGCCTTTAAAAAGGGGTTCATCCCTCGAGTAGCAGCCATGCCTTCGCTTCTCTCCCACTCGCTGTGCCCTTTCACGTCCGAGCCCTCTTTGCTCCTTTGCCTTAAAGGTCTCTGCTTTGCATCACCGTAGTTTGCCATGGCCTTGTAAGTTCATCCCGAGCGTGTCCAGACTGAGTGGATGCTCGACATGGTGTGCTGCCTGCTTGGATGGAGTGCGCCGGCGTTTGGTGGAAGGATTTGTACCGACGGCATCCCCCTCGGTGATCTTGCCATCGGGGAGTTTGTGTTCTTCCGCTGGTGCCTGGCTTCAAGGATGTTCATCAGCCTTGCGAGGGTGGAGAGTGAGCTGAGCTGCGGCTCCATCTCCCGCATGAACTGATGGCCCGCCTCCATGGACTGCTCGCGCCCCGACGCTGCAACGGCCTCGTCGTCACCCCGTAGGAAGATGGGGGTGAGGGCCTCTTCGCTATGGCGCACGCGTTGAGGTGGTCACCGCCACTGGCAAGCCGCCCGTGGGGGCAACGCTTCTTCCCGCTTCTTCCTCCAGCATTCGGAGGGAAGGATGTTCACGAGCCTTGTGAAGGTGGAAAGCGGGCTGAGCTGCGGCTCCATCCCCCACGTGAGCTTCAACTCCATGGGGGTAAGAAGCGAGCCATGCTGCGGCTCCATCTCTTTGGCTTTGATGCCGCCTCCAATGGTGACCGCTGGCCCGGCCGCTAAAGACACCACCCAGGAGGTCGTACAAGACGCCATACGCCATGGAGATGGTGGCCGCGCGCTTCCAGCGCGACCCTACTGATGTCGAGTAGGTCATACCTGTAGACATAAGGCTAGGGCCCCGCTTGAAGGTGGATGTAACAACTTTTGCTTTTGTAAGGCACTTTTGAGTACTATTTATCAAGCAGTATTAGCACTTATTGGTGTACCACTTGTCCCTGTCGTGTGTGGTTACCGACTCCTCCCTGGTACCTGGCCCCCCTGGGATATAGGCTCGACGTGTCGAGACTGGATACCAGCATACCTAAGAATGAGTTGGCAATGGCCCCCAGGAGGTAGCCTCGACTGGGACCTAGACCTGCACATAGCTTCGGCTAGGGAGCGTTAGCAGTACATCCATAGGACCCATCGTCTGATATTAGCCATCCTTTGATACATGCACGGGACCTGCAGGATTTAACCTGGGATGCCAAGTTGTGTGTCCGGACCCCCTGGACCGTGGTTCTAGGTACTAGGACACCCGGCGCAGAGTAGTGGAGTGCGCAAGCTTACGGTACGGGACCAGACTAAGCGGCTACACGGCTCCGGACCACCCCAGGAGACAAGCATCCATTCTCTAGAACCGAACCCTAGGTTACCAGACCCACAGGACTATAGCTCCAAATACTAGGGTACCCTTCACAGAGTGGTGGAAGTGCAGGCCTAGGGTACGGAACCGGGCTAAGCGGCTACACAACTCTGGACCTCTCCATGGAACGAGCTCCCGTTCTCCAGAGCTGGCCCCCAGGCTACCGGACCCTCCTGCTTTCGCAGAGGGGTCCTAAACTGCAAGCTTGGCGATTTAATTCGGATGTCATCATATCAGCAAAGGTGGGAGACCATATGGGTGGGTTAGGTAAAAAATAATAACATCTGTAATCTGTAGCAGAATAAAACCATCACAGGAGCACATCTGAGGGGATAAATTCTTTCCTTATAACTTGACATGCATTTAGTGCAGACCAACAAGCCGGGCTTATGAGGGCGGACCTCACCGGGCTAGCGTACACGTATGCACAACCTAGTTAACAGAAGAAATCATAACCCCTCGGACTTGCTTCTGTGGGTAGGACTTACAGGAATACTCTATATTCCAGGGATTGGGAAGAGGTTCCCCTACCTGGCGCGACAAATGTCGGAGAGGAAATTCTTCGACCGGATGGCGGAATGCACCCGCCCTAAATCCTAAGATGAGGAGGGGGCCTAAGCGTTTTGCCTGTTGCTAGATGGACGATGAACGAACACAAGAACACACAAGGATTTAGAGTGGTTCGGGCCACCGGAGCGTAATACCCTACTCCACTGTGTGATGTATTGAGCTTGAGAGCTTGTATGAACTTGTGAGCCTGAGCTGGGTCTAAGTGTGTTTGTGTGTCCCCCGTGTGTCGTTGCATGCCTCCCCTTTTATAGCTCAAGGGGGGCACATACAAGGGTGCTGAGCCCCTGAAAGGGAATTAGGCTTACACCTATTTCCTAATTGATTTTGGTGGTTGAATTGCCCAACACAAATAATTGGACTAACTAGTTTGCTCTAGTTTATAAGTTCTACAGGTGCCAAAGGTTCACAATAAGCCAAGGAAAAGGGTTCAAATAGAGAGAGCAAGGGACAACCGAAGGCACCCTGGTTGGGCGCACCGGACTGTCCGGTGTGCCACCGGACAGTGTCCGGTGCAGCAGGGGACTCAAGCTGAACTCTTCACCTTCGGGAAATCTCAGAGGCGCTTCGCTAAAATTCACCGGACTGTCCGATGCGTCACCGGACAGTGTTCGGTGCTCTAGAGGAGAGCGACTCTGAACTCGCCAGCTTCGGGAATCAGCTCCGCTATAATTCACCGGACATGTCCGGTGCACACCGGACTGTCCGGTGTAGCGGCGGAGCAACGGCTACTTCAAGCGCAACGGTCGTCTGCAACGCATTAAATGCGCGCCAGCGCGCGTAGAGGAGCAGAGCACGCGCGGGTGGCACACCGGACAGCCTACAGGGCATGTCCGGTGCACCACCGGATAGCCAGGCGGGCCCACACGTCAGAGCTCCAACGGTCGAACCCTAATGGCCGGGTGACGTGGCTGGAGCACCGGACACTGTCCGGTGGCGCACCGGACTGTTCGGTGCGCCCGTCGACATCAGCCTTCACCAAACGGCTAGTTTGGTGGTTGGGGTTGTAAATACCCCCAACCACCCCACATTCAAGTCATCCAAGTTTTCCACCTTCCAACTACTTACAAGAGCTTTAGCATTCAATTCTAGACACACCCAAGTGATCAAATCCTCTCCCAACTCCACACAAGGCTTTAGTGATTAGTGAGAGAGATTTGTTGTGTTCTTTTGAGCTCTTGCGCTTGGATTGCTTCTTTCTTTCATTCTTTCTTGCGAACAACTCAATTGTAACCGAGGCAAGAGACACCAATTGTGTGGTGGTCCTTGCGGGGAAGTTTGTTCCCGTTTGATTGAGGAGAAGAAGCTCACTCGGTCTGAGGGACTGTTTGAGAGAGGGAAAGGGTTGAAAGAGACCCGGTCTTTGTGACCACCTCAACGGGGAGTAGGTTTGCAAGAACCGAACCTCGGTAAAACAAATCCGCGTGTCACACTCTTTATTCGCTTGCGATTTGTTTTGCACCCTCTCTCTCGGACTCAATTATATTTCTAACGCTAACACGGCTTGTAGTTGTGATTAACTTTATAAATTTTAGTTTCGCCCTATTCACCCCCCTCTAGGCGACTTTCAATTGGTATCAAAGCCCGGTGCTTCATTAGAGCCTAACCACTCGAAGTGATGTCGGGAGATCACACCAAGAGGGAGATGGAGACCGGCGACAAGCCCACTACAAGCCACGGGAAGACTTCATCGGAAGAGTCCCGCAACAAGGGGAAGGGGAAGGAGAAGAAATCTTCTTCCCACAAGTCGCATCGGAGAGGCGACAAGCACAAGAAGATGAGGAAAGTGGTCTACTATGAGACCGACACTTCATCACCATCGACCTCCGGCTCTGATGCGCCGTCCGTTACTTCTAAGCGCCATGAGCGCAAGAAGTATAGTAATATTCCTCTACGCTATCCCCATATTTCAAAGCGTACTCCTTTGCTCTCCATTCCATTAGGCAAACCACCAGTTTTTGACGGTGAAGATTATAATATGTGGAGTGACAAAATGAGGCATCATCTAACCTCACTCCACATAAGCATATGGAATGTTGATGAGTTTGGTGTACAGGTACCATCCGTAGGGGATGAAGACTATGACTCGGACGAAGTGGCCCAAATTCACCACTTTAACTCCCAAACCACCACTATACTCCTCGCCTCTTTAAGTCGAGAGGAGTATAATAAGGTGCAAGGGTTAAAAAGTGTGAAGGAAAATTGGGACGTACTCAAGACCGCGCACGAAGGAGACGAGGTGACAAAAATCACCAAGTGGGAGACGATCGAGGGGGAGCTCGGTCGCTTCATGCTTCACCAAGGAGAGGATCCACAAGCTATGTACAATCGATTGAAGACCTTGGTGAACCAAGTGCGCAACCTCGGGAGCAAAAAATGGGATGACCATGAGATGGTCAAGGTTATTCTTAGATCCCTCGTATTTCTTAACCCTACGCAAGTTCACTTAATTCGAGGTGATCCTAGATATAAGCTAATGTCTCCCGAGGAGGTTATAGGAAAATTTGTGAGCTTTGAGCTAATGATTAAAGGCTCAAAGAAAATCATCGAGCAAGGCACCTCCTCAACGCCCGAAGCACAACCGGTGGCATTCAAGGCGACGGAGGAAAAGAAGGAGGAGTCTACATCAAGTAGACAACCCATCGACGCCTCCAAGCTCGACAACGAGGAAATGGCACTCATCATCAAGAGTTTCCGCCAAATCCTCAAGCAAAGGAGGGGGAAGGATTACAAGCCTCGCTCCAAGAAGGTTTGCTACAAGTGTGGTAAGCCCGATCACTTTATTGCCAAATGTCCTATTTCTAGTGACAGTGACAGGGGCGATGACAAGAAGGGGAGAAGAAAGGAAAAGAAGAGGTACCACAAGAAGAAGGGCGGCGATGCCCATGTGTGCCGCGAGTGGGACTCCGACGAGAGCTCCACCGACTCCTCCTCCGACGAGGACGCCGCCAACATCGCCGTCACCAAGGGACTTCTCTTCCCCAACGTCGGCCACAAGTGCCTCATGGCAAAGGACGGCAAAAAGAAGAAGGTTAAATCCAAATCCTCCACTAAATATGAGTCTTCTAGTGATGATAATGCTAGTGATGAGGAGGATAATTTGCGTACTCTTTTTGCTAACCTCAACATGCAACAAAAAGAAAAACTAAATGAACTAATTAGTGCCATCCATGAGAAGGATGAACTCTTGGACTCCCAAGAGGACTTCCTAATCAAGGAAAACAAAAAGCATGTTAAGGTTAAAAACGCTTATGCTCTCAAAGTTGAAAAATGTGAGAAATTAACTAGTGAGCTAAGCACATGCCATGATTTGATTGCCAACCTTAGAAATGAAAATGCTAGATTAATTGCTAAGGTTGATTCTAATGTTTGTGATCATTCAATTTCCAATCTTAGAGATGATAATGCTAATTTGCTTACTAAGATTGAAAAATTGAATGATTCTCTTGCTAGCCTTAGAAATGAAAATGAAAAATTAATTGCTAAGGCTAAAGATTTTGATGTTTGCAATGTTACTATTTCCAACCTTAGAAGTGAAAATGATATATTACATGCTAAGGTTGTAGAATTAAAATCATGCAAACCCTCTACATCTACCGTTGAGCATGTTTCCATTTGCACTAGATGTAGAGATGTTGATATTGATGCTATTCATGATCATGTGGCTTTAATTAAACAACAAAATGATCATATAGCAAAATTAGATGCTAAAATTGCCGAGCATGAACTTGAAAATGAAAAATTTAAATTTGCTCGTAGTATGCTTTATAGTGGGAGACGCCCTGGCATCAAGGATGGCATTGGTTTTCAAAAGGGAGACAATGTCAAACTTAATGCCCCTCCTAAGAAATTGTCTAACTTTGTTAAGGGCAAGGCTCCCATGCCTCAGGATAACGAGGGTTACATTTTATACCCTGCCGGTTATCCCGAGAGCAAGATTAGGAGAATTCACTCTAGGAAGTCTCACCCTGGCCCTAATCATGCTTTTATGTATAAGGGTGAGACATCTAGCTCTAGGCAACCAACTCGTGCTAAGTTGCCTAAGAAGAAAACTCCTAATGCATCAAATGGTCATGACATTTCATTTAAAACTTTTGATGCATCTTATGTTTTGACTAACAAATCCGGCAAGGTAGTTGCCAAGTTTGTTGGGGGCAAACACAAGGGCTCGAAGACTTGTGTTTGGGTACCCAAAGTTCTTGTGTCTAATGCCAAAGGACCCAAAACCGTTTGGGTACCTAAAGTCAAGAACTAAAATTGTTTTGTAGGTTTATGCATCCGGGGGCTCAAGTTGGATCATCTATAGCGGGTGCACAAACCACATGACAGTGGAGAAAAAGTTGTTCTCCTCCTACGAGAAAAACCAAGATCCCCAACGAGCTATCACATTCGGGGATGGAAATCAAGGTTTGGTCAAAGGTTTGGGTAAAATTGCTATTTCACCTGATCATTCCATTTCAAATGTTTTTCTTGTAGATTCTTTAGATTATAACTTGCTTTCCGTTTCCCAATTATGTCAAATGGGCTACAACTGTCTATTTACTGATGTAGGTGTCACTGTCTTTAGAAGAAGTGATGATTCAATAGCATTTAAGGGAGTGTTAGAGGGTCAGCTATACTTGGTAGATTTTGATAGAGCTGAACTAGACACTTGCTTAATTGCTAAGACTAACATGAGTTGGCTCTGGCACCGCCGACTAGCCCATGTTGGAATGAAGAATCTTCATAAGCTTCTAAAGGGAGAGCACATTTTAGGATTAACAAATGTTCATTTTGAGAAAGACAGGATTTGTAGCGCATGCCAAGCCGGGAAGCAAGTTGGTGTTCATCATCCACACAAGAACATCATGACGACTGACAGGCCACTGGAGCTCCTACACGTGGACCTATTCGGCCCGATAGCTTACATAAGCATCGGCGGGAGTAAGTATTGTCTAGTTATTGTGGATGATTATTCTCGCTTCACTTGGGTGTTCTTTTTGCAGGAAAAATCTAAAACCCAAGAGACATTAAAAGGATTCTTGGGACGAGCTCAAAATGAGTTCGGCTTAAGGATCAAGAAAATAAGAAGCGACAACGGGACGGAGTTCAAGAACTCTCAAATTGAAGGCTTCCTTGAGGAGGAGGGCATCAAGCATGAGTTCTCTTCTCCCTACACCCCACAACAAAATGGTGTAGTGGAGAGGAAGAATCGAACTCTATTGGACATGGCAAGAACCATGCTTGATGAGTACAAGACGCCGGATCGGTTTTGGGCCGATGCGGTTAACACCGCTTGCTACGCCATCAACCGGTTGTATCTACACCGAATCCTCAAGAAGACATCATACGAACTCCTAACCGGTAAAAAGCCCAACATTTCATATTTTAGAGTCTTTGGTAGCAAATGCTTTATTCTTATTAAAAGAGGTAGAAAATCTAAATTTGCTCCTAAGAAAGTAGAAGGCTTTTTACTAGGATATGATTCAAACACAAAGGCATATAGAGTCTTTAACAAGTCCTCAGGACTAGTTGAAGTTTCTTGTGACGTTGTGTTTGATGAAACTAACGGCTCTCAAGTAGAGCAAGTTGATCTTGATGAGATAGGTGATGAAGAGGCTTCGTGCATCGCGCTAAGGAACATGTCCATTGGGGATGTGTGTCCTAAGGAATCCGAAGAGCCTCCAAATGCACAAGATCAACCATCCTCCTCCACGCAAGCATCCCCACCAACTCAAAATGAGGACGAGGCTCAAGTTGATGAAGGAGAAAATCAAAATGATAAGCCACCTCAAGATGACGGCAACGATCAAGGGGGAGATGCAAATGATCAAGACAAGGAGGATGAAGAACCAAGACCGCCACACCCAAGAGTCCACCAAGCAATCCAACGAGATCACCCCGTCGACACCATCCTCGGCGACATTCATTAGGGGGTAACCACTAGATCTCGTGTTGCACATTTTTGTGAGCATTACTCTTTTGTTTCCTCTATCGAGCCACACAGGGTAGAGGAAGCACTCTAAGATTCGGATTGGGTGATGGCGATGCAAGAGGAGCTCAACAACTTCACTAGGAATGAGGTATGGCATTTGGTTCCACGTCCTAACCAAAATGTTGTAGGAACCAAGTGGGTCTTCCGCAACAAACAAGATGTGCATGGTGTGGTGACAAGGAACAAAGCTCGACTTGTGGCCAAGGGATACTCCCAAGTCGAAGGTTTGGATTTCGGTGAAACCTATGCACCCGTAGCTAGGCTTGAGTCCATTCATATATTGTTAGCCTATGCTACTTACCATGGCTTCAAGCTTTATCAAATGGATGTGAAGAGTGCCTTCCTCAATGGACCAATCAAGGAAGAGGTCTATGTTGAGCAACCTCCCGGCTTTGAAGACAGTGAGTATCCTAACCACGTCTATAGGCTCTCTAAGGCGCTTTATGGGCTCAAGCAAGCCCCAAGAGCATGGTATGAATGCCTAAGAGATTTCCTTATTGCTAATGGCTTCAAAGTTGGCAAGGCCGATCCTACTTTATTTACTAAGACTCTTGCAAATGATTTGTTCGTATGCCAAATTTATGTTGATGATATTATATTTGGGTCTACTAACGAATCTACATGTGAGGAATTTAGTAGGATCATGACACAGAAATTCGAGATGTCAATGATGGGGGAGTTGAAGTATTTCTTGGGATTTCAAGTAAAGCAACTCCAAGAGGGCACCTTTATTAGCCAAACAAAGTATACTCAAGACATTCTAAACAAGTTTGGAATGAAGGATGCCAAGCCCATCAAGACTCCCATGGGAACAAATGGGCATCTCGACCTCGACACGGAAGGTAAATCCGTCGATCAAAAGGTATACCGGTCGATGATAGGTTCATTACTCTATTTATGTG
The DNA here is from genome assembly GCA_029449295.1 of Zea luxurians. Lineage (NCBI taxonomy): Eukaryota > Viridiplantae > Streptophyta > Magnoliopsida > Poales > Poaceae > Zea > Zea luxurians. The sequence goes on from JAOPSE010000003.1 coordinate 18,979,384, forward strand.
CATCTCGACCAGACATTATGCTTTCCATATGCATGTGCGCAAGATTCCAAGTCGACCCTAAGGAATCTCACCTTACGGCCGTAAAACGAATCTTGAGATATTTGGCTTATACTCCTAAGTTTGGGCTTTGGTACCCTCGGGGATCCACATTTGATTTAATTGGTTATTCAGATGCCGATTGGGTAGGGTGCAAAATCAATAGAAAGAGCACATTGGGGACTTGCCAGTTCTTGGGAAGGTCCTTGGTGTCTTGGGCTTCAAAGAAGCAAAATTCTGTGGCTCTTTCAACCGCTGAAGCCGAGTATATCGCCGCAGGCCATTGTTGCGCGCAATTACTTTGGATGAGGCAAACCCTTAGGGACTATTGTCGGTGTTTCGACCCTGGGGGGTCCCTGGACCGACGAGTAAATTGTCGCTGCGTGCCCTAGCCCAGATGGGTCGGCGCGAGACGGGACACGAAGGGGGGAGAACAGCGAGGGGGAACCGCGGCTTTCGTGTTGTCCTGCGCCCAGGGTGGCTAGATGCGCTTGCAGTAGGGGGTTACAAGCGTCCGTGCGGGAGCGAGAGAGAGAGAGCGAGGGCCTTACGCACCGGCCCGTTCTCCCGCGCGGCCAACCCCTCCGTACGGGAGCCCTGGACCTTCCTTTTATAGACGTAAGGAGAGGGCCTAGGTGTAAAATGGGGGGTGTAGCAGTGTGCTAACGTGTCTAGCAGGGAGGAGCTAGAGCCCTAAGTACATGCCGTCGTGGCAGTCGGAGAGGTTTTGGCGTCCTGTTCATGTGATGTCGTGGTCGTCGGAGGAGTGTTGGAGCCCTGCGGAAGTACAGCTGTCGGGGCTGTCGGGTCCTTGCTGACGTCTCCTTGCTGACATAAGAGGTTGGGGGCTGCCGCCGTCATGGAGCGTGCGAGGTGTCATCATTACTTGTTTACCGGGGCGAGCCAGATGGGACGCCGGTCTTGTTTCCCGTAGCCTGAGCTAGCTAGGGGTAGGGTAATGATGGCCCTCCTGGCGACGTGGCTGGTCCGAACCTGAGTTGGGGTGAGGCGGCGATTCCTCCGAGGCTGAGGTTGAGTCCGAGCCCTGGGGTCGGGCGAGGCGGAGTCTGTCGTCTTCCAGAGCCGAGGCCGAGTCCGAGCCCTGGGTCGGGCGAGCGGAGTCCGTCGCCTACCAGAGCCAAGGCTGAGTCCGAGCCCTGGGTCGGGCGAGACGGAGTTCGTCGTCTTTCGGAGCCGAGGCCGAGTCCGAGCCCTGGGTCGGGCGAGGCGTAGTTCGTCGTCTTCTGGAGCCGAGGCCGAGTCCGAGCCCTGGGTCGTGCGAGGCAGAGCTTCCTCTGTCGCCCGAGGCTAGACTTAGCCGCTGTCATCCTCACTCTGGCGAGTGGCACGGCAGTCGGAGCAGGGCAGGCAGCGCTGTATTCTTGTCAGGTCGGTCAGTGGGGCGGCAAAGTGACTGCGGTCACTTCGGCCCTATCGACTGGAGCGCGCGTCAGGATAAGGTGTCAGGCGATCCTTGCATTAAATGCTCCTGCGATACGGTCGGACTGGAGTGTTTTGACTCCTTCGAGGTCTTAGTGCCTTTTGTGATGGCTTGGCCGGTTTGGTTGTTCCCTTATGCGAACTGGCCGTAGCCCGGGTGCATAGTCGAATCCCAAGTTCTCGGGCTAGTATGTTGACGCTGCCAACGGGTTGGCCGGAGCCGGGTTTGCGAGAGCAGCCCCCAAGCCTTCGCACAGAGCGAGGGGACGGTCAAGGACAGACTCGGCTTTTTTCATACGCCCCTGCATCGCCTTTCCGCAAGGAGGAGGGGGGGAAAGCGCCATGCTGCCCTCGGAGGGCGCCGAACATGGTGTCTCCAATGAGTTGCTAGCGGGTAATCCGAGTGGACGCCCGTGCCCCATTCGTTAGGGGTCGGCTAGTGGCTCAGAGGCGCGCTCCAAAAGTACCTGCGGGTGATTCGCCGGACCCGGTCCCCTTTTGACGGGGTCCGAGGGCTCGATGCCTCCCTCTGGTGGGATTCCGTTACGAAGATCGCTCCCGCTGGTCTCGGAAATGTCCTACGGTACCTCGGGAGCGTAGCCCGAGCCTTGGTTATGTATCGAACATACCCAGGGTCATCCCTCGCTCTGCGTGCTCTGAGGCGGCTGTCGAACCCTTTGGGGGCCAGCCTACGAACCCCTGATCAGTAGTGGGCGCGGAGCCCGAGTGGCCTGAGGCGGCTGTTGAACCATTCTGAGGGGCCAGCCTTCGAACCTCTGACCAGTAGTGGGCGCGGAGCCCGAGTGCTCTGAGGCGGCTGTCGAACCCTTCCAAGGGGCCAGCCTTCGAACCTCTGATCAGTAGGGGGGCTCGGGGCCCGTTTCCTTCGTCGAGAAGGATCCCTTTCGGGATATCCCCTTTCCCGGTCCCTGTGGCAAGAGAGAGAAAGAGGAAGTGGAAAAGGGTACGAAATCGAACGTCGTGTCGTACCTTTTTGACGCGGTCACTATGGCGGAGGTGAAGCGTCGCCCGCTTTGCCTGCCAAAGGTGCCGCCTGCCCTGTCGCAGAGTTAATGCGACAGGACGAGTGGTTCGCGTGGCAGCCGTTGTGCGTACGCGAGCCGTTCGAGGAACGAGACACGGGCGCGTTGTCTTCACACCGTGGGAGAGGGTTCTCTCGCTGTTCCAGGAGGGGACATGAGCCTGCAGATGATTTCACTGCTGCTTCCGCCTGCCTGCCATCGCCATTACTTCCAGCTTATTTTTGGCGGTATTGACCGTCACGCCTTCTCTTGCGGCTGACTGACCCGTGACCGGCGTGCCTGGTTGGCACTGCTGGGCCACGCGCAGGGTTGCCTCGAGTTGCGGTACCGGTTCCGCAGTCGAGGAGGTGCGGGACTGGCGCGAGTGGCGGTGCAGTTTCTCGCACGTAGTAACCGGCGCGCCGGTTACATGACGTGTGGGCCTGGGCCTCCATGCCGGACGCGGCGAAGTCGAAAGGGTGCGCCCTCCTGGTGCGGTTGCATGCTGCCTGCATGGCGGTCCACCCTTTCACCCGCAGGTTCGGGCGATAGTGGAGGAATGCTTGTAACCGCTGGGCTGTCGTGAGCTCCGCGCGCGGCGGTTTGGCTCCTTCTGTCCTGGGGCAGCTTGCATGACGCATGGGACCTAGCCCCCGTGTCGTAGGGGGAGGACCTTGGAGCGTGTGGGAGAAGACTCAGCCCGCGACCGCTGAGGACGCAAGTGGGGAGAGTCGCCTTTAAAAGGAGGGTGACCCCCTTGGATGGCAACCATGTCTTCGCACTCCATGTATCGCGTCCTTCCACCTTCCGAGCCCCCGGATGGGGAGCGCTCGCGTCGCTTTGGTCTTGCTATCGTTGGAGGGACACAACTTCGCGGAAGTTGGTACCTTTCAGCCATCGCTCGGCTTCAAGGATTTTCATCAGGCAGCCCGGCTGCATCCCCTCGCCGGTGGTCACCCAAGACAGTGACCTCCAGTTCGATGGTGGGGAGAAGCGAGCCGGGCTGCGGCCTCCGCCCTGCCCTCAGCTTCAAGGATCTTCATCATCCTTGCTGGGGCGGGGAGTGCGCTGAGTCAGGGCCTGCCTCTGCGCGGGCAGCGGCCCGCTCCTTCCCTCAGTGATCGGGGGGAAGGGCGTTCGCCGTTCGTCGCGCTGGCAACTGCCGCGTGCCTAGCTTCCCGGCCTAAGCGGCTCCGGTGCTACTTCCGGTGCCACCTCCCACCGAGGTAGCCGGAAGAGGTTTCTCTGTTGATAGGATAGCTGGTGCCACCCGCGGACTGACCTCCGACTCTACGGCCTTCTGCTTGTTCTCGCCCCTCGAGTGGGGGCGTGGGCGAGGAGCTCGTCGCAGCAGCGTCTGCCCTGAGGTCATCGCTGCTGCTGTTTGGCCGCTTCGGAGCGGGGGTCGTTGTCGCTGCTACCGGAGCGAGCGTCGGCGAGCCGCCAGGGGTTTTGTCGCCCTGCAGGCCCTCCAACGTGGGGGGTTGTTCGTACCTGCGGGGGCGGAACCGGAGTTTCGTTTGTAATGGCACCTTGAGTGCTGGTGTTTATTCATTGTGGCTGTCGAGGCCTGAACATGTAGGTATTTTTGGGTGTAATACCATGTTTTTCCCTTATTTTCGAGCACTAGGACTCGCCTGTCGGCTAGCCGAACCGCTTAACCAAATGTGAGTTGCTCCATGCGGAAGGTGATGAGTGAGGTATCTGTATCCCGGAGGCGAGGGAGTCCCTCAGCTCGGTCGGCCTTGCCGCTTACGTGTACTCTTACTCGTCCATAGGATTCTTTTGCCGACATGGTCGAGATGGCACGAAAAATCATTTCGGCAGAAGAGTCTTCGAGCGTTAAGACTTGTTCGGTCAGCGGAACCGTTTATCCGAGCGCGAGTTACTTATCGTAGAAGGTGATGAGTGAGGTATCCGTATCCCGGAGGCGTAGGAGTCCCTCGGCTCGGTCAGCCTTGCCTGCTTACGTGTACTCCGTCATTTTCAGGATCCCACCATCGAAGTAGTCGAAAAACACGAAAAATGTTCTTGCCGAAAGACTTTTTTCCGAGGAAAATTTTGACGCAGAGGGGGTTCGCCCCTTCTAGCCCCCGAGGGAGGGTCGGGCTTTGCCGAGGCAAGGCCGACCCTTCCTTGATGGTTAGACTTCATGTGACGGAACCTCCCAAGTAATCAGGCCCACCTACAGTTGTCCTTGTCTAACAGACATCAGACACCCTGTAGATGTTCCTGAGTTACTTGACAAGCTCGGTATCTTTCCCGACCTTACCAGGAACGTTTCACCCGTCTTGCAGACATTACAGATCATCGGAGATAAAGATATGCGGAAGCGAATTACATAAACTTACATTTATTTTCAAAAGTAAGCTCGAGTTAATTTATTACAGACCAGTCTAAAAGCGAGTGCATAGAAGTATTAATTATACAAACCAGGGAGACACAAACTTCTCCCGAAAGACTATAAACAAAAGATCCTAGGTGGAGGACCGAGTCCTCCCACACTTCAGTCTTGTTTTTCTTCTTTGGGAACCACCTTAGCATAGAAGCAGCAAAAGTCTGCTACTTCCCCACCTAAAAACAACAAAGGGATAAACCCTGAGTATGGAATTACTCAGCAAGTCTTACCCGACTAAGGAAAAGACTCTCAAGGGTATGCTGGCAATATGGGAGTCAAGGTAAGGCTTCTCAATAATCAAAGACTCTGTTTTGCAGAAATGCTTACTAAAGTGGATCCTTAAAAATCCAATTTTAATTGTCAAGTTAGGTAAAATTACCTGCACTAGAGTTCTTTCTACCCTAGTTCAATCACTGGTCCTGCACTAGCCAATTTCTTTAACAAAAACCCATCATCTTTAGTGGAATGCTACGTGTAGGGCAGTGACCAAGTCTTCATATCCGCGAAGGTACGGCGATCCGAATCGATTATACTCAGCTGAGGATCTCCAATCACACGACATATGTAGCACTTAACCCTTGCATATGTCAACCCGCCACCGGGGTTCTTAAGACCGGATCAGGTTCACGCAAACCGAGAGCACAGATACACCACCGTCCAGCCTCTTGCCACGGAGGGTACACGCTACTCTCGCCACCGCTCCACTCCCATTTCGTGTTATCTTATTCCGGCCTTAGTCTGGCCGAGGCAAGGCTTACCCATGACGAGGCATGTGACCAGTTAAAGGGTCCTCGATCATCAAGCCTACATCGAGACGGTCCTTAATCGACTCAGACGGAGACACTACACCGAGACTCTCTTCTCGTGCAAGTCACCCGCCCGGTCTCAGCTTAATCTTTTTAACCCAAAAACTTGGTACCTGACAGAGGTACATCTTTTCCGATGTTGGACCCATCAAGGCCTTGATGGATCCACCATCAAATTTTGTTTTTGAAAACATCCCTCCCACTTTGCCAAACATCTTTTGTAAAACAAATCCTTTTGTTTTTCTAAAGCAATACTAAGCATAGTAAAACTGTTTTGTAAAAACAGGACTTCAAGGAGGGTAATCAAGATCAAGGAAGGTAATGCAGGAATTGTTTAATCAATCAACTCCTATCACCTAATGCAGCAAGCAAGTGAGAAAGATTTTAAAAACATCAAGGAAGGTGGCAAATGCACCGGGGCTTGCCTTTGTTATCAGGTGTGTCCTGCTTGGATCCACAGATATCGAAATAAAAGCAGTTGTCTGCTTGAGGATCAGAAGATGGTGGTATCCCCTCTTCAAAAACTTCTTCTTCTTCTTCTTCGTGCTCTAATATAACCATATACATGCATAAGAATGGATGTCATGGAATGCTCATGAGGATGCAAAGATAGCATAAACTTATTATTTAGGTCTTGAGTACAACTTTCCTTCACGGTACTCCGAGAACTTAGGGTTTCCGGAGTCAGTAAAGGAGTTCATGGAGCAGGGGGGGTGGTTTTGGGTTTAGTGATCAAACAAGGTTCAAATCAAACCAAACTCTACCCATGGCTTCTAAATAATGTGAAAAGCTCACATAAAAAGTTTGGGAAATTTTGGACTTATTATTTATTTTCTAAAATTCCAGAATCAATGGTTTAGGCTATTTTAAATACCCTAAAATTCCCTATTTGATCTAAAAATCATGAGTTTATTTTTATTAAATACTAGGGAAAATAAGGAACCTAGGAAAATTGGTCTCACAATTTTAGGATTTTTCTACAGTTTTCTACAATTTTCCAAAGCTTCACTGAAAAAGAAAAAGAAAAACATTAAACAGTTCTGGGCCGAATCTAGCCCAGCGGCCCAGGCCTGAACGGATCCGCGCGCGCGCCCGCGCCCGCGAGGCGAGTTTGCGCAGAGGCCCTCGGCTTAACGGCTAAACAGAAATAGGTCCATTCACTATTGTGTTAAGTCACTGACAGTTTGCACAAATGCCCTCGGGTTTCTGCCTATTCTGTGTTTCACGTCCTCGACGGCGTTCAAGCGTGGCCGTGCTCCGGCGAGCAGCTACGCCGGCCGATTGAGGCTAAGACTGGTGCTAATCTTCGGCTGAGCCCAAATTCGAGTCCCTATGAACGTTTCCCCCAACTAAATTACACTATCGGTGGACTAGGGAGCTCCGGCCACGGTGGCCGTAAGCACAACGGCAACATGATCGTGTTCCCGGCGACCCGAGAGCCTTTAGCTCAATTCAATGGCTCGGCAAGCATTACGGAGGTGGGAGGGTACTCAAACGAAGTAGCAGAGGACCGGGGCTGACCTGTGGAGGGCTGACCACGGCGAGCTTGATTCACGGCGGCGGAAAACCAATTTGGGGGCAACGAGCAATTCAGGCGAGCTGGTGGACGATTGAGTGTGGGAGCGGGTGCTACAGCTTCACGACTATATGGCGCAACTATCCCCGCCCTCAATTTATAGGCGCCGGGGGCGGTGGCCGGTGAATTTGAGGAGGACGCGCGGCGGTCGGAGAGGAGGAAGAAGCACCGGATGCGGTGAAAACATGTCTACTGCCGTGGCAAGCTCCCCGTCGACGATGGGACGGGTATAGGGAGTCATGGCGACGCGGTGTAAAGGCTTGGACACGCGGCGCACGGTGGAAATCGTCCAACGGCGGCGAGCTTTTATCCCGAACGTCCGACGAGTGAGGGGGCGGTGTACCGCGGCCGACCGGGTGGCCTCCAGCTCACCGGCGTTGAGGACACATATCGGCAGTGCTTATCCAAAGACCACCGAGCACGAATCGTGATGAACGACGATCGACGGCGACGGCTACCGGCGGTGAGCTCGAATAGATTCTTCTTCAGTTAGCCAGGCACTGTACCATGGAAATACCGGTTCAGAGTGACTGACAGTCCAGTTTCCAGAGCCCGCAACTTCCAACTTTGTGCAGCAACTCGATTGCCTTTCTCAAACAAAGTTGTAGAGCAATATACCATCTATAATTCGACTATAGGACTTGAACACATTTGAGCACTGGATCATGCTCAAAACCTAGCTTGAAGTCGAGGTTAGTTCACTGCTAGTCTGAAAATTCAGACATAACAGCCTGACAACCCAACTTTAGGCTTGGTTTTCTCTAAATTTTTCTTAACTTGGGTTAAGCTTTACCCCTTTAACCACTATTTAGGGTTAAGTCCTTTAACCAGGGTCCTATTTGTAAAACATTAAAACAATACAACTTGTTTGGAATTTTTGCCTAGTGAATGCACTCTAGGTGTGTCAAACATATGCAATGCCAATGCTTATGATGTCATGCTCAAGTTTTAGTTATAGTAACACCAGGGGTGTTACATCCTTCCCCCCATAAAAGAATCTCGTCCCGAGATTTAAAATCCTAGGGTGAGTAATGGAAAAGGAAATGCTTCACATTTTTATTTCCTTATTTCTGGTACAAGGCAGGGGTGGTGTGGGGGTTCATTCCTTTATTACACAGCTATACAAACTTTACAACTTACAAGAGGCTAGAAAGCCTGGGAAATTCTTATCTAAGAAATCTTGGGTTTCCCATGTAGCCTCATCTTCCGAATGCTGGTTCCACTGTATCTTATAAAACTTGAGAGTCTTTCTCCGGGTAACCCTGTCCTTTTGATCCAGAACTCGAATGGGATGTTCCGAGTACGTTAAATCTGGTTCCAGGACAACATCAGTCACTTCAACGGTTCGATCGGGAACCCGAAGACACTTCTTCAATTGTGACACGTGGAACACATTATGCACAGCAGACAATGTTTCGGGGAGTTGGAGTTGATACGCTACTGGCCCATATCTTTGAAGAATAGGGAATGGACCAATGTACCTAGGTGCAAGTTTTCCCTTTACCCCGAAACGCGATACCCCCTTCATTGGTGAAACCTTTAAGTAGACGTAGTCTCCTTCTAAGAAGTATAAGGGCATTCGCCGTTTGTCTGCATAACTCTTCTGACGATCCTGTGCCTTCTTCATATTATGAATAATTTTCTGAACCTTATCCTCGGCCTCTTTCACCATATCAGGCCTAAAGAAACATCTTTCACCAGGTTCAGACCAATTTAGCGGAGTTCGACACCGACGTCCGTATAGAGCTTCAAAAGGTGCCATTTTGATACTTTCCTGATAACTGTTATTATATGGAAATTCCGCCAAAGGTAAACATTCATCCCATTTCTGTGAGAAATCCAGGACACATGCCCGCAACATATCCTCGAGTATCTGATTCACTCTCTCAGTTTGTCCACTGGTTTGAGGATGATAGGCCGAACTGTGGAGTAACTTAGTACCCAAGGTTTTGTGAAGTTCTTCCCAAAATTTGGATACGAACTGAGGTCCACGATCCGACACTATGGTCTTTGGAACACCATACAAACTGAGAATACGGGCAATGTATAACTCCGCATAGGTAATGACAGGATATTTTACTTTGACAGGGAGGAAGTGGGCGATCTTTGTGAGTCGATCAATGATAACCCAAATAGAGTCATACCCTTTTGCGGTCCTGGGCAAACCCACAATGAAGTCCATGCCTATGTCTTCCCATTTCCATGTTGGTATTGATAATGACTGCAGTGGACCGGCAGTTTTCATGTGTATGGCCTTGACACGTCTGCAAGTGTCACACCTAGCCACATAGCGTGCAATTTCAATCTTCATCTTCGTCCACCAGTAATGTTGCTTTAAATCTTGGTACATCTTAGTGCTTCCCGGATGAATAGAAAGCGACTAAGATGCGCTTCATCTAAGATTTGCTGGCGGAGCTCTTCGTCCTTTGGCACTACTATGCGGTTGTTAAACCATAACACACCTTGATCATCTTCCTTGAAACATTTGGCTGTTCCAGCCCTTATCTTCTCTCGTATGTGCTTCATACCCAGATTATCCTTTTGAGCATCAATTATCCTTTGCAAAATGGTTGACTCAAGCTTTAGCTGATTCAGAGTCCCTTGATGGATTATCCCCAGGTTTAACTTCTCCATTTCTTGACATAAAGTGTTTTCGGAGGTCTTTACCAGAAGACAGTGGCAGGAAGTCTTACGACTCAATGCATCTGCCACCACATTGGCCTTGCCTGGGTGATAATGGATCTCCAGTTCATAGTCTTTAATGAGCTCAAGCCATCGTCTTTGCCTCAGATTTAACTCTGACTGGGTAAATATATACTTCAAACTTTTATGATCTGTATATATATGACAGATATTCCCCAGCAAATAGTGACGCCATATTTTCAGGGCATGAACCACAGCAGCTAGCTCTAAATCATGTGTTGGATAATGCTCTTCATGTCGGCGTAACTGCCTTGAAGCATACGCAATTACTCGGCCCTCTTGCATCAGCATACAGCCGAGTCCACTACCTGACGCATCACAGTATACATCAAAAGGCTTAGTGATGTCCGGTTGAGCCAATACCGGAGCAGTGGTCAATAGTGTCTTCAGTTGCTCAAAGGCTTCATTACACTTAGAAGACCAATTGAACTTAATGTCATTCTTCAACAAACTTGTGATTGGCTTCACAAGCTTAGAAAAATCAGGTATGAATCTGCGATAATATCCTGCTAGTCCAAGAAAACTCCGGACTTGGTGAACAGTTGTTGGGGGTTTCCATTCCAGAATATCCTTGACCTTGCTAGGATCTACCGCAATTCCTTTAGCTGATAACACGTGCCCCAGAAATTGAATTTCCTCCAGCCAGAACGCGCACTTGCTGAACTTGGCATACAGCTGATGTTCCCTCAGGCGCGTCAATACAATCCGTAGGTGCTGAGCATGCTCCTCTTCATTTTTAGAGTATATCAAAATATCATCGATGAAGACCACCACGAACTTGTCTAACTCGGGCATAAACACCGAGTTCATCAAATAGGTGAAGTGGGCAGGAGCATTTGTGAGCCCGAAAGACATTACCAAGTATTCAAACAATCCATACCGCGTAGTAAATGCGGTCTTCGGTATATCCTCGGGCCGAATACGGATTTGATGATAGCCCGACCTGAGATCAATTTTGGAAAATACCCTCGCCCCAGTCAGTTGATCAAATAAGATATCGATCCTTGGAAGAGGGTACTTATTCTTAATGGTGACCTCATTTAGGGGCCGATAGTCCACGCACATGCGCAAGGTTTGATCCTTCTTCTTCACAAAGATGGCGGGACAACCCCACGGGGACGAGCTTGGCCGGATAAATCCCTTATTCAGTAGATCTTGTAATTGAATCTTCAATTCCGCCAACTCATTAGGGGGCATACGGTACGATCTTCGGGAGATGGGAGCCGTACCGGGCTTTAGCTCAATTACGAATTCTACATCTCTTTCAGGGGGTAGTCCAGGCAAATCTTCCGGAAATACATCTGGAAACTCACATACTACCGGAATGTTCTTGACCTCCGGTACCATGGCTTCAAATATTCTACCAGAAGCTTTGGCTGGATTGGTTTTGGGGAGAGACAAGAGAATTTCTTCTTGATTATAACTCAACCTGACGGTTCTGAGTTCAGTGTTGAGAATTGCCTTGTGTTGAGTTAACCAATTCATACCCAAAATTACATCTATATCCTGGCCTTTCAGAACAATCATGTTAGCAGGAAAGTTCCGTCCGGCCATGGTTACTGGCACTTCATAGGCCACTTCTCTAGTAAAAATGTGTCCCCCAGGTGAATGAATTTTAAATCCCTCTTTTGATTCATGACATGCAATGTGATGTTGCTCCACAAATGTCTTGCTAATGAAGGTATGCGAAGCACCAGAATCAAAAAGAATTATTGCAGGGTGACTGGCCACAGGGAACGTACCCATCATCACCGGCTCTCCCTCCGGTGTGGTAGCCACTTGCGTGTAATATACTCGCCCCGTCTTCTTGACATTCTTGCCCGAAGTACTTCCCTTGCCTGGAGCTGAATTCCCCGGTCCTTGCTGATTATTAGCCTGATTTTGCCGAGGATAGGGACAATCTTTAATAAAATGCCCAGATTTGCCACAGTTAAAACATCCAGTTGAAGAACTTGGCAGAGCAGGGAATCGAGTGCCTGGGGCACCCGGCTGACTTTGGACAGTAGGGGCTTTGTTGGGACGAACAATTATGGGCTGCTTGAAAGGGAAAGATGGTGCACTTGAACGGTTCTGGTTAGAGGGCCGGAGAATAAACCGTTGCCTCTTTACCGGGCCCTGATTGGGCCTATCACCACTAAATCCCTTACTTTTCCCAGTATTTGCATATTTGGCCTCCACAGATAAGGCTGTGCTGACAGCCTTCCCATAAGTAAGATCAATACATGCAGCCATTTTTTGCTGCATTCGGTCATTCAGACCTCTCATAAAACAATTCCTTTTCTTCAAATCTGTATTCACCTGATCAATTGCGTATTGTGACAGGTGATTGAATTTGTTGAGATACTGATTAACAGTATCTCCCCCTTGCTTCAATTTCATAAACTCTTCTTGTTTCATGTGCAGCACTCCCTCAGGAATGTAATGCTCGCGGAATGTTGCTTTAAACTCGTTCCATGTAATTTGATGGTTGTCCGGTTGGATGGCCACAAAGTTCCCCCACCAAGTACTGGCAGAGCCTCGGAGTTGCTGTGCCGCAAACAATGGCTTCTGGGTTTCCGAACAACGAAGAAGGCCAAATTTCTGTTCAATGACTCATATCCACTCGTCGGCTTCGAGCGGGTCTTCTGCTTTGATGAAGAGAGGTGGACGAGTCTCGGAGAAGTCCAGATAAGTAGTCTCCCGGGGACCTTGCTGGAATCCTCTTCCTGCTTGTTGCTGAAGCTGCTGCTGACCCGCCATCTCCCTCAGGAAGCGGGTATTGTCGGCTGTAGCATTTACCAAGGCAGCGATTGCCTCGGCTAGCGTGGGTGGAACGGGAGGTGGATTCGGGGTAGCATCCCGACCCCCGGATGTTCCGGCTGCGTCCTGTCCGCGAGTCCGGGTCGGCATCTGAGGCAAAAACATTTGAATAAACATAATGTGCCAAAGAAAACCTTCCGTTTTACATTACCATAAAGAGTAATGATACAGACTCGACATTACACAACAGGATACATTACCTATTTTACAAAAGTTTAACCTATTATACAACCGTACATTCTACAATACATTATTCTACTCTTATTGCACCATTAGTCCTGCTTTCCGTTGCTTTTGGCGGCCTCATCATCAGGTGTGGGAGTCCAGATGTCAACCAACCTCAGAGAAGGAGGGGGTTCAAAAAGATCTAACTCCCCACCCAACGCGCGTCCCGCAACGTGAGAGGGTCCGGCTTCCATTTCAGCAGAGCGTGCAGGCTCACTAGGGTGTAGTTGTGAGTAGAGCACATGGACTTCCTCATGCAATGTATTGCAGTAGACCTGCAGGTTGTCGACAGCTGAGCTAAGTTCTTTTATTCGGGCCTGAGCCCTTGCTTCCTTAGCATATGCCAGCATACGAGACTGTTCTGCCCAGTCAAGTGCTAAGTCCCGATCAGCCAACTGATCCCGCAGGTGACGGATGTCCCTTCTTAGTTCATTAATTCTGTCTCCGTCTGCGATCCAATTATTGGTCCTGTGTCGCAGCGTTGCTTGAAGTCGACTCACTTCGGTTTCCAAGTCTCCTATCGGGTCATTACTCCCGCTGCTACTGCTTTCGTGTCGAGGGGCCAGTTGATGCCGGGGTACTCCAATTGGTCCCGTTGACTTACGTGCAGTGAGCCTGGTACGTGGCGGCATCTTTCTAAGGGGAAAAATTTATTAGTATAATTCTTAGCATGATGCATGAGTAAGTACAGAATCAACCTTGGTCGATTCAACCTTCTATACATTGCACTCTTCCTATCTGGTCTTTAAGATAAACTCTTCAGAATACTTAGGTAAGAAGAGAAAAGAATCTTTAGGTAAGACTTTTGAAAATCTTTTTGAAGATGCCTTATAATATCTGCAAAGAAGGGCTACGCTCCGATACCAGCTGTGACGGAACCTCCCAAGTAATCAGGCCCACCTACAGTTGTCCTTGTCTAACAGACATCAGACACCCTGTAGATGTTCCTGAGTTACTTGACAAGCTCGGTATCTTTCCCGACCTTACCAGGAACGTTTCACCCGTCTTGCAGACATTACAGATCATCGGAGATAAAGATATGCGGAAGCGAATTACATAAACTTACATTTATTTTCAAAAGTAAGCTCGAGTTAATTTATTACAGACCAGTCTAAAAGCGAGTGCATAGAAGTATTAATTATACAAACCAGGGAGACACAAACTTCTCCCGAAAGACTATAAACAAAAGATCCTAGGTGGAGGACCGAGTCCTCCCGCACTTCAGTCTTGTTTTTCTTCTTTGGGAACCACCTTAGCATAGAAGCAGCAAAAGTCTGCTACTTCCCCACCTAAAAACAACAAAGGGATAAACCCTGAGTATGGAATTACTCAGCAAGTCTTACCCGACTAAGGAAAAGACTCTCAAGGGTATGCTGGCAATATGGGAGTCAAGGTAAGGCTTCTCAATAATCAAAGACTCTGTTTTGCAGAAATGCTTACTAAAGTGGATCCTTAAAAATCCAATTTTAATTGTCAAGTTAGGTAAAATTACCTGCACTAGATTTCTTTCTACCCTAGTTCAATCACTGGTCCTGCACTAGCCAATTTCTTTAACAAAAACCCATCATCTTTAGTGGAATGCTACGTGTAGGGCAGTGACCAAGTCTTCATATCCGCGAAGGTACGGCGATCCGAATCGATTATACTCAGCTGAGGATCTCCAATCACACGACATATGTAGCACTTAACCCTTGCATATGTCAACCCGCCACCGGGGTTCTTAAGACCGGATCAGGTTCACGCAAACCGAGAGCACAGATACACCACCGTCCAGCCTCTTTCCACGGAGGGTACACGCTACTCTCGCCACCGCTCCACTCCCATTTCGTGTTATCTTATTCCGGCCTTAGTCTGGCCGAGGCAAGGCTTACCCATGACGAGGCATGTGACCAGTTAAAGGGTCCTCGATCATCAAGCCTACATCGAGACGGTCCTTAATCGACTCAGACGGAGACACTACACCGAGACTCTCTTCTCGTGCAAGTCACCCGCCCGGTCTCAGCTTAATCTTTTTAACCCAAAAACTTGGTACCTGACAGAGGTACATCTTTTCCGATGTTGGACCCATCAAGGCCTTGATGGATCCACCATCAAATTTTGTTTTTGAAAACATCCCTCCCACTTTGCCAAACATCTTTTGTAAAACAAATCCTTTTGTTTTTCTAAAGCAATACTAAGCATAGTAAAACTGTTTTGTAAAAACAGGACTTCAAGGAGGGTAATCAAGATCAAGGAAGGTAATGCAGGAATTGTTTAATCAATCAACTCCTATCACCTAATGCAGCAAGCAAGTGAGAAAGATTTTAAAAACATCAAGGAAGGTGGCAAATGCACCGGGGCTTGCCTTTGTTATCAGGTGTGTCCTGCTCGGATCCACAGATATCGAAATAAAAGCAGTTGTCTGCTTGAGGATCAGAAGATGGTGGTATCCCCTCTTCAAAAACTTCTTCTTCTTCTTCTTCGTGCTCTAATATAACCATATACATGCATAAGAATGGATGTCATGGAATGCTCATGAGGATGCAAAGATAGCATAAACTTATTATTTAGGTCTTGAGTACAACTTTCCTTCACGGTACTCCGAGAACTTAGGGTTTCCGGAGTCAGTAAAGGAGTTCATGGAGCAGGGGGGGTGGTTTTGGGTTTAGTGATCAAACAAGGTTCAAATCAAACCAAACTCTACCCATGGCTTCTAAATAATGTGAAAAGCTCATATAAAAAGTTTGGGAAATTTTGGACTTATTATTTATTTTCTAAAATTCCAGAATCAATGGTTTAGGCTATTTTAAATACCCTAAAATTCCCTATTTGATCTAAAAATCATGAGTTTATTTTTATTAAATACTAGGGAAAATAAGGAACCTAGGAAAATTGGTCTCACAATTTTAGGATTTTTCTACAGTTTTCTAAAATTTTCCAAAGCTTCACTGAAAAAGAAAAAGAAAAACATTAAACAGTTCTGGGCCGAATCTAGCCCAGCGGCCCAGGCCTGAACGGATCCGCGCGCGCGCCCGCGCCCGCGAGGCGAGTTTGCGCAGAGGCCCTCGGCTTAACGGCTAAACAGAAATAGGTCCATTCACTATTGTGTTAAGTCACTGACAGTTTGCACAAATGCCCTCGGGTTTCTGCCTATTCTGTGTTTCACGTCCTCGACGGCGTTCAAGCGTGGCCGTGCTCCGGCGAGCAGCTACGCCGGCCGATTGAGGCTAAGACTGGTGCTAATCTTCGGCTGAGCCCAAATTCGAGTCCCTATGAACGTTTCCCCCAACTAAATTACACTATCGGTGGACTAGGGAGCTCCGGCCACGGTGGCCGTAAGCACAACGGCAACATGATCGTGTTCCCGGCGACCCGAGAGCCTTTAGCTCAATTCAATGGCTCGGCAAGCATTACGGAGGTGGGAGGGTACTCAAACGAAGTAGCAGAGGACCGGGGCTGACCTGTGGAGGGCTGACCACGGCGAGCTTGATTCACGGCGGCGGAAAACCAATTTGGGGGCAACGAGCAATTCAGGCGAGCTGGTGGACGATTGAGTGTGGGAGCGGGTGCTACAGCTTCACGACTATATGGCGCAACTATCCCCGCCCTCAATTTATAGGCGCCGGGGGCGGTGGTCGGTGAATTTGAGGAGGACGCGCGGCGCTCGGAGAGGAGGAAGAAGCACCGGATGCGGTGAAAACGTGTCTACTGCCGTGGCAAGCTCCCCGTCGACGATGGGACGGGTATAGGGAGTCATGGCGACGCGGTGTAAAGGCTTGGACACGCGGCGCACGGTGGAAATCGTCCAACGGCGGCGAGCTTTTATCCCGAACGTCCGACGAGTGAGGGGGCGGTGTACCGCGGCCGACCGGGTGGCCTCCAGCTCACCGGCGTTGAGGACACATATCGGCAGTGCTTATCCAAAGACCACCGAGCACGAATCGTGATGAACGACGATCGACGGCGACGGCTACCGGCGGTGAGCTCGAATAGATTCTTCTTCAGTTAGCCAGGCACTGTACCAAGGAAATACCGGTTCAGAGTGACTGACAGTCCAGTTTCCAGAGCCCGCAACTTCCAACTTTGTGCAGCAACTCGATTGCCTTTCTCAAACAAAGTTGTAGAGCAATATACCATCTATAATTCGACTATAGGACTTGAACACATTTGAGCACTAGATCATGCTCAAAACCTAGCTTGAAGTCGAGGTTAGTTCACTGCTAGTCTGAAAATTCAGACATAACAGCCTGACAACCCAACTTTAGGCTTGGTTTTCTCTAAATTTTTCTTAACTTGGGTTAAGCTTTACCCCTTTAACCACTATTTAGGGTTAAGTCCTTTAACCAGGGTCCTATTTGTAAAACATTAAAACAATACAACTTGTTTGGAATTTTTGCCTAGTGAATGCACTCTAGGTGTGTCAAACATATGCAATGCCAATGCTTATGATGTCATGCTCAAGTTTTAGTTATAGTAACACCAGGGGTGTTACACTTCATATGTAAACGAGGTATATGAACAGCTTGAAAGCATCTTAAGGGTAGAAGCGACGTAGCTGTCGGATGTTCCAAGCGTTGCTGTAGACCTCGCCTCGACTGTTGGCTAGCTTGTATGTCCCGGGCTTCAAAACCTTGGCGATGATGAATGGCCCTTCCTAGGGAGGCGTGAGCTTGTGCCGCCCTCAGGCGTCTTGTCGTAGTCGAAGCACCAAGTCGCCCATCTGGAGGTCTCGGGACCGAACCCCTCGAGCGTGGTAGCGTCGCAGGGACTGTTGATACCGCGCCAAGTGTAGTAAGGCCATGTTCCGAGCCTCTTCCAGCTGGTCCAGTGAGTCTTCTCGGTTGGTCTGGTTGCGTCGGTCGTCGTAGGACCTTGTCCTTGGGGAACCGTATTCTAAGTCTATGGGCAAGATGGCCTCGGCCCCATAGACTAGAAAGAACGGCGTGAAGCCCGTGGCTCGACTTGGCGTCGTCCTCAGGCTCCAGACCACCAAGGGGAGTTCCTTCATCCATCGCCTGCCGAACTTGTGGAGGTCGTTGTAGATCCTCGACTTGAGTCCTTGCAGAATCATGCCGTTGGCACGTTCTACCTGCCCATTCGTCATGGGGTGAGCCACGGTGGCCCAGTCCACCCGGATGTGGTGATCCTCGCAGAAGTCCAGGAACTTTCTGCCGGTGAACTGGGTGCCGTTGTCGGTGATGATGGAGTTCGGGACCCCGAAGCGATGGATGATGTTGGTGAAGAATGCCACCGCCTGTTCGGACCTGATGTTGTTTAGGGGTCGGGCCTCGATCCTCTTGGAGAATTTGTCGATGGCGACCAGTAGGTGCGTGTAGCCCCCGGGTGCCTTCTGCAAGGGATCGACGAGGTCCAGACCCCACACAACAAACGGTCAGGTGATGGGTATTGTTTGCAGAGCCTGAGCGGGTAGGTGCGTCTGTCTTGCGTAGAACTGACACCCTTGGCAGGTGCGGACAATTCTAGTGGCGTCGGCCACCGCGGTCGGCCAGTAGAAACCTTGTCGGAAAGTGTTTCCAACAAGGGCTCAGGGCACTGCGTGATGACCGCAAGCCCCCGAGTGTATTTCTTGTAAGAGCTCCTGGCCTTCGGCGATGGATATGCATCGCTGGAGGATGCCGGAGGGGCTACGGTGGTAGAGCTCCTTCCCTTCTCCCAGCAAGACGAATGACTTGGCGTGCCGCGCCAGTCACCGAGCTTCGGCTTGGTCGAGGGGCAGCTCTCCTCAGTGGAGATATCGCAGGTACGGGGCCTGCCAGTCTCGATCAGGCGGGACCTCGTTCCGCTCTCCCTCGACGCGCAGTGCCTCACCCTCGGGGGCCGAGGGCGCCTCGGGCGGAGCCGAGGGTGCCTCGGGCTCGGTCGTATCGCTGGTCTTGACCGAGGGTTGATATAGGTCTCGGGAGAAGACGTCCGGGGGAACCGTTGTCCGCCCCGAAGCTATCTTTGCCAGCTCGTCCGCAGTCTCGTTGTATCGTCGGGCGACGTGGTTGACCTCGAGCCCGTATAACTTGTCTTCCAGGCGCCGAACCTCGTCGCAGTAGGCTTCCATCTTTGGGTCGCGGCAGTGGGAGTTCTTCATGACTTGGTCGATGACAAGCTGCGAGTCGCCACGAGCGTCGAGGCGCCGAACCCCTAGCTCGATGGCGATGCGCAACCCGTTAACTAGAGCCTCATACTCAGCCACGTTGTTGGACACCAGGAAATGGAGGCGCATCACGTAGCGAAGGTGCTTTCCGAGGGTAGAGATGAAGAGCAGGCCCGCGCCTGCCCCTGTTTTCATCAGCGAACCATCGAAAAACATGGTCCAGAGTTCCGGTTGGATTGGAGCTGTCGGAAGCTGGGTGTCGGCCCATTCAGCCACAAAGTCCGCCAAGACTTGGGACTTGATGGCCTTCCGAGGGGCGAATGAGATTGTCTTGCCCATGATTTCCACCGCCCATTTTGCAATCCTACCCGAGGCCTCCCGGCACTGGATGATCTCCCCGAGGGGGAAGGATGACACCACAGTTACCGGGTGAGACTCGAAGTAGTGTCGCAACTTTCGTCGTGTCAGAATTACCGCGTACAGTAGCTTCTGAATTTGTGGGTAGCGGATCTTGGTCTCGGACAGTACCTCACTGATGAAGTAGACCGGCCTCTGGACGGGCAATGCATGCCCTTCTTCTCGTCTCTCGACCACAATCGCGGCGCTGACCACCTGAGTGGTAGCGGCGACGTAGATCAAGAGGGCTTCTCCGGCAGCGGGGGGCACCAGGACGGGTGTGTTCGTAAGGAGCGCCTTCGGGTTCCCGAGGGCTTCCTCGGCCTCGGGGGTCCAAGTTGTGGGGGACAAATATCCCCCGGGTCCACTAAAAGAGTAAAAGACCTCACGAAAGGCCCAAGGGCCCAATAAATCGTAAGGCCATTCTTTCGTGGGCCTGGGGAGGAACAATCAACAAAGCAGGTTGACGCGAGGCCGGATTGGTGTAAACCTGGACGGCCCACAGCGTCGAGTGAGCGACCACAACAAAGATCTGACTTTCCCGCGCCGGAGCCCCCATGCAACGGAGCCTCGCGAGGATAGGTCGGCGGAATTACAGGGAGATAAACTCAAACGATTGTTGATCCTTTAGCTACGCATCGTTATCATATCCACGTGTATTGCCCCACGGTCGAGTATATAAGGCCTAGGGGGCACCCCTTCAGAACAATCGACCCTATTACTTAGCCATCCACTTCAACTCTCTGCATTCTCAATTTAGAGAGCTCTCTTGTAACCTCATTCACCAAGCAAACTCACTAGGACGTAGGGTGTTACGCATCTCTAAGCGGCCCGAACCTGTAAACATTGTCCACTGTCCCTCGTGCAACTGGCACGAACCATTTTGCTACAGTCGTCGACACCGTCCTACTCCTAAAAACACCTTGAGGGGCAACCCCAGGTGTGCGGTCGGACCCAAAACACCGACAGCTGGCGCGCCAGGTAGGGGGTGTGTCGACGATCCAAGCTAGCTCAATGGCCGTCACCATCAACAGCAGGATCACCTTCCGTCCTGGATCCATGTTCTGCTTTGGAACGATCTCATCCATAGCCGACGAAAAGGGAATTCTACACCGCGTTGCAGATCCGCCAGGAAGGAAGCCTCCTCCAACAAACTCCGAAAATACCGGGGAAGCATTACCCTCGGCTCTCCGAAAGAAGATCGCCACAACAGCTACGCCATTCTACCCCGACGTTCTCTTCATCGGAAGAGCGGAGTTGCCTCCCGTCTCTGATGACGAGCCGACCGCGCCAGGGGAGGAACCACCTCAGCGGGAATCCCGTCGACGAATAAATCAGCGCCGAAACATCCGGAGACATCACCAAGCCGGAGAACGGGATCCGGAGCAGCCTGTCTCGTGAGACAAGGTCTCGGAGATGGGAGAAACTCCGGAAGAACACGTCTTCAGGGAACGAAGGAACTCCCGACGACGTGATCGTCGACGAGCTTAGGAACAAGCCGAGCAAGACGCGAGGCAGCGCCGAGAAAATCCACTATTCGGCCGTAACCTGAACCCCGACTTCGCCCGAGCCATGAACACGCCGAGTGAAGTCGGAGGAGTGCTAGCTCGGATAGCTGACGGACTCCCTCGGACTCCCAACGCCGAGGGCTACCGACGACTGTTCACCCAGGCAGCCAACCATCTTCTACCGCTTGCTCACCCGCCGAACGATCTACGACACGCCATCAACAGTCGCCGAGATGCGCGAAGCTCCATCAATGCTTCGCGTGAACGACGGCATGAGAACGAGATCTGCCGCCGGGAGGAGTACGACAGGGATCATGGCATCCCAGCTCGGAGCCAGGCCACCAGAACTGAGTCGGCGACGGCCTCAACTGGCGGTACTACCCAGGGACGGTCGAGGAACCACAACAACAACTCCCCTCCCCGGGACAGACATCATCTCCGACGACAGGAGGACACATGCGGAGTGTCTGCTCTCACTCCGCGCCTTAGGGCCATCCAATGGCCTCCCAACTTCAAGGTATCTAATGTCGACAAATATGAACCTAAGCAGGATCTAGGGGGTTGGCTAGCCGTCTACACCACCGCTGCACGAGCTGCCGGGGCGTCCGAAGATGTGATGACCGCGTACTTACCCATTGTCCTTGGGCAAGACGCGCTGCAATGGCTGCGACATCTACCCCGACACTGCATCGATGACTGGAGCGACTTCAGTCGACGCTTCACCGCCAATTTCCAGTCCCTCTCCGACAAACCGGCACAACCATGGGACCTCAAATCCATCAAGCGCCGAGGGGACGAAACTCTCCGGTCGTACCTCAAAAGGTTCCAGACCATGAGAAATCGTATTCCCGAGGTCACGGAAGCGGCCGTGATCGAAGACTTCTACAGAGGATCCGATGACTCGGCCTTCGTCTGAGCCATATTACAGAAGGCACCGACTACCTCCGAGGAGCTGTTCCGGGAAGCCGATCTCTACATCACCGCTGACGAACGGGCCCAGGACCTCATCGGAGGAGCAAAGCCCGCACCGGCGGCACCACGACGTGATACGAACCAGCAACCTGACAAGCGCTGGGAGAAGAGGCCTCGCGAAGAAGTGCACGCCGCCGGACCACCTGCCTCTCGCGCCCGAGGAGGACCTCGCGGAGGCGAGCGCACGCTGGACGACATCCTCGACGCCCAGTGCCCATACCACAAAGACATGCGCCACACTCTTCGTAACTGCCGGGACTTCAAGCACTCCGTCGGGCACGGCCGACCCTTCCAGCCTCTACCTCCTCCTCCACCGAGGGGAGGACCAGATGAACCACGACAACCCCGTCAGCAGGAGGAGGGAGGAGGAGGAGCTTTCCCGCGCATTGACAGGGAGGTCAACGTCATCTTCGGCGGACACGGGTCGCAGGAGAACAAAAGACAACAAAAGCTCAACGACCGCCAGATACTGGCGGCGACCACCGGTCCTCCCGCTCCATACCGGTGGTCGGAGCACCCGATCACTTTCACTCGGGAGGATCAATGGCTCAACTTCGACCATCCAGGCAAATACCCGCTCCTCGTCGATCCGGTGATCCGAGAGAGCCGGGTGAAGAAGGTGCTAGTGGACGGGGGGAGCAGCATCAACGTCACCTTCCCCCGGA
The DNA here is from genome assembly GCA_029449295.1 of Zea luxurians. Classification (NCBI taxonomy): domain Eukaryota; kingdom Viridiplantae; phylum Streptophyta; class Magnoliopsida; order Poales; family Poaceae; genus Zea; species Zea luxurians. The sequence continues at coordinate 19,002,015 of JAOPSE010000003.1, forward strand.
CACTTCGAGGCCTGGGAATCCACCTCAAAGAGCTCCACGAGTTGGACACTCCCTTCTTCGGCATCGTACCGACTGAAGGGGAATACCCGCTGGGCCACATCTACATGCCTGTCACCTTCGGAACTCCGGAGAACTATAGAACCGAGTTCCTGAGGTTCGAAGTGGCAAACTTCGACTGCGGGTACAACGCCATCATTGGAAGGCCGGGATTGGCCAAATTCATGGCCATTCCACATTACACGTACATGATACTGAAGATGCCAGGACCGCAAGGAATCATAACTGTGCGCGCCGACTTCCAAGGCGCCGTAGAGTGTTTCCGAGTGGTCATCCAAGCGGCCCTCGCCACCAGGCCGTCAATGATTTCTTCAACACAGGTGAACTCTAAGCCTGAGGAAGACCTTGCAGTACTGGCAAACGAAGCTCAGGCCGCGACCTCTATGCGGCCGACTGAAGAAACTAAAAGGATCAACCTGGGGTTCGCTGATGAACGCAAGACTGCCATCATCAGCTCCAGCCTGGACGACAAATAGGAAAGCGCGCTCGTCCAGTTTCTGCAAGATAACCGAGACGTATTCGCGTGGCAACCTGCGGATATGCCGGGAGTCCCAAGAGAACTGGCCGAGCACAAACTGAAAGTCTATCCCGAGGCAAGGCCGATCCGTCAAAAACTACAACGTTTCACGCCTGACAAGAGAGAGGCCATTCGCGCCGAGTTAGCTCGCTTGGTCACGGCTGGATTTATTAGAGAAGTATTACACCCCGAGTGGTTAGCCAACCCTGTTCTTGTACTCAAAAAGAATAAAGTGGATTGGCGCATGTGCGTCGACTACACTGATCTCAACAAACACTGTCCGAAGGATCCCTTCGGGCTCCCGAGGATAGATCAAGTGGTGGACTCCATCGCTGGATGTTCTGTGCTGTCTTTCCTGGATTGCTATTCCGGATACCACCAGATTAGTTTGGCAAAGGAAGACGAAGAAAAAACAGCGTTCATTACTCTGTTTGGTGCTTTCTGTTATACCTCCATGCCGTTCGGCCTCAAAAACGCTAGAGCGACTTATCAGAGAGCCATTCAAACATGCTTAGCCGATCACTGGGGCAAGCGTGTGGAGGCCTACGTAGATGATGTGGTGATCAAAACAGAGAACTCGGAGAACTTCATCGAAGACTTACAACTGGTTTTCAATAGTCTGAGGCGGTATAGATGGAAGCTTAATCCCGAAAAATGTGTTTTCGGGGTACCAGCAGGAAAGTTACTCGGGTTTATTGTCAGCCACCGGGGAATTGAGGCTAATCCGGATAAGATTGAAGCTATCATGAAGATGGAAGCACCTCGATCACAAAAGAAGGTTCAGCGACTTACTGGATGTATGGCAGCTCTGAGCAGATTTATATCCAGGCTGGGGGAAAAAGGTTTACCATTTTACAAGCTACTCAAGAAGGTGGATAAGTTTCAGTGGACTTCAGAGGCACAGGAAGCTCTAGATGCACTGAAGAAATTCTTGACAACACCACCAGTACTGAGGCCACCACGACGAGCCATGTCAACTCAACCAGCTGAAGATCTACTGCTGTATATCTCTTGCACGACTCACGTGGTAAGCACCGCGTTGGTAGTCGAGCGAGCAGAAGAGGGACATGCCTACCCAGTGCAACATCCTGTTTACTTCATCAGCGAAGTTCTGGGCCCCTCAAAGAAAAAGTATCCTCAAGTTTAGAAGTTATTATATGCAGTACTTCTAACTGCCCGCAAGCTGCGCCACTACTTTGATGACCACAAAATCATAGTAGTCACCGGTTTTCCGATAGGGGATATTCTTCACAACAAGGAAGCCATTGGCCGAATAGCCAAGTGGGCTTGTGAGCTGGGATCTCATGACATCGAGTTTCGACCTCGTACTGCCATTAAGTCTCAAACATTGGTTGACTTCGTATCAGAATGGACTGAACAACAAATACCAGAGAACCCGAAAACCGCAGAAGTATGGAAGATGTATTTTGATGGCTCGCTGAAGCTATAGGGAGCAGGTGCAGGAATTCTCTTCATCACGCCCGGAGGCGAACACCTCAAATATGCCCTCCAACTGTTATTTCCGGCCTCTAACAATGCAGCCGAGTATGAAGCCCTGATCCATGGACTAAACATCGCCATATCACTGGGCATCAAGAGATTAATGGTATACGGAGATTCTCTGGTGGTCATAAGTCAAATAAACAAAGAATGGGACTGTTCGAATGATTCAATGGGAAAATACTGCACTGCCGTCCGGAAACTAGAAGATAAGTTTGAAGGCCTAGAATTTCATCATGTGGAGAGAGATCGAAACACGACAGCTGATGTATTGTCCAAGTTAGGATCCAGTCGAACTCAGGTCCCACCTGGAGTCTTTGTGCAAGAAATACTACGGCCGAGCATCTCAATGGATCAAGCAGAAGAGTGTAATATTATAGATCAACCCGAGTCAGACTTTGATGACTGGAGAAGGCCAATCATCAAGTATATAAAGAATGAAGAGGAACCAGATGACAAGAATTCAGCCGAGCGCATTGCCAGACAGTCGGCTCACTACACACTCATTGGGGAGACATTGTACAGAAGGGGCGCATCAGGCGTCCTTATGAAGTGCATTCTCCCATCTACTGGGAAACGACTTCTGGAGGAGGTCCATGTTGGGCAATGTGGAGTACATGCAGCATCCAGAACACTAGTCGGGAAGGTCTTCAGGTCAGGATTCTATTGGCCAACAGCGAAGAGTGATGCAGCCGAGTTAGTTCAGAGGTGCGAAGCTTGCCAATACTTGTCAAAACAACAACATCTACCAGCACAGCAACTGCAGACCATACCAGTAACTTGGCCTTTCGCATGCTGGGGACTGGATATGATTGGACCTTTCAAGAAAGCTCAAGGAGGATACACTCATGTATTGGTAGCAATCGACAAATTCACTAAATGGATAGAGTTCAAGCCCATTGCCTCTTTGACCTCAGCTAAGGCCGTGGAATTCATACAAGACATAATATTCAGATTCGGGATACCAAACAGCATCATAACTGACCTAGGATCCAACTTCACAAGTTTAGAGTTCTTCGACTTCTACGAGCAAAAAAGCATTCAGATCAAGTATGCTTCTGTAGCACACCCGAGAGCCAACGGGCAAGTCGAGCGAGCCAACGGGATGATACTGGAGGCACTCAGGAAAAAGGTCTTCGATAAGAATGAAAAGTTTGCAGGAAAATGGATAAGGGAATTGCCCTATGTCGTCTGGAGCCTAAGAACCCAACCTAGCCGAGCCCTGCATGGAAACACTCCTTTCTTCATGGTCTATGGGTCGGAGGCAGTGTTACCTGCCGATCTCAAATTCGGGGCGCCAAGGTTGATCTTCGAAAACATAGCAGAAGTCGAAGCCACTAGGCTAGAAGACATTGATATACTCGAGGAAGAACGGCTGAATGTGGTAATCCAATCAGCACGGTACCAACAGACTCTAAGGCGCTATCACGACAAGGCCGTGCGACAGCGATCCTTCTCAGTAGGAGATCTCGTCCTCCGCCGAATTCTAACGGGGGAGGGACGGCACAAGTTATCGCCCTTATGGGAAGGACCCTTCGTGGTAGCAGAAGTCACTCGGCCAGGATCATATCGTCTCACTCAGATGGATGGCACAGAAGTCGGGAACTCCTGGAACATAGAACACCTCAGGAAGTTTTATCCCTAGCTGTATTTCAAAAGCTATCGGGACGACGATGTACTCTGTAAAATGGAAATATGTCATCAATAAAGAAAGGCTTCAAAGATACTCAGTTTGTTCACGATTGACTTGCATTCTTACTTAACTCGGGGTGACCACTATGCCCTGCTAACGGAGCAATCGGCTTAAGTCGGTAATGACTTAAGGTGGTGCAACATGCTCACGCTTACTTAACTCGGGGTGACCACTATGCCCTGCTAACGGAGCAATCGGCTTAAGTCGGTAACGACTTAAGGCGGTGCAACATGCTCACGCTTACTTAACTCGGGGTGACCACTATGCCCTGCTAACGGAGCAATCGGCTTAAGTTGGTAACGACTTAAGGCGGTGCAACATGCTCACGCTTACTTAACTCGGGGTGACCACTATGCCCTGCGTTAGCAATCGGCTTAAGTCGGTAACGACTTAAGGCGGTGCAACATGCTCACGCTTACTTAACTTGGGGTGACCACTATGCCCTGCTAACGGAGCAATCGGCTTAAGTCGGTAACGGCTTAAGGCGGTGCAACATGCTCACGCTTACTTAATTCGGGGTGACCACTATGCCCTGCTAAAGGAGCAATCGGCTTAAGTCGGCAGCGACTTAAGCCGGTGCAACATGCTTGCGCCTACGCAATTCAGGGTGACCACTACGCCCTATTAACAGAAGCAATCGACTTAAGTCAGCAGCGACTTAAGGCGATTTGACGTGGTTACAATTACTCATATAAGGATGGCTTCTATATCCCGCAAACAAATTTCAAAACCATCGCACATCATTTTACTACCACAAATTTATGAACTGATGCATTCTGAAACAATATGAAAATAACGATATCGTCCAAGTACTGAAATAACGTCCTCTAACAAATGTCTGACCATGCTAACCGTGCGTTCAAAGCACGCAAAATGTTTCTCTACTTCGTGATATTTTTCTCAGGAGCAATCGATGGGGAAGGACGACTCGAGGAATCAGGGGCAGCATTCACATCAGCCCTTATATCTTCAGGAACAACCACGCCGGGTCTCCTCATCAAGATTCGCCCCGCCCGAATAGCCTTGTCCATGGCTCTATCACGTTGGGCTCTGAGAGTAACAGAAGTTTCTTCGGCAACCTTGGCAGCCAGCCGAGTAGTCTCTAACTCTTGGGCAATGGATTTCTTGGAAGCTCGGAGTTCTTTGATAGTAGTGTCCTTTGCTGATATCAACTGCTTGAGCCGGGTCACTTCATCCATGGATTCCTGCAGCTTACAGCATTGGTTGTCTAACTCTTCCATGGTGAAGCGATGACTTCTCTCCAAGATAGTCAGTGATTTGCTAGAATCACGATACAATCTTTCAAGGCTGTCGCGAGAAGCAGCAATGATACGTTTTTCTTCCTACAAACAAAAGTCAACTCCCTCAAACACCAAGCAAGTAATAGGAGCACAACAAGGCAAAGCACAGTTTCATAAATCACCTTTTCAGAATTGAGCTGAGCATGAAGAGAAGAACTCAGTGCATTGGCGTCATCTAAGGCAACGGAGACCTGACCCGGTTCAATCTGACTTTGAGAGTACTTTTCTTCAAAGTCAGTGCACCGCTGGGCCAATTCAGCCTGATCTCGAGAATGTTTTTCCTCAACAGTGGAAATCTGCCGAGTCATACCTAGCAGGAGACAATCAAACAAAAAAGGGTCGGAATGTAAAGCAGTCTACAGTGAAGACAAAGAGAAGCAAAAAGGCACTAACCAGCGTTGGTCGCCTCCAATTCAGAGACACGATGTTGAAGTGACGCTGGATTCCAACATGCAAGTGACGAAGCTACTTCTGGGATAGAAGCACCCTATAACCTCAGCTGGCCAGCCATCCCATCCACCAAAGCCTGATGAGGAGAGCAGATGAATGTAATGACAGCAGTTCGCGCAATGTAAAAAGCCAAGCTGAAATACATCACAGTACCTGGAGGTTGGAAAAGAACGAAGGGATCCCCAAATCAGGAGAGATCAATTGATAACCGGGCGTCAAGCCACCACCCGAAGCAGCTTGCAACGAACCAGCAGGAATTAACTCGATGCCATCAACAGAGCCCAACACTCGGTCAGCGGGGACATTACCCTCTAAAGCGACTCCCTGGTCCAAGGCTTGGGCTACCACCATACAGCCGAAGTGTGGAGGCGATCCCGCATGAACGTCCATGGAAGTACAAGAGAGAGACCCCACTCGGACACCCTCGGGGGCTGGGTTATAGTTTGCACTGCCCACTTGAGCCGGATCATCCCCGGCAGCACCCTCGGGGGCTGAGCAGTGGCTTGCACTTCCCACCTGAACCAAGTCTTCCCCGACAACATTCTCGGGGGCTGGGCACGTGTCAACACCATCCTTGGGGTCCAAGTTCTCTGCGGTAGCCACCTCTAAGGCTGATGGGCCCTCAGTTACTTCCATGGGACCAGGACGATCCAAGTCAGTCTCCCGATCCTCGAGATCGCGCTCTAAGGTCGACGAGGCACGAGATGACCTCAACCCAGCATCAAGCACATCAGCACAAACCTCCATCACACCATCATCTGCTGGCTCCAATAACAAATCCTCTGGAACCATTTCCTCAAGAGTCTGATCAAAATTAGCCAAGGACAGTTCCTGCAGACCCATGAGAGCAGACAAAGCAGGAGAAGGAACTCCACTACTTTCACCGCTAGCAATGAACTGCCGACTGTTTTTCCGAGTTAAAGGAACTTCATTTTCTTCCTCCTCGTCGTTCACATTAGCAACGCAGGCAGCACCCCCATTGGGGTCAGCAACAGATGGAGCACACCCATTGGGTTCAGCAACAGATTGGGTACACCCATTGGGGTCAGCATCAGTAAGTTCAGTCACAGGCACTTCTTCAACATCAGGAACCGAGGTACCAACGTCCCGATCCAAACTGGATACTTGCCGGAGGCGTCTCTTTTTCTTTTTCTGCTCATCAGCAGAAGGATCAGGTTGATTGGCTCGGCAAGGGCGCCTCGGGCGAGTACCAGCAGGCTTCTGAGTATCTTAAGTTGTATCAGCCACTGGGAGGGGCGCCACTACCAATGCCCCAGCAGGAGCAGCGTCAGAAGAGTCCTCAGCCAGCAAATCAAGCATAGCATTTATCTCCGCATCACTAGGGTTCAGGGGCACCTCAAAATGGACCTGCCGTTCATCATCAGGAATCCCCCCGAGCGAGGCAACCAAGGCACTAACTTCTTCAGCAGAGGGCCGCACTCTAAGGCCCAAACTGCCATCAGTGACAGGAGGATTCGACACAAAAAGAGTGAAGGCTTTGGGAGGAGGCAAGTTCTAGGCTGAGAATGCCACTGGGGCACCAACATTTGACACTTTGCCTCTAAGGATCATCTCAAGTCGGCTCACTAAGTCCATAGAGGGAATTCTTCTGTTAGTGACCCGAGTTGAGTCGGCTAGGCCTCGATACAGATAAGCCGGGTATGCCCTGTCTTTCAACGGCTGAATATTCTTGAAAACAAAATCAGCAACCACAACTTCAGCAGTCAGACCCCTCTCTTTCAGCAATCCAACTTCAGCAAGCAAAGCACCTGCCTCAGCTACCTCCTGATTTGTGGGAGACTCGGTCCAGCTCGGGGTGCGAACATCTGGCTGTCTTCCCGACCGAGGGGGAGAGAGTTTCCATAATTCTCAACTATGAACCACTCCAAGCGCCACCCCTTGATACTATCTTTGAGAGGGATTTCGAGATACTCAGTCTTCCTCCCGCGGCGCATCTCCAAGCTAGCACCCCCAACCAATTGATGTTGTCCCCCGGCCATCCCAGGGCGACAATGATACAAGTACTTCCACAACCCGAAATGTGGTAGCACGCCAAGAAAGGCTTCGCATAAATGAACGAAAATGGAGATTTGCAGGATAGAATAGGGATTCAGATGGGTCAAGTTAAGACGGTAGAAATCAAGGAGGCCGCGGAAAAAGGGAGAAATGGGAAGGCCAAGGCCGCGGAGAAGGAAAGGAGCATAAATCACGGACTCATGGGTATCCTCAGTTGGGACAGTAACCCCATGGCAAATCCGCCAAGAGCAGAGTTCCCTCGGAGGAAGAACCCCAATGGACACGAGGTGGAGAAGTTCGGGCTCAGATATGACGGACATGTGGTTACCTGCGAAAGGCAACTGGCTGTTGGGGTCGATTGGAGGAATCACCACGGCAGACGAACTCGAGGCTTTCCTCTTGGGCGCCATCTCGATTCTACCGGCGAGCAGAATAGGAGGCGAATTGCGGAGAGGATTCGGAAGTAAGAAAGCAAGAACTAGGGCACGGAAAGCAGAGGCGGCTAAAAGCGCAGCACTTATGGGATATTCCCGAGCCAGATACCGTTTCAAAAAGCATCCAGTCAGCACCCGACAGTTATTTCCAAAACACCGGTGCGCCACATCATCACTCGGCTATTAACCTCAAAGTGGCCCACGTAGCCCGCTATTGCTCGGCAGTTGACTCTAAAACTCCGACATAGTATTAAGTCGCTCGGCATTACCTCTAAAAAACGCTGACGTCGTCCTCAAGTCACTCGGCATTACCTCTAAAATGCTGACGTCGCCCTCAACTCACTCGGCATTACCTCTAAAACGCCGACGTCATCAGCAAGTTACTCGGCAGTTGACTCTAAAACCCCGACATCGTGTTCAGTCGCTCGGCGCTACCTCTAAAATGCCGACGTTGTCTTCAAGTCGCTCGGCAGTTAACTCTAAAACTCCGACATTGCGTTCAGTCGCTCGGCGCTACCTCTAAAATGCCGATGTTGTCTTCAAGTCGCTCAGCAGTTAACTCTAAAACTCCGACATTGCATTCAGTCGCTCGGCGTTACCTCTAAAACGCCGACGTTGTCTTCAAGTCGCTCGGCAGTTAACTCTAAAACTCCGACATTGCGTTCAGTCACTCGGCGTTACCTCTAAAACACCGACGTTGTCTTCAGTCGCTCGGCAGTTATCTCTAAAACTCTGACATCATCTACAAGTCGCTCGGCAACTACTTCTAAAAGCATCGATATGATGTCCGAGTTATTCACTTACTATTCCAAGGGAATCAACTTCACGAAAAAGGCAGGAAGAGGAATGATTCAAGAACTTGGAGTTACGAATATCAACGAGCAATAATCACAGAGAAGCCAACATCATTTCTTCATTAAAAGGAAGATATCATACTTACAACTCAACTCATTACGAGTTGATACTTCCCTACTACTACTACTGCTACATTACATTATACTACTACTACTACACTACACTATACTACTCTACATTACTAAATACTACTACATTATTCTAACTATACTATACTAACATTTAAAGGACCAGTGGCATCTATCCACTGGCCCTGTTGCTGCCGCCGCCGCTGCCGCCCTTGCTGCCGCCGCCGTCACCGTCCTTGCTGCCGCTGCTGCCGCCCCTGCCGCTGCCGTCACCGTCACCGCCGCCACCGCCTTCGTCGTCGTCGTCGTCGTCGCCGTCCTCGTCCTCGCCGCCACCGTCCGAGTCCTCCTCATCCGAGGAGTACTCTGACTCATCCGAGCCCTCGAGCCCGGAGCGCTCGACGGCCCGGATGTACGTCCAGACCTCCGCCGCGAGCCCCTGGGAGTCGTCTGAGTCGTCAGACGACTCACGCAGAGGGATGGGAGCCGGAGACCCCTCGGATTCAGAGGAGAACTCCTCCTCTGAATACTCCGAGTCACCAAAATCCTCAGACGGAGGAGTTGGCTCGCGCTTGCGTTTCTTGCCCATGGTGGAAATGCAGATAGAAGAAAGAAAGCAGGCAGTGGAGAACAGCGAGAGACGTGAAAAAGCCAGGCAGGCAAAGGCACAATTTATAGGAAAAGAAGGCAACCGCTCACCTCCAACCGTGGTCACTGAACAGTCGCAAAGCATTCAATAAGCACTTCGACCCGTCTGAAGACACGTCAGGCGGCTGACACAGTTTCACGCAACACAACACCCATTGGGACTCCAGTCAACAGCGCAGAGGATATGATTACACCCACCGTCGCATCACATTACTACTCAGAAGCAGCCGGCTAAAACACTCAGCGTACCAAGCCGTCCCTTGCCCACACCCATTGGGGGGACGCCCAGGAATTATCAGTATATTTTTCAAAACGGTCACATCTGTGCAGGGCATGCAGTAAATACCTCAAGACAAAAATGAGATATCAGTGAGGATCAGAGGAAAGCCAAATATAGCCAGTGAAGTACAAAATATGGCCAACAGAAAAGACGTGAAGACTAGACAGAGAACGTCCATCAAATGTCCAATCAGTCGCAAAGCAAATAAATTACACTACCTAGCAAGATATGGATGGATTGCGAACTCGGCGGCAAAAGACAAAATACATGCTGACCTCTGAAGCATAATATTGATGACATAATGCTGACCTCCAAAGCATAATGCGGATGACATCACGTCGATTTTTACAAGCAGAAAGGATAATCTTCAGCAAAAAGACACAAGAGGAAGACCTTCAAATGGATTATCCTCAAAAATCCACTTGAAGGTCGGGGGCTACACCCATTGGGTGCACCTTCGGTGCACCCCATGGATCATCATTCCAAACCAAGATAGTGCCGACTTCTAAGGCATGGGACAAGATTAAAGACAAGGCTGGCCCTCAACCAAAACGCAGGAGTAAAAATGGGAATAATTTCTGGTGAAGACCTTCGAGTAGATTATTTTCTAAAATCTACTCGAAGCTCGAGGGCTACACCCATTGGGTGCACCTCCGGTGCACCCAATGAAGTTCAGGGTCCTACAAAATGAAATGCCAACCTCTAAGGCACGAGCACGAAACAAAGCTTCGGTTTACGAGAGATCAAAAGCAGGAGGAGACAGTAAGAAGTCATTCTCTTCAAATCGCCTGCAAATTGGACCTGGGATCTTTGGGCTGATTACCTCTAAATTAACCCAAAGATCGGGGGCTTGTGGGGGACAGATATCCCCCGGGTCCACTAAAAGAGTAAAAGACCTCACGAAAGGCCCAAGGGCCCAATAAATCGTAAGGCCATTCTTTCGTGGGCCTGGGGAGGAACAATCAACAAAGCAGGTTGACACGAGGCCGGATTGGTGTAAACCTGGACGGCCCACAGCATCGAGTGAGTGACCACAACAAAGATCCGACTTTCCCACGCCGGAGCCCCCATGCAACGGAGCCTCGCGAGGATAGGTCGGCGGAATTACAGGGAGATAAACTCAAACGATTGCTGATCCTTTAGCTACGCATCGTTATCATATCCACGTGTATTGCCCCACGGTCGAGTATATAAGGCCTAGGGGGCACCCCTTCAGAACAATCGACCCTATTACTTAGCCATCCACTTCAACTCTCTGCATTCTCAATTCAGAGAGCTCTCTTGTAACCTCATTCACCAAGCAAACTCACCAGGACGTAGGGTGTTACGCATCTCTAAGCGGCCCGAACCTGTAAACATTGTCCACTGTCCCTCGTGCAACTGGCACAAACCATTTTGCTACAGTCATCGACACCGTCCTACTCCTAAAAACACCTTGAGGGGCAACCCCAGGTGTGCGGTCGGACCCAAAACACCGACACAAGTGAAGCACTCGGTCTTTCTTAAGAGGCGGTACAGAGGTAGGCCCCTTTCGCCGAGGCGTGAGATGAAGCGGCTCAGAGCCGCAAGGCACCCCATGACCCTCTGTACGCCTTTCAAGTCCTTGATGGGCCCCATGTTGGTGATGGCCGCGATTTTTTCCGGGTTGGCCTTGATGCCCCGCTCGGAGACGATGAACCCCAAGAGCATGCCTCGGGGGACTCCGAAGACGCACTTCTCGGGATTGAGTTTTACGCCTTTCGCCTTCAGACACCGGAATGTCGTTTCAAGGTCGGAGGCTTTCTTCGTCTTGACTACGATGTCATCGACGTAAGCCTCGACCGTTCGACCAATGTGCTTCCCGAACACGTGGCTCATGCACCTTTGGTACGTCGCACCCGCATTCCTCAGACCAAATGGCATAGTAACGTAGCAGTACATGCCAAAAGGTGTGATGAAAGAAGTCGCGAGCTGGTCGGACTCTTTCATCCTGATTTGGTGATACCCTGAGTAGGCATCGAGGAACGACAGGGTTTCGCACCCAACATTGGAATCCATGATTTGGTCGATACGAGGCAGAGGGTAGGGAACCTTCGGACATGCTTTGTTTAGACCAGTGTAGTCTACACACATCCGCCATTTCCCATCTTTCTTTCTCACAAGCACAGGGTTGGCAAGCCATTCGGGATGGAATGCCTCTTTGATGAACCCAGCGGCCATTAGCTTGTGGATCTCCTCGCCTATGGCTCTACGCTTTTCTTCGTCAAATCGGCGCAGAGGCTGCTTCACGGGTCGGGCTCCAGCTCGGATATCCAGTGAGTGCTCGGCGACTTCCCTCGGTATGCCAGGCATGTCCGAGGGACTCCACGCGAAAACGTCGGCGTTTGCGCGGAGAAAGTCGACGAGCACTACTCCCTATTTGGGGTTGAGCTCGGAGCCGATCCGGATCTGCTTGGATGTGTCGTTGCTGGGGTCGAGAGGGACGGATTTGACCGCCTCTGTTGGTTCGAAGTTGCCGGCGTGGCGCTTCGCATCTGGAACCTTCTTGGGGAGGCTTTCCATGTCGGCGATGAGGGCCTCAGATTCGGCGAGGGCCTCAGCGTACTCCACACACTCCATGTCGCATTCGTACGCGTGTCGGTATGTGGATCCGACGGTGATGACCCTGTTGGGGCCCGACATCTTGAGCTTGAGGTAGGTGTAGTTGGGGACGGCCATGAACTTGGCGTAGCATCGTCTCCCCAGCACTGCGTGGTAGGTTCCTCAGAACCCGGCCACCTCGAACGTGAGGGTTTCCCTTCGGAAGTTGGAGGGAGTCCCGAAGCAGACGGGCAGATCGAGTTGTCCGAGGGGCGGGACGCGTTTCCCGGGGATGATCCCGTGAAAAGGTGTCGCGCCGGCCCGAATCGAGGACAGATCGATCTGCAGGAGCCCGAGGGTCTCGGCGTAGATGATGTTGAGGCTGCTGCCTCCGTCCATGAGGACCTTGGTGAGCCTAACGTTGCCGATGACGGGGTCGATAACGAGCGGATATTTCCCCGGGCTCGGCACGCGGTCGGGGTGGTCGCCTTGGTCGAAGGTGATGGGCTTGTCGGACCAGTCTAGGTAGACTGGCACCGCCACCTTTACCAAGCAAACCTCCCGACGCTCTTGCTTGCGTCGCCGAGCCGAGGCATTCGCCACTTGCCCACCATAGATCATGAAGCAGTCGTGGACCTCGGGAAACTCCTCTGCCTTGTGGTCCTCCTTCTTGTCGTTGTTGTGGGTTCTGCCACCTTCTGCCGGTGGCCCGGCCTTGTGAAAGTGGCGCCGAAGCATGACGCACTCCTCAAGGGTGTGCTTGATGGGCCCCTGATGATAGGGGCACGGCTCCTTGAGCATCTTGTCGAAGAGATTGGCACCTCTAGGGGGTTTCCGAGGATTCTTGTACTCAGCGACGGCGACAAGGTCCGCGTCGGTGGCATCGCGTTTCGCTTGCGACCTCTTCTTGTTCTTCTTATTGGTATCGCGCTGAGCGGATGGCTCGGGAACGTCTTCCGGCTGGTGGCCCTGGGGCTGCTTGTCCTTCTGGAAGATGGCCTCAACCGCCTTCTGGCCAGAGGCGAACTTGGTGGCGATGTCCATCAGCTCGCTTGCCCTGGTGGGAGTCTTGCGACCCAGCTTGCTCACCAGGTCGCGGCAGGTGGTGCCGGCGAGGAACGCGCCGATGACGTCGGAATCGGTGATGTTGGGCAGCTCGGTGCGCTGCTTCGAGAATCGTCAGATGTAGTCCCGGAGAGACTCTCCCGGCTGCTGGCGACAGCTTCGGAGATCCTAGGAGTTCCCAGGGCGCACGTACGTGCCCTGGAAGTTGCCGACGAAGGCTTGGACCAGGTCGTCCCAGTTGGAGATTTGCCCCGGAGGCAGATGCTCCAGCCAGGCTCGAGCGGTGTCGAAGAGGAACAGGGGGAGGTTGCGGATGATGAGGTTGTCATCGTCCGTTCCACCCAACTGGCAGGCCAGTCGGTAGTCCACGAGCCACAGTTCCGGCCTTGTCTCCCCCGAGTACTTTGTGATGGTAGTCGGGGTTCGGAACCGGGTCAGGAACGGCGCCCGTCGTATGGCCCGGCTGAAAGCCTGTGGACTGGGTGGTTCGGGCGAGGGGCTCCGATCCTCCCCGATGTCGTAGCGTCCGCCACGCCTGGGGTGGTAGCCTCGGCGCACCCTTTCGTTGGGGTGGGCTCGACGGTTGCGGTAGTGGTGCTTGTTGCCGAGGCGACCCGGGGACGCAGGTGCCGTGTTGCGCGTGCGCCCGGTGTGGACCGAGGCTTCTTGCACAAATCCGGAAGTCGCGGCGCGATGCTCTGGGGGGTACCCCTGCCTTCGGGAGGCAGAGCTTTCGGCCCGTCGGACCGCGGCATCTTCCAGGAGGTTCCTGAGCTCTCCCTGGATACACCGCCCCTCGATGGTGGAGGGTTCTGGCATCGCTCGGAGAAGTATCGCAGCTGCAGCCAGGTTCTAGCCGACCCCACTGGAAACCGGGGGCAGTCTTGGCCTAGTATCGTCGGCGATGTGGTGTTGGACGTCCTGGGTCAGGTGACGCGCTTCTCCGGCCGGAGCTCGGCCTGCCCACTCCTGTCCGAGGTTCAGCCGAGGCTGCGCAAGTGTTCCTGCCTCCTCGTCGAGCCTGGCCTGCATCTCACGGATTTGCTCGAGCTGTGCGTCCTGACCCCCCGCAGGGACTAGGACCACAGCTAGCTCCCGAAGGATGTCAACGCGAGGCGCTGGCCTAGGGGGATCGCCGTTTTCCGGCACACCAAGATGGTTGCCTTCGTCGAGACCCCTAGATCGACGTGGAAACATTCGCGACTTGGGCCACAGTCTTCGTCGCCGAGGCTGTGGCTACCATCGGAACAATCGGAGAGGCAGTAGTCACATGCGGTCATGAAGTCCCGCATGGCACTGGGGTTACCAAGCCCGGAGAAATCCCAATTAGAGTCGGGCTCGTCATCTTCCTCGGAACCCGAGGGCCCGTAGGTCGAGACGACCGTCAGTCTGTCCCAGGGTGACCGCACATGGTACCCCGAAGGGTTTGGACATGCCTTTGCGAAAGCCTCCACCGAAGCGGGGTCGCTTGGTGGATCGAAGCTGAATCTAAAAGGCACGGGATGGGAAACGGACGGTACCTCTTGATCGATGGGTGGTGGCGAAGTCGCGTCAGGGGCGGACTGCACCGTTGTCTCAGGTACGAGGGCAACGCCTAGCAAGCCCTTCGCGAGCGTGCTGGCGTCATCCGTCAGCTCGATGTTGGCGTGTTGCGAGGAAACGACGCTCGTCTTTGTCTCCGACACGAGGTCAATGCCCGGCGTGTCCCCGCCGTCGTCTCGCTCGACAGCCGACGAGGTGTTGCCCCCTGCTTGGTCATGCCTGCCCCGCCTCCTCCTCCGTCGGCGGGGGAGGCGACGGGACAGAACTGAACGTTGCTCTTCCACCACGTGGGGAAGACATTGTCGATTCCGCCGCCGGCGGGCGGGCTGACGGCCGCCATTGTCGTTGTCGCGCGGCGAAAGAAGGAGTAACATGTCGTAGCTGTCGTCGAGAGACATGAACTCGAGACTCCCGAAACGGAGCGTCGTCCCGGGTTGGAAAGGTTGCTGGGGACTACCCATCTGGAGCTTGACGGGAAGCTGTTCGTCAACACGCAGCAGGCCCCTACCTGGCGCGCCAACTGTCGGCGTTTCGACCCCCGGGGGTCTCTGGACCGACGAGTAAATTGTCACTGCGTGCCCCAGCCCAGATGGGTCGGCGCGAGACGGGACACAAAGGGGGAGAACAGCGAGGGGGAACCGCGGCCTTCGTGTTGTCCTGCGCCCAGGGCAATTGGATGTGCTTGCAGTAGGGGGTTACAAGCGTCCGTGCGGGAGCGAGAGAGAGAGAGCGAGGGCCTTACGCGCCGGCCCGTTCTCCCGCGCGGCCAACCCCTCCGTACGGGAGCCCTGGACCTTCCTTTTATAGACGTAAGGAGAGGGCCCAAGTGTACAATGGGGGGTGTAGCAGTGTGCTAATGTGTCTAGCAGGGAGGAGCTAGAGCCCTAAGTACATGCCGTCGTGGCAGTCAGACAGGTTTTGGCGTCCTGTTCATGTGATGTCGTGGTCGTCGGAGGAGTGCTGGAGCCCTGCGGAAGTACAGCTGTCGGGGCTGTCGGGTCCTTGTTGACATCTCCTTGCTGACATAAGAGGCTGGGGGCTGCCACCGTCATGGAGCGTGCGAGGTGTCATCATTACTTGTTTACCGGGGCGAGCCAGATGGGACGTCGGTCTTGTTCCCCGTAGTCTGAGCTAGCTAGGGGTAGGGTAATGATGGCCCTCCTGGCGACGTGGCTGGTCCGAACCCGAGTTGGGGTGAGGCGGCGATTCCTCCGAGGCCGAGGTTGAGTCCGAGCCCTGGGGTCGGGCGAGGCGGAGTCCGTCGTCTTCCAGAGCCGAGGCCGAGTCCGAGCCCTGGGTCGGGCGAGGCGGAGTCCGTCGCCTACCAGAGCCGAGGCCGAGTCCGAGCCCTGGGTCGGGCGAGACGGAGTTCGTCGTCTTCCGGAGCCGAGGCCGAGTCTGAGCCCTAAGTCGGGTGAGGCAGAGTTCGTCGTCTTCTGGAGCCGAGGCCGAGTCTGAGCCCTGGGTCGGGCGAGGCGGAGCTTCCTATGTCGCTCGAGGCTGGACTTAGCTGCTGTCGTCCTCACTCTGGCAAGTGGCACGGCAGTCGGAGCAGGGCAGGCGGCGCTGTATTCTTGTCAGGTCGGTCAGTGGGGCGGCGAAGTGACTGCGGTCACTTCGGCTCTATCGACTGGAGCGCGCGTCAGGATAAGGTGTCAGGCAATCCTTGCATTAAATGCTCCTGCGATACGGTCGGTTGGCGTGGCGATCCGGCCAAGGTTGCTTCTCTGCGAAGACTGGGCCTCGGGCGAGCCGAAGGTGTGTCCGTTGCCTGAGGGGGCCCTCGGGCAAGGCATGAATCCTCTGGGGTCGGCTGCCTTTGCCCGAGGCTGGGCTCGAGCGAGGCGAGGTCGTGTCCCTTGAGTGGACTGAGCCTTGACCTTAATCGCGCCCATCAGGCCTTTGCAGCTTTGTGCTGATGGGGGTTACCAGCTGAGATTAGGAGTCTTGGGGGTACCCCTAATTATGGTCCCCGACAACTATAGTTACAAATTAACCAAAGTTCCTCTTCTATGTGATAATGAGAGTGCAATCCGCATGGCGGATAATCCCGTTGAGCATAGCCGCACTAAACACATAGCCATTCGGTATCATTTTCTAAGGGATCACCAACAAAAGGGGGATATCGAGATTGCATATATTAACACTAAAGATCAATTAGCCGATATCTTTACCAAGCCGCTAGATGAACAAACTTTTACCAAACTTAGGCATGAGCTAAATATTCTTGATTCTCGAAATTTCTTTTGATGTCTTGCACACATAGCTCATAAATATACCTTTGATCATCACTTTCATGTGCTATGACTAATGTGTCTTCAAGTGTATTTCAAACCAAGCCATAGGTATATTGAAAGGGAATTGTAGTCTTCGGCGAAGACAAAGGCTTCCACTCCACTCTATTACTCATCCTTCGCCGTCGCTCCGAGCAACTCTCCATCTTTGGTATAATCTTCACTCATATGTTTTATTTGCCAAAGGGGAGAAAGTAGTTAGTAAAGGGCTTATATTTCACTCAAACATCCGTTTTTAGCGATTCATGCCAAAGGGGGAGAGTATTAAGCCCAAAGCAAAAGGACCGCACCACTACCCTAATTTTAAAACTAATGATTTTCAAATTGGTAAATTTCAAATTGGTATCTTATTGTGTTCAAAAGGGTATTTTCAAAATTGATATCTTAAAACCCTCTTGAACACTAAGAGGAGAATTTATTGAGGGGGAGTTTTGTTTAGTCAAAGGAAAAGCATTTGAAACAAGGGGACAAAATTTCAAATCTTGAAAATGCTTCACAAAATCTTATTCATTTAGCTTTGACTATTTGCAAAAGGACTTTGAAAAGCATTTACAAAAAGAATTTGCAATAACAAAATATGTGGTGCAAGCGTGGTCCAAAATGTTAAAAATAAAGAAACAATCTATGCATATCTAGTAAGTAATATTTATTGGCTCAATTCTAAGTAACCTTTGCACTTACATATTGCAAACTAGTTCAATTACACTTCTCTACTTGCTTTGGTTTGTGTTGGCATCAATCACCAAAAAGGGGGAGATTGAAAGGGAATTAGGCTTACACCTATTTCCTAATTGATTTTGGTGGTTGAATTGCCCAACACAAATAATTGGACTAACTAGTTTGATCTAGTTTATAAGTTCTACAGGTGCCAAAGGTTCACAATAAGCCAAGGAAAAGGGTTCAAATAGAGAGAGCAAGGGACAACCGAAGGCACCCTGGTCGGGCGCACTGGACTGTCCGGTGCACCAGGGGACTCAAGCTGAACTCTTCACCTTCGGGAAATCTCAGAGGCGCTTCGCTAAAATTCATCGGACTGTCCGGTGCTCCAGAGGAGAGCGACTCTGAACTCGCCAGCTTCGGGAATCAGCTCCGCTATAATTCACCGGACATGTCCGGTGTAACGGCGGAGCAACGGCTACTTCAAGCGCAACGGTCGTCTGCAACGCATTAAATACGCGCCAGCACGCGCAGAGGAGCAGAGCACGCGTGGGTGGCACACCGGACAGCCTACAGGGCATGTCTGGTGCACCACCGGACAGCCAGGCGGGCCCACACGTCAGAGCTCCAACGGTCGAACCCTAACGGCCGGGTGACGTGGCTGGCGCACCAGACTGTCCGGTGCGCCCGTCGACAGCAGCCTTCACCAAACAGCTAGTTTGGTGGTTGGGGTTATAAATACCCCCAACCACCCCACATTCATGTCATCCAAGTTTTCCACCTTCCAACTACTTACAAGAGCTCTAGCATTCAATTCTAGACACACCCAAGTGATCAAATCCTCTCCCAACTCCACACAAGGCTTTAGTGATTAGTGAGAGAGATTTGTTGTGTTCTTTTGAGCTCTTGCGCTTGGATTGCTTCTTTCTTTCATTCTTTCTTGCGAACAACTCAATTGTAACCGAGGCAAGAGACACCAATTGTGTGGTGGTCCTTGTGGGGAAGTTTGTTCCCGTTTGATTGTGGAGAAGAAGCTCACTCGGTCTGAGGGACCATTTGAGAGAGGGAAAGGGTTGAAAGAGACCCGGTCTTTGTGACCACCTCAACGGGGAGTAGGTTTGCAAGAACCGAACCTCGGTAAAACAAATCCGCGTGTCACACTCTTTATTCGCTTGCGATTTGTTTTGCACCCTCTCTCTCGGACTCAATTATATTTCTAACGCTAACCCGGCTTGTAGTTGTGATTAACTTTGTAGATTTCAGTTTCGCCCTATTCACCCCCCTCTAGGCGACTTTCAGCCCCGACATGTGGGCCCAGGAACATAACGGATGTAATACTTGTAGCAACTAATGCTCATCGTTGGAGCAATCTCCTTGTGCCCTGATATCCGCGATCTGCGTAGTATTGGCGTGTAGAGGAAGCTTCCCTGGCAACGTATGAGTAATGATGGATGGGCACAATGCACTTCGCAGCACGGGCGTACTATTTGGCAATGGGATGGACAGGCACGCCGCCTGCAGGATGGCCTGGACACTGCCTGCCAGCTGAGTGGACAGGACACATTAAATGCTGAAGGGGCACATTGAAAGTCGCCTAGAGGAGGGTGAATAGGGCGAAACTGAAATTTACAAAGTTAATCACAACTACAAGCCGGGTTAGCGTTAGAAATATAATGTGAGTCTGAGAGAGGACGTAAAAACAAATCGCAAGCGAATAAAGAAGTGAGACACAAGGATTTGTTTTACCGAGGTTCGGTTCTCTCAAACCTACTCCCCGTTGAGGTGGTCACAAAGACCGGGTCTCTTTCAACCCTTTCCCTCTCTCAAACGGTCCCTCGGACCGAGTGAGCTTCTCTTCTAAATCAAACGGGAACCAAACTTCCCCACAAGGACCACCACACAATTGGTGTCTCTTGCCTTGATTACAATTGAGATGATCGCAAGAAAGAATGAGAAAAAGAAGCAATCCAAGCGCAAGAGCTCAAATGAACACAACAATCACTCTCTCTAATCACTAAAGCTTTGAGTGGAATTGGGAGAGGATTTGATCTCTTTGGTGTGTCTAGAATTGAATGCTAGAGCTCTTGTAAGTAGTTGGAAGGTGAATGCTTGGATGACTTGAATGTGGGGGTGGTTGGGGTATTTATAGCCCCAACCACCAAACTTGACCGTTGGTGTACGCTTCTGTCGCATGGCGCACCGGACAGTCCGGTGCGCCACCGGACACTGTCCGGTGCGCCATCCACGTCACCTGGCCGAAGGGTTCCGACCGTTGGAGCTCTGTCTTGTGGGCCCGCCTGGCTGTCTGGTGGTGCACCGGACATGCCCTGTAGGCTGTCCGGTGTGCCACCCGCGCGTGCTCTACTCCTCTGCGCGCGCTGGCGCGCATTTAATGCGTTGCAGACGATCGTTGCGCTCGAAGTAGCCCTTGCCCCGCTGTCACACCAGACAGTCCGGTGTGCACCGGACACTGTCCGGTGACTCACCGGACAGTCCGGTGAATTATAGCGGAGCGGATTCCCGAAGCTGGCGAGTTCAGAGTTGCTCTGCCCTGGAGCACCGGACACTGTCCGGTGAATTATAGCGGAGCTCCTCTAAAAGTTCCTGAAGGTGAAGAGTTGGAAGTCGAGTTCCCTGGTGCACCGGACATTGTCCGGTGGTGCACCGGACAGTCCGGTGCGCCAGACCAGGGTACACTTCGGTTGTCCCTTGCTCTCTTGATTGAACCCATTCTTGGTCTTTTTATTGGCTTATTGTGAACCTTTGGCACCTGTAGAACTTATAGACTAGAGAAAACTAGTTAGTCCAATTATTTGTGTTGGGCAATTCAACCACCAAAATCAATTAGAAAATAGGTGTAAGCCTAATTCCCTTTCAATCTCCCCCTTTTTGGTGATTGATGCCAACACAAACCAAAGCAAGTAGAGAAGTGCATAATTGAACTAGTTTGCAAAATGTAAGTGCAAAGGTTACTTAGAATTGAGCCAACATAAATTCTCATAAGATAAGCATGGATTGTTTCTTTATATTCTCAACATTTTGGACCACGCTTGCACCACATGTTTTGTTTTTGCAAATTCTTTTGTAAAATCTTTTCAAAGACATTTTGCAACTAGTCAAAGGTAAATGAATAAGATTTTTGAGAAGCATTTTCAAGATTTGAAATTTTCTTCCCCTGTTTCAAATGCTTTTTCCTTTGACTAAACAAAACTCCCTTTCAATAAAATTCTCCTCTTAGTGTTCAAGAGGGTTTTAAGATACCAATTTTTGAAGGTGCTACTTTCTCCCCCTTTAGAACACAATGAGATACCAATTTTGAAAATCATAAGTTTAAAATTTGGTGGTGGTGCGGTCCTTTTGCTTTGGGCTTAATACTCTCCCCCTTTGGCATGAATCGCCAAAAACGGATGTTTGAGTGAAATATAAGCCCTTTTAACTACTTTCTTCCCTTTGGCAAGTAAAACATATAAGTGAAGATTATACCAAAGACGGAGAGATGCTCGGAGCGACGGCGAAGGATGAGTTATTGAGTGGAGTGGAAGCCTTTGTTTTCGCCGAAGACTCCAATTCCCTTTCAATACACTTATGACTTGGTTTGAAATTCACTTGAAAACACATTAGTCATAGCATATATAAAAGAGACATGATCTAAGGTATATTTATGAGCTATGTGTGCAAAACATCAAAAGAAATTCCTAGAATCAAGAATATTTAGCTCATGCCTAAGTTTGGTAAAAGTTTGTTCGTCAAGTGGCTTGGTAAAGATATCGGCTAATTGATCTTTAGTGTTAATATATGCAATCTCGATATCCCCCTTTTGTTGGTGATCCCTTAGAAAATGATACCGAATGGCTATGTGTTTAGTGCGACTATGCTCAACGGGATTATCCGCCATGCGGATTGCACTCTCATTATCACATAGAAGAGGAACTTTGGTTAATTTGTAACCATAGTCCCTAAGGGTTTGCCTCATCCAAAGCAATTGCGCGCAACAATGGCCTGCGGCAATATACTCGGCTTCGGCGGTTGAAAGAGCCACAGAATTTTGCTTCTTTGAAGCCCACGACACCAAGGACCTTCCCAAGAACTGGCAAGTCCCTGATGTGCTCTTTCTATTAATCTTATACCCCGCCCAATCGGCATCCAAATGACCAATTAAATCAAATGTGGATCCCCGAGGGTACCAAAGCCCAAACTTAGGAGTATAAGCCAAATATCTCAAGATTCGTTTTACGGCCATAAGGCGAGTTTCCTTAGGGTCGGCTTGGAATCTTGCACACATGCATACGGAAAGCATAATGTCCGGTCGAGATGCGCATAAATAGAGTAATGAACCTATCATTGACCGGTATACCTTTTGATCGACGGATTTACCTTCCGTGTTGAGGTCGAGATGCCCATTGGTTCCCATGGGAGTCTTGATGGGCTTGGCATCCTTCATTCCAAACTTGTTTAGAATGTCTTGAGTATACTTCGTTTGGCTAATGAAGGTGCCCTCTTGGAGTTGCTTTACTTGAAATCCCAAGAAATACTTCAACTCCCCCATCATTGACATCTCGAATTTCTGTGTCATGATCCTACTAAATTCTTCACATGTAGATTCGTTAGTAGACCCAAATATAATATCATCAACATAAATTTGGCATACAAAAAAATCATTGTCAAGAGTTTTAGTGAATAGAGTAGGATCGGCCTTTCCGATTTTGAAGCCATTAGCTATAAGGAAATCTCTTAGGCATTCATACCATGCTCTTGGGGCTTGCTTGAGCCCATAAAGCGCCTTAGAGAGCCTATAGACATGGTTAGGATACTCACTATCTTCAAAGCCGGGAGGTTGCTCAACATAGACCTCCTCCTTGATTGGTCCGTTGAGGAAGGCACTCTTCACGTCCATTTGGTAAAGCTTGAAGCCATGGTAAGTAGCATAGGCTAATAATATACGAATTGACTCAAGCCTAGCTACGGGTGCATAGGTTTCACCGAAATCCAAACCTTCGACTTGGGAGTATCCCTTGGCCACAAGTCAAGCTTTGTTTCTTGTCACCACACCATGCTCATCTTGCTTGTTGCGGAAGACCCATTTGGTTCCTACAACATTTTGGTTAGGACGTGGAACTAAATGCCATACCTCATTTCTCGTGAAGTTGTTGAGCTCCTCTTGCATCGCCATCACCCAATCCGAATCTTGAAGTGCTTCCTCTACCCTGTGTGGCTCAATAGAGGAAACAAAAGAGTAATGCTCACAAAAATGTGCAACACGAGATCTAGTGGTTACCCCCTTATGAATGTCACCGAGGATGGTGTCGACGGGGTGATCTCGTTGAATTGCTTGGTGGACTCTTGGGTGTGGCGGTCTTGGTTCTTCATCCTCCTTGTCTTGATCATTTGCATCTCTCCCTTGATCATTGCCATCGTCTTGAGGTGGCTCATCATTTTGATTTTCTCCTTCATCAACTTGAGCTTCGTCCTCATTTTGAGTTGGTGGAGATGCTTGCGTGGAGGAGGATGGTTGATCTTGTGTATTTGGAGGCTCTTCGGATTCCTTGGGACACACATCCCCAATGGACATGTTCCTTAGTGCGATGCACGGAGCCTCTTCATCACCTATCTCATCAAGATCAACTTGCTCTACTTGAGAGCCGTTAGTCTCATCAAACACAACGTCACAAGAAACTTCAACTAGTCCTGAGGACTTGTTAAAGACTCTATATGCCCTTGTGTTTGAATCATATCCTAGTAAAAAGCCTTCTACTGTCTTAGGAGCAAATTTAGATTTTCTACCTCTTTTAACAAGAATAAAGCATTTGCTACCAAAGACTCTAAAATATGAAATGTTAGGCTTTTTACTGGTTAGGAGTTCATATGATGTCTTCTTGAGGATTCGGTGTAGATACAACCGGTTGATGGCGTAGTAGGCGGTGTTGACTGCCTCGGCCCAAAACCGATCCGGCGTCTTGTACTCATCAAGCATGGTTCTAGCCATGTCCAGTAGAGTTCTATTCTTCCTCTCCACTACACCATTTTGTTGTGGCGTGTAGGGAGAAGAGAACTCATGCTTGATGCCCTCCTCCTCAAGGAAGCCTTTAATTTGGGAATTCTTGAACTCCGTCCCGTTGTCGCTTCTTATTTTCTTGATCCTTAAGCCGAACTCATTTTGAGCCCGTCTCAAGAATCCCTTTAAAGTCTCTTGGGTTTATGATTTTTCCTATAAAAAGAATACCCAAGTGAAGCGAGAATAATCATCCACAATAACTAGACAGTACTTACTCCCGCCGATGCTTATGTAAGCAATCAGGCCGAATAGATCCATGTGTAGGAGCTCCAGTGGCCTGTCAGTCGTCATGATGTTCTTATGTGGATGATGAACACCAACTTGCTTCCCAGCTTGACATGCGCTACAAATCCTGTCTTTCTCAAAATGAACATTTGTTAATCCTAAAATGTGCTCTCCCTTTAGAAGCTTATGAAGATTCTTCATTCCAACATGGGCTAGACGGTGATGCCAGAGCCAACCCATGTTAGTCTTAGCAATTAAGCAAGTGTCGAGTTCAGCTCTATCAAAATCTACTAAGTATAGCTGACCCTCTAACACTCCCTTAAATGCTATTGAATCATCACTTCTTCTAAAGACGGTGACACCTACATCAGTAAATAGACAGTTGTAGCCCATTTGACATAATTGGGAAACGAAAAGCAAATTGTAATCTAATGAATCAACAAGAAAAACATTGGAAATGGAATGGTCAGGAGATATAGCTATTTTACCCAAACCTTTGACCAAACCTTGGTTTCCATCCCCGAATGTGATAGCTGGTTGGGGATCTTGGTTTTTCTCATAAGAGGAGAACATCTTCTTCTCCCCTGTCATGTGGTTTGTGCACCCGCTATCGATGATCCAACCTGTGCCCCCGGATGCATAAACCTACAAAACAAGTTTAGTTCTTGACTTTAGGTACCCAAACGGTCTTGGGTCCTTTAGCATTAGAAACAAGAACTTTGGGTACCCAAACACAAGTCTTGGAGCCCTTGTGTTTGCCCCCAACAAACTTGACAACTACCTTGCCGGATTTGTTAGTCAAAACATAAGATGCATCAAAAGTTTTAAATGAAATGTCATGACCATTTGATGCATTAGGAGTTTTCTTCTTAGGCAACTTAGCACGGCTTGGTTGCCTAGAGCTAGATGTCTCACCCTTATACATAAAAGCATGATTAGGGCCAGAGTGAGACTTCCTAGAGTGAATTCTCCTAATCTTGCTCTCGGGATAACCGGCAGGGTACAAAATGTAACCCTCGTTATCCTGAGGCATGGGAGCCTTGCCCTTAACAAAGTTAGACAATTTCTTAGGAGGGGCATTAAGTTTGACATTGTCTCCCTTTTGGAAGCCAATGCCATCCTTGATGCCAGGGCGTCTCCCACTATAAAGCATACTACGAGCAAATTTAAATTTTTCATTTTCAAGTTCATGCTCGGCAATTTTAGCATCTAATTTTGCTATATGATCATTTTGTTGTTTAATTAAAGCCACATGATCATGAATAGCATCAATATCAACATCTCTACATCTAGTGCAAATGGAAACATGTTCAACGGTAGATGTAGAGGGTTTGCAAGATTTTAATTCTACAACCTTAGCATGTAATATATCATTTTCACTTCTAAGGTTGGAAATAGTAACATTGCAAACATCAAAATCTTTAGCCTTAGCAAGCAATTTTTCATTTTCAATCCTAAGACTAGCAAGAGAATCATTCAATTCTTCAATCTTAGCAAGTAAATCAACATTATCATGTCTAAGATTGGGAATTGAAACATTACAAACATTAGAATCAACCTTAGCAATAAGTTTAGCATTTTCATTTCTAAGGTTGGCAATAGTATCATGGCAAGTGCTTAGCTCACTAGACAATTTTTCACATTTTTCAACTTCTAGAGCGTAAGCATTTTTAACCTTAACATGCTTTTTGTTTTCCTTGATTAGGAAGTCCTCTTGGGAGTCCAAGAGATCATCCTTTTCATGGATAGCACTAATTAATTCATTTAGTTTTTCCTTTTGTTGCATGTTGAGGTTGGCAAAAAGGGTACGCAAATTATCCTCCTCATCACTAGCATTATCATCACTAGAGGACTCATATTTAGTGGAGGATTTGGATTTAACCTTCTTCTTTTTGCCGTCCTTTGCCATGAGGCACTTGTGGCCGACGTTGGGGAAAAGAAGTCCCTTGGTGACAGCGATGTTGGCGGCATCCTCGTCGGAGGAGTCGGTGGAGCTCTCGTCGGAGTCCCACTCACGGCACACATGGGCATCGCTGCCCTTCTTCTTGTGGTACCTCTTCTTTTCCTTTCTTCTCCCCTTCTTGTCGTCGCCCCTGTCACTGTCACTAGAAATAGGACATTTGGCAATAAAGTGACTGGGCTTACCACACTTGTAGCAAACCTTCTTGGAGCGGGACTTGTAATCTTTCCCCCTCCTTTGCTTGAGGATTTGCCGAAAGCTCTTGATGATGAGCGCCATTTCCTCGTTGTCGAGCTTGGAGGCGTCAATGGGTTGTCTACTTGATGTAGACTCCTCCTTTTTCTCCTTCGTCGCCTTGAATGCAACCGGTTGTGCTTCGGGCGCGGAGGGGCCATCAAGTTCGATGATCTTCTTTGAGCCTTTGATCATCAACTCAAAGCTCACAAAATTACCTATTACTTCCTCGGGGGTCATTTGTGTATATCTAGGATTACCACGAATTAATTGAACTTGAGTAGGGTTAAGGAAAACAAGGGATCTTAGAATAACCTTAACCATCTCATGGTCATCCCATTTGGTGCTCCCGAGGTTGCGCACTTGGTTCACCAAGGTCTTCAAGCGGTTGTACATAGCTTGAGGGTCCTCTCCTTGGTTGAGTCGGAACCGACCGAGCTCCCCCTCGATCGTCTCCCGCTTGGTGATTTTGGTCACCTCGTCTCCTTCGTGCGCGGTCTTGAGTACGTCCCAAATTTCCTTCGCACTCTTTAACCCTTGCACCTTATTATACTCCTCTCGACTTAGTGAGGCAAGAAGTATAGTGGTGGCTTGGGAGTTAAAGTGGTGGATTTGGGCCACTTCGTCGGAGTCGTAGTCTTCATCCCCTACGGATGGTACCTATACACCAAACTCAACAACATTCCAAATGCTTGTGTGGAGTGAGGTTAGATGATGCCTCATTTTATCACTCCACATGTTATAATCTTCACCGTCAAAAACCGGTGGTTTGCCTAATGGAACGGAGAGTAAGGGGTACGCTTTGAAATACGTGGGTAGCGTAGGGGAATCTTACTATACTTCTTGCGCTCATGGCGCTTAGAAGTAACGGACGGCGCATCGGAGCCGGAGGTCGATGGTGATGAAGTGTCGGTCTCGTAGTAGACCACCTTCCTCATCTTCTTCTTTTTGTCACCACTCCGATGCGACTTGTGGGAAGAGGGTTTCTTCTCCTTCCCCTTCCCTTTGTTGCGGGACTCTTCCGATGAAGCCTTCCCGTGGCTTGTAGTGGGCTTGTCGCCGGTCTCCATTTCCCTCTTGGCGTGATCTCCCGACATCACTTCGAGCGGTTAGGCTCTAATGAAGCACCAGGCTCTGATACCAATTGAAAGTCGCCTAGAGGGGGTGAATAGGGCGAAACTAAAATTTACAAAGTTAATCACAACTACAAGCCAGGTTAGCGTTAGAAATATAATGCGAGTCTAAGAGAGGGCGTAAAAACAAATCGCAAGCGAATAAAGAAGTGAGACACAAGGATTTATTTTACCGAGGTTCGGTTCTCTCAAACCTACTCCCCGTTGAGGTGGTCACAAAGACCGGGTCTCTTTCAACCCTTTCCCTCTCTCAAACGGTCCCTCGGACCGAGTGAGCTTCTCTTCTCAATCAAACGGGAACCAAACTTCCTCGCAAGGACCACCACACAATTGGTGTCTCTTGCCTTGATTACAATTGAGATGATCGCAAGAAAAAATGAGAAAAAAGAAGCAATCAAGCGCAAGAGCTCAAATGAACACAACAATCACTCTCTAATCACTAAAGCTTTGAGTGGAATTGGGAGAGGATTTGATCTCTTTGGTGTGTCTAGAATTGAATGCTAGAGCTCTTATAAGTAGTTGGAAGGTGAATGCTTGGATGACTTGAATGTGGGGGTGGTTGGGGTATTTATAGCCCCAACCACCAAACTTGACCGTTGGTGGAGGCTTCTGTCGCATGGCGCACCGGAAAGTCCGGTGCGCCACCGGACACTGTCCGGTGCGCCAGCCACGTCACCTGGCCGAAGGGTTCCGACCGTTGGAGCTCTGTCTTGTGGGCCTGCCTGGCACCGGACAGCCCTGTAGGCTGTCCGGTGTGCCACCCGCGCGTGCTCTGCTCCTCTGCGCGCGCTGGCGCGCATTTAATGCGTTGCAGACGACCGTTGCGCTCGAAGTAGCCGTTGCCCCGCTGTCACACCGGACAGTCCGGTGTGCACCGGACACCGGACAGTGTCCGGTGCTCCAGGGGAGAGCAACTCTGAACTCGCCAGCTTCGGGAATCCGCTCCGCTATAATTCACCGGAGTGTCCGGTGAGTCACCGGAACTGCTGGCGAGTTCAGAGTTGCTCTCCCCTGGAGCACCGGATACTGTCCGGTGATGCACCGGGCAGTCCGGTGAATTATAGCGGAGCTCCTCTGAAAGTTCCCGAAGGTGAAGAGTTGGAAGTCGAGTTCCCTGGTGCACCGGACACTGTCCGGTGGTGCACAGGACACTGTCCGGTGGTACACCAGACAGTCCGGTGCGCCAGACCAGGGCACACTTCGGTTGTCCCTTACTCTCTTGATTGAACCCATTCTTGGTCTTTTTATTGGCTTATTGTGAACCTTTGGCACCTGTAGAATTTATAGACTAGAGCAAACTAGTTAGTCCAATTATTTGTGTTGGGCAATTCAACCACCAAAAATCAATTAGGAAATAGATGTAAGCCTAATTCCCTTTCACACATCGCCTGTCAGCGGGATAGACAGGCGGCGTGTCTTCTCCGTAATAAATGCAGAGACAACGCGGCCCAGAGGCCTTACGTCAGGCTCCGCCCACTGGCTTACGTCACGCGCGGTAGGCCACGTGGCAGCATCGGGTCTCTGTCTGGGCGAGGAGCAGTAGCGTTATGCGGACAGGTCCGCACCAGGCTGGGCCTGGACACATGTCGGCACCAGACCCCTGCTTGAGCAAGGCCTGGGTATTCTCTGCCCCAGAGTCCCGGGACCCGGCTGTGGGTAGTCCGGACCCTACGCATAGGGGTCCAGGACCCGACCCGGAGGTCCGGGTTGCACTCGCGAGGGTTCTGGACCTTGCCTCGGAGGCCCGGTCTACATGTACAAGGGTCCGACACTTTTTCATGGGGGTCCAGACCCACTGTTGGCATCTTGGAGTGTATCGTTTTCTCTGGCCACGTGGCGACCCTGGAGCCATCCACGTGGTGAAGTCGGGTGCTGTTCACCACGTGACTAGAGATAGTCGCGTGGGCACCGCGTCTTCATGCTGTAATAAGGGGTACCCCTGTTTCAGGGTACCGACAGTCTTATTCGTTTTATTGGAAAAAACAAAAAAAATTCAAAACCATACTTAAAGTATATTATATGCTAAACGATGTCACAGTAACAAAATAATAATTATAAAATTTTTTGAATAAGACAAGCCAATTAAACTTGAGGTAAAAATGTCAAACTAATTACAAATTGGAACGCAGAGAGTATTATTTGATCTCATATATAATTCAGATTATATAATGTATAGGCTAAAACAAACATGCCCTTAATCTATTAAGTGTTCAGGCTAACATTCTCACCAATTTAGCAAACCAAACGTTACCATTTTTAGTTCCTTGTTAAAACATTATATTTCCTCATTTTCCTGTGGCTCTACACCATGTTTAAGAGTATTTTTTAGATGACAGGTAGCAGTAGCAGCATACTACGATGTCAACTATGCACTCTTAACAAAATTAGGTAGTGTTTTGTTTCGGAGCCAGTTGGGATAAAGCAACTTTATTCTAGGGAGCGACTTCATCCAAAAGATTTCGAGGAGCTGAATGATTCACCATTTAAGCATAATTTACCTTTTTAGAGTCATTTCATTCTACATGTAACCAATTAAAAAAATAACAAATTAGGAGTGGAGCGACTCCATCCCACCATAAATCCGGAACCAAACATTATATTATTGAATTTCGTAGGTACCAAAAAATGAGTTCTTATTTTCATGCGGTTACATTTTATGTGCTATTTGATTCACGAAATGTAACGTAAATGACAATGATAATGATTCACACTCAGGTATTAATGATAACAAGTTTGATAAACCCGTATTAGTTTTAAATATGATATCTGATTACCATTAGTTCTAAATAAAAATTATCTAACGTTGTCATTATTTATTAAATTATAAATATATGAACTAAACGATATTTACATAGACCGACAACGATGCCTCACCGTAACGAAGAAAATTTTCGAAAAGGAAGGATAACGAAATGCCCATTCCAGCACCAACCAGCCACCAGCCCCACGGTCGGCGGTCGAGACAGGTGTTGGCCAACAAAAATCCCCAAAAGCAGCTGAACAAAAGGTCCCCAACCCTACTTTTCGTTGTTGTCCGGCAGCAAGCAGCCTTGAACTCCACTCCAAAGTCCAAAATTTCAAACTTGGGGGGCGTTCACGTAACGTCTCACAAAGCCAGGGTGCAACCTCCAAAACCATTGCTCTCCGGCTCTCTACTCTAGTCCACAGGAGCCGCTCCTCCGCCTCCCGTTGTCCCCTCCACCAGTCCTCTTCGGGCCTCGGCCTTCTCCCCCTTACCCCTCTCCACACGGCCTCGCCCCCTCCCATTTCGCCGGCATCGACGATGAACGGCGGCGGCGGGCGGCGGCGGTACTCCTCGGAGCAGCTCCTCTTCGACGTTCCCTCCAATGCCGGTGCCGGCCGGTGGGCGCAGCAGGTACGCTTTAACGCTTCATCGAGATCTGCGTGGGGCACTGGGGTCCAGGTTTTCCCGTTTCTCTGGGAGGAGCTCATCGGCGGGTCCCTTTGTGTGTGCAGTCCGGTGGAGTGCGGCGCGGGGACGGAGAGATCTTCGTGTCGGTGGAGCCAGCGACGCCGGCGCGGCTGCGCGGAGGGGACGCCGCGGCTGGGGACTCGCCGGGACGGAGGCAGCAGCTCAGTCCCGGGTTGCTCGATCTCCATGCTTTCGACACGGAGCTAATCCCCGACGTGAGGCCAATCATCTGTCCTCTTTATTTATTTTTCCATCAGTTGCTTCTTCTGTTTCGGTGACCTCGCTTGTTTGCTATAATTTTTATTGTTCGAGAATGCTGTCGGCGTGCTGGATCTGTTGTTGCTAAAGTGAACGGGGAGGGACATGGGATCGGGAAAACATCGCCTTTAATTTCGTTTCTGAATTGGTGATCGGCTTCAATAACACACATTTTTCGGAGTCTTCTAGGCGTGCTGATATTTTGTTGGCGTACAGAAACTGGAATGCTAAACTTATATTTTGTTGGAGTCATGATCAGTTGTTGAGATGGGACACCACATTAGTATGTTGATTTATCGGTCTGTTTGAATTGTTAAACTTAATCTGGTCTTTAGTTCAGAAGATGCATATACTTTTATTCAGTGATGATCCTTCATTCCTTCTTTAATCCTACCCTTTTTTCCCAGACAATATGGTGCTGTAGGAAAAAAATGCCTTATTATTCCCCATCGATAGTTCTTAACAACTTGAGCTAAAATTCATGTTTCATATATACAGTTTCAAGTACCAGGGATGTATGATGGTGCCCAAAAGTTTGGCTATGGAGGAGGTCTAGATGGATCTGATATGAGATTCACAGCAAACAAGCTGATGAGCAAGTCTGCTGTTTTTCCTGATGGTAACTACCTGAAGGCCTTCACAGAGAAAGAGAAGGCAGCACCTGTCGCGAAAATCAAAGTGGTGGTATGTTCTTTCGCTTTGTCACACACTTTTTGATAAATAGTTCTTGTTGGCGTAGTTGTTATGTCATAATCTGTCCACTTCTAATAGTTTCGATGTGACATAAAATGCAGGTGCGCAAAAGACCACTTAACAAGAAGGAAGTATCAAAGAAGGAAGAAGATATCATAGACATTGAACAAAGATCAAACTCTTTGACTGTACATGAGACTAAACTTAAGGTTTGCATTTTCTTCTATTGCCGTTCCTGATGACAATCTTGAGAATCTTAATATCCAGCCACTGATTCACAGGTTGATCTTACTGAATATGTCGAAAAGCATGAGTTTGTATTCGATGCTGTCTTAGATGAAGATGTTTCAAATGATGAGGTGCCTACCTACTGCAGACTCTTTGCTAATAGTGGTAGTGGTAGTATTGTACATCCATTCTCAGTTACCTGTATTTATCCAACCTACAGGTTTATCGTGAAACAGTGGAGCCTGTGGTTCCTTCAATTTTTAATCGAACAAAGGCAACTTGTTTTGCTTATGGGCAAACTGGTACACATCCGATCTTCTCTAAATCCTATATCCACAAAACACTTGATACAATTTGAACTAATATTCTTCACTCAGGCAGTGGAAAGACATATACCATGCGTCCCCTTCCTCTTAAGGCTTCCCAAGATATCTTGAGGTTAATGCACCATGCATATCGAAATCAAGGATTTCAATTGCATGTTAGCTTCTTTGAGATATATGGTGGCAAATTATTTGACCTTCTCAATGATAGGAGGTGAGTTACCACAAAACCTGTGATGTTAACGGATTGTGTATATCTATCTGCCTGCAATTCCTCACATTTTGAATCTGAATTTGTTCATGTAGCAAACTTTGCATGAGAGAGGATGCAAAGCAAAAGGTTTGTATTGTTGGTTTGCAAGAGTATAGAGTGTCCGATGTAGAGACTATCAAGGAGTTGATTGAAAAAGGCAGTGGTACCAGAAGTACCGGCACAACCGGTGCAAATGAAGAGTCCTCAAGGTCTCATGCCATTCTTCAGCTTGCTATTAAACGCCGTGTGGATGGCAATGACTCCAAACCACCCAGACCTGTTGGCAAGCTGTCATTTATTGACCTTGCTGGCAGCGAGCGTGGTGCTGATACAACTGACAATGATAAACAAACAAGGTCAAATTTCACAATTTCCGCCCCTTTATTCTAGTATGCAATACCTTGTGAATATATTGTCATTTTGTTCATTGAACAGTCCTTTCTGAAACACGATGCAGAATTGAGGGTGCTGAGATCAATAAAAGTTTGCTTGCTTTAAAGGAATGCATTAGAGCACTTGATAACGATCAGACTCACATTCCTTTCCGAGGTAGCAAATTAACTGAAGTCCTGCGTGACTCATTCATTGGAGACTCACGCACTGTCATGATATCATGCATTTCTCCTAGTTCTGGTTCTTGTGAGCATACTCTGAACACATTGAGATATGCTGACAGGTGAGTACTTGTCTCCATTGTTTCTGTTGCTATAACTGCTCATATTCTTATAATATGCACAAGACATTCTCATTTTTCAGAGTGAAGAGTTTGTCAAAGGGAAGCAATGCCAAGAAAGATGTATCTTTGGCAGCGCCTTTAAGAGAGTCGAGCCCTTTCCCACTGCCTTCAGTTGTACCCTCATTCTCTGCATCTGAGGTGATGAATGATATCACCGAGAGAAGCAATTTTGGTTGGCCCAAGCAGCAGTATGTTAAAGAACAGCCTGCTCCGACATTTGTTGAACGAATGCCCAAGGTGAAGGATGCGGTGGAGTTCGCAACATCAGACGGTGCTTATTTGAAGGGACAAAGAAGCAAGGGCTGTATGGCACCAAATATAGCTGAAATACCAGATACAATGTACCAGCAGGGAAGGCAACCAGCAAGGAAGGCTAAAGATACCGCTTTGCGGAATAATATGAGAAATTCCGTTGCTTACCCAACTAGAAGTGTTGAGCCAGACGAAGATGATCATCTAAATAATCTTCTCCAGGTAGTGCTACCTCTACTAGATTTTCTTGTCACGACATGACTGAGGTGAATACTGAATTTGAATAATTTCTGCAGGAAGAGGAATGCTTGGTTAGTGCTCATAGGGAGCAGGTTGAAGCGACTCTGGACATCCTCAAAGAGGTTAGTAGTAGTACCCCACGGATCTCAATCGCCACATTGTGTTGCTGAGTTATTTTGCTCTAACACCTTTGCCTTGATCAGGAAATGAACATATTAGGCGAAGCGGATCAGCCTGGCTTCCAACTTGACGACTACAACATCACAAGACTAAGCAGTATACTCTCGCAGAAGGCGGCTGGGATTGTGGACCTACAGGCTCGGTTGGAGCAGTTCCAGAGGCTTTTGGATGAGAACAATGTGCTGCTATATGCTCAGAGCCCCCGGTTGTAGTTCCATCTGTTGCCTTCATGGCACCGTAAAAGGTGGGCATCGGTGGCTTCTACCAGCGCCTCAGGTGGCATCATATGCGGTATCGGCGTGTCGCTGTGGCCATGACCCATGATGCTGCAATTTGTTTTTAACCCATAGGTGCCGGTGAAACGCAAACTAGACGGCTAGTTCACAGCCTGTTGCCATGGTTCTTTGGCATGCCGGCCCCGCAACCTATTTTGTACTAGAGTTGCTCCATTCTTGTCTTCCCGCGCTCCATCCATAATCCAATGTGTATATCTTATATTTGTCCGTGTCACATGAGTGCTCTGTTATTTGTAGCTCAACAAATACATTTTTTTTACCTTTCTGATGTATGAAGTTTTCCAGAGTGTACGGTATCCAGTTACACACATTTTTGCCAAGTACTCCGTACTTACGTCTGTTTAATTTAATCAAAGGATACTGTAGGGGAGGTCCCTACAGGAATTTTTTATTTGAAGTAAGAGAATATATGTACTCCTTACTTATGTCTGTTGACGTTTATTCTACGAGACGCACGATACATCTGCGCTGCTCAGTTATTTGCACGGTCTAGCCACTACTCTATACACAAATATCTTAACGATGCCACTCAAGAAATGTATTGTTAACGGTGAGGAGCGTCTTGATTTGTGGCGTCCCTCTCAAAAAAGAAGGAAAAAAGAGGCGCGTCCATTTAGACTTTGTTTAGATACTCTTGTATTTATCTTAGTCTACATATCTTGTATTTATCTTAGTCTACATATATGGCTCGTATTCACTTTAATCTACATGTATTAAGGTCAATTAAGATATAAATTAATTTAAGTTCCACTCTAACATACCTTAATACAATAGATTCAAATGAATACGAGAGTGTCCAAACAAGGCCTTAACTCGTTTAACATGTTTGAATGTACTATAGCAAATATTTAGTTGACTAAAAATTGCTTGTGAAATTAACTATATAACAAATAGTTGGCGAACTATTAGCTAAATTAGCTAGGTTGAGCTAATAATTAATGGGTACTTGAGGATACAAGTAATAGTTAGTTGGACTATTAGTTGATAGTGTTTGGATATCTCCAGCTAAAAGTAGCTAATAACTAAATTACTAATTGAGTTGTTTAGATGTCTTCGGCTAATTTTAGCAGCTAACTATTAGCCCTTTCAAACTAGGGCTTAGTCTGGTGAGGAAGGGTCCCTTACAATTTGAAAGGTGTCATTATCACATCACTCTGGGTCAAGTTGTCAATTGAATCCTCGTCATCATCACTTCCACCAGAATCATCAGTTGAAGAAGAAGGGTTCGTCTATATGTCATTGAATTAAGAGTCAAATATTTAGATTATAAGAACGACACCAAACATATAGCTGCATAATAACTTACTAGGTTAGTGCCCGTGCGTTGCAACGGGAACATATTACTATCATGATAACTTATATATAAATGTGTTATATTTTTATGAGAAAATATTTTGTAATCCATTGGTGATCCTGGCTATACATATAAACTTTGTTATTTTAATCTACACGTTTCACCACTACATTGCAACCATCAATATCATGTAGACCTATATATATGATAGTTAGGTGTTTGTGCGTTGTGACGACTCATAAATTATTAATAAAATGCGAGTGCACAACAATTACATGAAAACAAACAATATATCGACAATCGTACACTAATCTATTCCTTTGTAGAGATATTGATAAGTCTTTGTTGTATGTTTGCATGAAGCATTGAGTTGTATCTATTTGCATAGTGTGGTTTGTTTAGGGGAAATGATAGAATATGTAGTTCTTACATTATAATTGCGAGTTAATTGTGCTATTTTCAGGTGCACTATGGAACAGATTTGTGGTTTTTTGGTTCCTGATTGTGTCGGCGTTTCGACCCCGGGGGGTCCCTGGACCGATGAGTAAATTGTCGCCGCGTGCCCCAACCCAGATGGGTCGGCGCGAGGCGGAACGCGAAAGGGGGAAAAGCAGCCGGAGGGAGACAGGCGTGGGAGGTGGAACCCGCGGCCTTCGTGTTAGCCC
Source organism: Zea luxurians (assembly GCA_029449295.1). Lineage (NCBI taxonomy): Eukaryota > Viridiplantae > Streptophyta > Magnoliopsida > Poales > Poaceae > Zea > Zea luxurians. Next base: position 19,038,406 of record JAOPSE010000003.1, read on the forward strand.
CGCGCCCAGGTCGGGAGCGCTTGCAGTAGGGGGTTACAAGCGTCCACGCGGGAGGGAGCGAGCGGCCTTGCGCGAGCGCCGTCCCGTCCTTCCCCACGTGGCCAACCCCATGTAAGAGGGCCCTGGACCTCCCTTTTATAGGCATAAGGAGAAGATCCAGGTGTACAATGGGGGGTGTAGCAGTGTGCTAACGTGTCTAGCGGAGGAGAGCTAGCGCCCTAAGTACATGCCATCGTGGCAGCCGGAGAGGTTTTGGCACCCAGTTCGTGTGGTGTCGTGACCGTCGGAGGAGCGCTGGAGCCTGGTGGAAGGACAGATGTCGGGGCTGTCGAGTCCTTGCTGACGTCCTCTTGCTTCCGTAAGGGGGCTGAGAGCCGCCGTCGTCATAGAGCATGCGGCGCGCCATCATTACTTGTTTAGCGGAGCGAGCCAGATGGGACGCCGGTCTTGTCCCCCGTAGCCTGAGTCAGCTTGGGGTAGGGTAATGATGGCGCCTCCTGTGACGTGGTCGGTCCGAGCCCTGAGTTGGGCGAGGTGGAGGCTCCTCCGAGGTCGAGGTCGAGTCTGTCTTCCAAGGCCGAGGTCGAGTCCGAGCCCCTGGGTCGGGCGAGGTGGAGACCGTCGGCTGAGGCCAGGGCTGAGTCCGAGCCCTAGGGTCGGGCGAAGCGGAGTTCGTCGTCTTCCGGGGCTGAGCCCGAGTCTGAGCCCTGGGGTCGGGCGAAGCGGAGTTCGTCGTCTTCCGGGGCTGAGCCCGAGTCCGGGCCCTGGGGTCGGGCGAAGCGGAGTTCGTCGTCTTCCGGGGCTGAGCCCGAGTCCGAGCCCTGGGGTCGGGCGAAGCGGAGTTCGTCGTCTTCCGGGGCTGAGCCCGAGTCCGAGCCCTGGGGTCGGGCGAAGCGGAGTTCGTCGTCTTCCGGGGCGGAGCCCGAGTCCGAGCCCTGGGGTCGGGCGAAGCGGAGTTCGTCGTCTTTCGGGGCCGAGCCCGAGTCTGAGCCCTGGGGTCGGGCGAAGCAGAGTTTCCTATGGCGCCTGAGGCCGGACTGGGTTGCTGACAGCCTCACTCAGTCGAGTGGCATAGCAGTCGGGGCGGCACAGGTGGCGCTGTCCCCTTGTCAGGCCGGTCAGTGGAGCGGCGAAGTGACTACGGTCACTTCGGCTGTGTCGACTGGAGGGCGCGTGTCAGGATAAAGGTGTCAGGCCACCTTTGCATTAAATGCCCCTGCGATTCGGTCGGTTGGCGCGGCGACTTGGCCAAGGTTGCTTCTTGGTGAAGACTGAGCCTCGGCGAGCCGAAGGTGTGTCCGTTGCTGGAGGGGGTCCTCGGGCGAGACGTAAATTCTCCGGGGTCTGCTGCCCTTGCCCGAGGCTAGGCTCGAGCGAGGCGTGATCGCGTCCCTCGAATGGACCGATCCTGGACTTAATCGCACCCATCAGGCCTTTGCAGCTTTGTGCTGATGGGGGTTACCAGCTGAGATTTAGGAGTCTTGAGGGTACCCCTAATTATGGTCCCCGACAGTAGCCCTCGAGCCTCGAAGGCAGTGTTAATACTCGCTTGGAGGCTTTTGTCGCACTTTTTTTGCAAGGGGACCAGCCTTTCTCGGTTGCGTTTTGTTCCGGTGGGTGCGCGCGAGCGCACCCGCCGGGTGTAGCCCCCGAGGCCTCGGAGGAGTGGGTTGACTCCTTCGAGGTCTTAATGTATTTCGCAACGCTTCGGGCGGTCTGGTTGTTCCCTCATGCGAGCTGGCCGTAGCCCGGGTGCACGGTCGGGTCCCAAGTTCTCGGGCTGGTATGTTGACGCTGTCAACGGATTGGCCGGAGCCGGGTTTGCGAGAGCAGCCCCCGAGCCTCCGCACAGGGCGAGGGGACGGTCACAGACAGACTCGTCTTTTTTACATACGCCCCTACGTCGCCTTTCCGCAAGGAGGAGGGGGGGAAAGCGCCACGTTGCCCTTGGAGGGCGCCGAACATGGTGTCTCCAGTGAGCTGCTGACGGGTAATCCGAGTGGACGCCCGTGCCCCATTTGTTAGGGGTCGGCTAGAGGCCCGGAGGCGCGCTCCAAAAGTACCTATGGGTGATCTGCCGGACCCGGTCCCCTTTTGACGGGGTCCAAGGGCTCGATGCCTCCCTCTGATGGGATTCCGTTACAAGATCGTTCCCGTTGGTCTCGGAAATGTCCTAGGGTACCTCGGGAGCGTAGCCCGAGCCTTGGTTATGTATCGAACGTACCCGGGGTCATCCCTCGCTCTGTGTCTGAGGCGGCTGTGAACCCTTCGTGGGCCAGCCTACGAACCCCTGATCAGTAGTGGGCACGGAGCCCGAGTGGCCTGAGGCGGCCGTTGAACCCTTCCGAGGGGCCGGCCCTCGAACCTCTGACCAGTAGTGGGCGCGGAGCCCGAGCGCTCTGAGGCAGCTGTTGAACCCTTCTGAGGGGCCAGCCTTCGAACCTCTGATCAGTAGGGGGGCTCGGGGCCCGTTTCCTTCGCGGAGAAGGATCCCTTTCGGGGTGTCCCCCTTTCCCGGTCCCTGTTGTAAGAGAGAGAAAGAGGAAAAGGAAAAGGACACGAAATCGAAATGACGTGGCGTACCTTTTCTGACGCGGTCATTATGGCGAAGGCGAAGCGTCGCTTGCTTCTCCTGCCAAAGGTGCCGCCTGTCCCGCCGCGGAGTTAATGTGACGGGACGAGGGGTTCGCGGGGCAGCCGTTGCGCGTGCGCGAGCCGTTCGAGGAACGGAACACGGGCGCGCCGTCTTCACGCCGTGGGAGAGGGTTCTCTCGCTGTCCTACGAGGGGACGTGAGCTTGGCTGACGACGTGACCGCTGCTTCCGCCCGCCTGCTATCGCCATTACTGCCGGCCCATTTGTGGCTGCATCGACCGTCGCGCCTCCTCCCGTGGCTGACCGGCCCATGACCGATGCGCCTGGCTGGCACTGTCGGGTCATACGCAGGGTTGCCTCGAGTCGCGGTACTAGTTCCACAGTCAAGGAGGCGCGGTAGTGGCGCGACGGGCGGTGCAGTTGCTCGCACGTAGCAACCGGCGCGCCGGTTGCATGACGTGTGGGCCTGGGCCTCCATGCTGGGCGCGTTGGAGTCGAAGGGGCGCACCCACTTGGCGCGGTTGCATGCCGACTGCATGGCTGTCCACCCTTTCACCCGCTGGTCTGGGCGAAAGTGGAGGAATGCTTGTAACCGCTGGGCAGTTGCATGCCCTGCGCGCGGCGGTTTGGCTCCTTCTGCCCTGGACCAGCTTGCATGACGCGCGGGGCCCAGCCCCCGTGTCGTAGGGGGAGGACCTTGGAGCATGTTGGAGAAGACTCAGCCCGTGATGGCTGAGGACACAAGTGGGGAGAGTCGCCTTTAAAAGGAGGGTGACCCCTTTGAAAGGCGACCATGTCTTCGTGTTCCCTTATACGTCGTGTCTTTCCACCTTCCGAGCCCCCAGATGGGGAACACCCGCAATCCTTCCGCCTTGTCGTTGGAGGGACGCAACTTCGAGGAAGTTGGTACCTTTCAACCATCGTTCGGCTTCAAGGATTTTCATCAGGCAGCCCGGCCGCATCCCCTCACCGGTGGTCACCCAAGACGGTGACCTCCAGTTCGATGGTGGGGAGAAGCGAACCGGGCTGCGGCCTCTGCCCTGCCCTCAGCTTCAAGGATCTTCATCATCCTTGCTGGGGCGAAGGGTGAGGCGAGCCGGGGGGCTGCCTCCGCGTGGGTCGGTAACCCTTTTCTTCCCCCGGCGTCTGGGGGAGAAAGGCATCTTCCAGCCCCGCGGAGGCTTCCCTCAGCCACGCCGGGGAAGGCAGACTACCGCTGCCCAGCCAGGGTGCAGCATTCCGTCCTCCGTCTGGACGATGGTCGCGCCGCGTACGGGACGGCCACGTCCAGGCCTTCCTCGCGCCGACAGCCGTGCCAGAGGGTCGCCCAGCACGTCGTGCGTCGCGAGGGCGACGCTCATGTTCTGGGGTGGCTCTGGCGAGGGCGGGGGCGAGGACTTGTCGGTGCGCTTTGAGGCGCCTGGCGCCCGTTGGGGCGGTGTTGAGGTGGTGGCAGCCGGAGAAGGCTTCTCTGCCAACGAGATTGCCAACTCCGCCTGCACCCCTGGACCTCCGTCCCCCGACTTGAATGGCTGGTTCTCGTCCTTCGTGGGCGAGAGCCCTTCTGCCGCAGCATTCGCCTGGAAGCCGTTGCTGAAGCTGTTTCGCCACCCGGGGCGGAGGTCGTTGTCGCTGCTGCCGGAGTGGGTGGCGGTGAGCCAGCTGGAGCCTTGTCGCCCCGCGGGTCCTCCAGTGTGAGGGGTTGTTCGTACCCGCGGGGGCGGAACCGGAGTTCCGTTTGTAATGGCACTTTGAGTGGCGGTGTCTTATTCATTGCGGCTGTCGGGGCCTGAACATGTATGTATTTTCGGCACGGAGCCGTATTTTTTTCTTCATTTCGAGCACTAAGACTCGCCTGTCGACTATCTGAACCGCTTCACCGAGCGTGAGTCGCCTCGTGCAAAGGTGACGAGTGAGGTATCCGTATCCCGGAGGCGTAGGAGTCCCTCGGCTCGGTCGGCCTTGCTGTCCGAGGCTTCTCTTGCTTAGTTAAAGGAACCCTCGGCCGCTCTTCGATGAGCCGAAGCCGGAGGTAGCGGTGTCAGCACGGATAGAGGCAGAGTTGGCTCGAAAAGAAGATTTGGTCGGCCGGAGCCTGGCCAGGTCGTCCACTGGCGGGACCGACGCTGGAGTTGAGCTGTCGAGGCCACAAGTCGGGCTGATGTCCTCGGGGAACGACTGGCTGAGGCTTCGGGGTGGCCGGCCGAGCCGTCCGCTCGAGCCGGATTCCTAAAGAAGACCCTGCCGGCGCTGGTCCGGGCGTGGTGCTGCTGTCGTCCTTCGGGGTGAAGATCCTCCAACCGCGTCGCCGTTCGAGGCTAGGTCAGACCCCGCCGAAGGTGTAGTTGACGCCGAGGGTGCTGCTGCCCCCTTCAACTGTCGACGTCCGAGCCTGCAGGATCGGGTTGTCTTGTAGTGTGTGTATGTTTTCTGCGGCCGCCGAGGCCCAAACACACTATCGTCGTGTTGTAAAGCTGCGTCCCTTTTCCTCTTGTTTCGAGTATCTGGACTTACTTGTCGGTAACAAAATTGTTTGTCCGAGCGAGAGTTACTTTTCACGGAAGGTGATGAGTGAGGTATCCGTATCCCGGAGGCGTAGGAATCCCTCGGCTCGGTCGGCCTTGCCGCTTATGTGCACTCTTACTCGCCCATAGGGTTTTGTCGCCGTCGTAGTCGAGAAGGCCCGAAAAATCGTTTCGGTAGAGGAGCTTTCGAGCGTGAAGACTTGTTCGGTCCGCGGAGTCACCTATCCGAGCGTGAGTTACTTATCGCAGAAGGTGATGAGTGAGGTATCCGTATCCCGGAGGTGTAGGAGTCCCTCGGCTCGGTCAGCCTTGGCTGCTTACGTGTACTCCGTCGTTTTCAGGATCCACTTTCGAAGTAGTCGAAAAGCACGAAAGGCATTCTGGCAGAAAAGATTTTTTTTCTTTTTTTGAGGAAAATTTCGACGCAGAGGGGGTTCCCCCCTTCTAGCCCCCGAGGGAGGGTCGGGCTTTGCCGAGGCAAGGCTGACCCTTCCTTGACGACCAAACTTTGTGTGTGAATGAGGTGTACGAATAACTTGGAAGCATCTTAGGGTAGAAGCGACGTAGCTGTTGGATGTTCCAAGCGTTGCTGTAGACCTCGCCTTGACTGTTGGCCAGCTCGTATGTTCCGGGCTTCAGAACCTTGGCGACGACGAACGGCCCTTCCCAGGGAGGCGTGAGTTTGTGCCGCCCTCGGGCGTCTTGTCGCAGCCGAAGCACCAGGTCGCCCACCTGGAGGTCTCGGGACCGAACCCCTCGGGCGTGGTAGCGTCGCAGGGACTACTGGTACCGCGCCGAGTGTAGTAAGGCCATGTCCCGAGCCTCCTCCAGCTGGTCCAGTGAGTCTTCTCGATTAACTCGATTGCTTTGGTCGGCGTAGGCCCTCGTCCTCGGGGAACCGTATTCTAAGTCTGTGGGCAAGATGGCCTCGACCCCATAGACTAGAAAGAACGGTGTGAAGCCCGTGGCTCGGCTCGGCGTTGTCCTCAGACTCCAGACCACCGAGGGGAGCTCCTTCATCCATCGCTTGCTGAACTTGTTGAGGTCGTTGTAGATCCGCGGCTTGAGCCCTTGCAGGATCATGCCGTTAGCACGCTCTACTTGCCCATTCGTCATGGGGTGAGCCACGGCGGCCCAGTCCACCCGGATGTGGTGATCCTCGCAGAAGTCCAGGAACTTTCTGCCGGTGAACTGGGTGATGTTGTCGGTGATGATGGAGTTCGGGACCCCAAAGCGATGGATGATGTTGGTGAAGAACGCCACCGCCTGTTCGGACCTGATGCTGTTTAGGGGTCGGACCTCGACCCACTTGGAGAATTTGTCGATGGCGACCAACAGGTGCGTGTAGCCTCCGGGTGCCTTCTGCAAGGGGCCGACGAGGTCCAGACCCCACACAGCAAACGACCAGGTGCTGGGTATGGTCTGCAGAGCCTGAGCGGGCAGGTGGTTCTGCCTCGCGTAGAACTGACACCCTTCGCAGGTGCGGACAATTCTAGTGGCGTCGGCCACCACCGTCGGCCAGTAGAAACCTTGTCGGAAGGCGTTTCCAACAAGGGTTTGAGGTGCTGCGTGATGGCCGCAAGGCCCCGAGTGTATCTCTTGTAAGAGCTCCTGGCCTTCGGCGATGGAAATGCATCGCTGGAGGATGCCCGAGGGGCTGCGGTGGTAGAGCTCCTTCTCGTCTCCTAGCAAGACGAACGACTTGGCGCGCCGCGCCAACCGCCGAGCTTCGGCTCGGTCGGGGGGTAGCTCTCCTCGGTGGAGATATTGCAGGTATGGGGTCTACCAGTTTCGATTAGGCGTGACCTCGCTCCGCTCCTCCTCGACGCGCAGTGCCTCACCCTCAGGGGCCGAGGGTACCTCGGGCTGAGCCGAGGGTGCCTCGGGCTGAGCCGAGGGTGCCTCGGGCTGAGCCGAGGTCGCCTCGGGCTGAGCTGAGGGTGCCTCGGGCTGGGCCGAGGCCTTCTCGGGCTCGGGCGTGTCATCGGTCTTGACGGAGGGTTGATGCAGGTCTCGGGAGAATACGTCCGGGGGAACCGTTGTTCGCCCCAAGGCTATTTTAGCCAGCTCGTCCGCAGTCTCGTTGTAGTGTCAGGTGATGTGGTTGAGCTCGAGCCCGTAGAACTTATCTTCCAGGCGCCGAACCTCATCGCAGTAGGCTTCCATCTTCGGGTCGCGGCAGTGGGAGTTCTTCATGACTTGGTCGATGACGAGCTGCGAGTCACCGCGAGCGTCGAGGCGTCGGACCCCTAGCTCGATGGCGATTCACAACCCGTTTACCAGAGCCTCGTACTCAGCCACGTTGTTGGACGCCGGGAAGTGGAGGCGAAGCACGTAGCGTAGGTGCTTCCCGAGGGGCAAGATGAAGAGCAGGCCCGCGCCTGCCCCCGTCTTCATCAGCGACCCGTTAAAAAACATGGTCCAGAGTTCCGGTTGGATCGGAGCTGTTGGGAGCTGGACGTCGACCCATTCGGCCACAAAGTCCGCCAAGACCTGGGACTTGATGGCTTTCCGAGGGGCGAACGAGATCGTCTCGCCCATGATCTCCACCGCCCACTTTGCAATTCTACCCGAGGCCTCTCGGGACTGGATGATCTCCCCCAGGGGGAAGGATGACACCACTGTTGCTGGATGAGACTCGAAGTAGTGTCGCAACTTCCGCCGCGTCAGGATCACCACGTACAGCAGCTTCTGAATTTGTGGGTAGCGGATCTTGGTCTCGGACAGTACCTCACTGATGAAGTTGACTGGCCTCTGGACGGGCAATGCATGCCCCTCTTCTCGTCTCTCAACCACAATCGCGGCGCTAACCACCTGAGTGGTAGCGGCGACGTAGATCAAGAGGGCTTCTCCGGCAGCGGGGGGCACCAAGATGGGCGCATTCGTGAGGAGCGCCTTCAGGTTCCCGAGGGCTTCCTCGGTCTCAGGGGTCCAAGCGAAGCACTCGGCCTTCCTTAAGAGGCGGTACAGAGGTAGGCCTCTTTCGCCGAGGCGCGAGATGAAACGGCTTAGAGCCACGAGGCACCCCATGACCCTCTGTACGCCTTTCAAGTCCTTGATGGGCCCCATGCTGGTGATGGCCGCGATCTTCTCCGGGTTGGCCTCGATGCCCTGCTCGGAGACGATGAACCCCAAGAGCATGCCTCAGGGGACTCCGAAGACACACTTCTCGGGATTGAGTTTTACACCTTTCGCCTTGAGACATCGGAATGTCGCTTCAAGGTCAGAAAGGAGGTCGGAAGCTTTCCTCGTCTTGACTACGATGTCATCGACGTAGGCCTCAACCGTTCGGCCAATGTGTTCGCCGAACACATGGTTCATGCACCGCTGGTACGTTGCACCCGCATTCCTCAAACCAAACGACATGGTAACATAGCAGTACATGCCGAAGGGTGTGATGAAAGAAGTCGTGAGCTGGTCGGACTCTTTCATCCTGATCTGGTGATACCCTGAGTAGGCATCGAGGAAAGACAGGGTTTCGCACCCAGCAGTGGAATCCACAATTTGATCGATGCGAGGCAGAGGGTAGGGAACTTTCGGACATGCTTTGTTTAGACCAGTGTAGTCTACACACATCCGCCATTTCCCCCCTTTCTTTCTCACAAGCACAGGGTTGGCAAGCCATTCAGGATGGAATACCTCTTTGATGAACCCTGCCACCATTAGCTTGTGGATCTCCTCGCCTATGGCTCTGCGCTTTTCTTCGTCGAATCGACGCAGAGGCTGCTTCACGGGTAGGGCTCCAGCTCGGATATCCAGGAGTGCTCGGTGACTTCCCTCGGTATGCCGGGCATGTCCGAGGGACTCCACGCGAAAACGTCGGCGTTTGCGCGGAGAAAGTCGACGAGCACTGCTTCCTATTTGGGGTCAAGCTCGGAGCCGATCCGGATCTGCTTGGAGGCGTCATTGCAGGGGTCGAGAGGGACGGACTTAACCGTCTCCGCTGGCTCGAAGTTGCCGGCGTGGCGCTTCACGTCTGGCGCCTCCCTAGAGAGGCTCTCCAGGTCGGCGATGAGGGCCTCGGATTCGGCGAGGGCCTCGGCGTACTCCACGCGCTCCGCGTCGCATTCGTACGCGTGTCGATATGTGGGGCCGACGGTGATGACCCCGTTGGGGCCCGGCATCTTGAGCTTGAGGTAGGTGTAGTTGGGGATGGCCATAAACTTGGCGTAGCATGGCCTCCCCAGCACTGCGTGGTAGGTTCCTCGAAACCCGACCACTTCGAACGTGAGGGTCTCCCTTCGAAAGTTGGAGGGTGTCCCAAAGCAGACGGGTAGATCGAGTTGTCCAAGGGGTTGGACGCGCTTCCCGGGGATGATCCCGTGGAAAGGCGCAGCGCCCGTCCGGACCGAGGACAGATCGATCCGCAGGAGCCCAAGGGTCCCGGCGTAGATGATGTTGAGGCTGCTGCCTCCGTCCATGAGGACCATGGTGAGCCTGACGTTGCCGATGATGGGGTCAACAACGAGCGGGTATTTCCCTGGGTTCAGCACATGGTCGGGATGGTCGCCCTGGTCGAAGGTGATGGGCTTGTCGGACCAGTCTAGGTAGACTGGCGCCGCCACCTTTACCGAGTAGACCTCCCGACGCTCTTGCTTGTGATGCCGAGCCGAGGCGTTTGCCACTTGCCCACCGTAGATCATGAAGCAGTCGCGGACCTCGGGGAACTCTCCTGCCTTGTGATCTTCCTTCTTATTGTCGTCGAGAGCCTTGCCACCCTCCGCGGGTGGCCCGGCCTTGTGAAAGTGGCGCCGAAGCATGGCGTACTCCTCAAGGGTGTGCTTGACGGGCCCCTGATGATAGGGGCACGACTCCTTGAGCATCTTGTCGAAGAGGTTGTGTAACACCCCAGGTGTTACTGTACGCGTAACAGCGAATACAGACTTAAGCATGGAATGTCAGTATAGATAATGATCTCTTTATCTAGTGTGCTTTTGTCTCTCAAGATTAAAAATAATAATAAATGCGATAATAATTTACTAAGATCTGGCTTTAGTAATCTCTTGGTATGCAAGCTCTGTGGCGGTTGGATCGTTTGAGTGGGCGAACGTGAATTCGGACAACATTTGAATTTTATAAATTTGGACTGTGCGGGTAACTGTGAAATCATGCGTGAAAGGGATAATGGAGTTTGGTTCCCCGCAGGTTGTGCCGGGTAGAGCAGTAAAGTACTCGGGTCAATAACGAATGAAGTTTGTCTGATTTCGATCGACTCAAACACGACCTAAATATCAAAGCTGATGCTGCTTGATTTGTTCTGTTTGTTTTTGACCTGAAACGAGTATTTGGTTAGCAAATGGATTTATCGTAACTTAGTCTTGTGATTCTTGTCCCGGACAAATTAAGCAGAACTCGGCAACTAAAGTTTTTGGTGCAAAATAATTTTCGTCTCTGCTCGTCAGCTGAAAATCGCGTCCGAGGATTTATAATTGAGATTTGATTCTCTAATAAATTATCTATGGCATAGCGATAAGGTGTTCGAGCAGTAGATGAAAGTATCTGATTTTAAATTGAGACAGACTGTTTTAAATAAATCGAACCCCAAAATTAAATAAGACCAAATTAGTTGCTAGTCGATTCAGTTCCATATTCCAGAATCCGAGAAAAATAATATCGAAACTTGAGTTTTTGAAATTTCTTTTGTTAAAGGAAAATATCTTCTTCTCAGATTTTTCTCCACCGCTCACTACCTCTCCTTATCCAAGTCGTCACCGCCCTGCTGAAGCTACCCGCTGGTTTATCTCATCATGCAAGCTCTTCACGTAAAAATCTTCTATGTGTTCTTATCGCAAGGACGCAAGCCTAGCGATGCCAGCCATTATTTATTTTCACACGCTCTCCATTTTCTGGAAATCTCTCTATCTTATCCCTAGATATTTCTATTTGGTGGACGTGCTCAACTTGAATTCTCACCTACACGTATGTCTCCCTAGGATATTTCTAATGGAAGTCTCCCCCATACATTTCTTCATATCTAGAAAACCAACGCGTAGCTCCCTGTTCCAGTGCTCTTCGTCACATTTGCTCCCTGTGCTTGCATGCTGAGGACACCACCTGCCGCTCCTGTTATCTCCGGCATGCAGCCTTGGACATCGCCTCTCCCTCGCTATCGTGTCCTTCTCCATCGTCGCTCCCTACGCCAGCGCTCGTCCTCGCCATCGGCTGTGCCATGTCGCCGTGCCTCCCTTGCGCACGTGTTGCCGGGCGCTAGCCAGCGTTTTTCCTGCTCGCCGGCGGCCTGGCCGTTGTTCCCTAGCGTCGTCAGCCTCTCCCGGAAGCCGTTGAGCGCCGTTCATTCGCTGCTGCTCTTCCATCCAAGCCACGCCTAGGTTCCGCCCCATCGACCGAGCTTGCTCACCATCTTCTGCTCGACAGCGCTGCAGTGCCGCTGCCAGGTGCTTGACAAAACGCCTAAGCTAAGGAACTGTCATCGTTCGTGTGGTCATGACGATTTGGTTTTGGTAAGTGGGTTTATTTTTATATTAATTGGATGTATTGAAATGAATTACTGGTCATAACGATAGTCTTTATATGTTCTTTTATTTTAAAATAGGTTATTAATGTTTATGTAATTTCTGGTATTAATTGTTAAATAGACGTTTTTCTAAGTGTATGGTAAAGTTTAGGTGGCAATGTAATTTAGGCGAGTAGTGCCTTGGTGGTAGACACGTATGTCTAGGGTAATTTAATTGATTTGATATTTGCGATGTGTTTGTGATCGCAATTGTGGCGTAGACACATCGTGTAAAGCTCGGGTTTAAAATACAGTTTAGGCGAAGGAGGTTTCGATAGACAAGTATACGATGTTGGTGAATCGATGACGCAAAAAAATAGGTTTAGTATTAAATAAGCTAGTTGACATGTTTTGTTAGGGTAGTTATGCTAGATTCGACTAATCTTGAGAAGCATGATTATTATACTTAGTTATCTGTCGTTGGCTAGTGTACATTAGTACTCTAGATATTTAAGTCATCGAGAAATTAGTTTTACCGAACGCTATGTTATCTATTAATGTTGTATCGGTTAGAGTAAATATTGTGATGTTTGATTTAGTTAAGTGCGTAATTCAAGTTAATTTAGACGCACAGTTTAAATAATTAAATAGATTGTTCCTATACTTATTCTAAGTCATTCGTGTTCAATAATGACAAGTCCAAGTTTTATTAGCCTCCCGATGAAATATTTTACTAAGGATGATAGTGCGGGTTAAATAATTTATTCTTACTTGATTTCAGAATTAGATCCAATCAGAAAGGAGGAATGTGAGTGTTGTGCTTGGTGTGTATAGGTTGTTGTTTCGTGATGTTTGCGTTAGATTCGGTTAATCTAGAGAAGCGTAATTATTACGCTTAGTCGTATATCGATAACTAGTGTTTCCGTAGGAAATAGTACGACGGTTCGCCGCTAGGTGTTTGATTCGCTATCGCGTAACACTATTTAGGTTTGTAATATTTCCATCGATATGCATTCATGTGCATAATGCATTCCATTCAGGTACGTTAATTAATCGCGTGTTGCGGAAGACGAGTCAAGTCGACCCCAAGCGCAGGCTAATCCGCAGGATAATGCTGATGGATTAACCTAAAGATGGATAATCGGAACAATGCGAAGACAAAAGATGATCGTCAAGTGATCGACGCCTAACAAACACTAACCAAGTGTTACCCAGGCAAGCCCCGGTGCATTTGCCACCTTCCTTGATGTTTTTAAAAATCTTTCTCACTTGATTGATGCATTAGGTGATAGGAGTTGATTGCTAAAACAATTCCTGCATTACCTTCCTTGAATTTGATTACCTTCCTTGATCACCCGTTTTACAAAAGATTTTGATGCTTAGCCTTGCTTTAGAAAAACAAAATGTTTTGTTTTTACAAAAGATGATGTGGCAAAAGTGGGTGGAATGTTTTTGAAAATAAAATTTGATGGTGGATCCATCAGGGCCTTGATGGATTCAACATCTGGAAAAGATGTACCTCTGCCAGGTACCAAACTTTGGGTTTGAAAAGATTAAGCTGAGACCGGGCGGGTGACTTGCACGAGAAAGGAGTCTCGGTGTAGTGTCTCCGTCTGAGTCGATTAAGGACCTTGTCGATGTAGGCTTGATGATCGAGGACCCTTTAACTGGTCACATGTCTCGTCATGGGTAAGCCTTGCCTCGGGCAGACTAAGGCCGGAATAAGATAACACGAAATGGGCGTGGAGCGGTGGCGAGAGTAGCGTGTACCCTCCGTGGCAAGAGGCTGGACGGTGGTGTATCTGTGCTCTCGGTTTGCGTGAACCTGATCCGGTCTTAAGAACCCCGATGGCGGGTTGACATATGCAAGGGTTAAGTGCTACATATGTCGTGTGATTGGAGATCCTCAGCTGAGTATAATCGATTCGGATCGCCGTACCTTCGCGGTTATGAAGACTTGGTCACTGACCTACACGTAGCATTCCACTAAAGATGATGGGTTTTTGTTAAGAAATTGGCTAGTGCAGGACCAGTGATTGAACTAGGGTAGGAAGAACTCTAGTTGCAGGTAATTGTACTTAACTTGACAAATAAAATTGGATTTTTAAGGATCCATTTTAGTAAGCATTTCTGCAAAACAGAGTCTTTGATTATTGAAAAGCCTTACCTTGACTCCCATATAACCAGCATACCCTTGAGAGTCTTTTCTTTAGACGGGTAAGTCTTGCTGAGTAATTCCATACTCAGGGTTTTATTCCCTGTTGTTTTTCAGGTTCTAACTTTGTGATGCTATTGATGGTTTTAAGTGCCGGTGGGCTCGGCCTTCTTATAAGTCTAAGTACTCCTTCTATACTTCTTATTGAGGATGGTCACTTAAGCTAGCATATATTTCAAACTTATACTTTTGTAATCACTCCGATAAAATAATATAAAATTTTTGTAACTTGTAAAATTTGGTAGTAAGATTTCCGCTGCAATAATATTGGTGTGTGTGATTTGTGTTACTTAATCCCGCGGTTCTAGTTGAAAGTGGTTTATCCGATGTCCTTGGGGCAATCGGACAGATCCTGTTAAGTTATCTGGTGCACATGCATAGTCGTCTGAGGTCTTTGGGACAAGGACAGGTGCATGTGGGCCCAATAACTTGGAGGTTCTGCCACAGGTTGGCACCTCCGGGAGGTTTCCGAGGGTCCTTGTACTCGGCGGCGGCGACAAGGTCCGCGTCGGCGGCGTCGCGTTTCACTTGCGACTTCTTCTTGCCTTTCTTCTTGGTGCCGTGCTGAGTTGACGCCTTGGGGACATCTTCCGGTGGGTGGCCCTGGGGCTGCTTGTCCTTTCGGAAGATGGCCTCAACCGCCACCTAGCTAGAGGCGAACTTGGTGGCGATGTCCATCAGCTCGCTCGCCTTGGTGGGGGTCTTGCGACCCAGCTTGCTCACCAGGTCGCGGCAGGTGGTGCCGGCGAGGAACGCGCCGATGACATCCGAATCGGTGACGTTGGGCAGCTCGGTGCGTTGCTTCAAGAATCGCCGGATGTAGTCCCGGAGAGACTCTCCCGGCTGCTGGCGGCAGCTTCGGAGATCCCAGAGGTTTCCAGGGTGCACGTACGTGCCTTGGAAATTGCCGGCGAAGGCTTGGACTAGGTCGTCCAAGTTGGAGATCTGTCCCGGAGGCAGGTGCTCCAGCCAGGCTCGAGCGGTGTCGGAGAGGAACAGGGGGAGGTTGCGGATGATGAGATTATCATCGTCCGTTCCACCCAGTTGGCAGGCCAGCCGATAGTCCGCGAGCCACAGTTCTGGTCTCGTCTCCCCCGAGTACTTTGTGATAGTAGTCGGGGTTCGGAACCGGGTCGGGAACGGCGCCCGTCGTATGGCGCGGCTGAAAGCCTGCAGACCGAGTGGTTCGGGCGAAGGACTCCGATCCTCCCCGCTGTTGTAGCGTCCCCCACGCCTGGGGTGGTAGCCTCGGCGCACCCTCTCGTCGAGGTGGGCCCGATGGCTGCGGTGATGGTGCTCATTGCCGAGGCGACCCGGGACCACAGGCGCTGTGTTGCGCGTGCGCCCGGTGTGGACCGAGGCTTCCCGCATGAATCGGGAAGCCGCGGCGCGAGGCTCCGAGGGGTACCCCTGCCTTCGGGAGGCGGAGCTCTCGGCCCGTCGGACCGCGGCATCCTCCAGGAGGTTCTTGAGCTCTCCCTGGATACGCCGCCCCTCGGTGGTTGATGGCTCCGGCATCGCGCGGAGAAGTATTGCCGCTGCGGCCAGGTTTTGGCCGACTCCACTGGAAACCGGTGGCGGCCTTACCCTGACGTCGTCGGCGATGCGGTGCTGGATGCCCTGGGGGAGATGACGCACTTCCCCGGCCGGAGGTTGGCCCGCCCATTCCTGCCCGATGTCCCGGCGGATCGGCTCAAGTGTTCCTGCTCCCTCGTCGAGCCTGGCCGGCATCTCGCGGATTTGCTCGAGCTGTGGGTCATGACCCCCCGCCGGGACGGCGACCACAGCTAGCTCCCGAAGGATGTCAACACGAGGCATGGGCCTAGGGGGATCACCGTTCTCCGGTATTCCAAGATGGTTGCCTTCGCCGGGACCCCCTAGATCGACGTGGAAACATTCGCGACTTGGGCCGCAGTCCTCATCGCCGAGGCTGCGGCTACCGTCGGAATAGTCGGAAAGGCAGTAGTCGCATGCGGTCATGAAGTCCCGCACGACACTGGGGTTACCAAGTCCGGAGAAATCCCAACAGAGGTCGGGCTCGCCATCTTTCTCGGACCCCGAGGGCCCGTAGGTCGAGATGGCCGTCAGCCGGTCCCAGGGTGACCGCACATGATACCCTAGAGGGTTTGGACTCGCCTCTATGAGAATGTCCACCGAAGCGGAGTTGCTTGGTGGGTCGAGGCTGAATCCAAAAGGCGCGAGATGGGAATCGGTCGGTACCTCTTGGTCGACGGGCGGTGACGAAGTCACGTCAGGGACTGACTGCACCGTCGTCTCAGGTATGAGGGTGACGCCCAGCAAGTCCTTCGCGAGCGTGCTGGCGTCGTCCGTTTGCTTGAGGTTGGTGTGTTGCGGGGAGACGGCGCTCATCTTCGTCTCAGACGCGAGGCCGATGCCCGACGCGCTCTCCGTTGGGGCGCCGGCGCCGTCGACTCGCTCGACAGCCGACGAGGTGCCGCCTCCTGCTTGGCCTTGGTTGCCCCGCCTCCTCCTCCGTCGGTAGGGGAGGGGACGGGACAAGCCCGAATGTCGTTCTTCCACCACGTGGGGAAGGCGTCGTCGATTTCCCCGTCGGCGGGCGGGTTGTCGACCGCCATTGTCGCTGTCGCGCGGCGGGGGGAGGAGTATCATGTCGTAGCTGCCGTCGAGGGACATGAACTCAAGACTCCCGAAACGGAGCACCGTCCCGGGCTGGAGAGGTTGCTGGAGACTGCCCATCTGGAGCTTGACGGGAAGCTGTTCGTCAACACGCAGCAGGCCCCTACCTGGCGCGCCAACTGTCGGCGTTTCGACCCCAGGGGGTCCCTGGACCGACGAGTCAATTGTCGCCGCGTGCCCCAGCCCAGATGGGTCGGCGCGAGGCACAACGCGAAAGGGGGAAAAGCAGCTGGAGGGAGACAGGTGTGGGAGGTGGAACCCGCGGCCTTCGTGTTAGCCCCGCGCCCAGGTCGGGTGCGCTTGCAGTAGGGGGTTACAAGCGTCCACGCGGGAGGGAGCGAGCGGCCTTGCGCGAGCGCCGTCCCGTCCTTCCCTGCGCGGCCAACCCCCTGTAAGAGGGCCCTGGACCTCCCTTTTATAGGCGTAAGGAGAAGATCCAGGTGTACAATGGGGGGTGTAGCAGTGTGCTAACGTGTCTAGCGGAGGAGAGCTAGCGCCCTAAGTACATGCCATCGTGGCAGCCGGAGAGGTTTTGGCATGCAGTTCGTGTGGTGTCATGGCCGTCGGAGGAGCGCTGGAGCCTGGCGGAAGGACAGCTGTTGAGGCTGTCGAGTCCTTGTTGACGTCCTCTTGCTTCCGTAAGAGGGCTGAGAGCCGCCGTCGTCATAGAGCATGCGGGGCGCCATCATTACTTGTTTAGCAGAGCGAGCCAGATGGGACGCCGGTCTTGTCCCCCGTAGCCTGAGTCAGCTTGGGGTAGGGTAATGATGGCGCCTCCTGTGACGTGGCCGGTCCGAGCCCTGAGTTGGGCGAGGTGGAGGCTCCTCCGAGGTCGAGGTCGAGTCTGTCTTCCAAGGCCGAGGTCGAGTCCGAGCCCCTGGGTCGGGCGAGGCGGAGACCGTCGGCTGAGGCCAGGGCTGAGTCCGAGCCCTGGGGTCGGGCGAAGCAGAGTTCGTCGTCTTCTGGGGCTGAGCCCGAGTCCGAGCCCTGGGGTCGGGCGAAGCGGAGTTCGTCGTCTTCCGGGGCTGAGCCCGAGTTCGGGCCCTGGGGTCGGGCGAAGCGGAGTTCGTCGTCTTCCGGGGCTGAGCCCGAGTCCAAGCCCTGGGGTCGGGCGAAGCGGAGTTCGTCGTCTTCCGGGGCTGAGCCCGAGTCCGAGCCCTGGGGTCGGGCGAAGCGGAGTTCGTCGTCTTCCGGGGCCGAGCCCGAGTCCGAGCCCTGGGGTCGGGCGAAGCGGAGTTCGTCGTCTTCCGGGGCCGAGCCCGAGTCCGAGCCCTGGGGTCGGGCGAAGCGGAGTTTCCTATGGCGCCTGAGGCCGGACTGGGTTGCTGACAGCCTCACTCTGTCGAGTGGCACAGCAATCGGGGCGGCGCAGGCGGCGCTGTCCCCTTGTCAGGTCGGTCAGTGGAGCGGCGAAGTGACTACGGTCACTTCGGCTCTATCGACTGGAGGGCGCGCGTCAGGATAAAGGTGTCAGGCCACCTTTGCATTAAATGCCCCTGCGATTCGGTCGGTTGGCACGGCGACTTGGCCAAGGTTGCTTCTTGGTGAAGACTGAGCCTCGGGCGAGCCAAAGGTGTGTCCGTTGCTGGAGGGGGTCCTCGGGCGAGACGTAAATTCTTCGAGGTCGGCTGCCCTTGCCCGAGGCTAGGCTCGGGCGAGGCGTGATCGCGTCCCTCGAATGGACCGATCCTGGACTTAATCGCACCCATCAGGCCTTTGCAGCTTTGTGCTGATGGGGGTTACCAGCTGAGATTTAGGAGTCTTGAGGGTACCCCTAATTATGGTCCCCGACAGATTGCTACTGCTCTGGTTCTAGAGTAAAATCGATTAGTTTCCTGCCTTTTCTGGTTCAGCATTGCAGTATCATTGCAAGACTTTTTTTCCATGTCCTGTCATATTTTTCTGTTCCAAAACCATACACACTCTGCTGTATAGCTTGGATGAAAATCACTCAAGGGTATCTCCATCACTTAAAGGTGTTTAACTTTGGATTTGTGCATATGGTTTATCCCTGCTCAGGTTTATTACGATAAATGGTGATTAGTGGCACTATATCATATGCATGACTTCAGCTTGTTCCTAAATTCACTTTCTCAAGTCTCACCAATTTTCTTCATGTGAACCTTTTGCAGAGTAGATCATGCTCACTTGAAGGTTCAGTGAAGTTGAAGAACCTATTTGGATACTGTGAGACCTGGGATGCATCAGGCGCTCTTGAATTAGATAAGACAGCAGAACTAAGTGCCGGAGTCCAAACGCCTAGGATCAGAGCAATACCAACTCCCCTGATGGCTAGAATATCGTTTGTGTCTGACGACTGGTTAAAGTCCTCACTCAAAGAACACCTTATGGGCGTTTCTGTCGGCTTGCTCTCCACCATGAACCACAACATTGCTTACAATTTGGCATGGAGAAAATTAACTGATCCAACACGCATGCCATCCAATTCTGCATAACCGAATGTGAAAGATATGAGTTCGTATACAAAAGAAAGAAAGAACTGAGTTCTTTAGACTTTGATGGTCCACTGTCTGCGTTTGAATGACAACCAGAAACTCGGCTTTGCATTGGGGATCTTGTATGTTGACTATGTGTTCTATGGCGTACCTCGCTCCTCTCCACTCCTGTCTCCACCATATCTATATAGGAGTGATGAAGCATTTGGCTAGGCAGACAGTCTCCATCCCCATCTACTGCCCGTCTTGTTCTTGTATGAGCTGCAGCATCAGCCATTTTTCATGTCTAAGCAGACATTCTTGTAACTTGAGAATTATTAAGGAGGGAATAAGTAAGTTTTTTATAGAATTTTTTTATAAAAAACTACAGAGTGCGTTTGTAATGTACAGTGCGAGAGTAAAAGAAATCAAAACAACACATTCAATCGAATTTGTCAGGGTTGTCCCAGGGAAGAATGTTTTGTGATTGGCCAAGTTGCACTTTCTGTATAAAGAACTTGAAAGTAGGAAACATGATTTAGAATGAGAAAAATAAAAAAGTATTCGAAAAGATAGGGGAAAAAAGGGAGAAACTTCAAAATGATTTAAAAAAGAGGGAAATAAAAAGGAAATTGGCCCATGCAGGTCTCAATCCTGCGACCTTCGCGTTATTAGCACAACACTCTAACCAACTGAGCTAATAGGCCTGTTTAATATAATCTAAAACCTAATTTTATTTATACACAAAGACGGAAAACATGCACAACCAGCACCACAGTAGAATACAAAACGCAACGCGGTGCGCTAGATGTATGTTGCTCGCACACGCCATCACCCTTTTTTATGCACCTTCACGGGTCACGGCCAAGCCTGGCGGTGCAGTATCGGAGCGAAAGAGCCCAGCCGCGCCTTGCGTGACCGCTTAGCCATGTCTACAAAGATACATGTCTAGACTCTATGCTCGAGATATAGAACATAGCCATTGAATTTAGTAAATATAGTATGACTGATTGATTGAACTCCAAGTTGGAGAAGCTAGAAGAAAATAATGTAGGGCATTTGAACTACAAGTCGGGCTAATATATAGATTAACAGGTCGTAACAAGGAAACATACATTTGTCTATCTTCATTGTGCCGACACGCAAAAGATTTTATCACACCGCTATACATACATATGGTACCAGCTTTCAATAGCTCATGCTGAAACAACCTAATCATCCTATTTCCGATCCCATCATAAAACATATCACAGGTTGCGCTTCTCAAACTATGGGTCAGGCTGATTTCACTGACTCGCCCAAAAAAAAGTTTCCTAGTACAATAAAGAATATTGATTTCCCAAACTGTAAACCATCTACAGCTCCAATGAGGTTCCACTTATGCTTGCAATGGAACAATTCACATCATCATCTAAGCTCCCTGCAAAACCACAATTCAGTAGCCTCCCATTCCAAATGCTGGCATCGGACCAGAGCCCATCGGCGGCATACCCATCCTGCCCATGGGAGGCATGCCCATTCCACCCATCAGAGGTGGAGGGCCACCCATGCCAAGCATTGGCGGCGCCGGCAAAGCGAGAGGAAGCAGCTGCGCATACATGTTCTGCACATCGCATAAGAATGCAACTTGTCATGTCAATGCCTCAGCACGGAAACAAAACACACGCGAGCGCGGTTTTAGGTTTACCTGCTGAGCCACAAGGTCTTTCTCCTCCTTCTCCTTAGCTCTTCTTCCTTCTGCGACTCGATCTTGTCCTTCACTAAATCATCCACCTTGCTAGTGTATTCACGAATGAACTGCGCACACAGTCACATAGCACAGTAGGGATGTTACTATGGTAAACTGTATGTAAATAGACGTCGGCGCGAACATGGACAGAAATTACTACGTACCTGTAATAGGTACTGGGAAGGCAAAGTCCACCATGTTGTTCATCCATGCAAGCTCAAGAGCGACATCCGGCCGGATCAGGTCGTAGCAAATGAAGAGGCAAGAACCAAAACATTCTTTCTTACCCTACATTACATATGATTGGATGCGTTTACTAATCAGAATGCAAGCATACGCCTTTTGCTATATATAGTATTGAATTAGCTACTCCCATATCATCAGCCAATACAATGGGTTCGAACCAAACCTGCTCAATGAAATGCACGAGCAAGTCCTCTGACAGTTCACGGTCGCCAAATTGTGAGCATGTCTCCATGCAGTCCTTGTACATGTTGTCTTTCTTCGATAGAGCAATCGACTGCTTCCACCTGCTAGCCTTCTTATAAATGTAGGCGGCGATCCTCCTCATCTCCAGCAATTCATGCTTCTCAAGCTGCTCAATAAATTAACACATGTTATTAAATTAAAAGCGGTAGCGATAGGAATTGCACAACTGTCTGGCTATTTTATTTTTATTTTACCTTCTAGGCAAGACCAATCTGGTCAAAGTTGTCATGCATGTCAACTAATTCACGGAGTCTCTCGTAGTCCTCCTCTTCGACATAAAGCTCATTCAAGGCTTCATTCACGGCAGAGACATTGTTACTCTGAACTGCAACCATATATGGTTTCACAAGATGCAACTGACCAGCCTGTCCAAAGAGCAACAAGAATCAAATTTTTGGGACGGAATTGAAACAGGGCTTCTATTCAAAGTGCACTGCAGGAATAGATTTTCAATCAGATGCTAACCTTGTGCATTATGTCTACAACTCTGGTGTGATCTAAACGAAGTGCAAGCACGTTTAGCATATCATTGATGAGATCAGGATGCTCTTGCAAAAAAAGTGAACTGCCTTGTAATATAGCTCAACATTTGCAACTTTAACGCAGACATCCTTGAACTGCATGTGATCCCATGCATCTGGAGAGTGGTTCATAATTGTGGTGGCAGCATTGTCAAATTCATCATACTGTATGTACAGGTAGGTAAGTTCTTTCCAGTGCTGCTGTTCGTCACAAGCTCGAATAAGCTTAGGAATGTTGAGCTGGGTGGAGAAAAGTTTGATGTGCTCCATAAGCTTCTCAGAGCGGTATCTAGCATATAGAACTCCCAATTCTGTGAAGATGCCCATGTGTGCACGTTCAAATCCAAGACCACTCTCCATGAGAGCAATAAGTTCACTGAAGCATCCTCTGTTCTGGTAGTACTCACTGACTTCTTCCAGGTCATCAACCTAAACAAAAAAAAGAGTAGTTATGTCAGAAAGAAATATATCACAAAGAATAGGGAAAAAAATCAAGTATGCCCTCCTACTTGTATACCTGAACAATAATATTGAGACCACATATTTGTGCAAGACGGAACTCCTCCGCGTCAACACAAGAAAAGCAGACCTCCTTCCATGTTTTAGCAGCATCCACAGCACCTTGGTACTACTTCAGCTTAACCAGGGTAACAGCCAGCTTAGCCCAGTTTGAGATGAAAGCATATATGATCTTTGCAGCTTCATATAGTTCTTCATCATATAGACGGTCACCAACATTTTGAAGGTTGGCAACATTTGGCATAAGTATGAATTCTTCAATGTCACTGAGTCTGTCAATCTTAGCGTATGCAAAGATGAGTTCTCCGTGGACTTTAGGTTCCCATGCCTTTTGCCTTACCATCAGAAGGTACTTCACTAAATCATTGTACACATTGGCTTATATGAATAAAGACTAATTACTTGAACTTACACAGAACTGTAGATCCATGTAGTGGTATTTGTCTTCCAACAAGAAAAAGGCATCATTGCATGTGATCATCCGAACAGCCATGTTAAAACAATATGTATCCATCGGCTTATTTACATCCAATATATCTTTAAGTTTTTGAAGACAAAGAAATTGGATAAGGTTTAGTGCTCTGAATCCATTGTTTTCTATTAAATGAACATTTGTTTCTATAGTTAAAGCAAGAACATATGTGTTGAATATTTACCATGCATATACTATATTAAATGAGAATTAACTTACTTTAAATATTTGGCATTGTCTATCCCTATGATATATGTGCATAATACAAACATCAGTTCTTGTGTGTTTGTTGATGTTACTTTAGCAGGCAGAACATATGGAGATATATATGGTTCAATCTGATGTGATGTATTTGACGATTTAGATAACTCACATGGAGTATCGATTATTTGAACAGCACTTGAACTCTCTCCATCTTCATCCACATTGTGGTCAAGATTTTGATGTCTTTTCTTTGTGTTTAATCTCGAGTCCCATAATATTGCAGGTAGCTTAAACCTAAACATTGTTATATCATCCTGCAAGTATATAAATTAGAACAAAAGAAACATTGTTCCTATAAATAAATATACGTCCTCTACCTGAGTTACGTTATCAGATAGGGAGGATCCTGTCCAGTATTCCATATAGTTTATCATCCATAGCCCGCAAGATACCCTAATATGAAATTTAACAGATCAGGTGAGTTTCTATGTATATATGAAAATAAATACAACCAATTTTGTAGAGTTGTGATCACATGAATTTTACCCATCGGTTTGTATTTGTGTTGTGATCTTCTCTATAACTAGCCATGATGCAACATCAAGATTCGACCACTTGCCTTGGTAAAGCTCTTTATGTTCTGCTGCAAGTTTAATCTGTCTTTCTAGACCTTTTAACTATGTGTATATATAAAACATATCAAGATTTATAGATAACAAATAATGTAATGATGAAATAATCATAATATAAAAGAAATGATTACTCACTGTAGTATAAAGGTCTCGGCAATCCGTTATTTGTTGTCCCATAGAATCGAGTACATGTACCTCACTTTTTTTTGCATTCAGAACTGCCAGGTACCAGTGAAAATTTTCTATATTCATTGGAATGAACACCTTCATAGAACATACATTAACATTAATTTGTAAGTATTGTGCACCAATATATTACATATATTAAAAATGAGATGAGTTTTAGGTCAACCATGTCAGACTGTAAATAGTTGTCCACCCTTTTTTCAATTGTGTCTTCCTTACAATTTAAGAGCACCTTAGGGTCGCCATCACGCTTAAGCAGACTGAAATGAATGTGTTCTCCAAGAAGACCCTTCCACCTTCTCTATGAAGTAAATGCTCTTCATCCCTAATACAGTGTATATATGCACTGAGGGCCTGTACACCAAAAGAATATAATTAACAGATCAAATATGTATACCATAATGTATAATATGATAATTATAAATATATATATACTTTATTACTGTATATAATATGGACATACAGATGTACTTACTTCGCCAGACAATTGGATGTTGGATGTCACCATGAAAAAGACATTCCATATCATTTCTATTTAACCATGCGCTGTCGATGTTCACCACAACTTGTTTCCCCGATAATGTTTTAATGTATTCAATAAGCTGAACATCTTCTGGGGTGCACTTATAATGTGATGTTGGGTTAAGCCTCGCCTTGTGTCTAGTATTTTTCTAAGTACATCAACTATATGATGTAAATACTGACATATTTTTCCAGTGTTATATTGCAACACTTATATATGGACTGTGGTAGCTAAATGTCTTAGAGCAACTAACATTCCTCTAAATTCACAACATTGTCGGGAAATCTGGCCACCTTTTGGCAAGAAGTACCATGATTGGGGTGTGGCAGTTATACGCTGGACCATTTGAAAGAGTAGTTTGAAAAGATCATCGGAAGTCTTACTGGGAAGACCTTTATGCAGAACTGGACCAGGAACAGACTCATCGAAGGTGTCAGCAACAAGCTGTGAGCAGCAGAAGAGATCCTAGCCGATCAGCGTGCTGATTTTTTTTATTATGGAAACAAAATGTTTCAGCCTTTTGCAAACTCTTGCACGGTCTTACAAATCGAAAAAAGACAACCATCCATCATAAACATTATTAGCTGGACCTCTATCCATAGCATACAAAGATATCCGTAGGCCGTAGCCACCACATCTCCACCACATCTAAGGTCAGCGTGCTAATGCCTGACCGATCGAGGGAAATGCTGAAGGATGCTGACAACAACGTTTCCTGAAAGATAGCGCAAGTTGTATGAAGGTGAATGGTGATGAAGGTTCAAGGCTCCGTGATGTTCTAGAGGATGTTTTGCCATTTGGTTTGGACTGGTTTCAGATTAGCTGTAAGTTGGTTCTTTTGCGCTTCTTAGTTGATCAAGTCCCTGATCCAGCACAGAATGGAATGGCAAGACAAGTCCAATCCCCTTCTTCCCAGCGATCATTCACAACACTTACGACCTAAGCAAGCAACAGGGAGAAATCAACAGCTCCAAATTGCTGCTGACACCAACAGATTACAACGCCTAACAGTGACAGTAGCACTTCACCTTCACTCGAGCGGTGCGGGTGAGCTGCCGGGCTCGCACGCGACGCAGCCTGGCAGCCAAGGCTGGCTGCTCAGCGCAGGCGGGCCTCCAACGCCTTCTTCAGCTCCTCGCCGATGTCGTCCGGCGCGGCTGCAGCCTCCCTCGCAGCGCCACGGAGGCGGTGGTCCAGCTTCGTCACATGGTAAGGCTGCGTCTGCGTCTGCGTTTGTGGCGCGGTCACCGCCACCCTGCCCAAGCTACGGGCCCCCGTCGCAGAAGCAGCGGGCCGCGTGGCCCTACTACTGCTGCTACGGACCTCCACGCGGAGGTCCTCCACGGCGCACCGGAGCAGCATGTTGTCCACGCTCAGCGACTCCAGCTGCCGCCTCACCAGCGAGAACGCCGCGTCGCCGTCCGACGCCGCGTCCGTGGAGGCTAGGGCGGGTGCAGGTGCTCGGCCGCCGGCCTTGGTGCCCGTGACGGAGCGTGGGGACTGCTCGATGCAGACCTTGCTCATGACCAGCAGTGGCATCTTGCTGACGGGCGCGCGCGCGCCCTTGCCGTCGGCGGCGAGCAGCTCCGGCGGCATGCGCAGGCCCCAGTTGAACCGCAGGCTCGCTCGGCCCCACAGCGGGAGCACGCTCCTGGTCGTCAGCCGCATGCCGGACAGCAGCGCGCCGACCCCGCTGCCGCCACGTCGGCCGCGAGCCCGCTCCCGGTGAACGTGAACGGCGGCATGTAGTCCAAAGGCTTCACCTCCCGCCGGCCGTCGGAGCCCGGCTCCCCGGCCTTCCGTGCCGCTGGCGCCGCCGCGGTGGAGCGCAGCGTGTGGGAGAGCGAGAAGTCGCCGAGCCGCGGCTTGAGGCGGAGGAAGAAGGCGGGCGACGAGGAGGGGTCGTGGGCGAGGAGGTTGAACTCGGAGGTGGGGAGCCCTGGCGATGACGGCGCGTGGGGGTGGAGCGGAGGAGACGGCGCGCGGGGGTGGGCCTGTCTGTGCGACACTGCGCGCGGGGGTGAGGAGGCCGCTGTCAGCGCACTGTAGGCTTCTATGGGCCACAAGCAGATGAGCCTTCCACGAGAAGTGTAATTCGTATTAGCAAGCTAAAAATAGTACCACATTGTTCACTAAACTGTGCACACACTTGTTTATAAGGTCTAGTGCACACTACAACATGTGAAGTCTTGGTTGGCTGTGAGCTTTAACCCATGTAGCTAGCTTTTTTTGGTAAAAATTTGGTCGCGGTGCGCGGGATACAATTGGGAATGTGAAACGGGTCACACATGCGCGGGACACAGTTGGGAATGGAAATGAAAACACACACAGGAAACCTGTGTCAGGGGCGATTATATGAAGGGTCCGTCTACATATAACTGCATATAGCATATTATTGATGCATATAGTTGCAAAACAGATTATATAACTACAAAACATATTATAAGAAAACAAATTATGTAGCTGCAAAACATATTATAAGAAAACAGATTATAAGGAACAAAAGCAAACACTGAGACACATACTTCATCTCTTTTTTACATAATAGTGCATATAACAACTAACACACTTGCACAAAAATTCCATAACAACTAAGTACCACTCCACATAACAGATGCACATGACAGAAGTTCATTATTCTTGACAGTGACACTGAACAAGCAACTGATACTAGTTCAATTATGTAGATCTTGACACTAGTTCATGTATGTAGACCGTGACAAACTGAACACACAAAACTAATAGATTTTCTTATCCTGACACCACCTCTTTAACCAAGCTAGCATTTGTGCACTTTCTTCTATGGTGAGAAAAACCTCTTGATGAGGACATCACTACCATGGATACAAACAACACTCCCCTAGTTAATGTTTAAGGTCCGATTACTCGCGCACGCGCAAGACAATTGAATTTGCAGGTGAGCTCGTTCCTATGTACTTATTCTTGTGCATTTGAGAATAGTGTGCTACCTAATGAATTAATTGTACTTAGGAATGAAGAAAAGGACCATCAAGGACATGGTGAAGGACTTGGAGGCATGGAAGGCCAGCAAGGATGTTCG
The DNA here is from genome assembly GCA_029449295.1 of Zea luxurians. NCBI lineage: Eukaryota > Viridiplantae > Streptophyta > Magnoliopsida > Poales > Poaceae > Zea > Zea luxurians. The sequence goes on from JAOPSE010000003.1 coordinate 19,065,623, forward strand.
GATCAAGGTGGAGGACCAAACCGACGTCCGTAATCTATCTCGATGCTGCGACACCACAAATGGGCCTTTGGACCGTGTATCTTTGTTGGACCCATTAGGGCGCGTCCAGGAAGGGAGTCCGCTCCTAACCCTTATATAATCAGTAGCCGCCACCACATTAGGGCTCGGGTTTTGCTTAATTTTAGATCTGTCAAGAACAGTCGCTGTAGATCGGTTTGTGAGACCCCAACTTGTGAGCTTAATCATTCATCCGCAATATTCTAGATTGTGTTCTTTCTTGTTATTGCTTGTGTCTTCGATTCTCAGGCAGGAATTAGCCCTCGTGGCAAGGTCAATCGCGCAGTGCACGGTTGATAACCAGAGGAGAAGTGGTGCTACGATTGCGGGATTCTAGTCATGTTGATTGGAAGCCGGATCGTTTGTGTGACATCTCCACCAAATCGATAGTTACCTTCACCTGACGGAAGATCGGGCACCCCCGTTCCTATCAAGTGGTATCAAGGCCTCAGGTATAGCCGTAAGGATTACCCTAGTTCAGTTTAGGGTTTTTTCATCCTATAACTCCTGATAATTGCCATACAAAAAAATTTCTGTTGTCCTAGAACCCTTGTTTTGCCTTTGCAATTTTGTTTTCAGTTTGCCTTTGTTCAGTTCATGTCCGTGGTCGAGTCGTGTTGCTGGTTTAGGGTGTATCTTCGTCGTAGATCAACTGCCCTCGCTAGCCGCTATCCTATCCACCATTACCCAGATCACAAGTCGATCCACCCATTAATCGACTTGCCCTCGCTAGCCGCCGCCGCGACAGCCATAGATAGATTGTAGATACGCCGCTATCCCATCCACCATTACCCAGACACAAGTCGATCCACCCCATTAATTGCTGTGATTGCAGTTAGGGAATTTTTGCCCTAACCGTCGCTTTCTAGTCGTGCCTCTCAAAAACATAACTTGAGGTACCTTCCTTAAACCGGGCATAACTTTTCGCTCGGGTGTCCAAAAAATCTGAAATTTTTACAGGAGCTTGGTGACACGATTTTGAGACCAACCAAACTCGCCTTCGGCCTGTTTGGTTTCGATAAAATTGTCAAAAAAATTCAGGAAAATAAAAAAATTGTCAAAGCTCTTGCACGCTTTTCAGAGAACTTACTGATTTTCTGTAGACCACATCTGATCTCTGTTTTAGGTGAAACTTGGTGTAGCTCCTATTTTGTTGCTTCTTGTGCTGAGAAAAATATCAAAAAAATCATACAAAAAAAGAAAAACAAAATCACCAGTGATTCCTACTAGTGCCTTTTTGGCCTCGCTAGTACAATATTTACAGTACTGCCATTCTGCTAGTTCCATTGTTCTTTGTTCCAACCTTGTTGTGCTACACCTCGGATACATCTCTTGGCAAGCAATTGTGACTTGTGCTTTGGATACTTATTGAACTTCGCTCATCTGCACTCGATTTTGTTCCACATTCACATACATATTGTGCCTGTCCTACAGCTCCACATACTGTATCTTCTGATCAATACAGATTTGACCTTGCAATCGCGGTTTCACTCCCTCTTGGTAAGTATCATGAACCAGCCTCTGATTGTACCATCCTTTGCTTTATATTTCGTCAGACACTTGTAAGAGCTTGGTAAGATACATTAGAGCGTGTTCCTGTGTTCCACCTGAGAGGAGCGTGTAGTGAAATTATTAGGGATAACCTTCACCGTTTGTTTCCTATTTTTGTATTTCGATGGCAGGCGACGAAGAGGAAGCAAGGATCCCTACAGACTTCGATGAATGTGTTAGCCGCCAAGATCTTGAGGCAAACAACAGGCTCCTGAAGGAGCAAATGGAGGAGACGGTCCACAAGTCAGTGCATGATGCCTTCATTGGCATGGACCTTGGCAAGACTTACGAGAGGCTGGATCGACGATTGTCCGAGATCGTCGACAGACTTGCTGTGTTGGAGACATAACAACAAGCACTGCCACCACCACCTCCTTGTCCACGTCTTCCCGATGATGCGGTGTTTGATGCAGAAGGTAATTATGATGAAGCGGCCACCAGAGATTTGCGCCTACGTCGCCGTCTTCGTCAAAACATAGAAGGTATGCCACACCGCCAGCAAGGTAATAACAATCGTGCTCCTGATGACCCTTATGCTAAGATTAAATTTACTATACCATCTTTTTCAGGTCATTATGATGCTGAGGGATATCTTGATTGGGAGATGACGATAAAACAGAAATTTGCTGCCCACCTTGTTCCTTAACGACATCAAGTTAGACAAGCCACTAGTGAATTTAAAGATTTTGCTATTGTTTGGTGGACTGGTCTAGTTGGGGATGGTAGAGCACCTACGACTTGGGAATATCTTAAGGTAGCTATGCATGATAGATTTGTTCCCCCATCTTATCATAGAGAATTGCGTAAGAAATTGATGCGTTTAGAGCAAGGGGATAAATCTGTTCAAGACTATTATGCTGAGCTTCAGAAGGGATTGCAGTGTTGTGGGATAGTAGAGGGACATGAGGACGCTCTTTGCTGTTTTTATTCAGGTTTGCGGCGTGACATTCAGGACATTATGGATTACAAAGAATTTAACACTGTCAATAAGTTGTTCCAGTTTGCTATGCTTGCAGAGAAGGAATTGCAGGGACGCCAACATCGACCTAGGGCTACTTTTGGTGCCTCCTCTATATCACGGACGCACAGACCTACCTCGAGTCATACACCTTCGACAACTCCAGCGTCCACGCGACCTCCCTCGACACCTGCTGCACATGTTAGTAAACTTCCTTTGCAGGTACCCGCCAAGAAACAGAATTCACAAGCACCTGCAGCACCTTCCAGTGGTCGTTCTTCGGGTATTGTTTGCCACCACTGTCATAGGATTAGTCACGTGAAGAAGGATTGCCCGAGTTAGCGAACATACATTGCTACGGATGATGGCTACATTAGTGCTTCCGACGGTGAGGATGACAATGATGACTTCAGTGATGTTGCTGCTAATTAAAAGGGAAATGTGCCCTTGGGCCATTTCTAAGTATTTTGGTGATTTAGTGACCAACACAAGTGCCTAAGTGTAAAAAGGTGGACAAAGTACAAATCAAGGATAAAGGTATGTTTCTCAGACTTAGTACATTGTTTTAGAGACTAATGTATTGTGTCTGAGTGCTGGAAACAGAAAAAATCGAGTTGGAGAAGAGATGGCTCGAGCAGCCAAAGTCTGCTCAGTCTGGGTGCACCGGACTGTCCGGTGGTGCACCGGACAGTGTCCGGTGCGCCAGGCTGGCTCAAGGGAAAAGGCTGCTCTCGGGACTTCGACGGCGGTGTACGGCTATAAATCACCGGACTGTCCGGTGGGCTGCTCACAGGCGAACTCGTCGCTCTCGGGAATTCATCGGCGACGTACGGCTATAATTCACCGGACTGTCCGGTGTGCACCGGACTGTCCGGTGAGCCAACGGTCAGCAGGGCCAACGGTCGGCCGCGCGATCTGTGCGGGACACGTGGCCAAGCCAACGGCTAGAAGGAGGCACCGATCTGTCCGGTGTGCACCGGACATGTCCGGTGCGCCAACGGCTCTCTGGCTGCCAACGGTCGACTGTGCTGTTTATGGAAAGAAATCGGGCACCGGACATGTCCGGATGTGCACCGGACTGTCCGGTGCGCCAGTCGACAGAAGGCAAGATCAGCCTTCCAAGATTGCTCTCAACGGCTCCTAGCTACCTTGGGGCTATAAAAGGGACCCCTAGGCGCATGGAGGAGTACACCAAGCATCTCCTAAGCATTCCTAAGCACCAAGACATCGATTCCGCGCCTTTGATTCTTTGCGATAGCAATTAGAGCTCTAGTTGAGTGGTGAACTCATTGAGTTGTGTTGTGAGCTCTCGTTGCGACTTGTGTGCGTGGTGTCACTGTGATTTCTTGTCTTGAGTGCGTTGCTAATCCCTCCCTTGCTCCGTGTTCTTTGTGAATTTCAAATGTAAGGGCGAGAGGCTCCAAATTTGTGGAGATTCCTCGCAAACGGGATTGAGTAAAGCAAACAAAACACCGTGGTATTCAAGTGGGTCTTTGGACCGCTTGAGAGGGGTTGATTGCAACCCTCGTCCGTTGGGACGCCACAACGTGGAGTAGGCAAGCGTTGGTCTTGGCCGAACCACGGGATAACCACCGTGCCATCTCTGTGATTGATCTTTGTTGGTTATTGTGTTTTGTTGAGGATTCCTCTTTAGCCACTTGGCAATTATTGTGCTAACAATTAACCAAGTTTTGTGGCTTAAGTTTTGAAGTGTTACAGGATCACCTATTCACCCCCCCTCTAGGTGCTCTCAATTAGTATCAGAGCCGTTCTCTTCACAAAGGGACTAACCGCCCGAAGAGATGGATCCTAAGGGGAAGGGAATCGTGATCAACGACAAAGAGAAGGAATCCTTCGTCAACGAGCCGAAGGACGATAAGCCTACCGACTCCTGGCTCGGGCCATAGACGGAAGGAAGGGAAGAAGAAGAAGACGAGGCGCATCAAGGAGATCATATATTACGACGACAGCGATGAGTCTACTTCTTCCCAAAAGGATGACGACCACAACGACTACGAGAGAAGGAAACCGGTTAATTCAAACTTTTCTTTTGACTACTCTCGTATTCCGCAAAGTTCAAATTCACATTTGCTCTCTATTCCACTCGGCAAGCCCCCACACTTTGATGGGGAGGACTACGGATTTTGGAGCCACAAAATGCGTAGTCACCTATTCTCTCTCCATCCTAGTATATGGGAGATTGTAGAGAGTGGAATGCACTTTGATAGTTTGGATAGTCCCATGTTCATTAATGAACAAATTCATAAGAATGCACAAGCTACTACTGTTCTTCTAGCTTCATTATGCAGGGATGAATACCACAAAGTGAGCGGCTTGGATAACGCCAAGCAGATCTGGGACACCCTCAAGATTTCTCATGAGGGGAACGACGTCACCTTGCTCACCAAGATGGAGTTGGTGGAGGGCGAGCTTGGGCGGTTCGCGATGATAAGGGGCGAGGAGCCAACTCAAACATACAACCGGCTCAAGACCCTTATCAACAAAATAAGGAGCTACGGAAGCACGCGATGGACAGACCACGACGTCATCCGACTGATGCTAAGGTCCTTTACCGTTCTTGATCCTCATTTGGTGAATAATATTCGTGAGAATCCTAGGTACACCAAAATGTCGCCCGAAGAAGTCCTTGGAAAATTCGTTAGCGGGCGAATGATGATCAAGGAGGCGAGGTACGTGGACGACGCTTTGAATGGTCCGATCAACGAGCCGCAACCCCTTGCTCTCAAGGCAACAAGAAGCAAGGAGGCGCTACCTAGCAAGGTGGCACAAATTGAGGCGGCCGGACTTAATGATGAAGAGATGGCCCTCATCATCAAAAGATTCAAGACGGCGCTTAAGGGTCGCAAGGGACAGCCAAGCAAGACCAAAGCCAAGGGGAAGCGCTCATGCTTCAAATGCGGTAAGCTTGGTCATTTTATTGCTAACTGTCCCGACAATGATAGTGATCAGGATCAAGGGAACAAGAGGGAGAAAAAGAAGAACTATAAGAAGGCAAAGGGCGAGGCACATCTAGGAAAGGAGTGGGATTCGGATTGCTCCTCCTCCGACTCCGACAATGAAGGACTCGCCGCCACTGCCTTCAACAAGTCATTCCTCTTTCCCAACGAGCATCACACATGCCTCATGGCGAAGGAGAAGAAGGTATGTACTCGAGATACCACTTACTCTTCTTCAAGTGATGATGATTCTAGCGATGAGGAAATAGATTACTCTAGCTTGTTCAAGGGATTGGATAGAAATAAAATTGATAAAATCAATGAATTGATTGATGCCTTGAATGAAAAGGATAGGCTTTTAGAAAAGCAAGAGGATTTTTTGTATGATGAACATGATAAATTTGTAGAGGCACAAAAATCCTATGCTTTAGAAGTTAAAAGAAATGAAATGCTTTCTTATGAACTATCTACTTGTCATGAAACCATTTCTACTTTACAAGGTGTTAACAATGATTTAAATGCTAAATTAGAAGTAGCAAATAAATCTAATTCTTGTGTAGAACACGTTATGATTTGCACTAGGTGTAAGGATTTTGATATTGATGCCTGTAGTGGACACCTAGTTTCAATTTCGAGATTGAATGAAGTAGCTAGTCTTAATGCCCAACTTAAGACTAGCAAAAGTGATTTTGATAAGCTAAAATTTGCAAGGGATGCCTACACGATTGATAGACACCCCTCAATTAAGGATGGACTTGGCTTCAAGAGGGAAGCCAAGGACTTAACAAGCCATAAGGCTCCCATCTCCACCAAGGAGAAAGGGAAGGCCCCTATGGCAAGTAGCACTAAAAAGAACCATGCTTTTATGTACTACGATAGAAGACAGTCTCATAGGAGTTGCAATGCTTTTGGTTCACATGACTCGTATGCTATGTTTGCTCCTAGTTCTTCCTATATGCATGGTAGAGATATGCCTAGGAAAAATGTTCATCATGTGCCTAGAAAAAATTTTGTTCATGCTTCTAGGAAAGTTATGAATGGTCCCTCTACAATTTATCATGCTTTGAATGCTTCCTTTGCTATTTGTAGAAAGGATAGGAAGATAGTTGCTAGGAAGTTAGGGGCAAAATGCAAGGGTGATAAAACTTGCATTTGGGTCCCTAAGGAAATTGTGACTAACCTTGTAGGACCCAACAAGAGTTGGGTACCTAAGACCCAAGTCTAAATTTGCCTTGCAGGTTTATGCATCCGGGGGTTCAAGCTAGATTATCGACAGCGGATGCACAAACCATATGACGGGGGAGAAGAAGATGTTCACCTCCTACGTCAAGAATAAGGATTCCCAAGATTCAATCATATTCGGTGATGGGAACCAAGGCAAGGTGAAAGGTCTAGGCAAGATTGCAATATCCAATGAGCACTCTATCTCTAATGTGTTTTTAGTTGAGTCTCTTGGATATAATTTACTATCTGTCAGTCAATTATGTAATATGGGATATAATTGTCTATTTACAAATATAGATGTGTCTGTCTTTAGAAGATGTGATGGTTCACTAGCTTTTAAGGGTGTACTAGACGACAAACTTTATTTGGTTGATTTTGCAAAAGAAGAGGCCGGTCTAGATGCATGCTTAATGGCTAAGACTTGCATGGGCTGGTTATGGCATCGCCGCTTAGCACATGTGGGGATGAAGAACCTCCACAAGCTTCTAAAGGGAGAACATGTGATAGGTCTAACCAATGTACATTTCGAAAAAGATAGACCTTGTGCAGCTTGTCAAGCAGGGAAACAGGTGGGAGGCTCTCATCACACTAAAAATGTGATGACAACATCAAGACCCCTGGAGCTGCTACATATGGACCTCTTCGGACCCGTCGCCTATCTGAGCATAGGAGGAAGTAAGTATGGTCTAGTTATTGTTGATGACTTTTCTCGCTTCACTTGGGTGTTCTTTTTGCAGGATAAGTCTGAAACCCAAGGGACCCTCAAGCGCTTCCTCAGGAGAGCTCAAAATGAGTTTGAGCTCAAGGTGAAGAAGATAAGGAGCGACAACGGGTCCGAATTCAAGAATCTTCAAGTGGAGGAGTTCCTTGAGGAGGAGGGGATCAAGCACGAGTTCTCCGCTCCCTACACACCTCAGCAAAATGGTGTGGTAGAGAGGAAGAACAGGACGCTCATTGATATGGCGAGGACTATGCTTGGAGAGTTCAAGACCCCCGAGTGCTTTTGGTCGGAAGCCAGTGAACACGGCTTGCCACGCCATCAACAGGGTCTACCTTCACCGCCTCCTCAAGAAGACTTCATATGAGCTGCTAACCGGTAACAAACCCAATGTATCGTACTTTCGTGTATTTGGGAGTAAATGCTACATTCTAGTGAAGAAGGGTAGGAATTCCAAATTTGCTCCCAAAGCCGTAGAAGGGTTTTTATTAGGTTATGATTCAAATACAAAGGCGTATAGGGTCTTCAACAAATCATCGGGTTTGGTTGAAGTCTCTAGCGACGTTGTATTTGATGAGACTAATGGCTCTCCAAGAGAGCAAGTTGTTGATCTTGATGATGTAGATGAAGAAGACGTTCCAACGGCCGTGATACGCACCATGGCGATTGGAGATGTACGGCCTCAGGAACAACTGGAGCAAGATCAACCGTCTTCCTCAACTATGGTGCATCCCCCAACTCAAGATGACGAACAGATACCTCAAGTGGAGGCGCATGATCAAGGGGGAGCACAGGATGATCAAGTTGAAGAGGAAGAAGCACCTCAGGCACCTCCAACCCAAGTTCGAGCGACGATCCAAAGGGATCATCCCGTCGACCAAATTTTGGGTGATATTAGCAAGGGAGTAACTACTCGTTCAAGATTAGTTAATTTTTGTGAGCATTACTCTTTTGTCTCTTCTATTGAGCCTTTCAGGGTAGAAGAGGCCTTGCTAGATCCGGACTGGGTGTTGGCCATGCAGGAGGAACTCAACAATTTCAAGCGCAATGAAGTTTGGACACTGGTGCCTCGTCCCAAGCAAAATGTTGTGGGAACCAAGTGGGTGTTCCGCAACAAACAGGACAAGCACGGGGTGGTGACAAGGAACAAGGCTCGACTTGTGGCAAAAGGTTATGCCCAAGTCGCAGGTTTGGACTTTGAGGAGACTTTTGCTCCTGTGGCTAGGCTAGAATCAATTCGTATCTTGCTAGCATATGCCGCTCACCATTCTTTCAGGTTGTACCAAATGGATGTGAAGAGCGCTTTCCTCAACGGGCCGATCAAGGAGGAGGTGTACGTGGAGCAACCCCCTGGCTTTGAGGATGAACGGTACCCCGACCACGTGTGTAAGCTCTCTAAGGCGCTCTATGGACTTAAGCAAGCCCCAAGAGCATGGTATGAATGCCTTAGAGACTTTTTAATTGCTAATGCTTTCAAGGTTGGGAAAGCCGATCCAACTCTTTTTACTAAGACTTGCGATGGTGATCTTTTTGTGTGCCAAATTTATGTCGATGACATAATATTTGGTTCTACTAATCAAAAGTCTTGTGAAGAGTTTAGCAGGGTGATGACATAGAAATTTGAGATGTCGATGATGGGCGAGTTGAACTACTTCCTTGGGTTCCAAGTGAAGCAACTCAAGGACGGCACTTTCATCTCCCAAACGAAGTACACGCAAGACTTGCTAAAGCGGTTTGGGATGAAGGATGCCAAGCCCGCAAAGACGCCGATGGGAACTGACGGACACACCGACCTCAACAAAGGAGGTAAGACCGTTGATCAAAAAGCATACCGGTCCATGATAGGTTCTTTGCTTTATTTATGTGCTAGTAGACCGGATATTATGCTTAGTGTATGCATGTGTGCTAGATTTCAATCCGATCCTAAGGAGTGTCACTTAGTGGCTGTGAAGCGAATTCTTCGATATTTAGTCGCTACGCCTTGCTTCGGGATCTGGTATCTAAAGGGGTCTAACTTTGACTTGATTGGGTACTCAGATTCCGACTATGCTGGATGTAAGGTTGATAGGAAGAGTACATCGGGGACGTGCCAATTCTTAGGAAGGTCCCTGGTGTCATTGAATTCTAAGAAACAAACTTCCGTTGCCCTATCCACCGCTGAGGCCGAGTACGTTGCCGCAGGACAGTGTTGCGCGCAACTACTTTGGATGAGGCAAACCCTCCGGGACTTTGGCTACAATCTGAGCAAAGTCCCACTCCTATGTGATAATGAGAGTGCTATCCGAAATAGCGGAAAATCCTGTTGAGCACAGCCGCACAAAGCACATTGACATCCGGCATCACTTTTTGAGAGACCTACCAGCAAAAGGGAGATATCGAAGTGTTTCATGTTAGCACCGAGAACCAGCTAGCCGATATCTTTACCAAGCCTCTAGATGAGAAGACCTTTTGCAGGCTGCGTAGTGAGCTCAATATCTTAGATTCGCGGAACTTGGATTGAATTATAGCATACATGTGTTTATGCCTTTGATCATGTTCATTCTGCATATTGTTGCTTATTGTGGTGCTCAAGTTGTACAAACACTCCCTGGACCTCACAAGTCCTTTTCGCAAGTGATGCACATATTTAGGGGGAGCTGTGCTACAACTTGACCCTTTGAGACTAACCGTGTACTTGAGTTTGGTTGTTTTAGTCTCCAAAGAGGATTGAAAGGGAAAAGGTGGACTTGGACCATGCAAGACTTCCACTACACTCGGATGAAAAGAGTAACTTTTCCAAGTTCATCTTTATACTCTTATTGCCTTTGTACTCTTATTTGAAGATTTTGGTGAGGCAATGGGGTTTAAAGGGCCAAGATTGATCCCGTTTTGGTGCTTGATGCCAAAGGGGGAGAAAATAAAGGCCAAAGCAATAAATGGATCAGCTACCACTTGAGAAATTTTGAAAATAGTAGATTAGAGCTTTTGGTTTGTCAAAACTCTTTTATTGTCTCTTATGTCAAAAGTTGGCCTCTTATGGGGAGAAGTGTTGATTATGGGAAAAAGGGGGAGTTTTTGAAATCCTTGATCAAATTTCTTTGGAAAACCTCTCTTTATGTCTCTACAAGTGGTTTTGACTTAGAGATAGGAATTTGAGTTTGATTTGCAAAAACAAACCAAGTGGTGGCATAGAGTGATCCATATATGTCAAAATTGAATCAAAACAATTTTGAGTTCTTATTTGATTTGATTTTGTACTTGTTCTACTTGCTTTATGTTGTGTTGGCATAAATCACCAAAAAGGGGGAGATTGAAAGGGAAATGTGCCCTTGGGCCATTTCTAAGTATTTTGGTGATTTAGTGACCAACACAAGTGCCTTAGTGTAAAAAGGTGGACAAAGTACAAATCAAGGATAAAGGTATGTTTCTCAGACTTAGTACATTGTTTTAGAGACTAATGTATTGTGTCTGAGTGCTGGAAACAGAAAAAATCGAGTTGGAGAAGAGATGGCTCGAGCAGCCAAAGTCTGCTCAGTCTGGGTGCACCGGACTGTCCGGTGGTGCACCGGACAGTGTCCGGTGCGCCAGGCTGGCTCAAGGGAAAAGGCTGCTCTCGGGACTTCGACGGCGGTGTACGGCTATAAATCACCGGACTGTCCGGTGGTGCACCGGACTGTCCGGTGGGCTGCTCACAGGCGAACTCGTCGCTCTCGGGAATTCATCGGCGACGTACGGCTATAATTCACCGGACTGTCCGGTGTGCACCGGACTGTCCGGTAAGCTAACGGTCGGCAGGGCCAACGGTCGGCCGCGCGATCTGCGCGGGACACGTGGCCGAGCCAACGGCTAGAAGGAGGCACCGATCTGTCCGGTGTGCACCGGACATGTCCGGTGCGCCAACGGCTCTCTGGCTGCCAACGGTCGACTGCGCTGTTTATGGAAAGAAATCGGGCACCGGACATGTCCGGTGTGCACCGGACTGTCCGGTGCGCCAGTCGACAGAAGGCAAGATCAGCCTTCCAAGATTGCTCTCAACGGCTCCTAGCTGCCTTGGGGCTATAAAAGGGACCCCTAGGCGCATGGAGGAGTACACCAAGCATCTCCTAAGCATTCCTAAGCACCAAGACATCGATTCCGCGCCTTTGATTCTTTGTGATAGCAATTAGAGCTCTAGTTGAGTGGTGAACTCATTGAGTTGTGTTGTGAGCTCTCGTTGCGACTTGTGTGCGTGGTGTCACTGTGATTTCTTGTCTTGAGTGCGTTGCTAATCCCTCCCTTGCTCCGTGTTCTTTGTGAATTTCAAGTGTAAGGGCGAGAGGCTCCAAATTTGTGGAGATTCCTCGCAAACGGGATTGAGTAAAGCAAACAAAACACCGTGGTATTCAAGTGGGTCTTTGGACCGCTTGAGAGGGGTTGATTGCAACCCTCGTCCGTTGGGACGCCACAACGTGGAGTAGGCAAGCGTTGGTCTTGGCCGAACCACGGGATAACCACCGTGCCATCTCTGTGATTGATCTTTGTTGGTTATTGTGTTTTGTTGAGGATTCCTCTTTAGCCACTTGGCAATTATTGTGCTAACAATTAACCAAGTTTTGTGGCTTAAGTTTTGAAGTGTTACAGGATCACCTATTCACTCCCCCCTCTAGGTGCTCTCACTAATGATGATGCCATGCTTTGTGCTGATGCTATGGTGAACCTTCGAAGCATCATGGTGCAGCGTGTTCTTAGTTCTCAGCCTGAATCATCAGAGAAGCAGCAACACCATAATTTGTTCCAGACTTTCTTTGCCATCGAGAATCGGCGTGCACGTGTTATTATTGACGGTGGAAGCTGCAATATATTGGTGAGTTCAGATTTGGTCAAGAAGCTTGGCCTGAGCACACGTCCACGGCCACATCCATACCACATCAGTGAATCAATGATTCAGGCAGGGTTAAGGTAACACACATGGTACGAGTGCATTTCTCCATTGGTATGTATTCTGATTATGCGGATTGCGATGTAGTACCTATGGAAGCTTCTTCTCTTTTGTTGGGTAGACCTTGGGAATATGATACTGATGCACGTCACCATGGTAGGAGTAATACATACACTTTTAGGCATAAAGATAAAAACATTAGTTTGCTACCTTTGACTCTTGCTGAAATTGTACAAGCTGATAAAGATAGAGCTACAAGTACCCATAAGGAACCAACTAATGAGACAGAAATTCAGCAACAAATTAAATTGAAAGCTCCTGTCATGCTTGCTACTAAACCTGATATTCTTGAAACTCATGCTACTGATGCTTGTTGCTATGCCTTGGTTTGCAAAGATGCTTTCTTTTCTATTGATGATATTCCTAGCACTTTGCATGCATCTGTGACTAACCTTTTGCAGCAGTTCCGAGATGTTTTTCCTTCTGAGTTACCTCCAGGACTTCCTCCCATTCGTGGGATTGAGCACCAGATTGATTTGATTCTTGGAGCGAGCTTGCCCAACCGTGCTGCATATCGAGCAAATCCTGAGGAGACTAAGGAGATTCAGTGCCAAGTCCAAGACCTTTTGGACCGCGGGTATGTACGTGAGAGCCTTAGTCCTTGTTCTGTTCCTATCATTTTGGTTCCAAAGAAAGATGGCAGTTGGCGCATGTGTGTAGATTGTAGAGCCATTAACAACATCACTATCCAGTACCGTCATCCTATTCCTCGATTAGATGATATGCTTGATGAGTTAAGTGGTTCTAAAATATTTTCTAAGATTGATTTGTGCAGTGGGTACCACCAAATTAGAATGAAATTAGGCGATGAATGGAAAACTGTTTTTAAAACCAAGTTCGACTTATATGAGTGGTTAGTGATGCCTTTTGGATTAACTAATGCCCCTAGTACTTTTATGCGTTTGATGAACGAGGTTTTGCGCCCATTTATTGGAAAATTTGTGGTGGTTTATTTTGATGATATCTTGATCTACAACACTTGTTTATCTGAATATCTTGACCATCTACGTGCTGTTTTTGATGCTTTGCGCGCCACACGCTTATTTGCTAACCTTGACAAATGCACCTTTTGCACCGAACGAGTATCGTTTCTTGGCTATGTTGTCACTCCACAGGGTATTGAGGTTGATGAGGCCAAGGTGCATGCTATTCAGAGTTGGCCAACGCCATCGGCGGTGACACAAGTGCGGAGTTTTCTTGGACTTGCAGGATTTTATCGTTGTTTCGTGAAGGATTTCAGCACCATCGCTGCCCCATTACATGAGTTGACCAAGAAGGGTGTTTCATTTAATTGGGGGCAGCCACAAGATGATTATTTTTCTCTTTTAAAAGAGAAGCTTACTCACGCGCCACTACTCCAACTTCCTGACTTTGTAAGACTTTTGAACTTGAATGTGATGCAAGTGGAGTTGGCATTGGTGCTGTTTTGATGCAAGGAGGTAAACCCGTTGCATATTTTAGTGCGAAATTGAATGGCCCTATTCTTAATTATTCTACTTATGATAAAGAATTATACGCTCTCATACGATCTTTGCAAACATGGAAACATTATTTGTGGTCTAAGGAATTTGTTATTCATTCTGATCATGAGTCACTTAAGCATCTTCGTAGTTAAACAAATCTGAACCGTAGACATGCTAAGTGGGTAGAATTTCTTGAAACTTTTCCTTACATCATTAAACATAAAAAGGGGAATGATAATGTGATTGCCGATGCTTTGTCTAGACGCTATGCTATGTTGTCTCAACTTGATTGTCGTATTTTTGGACTTGAAACAATTAAGGGACAATATGCTTTTGATGATGATTTTAAAGAGGTTGCATTAAATTGTAAATAGGGCCATACATGGAATAAATTTGTGCTAAATGATGGATACTTGTTTAGAGCTAACCGCCTATGCATTCCAGTTGGTTCGGTTCGTCTTTTGTTATTACAGGAAGCGCATGGTGGTGGTTTGATAGGTCACTTTGGTGCCAAGAAGACAGAGGCTATGTTGTCCACACACTTCTTTTGGCCTCGAATGCGGCATGATGTTGAACACTTTGTAGCAAGATGCACGACGTGTCAAAAAGCTAAGTCACGATTGAACCCACATGGTTTGTATATGCCTCTTCCTATTCCTTCAGTTCCGTGGGCGGATATTTCTATGGATTTTGTTTTGGGATTGCCTAGGACGAAGAGGGGGAGCGATAGTGTTTTTGTTGTGGTTGATCGTTTTTCTAAGATGGCACATTTTATACATTGTCATAAAACGGATGATGCCATTCATATTGCTAACCTCTTTTTCAAAGAGATTGTTCGTTGGAATGGTATGCCTTCTACTATTGTTTCAGATCGTGATGTAAAATTCTTGAGTCATTTTTGGCGTACTCTATGGAACAAATTGGGGACAAAATTGCTGTTTTCTACTACTTGTTATCCCCAAATTGATGGACAAATGGAAGTTGTGAATAGAACATTGTCTGCAATGCTGCGAGCAATATTGAACAAAAACTTGAAAATGTGGGAAGATTATTTGCCTCATGTGGAGTTTGCATATAATCGGGCGGAACACTCCACCACCAAGGTAAGTCCTTTTCAGGTAGTGTATGGTTTTAACCCTCGTGCTCCTATTGATCTTTTGCCTCTACCTACTACTGATCAATACATAATGATGCTAAGGAGCGTGCTGACTTTATTTTGAAACTTCATGCTTCAACTAAAGCAAACATTGAAAATATGACTGAAAAATATAGAATTGCTGGTAGTCAAGGTAGAAAACAAGTTAAGCTTAAAGTGGGTGGTTTAGTGTGGTTGCACTTGAGAAAAGTTAGATTTCTAGAGTTAAGAAAGTCTAAATTGATGCCACGTGCTGCTGGCCCATATAAGATTTTGGAGAAAATAAATGATAATGCATATAAACTTGAGTTGCCTCCCGAGTTCCGGGTTAGTCCTACATTTAACATTGCAGATTTGAAACCGTATTTGGGGAAAGAAGATGAGCTTGAGTCAAGGACGACTCCACTTCAAGAGGGGGAGGATGATGAAACTGATAGATCTTGACACTAGTTCATGTCTGTAGACCGTGACAAACTGAACACACAAAACTAATAGATTTTCTTATCCTGGCACCACCTCTTTAACCAAGCTAGCATTTGTGCACTTTCTTCTATGGTGAGAAAAACCTCTTGATGAGGACATCACTACCATGGATACAAACAACACTCCCCTAGTTGATGTTCAAGGTCCGATTACTCGCGCACGCGCAAGACAATTGAATTTACAGGTGAGCTCGTTCCTATGTACTTATTCTTGTGCATTTGAGAATAGTGTGCTACCTAATGAATTAATTGTACTTAGGAATGAAGGAAAGGACCAGCGAGGATATGGTGAAGGACTTAGAGGCGTGGAAGGCCAGCAAGGACGTTCGGATCAAGGTGGAGGACCAAACCGACGTCCGTAATCTATCTCGATGCTGCGACACCATAAATGGGCCTTTGGGCCGTGTATCTTTGTTGGGCCCATTAGGGCGCATCCAGGGAGGGAGTCCGCTCCTAACCCTTATATAATCAGTAGCCGCCACCACATTAGGGCTCGGGTTTTGCTTAATTTTAGATCTGTCAAGAACAGTCGCCGTAGATCGGTTTGTGAGACCCCAACTTGTGAGCTTAATCATTCATCCGCAATATTCTAGATTGTGTTCTTTCTTGTTCTTGCTTGTGTCTTTGATTCTCAGTAGGAATTAGCCCTCATGGCGAGGTCAATCGCCAAGTGCACGGTTGATAACCAGAGGAGAAGTGGTGCTGCAATTGTGGGGTTCTAGTCGTGTTGATTGGAAGCCGGATCGTCTGTGTGACATCTCCACCAAATCGATAGTTACCTTCACCTGACGGAAGATCGGGCACCCCCATTCCTATCACCTCTTAATGTTCAGCCTTAACAAATAGTTTACTAGCCATAAAGTGCTCTACACTTCCAGCAGGTGCGCCACATTCTTTAACCAAAGACATGCATTGTTTGATGGATTCTTTTATGTACTCTCCCTGCATCGCCTTCTAGGCTACACCATTGGTTTCATGTATAGACTCCCACATTCCTTTCATTATTCTGACTATAGGGCTCCTTGTTCTTTTCTTTGGACTGCTAACAATTGTAGTGCATAGACCCCTTTTCATGCTACCTGAAAGTCGCCTAGAGGGGGGGGGGTGAATAGGCAGAATTTGAAAATTACAAACTTAAGCACAACTACAAGCCGGGGTTAGCGTTAGAAATATAAACGAGTCCGAAAGAGAGGGCGAAAACAAATCACAAGCAAATGAAGAGTGAGACGCGGTGATTTGTTTTACTGAGGTTCGGTTCTTGCAAATCTACTCCCCGTTGAGGTGGTCACAAAGACCGGGTCTCTTTCAACCCTTTCCCTCTCTCAAACGGTCACTTAGACCGAGTGAGCTTCTCTTCTCAATCAAATGGGACACTAAGTCCACTACAAGGACCACCACACGATTGGTGTCTCTTGTTTTGATTACAAGTGTTATGGAAACAAGAATGAGGAAGAAGAAAAGCAATCCAAGCGCAAGAGCTCAAAAGAACACAAAAGTCTCTCTCTCTAGTCACTAATTTGTTTGGAGTGATTCCGGACTTGGGAGAGGATTTGATCTCTTTGTTTGTGTCTTGTAATGAATGCTATAGCTCTTGTATGAGGTTTGAAGGCTGAAAACTTGGATGCATTGAAGTGTGGTGGTTGGGGGGTATTTATAGCCCCAACCACCAAAAGAACCGTTGGTGAGGGCTTCTGTCGTATGGTGCACCGGACAGTCCGGTGCGCCAGCCACGTCACCAGGCCGTTGGGTTTCGACCGTTGGAGCTCTAACAATTGGGGCCACCGGACAGTCCGGTGGTGCACCGGACAGGCCCTGTAGACTGTCTGGTGCGCCTTCTGGCGCCTGCTCTGACCTCTGCGCGCGCAGGCGCACACTGTAGCGCATTTAATGCCTTCTGTAGACGACCGTTGGCGCGAAGTAGCCGTTGCTCCGCTAGCACACCGGACAGTCCGGTGTTGCACCGGACAGTCCGGTGAATTATAGCGGAGTGGCCTCCCAAATTCCCTGAAGCTGGCAAGTTCGAGAGAATCCTCCCTGGTGCACCGGACACTGTCCGGTGGCTCACCGGACAGTCCGGTGCGCCAGACCAAGGCTGCCTTCGGTTTAACTTTGCTCCTTTTATTTGAACCTTTTCTTGGACTTTATATTGGTTTGTGTTGAACCTTTGGCACCTGTAAAACTCATAATATAGAGCAAACTAGTTAGTCCAATAATTTGTGTTGGGCAATTCAACCACCAAAATTCGTATTGGAAAAGGTTTGACCCTATTTCCCTTTCGATCTCCCCCCTTTTTGGTGATTGATGCCAACACAAACCAAAGCAAATATAAAATTGAAGAATTGAACTAATTTCCCTAATGTAAGTGCAAAGGTTGCTTGGAATTGAAACCAATATACTTATTTCAATAGATGTGCATGGATGGTTTTCTTCTTATTTAAAATTTTGGACCTCATTTACACCACGGGTATTGTTTTTGCAAATCCTTTGTAAAATTCTTTTCAAAAAACTTTTGCAAATAGTCAAAGGTACATGAATAAGATTGAAAGAAGCATTTTCAAGATTTGAAATTTTCTCCCCCTGTTTCAAATGCTTTTCCTTTGACTTAAAAACAAAACTCCCCCTAAATAAAATTCTCCTCTTAGTGTTCAAGAGGGTTTTGCAAGTTTTGAAGATACTACTTTCTCCCCCTTTTTAACACAATAAGATATCAATTTGAAAAACTTCATTTTTTTAAAATTCGGTGGTGGTGCGGTCCTTTTGCTTTGAGCTCATACTTTTCCCCCCTTTGGCATGAATCGCCAAAAACGGATACTTGTGAGTGAAATATAAGCCCTTTTTCAAACTTTCTCCTCCTTTGGCAAACACAAAAATATGAGTGAAGATTATACCAAAGTGGAGAGCGATGCAGAGTACCGGCAAATACAATTGGAGTTGAGTGGAAGCGTCTTCTTTGCCGAATACTCTATTTCCCTTTCAATATCTATGACTAAGCATAAGATGACACTTGAAAACACATTAGTCATAGACATAAAAGAGATATGATCAAAGGTATATAAATGAGCTATGTGTGCAAAATATCAATCAAAATTCCTAGAATCAAGAATATTGAGCTCATTCCTAAGTTTGGTAAAAGTTTTCTCATCTAAAGGCTTGGTAAAGATATCGGCCAATTGATCTTTGGTGTTTATATAGGCTATCTCGATATCCCCCTTTTGTTGGTGATCTCTCAGAAAGTGATACCGAATGGCTATGTGCTTAGTGCGGCTGTGTTCAACGGGATTATCCGCCATGCGGATTGCACTCTCATTGTCACATAGGAGAGAGACTTTGCTAAACTTGTAGCCATAGTCCCTAAGGGTTTGCCTCATCCAAAGCAATTGCGCGCAACAATGGCCTGCGGCAATGTACTCGGCTTCGGCGGTAGAAAGAGCTACTGAGTTTTGTTTCTTTGAAGCCCAAGACACCAGGGATCTCCCTAGAAACTGACAAGTCCCTGATGTGCTCTTCCTATCAATCTTACACCCTGCCCAATCAGCATCAGAATATTCTAATAAATCAAATGAGGATCCCTTGGGGTACCAAAGACCAAACTTAGGTGTTTGAACTAAATATCTCAAGATTCGCTTCATGGCCCTAAGGTGAACTTCCTTAGGGTTGGCTTGGGACCTTGCACACATGCATACAGAAAGCATAATGTCCGGTCGAGATGCACATAAATAGAGTAAAGATCCTATCATCGACCGGTATACCTTTTGATCTACGGATTTACCTCCCGTGTCAAGGTCGAGATGCCCATTGGTTCCCATGGGTGTCTTGATGGGCTTGGCATCCTTCATTCCAAACTTGGTGAGTATATCTTGAATGTACTTTGTTTGGCTGATGAAGGTGCCCTCTCGGAGTTGCTTGACTTGAAATCCTAGAAAATACTTCAACTCCCCCATCATAGACATCTCGAATTTTTGAATCATGATCCTACTAAACTCTTCACAAATAGATTTGTTAGTAGACCCAAATATGATATCATCAACATAAATTTGGCATACAAACAAATCATTTTCAATGGTTTTAGTGAATAAAGTAGGATCAGCTTTACCGACTTTGAATCCATTAGTGATAAGAAAATCTCTTAGGCATTCATACCATGCTCTTGGGGATTACTTGAGCCCATAAAGCGCCTTAGAGAGTTTATAGACATGGTTAGGGTACTCACTATCTTCAAAGCCGGGAGGTTGCTCAACATAGACCTCTTCCTTGATAGGTCCATTGAGGAAGGCACTCTTCACGTCCATTTGGTAAAGCTTAAAGCCATGGTAAGTAGCATAGGCAAGTAATATTTGAATTGACTCAAGCCTAGCTACAGGTGCATAGGTTTCTCCAAAATCCAAACCTTCGACTTGTGAATATCCTTTGGCCACAAGTCGTGCCTTGTTCATTGTCACCACACCATGCTCATATTGTTTGTTGCGGAAGACCCACTTGGTTCCTACAACATTTTGATTAGGACGTGGAACTAAATGCCATACCTCATTCCTTGTGAAATTGTTGAGCTCCTCTTGCATCGCCAGCACCCAATCCGAATCTTGAAGTGCTTCCTCTACCCTGTGTGGCTCAATAGAGGAAACAAAAGAGTAGTGTTCACAAAAATGAGCAACACGAGATCGAGTAGTTACCCCCTTAGGAATGTCTCCTAGGATGGTGTTCACGGGGTGATCTCGTTGGATTGCTTGGTGGACTCTTGGGTGTGGCGGCCTTTGATCTTGTCCATCTTCCTTGTCTTGATCATGGGCATCTCCCCCTTGATCATTGCCCTCCTCTTGAGGTGGCTCATCTTCTTGATCTTCTCCTTCATCATCCTGAGCCTCATCCTCATCTTGAGTTGGTGGAGATGCTTGCGTGGAGGAAGATGGTTGATCTTGTGCTTGAATGGGCTCTTCGGATTCCTTAGGACACACATCCCCAATGGACATGTTCCTTAGCGCGACGCATGGAGCCTCTTCATCATCTAATTCATCAAGATCAACTTGCTCTACTTGAGAGCCGTTAGTCTCATCAAACACAATGTCACAAGAAACTTCAACTAGTCCAGTGGACTTGTTAAAGACTCTATATGCCCTTGTGTTTGAATCATAACCAAGTAAAAAGCCTTTTACAACCTTAGGAGCAAATTTTGACTTTCTACCTCTTTTAACAAGAATAAAGCATTTGCTACCAAAGACTCTAAAATATGAAACATTGGACTTTTTACCGGTGAGGAGTTCGTATGATGTCTTCTTGAGGATTCGGTGTAGATATAACCGGTTGATGGCGTAGCAAGCGGTGTTGACCGCCTCGGCTCAAAACCGATCCGAAGTCTTGTACTCATCAAGCATGGTCCTTGCCATGTCCAAAAGAGTTCTATTTTTCCTCTCCACTACAACATTTTGTTGTGGCGTGTAGGGAGAAGAGAACTCATGCTTGATGCCTTCCACCTCAAGAAAACCTTCTATTTGTGAGTTCTTGAACTCCTGTCCCGTTGTCGCTTCTTATTTTCTTGATCCTCAAGCCGAACTCATTTTGAGCTCGTCTCAAGAACCCTTTCAAAGTCTCTTGGGTTTGAGATTTTTCCTATAAAAAGAATACCCAAGTGAAGCGAGAATAATCATCCACAATAACTAGACAGTACTTACTCCCGCCGATGCTTATGTAAGCTATCAGGCCGAATAAATCCATGTGGAGTAGCTCCAGTGGCCTATCAGTCGTCATGATGTTCTTATGTGGATGATGAACACCAACTTGCTTCCCTGCTTGGCATGCGCTACAAATCCTGTCTTTCTCAAAATGAACATTTGTTAGTCCCAAAATGTGCTCTCCCTTTAAAAGCTTGTGAAGATTCTTCATCCCAACATGGGCTAGTCAGCAATGCCAGAGCCAACCCATGTTAGTCTTAGCAATTAAGCAAGTATCGAGTTCAGCTCTATTGAAATCAACTAAGTATAGCTAACCCTCTAATACTCCCTTAAAAGCCACTGAATCATCACTTCTTCTAAAGACAGTAACACCTGTATCTGTAAAAAGACAGTTGTAACCCATTTTGCATAATTGAGAAACAGAAAGCAAGTTGTAATCTAAAGAATCTACAAGAAAAAACATTGGAAATGGAGTGGTCAGGTGATATAGCAATTTTACCCAATCGTTTGACCAAACCTTGATTTCCATCCCCGAATGTGATAGCTCGTTGGGGATCTTGGTTTTTCTCATAGGAGGAGAACATCCTTTTCTCCCCGGTCATGTGGTTTGTGCACTCGCTGTCGATGATCCAACTTGAGCCCCCGGATGCATAAACCTATAAAACAAATTTAGTTCTTGATTTTAGGTACCCAAACAGTTTTGGGTCCTTTGACATTAGATACAAGAACTTTAGGTACCCAAACACAAGTCTTTGATCCCTTGTGTTTGCCCCCAACATATTTGGCAACTATCTTGCCTGATTTGTTAGTTAGCACATAGGAAGCATCAAAAGTCTTAAATAAAATATTAGGTTCATTTGATGCAATAGGAGTTTTCTTTTTAGGCAATTTAGCATGAGTGGATTGCCTAGAACTAGATGTCTCACTCTTATACATAAAGGCATGATGAGATCCAGAGTGAGACTTCCTAGAATGAATTCTCCTAATTTTGTGTTCGGGATAGCCGGCAGGGTACAAAATGTAACCCTCGTTATCCTGAACCATGGGAGCTTTGCCCTTTACAAAGTTAGACAATCTTTTAGGAGGGGCATTAAGCTTGACATTGTCTCCCTGTTGGAAGCCAATGCCATCCTTAATGCCAGGGCGTCTCCCACTATAGAGCATACTTCTAGCAAATTTAAATTTCTCATTTTCCAAGTCATGCTCATTGATTTTAGCAGTTAATGTAGCTATATGATCATTTTGTTGTTTAATTAAAGCAAGGTGATCATGAATAGCATCTACATTAACATCTCTACATCTAGTGCATATAGAAACATAATCAATGGTAGATGTAGAAGGTTTGCAATCACTTAATTCAACAATCTTAGCATGTAAAATGACATTCTCATCTCTAAGATTGGAAATGGAAATATTGCAAACATATAAGTCTTTAGCCTTAGTAATTAATTTTTCATTCTCATTCCTAAGGCTAGCAAGAGAGGCATTCAATTTATCAATCATAGCAATTAAACTAGCATTATCATTTCTAAGATTGACAATTGAATCATCACACATGTTTGACTTCTCAACCTTAGCAATCAAATTAGCATTCTCAATTCTAAGGTTGGAAATAGTGTCATGACAACTACTTAGCTCACTAGTTAATTTTTCATTTTTCTCTACCTCCTGAGCATAAGCATTTTTGGTCTTAACATGCTTTTATTTTCTTTGATAAGGAAGTCCTCTTGGTTATCCAAGAGTTCATCCTTCTCATGAATGGCACTAATCAATTCATTTAATTTCTCTTTTTGTTGCATGTTAATATTGGCAAAGAGAGTAAGCAAGTTATCCTCCTCATCACTAGAATTGTCCTCATCACTAGAGGTTGCATATTTAGTGGAGGATTTTGATTTTACCTTCTTCTTGCCGTCCTTCGCCATAAGACACTTGTGGCCGACGTTGGGGAAGAGAAGTCCCTTGTTGACGGTGATGTTAGCGGCGTCCTCCTCGTCGGAGGAGTCGGTGGAGCTGTCGTCGGAGTCCCACTCTCGGCAAACATGTGCATCGCCGCCCTTCTTCTTGTAATACTTCTTCTTTTCCTTCCTCCTTCCCCTCTTATCATTTTCCCTATCAGTATCACTAGATAATGGACATGTAGCGATAAAATGACCGGGCTTACCACATTTGTAGCAAACCTTCTTGGAACAGGGCTTGTAATCTTTCCCCTTCCTTTGCTTGAGGATTTGGCGGAAGCTCTTTGTGACACCCCAGTGTCACCTAGGGTTCTTCCCTAAGCTAACCCCAACCTATTATCACATGTAAATTTAGTAAAGGGTTGAACATCAAAAGAAAATTTAGAGCAAAGGTTTATAATGAATCTTCTTAAACTCTCCTTGATCTTGTCATGAACCTTGAGAGAGAAAGACTCTCAAACCCTAATAAATCCTAAGTAAGCCAAGTTAGGCATAAAGGGTAATTGGGAGAAGTCATGGGGGGGAATGCAAATTTTAGATATGACCAAATTACAAAGTTTTAGTTCATCAAATAACTAACAAATCATAGTAAGAGAGTTTGGCCATTTGTTTTTTTTTAATTCCCAAATCAGCCCTTGAACCATGAACCCTTGGAGAAATTCAGATTTCTGAATTTCTGAATTTCAGACCTCTTTCCAAGGATCAACTGCGTTCTCTGTTTTTCGAAACTCAAAACCAGGAGATCCAAATATCAAAGTTGTGCCAAATTCCCTTGAACACGCCCTGGAAAAGTTTGAACTCAAACCAAATTCATTTGACACGGTTTTGGTGCAGATTGACCTCGGGACCAGACATTCTGACACTGGCGCCTTGGTGACGCTACAACTCCCTGTGCCTAGCCTAAAACCGCACGACGTCCATACACAAAAGACAAAGCAAGGTCATGTGAACAAATCCTTCACAGCGATCTTGCCCAAATTCACGAAGATTTGCACCCAATCAGCGCTAGAACTTGGGCAGAGGCAACGGGCACACGTGTTCGACCGTGGCTGACACCTCCGGTTCATGCCCGTTTGCGCACCCACGCCTCCCAGTGCACGCCCGCGCCCGCTCGCCGGTCCACGGTCGCCCGTGCACCGCGCCGTGCCTATAAAGCCGCCCCAAGCCTCGGTCATTCATCCCCACGTGCTCTCAAGTCTTGCCCAAGTTAGAGATCGCCGGAAATTGCCCCGAGCACGCCGCGCCACCGCCCGCCAAGCTTTCAGAGCCTCGGCCGCCGTGGCTAGCTCTCTCCAGTCGCGTCCAAGTCACGCCAGCGCTTCGGTTAGCTTCTCCATTGGCCCGTGAAGCTTTCCAAGTCCTCGGACCCGACAGAACTTCACCGGAAGCCCGAGATCACCCTCGCCGGACTTCGGTCGCCCGCCCCCGCGCGTGGACCGAGCTCTCCGGTAAGCCATTGTCAAATTCCTTGCAACCATGTCTTCCCTAGCACCCAGTGAAGCTCTCTGACCTGTTCAATCGGTCAATTGTGCCCTGGATAGGCCGGACTCCTCGCCGCCAACGAGCTCCCCCGCCTGCGCACGCAGACCGGCCGACTCCGACCATCCTCGACGGCGACCCACACATAGCCGTGACCCTTAGGACCTCCCCTACACCCTCAACCATCTCACCGGAGCAGTCTCGCCGCCGGTAAGCCCCTCCGCCCTTTCTTTCGCCGCGGGTACTGTTTAAATTGGGGGAAGGACCTCGGGTTAGGATTAGAAGAATCCAGGGGGTTTTCTGAGATATCAGTGACTCAATTGAATAGTAGCCCAGGGACTAGTCTGTAAGGAAACTTGAAAACACCCGCCAGGGACCCAGTTGCAAAGTAGTTTTCCATTTAATCATTTCTGTTTAATCTTTTTAATAAACAGAGAACTTAGGAAATTCATAACTTAAGAAATACTTAACCAAAAATTGTCAAACCAATTTTGCTGGATTCTAAATATTATGGACTATCAATTAAAAATACTGAACCCTATGCTTTCTGTTCTAATTTTTAGAGTTTAAAATTAAATACAGAAACTGACCAAACCTTGTTTAATTAAGGAAAATTAGTTATGCTTCTGTGCTAAACCTAAGAAAATTTGTAGATGTTCAAACCCCATTTAAACACTGTTTAAAAATAATGAGAACCCCAGTATTGAAAAATTTAGTGGAGATATCTATTAAAAGCCATTTTTGCCCAAACCTTAGGAAAATCAGAAAGGCCTTAGAAATTAATGACCAATGGATGAAATTATTTTTCCTAGTTTGCTTATGTAACAAAGAACCTAGGAAAAATAAAGGAACCTCTAGTCCAGATCAGATTCAAAGTGAAATGTTTTATTTAGCATTGTTCCAACTAGAAATCAATTATTAGAACTATAAAACCAGACCCAAAATTGATAATAAAAATCCAGTGGACTTGTAACCACCAAAACCCCACTGCAAAAATAATAAACACCCAAGCCCATCATTTTAAGGTAAATAAAAATAATATGATAATGAGTCATATTCCAAATAAATCATGAGTAACCCAAAATAATGCAATAATGGGCAAATAAAATTTTGCTAGATCAATAATGAGATAGGCCACCAGAGAAAAATACAAACCCATTGAAAAGATGCAAAATAATACCTATTGTCAATATTTTAAAAAAGGCCATTTGATCCAATTGATGCATACCACCCCTTCCCTTAAGCAAAAAGATGCCAAACTTCAGAATGATTGCTCTAGCGCAAAGAAAAAGCTAGGAAAAATCAGAAATCTGTTGTTTGATATTTTTCAAATATAGTGGTAGTAGAAAGCACCCCTTTGGCCAGAAACTTTAGAAAATCCTAGTAAAATAACTAATAAGTAATAATGGCTAGAAATTTGTACTATTGAATGATAGTTGTAGTTCAAATCACCCCTTCTGCCCTAAAATTTGGCAATTTTGTCCAGAGAAAACTATTCACTTCTAGAACCTTAAATTTTGAGACAGAGAATCATACACCAGTAATAAGCCACTGTAATTTTTATAGAATTTTTGGAAATTTATTAAGGTGACTTGTAGTTCAAACCCACCCTAAAACCCTAAAGAAGATCAAGGGAAAAAGAGGAAAGATAAACCTCACTCCAATAAGTCCAACTTGAATTCTTGGCAATTCTCACTGAAGACCTTAAAATGAATTCAGTGGAACCCCAAAAATGAAGCTACCACTTAACTTAGCTAAGTTTGATCCAAATTACCAAGTATACCACCAAAAACCTCGTATAAGCAAGATTTAGCTCTATCTAACTCAAGTAGATCATACACCATTAAAAGTTTAAATTACTAAAGCACATATAATATCATGCATATATCTTACGCATTGCATTCATTAGATTGTAATCTCGCCGACGGAAAGTACGTGCTCATCCCCGAGCAAGGAACTGTCCAAGAGGAGGACCAGGAGCAAGCTCCCGAGGCTGCTATTGAGGATCTTCTCACAGCCCCAGCTATTAAAGGCAAGCCCCGGTTTATATGCATAACCGTATTATTATATGCTACTTTACTACACTTAATGTTTGTAGGGTTGTAATGTGCACTTAAGTGTACGAGTTGCTTGAAACCTCTAGTTGCATGAACTTAGGATTCCTTTTTGAGATGAATACTAGTATGCTAGGTCGAGTAGCTGCTTTGCTAATCAGGATCTCGGTAGAAGTCGAGTGATTTTTCTAGCACTCGCGCGAGGTCAGGAATTGATTGTATTCATCTTGATAACGGAATCTATGTTAGTCTATGGACTTGGATCCAGGGAGGATGCCTTGACCATGAGACGGGAAAAAGGAATTAAGGATTAATGTGTGGATACCTGAGTCAAGCTTTTGAACATACTAAGCACATGTCAGGAAATATGGTAACCGATAAACCTAGTACCTGAGTGAAGCTGGGCGCGGACTTTATCCCTCACGCGACCTGAGACTGGGTCTCCCATGCTAGCTATGGTGGGTACAAGTGCGGTCACTACACGGTAGCAGCCGGGGTCAGTGGAGCATTGTATGCCAAGGCGGTGAGGCCTGGACGCGAACGGGGAATCGATGGGGACGGTTGACATGTGTGGGGATGGAGTGCCCTGACATGTCGTGTGTTTATGTTTACCTTGCAAGGATAAAACTCAATTCGAATCGTCTGCTTCTCGCAGCTAATGAGACTGCTTGACCTCTTGTACTACATCGAGTAAGAAGTGAAATGAGGTTACATGAGACAATTTGTTGATTGAACTAAATGCTTATTACCATGTATGCTTAGAAGGAGCAAACATAGCTAAAATAATAATACTAGAATTTGAAAAGCTAAGAATTGATTTTAGAAACAGCTAGTGCTCTTGGCAAACCAAACCCCTCAGCCAAACAGCTGCATAGTCTAGAGGTAGAGGAGTAGATTCCTCACACCGGATAAGTCTAGCTGAGTATTAGTATACTCAGCCTTACTTGTGGCATAATTTTTGCAGGTACGATTCAGGATATGGTTGATGGTGTGACTTGGCCTATCACCCTGCCACCGGGTTGGATGGTCGAGTGGGATGTTGCTCCGGCAGGAGAGGAGCACGAGGAGTAGTGGGCTAGGCCTTGCCCAATTCCTCGATACCGACGACATCGATTATCCGCTGCATTTTATTTCATGAACTCTTATTTGTTATTCGAAAAACTCCGATCTATGTAATAATTCAGTACTTAATTTGAGGTTTCCTGTTTTATTGTATTTCTTCTGTGGCTCACCTTCGAGTGAGATTGTGGAATTTGATCCTGGTTAAGTGGCTCTATCAGACTAGATCTGAGGGACTGATGGGTTATTCCGATTTAAGTGTGTTGTGGCCCCTAGGGCATGACTTAGGCACTTAAGCTAGGAATAATTCGGGTGGTTCTATCACAGCTAGTATCGGAGCAAATTCCACCATAGAGAAGGTCAATAAACCATGAATACCATTTTCAAATCTAAAACTTGCCTAGAAACTGCTACGAATCGTCAGGACTAGACCGCTAGACCTAGGACGAAAGGCCTTAGGCATAGAGGGAGAAATAGGTGGCTAATTAAGTAGGCCCCGTGGGCCAGTACTTAGACATTTTAAGGATGCCCTAAGAGCACCCTATTATTTGGAGAGGAGACGTTACTTCCAGCATGCATGCATTATAAACACAAAAGGGAATTTAAACTTGAGCTAACCCACTTCCTTTAAAAACCATCTGGGCTCTTTCTTTTTTTCTTCCTTTCTTCCTTCCACCATAATCTTTAGCTTTGATACCCTTCCGCAGATGAATTCACCCACCCCCGCCAGTGGAGGAGACACTCATTTCAGTTCTGACTTCCTTTCTCACGATGGCTTTCCTTCCATCTTGTGGGAAGTGCTTAACTCCGCCGGCTACCCTACGCCCCCTTTGTACACAGTGCAGCTGTATGAGGAGCATCAGATACCTCGTTGTCGGGTCTGGCTGACTTTGGAGGCTCATCCCCTTCAGCCGGGTTGGCGTTCTGTTGATTCCGAGACGGTTGGATTCAAGACGGATGACACCACTGAAGCGGCAGCCATGAAGACTCTGACGACTTTCTGTGGCTACCATCCCCTGGAGATGGTGATGCACCCCTTGGGACTCTTCCTTGCTGAGAAAAAGGATGACCCCATGTGGTGTAACCGCGTGAGCCATGTGAAAGATGTGTGGGCAATGTATCCTGACTTGGTTGGGAGGGTGACTGTTCAGTGCATGAGTGTGCTGTACCGCCTTCAGGCCCTGCAAAGTGATGCTATGGCACACCTTGCTAACATCGCTCAAACCACCAAGCTCACTCTCGACAGTTGAGAAGATTTTGTGGTCGATTTATCCTCCAAGTTGGTGGAGAAGGATCTGCAGATGGAAAGGCTGAGCCAGCGCATTACCACCTTGGAGCAGCAGGTGGAGATCCAAGACAACACTATTGATGTCTTGGAGAACTAGCTCCACGATGTGCAGAGGGAACTCGAAGAAGCGAATGACCACCTAGACATGCCCCACTTGGAGATGGAGGCCAATGAAGCCGGAAGCGAGGGAGAAGAGGCTCCCGAGGAGCTAGGACCAGCCCCTGGTGCCAATGGGACTACCTCCGCGATGCCTCCCTCACCCGTATCCAGTGTCTCTTCCACCGCTCAGGGTTGATCAGTCACTTCGACGCTTTTAGGCGGATAGAAACCTAAGCGAGCTTAGTTAATGTCAGATTTTGGACTAGGCTTACGAGTACTTTCCCCTGATTGATGTAACCCTGTGAACTTTCGAAATCTGTGGGATGTTTGTAACCATGTTATCTTCATTTCGAACCTAATATTATGATTATGGCATTTTTCCTTCCATATGAGATAATATCTTGTCGTTCGAAATTGTGAGTTGGGATAACAATGGCGACAATCTCTGTTTTCAGATGGCAGCTAGGCAGCGTCGCGGGCATAACGAGCAGGTTCCCCTGCCACCTCCTCTAGCTCCCACAGTGCAGGAGCTGATGGCCCAGCAGAATGAGATTTTGTGATAGCTCTTGCAGCGCCAGCCCCACCCTCAGCAGCATGGTGGAGGCCAGCATCAGCGACCTCCGACAGCGGCAACCTACCAGGAGTTCCTGAGCACACAGCCACCCTTGTTCACCAAGGCAGAGGATCCATTGGACGCCGACGTATGGCTCCGCGTCGTTGAGTCCAAGTTTCTCATCCTCACGGGAGACT
Organism: Zea luxurians; assembly: GCA_029449295.1. Lineage (NCBI taxonomy): Eukaryota > Viridiplantae > Streptophyta > Magnoliopsida > Poales > Poaceae > Zea > Zea luxurians. Next base: position 19,095,475 of record JAOPSE010000003.1, read on the forward strand.
GCCCTGATGAAGCCAAGGCTCGCTTCGCCGCGCAGCAGCTTCGCGGCCCTGCTCGAACTTGGTGGGACCACTTCCGTGCTATGCTCCTCGCTGATCGTGAAGTGTCTTGGGAGGAATTCAAGACTGCTTTCAGAGGGCACCACATCCTAGCTGGCATTCTTGATCGCAAGCTGAATGAGTTTTTGGCACTTAACCAAGGAACCCGCACGGTATTGCAGTACGCAGAGGCCTTCAACGACCTATGCCAGTATGCAAGTTACCATGCTGATTCTGATGAGAAGAAGAGAGACCCCTTCCGCAGGGGTCTTAACACCAAGCTGCGGGAACGACTCAACACTGTCCGGGCTGATAGCTTCAATGAGTTGGTCAACCTGGCCATCTCCCAGGAGGACTGTATTGTAGCCCACCTGGCAGAGAAGAAGAGAAAGGCACCAATGGCAGCACCATCCCCTCAGGCCCAGAGGTTCATGATTGTTTCTCACAATCAGAGCAGGGGTTTCCAGCAGCAGGCAGCAGCCGGCACCCAACCGCTTTCTAGCTCCCGCTCCAAGGAACAATCAGCCTCTGCAGCAGCAGTAGTTCCGCCAGGGCAATGGGAACAAATGTTTCACTTGTGGCAATGTGGGCCACTATGCCAAGAATTGCCCCAGGAACCAGCAAAGGCAGATGTCAGCACCAAGTCAAGACAAGGGAAGAAAGCAGAAGGTACAAGTCAGGCAAGGGAAGCTCAACTTCACTACTCTGGAGGAAGTACCTGAGGGAGCTCCCATCATGACCGGTATCTTTCTAGTTTATAATCAACCTGCTTTAATTCTGTTTGATTCTGGTGCATCTCATAGTTTCATTAGCCAAAAGTTCAATGCTAAATGTGAACTGCCATTCTCTCACTCAAAAGGGTCATTTATGATAGTCGCACCTGGGGGTAAAATTTCAACTAATCAATTAAACCAAAGTGTGCCTATTCAACTCGGAAGCCACATTGTCAAAACCACCCTTCTTGTTTTGGGTTTGGAAAATGTGGACATTATTCTGGGAGCTAATTGGATGACCTGCACCAAGTTGTGCTTGATGTAGCCAGCCGTATCGTGGAAATCAATTCTCCGTTCTGTGGGAACTTCACCTTGATTCTGCCCAGTCAGGATTCTCCGTTCTGTGGGAACTTCTCTATGACGGAGTTACCTCTGAAGAAGATCCCAGTGGTCTGTGAGTATGCCGATGTCTTTCCTGATGAATTGCCAGGAAATGCCACCCGACCGAGATATTGAATTTGCCATCGAGTTGCAACCGGGAATGGCACCAATTTCCAAGAGGCCTTACCGAATGCCACCCACTGAGTTGGCAGAATTGAAGAAGCAATTGCAGGAGTTGCTGGATAAGGGATTTATTCGCCCAAGTACTTCGCCTTGGGGATGTCCAACACTGTTTGTGAAGAAGAAGGATGAAAGCTTGAGGCTGTGTATAGATTACCACCCTCTTAATGCGGTAACTATCAAGAACAAGTATCCTTTGCCTCGTATTGATGTCCTTTTTGACCAGTTGGTCGGGGCTAAGGTGTTTTCCAAAATAGACCTTCGCTCCAGCTACCATCAGATCAAGATACGAGCAAGCTATATTCCGAAGACGGCATTCTCAACCAGATATGGGCTATATGAATTCTTAGTGATGTCTTTCGGGCTGACTAATGCACCAGCATATTTCATGTATCTGATGAATTCTGTTTTCATGCTTGAATTGGACAGATTCGTAGTGGTGTTCATCGATGATATCTTGGTGTACTCTAAGAACGAAGAAGAACATGCCGGGCATTTGCATGTAGTGCTTCAACGTCTGCGAGAGCACCACCTTTATGCCAAGTTGTCAAAGTGTGATTTTTGGCTAAAGGAAATCAAATTCTTGGGTCGCACTATCTCTCAGGCAGGAATAGCTGTTGATCCTGATAAGGTGCAAGAGGTGATGAACTGGAAGCCACCAACGACTGTCCGTCAGATTTAGAGTTTTCTGGGATTAGCTGGTTATTACCGAAGATTTATTCTGGATTTCTCTCAAATTGCGAAGCCTATAACTGAGCTGCTGAAGAAAGAAGCCAAGTTTGTTTAGAGTCAGAGGTGCGAAGATGCCTTCCATGCATTAAGGAAGCATCTGACCACAGCACCAGTATTAGCGCAACCCGACAACAGCAAGCCTTTTGATGTGTATTGTGATGCCTCTGGCACTGGACTAGGTTGTGTCTTAATGCAAGACAACCAAGTCATTGCTTACGCCTCAAGAGCACTCAGGCCTCATGAGCAAAATTATCCCACTCATGACCTCGAGTTGGCAGCAGTGGTTCATGCATTAAAAATGTGGAGGCACTATTTAATGGGAACCCACTGCAACATCTTCACCGATCATAAGAGCCTTAAGTACATCTTTACTCAGGCTGATCTCAACATGAGGCAGAGAAGATGGCTAGAGCTGATCAAGGATTACGACCTGGAGGTACATTATCACCCAGGGAAAGCCAATGTGGTAGCAGATGCCTTGAGTCGGAAGTTGCAATGCAATTATATTCTGATGGATTCTCGCATCAACACCTTGTGTGATGAGTTGAGCAAGATGCAAATTGAAGTGATTCCTTCTGGTGCTTTGTCTCACATTTCTGTCGAGCCAGCCTTGCAAGACCAGATCATCATGGCCCAGCTCAGTGACAAGGGAGTGCAGATTATCAAGGAGAATCTCCATCAGAAGGTTGAGAAGTATAAATGTTTCCGCCAAGACGAAAAGGGTGTATTATGGTTCAAAGGCAGATTGGTGATTCCTAAAAACAAGGACCTCAAGAAGAAAATCTTGGACGAGGCTCATCTCTCCAAATTCTCTATGCATCCGGGAAGCACCAAAATGTACCATGATCTGAAGCCTTTGTATTGGTGGACCAGAATGAAGAGGGAAATATCCCAGTATGTATCGGAATGTGACACCTGTCAGAGGATAAAGGCAAGCCACTTGAAATCAGCTGGAGCTTTGCAACCCCTATCTATACCTTCGTGGAAATGGGATGACATCACCATGGATTTCATCGTGGGTCTGCCCAACACCTCTCGACATCATGATTCGATTTGGGTTATTATGGACCGACTGATGAAAGTGGCACATTTTCTCCCTGTGCACACCACTGATAAGGCTCAAAAGTATGCAGAGTTGTACATTGACCGGATCGTGTGTTTGCACGGATTACCTCGGACCATTGTTTCTGACCGAGGAGCCCAATTTGTTGCCAGATTTTGGGAACAACTGCAGGAGTCTTTGGGAACTAAGCTAATCAGAAGTTCAGCTTACCACCCATAGACTGATGGTCAGACTGAAAGGGTAAACCAAATTCTGGAGGATATGCTGAGAGCTTGTGCAATCGATTGTGGCAAAAACTAGGATAAGCACCTCTCCTTGGCAGAGTTTGCTTATAACAACAGTTATCAATCTAGCCTAAGGATGGCACCTTTTGAAGCCCTCTATGGAAGAAGGTGTAGGACACCACTCAATTGGTCTCAGCCTGGAGAAAGAGAAGTTTTCGGACCTGACTTAGTGACTGAAGCCGAAAGGAAGGTCAAACTAATCAGGAAAAATCTAGAAGCTGCTTAGGCCAGGCAGAAGAGTTACCATGATAAAAGAAGGAAACCTCTCCAGTTCAAGGTGGGAGATTTTGTGTACCTCAAGGTATCACCCACCAAGGGAGTGTAGAGGTTTGGAATCAAAGGCAAGCTAGCCCCTTGTTACGTTGGACCTTATGAGATCATAGAAGCCTGTGGACCCGTGGCATATAAACTGAAGTTACCTTCAAAAATGTCTGCCATTCACAGTGTGTTCCATGTATCTCAGCTGAAGAAGTGTGTTCGATTGCCGACCGAGATCATAGCAGACCCAGAATTGGAGATAGAGCCAGATCTATCGTACCAAGAGTACCCTTCCAAGATTCTGGATTGCAAAGAAAGATCAACTCGGGCTAAATCGATCAAGATGTATAAGGTCCAATGGAGTAGTCACTCAGAGGAAGAGGCTACTTGGGAGACTGAGGAATTCTTGCGATCCAACTTCCCCGATTGCCTACCTAAGGAAATTGGTACGTAATCACACCCAACCCCTCCTCCTGCCCTTCGAATCTAAAATTCAGAAATATGATCTTAAATCAAAATGAAGTAATCATGGAACAAAAATTAAAAAGGACTTCCTTCTGAAGTTGCAAAGAGAATGACATTCGAAGAGCAAATTGCCCTAATAATAAGAGCACCCACTTCCTATAAGTCTCACCCTTCGCTTCACCCCGGGAGGACTCTGACCCGAATCTTGGGACGAGATTCCTTTAAGGGGGGAAGGCTGTCACACCCCAGTGTCACCTAGGGTTCTTCCCTAAGCTAACCCCAACCTATTATCACATGTAAATTTAGTAAAGGGTTGAACATCAAAAGAAAATTTAGAGCATAGGTTTATAATGAATCTTCTTAAACTCTCCTTGATCTTGTCATGAACCTTGAGAGAGGAAGACTCTCAAACCCTAATAAATCCTAAGTAAGCCAAGTTAGGCATAAAGGGTAATTGGGAGAAGTCATGGGGGGAAAATGCAAATTTTAGATATGACCAAATTACAAAGTTTTAGTTCATCAAATAACTAACAAATCATATTAAGAGAGTTTGGCCATTTGTTTTTTTTTAAAATTCCCAAATCAGCCCTTGAACCATGAACCCTTGGAGAAATTCAGATTTCTGAATTTCTGAATTTCAGACCTCTTTCCAAGGATCAACTACGTTCTCTGTTTTTCGAAACTCAAAACCAGGAGATCCAAATATCAAAGTTGTGCCAAATTCCCTTGAACACGCCCTGGAAAAGTTTGAACTCAAACCAAATTCATTTGACAAGGTTTTGGCGCAGATTGACCTCAGGACCAGACATTCTGACACTGGCACCTTGGTGACGCTAAAACTCCCTGTCCCTAGCCTAAAACCACGCGACGTCCATACACAAAAGACAAAGCAAGGTCAGGTGAACAAATCCTTCACAGCGATCTTGCCCAAATTCGTGAAGATTTGCACCCAATCAGCGCTAGAACTTGGGCAGAGGCAACGGGCACACGTGTTCGACCGTGGCTGACACCTCCGGTTCACGCCCGTTCGCGCACCCGCGCCTCCCAGTGCACGCCCGCACGCGCTCGCCGGTCCACAGCCACCCGTGCACCGCGCCGTGCCTATAAAGCCGCCCCAAGCCTTGGCCATTCATCCCCGCGTGCTCTCAAGTCTTGCCCAAGTCAGAGATCGCTGGAAATTGCCCCGAGCACGCCGCGCCACCGCCCGCCAAGCTTTCAGAGCCTCGGCGCCGTGGCCAGCTCTCTCCAGTCGCGTCCAAGTCACGCCAGCGCTTCACTTAGCTTCGCCATTGGCCCATGAAGCTTTCCAAGTCCTCGGACCCGGCAGAACTTCACTGGAAGCCCGAGATCACCCTCGCCGGACTTTGGTCGCCCGCCCCCGCGCGTGGACCGAGCTCTCTGGTAAGCCATTGTCAAATTCCTTGCAACCATGTCTTCTCTAGCACCCAGTGAAGCTCTCTGACCCGTTCAATCAGTCAATTGTGCCCTGGATAGGTCGGACTCCTCGCCGCTGACGAGCTCTCCCGCCTGCGCACGCGGACCAGCCGACTCCGACCATCCCCGACGGCGACTCGCACATAGTCGTGACCCTCAGGACCTCTCCTACACCCTCGACCACCTCACCGGAGCAGTCTCGCCGCCGGTAAGCCCCTCCGCCCTTTCTTCCGCCGTGGGTACTGTTTAAGTTGGGGGAAGGACCTCGGGTTAGGATTAGAAGAATCCAGGGGGTTTTCTGAGATATCAGTGACTCAATTGAATAGTAGCCCAGGGACTAGTCTGTAAGGAAACTTGAAAACACCCACTAGGGACCCAGTTGCAAAGTAGTTTTCCATTTAATCATTTCTGTTTAATCTTTTTAATAAACAGAGAACTTAGGAAATTCATAACTTAAGAAATACTTGACCAAAAATTGTCAAACCAATTTTGCTGGATTCTAAATATTATGGACTATGAAATAAAAATATTGAACCCTATGCTTTCTGTTCTAATTTTTAGAGTTTAAAATTAAATACAGAAACTGACCAAACCTTGTTTAATTAAGGAAAATTAGTTATGCTTCTGTGCTGAACCTAAGAAAATTTGTAGATGTTCAAACCCCATTTAAACACTATTTAAAAATAATGAGAACCCCAGTATTGAAAAATTTAGTGGAGATATCTATTAAAAGCCATTTTTGCCCAAACCTTAGGAAAATCAGAAAGGCCTTAGAAATTAATGACTAGTGAATGAAATTATTTTTCCTAGTTTGCTTAAGTAACAAAAAACCTAGGAAAAATAAAGGAACCTCTAGTCCAGATCAGATTCAAAGTGAAATGTTTTATTTAGCATTGTTCCAACTAGAAATCAATTGTTAGAATTATAAAACCAGACCCAAAATTGATAATAAAAATCCAGTGGACTTGTAACCACCAAAACCCCACTGCAAAAATAATGAACACCCAAGCCCATCATTTTATGTAAGGCAAATAAAAATAATATGATAATGAGTCATATTCCAAATAAATCATGAGTAACCCAAAATAATGCAATATTGGGCAAATAAAATTTTGCTAGATCAATAATGAGATAGGCCACCAGAGAAAAATACAAACCCATTGAAAAGATGCAAAATAATACCTATTGTCAATATTTTAAAAAAAAGCCATTTAATCCAATTGATGCACACCACCCCTTCCCTTAAGCAAAAAGATGCCAAACTTCAGAATGATTGCTCTTGCGCGAAGAAGAAGCTAGGAAAAATCAGAAATCTGTTGTTTGATATTTTTCAAATATAGTGGTAGTAGAAAGCACCCCTTGGCCAGAAACTTTAGAAAATCCTAGTAAAATAACTAATAAGTATTAATGGCTAGAAATTTGTACTAAGTCATGTTATAGCATCTAAATGCCAGCAAAAATAAGTCCTAGAGAATTATCTACTATTGAATGATAGTTGTAGATCAAATCACCCCTTCTGCCCTAAAATTTGGCAATTTTGTCTAGAGAAAACTATTCACTTCTAGAACCTTAAATTTTGAGACAGAGAATCATACACCAGTAATTAGCCACTGTAATTTTTTACAGAATTTTTGGAAATTTATTAAGGTGACTTGTAGTTCAAACCCACCCTAAAACCCTAAAGAAGATCAAGGGAAAAAGAGGAAAGATAAACCTCACTCCAATAAGTCCAACTTGAATTCTTGGCAATTCTCATTGAAGACCTTAAAATGAATTCAGTGGAACCCCAAAATTGAAGCTACCACTTAACTTAGCTAAGTTTGATCCAAATTACCAAGTATACCACCAAAAACCTCGTATAAGCAAGATTTAGCTCTATCTAACTCAAGTAGATCATACACCATCAAAAGTTTAAATTACTAAAACACATATCATATCATGCATATATCTTACGCATTGCATTCATTAGATTGTAATCTCGCCGACGGAAAGTATGTGCTCATCCCCGAGCAAGGAACTGTCCAAGAGGAGGACCAGGAGCAAGCTCCCGAGGCTACTATCGAGGATCTCCCCGCAGCCCCAGCTATTGAAGGCAAGCCCCGATTTATATGCATAATCGTATTATTATATGCTACTTTACTACACTTAATGTTTGTAGGGTTGTAATGTGCACTTAAGTGTAGGAGTTGCTTGAAACCTCTAGTTGCATGAACTTAGGATTCCTTTTTGAGATGAATACTAGTATGCTAGGTCGAGTAGCTGCTTTGCTAATCAGGATCTCGGTAGAAGTCGAGTGATTTTTCTAGCACTCGCGCGAGGTCAGGAATTGATTGTATTCATCTTGATAATGGGATCTATGTTAGTCTATGGACTTGGATCCAAGGAGGATGCCTTGACCATGAGATGGGAAAAAGGAATTAAGGATTAATGTGTGGATACCTGAGTCAAGCTTTTGAACGTACTAAGCACATGTCAGGGAAATATGGTAACCGGTAAACCTAGTACCTGTGTGAAGCCAGGCGTGGACTTTATCCCTCACGCGACCTGAGACTGGGTCTCCCATGCTAGCTATGGTGGGTACAAGTGCGGTCACTGCACGGTGGCAGCCGGGGTCAGTGGAGCATTGTATGCCAAGGCGGTGAGGCCTAGACGCGAACGGGGAATCGATGGGGACGGTTGACATGTGAGGGGACGGAGTGCCCTGACATGTCGTGTGTTTAGGTTTACCTTGCAAGGATAAAACTCGATTCGAATCGTCTGCTTCTCGTAGCTAATGAGACTGCTAGACCCCTTGTACTACATCGAGTAAGAAGTGAAATGAGGTTACATGAGACAATTTGTTGATTGAACTAAATGCTTGTTACCATGTATGCTTAGAAGGAGCAAACATAGCTAAAATAATAATACTAGAATTTGAAAAGCTAAGAATTGATTTTAGAAATAGCTAGTGCTCTTGGCAAACCAAACCCCTCAGCCAAACAGCTGCATAGTCTAGAGGTAGAGGAGTAGATTCGTCACACCGGGTAAGTCTAGCTGAGTATTAGTATACTCAGCCTTGCTTGTGGCATAATTTTTGCAGGTACGATTCAGGATATGGTTGATGGTGTGACTTGGCCTACCACCCTGCCACCGGGTTGGACGGTCGAGTGGGATGTTGCTCCGGCAGGAGAGGAGCACGAGGAGTAGTGGGCTAGGCCTTGCCCAATTCCACGATACCGACGACATCGATTATTCGCTGCATTTTATTTCGTGAACTCTTATTTGCTATTCGAAAAACTCTGATCTATGTAATAATTCAGTACTTAATTTGAGGTTTCCTATTTTATTGTATTTCTTCTGTGACTTACCTTCAAGTGAGATTGTGGAATTTGATCCTGGTTAAGTGGCTCTATCAGACTAGATCTGAGGGACTGACAGATTATTCTGATTTAAGTGTGTTGTGGCCCCTGGGGCGTGACTTAGGCACTTAAGCTGGAATAATTCGGGTGGTTCCGCCACACTCTTGATGATGAGTGCCATTTCCTCATCGTCAAGCTTGGAGGCATCGATGGGGACCCTACTTGGTGTAGAGTCTTCTTTCTTCTCCTCCGTTGCCTTGAATGCAACGGGTTGTGCTTCGGGTACGGAGGAGGAGGCGCCTTGCTCAATGATCTTCTTGAAGCCTTTTATCATCAATTCAAAGCTCACGAATTTGCCTATCACTTCCTAGGGAGACATTAGTTTATATCTTGGATCACCACGAATTAATTGAACTTGAGTGGGGTTAAGAAATACGAGTGATCTAAGAATAACCTTGACCATTTCATTGTCATCCCACTTGGTGCTCCCGAGGTTGCGCACTTGGTTCACCAAGGTTTTTAGCCGGTTGTACATGGATTGCGGGTCTTCTCCTTGGTTGAGCATGAAGCGACCGAGCTCCCAATCGATCGTTTCCCCCTTGGTGATCTTTATCACCTCGTCTCCTTCGTGCGCTGTTTTGAGTACGTCCCAAATCTCCTTGGCGCTCTTCAATCCTTGCACCTTGTTATACTCCTCTCGACTTAGAGAGGCGAGGAGTATTGTGGTGGCTTGTGAGTTGAAGTGCCGGATTTGGGCAACTTCGTCCGAATCGTAGTCCTCATCCCCTACGGATGGTACCTATACACCAAACTCAACAACATCCCATTTACTAGTGTGGAGTGAGGTTAGGTGATGCCTCATTTTATCACTCCACATGTTATAATCTTCACCGTCAAAAACCGGTGGTTTGTCTAATGGGACGGAAAGTAATGGAGTACGTTTAGAAATGCGAGGGTAGTGTAGGGAGATCTTACTAAACTTCTTGCGCTCATGGCGCTTAGAAGTTATGGATGGCGCGTTGGAGCCGGAGGTGGATGGCGACGAAGAGTCGGTCTCGTAGTAGACCACCTTCTTCATCTTCTTTTTCTTCTCGCCACTTCGATGCGACTTGTGAGGAGGTGATTCCTCCTTCTTCTTATTGCGGGACTCTCCCGATGGAGCCTTCCCATGGCTTGTGGTGTCCTTCTCGCCAGTCACCATCTCCTTCTTGGCGTGTTCTCCCAACATCACTTCGAGCGGTTAGGCTCTAATGAAGCACCGGGCTCTGATACCAATTGAAAGTCGCCTAGAGTGGGGTGAATAGGCGGAATCTGAAAATTACAAACTTAAGCACAACTACAAGTCGGGGTTAGCGTTAGAAATATAAACGAGTCCGAAAGAGAGGGCGAAAACAAATCACAAGCAAATGAAGAGTGAGACGCGGTGATTTGTTTTACTGAGGTTCGGTTCTTGCAAACCTACTCCCCGTTGAGGTGGTCACAAAGACCGGGTCTCTTTCAGCCCTTTCCCTCTCTCAAACGGTCACTTAAACCGAGTGAGCTTCTCTTCTCAATCAAATGGGACACTAAGTCCACTACAAGGACCACCACACGATTGGTGTCTCTTGTTTTGATTACAAGTGTTATGGAAACAAGAATGAGGAAGAAGAAAAGCAATCCAAGTGCAAGACCTCAAAAGAACACAAAAGTCTCTCTCTCTAGTCACTAATTTGTTTGGAGTGATTCCGGACTTGGGAGAGGATTTGATCTCTTTGTTTGTGTCTTGTAATGAATGCTATAGCTCTTGTATGAGGTTTGAAGGCTGAAAACTTGGATGCATTGAAGTGTGGTGGTTGGGGGGTATTTATAGCCCCAACCACCAAAAGAACCGTTGATGAGGGCTTCTGTCGTATGGTGCACCGGGCAGTCCGGTGCGCCACCGAACACTGTCCGGTGCGCCAGCCACGTCATCACACCGTTGGGTTCCGACCGTTGGAGCTCTGACAATTGGGGCCACCGGACAGTCCGGTGGTGCACCGGACAGGTCCTGTAGACTGTCCGGTGCGTCTTCTGGCGCGTACTCTGACCTCTGCGCACGCAGGCGTGCACTGTAGCGCATTTAATGCCTTCTGCAGACGACCGTTGGCGCGAAGTAGCCGTTGCTCCGCTGGCACACCGGATAGTCCGGTGTTGCACCGGACAGTCCAGTGAATTATAGCGGAGTGGCCTCCCAAATTCCCGAAGCTGGCAAGTTTGAGAGAATCCTCCCTGGTGCACCGGACACTGTCCGGTGGTGCACCGGACACTGTCCGGTGGCACAGCGGACAGTCCGGTGCGCCAGACCAGGGCTGCCTTCGGTTTAACTTTGCTCTTTTTATTTGAACCTTTTTTGGACTTTATATTGGTTTGTGTTGAACATTTGGCACCTGTAGAACTCATAATCTAGAGCAAACTAGTTAGTCCAATAATTTGTGTTGGGCAATTCAACCACCAAAATTCGTATTGGAAAAGGTTTGACCCTATTTCCCTTTCACTGCCAACACTAACGGGACTGTCTTCTATTGCAGCTTCTACTCCTTCAGCATCAGGTCCTTCTACATCAATATTTTGTCCCGGTGTGCAGGAAGTTGATCCATCCATAGTTGTATGCTCAAACATTATCTCAAGCTTATCAAGGTTCTCTGGTGGTCCATATTTTAACTTCCTCCATTCAGCATGCCCCTAAACACAAATAAACAAAATGGTAAATAAATTGAAAACAAAACATGCATAAACAAAACATGTAAACCAAGTAATATACCTTGGTGTTGTCTTTCCAGAATTTATTACTTGCCACCATAGTTCTATTAGCATGTCCTAGACCAGTTTGTTTGTTCAACCACAACCAAAATGTGTATAACCATTTCAAACCTTCCCATCTGTTCTTTAACTGTGTCTTAGAGTTTCGTAGTCCTCTAGTCACTTCAAACTTTTCAGCTATGTTCTTGTAACCTCTACTAGTCATATAGTTGTTGCTTCGATTGCCAGCCATGATTTTCTCAACACAAAGTGTACATAACACAACATTGTTTTCATTGTTTGTCCATTCCGCCTTGTCATATGATGTATCATTGGTCTAACACAGAATAAATTACAGATGCATTTTAATTACCAAATAAAATATGACATGCAACAACTATTGAATGTAAAAAGAACATGTAACAAAGAAATATAACAACAGAGCAAATGCACAATATCCTCACCGAAGCATCTTGGTCATTGAATTCATCACCCTCAGTGTCGTCGTCCACAGACTAGACAGCAGCACCACGATCTCCAATTGTGCGAGGTGCACGATATGGCATTATTGAAGGGGGGGGCTGGAGGATGACCACGTGCACGCCGACCACCATGACCACCACGACTACCACAGGCACCTCCCAAGACTATCAGAAACTCTCATAGATGCATCCTCCAAGCCTTACACATTGGCACAAGTACGACCATGACCACCACCACTGATGTTGCAATGTTGAGCAACATGGCTAACAAAATGAGCAACACCATGGCCACCACCTTGGATGTTGAGTTCGTGAACACCACGGCTACCACCATGGCTGACTGCATCACGCACAACATTGTATTCAACGCCGTGGGGGTGGATCGGTGATGACCCCAACATACCAATGAAGGAGACATTGGTGTTGAGGTCTAACACTTGGGAGTTGAGGTCGAGGTCGTCAAATCAATCCGAGACATGACAACGTCCACCAGTAAATTGGTTGAAGGATGAGGGTGTACTATGTGCACCAAAAAGATTGCGAGCTTTATTTGTCAAACTTGAGAAATTCCAAGGAAAACTGGTCTCTTCATCCTCAAAACATGGATTCGTGTCTTCAGCGTGCTGGCGGCAAAACAACTTTAGATCCTTGGCATGGCACAGACCTAGGAAACCACCAACGAATAGGGGCTACTACAACAACAAAGAGGGCCTTAGAGCAATGAACAAGGCTATAGCAGCAACAAAGGGGACCAGCAATGAACATGGCCAGAATGCGGACCTTGGGACGCAATAGGTTGGAGGCAAGGGCATAGACCTTTGCGGATGTTGCAGGGGCGACGACGACCTTGGGGGCGGTGACAACCTTGGGGCGGCGATGATGGCGCACACGTTAGTTGCGCACAACTAAGCTTGGGGACGACGGTGCACCTGGGTCAGCTAGCTAAGCTTGGGGACGGCGGCGCACTTGGGCCGGTCGATGGGGTAGCTCAGGGTTAGGGGCGGCGACGCGACATGTTGAGGTGACGACGTGGCACAGGGAAGTGCGCCCATGCAAACATGGCACATGGATGTGTCATAATGAGAGAGTGACTGGAAGTTTAAATTTGGTGAAGTAACCAGGGATAACACATAATTGAGCCCTAAGAAGCTGGTTTTAGCTAGGCTAACCCAGATTATTGGTTTTTAAGAAATTAGGAAACTGATTTTAAAAACTAGGAAAAAACGAGCCTGTTTGAAACCCTTGCATTTTCCATAATCCAGTTTTGAAAAACTATACGCTTCCAAATAGGACTTAAGCTGCTGGACATAGCCTAACTAGCGATGATCACAATCTGCCTTTGACCATCCATGTGCCAACTACCACAACGTGGTCTTGCCTCCCTGAGACAGCCAAGGAAATGACGTCGTGCACCGCCAGCGATTTGCCTTACGATTTAGTCAGGATTTGAGAGGTTCCTGCTCATACAGTTATACCCGATCCCTTTTGTGCTACAACTGTTAGACCACCAAGCACATTTCGTCTCTTGAGTGCAATGAGAACGGGGGCAAAGATGGCGGCAGCGTAAGGACGTTGGCAATCGAGGCGAGCATATCCGTTGTTGGGGCTTGGAATAGGGCCCCTGACGCAGTCGGTGTTGGGTAAATATGGGCTTGGCCCATTTTAATACTTATTCAATGATAAATTAAATACAAGGCCCACATTAATGCTACGGTGCACTAATCATTTAATGTCGTATTGAAAGTTCATGTAACTGTCAATCAACTTAAATAGGTGGACTGTGGGTGCATCTATTGAGAAGTTGATACAGGATAGTGGGCCTACCACATGCGCGCCACCACCGCTGCTGGTGTCGGTGTTTGGAACCCGACTGCACACCCGGGGTTACCCCTCGTGGTGCTTTTGGGTAGAACTGTGCTGTTGACTATAACTCAATGGTTCGTGCGAGATGCACGAGAGATGACGAGCGATCTTTCTACAGGTTCGGGCCGCTTGGAGACGCGTAACACCCTACTTCCTGGCGTGGATCTTTATGTGGTGGGTTACAAAGGAAATCTTCAGTATGGAGGAAACTAATGAGCTATGTAGGTGGTTGATGAGTGACATAGAAATGATGGGGTACCTCCTGGGCCTTATATACTTGGTCGTGGGGCATTACATGTGTGTATGATGACAATGTATCCAAAAGTAATAGTGAACTAATTGAACTTATCTTCCCATAATCTTGCCGACTTATCCTTATTTGGTCCCGACATCCACGGGTGCTGCACGGGAAAATCGGGTCGGCGCTGTGGATAGCGCTTAAATCCAACGAGCCGCTTGGGCCCGAGCCTACTCATTCCCCGTATCGGCCTATTCTGCCAGCAGTTCTTCCATGGCCCACGAGGGGGCGGCCTTGCAAGACAACAGGCCCAAAGCCTTTCGTGAGGCCTTTTTGCCTTCTAGTGGACTTGGGGGATATCCGTCCCCCTCAAGCCCCCAATCTTTGAGTTGATTTTGGAATAAACGGCCCAAAGATTCTAGGTCCAGCTTGCGATTCCGTGGCTTGATTTTCATTTTGATGATGGGTGCTCTGAAGGTGCACCCATTTGAATGTTGCTTCTGAACTCTAAGTGACTCAACAAAAAACAACCTTATGTTGTGCTCCTTTAGTGCATTTAAAGGTCTTCATGCCTTAGAAATCGGAGCTCTGTCATCAACCTATGCTTTAGAGATCATCACTTTATCTTTTGGAATTAAGAACTTATTGGGCGCACCGGAGGTGCACCCAATGGGTGTAGCCCCCGAGCTTTGAGTGGATTTTTGAAAATAATCCACTCAAAGATCTTCGTCTTATGCTTTTTAGAAATCAGCATTTTATCTTCACCTCATGCTTTAGAACTCGGCATTTTACCTCCACCTTCTGCTTTAGAACTCAGCATTTTATCTCCACCTCATGCTTTAGAAATCAGCATCTTATCTTCGCCTCATGCTTTAGAAATCAACATTTTATCTCCACCTTCTGCTTTAGAACTCAGCATTATATCTCCACATCATGCTTTAGAAATTAGCATTTTATCTTCACCTCAGCACTTTTGCTTCCTTCATGCTCTTGTGAATTCAAACAACGTGGTCTGCCCATGCCACGTTAGGTTTGAAATTTATTTAATTGGTGACGGATTGGACGTCTGGTAGATGGCTCTTGGCTGGTCTTCGCCTTGCTCTGTGCTTCAATGCTTCTGCCGACTAGACTTGTAGTTCAGTAGCTATATTTGGATTTCCTTTGATCTCTACCGACATCTTCCTTCTGCCTCAATACATTCATTGTGTATACTGTATGGATGTGACTTGTTCAGAAAATCTATTGAAAATTCCTAGCCGTCCCCCCAATGGGTGTGACTAAGGGACGTCTTGGTACGCAAAGCGTTTAGCACACTGTCCTGGAGTAGTAACTTGACGTGATCGCGGGGCGTAATCATATCGCCTGAGCAGTTGACCTTAGTCCAAATGGTGTCGTGTTACGCGAAGCGGCGTCTGTTGCCTGACTCGTTTTCAGGCGGCTTGAATTGCTTATTAAATGTTTGTGACTGTTCAGTGGGCGTGGTAGGAAGTGGATGGTCACTCCTGCCCTCTATAAATAGCCTGCTTGCACCGTTGTTCTCTTCACCTTCCTTCGATCATCCATTTCTTCTTTTCCGACTCCTTCTTCTCCTCCGTTAGATCATGGGCAAGGACAAGAAGGGCCAAGGTTCACCACATCGCTCTGGCGACAAGCGGAAGCACGAGCCAAGTCCTCCCTCAGAGGACTTTGGTGACTCTGAGTACTCGGAGGAGGAGTTTTCCTCCTAGTCCGAGGGGTCGCAGAAGTACGCTTCCCCCCCGGCATCGTCCGACGACTCGGACGACTCCTAGGGGATAGCTGCCAAGGTGTGGACGTACATCCAGTCCGTCGAGCGCGTCGGGCTCAAGGGCTCGGATGAGTCGGAAGTCTCCTCGGACGAGGAGAACTCTTCCGAACTCGTCCGAGGAAGGAGGCAGGCGGCGACGACGAAGGTAACAGTAGTGGCGGCGACAGCAACGGAGGTGACGGTGGTGACGGCGGCAACGACGATAGCGGCAAGGGCGGCAACGGTGACGGCGATGGTGGCGGCAAGGGCGGCGGCAAGGTCAGTGGCAAAGCGCCACTGGCTTAAATGTTAGTATGAATAGTTAGTAGCAGTAGCAGCAGCAGCAGTAGTAGTAGAATAACGTAGTAGTAGTTAGTAGTATAGCGTAGTGTAAGTAGTGTGGTAGTGTAATGTAATGTAGTTAAAAAAGTGAAACAACGCTGACTCATAATGAGTCAATCTTTGAGTTTGTAAAACTTCCCTCCTTTATGTAATGAAGGACTCTGGTTACCCCGAGTGCATATTGCCCTTTTGCTGCTTCTTCTTTATAACCGCTTGACAGTTCGTTTTTGCATCTAGTGCCACCGACGTTTTTAGAAATAATCGCCGAGCGACAGCTGATGACACCGACGTTTTTAGAGGTAGCTGTCGAGTCATGTTTAAATCTACCGACGTTTTAGAGGTAACCGTCGGGCGATAGCTGATGATACTGGTGTTTTAGAGGTAACCACCGAGTGACACTTGACATTACCGGCGTTTTAGAGGTAACGCCGAGTGGTGCTTGATACTGCCGATGTTTTAGAGGTAATGCCGAGTCGAGTTAGATGTTGCTGGCATTTTAGAGGTAATTGCTGAGCCATGCCTGAAGTTTTACTTTCCCGAGTGATGACTTGGCACTTTTAGAAATAGCACCTGACCTGGGAAGCCCCATTTATACTCGCGCCGATGTGTGTTTTGATTTTCGTGCCCTAATTTCACATTTCTGCCTCGAACCACTCCTCTGCTTCCCTGAGATATTGCTCTTGTCCGCTCTGTCGACAAGATTGCGATGGCGTCGAAGCAGAAGAGGCAAAGTTCCGCCGTGGCCATCATTCCCCCCATCGACCCCAACAGCCAATTGCCTTTCGCGGGTAACCATATGTCCATTATCTCAGAGTTTGATCTTCTTCACCTTGTCATGTTATGGTTTTACTGCCGAAAGAGATCTGCTCTTGGCGAATTTGTCGCGGGGTCACTGTTCCGACAGAAGACACCCATGAATCCGTCATCTATGTTGCTTTCCTCATCCGTGGCCTTGCTCTTCCCATTTCTCCCTTCTTCCGCGGCCTCCTTGATTTCTACGAACTGAATTTGACCCACTTGAACCCTAATTCTGTCTTGCAAGTTTCCATCTTTGTTCATCTGTGTGAGTCCTACCTCGAGATTCTCCCCCACTTTGGCCTCTGGAAGTATTTGTATCATTGTCGGCCTGGAACAGGGGGACAACACCAGCTCGTTGGTGGTGCGAGTCTGGAGATGCATCACAGGAGGAAGACAGAGTACCTCGACATCCCCTCAAGGATAGCATCAAGGGGTGGCGTCTCGAGTGGTTTATTGTGGAGAACCACTTCCAGTCTCTCCCCCCTCGGTCAGAGAGGCAGCCGGATGTCCACACTCCGAGCTGGGTAGAGTCTCCGACTCCTTCAGAGATAGCAGAGGCTAAAGTTCTGCTCACCGAGATTTGCTTGCTGAAGGACAGAGGTCTAACTGCTGAGGCTGTGGTTGTTGATTTTATCTTCAAGAATATCCCGCCTTTGAAGGACAGGGTATACCCTGCTTATCTGTACAGTGGCATCAACGACTCCACTCGGGTTACGAATAAGAAAATCCCCACTGCATATCTGATGAGCCGACTGGATATGATCTTGAGGGGTAAAGTTTCAAACGCTGGTGCTCCTGTGGCCTACTCTGCCTGGAATTTGCCACCACTTAGGCCATTTTCCGAGTTTGTGTCCAATCCTCCTGCTCGCGATGGTAGCCTGGGTCTTAGAGCGCGACCCTCTTCTAAGGATATTGAGGCTCTAATCGCCCCACTTTGGAGTCTTCCAGAGGATGAAAAACAGACTCATTTTGAGATGTCGGTCGGCGCTGACGATGTGGAAATAAATGTAGTGCTTAGTTTGCTGGCCGGGGAATCGTCTGACTCAACCCATGCCGAGCCAATGGCTATCACAGACAGGCAAGAATTGGTGAAGTGGTGAAGGCCCAGAAACCCTAAGGATTCTGCCTAAAGCGTCCACGCCGAGTGAGTCGGCCGACTGCACCTGTTGTGGAAAAAAGGAAAAAAGAGGTGACTTCGGCGACTATCATGCTTGGACCAGGGCGTAGGTCCCTCTGCTCCAGCTCCAGATGAAATGCCAGTAGAGGCCCTTCCCGAGGTTAATGCCAAGGGTTGTGATCGCGCGCAAGCTACTGTTTTCATGTTTTATGAGGACGAAGAGGAGGAGGAAGAAGAAGTCCCGCTGATCCGAAAGAACAGCAGACATTATAGAGGCAGCGAGGGGGGTAGTGACATCCCTTCTCCAGCTCTATCGGTTCTTGTCAGTCTTCAAGGACTTTCCATATTAGATTTTGAACAAGCACTAGAGGAAGTCGTCCCCGAAGATATGCTGTCAGAGCCAACTACTGGTGATCCCTCGGCTATCTGTTCAGGGGTCCCAGACAGCGGGCTTTCCTTGCTCGACTCTGCTGGGCAAGAGGTAACCCGTGCGGTGTCTCACTCATCGTCGACTTTAGAGGGAAGTCTTCAATGCCGAGACGCTGGTCTGAGTCATCCGACTCCCATGGAGGTGACTGAGGAACCTTCATCTTTAGAGGTAGCCACTGCAGAAAACCCAGCCCCCGAGGGTGGTGCCGACAGCTACCTAGCCCCCAAGGGTGTTGCCGGAGGGATCCGGCCCTGGTGGGTAGCGCAAACTGCAACCCAGCCCCCGAGGGTGTTTAGGTGGGCTCTCCATCCCACACCTCTATGGATGTCCATGTCGGGTCGTCCCCACCTCGGTTCGATGGGGCGACGGCGGTGCATGCTTCCACGGTTTTAAATGAACAAGTCGCCTTAGAGGTCGGCGAGCTAGATGCAAGAAGCCTGCTATCTACTGGTGGGGCTGAGATCACTCCTGATAATGCCCTTCAAATTATTCCTGCTGATCATTCCCCGTCAAGCCATGACATAGCTCCTCCTGCCTTGGGTCTGCCATCGTTCCTCTCCAATCTTCAGGTGAGTCTACCTCTTGCCTTTTACTGTTCATATTAGTGAATTATTTTTCTTCTGCTCATCTGTCTTATCGTCATAGGCTTTGGTTGATGGAATGTCTGCCCAGCTGAGGTCATGCGGTGCCACTGTTCCAGAAGAAGCTGTCTCTAATGCAGTGGAACCCATTGCTGCTTCAGAAATAGATTGCTGACTTGAAGGCGTCGAATGCTGGTTAGTAACCTTACAGCCTCCTTAGTTGTTTTTATTGATCTTCCTGTTCTTAGACATGCCTCCCATTGCAGCTGCATCATCGGATATGGCGCAACGGTGCTCTGATCATGAGGAAAAGTATTCTCGAAGTCGGGCCGAGTTGATCCAACAGTGCTCTAATTTTGAGGAGAAATATTCTCAAAGCAGATCCGACTTGGCCCAAACCTCCGCTTCATTGGACGACGCACGATCTTTGATTTCTTCCCTCAATTCCCAACTTGACTCTAGGAGGATGGCGCATGAGGTAAACTTCCTTGGCTGACTTTGTCAAGCTTATTGTTGTTTGGATGTTGAATGTTGCTTCTTTCTTGTAGGAGGAAAAACGAGCACTCGCGGCCTCTCGTGACAATTTGGACAATTTATACCGTGATGCCAGTAACTCCTTGACAATTTTAGAAAGGAGCCACCGCTTCACCATGTTAGACCTGGACCATCATCGTCACGAGCTGCAGGTATCCCAAGATGAGGTTTTGCGACTTAAACAGTTGGTGTCGACCAAGGACTCTGTCATCAAGGATCTGCGTGTCTCCAAGAAACTCGTTGCACAGGAGCTAGAGGCCGCTTGACTGGCTACCAAAGCTTCAGAGGACAACTGTGCTATCTTAAAGGTTCAGCATGACAAGGCTATGGATAAAGCCGTTCGCGTTGGACGTATCTTGATGAGGAGGCCCGACGTCGTGGTGCCTGACGATATTGTCGCCGATGTTAAGGCTACGCCCGATGTCTCGAGTTGCCCTTCCTCTTCTGTTGCTCCTGTGAAAGACATTACTAGCAAAGATATTTCTATGCAATGATGTCATGCAGAACATCTGATGTAATATGAAATATATCTATGTTATAGTTATGTTAGAACTCGAATATTTTGCAAACAGGGTGCCAGGATATGCGCCTGGTGTCAGCAAGTAAAACGTTCCTCTTTCTCTGAAGGGTTGACTATTTTGCTTTTAGGGTACAACGATCACCCTGAACAGTTGTGAAAACAAGTGCACAATGCCAGTTTTGAGTATATTCTTGATTCAGGCCGATCGCCTGGTCATTAGGGCATAGTGGTCACCCCATAGTAAGCATTTGCGAATATACCGCACCGACTTAAGTTATCGCCGACTTAAGCCAGTTATTCTGTTAGTAGGGTATAGTGGTCACCCTAAGTCAAGTAAGCGTGAGCATGTTGCACCATCTTAGGCCATCGCTAGCCTAAGCCGATTGCTCTGTTAGTAGGGTATAGTGGTCACCCTGAGTTAAGTAAGCGCGAGCATGTCGCACCTACTTAAGCCATCGCTGGCTTAAGCCGATTGCTCTGTTAGTAGGGTATAGTGGTCACCCTGAGTCAAATAAGCGCGAGCATGTCGCACCGACTTAAGCCATCGTTGGCTTAAGCCGATTGCTCCGTTAGTAGGGTATAGTGGTCACCCTGAGTCAAGTAAGCGCGAGCATGTCGCACCGACTTAAGCTATCGCTGGCTTAAGCCGATTGCTCCGTTAGTAGGGTATAGTGGTTACCCTAAGTCGAGTAAGAGTGCTGATTTCAAGCCCAGTCAAGTCGAGGTCAGCTGAGAGTCAAGAATCTGAATGCCTTTGAAAGCGGAAACTTTATGGATGATGAAGTCCCCTAATTACAGAGTACAATGTTTCTTTGGGAATCTTTGAGGCCTTGCTAAGGATAGAATTTTCTGAGATGTTCTATGTTCCATGAGTTCCCTACTTCTGTGCCATCCATTTGAGTGAGCCGGTATGACCTTGGCTGAGTGACTTATGACACAATGAATGGCCCTTCCCATAGCGGCGACAATTTGTGCCATCCTTCCCCCGTTAGAATTCGGTAGAGGACCAAGTCTCCTACTACGAAAGATCGGTGCCGCATGGCTTTATCATGGTAGCGCCTCAAGGTCTGCTGGTATCTGGCCGACTGAATTACTGTGTTCAGTCGCTCTTCTTCCAGCACATCAACATCCTCTAGCCTAGTAGCTTCTGCTTCAGCTATGTTTTTGAAGACCAATCTCGGTGCCCCGAACATGAGGTCAGCGGGTAGCACTGCTTCTGAATCATAAACCATGAAGAACGGAGTATTTCCATGCGGAGCTCGACTAGGTTGAGTTCTCAAGCTCCAAACCACATATGGTAGCTCTCTGATCCACTTTCCTGCAAGCATTTCATTTTTGTTGAACACTTTCTTCCTGAGTGCCTCCAGTATCATCCCATTGGCCCTTTCCACCTGGCCATTGGCTCTTGGATGCGCTACTGACGCGTACTTGATCTGGATACTCCGTTGCTCACAGAAATCGAAGAATTCAGAGCTGGTGAAGTTGGATCCCAGGTCAGTGATGATGCTATTTGGTATCCCAAATCTGAATATTATATCTTGTATAAACTCCACCGCTTTGGCTGAGGTCAAGGAACCGATTGGCTTGTACTCTATCCACTTTGTGAATTTGTTAATGGCAATCAACACATGAGTATAGCCTCCCTGAGCCTTCTTGAAGGGTCCGATCATGTCCAGCCCCTAGCACACAAATGGCCATGTTATGGGGATGGTCTGCAACTGCTGTGCCAGTAAATGTTGTTGCTTTGACAAGAATTGACAAGCTTCGCATCTCTGGACTAATTCGGCGGCATCATTCTTCGCTGTTGGCCAGTAGAAACCAGATCTCAAAACTTTCCCAACCAGAGTTCTGGATGCAGTGTGTACTCCGCATTGCCCAGCATGGACTTCCTCCAACAGTTGCTTCCCAATAGTCAAGTGAATGCACTTCATGAGGACTCCTGTCGCACCTCTTCTGTACAGTGTGTCCCCTATGAGGGTGTAGTGGGCTGACTGTCTTGCAATGCGTTCCGCTGCTACTTTATCATCTGGTTCTTCTTCATTCTTTATGTACCTGATGATGGGCTCCCTCCAGTCATTGGGGTCCGACTCAGGTTGGCTCCAGGTGTTGCATTCTTCTGCCTGATTTAAGAGGATAATTGGGCATGATACTTCTTGGACAAAGATCTCGGGTGGCACCTGGGCCTGACCGAACCCCAGCTTTGACAACGCGTCTACCGCTGCGTTGCGCTCTCGTTCCATGTGATGGAAATCCAAACCTTCGAATTTGTCCTTGAGCTTTCGGACAGCTGCACAATATTTACCCATAGAATCAACCGAGCAATCCTAGTCTTTATTTATCTGGTTTATGACCACTAGTGAATCTCCGTACACCATTAACTTCTTAATGCTCAGTGACATGGCGATGTTCAACCCATGGATCAGCGCCTCATATTCTGCCACATTATTTGATGCTGGAAATAATAGCTGGAGTGCATACTTGAGTTGTTCTCCTTTGGGAGCAATGAAGAGGATTCCTGCTCCTGCTCCCTGCAACTTCAGCGAGCCGTCAAAGTACATTTTCCACACTTCGGTAGCCTCTGGGTTGTCTAGGACCTGATGTTCGGTCCACTCTGATACGAAGTCAACTAGTGCTTGAGTCTTTATTGCGGTGCGAGGCCGGAACTCTATGTCGTGGGCTCCCAGCTCGCATGCCCACTTGGCTATTCTCCCGATGGCTTCTTTGTTGTGGAGAATATCCCCAATGGGAAATCTTGTGACTACTATGACTTTGTGGTCATCAAAGTAGTGATGGAGCTTGCGATCGATTAGAAGTACTGCGTATAACAGTTTCTGGACCTGGGGATACTTCATCTTTGAGGGCCCAAGAACTTCACTGATGAAGTAGACCAGATGTTGCACTGGATATGTGTGTCCTTCCTCTATCTGCTCGACTACTAACGCGGTGCTTACCACGTGAGTCGTGCAGGAGATGTATAGCAGCAGATCTTCTGCCAGTTGATTCGGCATGGCTCGGCGTGGTGGCTTGAGTACTGGTGGCGTGGTCAAGAACTTTTTTAGTGCCTCTAGAGCCTCCTGTGCCTCTGTGATCCACTGGAATTTGTTCACCTTCTTGAGCAACTTGTAGAACGGTATGCCCCTTTCGCCTAGCCTTGAAATGAACCTGCTAAGGGCCGCCATGCATCCAGTAAGCCTCTGCACCTTTTTCTTTGATTGCGGCGCTTCCATTCTCATGATAGCCTCGATCTTTTCCGGGTTGGCTTCAATTCCTTGGTGGCTAACAATGAATCCTAGTAATTTTCCTGCCGGTACTCCAAAGACACATTTCTTTGGATTGAGCTTCCATCGATATCGCCTCAAGCTGTTGAAGACCAGCTGCAAATCTTCAATGAAGTTTTCTGAGTTTTCTATCTTTATTACCACATCATCAACATAAGCTTTTACCCGCTTGCCCTAGTGATCGGCTCAGCAGGTTTGAATAGCTCTCTGGTAGGTTGCTCCCGCGTTCTTAAGACCGAGCGGCATGGAGGTATAGCAGAAAGCTCCGAATGGGGTGATGAATGCAGTCTTTTCTTCATCCTCCTTTGCCAAGCTGATCTAATGGCATCCAAAATAGCAGTCTAGGAAGGACAACATAGAACATCCGACAGTCGAATCAACCACCTGATCTATTCTAGGGAGCTCAAAGGGATCCTTCGGACAGTGTTTGTTGAGATCAGTATAGTCGATGCACATGCGCCAATCCACTTTATTCTTTTTGAGTACAAGAACAGGATTTGCTAGCCACTCAGGATGCAGTACTTCTCTAATGAATCCTGCTGCCACTAAGCGCGCTAACTCAGCGCGAAAAGCTTCTCTTTTGTCAGGTGTGAAACGTCGCAGTCTCTGTCGAATCAGCCTTGCTTGAGGATAGACCTTCAATTTGTGCTTGGCCAGTTCTCTTGGGACTCCCAGCATGTCCGCAGGTTGCCATGCGAACACATCTCGGTTATCTTGCAGGAACCGGACGAGCGCGCTTTCCTATTTGTTGTCGAGGCTAGAGCTGATGATGGCGGTCTTGCGTTCATCAGCGAACCCTAAGTTGATCCTCTTTGTCTCCTCAGTCGGCCGCATAGAGGTCACGGCTTGAGTCTCATTCGCAGGTATCACGAGATCTTCTTTAGGCTTTGAGTTCACCTGTGCGGAGGAAGTTGCTGGTGGTTTAGTGGTGAGTGCCGCCTGGATGGCTCCTCGAAAGCATTCCGTGGCGCCTTGGAAGTCAGCGCGCACGGTAATGATTCCTTGTGGTCCTGGCATCTTCAATATCATGTAAGAATAGTGTGGAATAGCCATGAATTTTGCCAGTCCCGGCCTGCCGATGATGGCGTTGTATCCGCTGTCAAAACTTGCCACCTCAAACCTCAGGAACTCGGTTCTGTAGTTTTCCGGAGTTCCAAAGGTAACGGGCATGTAGATGTGCCCGAGCGGGTACTCTCCTTCGGTCAGCACAATGCCGAAGAAAGGGGTGTCTGACTCGGTGAGGTCTTTGAATGCGACCCCAAGCCCAGGAGCGTCCGGGGGAAGGTAACGTTGATGCTGCTTCCCCCGTCCACCAGTACATTTTTTACCCTGCTCTCTCGGATCACCGGATCAACGAGGAGAGGGTACTTGCCCGGATGGTCGAAGTTGAGCCATTGATCCGCTTGGCTGAAGGTGATCAGGAATTCCGACCACCGGTAGGGAGTCGGGGTGTTGGTGGTTGCTACCAGTACCTGTCGGTCGTTGAGCTTCTGCTGCCTTTTGTTCTCTTGCGACCCGTGTCATCCGAAGATGACGTTGACCTTCCCGTCGACGCGTGGGAATGCTCCGCCCCTCCCCTTTCCTGTTGCTGAGGCTGCCTGGGCTCGCCAGGCCCTCCTCGTGGTGGGGGAGGTGGTAGAGGCTGGAATGGTCGGCCATTCCCGACGAAATGCTTGAAGTCTCTGTAGTTCAATAGGGTGTGGCGCATATCCTTGTGGTACGGACACTGGGCGTCGAGGATATCGTCCAGCGTTCGCTCGCCTCCACGGGGTGCCCCTTGGGCATGAGAGACAGGTGATCCAGCGGCATGGACCTCTTCACGTGGCCTCTTCTCTCAATGCTTGTTGGGCTGCTGGTTCGTGTCACGCTGTGGTGCGGGTGGTGCAGGTTTTGCTCCCCCGATGAGGTCCTGAGCCCATTCGTAAGTGGTGATGTAGAGGTCCACCTCTCGAAACAGCTACTCGGAGGTGATCGACGCCTTCTGCAGTATGGCTCGGACGAAGGCCGAGTCATTAGATCCCCGGTAGAAGTCTTCAATCACTGCTGCCTCGGTGACTTTGGGGATACGGTTTCTCATGGTCTGGAATCTCTTGAGGTACGATCGAAGTGTTTCCTTGCCTCGGCGCCTGATGGATTTGAGGTCCCATGGCTGCGCCGGTTTGTCAGAGAGGGACTGAAAGTTGGCAATGAAGCGCCGACTGAAGTCGCACCATTCGTCGATTCAATGTCGTGGAAGGTGTTGTAGCCACTGTAATGCATCCTGTCCGAGAATGATGGGCAAGTACGCGGTCATCACGTCTTCAGTTGCCCCAGCGGCCTGGGCGGCGGTCATATAGACGGCCAACCAACCTCTCGGGTCCTGCTTAGGCTCATACTTGTTGACGTTGGAAAAACCTTGAAGTTTGGGGGCCACTTAATGGCCTTGAGACGCGGAGTAAGTGCGGATACTCCACATGTGTCCTCCTGTCGATGTTCATGGCGTTGGTCCCAGGGAGGAGAGTCGCTGATGTTCCGTCTCAATCGTCCCCAGGTCAGACCACCACTGCTGCCGATTCCACTCGGGTGGTGTGGCTCCGGGCCGGGGCGCCGTGGTCCCGATCGTATTCTTCCTGGCGCCTTATTTCGTTTTCATGTCGTCATTCACGCAAAGCATTGATGGAACACTGTGCATCTCGCCGACGGTTGATGGTGTGTCGTAGGTCACTCGGGGGATGAGCAAGAGGTAGAAGATGATTAGCTGCCCAAGTGAGTAGCCGTCGGTATCCTTCAGCGTCCGGAGTCCGGGGGAGGCCATCAGCTATTCGAGCCAATACTCCTCTGACTTCACTCAGCGTGTTCATAGCACGAGCAAAGTTAGGGTTCAGGTTCCGGGCAAAGATAGGGTTCTCCCGGCGTAACCTCGCATCCTGCTCAGCTTGTTCTCGATCTCGGTCTTGAGCTTGTCGGCGGTCACGTTGGCGAGAATTCCTTCTTTCTCGGATGACTCGTTCATCAAGAGTTTCTCCAACCTCCGAGGCTTCATCCTGGGATACGGGCTGCGCTGGGCCTCGCTCCCCAGCCTCATGATGTCGCTGAGTATTTCGGCATCTGTTTCTCCGTCGTCGGGCTTCTCGCTAGGGTGGTTCTTCCCCTGGCATGGTTGGCTTGTCGTCGGAGATGGGAGATGACTCCAATCTCCCCCGATGAAGAGGACGTCGGGGTAGAAAGGAGTTGCTGTAGCGACGAATTCTTTTCGGTCCTTCTTTGACGACAAGGATGTCAGAAGGATAACTTGACGGGCCTCCATCCCGCTTGCTTCTTTCTTTCTTGTAATCCGTGTCCACTCCTTTGTGGACGAAGTGGACAGCGGGGTTTTTTGGGCGAGTGAATTCCCGACTCTTGACTTGCGGAAGGTAGTTTTCGCCTGGGGCACAGGAGGTTGCACTATCTGCTGCCTTGTTCCGTCTTTCTTGGAGATTTCCGAGGAAAGATTTTTCTCCTGTGGATCCGTTATGCGGTGCAGAACTCCTTCTTCATCTGCTACGGACGAGATGGTCCCGAAGCAGAACACGGATCTAGGGCGGAGAGCGATCTGGCACTGAGAAGTGATAGTCATTGAGTTAGCTTGGATCAACGACACACCCCCTACCTGGCGCGCCAGCTGTCAGTGTTTGGAACCCAACCGCACACTCGGGGTTACCCCTCGTGGTGCTTTTGGGTAGGACTATGATGTTGACTGTAACTTAATGGTTCGTGCGAGACGCACGAGAGATGACGAGCGATATTTCTACAGGTTTGGGCCGCTTGGAGACATGTAACACCCTACTTTCTGGTGTGGATCTTTATGTGGTGGGTTACAAAGGAAATCTCTAGTATGGAGGAAACTAATGAGCTATGTAGGTGGTTGATGAGTGACTTGGAAATGATGGGGTACCCCCTGGCCTTATATACTTGGCCGTGGGGCATTACATGCGTGTATGATGACGATGTATCCCTAAGTAATAGTGCACTAATTGAACTTATCTTCCCATAATCTTGCCGACTTATCCTTATTTGGTCCCGACGTCCACGGGTGCTGCGTGGGAAAATCGAGTCGGCGCTGTGGATAGCGCTTAAATCCAACGAGCCGCTTGGGCTCGAGCCTACTCGTTCCCCGTATCGGCCTATTCTACCAGCAATTCTTCCATGGCCCACGAGGGGGCAGCCTTGCGAGACAACAGGCCCGAAGCTTTTCACGAGGCCTTTTTGCCTTCTAGTGGACCCGGGGGATATCCGTCCCCCACAGCTGGGCCTGGTCGTCGTTGTAGTAGATTGGACCTTTGGTTCGATTATTCCACGCGGTTGTACATTTTGCCTAGTATAAAATCCGTCCGTCCATTTCCAGTCTTTACATTGGTAACAATCGTCAGTTTCTAGTTTTCCAGTAATTACGTGCGACTGTTTCCTCTGCCTTCTGATCGTTCTCCTTTCTCCTAACTGCTATAAGAAAGCCACTTCCTGTCTCTCATCTCATGCGAATTGCAAGCAACACATCCTCGTCCCATCTTCTGCGAGCATAGTGAGATTGGGAGAGCAGGCCTACGAGATCATAGTCCACAGAGATACATCTGTCGGGTGTGCGATGATTAGATTTTTGGGGAGCGTCATCGTGATTGCTCGCTTTTGATCTATTTGGCTACTTCCTGGTGGACGTCTTCCTCGACCTGTTGTTCGTCTTCAAAATCGTAGTTGTTGCCGCTGTTCGAGGGACTGCACTTCGTATGGCTACAAAGAACAAACACACGAGATGTCTCGTGTGAATGGAACCATTGATGCCTTGAGCATCGGTCCATCTATAGAGTACATTTTGTTCTTCATATTTATGCATGTTTCATTGCCAGTTACTTCTTATGAGACTAGTTGTACACACATGCACATACATGTAATCACATATATCACATTGTTATTCTGGGCTAAGTTAAAACTAAAAATGCCTAAATTTATAAAAATCCAAAACTCTGATATTAGGCATTTTTTTCTATAAGTGGTTTTGCAACTGTGATAAAACTAAATGAACCATTTGATGGGACATTTTATAAGAGTTGGCGTAGTAAGATGATACTGTGGGTGACAGCAATGAACTGCTATCACGCCGCATAGGGGAAACCCGAACAATTCACTCCTAAGGAGGGAGCGTTCGAGGTAGCTGATTACATTTTTTGAGGCACCGTGATTAACGCTCTTGCTAACAAGTATGTTGATTCTTATATTACGTGCACATCTGTAGAACAATTATGAGATGCAGTAGATGTGAAATTCTGTGTTTCTAATGCCGGTAGCGAGCTGTACATCATGAAGCAGTTTTTTGACTATAAGATGGTGGATAACCGTCCTGTGGTTGAACTGACTCATGAAATACAGGCACTGGCTAAGGAATTCGAACAATTCCTATGTGTCTTGCCTAACAAGTTCGTGGCCAATGGTATTATCGCTAAGCTGCCATCTTCTTGGATGGATTTTTCTACCACTCTAAAACACAAGAGACAAGAGTTTAGCGTGGCTGAACTTATTGGCACTCTTGATGTTGAGGAGAGGGTGAGAGCAAAAGACACTCGTGGAAAAGGAGTTGAGACTTCTAGTACCAATTTGGCATAAAAGAAGAATTCCAATGCATCCTATAATAAAAAGAAGACCAAGCAACAGAACGCCACGAAGCCCAAGCAGACAGCTGCATTCAAAAAGAAGAACAAAGAAGCTAGTTACTTTGTTTGTGGGAGCACTGATCATTGGGTAAGCACGTGCTTAGACCACAAATTTAAGCAAGAGAAAAACACCAGCTCAAGAGAAAAAAGCAACAAACATAGTTATTAGCAAGACCGCAGGAGGAACATCTAGGTATGATAATTATTTACCTATTGTTCTTTTAGTGTGTCAGCCAGTTGAGTGGTGGGCTGATACTGGTGCTAATATTCATGTGTATGCTGATATTTCTTTGTTTTCTTCTTATCGTTGGAAAGGACTGGAGCCTTACTGATGGAGAACCAATCACATGCACATGTTATTAGTGTTGGTACAGTCATTCTGAAGTTTACTTCAGGAAAGACAGTACAGTTGAAGAACGTGCAACATGTCCCCTCCATAAAAAACAATCTAGCTAGTAGCTCTCAATTGTCTCAAGATTGTTACAAAATTGTTTTTTAATCTAATAAATGTATATTAAGTATGGAACATTTGTTAGAAAGGGCTATGACAGCGGAGGCTTGTTCCGCTTATCTTTGCATGACACATATAATAAGTCTGTGAACAATGTTGTTTCGAATGAATCAAATATTTGGCATTCACGACTTTGTCATATTAATTTTGATTATGTCTTGTGGCTAGAAAATTTGAATTTAATCATGAAATTTGATTTAGTCAAAGGTTCTAAGTGTCAGGTGTGCATGCAATCTAAGCAACCTCGCAAGCCTCATAAGACCGCGGAGGCGAGGAATTTGACACCACTAGATTTAGTTCATAATTTATGTGAGATGAACGAAATATTGACTAAAGGCGGCAAGCGATATTTTATTACTTTTATTGATGATTCTACTAGATTTTGTTATGTGTATCTTTAAAATCAAAAGATGAAGCTTTGCATTATTTTAAGACCTACAAAAGCAGAAGTTGAAAATCAACTTGAGAGAAAAATTAAACGTTTAAGGTCTGATTGTGGCGGAGAATATTTTATGAGTGATTTTTCTTATTTTTGTGTGGAACATGGTTTTATTAATGAGAGAACACCGCCATACTCAACACAATCCAATGGGGTTGCTGAAAAAAGAACCATACTCTAGCTGATTTGGTTAAGGCCATGTTAGAGACTTCGGGACTATCCAAGGAATGGTGGGGTGAGGCGATTTTGGCTGCATGTCATGACTTGAATAAAGTCCCCACAAAGAAAAAAGAAGTCACACCATTCGAGGAAAAGGAAAAGAAGAGATTAAATATCTCCTATTTGTGTACTTGTGGTTGTTTAGCTAAAGTGAATGTGCTAATTAATAAGAAGCGTAAATTAGGACAAAAAATTGTTGATTGTGTTTTTCTTGGGTATGTTTTCGACAATGTTGGATATAGGTTTTTAGTTATAAACTCTAGAGTATCCAACATATTGGTTGGTACAATTATAGTGTCCATATTTGCTACATTTTTTGAGAACAAATTTCCTTTGAAAATTACACATGATGCGTCTAGTAATGAACCAACGATACCCTATGAGCATTTTATTCTGGTATAACACACTGAGGAATCCCATGTGCAAAATCCTATGGAAGATGACAATGTAACAACTCAAAAGAGTAAGAGACCAAGGACTGCAAAGTCTTTTGGTGATGACTAGATTGTGTATCTTGTGGATGATATGCCAAGTACCATTGAAGAGACATATTCCTATCCTGATGCTAACTTTTGAAGAAAGCAATAAGGAGTGAGATGGATTCTATTATGTCTAATGGAACTTAGGAGGTCGTTGAGCGTCCTTATGGGTGTAAGCCCATTGCAAGCAAATGGGTGTTCAAGAAAAAGCTTAGGCCTGATGGTACTATTGAGAGGTACAAGGCGAGACTTGTATTTAAAGGCTATTCACATAAGAAAGGTGAGGATTTCTTTGATACTTACTCATCTGTGGCTCGGTTGACCACAATTCGTGTTCTACTTTCCTTGGCTGCCTCTCATGGTCTTCTCGTCCATCAAATGGATGTTAAGACAACCTTCCTAAATGGAGAGCTAGATGAGGAAATCTACATGGAGCAGCCTGCTAGGTTTGTAGAAAACGATTAAGAAGGCATGGTGTGTAAATTATTAAAATCATTATATGGCCTAAAACAAGCACCTAAGAAATGGCATGAAAAGTTCGATAAGACTTTGACTTCTGTCGCCTTCATTGTGAATGAAGCAAATAAATGTGTATATTATCGGTATGGTGGGGGCGAGTGAGTAATTTTATGCCTATATGTTGATGACATTCAAATCTTGGGGACTAGTCTTGATGTGATTAAAGAAACAAAATACATTTTGTCTAATAACTTTGAAATGAAAGATTTGGGAGAAGCTGATGTTATTCTTAACATTAAGCAACCGAGAGAACGCGATGGTGGGATCACACTTACGCAATCCCATTATGTGGAAAAAGTTTTGAGTAGCTTTGGCTTTAGCGATTGTGAACCTACTCCTATGCCTTATGATCCTAATAAGCTATTGAAGAAAATTCAGAGAATGGCAAGGGATCAATTGAGATATTCCCAAATAATTGGTTCACTCATGTATTTAGCTAGCGCTACGAGGCCTGACATCTCGTTTGATGTGACCAAACTTAGCCGATTTGTTTCAAATACAAGAGATGATCATTGGCGTGCTCTGGAGAGAGTTTTGCGTTATCTAAAAAGTACTATGCCTTTAGCCATCCATTATACCAAGTACCCAACAATATTGGAGGGTTATTGTGAGGAAAACTGGATATCTGATGCTGATGAGATATATGCCACAAGTGGATATGTGTTTTCACTTTAAGGTGACGTTGTTTCATGGAAATCTTGTAAGAAGACCATCTTAACGAGGTCGACTATGGAAACAGAACTCACATTATTAGACACCGCTTTAGTTGAGGCTGAGTGACTTCGTTAACTCTTTATGGATTTATCGGTCGGTGGTTGAAAAACATGTGCCAACTATTTCCATGAACTGTGATAATTAAGATAAATATTTCTAAGGATAACATGAAGTCGACAAGGCATATAAAGAGGCGTTTGAAGTCTGTCAGAAAATTGAGATACTCCGGAGTAATAGCGTTGTATTATGTCCACTCGTCAAAAAATCTGATAGATCAATTCACTAAGAGACTATCATGTAGTGTGATAGATAGTGCATCGAGTGAGATGGACCTGAGACCTACCTGAAGTTTATTATAATGGTAACCTGTTCTATGTGATCAGAGATCCCATGAATTAGAATGATGCATCAAGCTAGTGGTATACTGAGAGGAAAGACCCTTAATAAGGGTCATTTCAGATGCATATCTTTTCTTATTGTAAGGTAGGTTGGTGTTTACACCTTAATATGTTCCAAGTGGTTTTGTGAAACAAAGATGTTGTCCTACAGAACATCTTTTAAGGAACATACCTATATGGGTTAACTGCTAGTCACAGTTTATGAGATCTAGGTGGTCTCTAGATACCCATAAAAGGCTATGGAGTTTGTCTTATATGCTCCAACCAGAGGGGACGCATTTGGCAATCCAGTACTGGTAAAGAGTTTAGATGAAACTCATTCCACGCAAAACTGCCAATTAAAGATATAGTCCATTGCGCACTTGTGGTTAAGTGTAGTTTATGTTATAGATGGATGTTCAACTTAACAGTCGCCATCGAAACACCAGTATATCAAACGTTTGAGATGATGAGATCATTTTTGTGTGACTTAGCATTTGATGGGATTGTTGGATAAATATGGGTTTGGCCCATTTTAATACTTATTTAATGATGAATTAAATGCAAAGACACACATTAATGCTACGGTGCACTAATTATTTAGTACCGTACACGTAACTGCAATCAACTTAAATAGGTAGAATGTGTGTGCATCTATTGAGAAGTTGATAGAGGATAGAGGGTCTGCCATAGGCGCGCGTCGCCGCCGCCATCAGGCCGGTCGTGATAGATCGGACCTTTGGTCTGAATATTCCATGCGGTTGTACGTTTTGCCTGGTATAAAATCCGTTTGTCCCTTTCCAGTCTTTACGTTGGTAACAAACGTTAGTTTTCAGGTTTCCAGTAATTACGTGCGACTGTTTCTTCTGTCTCCTGATCGTTCTCCTTCCTCCTGACTTCTATAAGAATGTCGCTTCCTGTCTCTCATCTCATATGAATTGCAAACTACACATCTCTATCCCATCTTCTGTGAGCTTAGTGAGAATGAGAGAGCAAGCCTCCGAGATCATGGTCTACAGAGATACATCAGTCAGGTGTGCGGCGTTCAGATTTTTTGGAAGCGTCGTCGTGACTGCTCGCCGCTGATCTGTTCGACTACTTCCTAGTGGGCGTCTTCCTTGACCTGCTGTTCATCTTTAAAATCGCTGCTGCTGCCGCTGTACGACTATCTCCTGGCGATGTTTCGAGGGACTGAACTGCATACATCTTCCAACATCGATTTCATACGGCTACGTCGAACAAACACACGAGATGTCTCGTGTGAATGGAGCCACGGGTGGCTTGAGCATCGGTTCCTCCACATGGTACATTATGTTTTTCGTATTTGTGCATGTTTTATTATTGTTTTTACTATTTATGCGAGTGATTTTACACACATACATGTCTACGGTTATTTTTAAATTAAATTAAAACTAAAAATAACTAAATTTCTAACAGCCGGGACTCAGGGATCGACTGTGAGTATCCCTGTCTCCTCGCTAAGCTCGGCGGTGGCTGCCCGAGTTGCGTGTGTGGGAGGCGCCCGATAACGTGGGTCAGCCGAGGCAGAGCCCATCCCGAATCGTGTGGATCCGGCAGGGAGCTCCTCTCAGCCACGACGTCGGAGGAGATGTTGGAAGAGAGGCGAATGTGTGGGGATGGGCAAGTTGGAGGAGAGATGGGCGGGCGACCTTGGAGCGTGAAGGTAGTGGGTCTACTTGTCGGCGCCAATCGCAGGTGTCGAAGAGGCACGTCGGCCCTCTTAGCACCTTTGCCGGTCACTCTCTTGTGTGATATATATTCACTTGTCTGTTATAAAAATTGTCTGTAAAATCGACCCAAAAGGTAGGAATTAGAGAGGCTTGCATACAAAAAAAACTAGGTGCACTTCCATCAACCTCTCTCTAACAAGCTGTTCATAAGCTCTAACTAGCCAGTTATCCGTGCTTTGCTACGATTTTTATATATCGTATAATAGGTATTAAGATATTTATTTAAATATAATTATTGTTTACTTCTAAACACTAAGTAACGTGTGGTCTGATGGTTAGCCCCAAATTTCCAGAGCTGGGATGTGGGTTCGAGTGCTCGCTCTGTACTTTTTTTGCGCGTGGGGTCAGGTGCTGAGCAGGCGCAGTAGTTGGCTGTGTGGCGCTGGGATCCACTGGACATTAGCTGAGAGAGGGGTAGGAGAACCAGTCAGAGAGCATGGGGCAGGCCTAGAGTCCAGAGTGTCAGCATAGAGGGTGAAACTGTGATAGCATCATATGCTCATATTAGATTTTTAATAGAGTAGTATAGATAAATAGATATTGAGATATTTATTCAAATATAATATATATTATATTATAGTCTGTCGTTCTGCTCTCCCCCGTGTTCTACCGTTCTGCCCTCCCCCGTTCTGCGCGCAGAAAAAAAAATCAAACTGTGGCTGCTTAGGGATCGAACCTTGGATCTATTGAGTAGAATGCCTAGCCTTCCACCCTCTAGCCAACATGATTCATGTTAAATTGTGTACAACTTCAACTAAGACTTTATTTGTGTTTAACCCGTCGTCTACTCTGTATGCTCACTGAGTCTAGAAAAACATTTATAGCTTGGCCCTTGATCTTTCTGAAATTTGGGACGCAGTCAAGGAAATAAAGAAAATAGGGAAAAGGAGTTTAGAAATTGATTTTTAGTTTAAAAATAATTGCAGAAACCCATTTAATTCATGGAAATTTTATATTAAATCCAAATGAGTTCATTCCAATTTCTATAATTCTATAATATTATTTTTTTATCACATAATACCTCTATTTTGTCATGAAAACAACAATAAAATTGATTTCCTAATTAATCCTATATCAAATACATAGAAACTTTGGAAATTCGTAACTTCCCCATTTTAATTCCAAATTGAACCGTTCCAGTTGTGTTAGTCTCGTATGAATATTTACTACGCAGTAACAACATTGATTATACCATGTTTCATACTTTTATAATTAGATATTTATTTATCCTATGTTAATTGGGTTAATCTATGTCTATTGGATTAATTTATTTAATATATTAATATAGTATTCTAACTTTATGGTTATACGATGTTTGACTATTAGTCTTGCAAACACACACACTTACCTTTTTTTAAGCAAAAGCGTATGGTAGTACGTGTCCGATGACTAACGATGTACGAGGGAATTTCTTCCGTTATGTGTGAAACGTGCTCTCCAATAATGAGACCATGCAAATCGTGACATATATCGAAGTCTGCATGATACTGATGGTTGCAATGTAGTGGTGAAACAGATAGATTATAAATAACAAAAATTTATGTATGG
Source organism: Zea luxurians (assembly GCA_029449295.1). Taxonomy (NCBI): domain Eukaryota; kingdom Viridiplantae; phylum Streptophyta; class Magnoliopsida; order Poales; family Poaceae; genus Zea; species Zea luxurians. The sequence continues at coordinate 19,131,281 of JAOPSE010000003.1, forward strand.
TCAGAATCACAAATTGATTATGAAACATTTTCTCATAACCTGCCTTTGACCCGTTCTGCCGTTCTGCCTCCGACGGTCGTAGTCGTACAGCCTCGCGCCAAAAAATCATCTTGCTGCGGCACCAGAGACGTTAGTCTGAGCAACAAACAATACACACCAACGCTCATAAGTCACGTTTCGACGCTCTGTGTGGCCGGTATGGCACTAATCAAATAACACCATAGCAGTGCCTGTGTAGCGGTGTATGCGGCCCAACGATTGGTGCGGCCCATTCTGCAGCCCATCCTGTGAGCCGCTGCAACAGCTCCTGCGGATCGCGCGCACGTGGCCACCCCGCGTCTGATGCTGTGATGAGCGCTTTAAACGGCAGCCGAGATTTCTTGTGACCCAACTGCTTGTTTCTTCCCTTTCCTGGTTGACGCACGATAATGCGGACACCCTAATCCCCGGATGCAACTGAAATGGGTCCAGATTCAACAAACTTTTTCTGTGGCCTCATGCAGCTCAGCAATTGCACGCGTGCAGAAAGGCGTCCGAGAGACTGGAATCAATGCGGGGCACGAGCGCTCGACTTGACCGCCAAGTTTTTGCAGCTGGAAAAAATAAAAAAGAAACAACTCCAGTGAAGATCTCATCTCATCACACAGGAGACGTGACGCTGAGCACCGGACATACACTGTACGGACTACTTTGTGCAGTTCCTGAAGGCGTACTTGCTACTCTGTAGTGTACTCTGTAATCGTAACGCAGCAGCAGTACAGGGTTTGGGGGTAACAATCGACCGTTGCTTGATGATTTTCTATGGTGGTCTTCTTAGGACGCTCACATCTATAAATGAATTTCAGAGGAAGGCATTCTTTGTAACTATAGATTATATAATCTATATTACATAATTTGAACGTACCTATTTGGCAATCCAGCTTATTGAAATTTTGATTATTAATTTTAGTCAAGTGTTACGTAGCGAGAGCAAGGAAAAATAAATGAAATGTTTTTTAAAAGAGTGGTAATAGTGGTTAATTTCTTCTGAAGTTGAAATGGTATTGGGTCCTTTCCAAAAAAATAATATCAAATAAACACCCCTTGAGTAGATTATGGGATTACGATAATCTAGCCTCCATATTATATAATCTGGCATAATAATCTAGATTATTCAACATAGATTATATAATTGAGATAGAATATAGTCTGAAACAAACATGCACTAAACAACTAAAGAGGAGGGCATAGTGCGTGCGTGCCTCTAAAAACGACTCTTCAAATCTACTAACTATTAAGAGAGCACTGTAGACTGCCCCCGCCTCCCTACCCCGCCCGCCCGCCAGACGCGACAGCCACGATCCGCCCGCCCGCCGCAATCCCCGCCCGCCCTCAGCAATTCCCGCCCGCCATGTGAGGCATGCTAGAAGTCCATCAACCACCGGATCCTCTCCAGCCGCCTCACCCCCGCGGTCCTCCCCGATGAGCACGCGCTCGCGGAGTCCATCAAGCGCCGCCTCACCGCCTCGGGCTGCCCCGATGATGCGCTCTCATCCGCTAACCTCCACTCCAAGCTCTCCGTCCGTGCCCCCGAGCGTCGCTGTGGCCGCTCATCTACCTGCTCGACTCGCTCTCCTCGCAGTACCGCGCCGCCGCCGCAGCTTCATGCCTCCCAACTCTTCCCATCGCCGCCCCACCGCGGAATGCCACCTCGGGGAGAGCGAGTCGAGCAGGACAACTCTTCCCATCGCCGTCCGCCCGCTCACCGCTGACCACCCGCTCTGGCGCTCGGCCTTGGCCCCGTTTCTGCCCTCGCCCCTCAGCCGCCTCGGCGCCTGTTCGAGACCGACGTCCTCGCTCCATCCAGTCCGTTGACCAGCTCGACTGCTCTAGCTCGTGCTCTCCGTCCCCGATTGATTTCTTCCTTTCAGCCCAACGTAGCCCAAAGCCGTTAGATCGTGGCACTCTGTCCAACCCTCCTGGGTACGACGACAACGACGATGAGGCCATCGTCACCCCCTCCGTCCCCTACGACCCGATGGCGCTAAGGAAGGCGTTCGAGAAGGCCGTGGTGAAGCGACTAATGACATACGTCCCGTTCGGCGTCTTGCTCTCCGGTGGGCTGGACTCGTCACTGGTGGTGGCCGTCGTCGTTCGCCACCTCACTGGGATAGAGGCCGCTAGGCGCTGGGGCACCAAGCTCCACTCCTTCTACGTGGGCCTGGAGGGGTCCCCTGACCTCAAGGCGGCCAAGGAGGTGGCGGAGTACCTTGGCACCCTGCACCATGAGTTCCACTTCACCGTTCAGGACGACATCGACGCCATCGAGGACGTGGTCTACCAAACGGAGACGTACGACGTCACCACAATCAGGGCGAGCACGCCCATGTTCCTCATGTCGTGCAAGATCAAGTCCCTCGAGGTCAAGATGGTCATCTCCGGCGAGGGCTCCGATGAGCTCTTCGGAGGCTACCTCTACTTCCACAAGGTGCCCAACAAGGAGGAGTTGCATCGAGAGATGTGCAGGAAGGTCTGTGTTAGTTTCTTTCACTGACTGACTGGCTGGCATTGGTGGATGGATGGATGATCGATTCTTGCTCTGCAGGTTAAGGCTCTGCATTAGTATGACTGCCTGAGAGCCAACAAGGCGACGTCGGCTTGGGGCCTGGAGGCTCGCGTCCCGTTCCTGGACAAGGAGTTCATGAATGCAGCCATGAGCATCGATCCTGAGTGGAAGATGGTACTTACTGACACTACCCTAGCTGAGAACGGAAAGAGAGCTCATTGCCTTTTCAATCAAACAAAGCAAATCAAAGCAGTATGTATATGTGACCAGATGAGGGCTTTAATTTGCAGGTCTGACCTGATCTTGGAAGGATTGAGAAGTGGGTGCTGAGGAAGGCATTCGACGACGAGGAGCAGCCATTCCTGCCCAAGGTGGTAGCCAACCTGCGTTTCAGCTGCTTCTACTGAATCTTCCCTAGCCAAAATTTGGACGTTCAGACAGACATCTAAAAAGATTTTGCCTTGTAGCATATCCTCTACAGACAGAAGGAGCAGTTCAGTGACGGCGTCGGGTACAGCTGGATCGATGGCCTGAAGGCTCATGCAGCATCAAATGTAAATGCTGCCATGTCAATTTAAGGACAACTCTATTTCTCTCTCTCTCCATGGATCATGATCCATATACATACACTATTTGAATGTAGGTGACTGACAAGATGCTGTCGAATGCAAAGTTCATCTTTCCACATAACACTCCGACCACCAAGGAGGCCTACTACTACAGGATGGTCTTCGACAGGTTCTTCCCACAGGTGGGTGGAGCTAATTTAAATTCGTTTAGGTTCTTAATAAATTCATACAATAATTGATATATGTTCATTTATTTGAATATAGACATAAAAATCAAGATCTAAACCCTTTACTAATTTTAGGAGGATGGAGGGGCATTCTTCAGCCACCAGACATTATCAACTAACATGTAAATATATTACTAAATCATTGGCCATACAGAAATATGCTATCCTGACGGTACCTGACGGCCCAAGTGTGGCGTGCAGCACAGCCAAGGCCATCAAGTGGGACGCCTACAATAGGGTCTTATAGAGTAGTAATAGATTTGTGAGTCGTTGCAACGCACATACACCTAACTATCATATATATAGGTCTGCATGATATTGATGGTTGCAATGTAGTGGTGAAACAGGTAGATTAAAATAACAAAATTTATATGTATAGCCAGGATCACCAATGGATTACAAAATCTTCTCATAACAATGTAACACATTTTTATATAAGTTACTATGATATTATATGTTCCCGTTGAAACGCACGGGCACACACCTAGTTATTATTTATTTATAAACACTAATGTATGTGTGATCTGGTGGTTACCCTCAAATGTTTGGAGTAAGGGTTGGATTTGAGTGCTCGCTTTGTACTATTTTTTGCACGGTGTATTTTTTGTACGGTGTGGTAGCGCGGAGGGTGAAGCCGTGATATCACCGGTGCCCACATTAGGTTATTAATAGTTTAGTATATAGAGTATAGATATAGATTAAAAACAACTGCCAGAGGGAAAAAATAATAGTCCATTATCGACTTCTCGCGCGTATATACGACCACTGTGTCATCACAGTTCGACGTGAATGCGCTCATTCCATGGGCACCAACACATGTTGCCTGCCTCGACGTACATATGGATGGACACATCTGGCCGTGCTGTTGCTCTATGCGACCCTACCAAAATTGGAAGGAAACCATAAAACTAAAAGCTGAAGATGCTTGCATGCATGAGCGTGATAGAGGAAATGGGCCCAAATAAAGGAACGAGATACTCTCATCATGTCTATCCTAAATTAGTGGGGTTTCATTTGTATTTAATAAGCTATCACATAGGGGTTTTTAATAATGCGCTAATATTTTTACTATAATACTATAAAGAAGCTAAGGAGTAGTCTGCCTCTCTTTATTTTACCATTCCTGGTTCTACTTTCCATTAATCTGTACTGTCTATTCAGTTACCCACACCTTCGATCCAAGCCTCCACCGTCGTGTGTGCTCCCTGTTATCCCGCACGCTGCGAAGCAACCCTCCTCCATCGTCTCTTCCACTCTCCGCCCCTACCTCCCCCTCCTTCTTCCCCTGCATGCCTCCACCACTTCTCTCCAGAACCGCCGCTGGCGTCCCTCTTGCTCTTGCGAGATTTAGATCCTGCGCGGGGCACGACACGGAGTGGCAAAACGCCGCAATCGCTGTAGTGCCTGTACGTGCCCTAGCCAATCACTATGAATCTATTTTGTTAGGTCGATGTTGGAACCAAAAAAGAGTGGGCGGACGGTCCGGCCCTGAGGCCGGACGGTCCGCGGTCCGGACAGTCCGCGCCTGTGGGCCGGACGGTCCGCGCGTGCGCAGAACAGATTAGGGTTCCGAGTTTTGTGCTACGGTTGTTAGCTAGATTCGCGGAATTAGCTCGGAATCAGTTGTGTAAAGGGTCCAGCCCCCCTCCTCTATAAATAGAGAGGTCTACGGCCGATTTGTAATCATCAACAATCGAATCAATACAACTTCTATTTCGCATTTTATTCTAGGAGTAGTTCTAGTCTAGTTTAGGTTTAGATATCCAATCCCCAAATTCTTCGTCTCTCTTCGGCTCTACGTCGATTAGAGGAGTCTAGGTCGGCCAGCCCGAGCCTAGACACAACCTAGGATCTCTACTCCCCGACGGGGTCCCTCCCGGGAGCGAGATCCAGGCGTCGTCGGCGATCTTCCGCCGTCCCTGCGTACGCGCGGACCGTCCGGCCCCAGGGCGCGGACCGTCCGGCCGTCAGGCAGGAGCCCTAGCCGCGCACCAGGCCGTGGACCGTCCGGCCCCAGGCCGCGGACAGTCCGCCCTTGCGCAGAGAGCACCACCGCGCCTCGCACCAGGCCGCGGACCGTCCGGCCCCTGCGCGCGGACCGTCCGCCCCTGTGCAGAGGGCACCGCCACGGTTCTTGTTGAGTGATTGGCGCTCCGAAAAGGCGTCAACATACCTTTTGGCGACTCCGCTGGGGAAAACACATCTAAGCTCATCAGATCGGCCCTCAATGGCCGGTTCAAAGGATAGCTCTGATATTTCTCTAAGCAACATTATAGAGCCGACTTGGGAGACCTTGCCGGCTGACGAGCAGCTCCAGTTTGAGGAGCACAAGGAGCGGATGATCCAGGAGGCGAAAGCAAAGTTCTTGGCCAACTTCAAAGTGGACAGGAACAACAAGGTCGTCCGACATCGGGCGACGGATCCGGCTTCGCTCCAACCCACGCCAGATATCCCCAATGTAAGTAATACCAACGATCTGCAATCTCTTAGAAATTATGTAGAGGATCAGCGTGAACAAATGCAGAACATCATAGGGGGTATGCAAAGCGATCTTAAGAGACTAGTACGTGCATTCGATAAATCTAGTACCGCAAATTTTCCTTCGCACGAGGTTGAGTTAGGAGATAACGCACGTAACACATCGGCTACAGGTTGTCACGAACAGTCACAACCCCTTTATGGGATGCCGATGGACACATACCCTAAGCAACCACAAATCGGCAGCAAACCAGCCGATCTGCACATGCCCGGACCGTCCGCACGTGAGCGCGGACCGTCCGGGCCAACAGTAGTCGGGCCTATTTTCAATGAGTTACCTAGATATGCGCCCGAGCCACCACATATGACGCAGAACCCAAACTACCCAGCCGGACGGTCCGCATACAATGACGGACAGTCCGCATATGACCACGGACGGTCCGGGTACGTATCCGGACAGTCCGCGCATAAGTCTTTTGAGGAGGATTATTACATGAATCCTCGCCCGTCCCAGCAACACTTCCCATCACACTATGCAATGCACCAGCCCACTAATTCAGGATCCAAAGCCCAGGAAAGCTTTCCGGCCCCATCTGGAAGGCCGGAAAGAAACGATCAAACGTATGAGCCATATAGAAATGCACCACGTAACTCAAACCAATGGGGGGAAAGACAACATGCTAATATCCAGCCAACCCCACCTATGTTTGACCAGAAAGCCGGTGGTCTCGCACCGGCTGCCATTGATATAGTAAGGGAAGAAATAGCCGGGGCGTTCCGAGATAAGCTCGGAGTAAGCATGGTCCCTGGGGGGCAATCATATCGGAAACCTTATGACAGCCGATTTGATCACCACCCATACCCACAGGGAACCAGGATACCCGAATTCACAAAATTTTCGGGTGATCAAGGAAAGAACACACGTGAACACATAGGCCAATTTTTAGCACAATTAGGAGAGTTGGCCGACATAGAGGCATTTCGCATACGTTTGTTTTCATTATCTTTAACAGGAACTGCGTTTGCATGGTACGCCACTTTACCTCCTAATTCCATTTCATCATGGGGGGATTTAGAACAAAAATTTCATGATCATTTTTTCTCCGGTGACTATGAATTGGATTTGGTAGATTTAGCGTCGTTGCGACAGACAAAAGATGAATCGGTTAATGATTACATCCGGAGATTCCGAGATACAAGAAACCGATGCTTTCAAATTCATTTAGCAGAGAAACAGCTAGTAGGATTAGCTTTTAATGGTCTGCGATATTATTTAAAAGAAAGATTAGAAGGCATCCAATTCTTTACACTAGCACAATTACACCAGAGAGCTTCGGCTTGTGAAAGCCGAAGCAAAGAAACTACTAAAACAATTCGTCACAACATACGTGTAGTGGAATGCGACCAAAGTAGCTCAGAAGACGAATCAGCAGAGGTGTATGCTGCTGAAATGGTTTGGCCAAAGCAGGCCAAATCTTCGGCTTGTGCCTCCTTACAGCCGGTTCAAAAGAAACGGCAAGAGGAGGTTAAGTTTACATTTAATGTTGCTAAATGTGATAAAATATTTGACGAACTACTAAAAAATGGCAATATTAAAATAAATCACACTGTTCCATCCGCCGACGAGCTAAAACGCCGTGCATACTGCAAGTGGCATAACTCATTTTCTCATGCCACTAATGATTGTAATGTATTCCGACGACAGATTCAATCGGCCATTAATGAGGGACGATTGAAATTTCAGGAAATGCAGGTGGATACAGAGCCATTTCCAATGAACGTGATCGACTTCGAGGGCAAAAAAGTCCTGGTTCGGCCAAACACGGCCGATAAAGGCAAAGGCAAAGAGGCAATCATCGGCAATTCTAAAAAGGCCAATGAGGATCATAAAGTTTCTTGCAGGAAAGTGGTAGCCGAGAAGACTCCCGATGGAGGGGAGACCTTAAAGGTGACCATTACAACCTCCAGTACTGGGGGGCAAGCGTAGACAGGGAGACAGATACAGGAACCCGTGCTGCGTATCCCGGACGGTCCGGCACGTAGGCGCGGACGGTCCGGGACCCCACCGGACAGTCCGGAGAGCTCAGGCGGACGGTCCGGCCATGCTCAGGACTCGCAGCGACCACGTACCTTCAAACCACGACGACCAGAGATAGGTACGTGGAAAACAAATACATTTAAAGCAGCGGGTCGGCTGATCAAGCCTGGCCCGACTTTCGATCAATTGTTGTCTAAATATGTGAAAAAGAAGGCTGGCCCCAGTGACCGGCCACCGAAGCGACCCCGCTCACCCATTCATGAGCAACGTCAGGTCAGGCCGATTGGACCACATCACCAATCGGAAGAAATGAAAGGTCCTATTGTACAATTGAGACCTAACATGCCGACATGGACCCCTCCACCTCCTTATCCATCTATGCCATATCCATACACATACTTACCTCCACCATATGTCCCAAATCAAATGTGGGGCATGCCACCATATCCATTTGGGATGCCACAGTACCCCGCCTGGGGGGCACCCCAAACATCCGTTTTTGATAGGTTGGCACCGCCAGTGCAAGACCGATTGAGCTCTGCTGAATCCGGTCACCAGGCACAGGCCCAACAAGGTTGCCGGACTACTCGGCCTCCTAGGCCGACCAATCCGGCAGGGGGGCATATGCCTGTAGCAACTCAAAGAGCAAAAAAGGATATCATCAAAATAGGCACTGCGGATGTTGTCATACAGGGAGACAATAAAGGGCCGATGATTTTCGGCGAATCGGCCAACACGACCGAAAAGGATACGGCTACCATCAAAACAGCTGATCCAAGATACTCCATGCCTCGATGGTGCCCAGCGGGATTGACACGGTCACAAAAAAGAAAATTACAGCGCCTAAGAGCAAAGGAAAGCCAGGAGAAGGAGGCGGAAAAAACATTTAATGACACACATCCGCTATACCCGCTACCACAAAAGAAATGGAGACCGAAGGCCGTTGAGGAAAAACAAACGGCCATAGAAATAGAAAGTCAACCTGCACCAGGCGCGGACCGTCCGGCCCCCGCGTGCGGACCGTCCGCCGTTCGCCAGGAAGGCTCTGGACAACCTGCACCAGGCGCGGACCGTCCGGCCCCCGCATGCGGACCGTCCGCCGTTCACCAGGAAGCCTCCAACACCACGACAACATCCATGGAAGAGGACGACCTGCTAGGAGAAGACCTGGTCGACTACGAGGCTTCTCCAGAACGCCCAGGTATGGATGTAAATATTATTACATTTTCTTCCGATTGCACTATCATTGGCGACGATGAACTTGTTGCTGCCCAGTTCGATTTTGGTCTTAAAGAAGCCGCCTTTTCTAAACCAAAGGAATCGGTAAATCATTTAAAGCCGCTCTTCGTGCGCGGTCACATTGATGGAATACCGATTGCTAAGATGTTGGTGGATGGAGGGGCGGCTGTAAATCTAATGCCTTATTCATTATACAGAAAATTAGGTAAACAAGATGACGAACTTGTCAAAACCAACATGACCCTCAGTGGTGTTGGGAATAGTTCGATTAAAGCCAGGGGAGTCACGTCCGTTGAATTAACCATCGGGACTAAGACCCTTGCTGCTGCATTCTTCGTCGCTGATGTAGAAGGGAATTACAGTTTAATTCTAGGCAGAGATTGGATTCATGCCAATCAATGTATACCTTCTACATTACATCAAATGCTAATACAATGGGTAGGCGATGAGGTAGAACAAGTACATACTGATGTATCGGCCTGCATCGCTGTGGCCGATGCCCCTGTACTCTGGACTTATGAGACTGCTACATGTCTCACAGGAGTAGATTTTTCTGATTATCAGTTCATAAGTATAGATAAGAAAGGTTTCATTCCTGTAATGCTAGAGCCGATGGAGAATCGGCTAAATCCTAAATAAAGTTTAAATGATGAATGCACATGAAGTTCATGAGTCGTTGATCACGGACAATTCGGCTCTCGAAGCCGGATGGTCTGGTCTTTCACAAAACAGTTCGGGCTTTAAGACCGAACATCTACCACAGCGGAAAGACAGTATTACGGATGATCCGGTCCCTGAGACCGGAAAGCCCGCCATCACACAAAGATCATCTAATTCCTCTGTGGGGGACATGATAGAGGAATTCAGAGATCTTGATAAACTAGGACAGGGGTTTACATCGGCCGATCCATTGGAGGAGATTGACATAGGAGATGGTAAAACTCCAAGGCCAACTTTTGTAAACAAGACCCTGGAGGCCGATCCTAGAGATGAGATGATCGGCCTATTGAAGGAGTATTCAGACTGTTTTGCTTGGAATTACACTGAAATGCCTGGACTAAGCCGAGAGATTGTCGAACATCGGCTGCCCATTAAGTCTGGTTTCAGACTTTCAAGCAGAAAGCCAGAACGTTTCGTCCAGATCTTCTCCCACGAATCAAGGACGAAATCCACCAGCTGCTAGAAGCTAATTTTATTAGACCTTGCAGATACGCAGAGTGGGTCTCCAATATTGTGCCGGTGGAGAAGAAGGAGTCAGGTAAACTTAGAGTATGCATTGATTTTCGTAATTTAAATAAAGCAACTCCTAAAGACGAATATCCCATGCCCATAGCCGACACATTAATCAATAATGCATCAGGGAATAGAATTATTAGCTTTCTTGATGGTAATGCCGGATATAATCAGATTTTCATGGCCGAAGAAGATGCGTCTAAAACGGCCTTTATATGTCCAGGCTTCATTGGTTTATTTGAATGGGTTGTCATGACATTCGGTCTTAAAAATGCTGGTGCTACTTATCAGAGGGCTATGAATCTGATCTTCCATGAGTTGTTAGGAAACACTGTGGAAGTCTACATTGATGATATTGTAGTCAAATCGGCTAAGTTTAGTTCTCATATAGCTGATTTGCGCAAAGCCTTTGATAAAATGCGTCGGTATGGTTTAAAAATGAACCCACGTAAATGTGCTTTTGGGGTGTCGGCTGGTAAGTTTTTAGGATTTGTCATCCATGAACATGGTATAGAAATAGACCCTGACCGAATCAAGTCTATTCGGAATGTGGGGCCTCCGACTTGTAAGGTCGAAGTGCAGAGGTTTCTCGGCAAGGTGAATTATTTACGAAGGTTTATTTCTAACCTAGCCGGGAAGATTGATGCCTTCACCCCTATCCTTCGGCTTAAGAATGATGCTGAATTCACTTGGGGGGCAGAGCAGCAGAAAGCATTTGATCTCATTAAAAAATACTTGTCTTCGGCTCCCGTGTTAAAAGCACCACAAGTAGGAGTACCATTCAGATTATACATTGCAGCTGAAGACAAGGTTATTGGGGCTGTTCTAACACAAGAAACTGAGGGGAAGGAGCATGTGGTGACATATCTAAGCCGAAGGTTGGTGGATGCTGAAACAAGGTACACTTTTATTGAAAAGTTATGCTTATGCTTGTTTTATGCATGCACCAAATGTAGATGTTATTTACTGTCTAGTCATTGCACTGTTTCTGGTCAAGCCGATGTAATCAAATACATGTTGCATAACCCAATTATGAGTGGTAGAATTGGTAAGTGGGCTTATGCACTCATAGAATATGACTTGGCCTATGAACCATTGAAATCTATGAAAGGCCAAGTCGTAGCGGATTTTATTGTAGAACATCGGGTTAATGATATTCATGAACTAGACATGTTATACCTCACTATTACTCCTTGGACTTTATATTTTGATGGATCGGTTTGCAATGAAGGACAAGGAATTGGCATTGTACTTGTTTCACCAAGTAATGTCTCCTTTGACTTCTCTAGCCGATTGAAAACTTATTGCACTAATAATCAAGCTGAATATGAGGCCCTCTTATTCGGTTTAGAACTTTTAAATAGTATGGGAGTAAAACATGTGAAGGTATTTGGTGATTCTCAGCTGGTTGTCCAACAAGTGTTAGAGGAATATCAATGTTTTGATGGTACTCTAAATAGTTATCTTGAGAAATGTTGGAGCATAATCCATTCTTTTGACGAATTCAGTATTCGGCATGTCTCTAGAGTTGAGAATCATAGAGCTAACGATTTGGCACAAGATGCATCAGGTTATCGGATAAAGAGAGGGAAATTTCACAAAACTGAAAATCTGATAACCAGTGCAGAGCCAAATTCCTAGGTCGCGGACCGTCCGCGTGACGACGCCGGACCGTCCGGGGTTACCAGAAACGTCCTCTTAATTGATTCGGCTGACAATGAAGCCGATGCAAGTGATTGGAGGACACCTATACTGAATTATTTACGAAATCCCAATAACAGGACAGATAAAAACATTCGGCGAACAGCTTTCAAGTATGTTTTGATGAGTGATGAACTCTACCGCCGGACGGTCAATGATGTCTTGCTTAAGTGCTTGGGCCCAGATGATGCTATATTGGCCATGGCCGAAGTACATGAAGGAATTTGTGGTACCCACCAATCGGCTCCAAAGATGAAATGGCTGTTGCGAAGGTCTGGTTTTTATTGGCCTAACATGATAGCTGATTGTTTCAAGTACTACAAGGGTTGCCAGGTATGTCAAAAATTCGGCGACCTACAGTTGGTCCCTGCAGCCGAATTGCATCCTATCATCAAACCTTGGCCTTTCAGAGGATGGGGATTAGACTTTATTGGAGAAATTCATCCTTCATCATCAAAAGGGCATCGGTTCGTGTTAGTTGCCACTGACTACTTTACCAAATGGACTGAAGCCGTTGCTCTGAAGAACATGACACACAAGGAGGTAATTGAGTTCATAACTGAGCATATTATTCATAGATTCGGCATTCCCCAGACCTTGACTACAGATCAAGGGACTTCTTTTATGTCTAAGGAGGTACGTGAATTTGCTGAATTATATAGAATTAAGTTGCTTAATTCATCTCCATACTATGCTCAGGCCAATGGGCAGGCCGAGTCTAGTAATAGGACATTGATCAACTTGATAAAAAAGAAGATATCTGATAATCCTAAGTATTGACATAAGATTTTGTCTGAAGCTTTATGGGCTCATAGAATATCTAAACATAGTGCTACTAAAGTGTCTCCTTTTGAGCTGGTCTATGGGCAGGAAGCAGTGTTGCCTGTGGAGATAAGTTTGAATGCTGTTAGGTTCGCCAGACAAAATGATCTAACCGTCATGGATTATTATAATTCAATGATGGATAATATTGATGAGGTGACCGACAAGAGGGTGATAGCTTTGGGAGCAATAGAAAAAGACAAGATCAAAGTGGCCAGGGCCTACAACAAGAAGGTCAAAGCAAAGTCATTTCAAGTAGGGGATCTGGTGTGGAAGACCATCTTGCCTTTAAGGAATAAAGACCGTAAGTTTGGAAAATGGTCGCCAAGCTGGGAGGGTCCTTATAAAGTAAAACAGGTAATGTCTGGTAACGCCTATTTGCTACAAACATTACAAGGCAAGGATCTACCAAAGGCTTTGAATGGGCGTTTCCTCAAACAGTACCATCCTAGTATGTGGCAAGATGCCTAAGAGAACCGATGTAATTACATCGAGTTAGTTGCTTTTGGTTCGCCCAGCTCCACCAAAAGGCAGGGGGGCATATGTTGGAACCAAAAAAGAGTGGGCGGACGGTCCGGCCCTGAGGCCGGACGGTCCGCGGTCCGGACAGTCCGCGCCTGTGGGCCGGACGGTCCGCGCGTGCGCAGAACAGATTAGGGTTCCGAGTTTTGTGCTACGGTTGTTAGCTAGATTCGCGGAATTAGCTCGGAATCAGTTGTGTAAAGGGTCCAGCCCCCCTCCTCTATAAATAGAGAGGTCTACGGCCGATTTGTAATCATCAACAATCGAATCAATACAACTTCTATTTCGCATTTTATTCTAGGAGTAGTTCTAGTCTAGTTTAGGTTTAGATATCCAATCCCCAAATTCTTCGTCTCTCTTCGGCTCTACGTCGATTAGAGGAGTCTAGGTCGGCCAGCCCGAGCCTAGACACAACCTAGGATCTCTACTCCCCGACGGGGTCCCTCCCGGGAGCGAGATCCAGGCGTCGTCGGCGATCTTCCGCCGTCCCTGCGTACGCGCGGACCGTCCGGCCCCAGGGCGCGGACCGTCCGGCCGTCAGGCAGGAGCCCTAGCCGCGCACCAGGCCGCGGACCGTCCGGCCCCAGGCCGCGGACAGTCCGCCCTTGCGCAGAGAGCACCACCGCGCCTCGCACCAGACCGCGGACCGTCCGGTCCCTGCGCGCGGACCGTCCGCCCCTGTGCAGAGGGCACCGCCACGGTTCTTGTTGAGTGATTGGCGCTCCGAAAAGGCGTCAACAGTCGAGATATTGTTGGTAAGACTAATGGCAGACACTCTATGGGATTGCATCACTACCGGAATCGCGTTCTTTGCCGAGTGTCTAAGACAATTCCGGTAGTGCATGCTAGGTGGCGAAGTGTAAAGATTATATTAAAAAGGAACAATATATTTTCTAAATAAATATTTTTTTGCTATATAATAAATATTACTCGGGCTCCTAAAATATTCTGGCTATAGTATTGGATGGGACAGTGGTGGGACCTAGGACGAGGGAGCTCATCAGCTCCCAAACTTGGATGGCATGGGTTGTGCCCATATTGCAAGCGCAGATCCAACTTCTCTTTCATATGTGGAAGTGTAAGGACTGAAGAGGATCGGAAGAACATTTCTGGTCACTGGATGATGTGGCATGGGCTGCATATGGCCACCAAGTTAGCGAGAAGTCCTAAACAACGATATCATTAAACTCAGTACCGTTCTCTGGGAGTATGTATTCGGGCATTTGGTTTTTAGTGCATGGAATGTTTTGTGTGTTTAGCTCACCAATTAGTTGGCCTTCCTTTGTTTTTCTGGAAACCAGTGGTATATCATGCTGGTTAAGGCTGTCTCCAGCGAGCACATGCAAACTGCCCCCTACTCTATGTTTATTTAAGTTTTTCCTCCTCTAAACGGTCTATGGTGTCCTCTAAAACATTCTCTAAATATATAGGACAATCATCTACTCTCTCTATAAAGATAATCTCTCCTCTGCTCTATTTATTTTTATTTCTATACTTTAGATAACTAATTAAGTAAACTAAAAATATGTATAAGACATTATTTGAGGGTATGATAAATGTGTACGCGCATAAAATTAGAACAAAATATGTCTTAAATACAAGTGTTTCATGTATATATATGGAGGTTGAGATATACATGATGATGTTCGAGAGAGATAAAAATATAAAAAAGAGGATCTTTTAGAGGATTCTATAAACAAAAAGATGATGTGGTTGTCAGAGACAGTGAGTGATTATCATGAGCACTAGAGTATTATTATTGACTCGAGAAGCCCAAGAAGCTTCTACATATGATATCATGATACGTGGACAAGTTTTATGATTTTCTGACTTTGCATTTTATACAATTTTTAAACAGCTGGATGGTAAGTTCACGACCATGTTCAGTGAGCATGGTGCTCGAAGTTTCCGGTCCGCTCCTGAAATCGGTCGTAACTTGTGCTAAATAGCATGAATATCATTTTTGCATGCACGGTTTTCCAAGTTTCGAGTGACTTGCAATTCAATTGTGAATTTTCCGAAGAAATTCAAATAAACGAACTAAATTCGGTAGTTATAGAAAACACTGTTATAATTGTCCCAAAATGGTACATGTAGGTCTATATAGTATAGGAACATACCACAAAAGTTTGGTTGGAAAAGAAAAAAAATAAAAATATACTTTGCCGAGTGTCCAGAATTGACACTCGGCAGCTTGCTCTGCCGAGTGCCAGCTGGTGGACACTCGGCAAAGACGTCTCTTTGTCGAGTGTTAACGCTGGGCGCTCGGCAAACGTTAACGGCCGTCAGCTATAGACGGTCATTGACGGTTCTTTGCCGAGCGTCACCTTCGCCGAGTGTTTGGCACTCGACAAAGAGGTCTTTGCCGAGTGTATTTCTGTGCCGAGGAGAGTCCTGCTCTCGGTAAACGTGTTCGTTATCGAGAGCTAGACTTTGCCGAATGCCCGACAAAAAACATTCGGCAAAGCGCCGAGCACTCGGCAAAGCCACGAATTCCAGTAGCGAAGAAAGAAGGGACAAATACTAAACCACCGACACTTTGCAATGGGTAGCCTTATTTGCTTTCACGATCCCGGGCTGATAAAGTCTGCTTGCAAAAACAATCCTCCATGCCCTATTTGGAAGGCAGGTATCCATCAGGCAGAGCTGCTCAGCTTATTGGGGGACCCCCACACCACCACCATGCACGGGCTTGGCATGCATGATCATGACGTATCCCATTCCCATCCCATATCCGTCTGATCCATCTCACACCACCGCGTAGCTAGTACAGTAGGCTCCAAGGGGACAAGATATTTTCGAAGAGAGCACACCCTACATATACATCCTAGCTGCGTGCGTTCGTTTGTTTAATTTAAACCAACCAGGCCAGGGTAGTCCCCACGAGAAGCAAAAGAGAGGGGCCCCTACTACCTGACCCGGGCCCACCGCCCATTTTCTTTGATGAGGTTTTGAGGGGGCCACGAAAAATTAAAAAAAAAACCCATGCCATATCTGGTGCTGGGTCCTTGCCTGACGATCCAGTCGATTTGATCCGTCCTTCCGCCCGGCAGGTCGCGCGCGCAGCTAGTCCACACTGTGCACGCCGCACAGTGGCGCACAGTGCACTGCGCACGGCGGCTAGCTCCAAGCCTCGCGCATGCACGCGTCTTGTCTCCGCCAAACACCGGCGCCGCCTTTGGGGGTGTTTGGTTACTCTTGCTAAAGTTTAGCCCGGGTCACATTAAGGGGGTGTTTGGTTGCCCCTGCTAAAGTTTAGCCCGGGTCACATCAAGCGTTTGACTTTCAAATAGGAGTATGAAATATAGACCCAACCAACTGGACTAGATTCGTCTCGTCTTTTAATCTTCGGCTGACAAATTTGTTTTATAATCCGACTACATTTAATACCCGAAACGGAGGTTCAAACATTCGATTGGACAGGGGCTAAACTTTAGTTTGGGGTAACCAAACGGGGCCTAAGCGTTTGACTTTTAAATAGGAGTATAAAATATAGACCCAACCAACTGGACTAGATTCGTCTCGTCTTTTAATCTTCGGCTGACAAATTAGTTTTATAATCCGACTACATTTAATACCCGGAACAGAGGTTCAAACATTCGATGGAACAGGGGCTAAATTTTAGTTTGGGGTAACCAAACACCCCCTTTAGCTTTAGGCTATCTGCACTCATACTACCCTATTTCTCTACCCTAAAAGGAATATTCCATCCTGGTCAGTGAGATTCTCTACTCTATCCAACAATTCTCCGCGGTCACGATTACCCTATATATCCACCCTATACGTCCCTGGGCCCACCAGCAGGCAGGCGCTGCTGTCCCGTCCCTGGGCCCACCTCTGCTCCGGCGAGAGAGAGCAGCAGCATTTAGCTTAGGCGATCACGAACGCTGTATTTGGCGTCCGCAGTGCTGGAGAGAGAAGATAGAGTTGGATTTACAGTCACCGCTGCAGGCCTCCAGCTACTGCAAAAATTTACGGGTTCCATTTCCAGCTCTCCGGTGTGGGCAGCCTTAGGGCACGGTGGTGGTGGTGGCGTTCCAGGCAGCAGGCCGGCCACGGCCCTGCTCGTCCCTCCGATGGGCGATGGATCAATCCCTGTGCTGCCCTGTGCCACCATGGGACTTGGGACGTCGCAATTGTACTGTACTGCTCGCAGTGCTCGCAATCAGATCGATGAGCGCTGATAGTCGTCGTCGATGACATACTACACTAACAAGACCATATAACGCATGACTACGTACGTGCGCGGCGCGAGATGTAGCAATCAAGCAGGACAAGTACGTGTCCCGCCAGCACGCGAGAGCGATCAGACTAGGTATATAGTCGCCGTGCGTGCGTACGTGGCGAGAGCGCGGCGCCGGCACACGCGCGCTGTACGTCACTGCCCTCGAGAATACCAGATGGAGTAGATCGATCCTGCTGCGATCCTCCCTGTCCTGAGGAGCTCCTCGGCAGGCAGGCACCAGCTAGATTAGGCAGTCACCAGCGTCTTTATTTGTCCAAAAGACAATCACCAGCTAGATTAAGGCAGTCACTGGCCAGGATCACGCATGCATAGGCGCTTACAGTCTCGCACAGCACCTAAAAAATCTCATGAACATCACATGGCAGCGACTCCACAGTCCACACGAGGCCCCGGACGCGAGGAAGGCTCACGAGCTCGCCACTTGTCGCCCGCCGGACCCGGCCAGGGCGCCCCCCGCCTATAGTATCTATCAACACGTTCCGGCCGGATCGGAGAGGCCACAGACGACGGGGCAGCTCACTTGCTATACTCCCTCCCTAGGAGTATATGGTAAGTGCCGTTCGCCTTCGGGGCATATGAGACATCGATATAAATATTAAACTGTGGCCATCTATTTTATATCCAATATCTTATTATATGTACTATATATATATTATTTTAGATTGATGATTATTATAATTTAATATATGTACCCTATATATGTGTACCAATGTTCTACATGCAGCTGATCTGATGTGTTCTCTAGTGTTTGCTTCAGTCTTGGTTGGATCTAGGAGTTAAAGTAAAAAAACGGACTAAATTTTAGCTCTTTCTTATCAACTAAAAGTGATTAAAAATATCTTTTTTATTACTTTATTCACTTTTATCTTCTTATGTTTGGATGTTTAGCATCTAAAGCGACTAAACTCCAGTAACTTTTACTTTAGTTCCTGTGATTCTTCAAACGGACTTGATTCTCGTGCGGCTAGTTTAATAGTCATGCCCCGCTCCTGTCACGCATGTCGGGTGATAATGAGATCTAAATTTTATACTGTAAAATTTAAGTATCGGATCAGATTAGAATTAGACTCTATTAATTTTAATATAAAACTAATTAAGAGTTTAAATGAACTATAATAGAATATACTATAATAGAACATTTGAATCGTGATTCATTATCACCCCTACAGACACGATCGACAACGGTGTGGCCGTATAAGCCCCATGATTCGGAATACCCCGGCCCCTCCGCCATCAACTCCGCCCCCGGCTCCCTTTTGAGAGAATTGACACCCATCCATCCAGCTCGGAGCCTGGGCTAGCTCGCACGGGGGCTTGCCTGCTGCGTGCGGAGCGGACAGCCGGTGCTGCAAGGGAAGGCCCGATCGTGTTTCGTTTCCTACCCTACCTACCATCGTCCGGTTCTCGCCAAGCCCCGCTCCGGCGCTGACGATGGACGGCCTCCACACCGAGCTCGCGCTGGGGCTGCTGGAGTGCGGCGTTGTTGGCAGCGGAGGCGAGCAGCTCCAGACAGCGCCGTTCGTGGCCAAGACCTACCAGATGGTGTGCGATTCGCGGACGGACGCGCTCGTCCGATGGGGCAGGGGGAACAACAGCTTCGTCGTCGCCGACCCCGCCGGCTTCTCGCGGCTGCTCCTCCCCTGCTTCTTCAAGCACAGCAACTTCTCCAGCTTCGTGCGCCAGCTCAACACATACGTAAGTGCGTGTGAGGGGTTGCTATTGCTAGCACTGTATAGCAAGCACCTCTAGAAGCAGCGAGGGATCATATATAGTCGTTTGTCTTCCTCACATATATAGTCGCATGTCCACTGTACGCTTACCTGGAGCCATGCCATGGATGATGCCCGCAGGGGTTCCGGAAGGTGCACCCGGACCGGTGGGAGTTCGCGCACGAGTCGTTCCTGCGCGGCCAGACGCACCTGCTGCCGCGCATCGTGCGCCGCAAGAAGCGCGGCGGTGGAGGAGGAGCCTGCTCGTCCGGCGGCGATGCGCCGCAGGCCGGCTGCTGTATCAGCATGGGCGAGGATCATCATCCGGAGGCGGATCCGGACGAGAAGCAGGAGGCGGATGCTGCCGAGGCGGCGCTTCTGGAGGAGGTGCAGCGGCTGCGGCAGGAGCAGACTGCCATCGGGGAGGAGCTGGCCCAGATGAGCCGGCGCCTGCAGGCCACGGAGCGGCGGCCCGACCAGCTCATGTCCTTCCTAGACAGGCTCGCGGAGGACCCCGACGGCGTCACGCGCAACCTTGTCGAGCAGGCTGCCGAGAAGAAGCGGCGCCGCATGCAGCTCGCGTCCCAGTCGCAGCCCGCCCGCCCGCCGCTCCCGCCGGCGCCGCCGCCACCGGTGCTCCACCCGCTGCTGGCGCTCGGAGGCGCCGCCGCCAAGGGCCTGGACGGCTGGCAGTGGGCGGAGCTGCAGAAGCCGTCCGTTGTGCTCCCCGCCTTCGATTTCGATCCCGCCGCCAGCTACTGCGGGGCGCAGCATGCGCCGAATCTCGGCGGCGCCGGCATCATCGGCATGGGCCTGACTGCTGACGAGACCGCGGTAGAGACCCCCTTCCCGTTCTGCCTGCTCGGCCAGGGTTTCTTTTGACCTGCTGCTTGCTGGTACGGTGAGGTGAATAATCATGCACGTGCACGTTCTACCGTTACCCTACCCCCGCGCTCGATCTGCTTTACTGCTGCTGCCTACTGTTACCAGTCAGTCACTGCTCATCCTCCTACAACCATGTCCTCTGCAAACCATTGTTCTGCTTGCTCTGCACATCGGCATGACGACGTCTGATGATAGCTATCCACAAATGAGCACACAGGCTATTGCATGCTACTACTGCATCTACTGTATGTAACCGTAGAGCTAAACTTGATCGTTGGATGATCATGTCCATCATTAGTTCTAGTGATTAGTCCTTGCATTTTGTTTGGTTGGACTTGGACATATTGCTAGTAGCTAGGCCTAGTGGAGGAGTTCTTCGATCGTGTCCTCCAAGTTTGTATTGTAGGGCCGCTTTTCAAGGGATTAAACAAAGCTCGCCGCACTTTGGCGTTCGTGCATTTACTTTTGCTGCAAAAACTATCTTCTGTCAACCTGTAATTGCTCAATTCAGCTGCTATCTGCTGGTACCATCTGACCTCACTTTTAGCTTGTTTATTACAATATGCGATGCAGGCTTGTGTACGTGTTACGCTGGTGCAAGTGCACTTTTTTTTTTTTTTTTGCCTTGGATGCCTTCCGCGGGGCCCACGGGTCAGGCAATAGGAAGGGATGGATATGGATTGCCATTGGTCCAGATGTCGGTCTCGGTTATATATATGAAAACCATATATAGGAGTACTTTCTGTTGCGGTGACGTTAGATTTTTCTGTTTTGATTTCTTTGAGAGGTAGAGTGTAGTGATGGCGTGTTCATTAGAGTTGTGATTTTTGGACGTGGATGCTGAAAAGGATCGGAGAGAGGAAAGTCGATGGCCTTCGGGCTAAGTAACCAGAGGCTGCCATCCAAATCGACGAATTTTCTCTCATGCAGTCATGCTCGCTGATGGAAGCAGCCCATGCCAATTATATTTGCCAGCTGCTTCTTGATTTATATATAGTCTGATGAATTCGTCTTATTTTATCCAAAAGTTTGGTTGTGTTTTGAGTCTATATATAGTTTATTTTGAGATTACGGATTGTGCCTTAATTTTAAAGACTTCACACAAAGGACAAGAGGTAATATTATTCAGTCCTTAATGACACCGTACGTCGTAGCACCGCAAAATGTATATGTAACAATTAACCCTACAGAATATGTCGCGAGTAATAATTAAATATGACTCCACAAAACTTTTTTTCTCCAAAATGACAGGAACGTACCTATATATAGTATAATGTTAGTAGCTACCCAAAGAAAGTCGAGGTGGCAATGGCAGATCATATATTCATATATATGTAAGCGAATATATATACTCGCCGCTCCCCTCCTTGTTGACAATTTAAAATGGAGGGGGTATAGCTACGACTACTAGTCACTCAACAGTCAACATGTACATGTACCTACTCCGATCCTCCTACAGTCATTAATCGTGACTAGCAGTATATATAGTTACTACTAATAGTCACTCAACAGCACATGTGTACATATTCCTTGACAATGAGATCGATCTATCGTGGCTCATCATATCAATTGTTTGTTTACTTGCTGGCTCCCACCTGTTAACTTGCGTTGGGTGGTGCGTACATATATATCTAAGGTGATCGTATGATTGACACTACTAACTATGTGTGTAGTTGCTTTTCCAGGATTCCAGTTAGCTGATCTAGGCAAAAGACGGGATGAAAAACAACATCTAGCTAGTACATGATTGGGCTGTTGATGGATCCAATTGTGCAAAGTATAGCTAGCTAGCTAGCTAGTGGCAGAGTAGATTATTACAAGATAGTAGCGGTAGAGAATATATAATAGCAGTGGCTGCACCCTGCAGCTAGAGGGAAAAGAATAGTGCTAGTCAGCTACTCATAGCTTTTTACACTTAGCTTGCTGCTATATACTTTCTTGGTTCTTTTTTATTTATCGTAATTTAGTGTAAAAATAAAGTACGAAGGTAGTAGTATATATGCGCCATTAGTGGTCCCCCGGCCGTCGTTTAATCTCCGCCATCCACGTGCCGTGGATCTTATGGCTCTCTCGCTCATGTCCCCCTCGACGACAGAGCAAGCGCGCATGATGGCAGATCATTGTGATGATCACACGCGGGTCGCTGTAGCCAGGTGAAACGCTCCTGTTCTGTAATTAATTCAGTCAGATATTAGATACGCAGTGTGAGTACATGCTACGTACCATGGTCCATGGCCGATCGAAAATATAGTTGAGCTTTCAAGCGGAAGTCATGCACGTAATATAACTTTTCTGCAAGAAAAAGTCATGAAGGTCTAGCCAGCGGCCGATACAGAACAAATTCAGCTTCCGCGCCGGGATCATTTGCTCAGCTCAGTACAGGTTCCATAAGGCCTTGTTTGTTTACGTCGGATTACACCTAAAATCGTTTGAGCTAATCAAAGTTTATATAAATTAGTGAAGCAATCCGGTTAGAAATCATTCCAACCCACTAATCCAACATAAATGAAGAAGGCCTAAGGGTTTCTATATCTAAATGGGATGCCATGTTGGCTAGCTAAACTAATTCCAAGAAAAAAAATTGGAAAAGAGAACGGATGGGTTTCCCCCGTATTCACACTCATCTATACCTTGGAAACAGAACCAACTCCCACTGTATGAATCGCACCATTTCATCATAAACATTGGAAACAGAAAGGACTAACCTTAGGCGAAACCGGCTAAAAACAACTTTGGGGCACTCTATCAAACATAGATACAAGTCTAAATTTGAAAAGAAATACATGACAAATTTAAGGAAAATATTAGCAAAATTTTATTTTACTATGGTGCACATGCATCTGAGAAAGCCAACGTGGCTTGCCCCTCAACAAATGTAAGGTTGCCTCCAGCACCCTTTCTATCTCACCTCCTATATCATATCTCTACTATACTTAAAGCACCAGTTTCAACGGTCGTCCTGCGTCATATTTTTACAAATAACCCCTTACATCTATCTCAAATTAACCCGCTGTATCCCTCCATGCACACAACCTCCACGTCTGGCACGTTAGCCAGTCCGGTAGTTAAATTAGCGTAAATAAATAAAAAAATGGTGCAGGAGGTGGGTTTCGAACCTAGCCCTGATGGAAGAAGGGCGAGAGCCACTGAGTGAAGCCATTTAACTAGTAGAACATCAATGTTAATTGTTTTCAATATTGAATATAAATTGTATATATATGTATATACGAGTTTTGTAAAATAATAAAAAAATATAATCGTACCGCGCCGGATCAGCACTATGGGCCGAGGCTACGGTCCAAGCACGACACGACAATCGTGTCAGGCTGGCCGAGGCACTATTAAATGGGTCGTGACCTGGACCAGCCCGCCAGACATGGCCCATTTGGCCATCTATACCTCCGCACGATAATGATGGTCCTCGCCTCAGTTGTCGCCACCTCGTTCATCGTCCTGCTTCTTTTCTCTTTCCTCTCATGCCTCCGCCTCCACGCCACCCATTCTCGGAGAGGGCATGGGAGCAGACGCCTCCTCCCCATATTCGTCCGACATCAGCCCCGACAACAACCCGCGCAGTGGCTATTGCACATCCATGAGGGTGTTTCACAACATGCACGCACCATCGTTTTCGCAGTCATCGGACGTCCCGTTCGTCTTTCCGGCCTTCACCATATTCTTCCTCCCCAACCTACTACCCCTGCCCACGGTCACAGCCGCGAGCCGACCAACGCTCGTCGATGCGGGTACGGGCGAGTCGGTCTTGCTCCTGGCTTTTCTTCGTGCGTGTAGCCGAGGAGGACACGATGATGCCTGCCACGCTTAGGTTATCTTGGCGATAACGAGTCTAGATCTGAGATATTGGACAACCAAAGCTCGTAGCGCGGCAGCAGTCGCATATGCTACGGAGTTGGTGGTGTGGTGTTGTGTCGCCTCGGTGGGTCTAGGGCTGGAAGGCACTCACATTCTCTCACCCTTTTCGGACTAACGCCTGCTGCAGGTGCCTCTCGGTTTGGAGCTGCTCTGGCTGGGCTTCTTTCTCCGCTTGCGTGCTCTCTCTCCCTGTATGTATCTAGCGGTATACTACCTATGTCGCCTCCAGATGTCCATGTCTTCGTCGTGTCCTTCTCCGGCAACGAATAGGTATGACTACCTCTTCCCTTCCCTTCCTGCTCTATGAAACCTTGGAAGTGGGGGAGGCGAGGGATGGGGGTCCCTGATTTGCTGTCTATGGTACCCATTCGATGGCTCGACATCGCCTGTCTACATGGCCTTTCCTTTACCACGATGTTGACTCGGTTAGTCAAATAAAAAAATATTATGCGGAGAGCAGAGACAATCAATAAAAAATCTTGAGATCTTTTTGGTGGATAATTTATGTGGGTATTGTTATGAGCCATCGCACGGGCAACCGACTAGTCTTAATTTAAACTCCACTCTATCAATAGTGCACTCTATATTGCAAAACAATGTTTTGCACGACCTTATGCACGGTCTGCTGGAGATAGCCTAATAACTGTAGCCTAAACATTTCACAGCACAATTCAACGGTTAAATGCTATGGCTATATTATCACACCCGGGCTTTAAGG
Source organism: Zea luxurians (assembly GCA_029449295.1). NCBI lineage: Eukaryota > Viridiplantae > Streptophyta > Magnoliopsida > Poales > Poaceae > Zea > Zea luxurians. The sequence goes on from JAOPSE010000003.1 coordinate 19,156,083, forward strand.
AACAAAGCCGGATGCATCTCATACATGCGCCAAAGGAGACAACATATATAATAATAGAGTGTATAAAGATAAATGTCACAATAAAATCATAGTACTTATTACATAGCGGAAGTCTTACAAAATAGAATATAAATATAGCAGGAACTAAAATCTATCCTTGGCGCTAGAAAGCTGACTGGGAGACGCCACCTAGATCAAGTCGAAAGCCTCGGTGTTAGGCGACTGCTCTTCGACCACATGTTCTTCTCCTGTGGAGGGTGTGAGACAGCAAGAGTGAGCTCACATACGATCATAGCTCAACAAGTCGTGGGGAATAATGTGGCATGAACTCACCAAAGGTGGGAGTTCATGAAGTGTAAGGCTGATCAATGAAATAAAGGTTGAAGCTGAGCATTGCTTTTATAAGTTGGTCAAAATTTTATTAGCAGTTACTAAGTGTAAGTAAATACCAAACCGTAGTAATAATAAGTAAAAGTAATAATAAAAATAATCCTAAATGCAATGAAATGACAAATTAAGTTTAAGTTCCATAAATTAATCATGTGAGTGTCCGAGCCGCTCATGACTGTGAGCACGACTAGTATACCAGTTTTACACTATGCAGAGGTTGTTCATCTTTACCCACAAGTCGTGTTACCCATTTGCCACGGAGTTGATCAGACCCCATACACCTTTACCAAAGAAGCGAGGCAGGGTACCACTACGAGGCCTTTACAAAGTTCCACTAGCTTCAGAAAACCCGCTACAGTTTATAGGAAGCTCCGGTGCAGGAATCCCTCGTCTGACCGCCATCGCAGCAAAATCAACCCAAGGACCTCCCTACCCTGACCACTCCCCTACTGTCCTTGCCCCTTTCGGGTAAGGTAGTCATCCACTAGCTTTCCTAGTTAATCGGCCAAGGGTGTCCCATTAAACCCTTGTGGTAGCACTGTTTTCCCGGGTGGTTCTCCATGTTCCCATTAACATAATGATCTTATCATCAATAGTAAAGAATAAACAGATAATAAAAAGTATAACAATAAGTGATGAATATCTCTATACCCAAAGCCACATAAAGCAATAGCATGTACTACCCGAAAATTTAGTAGTAAAACCAGTGGTGGAACAAGGTATAAAGATAGTCAAAATCTAGGGTATCCTATTGGGTCCCAACAAAATTAACCTATGCAGATCATTATGATTAATAAGAACATGAATGGATAAAAGAAGTGATCAAGGGCACAACTTGCCTTCAATGAGCTCCTGCTCAACAGTCTCTACCATCTGAACCTCGGAATCCTCCGTAGCTTGCTCGTCTACTCGCATTAATACAATACATACATAGTATAGCAAAAATTAACATCACACCAAATATGTAATTAAAATACACAATAATAATCTAGACATTAAAATGATATCATAGGAACTGGAATTATTAATTTTGGAGTTACAGATTTTAAGATATGAATTTCTAAAGGTTTTATGTGCTTAATACAAGATTAAGTAATAGAATAATTTTAATTTGTCTTTCATACGAAAACAGAGACACTATTTGATAAACAACATTTTTACAAAATTATAGGAACTGGAATGACTCAATTTGGAATTAGTATGAATTTTATATGAATTAAACAAATTCTAGCATTTGTTTTCACAATAAAAATCATTTTCTAATCACTTTTACTTGATTTTATAAATCTCTGGACTGGGCACACTAATATAGGAAACAACAGGGACTTTTGCGCAAGAAATCCGAGACCCAGTCCATAGTCACGGGTGGACGGCGGGTTAGTTTTTATAAAGTGTAAGGGTTCTTATGCAAAACGACCGGGTCAAAGGAGTATCGGGTTACTGCAACCGTCCGATCGAAAATGGACCGCCCAGATCAGACCCACATTAGATCGAAACGGTACGCACTACTGGCCACCAGATCGAGATCCGAAGGTCACAGGTTGTCCATGCCCTGATGTAACCGGGGCCCTTAGATACACATCTAACGATCACGATTCTATATAACGAAACGTTATGCGCCCTCTAATCCTAGCCGATCACAGTGGGACGAACGGTCAGATGCCCCCAATATCCTCCCCGCGCCAACACCTGAGCAGAGGCGGCGCCGCCCAGCCCGCACGGCGGAATCCCGCCGGAGCACGACACACCAGTGCCCCCGATGCCCAGTTTTCGCCCCAATTTGCGTAAATACGATGGGAAGGACATGGGGAAATGATTCAATTGGTTATTTACCTTATGCAATGCGATCACGTGTCCAATCAGCGGCGCTCGGCGGCAACACCACGGAGGCCATAATTCAGTCAAGAAATTACTCGGGCTCCGGCCACAAACCCGAGCGCACGAACTAGACAAAGCTTCCTTGCGTGCTTGCGAAGCCCAGAGCCACCCCACCGGTGTAGAAGGGCAGCACCGGTGAGCCCAAGATGCGACGGCCCCAACTCCGCCCAAAATTCGCTCCTTGCGCTCAATCACTCCGGTCGTGTGTAGCGCAAATGAGAAGGGTGACGAGAAAGAAACCTGCAGTGAGGCAATATAGGTGAGCCGAGTCCGTTGCGGCGCCACAAATCGCCCGGAAAGATCGCTATGGCCCCCCGTTCATTCCGCCATGATCTGTTGGGACGACGGTGGATCTGACCGTCCGGTTCCACGCGCAGGCGAACCGAGCTGAGTGTCTGCGAGGTGGGTCTGCGGGGTCAGCGACAGAAGGCGGTGGGCCGTGCGCGGCGAAAGCAGAATGGGCCGAGAATGCAGCCGCAGGCCCAATTATCTCTTCCTTTCTCTCTTTTTTTTATATTTTTGGTTTTCCTTTTCTTTTATTCTCTTTTCTTTCTTATTCTTGAATTCAAATTTGAATTCAAAACTCTGTTGTGAATTTGTACTTTAGATTAAATATTCAAACCAAAGATTCCAATATAAAAAGGTACTTTTATTTATATATTTTTCTTTATACCTTATTGTCGCCGTTTTGAGACCGGGGGGTCCCCGAGCCGACGAGTGAAGTGTCGCCGCGTGCCCCAGCCCAGATGGGTCGACGCGAGGTCGAACGCGAAGGGGGGAAAGCGAGGAGGCCGGAAATGGGCGTGAGAGAGGTGGAAATCCCACGGCCTTCGTGTTCGTCCCGCGCCCAGGTCGGGTGCGCTTGTAGTAGGGGGTTACAAGCGTCCACACGGGGGAAGGAGCGAGTGGCCTCACGCGAGCGCCCGTCTCGTCCTCGTCCCCGCGCGGCCAACCCTCTCTAAGAGGGCCCTGGTCCTTCCTTTTATAGGCGTAAGGAGAGGATCCAGGTGTACAATGGGGGGTGTAGCAGAGTGCTACGTGTCTAGCGGAGGAGAGCTAGTGCCCTAAGTACACGCCATCAGGGCGGCCGGAGAGATTTTGGCGCCCGGTTTGTGTGATGTCGTGGCCGTCGGAGGAGTGCTGGAGCCTGGCGGAGGGACAACTGTCGGGGCCATCGAGTCCTTGCTGACGTCCTCTTGCTTCCGTAAGGGGGCCGAGAGCTGCCATCGTCAGGGAGCGTGCGGGGCGCCATCATCGCCTATCTGGCGGAGCGAGCCAGATGGGACGCCGTTTTGTTCTCCGTAGCCTGAGTCAGCCTGGAGTAGGGTAATGATGGCGCCTCCTATTGACGTGGCTGGTCCGCGCCCTAGGTTGGGCGATGTGGAGGCTCCTCCGAGGTCGAGGTCGAGTTCGTCTTCCGTGGCCGAGGCCGAGTCCGAGCCCCTAGGTCGGGCGAGGCGGAGGCCGTTGGCTGAGGCCAGTGTGACGGAACCTCCCAAGTAATTAGGCCCACCTACCGTTGTCCTTGTCCAACGGACGTTAGACAACCATGTAGGTGCCCCTGAACTACTTGGTAAGTTCGGTATCTTTCCTTACCTTACCAGGAACGATTCACCCGTCTTGCAGACATTACAGAACATCGGAGATAAAGAAATGCGGAAGCGAATTACATAAACTTATATTTATTTCAAAAGCAAGCTTGAGTTATTTTATTACAGACCAGACTAAAAGTGAGTGCATAGAAGTAATATTATACAAACCAAGGGAGGCACTGACTCCTCCCAATAAGCTATAAGAAAAAGATCCTAGGTGGAGGACCGAGTTCTCCCGCACTTCAGTCTTGTTTTTCTTCTTTGGGAACCACCTTGGCACAGAAGCAGCAAAAGTCTGCTACTTCCTCACCTAAAAACAACGAAGGGATAAACCCTGAGTATGGAATTACTCAGCAAGTCTTACCCGACTAAAGAAAAGACTCTCAAGGGTATGCTGGTTATATGGGAGTCAAGGTAAGGCTTTTCAATAATCAAAGACTCTATTTTGCAGAAATGCTTACTAAAGTGGATCCTTAAAAATCCAATTTTATTTGTCAAGTTAAGTAAAGTTACCTGCACTAGAGTTCTTTTCTACCCTAGTTCAATCACTGGTCCTGCACTAGCCAATTTCTTAACAAAAACCCATCATCTTTAGTGGAATGCTACGTGTAAGTCAGTGGCCAAGTCTCCATAACCGCGGAGGTACGGCGATCCGAATCGATTATACTCAGCTGAGGATCTCCAATCACACGACATATGTAGCACTTAGCCCTTGCATATGTCAACCCGCCACCGAGGTTCTTAAGACCGGATCAGGTTCACGCAAACCGAGAGCACAGATACACCACCGTCCGGCCTCTTGCCACGGAGGGTACACGCTACTCTCGCCACCGCTCCACGCCCATTTCGTGGTATCTTATTCCGGCCTTAGTCTACCCGAGGCAAGGTTTACCCATGACGAGGCATGTGACCAGTTAAAGGGTCCTCGGTCAGCAGGCCTACATCGACAAGGTCCTTAATCGACTCAGACGGAGACACTACACCGAGACTCTCTTCTCGTGCAAGTCACCCGCCCGGTCTCAGCTTAATCATTTAACCCCAAAGGTTGGTACCTGGCAGAGGTACATCTTTTCCGATGTTGAATCCATCACGGCCATGATGGATCCACCATCAAGTTTTATTTTTGAAAACATCCCACCCACTTTTGCCACAACATCTTTTGTAAAAACAAAACCTTTTGTTTTTCTAAAGCAAAGCTAAGCATCAAAAAGCTTTTGTAAAACTGGTGATCAAGGAAGGTAATCAAATTCAAGGAAGGTAATGCAGGAATTGTTTTAGCAATCAACTCCTATCACCTAATGCATCAAGCAAGTGAGAAAGATTTAAAAATATCAAGGGAGGTGGCAAATGCACCGGGGCTTGCCTGAATAACACTAGGTTAGTGTTGTTAGGTGACGTCCACTTGACGATCATCCTTGTCCTAGTACTTGATCAGGCAGGTTCGTTCTTCAATATCACCATGCGGAGTAGCCCGAGCTTGGGGTTGACTTGGGTCGTCTTCCACTTCACGTGATTAATTAACGTACCTGAATGAAATGCATTATGCACATGAATGCATATAAACAGTTATAGCACAAATCTAAATAGTGCTATATGATAGCGCACTAAACACCTAGTGGCGTGGCGTTGTACAAGTTCCTACGGAAATACTAGTTATTGATATACAACTACGCACAATAATTACGTTTCTCGAAATTAAATGAACCTAACGCAAACATCACGAAACAACCAATTATACACATTTAATATGATTAGCCTAACGCAACTTGTCAGCTAATTAATTAAATTCTAAACTTATCAGTTTTATTCCTCGTTTTATAAATTATACTACATCTTTATAAACGATTAAAATATTTCATCAACACACAAACATAGAATATGACAACCACTATAGAAATTTACTGACCCCAACCATCGAAGAAATACATCTAACCATGACATTTAATCGACTACTACATATAGGATAAAAATACGACTAAGACGGGCTATCGACTTCACTATATAAATACAATTAGTACAATCAACAATATCAGGACTTAACAGCTAATCGTTTCGAATACTAAAACTATATTTTACGATATTAATTAAACTACACACCGTATATACGAAGCAGTTGAACCAATATCTAACACCGCCACTATGGGTATACGGCAAACAAGATAATCAAATCAACATACTTAGCCAATCTATCTAATGACTCTGCTAACAGAGGTAGCGAATATAGTTCACTAATACTCAACTCGACCATTTCATCGAACAACCGAGAAGCATCGCGCTGGCTTCGGCTTCAGCATCAAATCTTCCTCCACGGTCGCACACAAAAAACACACAAAGGAAACAAACATAGCGCTAAATAACATAAATCGCCATTAAAATTAATTACCACGAAGCTGCGTGAACTTGCGAAGATCTCCCGCTATACACAGATCATCGGCAGCGCGTCATGACGAACTCCAAAAACCACGACGGCGATGAGGCAGAGTGCGGAGACATGCTACAAGGATTTGAAGCTGCTGGCCACGGCGAGCAGCAGGAGCGAGGGAGCATCGCGGCAATGGAAGAGAGGGGAACGCCGGCCATGGAAGGTGACGGCCGTGGAGAAGCAACAGTGAAGAATCGTCCCTGGACGACACGCTGGTGGCCAGCCAGAAAGACAACTCGCGTTGCGACTAGGGGCGCCAGCAAGAGCACGTTGCCGCGGCTGATGGAGGCGAAGAAACCGGCGAGCGTGCAGAACACGGTGCTCAGGCATGTGACCGAGCTCAGCAGGGAAATCCAGCCGGGCGCAGGAACACGCCAAGGGAGTAGTGCAGCGCGCACGCAGGAACCAAGCTCGAAGATGTCGAGCAAAGACGGAAGAGACTCGTCCGGCAGCCATGGCGAGTAGCGGAACTCCGGCGTCCATGGCAGGGAGAGGAAGACGCGAGGGAGAGATGGGAGGAGCTCGGCTGGAGAGGGGTGAGTACTAGGGAGCTCGTCTGGTGTCCACGCCATGACCGAGCAGGGCGAGCTCCAAGCCGGCTATGGAAGATGGCAGGAGCTCGGCTGGGCGCTGGGGACGGGCGACCGAGCAGAGGGCAGGGGCGAGTTGGGGCCAGCGCTCACAGTGAAGCTCCACGGCTGGAGCGAGCTGGAGGTTGAAGACAGGCTGGGGCAGCGGCTTCAGAAAATTCAACGGAGAGAGCGGAGGGAGGTCGAGCACAGGGAGATGAAAGAGGAGCTCGACCACAAGCATGGACGCCGCAGCGGAGTGCTGGGCGGCGGGCGCGAGCAGAAGGAGCCGCCATGGATTAGCAGGAAACACCAGGGAGAGTGCATGACGTGAGGAAGCTGAGGAGAAGAAGATGAGCTAGAGCGCTGGAAAATATTAAGCCCACGGCGGCTGATGGATAGAGTCTTCAGCAGCGGCAGGATCTTTCCCGGTGAGCAGAGCGACGTGGCCAGGAAATAAAATCAACGAGGGCGGTGGAGAGATGAGGCTGAACAGATTTTTTTCAAAGATTTTCCCCACCGTTTGTTCTCTTCAGTTAAAAAAAACTGTAAATATTTTGGGGTATAAAATGAGGGTCTATATGATATATAAACGGGTCGAACAAAATAAGATCGACCACAATATTTGGATCTGATTTAATTTGAAGAATACTTTGGAGTCAGATGAATTTTTACCCGCTATTTATATTTGAAAATTTAGATCGAGACGAGAAACGCACGGACCGAAGCAAACTGATTTCGGCCACGATAAATTTAGACTGCGCTTAACTCGTCTAACCTGATAAATCGCATCCACTAATCAAGCACCCGATTTCTCTGCCGAAGACAACGCACTGGAAAAATAGGCCCAATTATTACTCTTGCGCTCGCCAAAACAGCGTGCCAAAGAATAAATTGAATTATATCCTCGCGCAAGATTTCACTCAGACGACGCACGATTCAGATTATTTTGCCCCGAACATTTTAGTTGTCGAGTTCAATTTAATTTACTCGGAATAAAAATCATCCAAGTGGGTCGGACTTCTAAATTTTGTATTCGCGCGAGCGATGGATTTAAATAATCACCGGACGCACCGATTTTCGGAATGACGATGTTCCGAATATCACGAAAATTTCGGAAGAGCTCGGACAGATAAAAACAAAGTCGAACTCGTGACAAGCAGAACAGATGTGATATTAAAATATCGATAGGCGAAGATGTTTAAAATTTAACATCCGTTTTATCCACTGATCACGTGCTTAAATTCGTACTCGTTGTCGAGCGGAATATAAACACCTGGGGTGTTACAGCCCTCCCCCCTTAAAAGAATCTCGTCCCGAGATTCGGAGCGAAAGACTTTTAAGAGTAGAGAAGTATGTAACCCATGTTCATATCAGTGATAATCGTGAGACATTTCCACTTAAGGCGAGTGTCTCAGGATGTTGTTTCTCTAGTGGACATAACATGTATCGCCTTAGGCTAATTTAGAGATGTCCACCAATAGAGATGATGTCTGCCAGAGGAACACATAAGGTTCCATGTGTGCAGTTTGCTTTTTCTGATGACACTGTACTGTCTGAGTCTGTTGAGCGAGTGGTAAATACGCGATTTTACCCAAACAGAATTAGATGCACCATCTTGGGTAAAACCCACAAAAGGAGGTTTACCAACAAGTTGTCACCGTAAGTTCGCAACACATGAGACGGGTGTGCATGTCGAATAACATCACAGTTGACCCGCGGCTAGCCAGAAAATCCGAGTCCAAGAAAATGATAGAGACTCGAAAAATCACCAGCAAAGGGATCTATAGATGCGGACTTTGCAACCAGTCCATTGTACCCAACACTAGTCACGGCTCGACTTGATCACTCATGCTGGAAAAGCACACGCGAGGCGATCGAGGCATGACTAGAGCGATGATTAGGTGGTTACTGGTCGACTTAACTTAACTTTTGTGAGTACTTTCTTTAGAGCGGGTTAGACCAAAGTGAGTTCAGGCAAATTGATAAAACGATCTCTGAACTCAACCTTTGTTTCAACTGCAGTTACAAGTTAGTCAAAACCAACTTGTTGAACTACTTTTGACATTGAGCCGGTCCTCTCAGTACCATCTGTAAGCCAACGGTCGAGAGTTTACTTTGGCTAACATGAGATCATGCACTTGGGTAGAAATCCATTTGGTCAGGTTGTTCATCCGTTTCTTCCATACGGGAGGAACTGGCTTGTTTTGGGAATATATGGGTTAAATAAGAGAGCAAATGAACAAACTCCTGCATCTCAACAGCAGGGGAAATCCAATCTCCATTCTGAGAGCTAATTAGCTGTCTCTTGACACTAAAAAGCTCCAAGGCTTCACCTTTACACAAAGAACGTAAAGGGAACGGGTATGAGTAGTCACTACCAAGATCAAAAGAAATAAGACCACACATGAGAGTGGTATGCCCTTTTGATCCAACGGAGATGACAAATGTTGCTTGATCACTTCGACAAACAACATGGATTATTTCAAGGAAGTAGTGTACGGAAGATAACATATCAGTGTAGTTCCATAATGGATCATGACTAGGGACCTTGATACCAGCATCTGACGAGTAGCACAGTCCTGTGTGCGCATTCACAGGAGGCTCTCAGTTTCGCTGCGGCACCATAAGTCATTAACCATGACACCATCACCGAACTGGCACCAATAATGAATCCCACGTAACGAAGACCGATTGTGCCAAGATAACACATTGACATAGTCTTATAATGGATTACAACTACCAACAGTGATACCAGCGCGTGCCGAGCAGCACGACCATGTGTGCGCACACACAGAAGGCCCTCGGTTTCGTCACGGCACCACCAGTTTTAGTCATAACACCATTACCAGACAAAACCAATAAGAAATCTCGCACACCACAATTAGATTGGGCAAGGGTGATAATATACCAAGAGATACTCCACCTGTATGAATATTTACAAGTAGAGAGCCAAATAGATCATGACCCGATGAAATGAACAAGGTATGGCCATAACATAAACTTGTTGGAAGGAGTACGATGGGAAACTGTTAATTCAGCCCCAAGCATATTTCTATGCCCATCGCAAAGATTACAAGGTCGAGGATTAATATCTGATTAGATACGGAGGGAAAACAATCAGAAGATTAAGTTGGTATGCCTTCGGTAGACATGAGGAAACCAAAGGCATCAAACTCAAGAAAATGGTCGGACATGTCTTTCCTAAGTTAGGTTGATAAAACAACGGTAGGATCCTCAAGAAGAAGCAAACTGAAATTAGGGGTATCAGCTTGCACTAACAAAGCAAAGGCATGGTTTTGGTTGGAAATAGGACCATAAAAGAGTTATAAGCTAATTGCCAAGAATACATACTCGAGATTCTTGTTTTAAGCTTGGGTACATTTTATGTTCAACAAAGAAATTATCTAGGCATTTATTTTTTTTATGTGTTTGGTCATAAAGTGATAACGGAAAACTTGAATTTTGGGTTTAGACAAACAGTTCACCAATATTCTACTGGCACATCAAGCACAAGGGCAAACACATATACACCTAAACATATTATCTAATAAACGGAGGACAGCTATTTCATTGAAGTCCATACTACAGCATTACACCACATTATCTACAATCAATGGTTACTGGAATAAAGATGAGAGAAGCATTTTGGATGTCTAGGTGACAAACATGATGCAACAATAAGGATGCATGCTCGTCCTACACGTCCTCACCGATTTTGCCAACATAATATGGCAATAACGTTCTATATCGGTGGCATACTTACGATTCTCACGATATTTTGCTAGTCGTCAGCTACACATACGTTTTCGAGGTTAGTGTACCTGCAGAAAATTCATTACAGCCCATTACCCAATGATGCAATTCACACATGACAGTTTATCACAGTTTATACTCCATATATTGCTATATGGAGGCCAGCTCATCATTAAGCGCCGAGCCACGCATAGGCGTCGTTGCCACACTTTAACCATAGGGCAACTCATTATGGTAACTCACCTTCTTACTTGAGCGTAGGTGCGTTGTTACAAGTACATTACACTTCTCAGTATTCCCATGTCTGTATACCCATACACATCCATGGGGTACTGAATTCCCGAAAAAGTAATTACTCCACATTGCAGCCTTCATATATACATATGTGTAACATGTATATAATCAAGCGCTACAATTAAGCACTCCCCTAGACCGACGGTTGTTCAGTCATGCTCTCACATCTCACCTTACCTTGAGCGACAATCCATTCAAAACTGAATGGCCTCAAAATAACATTACACATGTATGCAACACCCACCCGGTTATGGGTTATGGTTTTCAAATAAGCCACCTGATAGTCCTTAATTTAGGGCTTAACAGAGGATGTCGCTAGCATTATAGTTTTTCAAAACTGTTTTTCAAAACCAAACAATGTGTTTAGTTGAAAATAGGTTTTGCAAAACCAAAACTTTTGTTTTAAAAACACGTATGTGACAGTATATACTTAATCCTGCTCCGATACCAGCTGTGACAGAACCTCCCAAGTAATTAGGCCCACCTACAGTTGTCCTTGTCCAACGGACGTTAGACAACCCTGTAGGTGCCCCTGAACTACTTGGTAAGTTCGGTATCTTTCCTTACCTTACCAGGAACGATTCACCCGTCTTGCAGACATTACAGAACATCTGAGATAAAGAAATGCGGAAGCGAATTACATAAACTTATATTTATTTCAAAAGCAAGCTCGAGTTATTTTATTACAGACCAGACTAAAAGTGAGTGCATAGAAGTAATATTATACAAACCAAGGGAGGCACTGACTCCTCCCAATAAGCTATAAGAAAAAGATTCTAGGTGGAGGACCGAGTCCTCCCGCACTTCAGTCTTGTTTTTCTTCTTTGGGAACCACCTTGGCACAGAAGCAGCAAAAGTCTGCTACTTCCTCACCTAAAAACAACGAAGGGATAAACCCTAAGTATGGAATTACTCAGCAAGTCTTACCCGACTAAAGAAAAGACTCTCAAGGGTATGCTGGTTATATGGGAGTCAAGGTAAGGCTTTTCAATAATCAAAGACTCTATTTTGCAGAAATGCTTACTAAAGTGGATCCTTAAAAATCCAATTTTATTTGTCAAGTTAAGTAAAGTTACCTGCACTAGAGTTCTTTTCTACCCTAGTTCAATCACTGGTCCTGCACTAGCCAATTTCTTAACAAAAACCCATCATCTTTAGTGGAATGCTACGTGTAAGTCAGTGGCCAAGTCTCCATAACCGCGGAGGTACGGCGATCCGAATCGATTATACTCAGCTGAGGATCTCCAATCACACGACATATGTAGCACTTAGCCCTTGCATATGTCAACCCGCCACCGAGGTTCTTAAGACCGGATCAGGTTCACGCAAACCGAGAGCACAGATACACCACCGTCCGGCCTCTTGCCACGGAGGGTACACGCTACTCTCGCCACCGCTCCATGCCCATTTCGTGGTATCTTATTCCGGCCTTAGTCTGCCCGAGGCAAGGCTTACCCATGACGAGGCATGTGACCAGTTAAAGGGTCCTCGGTCAGCAGGCCTACATCGACAAGGTCCTTAATCGACTCAGACGGAGACACTACACCGAGACTCTCTTCTCGTGCAAGTCACCCGCCCGGTCTCAGCTTAATCATTTAACCCCAAAGGTTGGTACCTGGCAGAGGTACATCTTTTCCGATGTTGAATCCATCACGGCCATGATGGATCCACCATCAAGTTTTATTTTTGAAAACATCCCACCCACTTTTGCCACAACATCTTTTGTAAAAACAAAACCTTTTGTTTTTCTAAAGCAAAGCTAAGCATCAAAAAGCTTTTGTAAAACTGGTGATCAAGGAAGGTAATCAAATTCAAGGAAGGTAATGCAGGAATTGTTTTAGCAATCAACTCCTATCACCTAATGCATCAAGCAAGTGAGAAAGATTTAAAAATATCAAGGGAGGTGGCAAATGCACCGGGGCTTGCCTGAATAACACTAGGTTAGTGTTGTTAGGTGACGTCCACTTGACGATCATCCTTGTCCTAGTACTTGATCAGGCAGGTTCGTTCTTCAATATCACCATGCGGAGTAGCCCGAGCTTGGGGTTGACTTGGGTCGTCTTCCACTTCACGTGATTAATTAACGTACCTGAATGAAATGCATTATGCACATGAATGCATATAAACAGTTATAGCACAAATCTAAATAGTGCTATATGATAGCGCACTAAACACCTAGTGGCGTGGCGTTGTACAAGTTCCTACGGAAATACTAGTTATTGATATACAACTACGCACAATAATTACGTTTCTCGAAATTAAATGAACCTAACGCAAACATCACGAAACAACCAATTATACACATTTAATATGATTAGCCTAATGCAACTTATCAGCTAATTAATTAAATTCTAAACTTATCAGTTTTATTCCTCGTTTTATAAATTATACTACATCTTTATAAACGATTAAAATATTTCATCAACACACAAACATAGAATATGACAACCACTATAGAAATTTACTGACCCCAACCATCGAAGAAATACATCTAACCATGACATTTAATCGACTACTACATATAGGATAAAAATACGACTAAGACGGGCTATCGACTTCACTATATAAATACAATTAGTACAATCAACAATATCAGGACTTAACAGCTAATCGTTTCGAATACTAAAACTATATTTTACGATATTAATTAAACTACACACCGTATATACGAAGCAGTTGAACCAATATCTAACACCGCCACTATGGGTATACGGCAAACAAGATAATCAAATCAACATACTTAGCCAATCTATCTAATGACTCTGCTAACAGAGGTAGCGAATATAGTTCACTAATACTCAACTCGACCATTTCATCGAACAACCGAGAAGCATCGCGCTGGCTTCGGCTTCAGCATCAAATCTTCCTCCACGGTCGCACACAAAAACACACAAAGGAAACAAACATAGCGCTAAATAACATAAATCGCCATCAAAATTAATTACCACGAAGCTGCGTGAACTTGCGAAGATCTCCCGCTATACACAGATCATCGGCAGCGCGTCACGACGAACTCCAAAAACCACGACGGCGATGAGGCAGAGTGCAGAGACATGCTACAAGGATTTGAAGCTGCTGGCCACGGCGAGCAGCAGGAGCGAGGGAGCATCGCGGCAATGGAACACTAGTACACAGAAGCTCTATAGTGGCGGTTCTAAACCTATTTACACAGGCGTTTTTCAGTACCGCCAGTGCTAGGGGTCAGTGGAAATCAGCATTTCCACTGGCGGTTATTTTGGAACCGCTAGTGAAAAGTGCATTTTCACTGGCGGTTTTCTTAAGGAACCGCCAGTGAAAAGTGCATTTCCACTGGCGGCTGAATAAAGAAAACCGCCAGTGGAAATGCATTTCCACTGGCGGTTTTATAAAGCAAACCGCCAGTGGAAATGCACTTTTCACTGGCGGTTTTCTTTATTTAGCCGCCAGTGGAAGTTTTCCCGCCTTTTTTCAAAATTTCAAACAATACTGAATTATATATATATTTATTTACACACACACAAACATATATATATATAGATCTATATTGATATTGAAAGCAACATGAAATTAAATTCTATCATACATTTATATACATCAAAGTATTCTGTTTACAACCATATATGCTTCATGCATTCTATACATCATAAGTTTTCACCTAAGCTCTAATAACTATCTCGGCTAAGAGATAATCTACTAATTTCTGTTAGTATTCTGAACTCTGGCAAAGCTAATGTCCCGGAAGCATCGTGATATTTTCCTTCTGCGGGAATGACCTCTTTCAATATGAATGTGCAGAGGTCCTCGACTATGCCATACAATGCAGCTTCGGTCAAGTTCTCCGGGTTTCCTCGTTGAAATTGCTGTAAAGGAATTTTATAAACATCATCTATTTATACTCAATAATAACACATTTGCATCTTTAATGACATAAATACATACTTGACTATTACTAATAATACCTTGTCAGGGTTCGTGATGTATCGTCCGTTCACTCTCATGAACTCGCACGCATAGAATCCACATAGGACCGATCCTTGTGGTTGCTTGTGGCACTACATAACGGGAGATTGGTTATTTAGTTGCAACATTGTGTATGATATGTATTCATAAAATCACATACTTACCGGCCAGTGATGATGGATGTCTAGTGGCACGCCTTTTTTCGACAGGTCGTACTTTCCACCTCTCATCTTATAGAATCTATAAGCCCTGTGATCTCAAATAGAATCACCATGTTATTCTCAAATTTTAATCGATAAAAGTATGCATGCATAGAAAAGGCTTACAGCTCTAAGGTGCTGAGGAATTCTGCATATGTCGAAGGGTCGAAGTTCAAGGAGTCGAGCACCAGCACCTTTCCAACCTTAGGATAAATGAGGAAGCATATCCAGTGGTCCCTGTACGAATCAAATTTGTGATGCATGTGTATTGAAATTATTGATTTTATTTATGCAAAATCACACTTACTTAAAGTTGTACGGGGCTATTATGGCTTCCCTGTCTTGAAATTGAAGCATTGCATGTCCTATATAGGTGGCGTATCGAGCTTCAAAATCCTTCTTCATATCCTTTATACGCTTCTCAACTTCTTCGTCCGTCTTTCCCCGTAATTCATCGTTGTCTTTCCCGATTCTAAAAGTGTGGCTTTCCTCGGATATAAGTATTGGGTTGAGATACCCAACCCTTTTACTGGCACTAGCATTGGGCTTGGTACCGTAAAGAATCTCCTGCTGATCATGTTGCATTCTGCAAGTCACACGTGCATGTCAGATATTGAAATTTTATACAACTCACTAATAATAACACACATATGTGGAAGTATGAGCGACACTTACAATGCAAACATCGTTACAAGTTGCACGTCGAGTCTCTGAAGGTTCATCATTAACCACATGTCCTCGAATGTAACAACGGCCTTTTGGTCCGAACCAATAAAAGCATGGTCTGGTATATGCACACTGATGGTGTCGATGCCAACCGATGATGCCCGCATGTACCAGTCATGCAACCTTTTAACACCAGCCGGGACCTTTCTTAGTTTCTCAAGAGGTAGCAGAGGTCTGCCCGGCACATATTTTTTAGGCACGTTTTTGTAATCTGCCTTAGTTGGCTTCTTTATTTTTGCGGCCATTGCCTCAGCCTTTTTTGCAGACTCCTCGTGCTTGGCCAAATCAACAGTTTGTGACGTGAGGCTCCGTCCAATCCCTTTCAAAAACCGAGCTGTGCCAGCAGTAGTAGCTTTACTCTTCTTTTTCTGATACGGGGACACCAATTTTGGAATAGGAAGTTTAGATTTCTTTGATGGCCTTGGATCCTTTGATGGTTGTGGAGAAGGTGGATCCCTTGATGGTGGCGTAGACAGTGGGTCACCAAGAGGATGGGGAGGAGAAGGTGGTGGAGCCCTGAATGGTGATGCTTGTGGCGGAGACGGTGGGTCAGAAAAAGGATGAGGAGCAGCATGTGAAGTTTGAGGAGGTGAGGATAATGGATGTACAATAGGAGCAAAAATTTGAGAAGGCGGAGACGGTTGGGCCTGCGACGCCTGCGACGAATTCGACCAATCAAGCAAATCGACATCCCTTCGAGGCCAAAGGATAAAATTATTGATAGCTTGTCCAAGTTTCTCGATACCTTCGGGCCCAGGGATGTCTAGCATGTCGTCCTCGGATCCTTGGACGACCGACGTCACTTCTACTTTGCAATAATCATCTGGAATATCGTTTCCATGGAACTTACGTCCTGGGATCGCAAGGCCTGTGGCTACTTTCTTTGTACGTTTATTGTTAATACCATATCTTATAACCAGTGTGCACGCCACAGGCCTTGTGATGTCATCAACTGGATAACGGTCCTTATTTCCCGTTGAAGCAACAGAGCTTGGTAATGTCGTACAATCTGTGGAAGCCGGCGGTTGAGCTGCTGGAATTATTTGTATTTGTGGAGTGGTCATCTGTTGAACAGACATCGCACTCGCCAACTGTTGCATCAATTCTGGAGGAGGATTCGATAGCATTTGAGACATCATGGCTTTGAACTCTTTCTTGGCCTCCTCCTTAAAATAATCCGCCATCTCTTCCTTGTATCGATCACGTTTCCTGTACAGACCTTCCCACTGTTGTCCGAATCCTTCCTTCCATCCTTCCTTAGACGAGATTCCTCGTACACGCCAGGATGCTCAGGGTTACCGAGACCAGCCGTTAGGATGTCTCTTTCCCTTTGTGGCTTAAAAGTTCCTTCGCTCTGCTTAGCTGCCATTGTATATATGTTTTTTGCCGCTTCTTCGACAATGGGATCATCAAAAGATACACCGGTCTCGGTTTCCCTTGGTTTTCTAGCACGGAGCCAATTTGCCGCCCTTTCACCAAGTTGCTCGGACAGCGTCGGCAACCCTGCGGCCTTCTTCTCGGCGTCTTCTTGTCTCCATTCAGGAACCTGACGCTTGTAACCACCTGTGCCTAGGTGGTGGCGGTACTTGTTCTTCTTTGATAGTTCCGAATTTGCCTCACTTAGAGATATGAAATCAGGTCTGCTCCTCTGCTCTAGAAATACTGCCCACTGACTTGCTGAGATTTTATATTTTTTGGTCGGGTCCAGACCTTTCTTTGCAAACTTTGTGTTCATCTCAGACCTCCAGATTCGGAAATTGATTGCAAGCTGCTTCATCGTGTATTCCTTCACGAGTTCTTCTGAACCCCGAGGCAGAACGAACCTCATTAATAGCTTATTCCATATTTGATTCTTGACATCATCTGACACATCTCTCCACTGTCGTATTGTTATGTCAAGATTATCTCTAACTAAAAACCCAAGTGCATTCCGGAACTTAGGTAGTGCCTCTTCTGGAGCTAGGGGCTGACCTTTCGGGCTCACGTCTGAGATTTTGTATGTTTTGTCGGGAAACTTGTTCAGCCCCCTGTCACCTCTTTTTTGATCGCTCTGCTTCCTTTTCCTTGATGTCTCGGTTGTTGTCTTGGTCTGTTCCAGTGCGTCTTGGGTCGGCTCCGGTACGTCTTCGTTTCGTGCCACGGCTTCTTCGAGTATCGCACGAAATTCAGACACGACCTCCTATTCATGTAATAAAATGCACAAGAGATCATGCATGTGAAATCAGTAGGGTACACATACGAAGCTAAAGATGCGTACTTTTACCTCAGCTTCTTGTGGATCATAAGTAGGGTCACGTTGCAACTCACGGAGAGCGGCCCTATCTATGCTAGTGGTAGGAAAAGGGTCGCTAGGCGTTTCATATCCTTCACTGCTGGATTGTTCTTGAGAAACACTCTTGTCCATGTGCTCGGGCACTAAATCTTGGTCCTTGATCGGAGAACTCATTGAGCTATATATATACAAATACATAAGCAATAATTTAATACATATTAACACATATTAACGTAAGCAATAATTAAATTCATATTAACAAATAGTATAATTAAATACATCCTCAGGCACTAAACCCTTAACCCTAACCCTAACCCTAAACCCTAACCCTAAACCCTTAACCCTAACCCTAACCCAAAACCCGAACCCTTAACCCAAAACCCAAACTCTTAACCCAAAACCCGAACCCTTAACCCTAAACCCTAACCCTAACCCTAACTATAACCCTTAACCCTAAACCTAACCCAAAACCCGAACCCTTAACCCAAAACCCGAACCCTTAACCCTAACCCTAACCCTAACCCTAAACCCTAACCCTTAACCCTAACCCTAACCCTAACTATAACCCTTAACCCTAAACCTAACCCAAAACCCGAACCCTTAACCCAAAACCCGAACCCTTAACCCTAACCCTAACCCTAACCCTAAACCCTAACCCTTAACCCTAACCCTAACCCTAACTATAACCCTTAACCCTAACCCTAAACCCTTAACCCTAACCCTTAACCCAAAACCCGAACCCTTAACCCAAAACCCGAACCCTTAACCCAAAACCCGAACCCTTAACCCTAAACCCTAACCCTAACTATAACCCTTAACCCTAACCCTAACCCTAACCCAAAACCCGAACCCTTAACCCAAAACCCTAACCCTAACCCTAAACCCTAACCCTTAACCCTAACCCTAACTATAACCCTTAACCCTAACCCTAAACCCTTAACCCTAACCCTAACCCAAAACCCGAACCCTTAACCCAAAACCCGAACCCTTAACCCTAAACCCTAACCCTAACTATAACCCTTAACCCTAACCCTAACCCTAACCCAAAACTCGAACCCTTAACCCAAAACCCGAACCCTTAACCCTAACCCTAACCCTAACCCTAACCCTAACCCTAAACCCTAACCCTTAACCCTAACCCTAACCCTAACCCTAACCCTTAACCATAACCCTAACCCTAAACCGTAACCATATAGTATCGTATAGTCGTATAGTATCGTGTAGGACGGGGAGAGAGTCGCATAGGACGTATAAAGAGGGAGAGAGGGAGAATCGTATGGATATTATCGAGTTACGTATAGAGAGGGAGAGAGGGAGAGTCGTATAGGACGAGGAGAGGGAGAGAGGGAGAGTCGCATAGGACGTATAGAGAGGGAGAGAGGGAGAGTCGTACGGAAATTATCGAGTTCAGATCGAATTCGGATCGGATCGGATACGTATATTATCGAGTTGTGACGGATAAAATTACAATGTATATATTCAACATACATTTGAACACATATGAACACACATATATATATTGAACACATACATTTGAACACATATGAACACACATATATATTGAACACATACATTTGAACACATATGAACACATATATATATTGAACACATACATTTGAACACATATGAACACACATATGAATAAAAATAAGTATTGTATGAATACTCTCATCTCCTCTCCTCTCTCTATCTCTCTCCTCTCCCTCCTCTCTCTCTCTCACCCTCCTCTCCCTCCCTCTATCTATCTCCTCTCCCTCTATCTCTCTCCCTCTCTCTATCTCTCTCCTCTCCCTCCTCTCTCTCTCTCACCCTCCTCTCCCTCCCTCTATCTCTCTCCTCTCCCTCTATCTCTCTCCCTCTCTCTATCTCTCTCCTCTCCCTCTCTCTATCTCTCTCCTCTCCCTCCTCTCTCTCTCTCACCCTCCTCTCCCTCCCTCTATCTCTCTCCTCTCCCTCTATCTCTCTCCCTCTCTCTATCTCTCTCCTCTCCCTCCTCTCTCTCTCTCTCACCCTCCTCTCCCTCCCTCTATCTCTCTCCCTCTCCCTCCTCTCTCTTCCCTCTCCCTCTCCTTCCTCTCTCTTTCCTATATATACACTCCCTCTCCCTCCTCTCTCTTCTCTCTCTCCCTCCCTAGCTGTGGCGGCGGCGGCGTGCACGGCTTAGGGTTTACACGCGCGGCGGCGGCGGCGGCGCGTGCACGGCGGCGGCGGCACGTGCATGCCCGAGCAATCATAGTCGAAGAAAGGGAGAGAGAGAGAGAAGAACTTACCTACGGCGCGGGGACGACGGCGTGGACGGCGGCGTGGACGACGGCGGCGCACGGCGGAGAAAAATCGTTGGGCGAAATTTTGGCAGCCTGACGGCGGGAAGTGTGAAAGACAGGGCGCCAATGACTTAGCGAATTTTCGGCCCCGAGCGTGCTCCTTTATATAGGAGAAATTTCTACTGGCGGTTCTCTATGACAACCGCCAGTAGAAATGATTTTTACTGGCGGTTGCCATAGAGAACCGCCAGTAGAAATGCCATCCACAGACTGTGGAGGCCATTTCTACTGGCGGTTTTCATCGACAACCGCCAGTAAAAATTAATTTCTACTGGCGGTTTTCATTGTCAACCGCCAGTAGAAATGTTTTTAGTATATTATTTTTTATTGTATATTCATACATTAAGTATATAAATTTTTGTACATATTAAATATATAAATATATATATTTAGTATACATAATATATATATTTATATATTACTTCTCTCTCTCTCCCCTCTCTCTCTCCTCTCTCTCCTCTCTCTCCCCTCTCCCTCCTCTCTCTCCCCTCTCCCTCCTCTCTCTTCCCTCTCTCTCCCTCCTCTATCTCTCCCTCTCTCTCTCCTCTCTCTCCTCTCCCTAGCTCCTCTCTCTCTCTCTATCCTCTCTCTCCTCTCTCTCCTCTCCCTAGCTCCTCTCTCTCCCCTCTCCCTCTCTCTCTCCTCTCTCTCTCTATCCTCTCTCTCTCCTCTCTCTCCTCTCTCTCTCTCCTCTCTCTCTCCTCTTTCCCTCCTCTCTCTTCCCTCTCTCTCCCTCCTTTGTCACTAGAATGCCCGTTCTTGTAGTGTTTAAATACTACGTCGTCTCATGGCTTCGCGTCTCTCATCACCATTGGTGTGAAGTTCTTTCACAAGTATCAGATCTGGTAAACATCTTTCCAAGTTCTTTTACAACATGTTCTTTGAAGATGCTTGTTTCTTACTTCCTGATATGTATATATTAGTCGAATAGTCCTCCCTGCTTTTATTTTACCTCGTTCTAGGTGATAAACCATGACGGCGGCACTCCAAAGAAAGCCAAGGTGGTGGTGGAGGATGAGGAAGAGGCGGGGTTGGAGGATGAGGAAGAGGCGACTGTGACACTATCCATGGAGAAGGACGCGCTGGAGTGTGACATCTGCTGCCTACCCTTCCAGTGCGAAGTTTTCATGGCAAGTCAGATTACCATGCATGTATATATACAGTACATATTGATCGGTAGGCTCTAGCATGATGCTCTGCTCTGTGTAAAATCAGTGCAAGAACGGGCATTCTCGATGTGCAAAGTGCTGCATCCGCACAGACGGTAAGTGCTGGACCTGCTCCGAGCGCATTGGCAACAATAGCTCTCTCTCCCTCTCCCTCTCCTCTCTAGAAAGTCGTGTAAAATTACATGCTTCGGTTTGTCGCTAACAATAATCAATTACATGACATGTCCTAACAATAATCAATTACATGACAACTATATAATCTAGGGAGCTATTGTTCTGCCTTGTCCATCGTGGCGTACCCAGGGCATCGAATTGCGTGGGATGCTTCGCTCAACGTTCCTTATCTTGGTTGGATGGTCTATGAAAAGAGACATGTCATTGAACTGGTTAAAATCCTCTAAATCAGATACACCATCAACTCCTATAGCTTGTTGTTTTCCAGGAAAAACTACATGCTTCGGTTTGTCGGTGCTTTTCTTCTCATTGTTAGAAATGATCTGTTCAGCATAGAAGACCTGTGCAGCACGATTAGCAAGGATCCATGGGTCATCTTTGTAACCTACCTTACTTAGATCAAGAACTCTGACCCCATAGTTGTCTACCGTGACATGTTTGTCTTCAACCCATTGACATCGGAAAACCGAGATCTGAAATGTACCATAGTCTAGTTCCCATATGTCCTCAATAAAGCCAAAATATGTAATAATCTCACCAGTTTCATCATCTATGGCTTCGCATCGAACACCACTGTTTTGTGACATGCTCTTTTTGTCCTTGGACTTGGTACAAAATGTGAATCCACTAATGTCATAGGTTTGCCATGTTGTGACCTGGCGTGATGGTCCAGATGCCAAGCCCTTGATGGTTTGTTCTTCTATTGTTTCTCCACGTGGAATGTCCTTCACCATTAGCCATGTGTTGAACCGCTGCTTATGTTGCTTCATTACCCAATCATCCGTATGCCCAGGATTTTGCTCGCGAAGCTCATTGATGTGTTGTTGGATAAATGGCTCCATTATCGTTAGCTGATGTAGGATGCTCTGATGTGCCTCAAGTACTATATCGTAATCCGGTGGGATGAAAGATTTCCGTCCCATCCTCCCGCTTCCATACAGTCTACCCTCGTGTCGTGACGGAGGCAGACCTATTGCAACCTGGTCTTTTAGGATACTATTGCAGAATGGACCTCCGGACTCAATGGCCTCTTCGGTACAGTACCCCTCTATCATGGATGCCTCGGGACGAGCACGGGTTGATACATAGCCATTCAGTATTGACATGAAACGCTCATACGTCCACATTTCATGCAAGTACATAGGACCCAATGCTTCTATTTGTGGCACCAAGTGCACCACAAGGTGCACCATAATATCAAAGAACGATGGAGGGAAACACATCTCAAACTGTGATATTGTCTCCACTGCGAATTCCTGAAGAGATGCCAACTCATCACGGCCAATTACCTTTTGTGAAATCCTGTTGAAAAAGTAGCACAACCGTGTGATTGCCATCTTTAAAAACAAAGGATTTATAGCCCTGATGGCAATAGGTAGGAATGTAGTCAGCATGACATGGCAATCATGTGAGTTGTAGTTGGTGATTGTCAGGTCTTTCATTGACACAATACTCCGTATGCTAGAGCAGAATCCGGATGGGACTTTCAAATTCTTGAGCCAAACACACATCGCATGTTTCTCATCTACATTGAGATTGTAGCTTGCTGCTGGGAGATGGTACTTCCCATTTTCTTGAAGAACGGGATGTAGTTCCTTTTTTATGCCTAAATCTACCAAGTCCATGCGTGAATTGAGCCCTTCTTTTGTTTTGCCCTTTATGTCTAGCAAGGTGCCCATTATGCTTTCAAACACGTTCTTCTGAACGTGCATACCATCGATCGCATGCCGCACATCTAACTCTTTCCAGTAAGGCAAGTACTCGAAGAAAATAGACTTCTTCTTGAATATAGCCCCCGAAGATGGTTTAGCATCCTTCCTTGTTTTTCCGTCTTTTGTCTTCTTCCCGAAAACAAACTTGATATTCCTGACTATTTCAAAAACTCTATGACCTCTATTGTTACCCGATGGAGCAGTAGAATGTAGTTCACCATTATTGTCGAAGTACTTATCCATCTTTCGCATGCGGTACCTGTGTCCTTCCAATAAAAAGCGTCTGTGCCTCATGTAAACTATCTTCCTAGATGCAGCAAGGGATACGTAAGCAGTTCCATCAATGCATACTGTGCAACCAACCTTTCCCTTAAACTGACCTGATAATGTGAAGAGAGCAGGGTAATCGTTGATCGTAACAAAAAGAATTGCTCTCAGCGTGAATGAACCTTTACGATACTCATCCAACATTTGAACACCCGTTTCCCACAATATTTTCATATCCTCCATTAAGGGCTCCAAAAATACATCCATGTCAACTCCAGGTTGTGTAGGTCCAGAAATAAGGATGGTTAGCAAAATGTACTTCCGTTTCTGCATCAACCATGGAGGAAGGTTGTATATGGTGAGGATCACCGGCCATGTGCTATGCTTGCTGCTCCTCTCAGCAAATGGGTTCATTCCATCAGTACTCAGTGCGAACCTAACATTTCTCGGTTCATCGGCAAAGTCTCGGTGGTTGTCATTGAAATCTTGCCACTGCTTCCCATCGGCTGGATGTCGAAGCTTCCCATCGTTTTTGTGCTCATCAGAAGCATGCCAGCTCATAAGTCTGGCATCCTCAGGATTAGCGAACAAACACCTCAATCGATCGACGACGGGGAGGTACCACATCACCAAAGCAGGAATCTTTTTGAGCGCATAATAGTCTACTTCTTCTTTTTCTTTGCTCGTGGATTTTGAAGTCTTTTTTTGGGCTTTCTTTCGCTTCTTCCCTTTAGACACGGATGCAACACACTCTTCGTCCTCTCGATAGTCTTTATTCGTCTTGTACCTACTTGCACCGCACTTTGGGCAGCTCTCCAAGTCTTTATAATCATCACCTCGATAAAGGATACAGTGATTTCTACACGCGTGGATCTTCTCCACACCCATAGTGAGCGGACTGATTAGTTTCTTTGCATAGTACGTGTTAGCAGGCACATTGTTCTCCTTTGGAAGCATGTCTGCGATAATACTCAAGAACGCATCAAAGCCAGCATCAGACACACCATATTTAGCTTTTAACATCAACAGCTTTAGCACAGACCGGAGCGTCGTGAACTCTTTGGTACAACCCTTAGACTCGTCGTACAAAGGCTCTTCTGCTGCCTTCTTCAGGGACTCCATACCTTTCATTAAGAACATCGATTGATCTGTATGACGACGCAACATTGCCTCTAGCAACTCTGCATCTTCCTCATCCATAACACTTGGCAGAACATGAGGTCTATCATGTTCATTTCCTCCAGCGTAACCATGATCAGTAACATTTTGCACTACATGTTCGCTCTGTGGAAGAGGTTGGTGTGTCTCGTGAACGAACTGAAATCTGTCGTCGATGTTCTCAGGGTTTCCAGTCGTATAAGGCGAAGAGCTACCCTCTCCATGCTTTGTCCAAATTGTGTAATCCTTCATAAATCCTCGGCATACCAGATGAGATATGATTTGTTCTGTGTCATTAAATACAGCAGCATTTTTGCAGTCCATGCATGGACAATATATGTGTTTTGTCTTTGTTCTCCAAGCATGGTTCGTAGCGACATCAATAAACCTATGGACCTCGGATATGTATGATGGATCTAGCCTTGATAAGTTATACATCCAGGATGTCCTCTCCATCACCACCTGTAAAAAAGTAACATAAAACACATGGTGAAACCCTATATCCAAAAATGTGGCTAAAATGTGAAACCCTCTCTCTCTCTCTCCTCTCTCTCTCTCTCTCCTCTCTCTCTCCTCTATCTCTCTCTCTCCTCTATCTCTCTCTCTCCTCTATCTCTCTCTCTATGGAGGATGAGGAAGAGGCGGGGTTGGAGGATGAGGAAGAGGCGACTGTGACACTATCCATGGAGAAGGACGCGTTGGAGTGCGACATCTGCTGCCTACCCTTCCAGTCCGAAGTTTTCATGGCAAGTCAGATTACCATGCATGTATATATACAGTACATATTGATCGGTAGACTCCAGCATGATGCTCTGCTCTATGTAAAATCAGTGCAAGAACGGGCATTCTGGATGTGCAAAGTGCTGCATTCGCACAGACAGTAAGTGCTGCACCTGCTCCGAGCGCATTGGTAACAATAGCTCTCTCTCCCTCTCCCTCTCCTCTCTAGAAAGTCGTGTAAAATTACATGCTTCGGTTTGTCGCTAACAAAATGTAGTTAGACTACTTTATCTCTTCCAATAAAAGTAGTTAGACTACTCTCTAACACATGGTGAAACCCTATATCCAAAATGTGGCTAAAATGGAGGAAAAATGAACAAAATTTGGCAAAAGAAACATAAGCCAAACTTTCCTAGCAACTAATAAACAAAAAAAATTAATACCCAAACCTATCTTTAACACATGGTGAAAGCCTAGTTTCAAAATGTAGTTAAAATTGAGCAAAAATAAACAATAACTGACAATTGAAACATAATTAAACCAACCTTCCATACAACACATTCACCATTCATAAAGCAACTAAATATGTGTTATGGATAAACTTATTTGATAACTAAACATGAAAAAGGAGAGGGAATAGACAAAAACTAACCATCTTAAGCAACCTCATTTGAGGAAATAGAGAAAATTACCTAGCTATACTCTTCTCTCTCACATGTAAAACCCTAGATCCAAAATGTGGCTAAAATTGAGCAAGAATGAACAAAAATTGACAAAGAAACATAAACCAACCTTTCTTATCCACCTTCTTCGAAGAAATGAAGAGCAAAACCTCCCCCCTTATATTTTTTGAAATCTGGACCTCCAAAATCGCCTCCAATGGAAGCTGGCTGCGAGCATACAGTTCACTGTCGGGGGAAGAAGAGAGCTATTTATAACAGACAGTTCACTGGCGGTTGGCTTGAAAAACCGCCAGTGGAAACCAATTTCCACTGGCGGTTATCTTAACACAACCGCCAGTGGAAATAGGGTATTTCCACTGGCGGTTCGGTTACACCAACCGCCAGTGGAAATTGGTTTTCCACTGGCGGTTATGTTACACCAACCGCCAGTGAAAACATCCTATTTCCACTGGCGGTTGTGTTAAGATAACCGCCAGTGGAAATGTGTTTCCACTGGCGGTTCCAAAGCCGGGCCCGCCTCGTTTTTTTTACTGGCGCGCGATAACTGAAACCGCCAGTGATAATTTATGGGTGCCGCAGGCTATGAGCTCTTTTCTACTAGTGGAAGAGAGGGGAACGCCGGCCATGGAAGGTGACGGCCGTGGAGAAGCAACAGTGAAGAATCGTCCCTGGACAACACGCTGGTGGCCAGCCAGAAAGACAACTCGCGTTGCGACTAGGGGCGCCAGCAAGAGCACGTTGCCGCGGCTGATGGAGGCGAAGAAACCGGCGAGCGTGCAGAACACGGTGCCCAGGCATGTGACCGAGCTCAGCAGGGAAATCCAGCCGGGCGCAGGAACACGCCAAGGGAGTAGTGCAGCGCGCACGCAGGAACCAAGCTCGAAGATGTCGAGCAAAGACGGAAGAGACTCGTCCGGCAGCCATGGCGAGTAGCGGAACTCCGGCGTCCATGGCAGGGAGAGGAAGACGCGAGGGAGAGATGGGAGGAGCTCGGCTGGAGAGGGGTGAGTACTAGGGAGCTCGTCTGGTGTCCACGCCATGACCGAGCAGGGCGAGCTCGAAGCCGGCTATGGAAGATGGCAGGAGCTCGGCTGGGCGCTGGGGACGGGCGACCGAGCAGAGGGCAGGGGCGAGTTGGGGCCAGCGCTCACAGTGAAGCTCCACGGCTGGAGCGAGCTGGAGGTTGAAGACAGGCTGGGGCAGCGGCTTCAGAAAATTCAACGGAGAGAGCGGAGGGAGGTCGAGCATAGGGAGATGAAAGAGGAGCTCGACCACAAGCATGGATGCCGCAGCGGAGGGCTGGGCGGCGGGCGCGAGCAGAAGGAGCCGCCATGGATTAGCAGGAAACACCAGGGAGAGTGCATGACGTGAGGAAGCTGAGGAGAAGAAGATGAGCTAGAGCGCTGGAAAATTTAAGCCCACGGCGGCTGATGGATAGAGTCTTCAGCAGCGGCAGGATCTTTCCCGGTGAGCAGAGCGACGTGGCCAGGAAATAAAATCAACGAGGGCGGTGGAGAGATGAGGCTGAACAGATTTTTTTCAAAGATTTTCCCCACCGTTTATTCTCTTCAGTTAAAAAAAACTGTAAATATTTTGGGGTATAAAATGAGGGTCTATATGATATATAAACGGGTCGAACAAAATAAGATCGACCACAATATTTGGATCTGATTTAATTTGAAGAATACTTTGGAGTCAGATGAATTTTCACCCGCTATTTATATTTGAAAATTTAGATCGAGACGAGAAACGCACGGACCGAAGCAAACTGATTTCGGCCACGATAAATTTAGACTGCGCTTAACTCGTCTAACCTGATAAATCGCATCCACTAATCAAGCACCCGATTTCTCTGCCGAAGACAACGCACTGGAAAAATAGGCCCAATTATTACTCTTGCGCTCGCCAAAACAGCGTGCCAAAGAATAAATTGAATTATATCCTCGCGCAAGATTTCACTCAGACGACGCACGATTCAGATTATTTTGCCCCGAACATTTTAGTTGTCGAGTTCAATTTAATTTACTCGGAATAAAAATCATCCAAGTGGGTCGGACTTCTAAATTTTGTATTCGCGCGAGCGATGGATTTAAATAATTACCGGACGCACCGATTTTCGGAATGATGATGTTCCGAATATCACGAAAATTTCGGAAGAGCTCGGACAGATAAAAACAAAGTCGAACTCGTGACAAGCAGAACAGATGTGATATTAAAATATCGATAGGCGAAGATGTTTAAAATTTAACATCCGTTTTATCCACTGATCACGTGCTTAAATTCGTACTCGTTGTCGAGCGGAATATAAACACCTGGGGTGTTACAGCCAGGGCGGAATTGGAGTCCTGGGGTCGGACGAAGCGGACTTCGTCGTCTTCTGGAGCTGAGCCCAAGTCCGAGCCCTGGATCGGGCGGAGCGGAGTTCGCCGTCTTCCGGGGCTTAGCCCGAGTCCGAGCCCTGGGTCGGGCGGAGCGGAGTTCGCCGTCTTCCGGGGCTTAGCCCGAGTCCGAGCCCTGGGTCGGGCAGAGCGGAGTTCGCCGTCTTCCGGGGCTTAGCCCGAGTCCGAGCCCTGGGTCGGGCGGAGCGGAGTTCGCCGTCTTCCGGGGCTTAGCCCGAGTCCGAGCCCTGGGTTGGGCAGAGCGGAGTTTCCTATGGTGTGCGGCCGGGCCTGACTGTCTGTCAGCCTCACTCTGTCGAGTGGCACCGCAGTCAGAGCGGCGCAGGCGGCGCTGTCTTTCTGTCAGACCGGTCAGTGGAGCGGCGAAGTGACGGCGGTCACTTCGGCTCTGTCAGCTGAGGGGCGCGCATCAGGATAAAGGTGTCAGGCCACCTTTGCATTAAATGCTCCTGCGATTTGGTCGGGGTTGCTTCTTGGCGAAGACAGGGCCTCGGGCGAGCCGGGAACGTGTTCGCCGCTGGAGGGGGGCCTCGGGCGAGGCGGAGATCCTCCGGGGTCGGCTGCCCTTGTCCGAGGCTAGGCTCGGGCGAGGCGTGATCGAGCCCCTCAAATGGACTGATCCCTGACTTGATCGCACCCATCAGGCCTTTGCAGCTTTATGCTGATGGGGGTTACCAGCTGAGAATTAGGAGCCTTGAGGGTACCCCTAATTATGGTCCCCGACAGTAGCCCCCGAGCCTCGAAGGGAGTGTTAGCACTCACTTGGAGGCTTTCGTCGCACTTTTTTGCAAGGGGACCAGCCTTTCTCGGTTGCGTTTTGTTCCGGTGGGTGCGCGCGAGCGCACCCGCCGGGTGTAGCCCCCGAGGCCTCAGAGGAGTGGTTTGACTCCTCCGAGGTCTTAACGCCTCGCGTAATGCTTCGGCTGGTCTGGTCGTTCCCTCATGCGAGCTGGCCGTAGCCCGGGTGTACGGTCGGGTCCCAAGTTCTCGGGCTGGTATGTTGACGCTGTCAACGGTTTGGCCAGAGCCGGGTTTGCGAGAGCAGCCCCCGAGCCTCTGCACAGGGCGAGAGGGCGATCAGGGACAGACTCGACTTTTTTACATACGCCCCTGCGTCGCCTTTCCGCAAGGAGGAGGGGGAGAGCGCCATGTTGCCCTCGGTGGGCGCCGAACATGGTGTCTCTCGGTGGGCGCCGAACATGGTGTCTCCGGTGAGCTGCAGGCGGGTGATCCGAGCGGACGTCCGTGCCCCATTCGTTAGGGGTCGGCTAGGGGCCCAGAGGCGCGCCCAAAAGTACCTGCGGGTGATCTGCCGGACCCGGTCCCCTGGCGACGGGGTCCGAGGGCTCGATGCCTCCCTCTGATGGGATTCCGTTACAAGATCGTTCCCGCTGGTCTCGGAAATGTCCTAGGGTACCTCGGGAGTGCAGCCCGAGCCTTGGTTATGTATCGAACATACCCATGGTCATTCCTCGCTCTGTGTCTGAGGCGGCTGTGAACCCTTCGGGGGCCAGCCTTCGAACCCCTGATCAGTAGTGGGCACGGAGCCCGAGTAGTCTGAGGCGGCCGTTGAACCCTTCCGAGGGGCCGGCCTTCGAACCTCTGACCAGTAGTGGGTGTGGAGCCCACGTGCTCTGAGACGGCTGTTGAACCCTTCCGAGGGGCCAGCCTTCGAACCTCTGATCAGTAGGGAGGCTCGGAGCCTGGTTCCTTCACAGGGAAGGATCCTTTTCGGGGTATCCCCCTTTCCCGGTCCCTGTTGCAAGAGAGAGGAAGAGGAAAAAAGGAAAAGGATACGAAATCGAACGACGCGGCGTACCTTTTTTGACGCGGTCATTATGGCGAAGGCGAAGCGTCGCTCGCTTCTCCTGCCAGAGGCGCCGCCTGTCCTGCCGCGGAGTTAACACGACGGGGCGAGTGGTTCGCGGGGTAGCCGTTGCGCGTGCGTGAGCCGTTCGAGGAACGGGTCACGGGCACGTTGTCTTCACGCCGTGAGAGAGGGTTCTCTCGCTGCCCCCGGATGGGACGTAAGCTTGGCTGACGACGTGACCGCTGCTCCTGCCCGCCTGCCACCGCCATTACTGCCGGCCCGTTTTCGGCCGCATTGACCGTCGCGCCAGGCTGGAGCCGCTGGGTCATGCGCTGGGTCGCCTCGAGTCGTGGTATTGGTTCCGCAGTCGAGGAGGCGCGGTGGTGGCGCAGGTGGCGGTGCAGTTGCAGGCGCGAAGCATTCGGCGTGCCGGTTGCATGACGCGTGGACCTGGGCCTCCATGCTGGGCGTGTTGGGAGTCGGAGAAGCGCGCCCACTTGGCGCGGTTGCATGCCGCCTGCATGGCTGCCCGCCCTCTCGCCCGCTGGTCTGGGCAAAAGTGGAAAGCCGCTTGTAACCGCTGGGCGGTTGCACGCATCACGCGCGGCGGTTTGGCTTCTTCTGCTCTGGGCCGGCTTGCATGACGTGTGGGACCCAGCCCCCGCGCCGTAGGGGGAGGACCTTGGAGCATGTTGGAGAAGACTCAGCCCACGACGGCTGGGGACGCAAGTGGGGAGAGTCGCCTTTAAAAGGAGGGTGACCCTCTTGGAAGGCGACCGTGTCTTCGCGCTCCCTTATGCATCGTGTCTTTCCATCTTCCAAGCCCCTGGATGGGGGGTATCCGCCGTCTTTCCGCTTCGTCGTTGGAGGAACGCAACTCTGCGGGAGTTGGTACCTTTCAGCCGTCGTTCGGCTTCAAGGATTTTCATCGGGCAGCCTGGCTGCATTCCCTCACCGGTGGTCACCCAAGACGGTGACCACCAGCCTCTGGGTGGGGAGGAGCAAGCCAGACTGCGATCTTGGCTCCGCCCTTAGCTTCAAGGATGTTCATCATCCTTGCAGGGGCGGAGAGCGAGGCGAGCCGGGGCTCTACCTCTTGCGCGGGTCGGCTGGCCACCTCCTCTTCCAGCTTCTGGTGGTGGAAACCATCCTCCAGTTCTGCGGAGGAGGCGTCCTCCAGCCATGCTGGGGAAGGCGAACTGTTGCTGCCCAGCTAGGATGCAACATTCCGCCCTCTTCCTCGCTTTCGCGGCGAGGACGGGAGTGAGGACCTGCCGGTGCGCCTCGCAGACCGCCGGTGTTGGTGGAGAGGCGGACGCCGCCGTCCGTGCTGCTGTGGTGGCAGTCGGAGGAAGCTCCCCCCTCGTCGAGGCCGTCAGCGCCGCCCACGGGCCGGCCCCCGACTCTTTGGCTTTGATGTCTGTTTCGCATCCCTTGAGTAGGGACGCGAACGAAAGCCTTCCGGTGGCCGCGCCCGTTCTGGGATCATGGCTGCTGCTGTGGGGACGGAACCGGAGTTCCGTTTGTAATGGCACTTCGAATGCCAGTGTTTTTGTTCACTGTGGCTGTCGAGGCCTGAACATGTATGTAAATTCGGCACGGAGCCGTGTTTTTTTCCCCATTCTCGAGCACTAAGACTTGCCTACTGGTTGTCTGAACCGCTTCGCCAAGCGTGAGTCGCCCCGTGTAAAGGTGACGAGTGAGGTATCCGTATCCCGGAGGCGTAGGAGTCCCTCGGCTCGGTCAGCCTTGTTGTCCGAGGCTTCCCTTGCTTAGTTGGAGGAAACCCTCGGCCGCTCTTCGATGAGCCGAGGCCAGGGGTAGCGGTGCCAGCGCGAACAGAGGCATAGTCGGCTCGAAAAGAAGACCAGGTCGGCCGGAGCCTGGCCGGGTCGTCCGTTAGCGGGACCGACGCCGGAATTGACCTGCCGAGGCCTCGGGTTGGGCTGATGTCCTTGGGGGACAGCTAGCCGAGGCCCCGGGGTGACCGGCCGAGCCGCCTGCTCGGGCCGGGTTCTCGGAGAAGACCCTGGCGGCGATGGCCCGGGCTTGGTGATGACGTCGTCCTTCAGAGCGGAGGCCCTTGGACCGCGTCGCCGTCCGAGGCTAGGTCGGACCTCGCCAGAGGTGTTGTCGACACCGAGGGTGCTGCTGCTCCCTTTAGCCGTCAAGATCCGAGCCTGCAGGATCGGATTATCTTGTAGCGTGTGTTTTCTGCGGCCGCCGAGGCCGAAACACACCTTCGTCGTATTGTAAAGTCGTGTCTCCTTTCCTCTTGTTTCGAGTATCTGGACTTTTTTGTCGGTAACAGAACTGTTTGTGCGGGCGAGAGTTGCTTTTCACGGAAGGTGATGAGTGAGGTATCCGTATCCTGGAGGCGTAGGAATCCCTCGGCTCGGTCGGCCTTACCGCTTACGCGCGCTCTTACTCGTCCATAGGGTTCTGTTACCGACGCAGTCTAGAAGGCCCGAAAAATCATTTCGGCAGAGGAGCTTCTCGAGCATGAAGACTTGTTCGGTCCGTGGAGTCACTTATCCGAGCACGAGTTACTTATCGCAGAAGGTGATGAGTGAGGTATCCGTATCTCGGAGGCGTAGGAGTCCCTCGGCTCGGTCAGCCTTGGCTGCTTACGTGTACTCCGCCGTTTTCAGGATCCACTTTTGAAGTAGTCGAAGAGCACGAAAAGCATTCTGGTAGAAAAGATTTTTTTTCGAGGAAAATTTCGACGCAGAGGGGGTTCCCCCCTTTTAGCCCCTGAGGGAGGGTCGGGCTTTGCCGAGGCAAGGCTGACCCTTCCTTGATGACTAAACTTTGCGTGAGAGCGAGGTATATGGACAACTTGAAAACATCTTAAGGGTAGAAGTGACGTAGCTGTTGGATGTTCCAAGCGTTGCTGTAGACCTTGCCTTGACTGTTGGCCAGCTTGTATGTTCTGGGTTTTAGAACTTTGGCGATGACGAACGGCCCCTCCCAGGGGGGCGTGAGCTTGTGTCGACCTCGGGCGTCTT
Organism: Zea luxurians; assembly: GCA_029449295.1. Lineage (NCBI taxonomy): Eukaryota > Viridiplantae > Streptophyta > Magnoliopsida > Poales > Poaceae > Zea > Zea luxurians. The sequence continues at coordinate 19,189,545 of JAOPSE010000003.1, forward strand.
GTCGCAGCCGAAGCACCAGGTCGCCCACCTGGAGGTCTCGGGACTGGACCCCTCGGGCGTGGTAGCGTCGCATGGACTACTGGTACCGCGCCGAGTGTAGTAAGGCCTTGTCCCGAGCCTCTTCCAGCTGGTCCAGCGAGTCTTCTCGACTAGCTTGGTTGCTTTGGTCATCATAGGCCCTCGTCCTCGGGGAACCATATTCCAGGTCTGTGGGCAAGATGGCCTCGGCCCCATAGACTAGAAAGAACGGCGTGAAGCCCGTGGCTCGGCTCGGTGTCGTTCTCAGGCTCCAGACCACCAAGGGGAGTTCCTTCATCCATCGCTTGCCAAACTTGTTGAGGTCGTTGTAGATCCGAGGCTTGAGTCCTTGTCGAATCATGCCGTTGGCACGCTCTACTTGCCCATTCGTCATGGGGTGAGCCACGGCAGCCCAGTCTACCCAGATGTGGTGATCCTCGCAGAAGTCCGGGAACTTTCTGCCGGTGAACTGGGTACCGTTGTCGGTGATGATGGAGTTCGGGACCCCGAAACGATGGATGATGTTGGTGAAGAACGCCACTGCCTGCTCGGACCTGATGCTGTTCAGGGGTCGGACCTCGATCCACTTGGAAAATTTGTCGATGGCGACCAACAGGTGCGTGTAGCCCCCGGGTGCCTTCTGCAAGGGGCCGACGAGGTCCAGACCCCACACAGCAAAAGGCCATGTGATGGGTATTGTCTGCAGAGCCTGAGCGGGCAGGTGGGTCTGCCTTGCGTAGAACTGACACCCTTCGCAGGCGCGGACAATTCTAGTGGCGTCGGCCACCATCGTTGGCCAGTAGAAACCTTGTCGGAAAGCATTTCCGACAAGGGCTCGAGGTGCTGCATGGTGGCCGCAAGCCCCCGAGTGTATTTCTTGGAGGAGTTCCTGACCTTCGGTGGTGGAGATGCATCGCTGGAGGATGCCTGAAGGGCTGCGGTGGTAGAGCTCCTTCCCTTCTCCCAGCAAGACGAACGACTTGGCACGCCGCGCCAACCGCCGAGCTTCGGCTCGGTCAAGGGGTAGCTCTCCTCGGTGGAGATATTGCAGGTACGGGGTCTGCCAGTTTTGATCAGGCGTGACCCCGCTTTGCTCCCCCTCGACGCGCAGCGTTTCGCCCTCGGGGGCCGAGGGTACCTTGGGCCGAACCGAGGGTGCCTCGGGCCGAGCCGAGGGTGCCTCGGACTGTGCCGAGGGTACCTCGGGCTGGGCCGAGGGTGCCTCAGGCTTGGGCGCGTCGTCGATCTTGACGGAGGGTTGATGCAGGTCTCGGGAGCAGGCCTCCGGGGGAAGCATCATTCGTCCCGAGGCGGTACAGAGGCAGGCTCCTTTTGCCGAGGTGCGGGATGAAAAGGCTGAGGGTCGCAAGACATCCCATGACTCTCTGTACGCCTCTCAAGTCCTTGATGGGCCCTATGCTGGTGATGGCTGCGATCTTCTCCAGGTTGGCTTTGATGCCCCGCTTGGGGACGATGAACCCCAAGAGCATGCCTCGGGGCATCCCGAAGACATACTTTTCGGGATTGGGCTTAACGCCTTTCGCCTCTTTGATGAACCCTGCCGCCGTTAGCTCGTGGTCCTCCTCGCCTATGGCTCTGCGCTTCTCCTCGTCGAATCGGCGCAGAGGCCGCTTGACGGGTCGGGCTCCAGCTCGGATGTCCAGCGAGTGCTCGGCGACATCCCTCGGTATGCCGGGCATGTCCGAGCGACTCCACGCGAAGACGTCGGCGTTCGCGCGGAGAAAGTCGATGAGCACTGCTTCCTATTTGGGATCGAGCCCGGAGCCGATCCGGACTTGCTTGGAGGCGTCGCTGCTGGGGTCAAGGGGGACGGACTTATCCGTCTCCGCTGGCTCGAAGTTGCCGGCATGACGCTTCACGTCTGGCACCTCCTTGGAGAGGCTCTCCAGGTCGGCGATGAGGGCCTCGGACTCGGCGAGGGCCTCGGCGTACTCCACGCACTCCACATCGCATTCGAACGCGTGTTTGTACGTGGGGCTGACGGTGATGACCCCGTTGGGGCCCGGCATCTTGAGCTTGAGGTAGGTGTAGTTGGGGACGGCCATGAACTTCGCGTAGCAGGGCCTCCCCAATACCGCGTGGTAGGTTCCTCGGAACCCGACCACCTCGAATGTCAGGGTCTCCCTTTGGAAGTTGGAGGGTGTTCCGAAGCAGACGGGAAGATCGAGTTGTCCGAGGGGCTAGACGCGCTTCCCGGGGATGATCCCATGGAAAGGCGCAGCGCCCGCCCGGACCGAGGACAGATCGATACGCAGAAGCCCGAGGGTCTCGGCGTAGATGATGTTGAGGCTGCTGCCTCCGTCCATGAGGACCTTGGTGAGCCTGACGTCGCCTATGACAGGGTCGATGATGAGCGGGTATTTCCCTGGGCTCGGCACATGGTCGGGGTGGTCGGCCTGGTCGAAGGTGATGGGCTTGTCGGACCAGTCTAGGTAGACTGGCGCCGCCACCTTCACCGAACAGACCTCCCGGTGCTCTTGCTTGCGGTGCCGAGCCGAGGCATTCGCCGCTTGCTCGCCGTAGATCATGAAGCAGTCGCGGACTTCGAGGAACTCTCCTGCCTGGTGATCTTCCTTTTTGTCGTCGTCGCGGGCCCTGCCACCCTCCGCGGGTGGCCCGGCCCTGTGGAAGTGGCGCCGAAGCATGATGCACTCCTCAAGGGTGTGCTTGACGGGCCCCTGGTGATAGGGGCATGGCTCCTTGAGCATCTTGTCGAAGAGGTTGGGACCTCCGGGGGGCTTCCGAGGGTTCTTGTGCTCGGCGGCGGCGACAAGGTCCACGTCGACGGCGTCGCGTTTCGCTTGCGACTTCTTCTTGCCCTTCTTCCTGGCGCCGCGCTGAGCTGACGCCTCAGGGGCATCTTCCGATGGGCGGCCCTGGGGCTGCTTGTCCTTCCGGAAGATAGCTTCGACCGCCTCCTGGCCGGAGGCAAACTTGGTGGCGATGTCCATCAGCTCGCTCGCCCTGGTGGGGGTCTTGCGACCCAGCTTGCTCACCAGGTCGCGGCAGGTGGTGCCAGCGAGGAACGCGCCGATGACATCCGAGTCGGTGATGTTGGGCAGCTCGGTGCGCTGCTTCGAGAATCGCCGGATGTAGTCCCGGAGAGACTCTCCCGGCTGCTGTCGGCAGCTTCGGAGGTCCCAGGAATTCCCGGGGCGCACGTACATGCCCTGGAAATTGCCGGCGAAAGCTTGGACTAGGTCGTCCCAGTTGGAGATCTGCCCCGGAGGCAGGTGCTCCAACCAGGCGCGAGCGGTGTCGGAGAGGAACAGGGGGAGGTTGCGGATGATGAGGTTGTCATCGTCCGTTCCACCCAGTTGGCAGGCCAGACGGTAGTCCGCGAGCCACAGTTCCGGTCTCGTCTCCCCCGAGTACTTTGTGATAGTAGTCGGGGGTCAGAACCGGGTCGGGAACGGCGCCCGTCGTATGGCCCGGCTGAAGGCCTGCGGACCGGGTGGTTCGGGCGAGGGACTCTGATCCTCCCCGCTGTCGTAGCGTCCCCCACGCCTGGGGTGGTAGCCTCGGCGCACCCTCTCGTCGAGGTGGGCCCGACGATCGCGGTGGTGGTGCTCGTTGCCGAGGCGACCCGGGGCCGCAGGCGCTGTGTTGCGTGTGCGCCCGGTGTAGACCGAGGCTTCCCGCATGAATCGGGAAGTCGCGGCATGATGTTCCGAGGGGTACCCCTGCCTTCGGGAGGCGGAGCTCTCGGCCCACCGGACCGCGGCGCCTTCCAGGAGATCCTTGAGTTCTCCTGGATTCGCCGCCCCTCGGTGGTTGATGGCTCCGGCATCGCGCGGAGGAGCATTGCTGCTGCAGCCAGGTTCTGGCCGACCCCACTGGATGCGGGTGGCGGCCTGACCCTGACATCGTCGGCGATGCGGTGCTGGAAACCCTGGGGTAGATGACGCATTTCTCCGGCCAAAGGTTGGCCCGCCCATGCCTGCCCGATGTCCCGGCGGATTGGCTCGAGCGCTCCTGCTCCCTCGTCGAGCCTGGCCTGCACCCCGCGGATTTGCTCGAGTTGTGGGTCGTGACCCCCCGCCGGAACGGGGACCACAGCTAGCTCCCGCGGGATGTCAACGCGAGGCACCGGCCTAGGGAGATCACCGTCCTCCGGCATGCCGAGATGGTTGCCTTCGGAGGGACCCCCTAGATCGACGTGGAAACATTCGTGGCTCGGGCCGTAGTCCTCGTCGCCGAGGCTACGGCTACCGTCGGAACAGTCGGAAAGGCAGTAGTCGCATGCGGTCATGAGGTCCCGCATGGCACTGGGGTTGCCAAGTCCGGAGAAATCCCAATAGAAGCTGGGCTCGTCATCTTCCTCGGACCCGGAGGGCCCGTAGGTCGAGACGTCCGTTAGCCGGTCCCAAGGCGACCGCATACGAGATCCCAGAGGGTTCGGATTCGCCTCTACGAAAGCGTCCGCCAAAGCGGAGCCGCTAGGCGGGTCGAGGCTAAATCCGAGAGGCGTGGGATGGGAATCGGTTGGTACCTGTTGGTCGACGGGCGGTGATGAGGTCACGTCGGGGACTGACTGCACCGTCGTCTCAGGTACGAGGGTGACACCCAGCAAGCCTTTCGCGAGCGTGCTGGCGTCGTCCGTTTGCTCGGGATTGACGTGTCGCGGGGGGACAGCGCTCATCTTCGTCTCAAGCGCGAGGCCGATGCCCGGCGTGCCCCCCGTTGGAGCGCTAGCGTTGTCGACCCGCTCGACGGCCGACGAGGCGCCGCCTCCTGCTTGGCCTTGGTTGCCCCGCCTCCTCCTCCGTCGACGGGGAAGAAGACGGGGCAAGCTCTAAGCTCTAAGGTCCTCCGTCGACTGTCGCTGTCGCCCGGCGGTGGAAAGAGTATCATGTCGTAGCTGCCGTCGAGGGACATGAACTCAAGGCCCCCGAAACGGAGCACCGTCCCGGGCCGGAGAGGTTGCTGGAGACTACCCATCTGGAGCTTGATGGGAAGCTGTTCGTCAACACGCAGCAGGCCCCTACCTGGCGTGCCAACTGTCGGCGTTTCGAGACCGGGGGGTCCCCGAGCCGACGAGTGAAGTGTCGCCGCGTGCCCCAGCCCAGATGGGTCGACGCGAGGCCGAACGCGAAGGGGGAAAGCGAGGAGGCCGGAGATGGGTGTGAGAGAGGTGGAAATCCCGCGGCCTTCGTGTTCGTCCCGCACCCAGGTCGGGTGCGCTTGCAGTAGGGGGTTACAAGCGTCCACACGGGGGAAGGAGCGAGTGGCCTCACGCGAGCGCCCGTCTCATCCTCGTCCCCGCGCGGCCAACCCTCTCTAAGAGGGCCCTGGTCCTTCCTTTTATAGACATAAGGAGAGGATCCAGGTGTACAATGGGGGGTGTAGCAGAGTGCTACGTGTCTAGCGGAGGAGAGCTAGTGCCCTAAGTACACGTCATCATGGCGGCCGGAGAGATTTTGGCGCCCGGTTTGTGTGATATCGTGGCCGTCGGAGGAGTGCTGGAGCCTGGCGGAGGGACAGCTGTCGGGGCCGTCGAGTCCTTGCTGACGTCCTCTTGCTTCCGTAAGGGGGCCAAGAGCCGCCATCGTCAGGGAGCGTGCGGGGCGCCATCATCGCCTATCTGGCGGAGCGAGCCAGATGGGACGCCGGTCTTGTTCTCCGTAGCCTGAGTCAGCCTGGAGTAGGGTAATGATGGCGCCTCCTGTTGACGTGGCTGGTCCGCGCCCTAGGTTGGGCGATGTGGAGGCACCTCCGAGGTCGAGGTCGAGTTCGTCTTCCGTGGCCGAGGTCGAGTCCGAGCCCCTAGGTCGGGTGAGGCGGAGGCCGTTGGCTGAGGCCAGGGCGGAATTGGAGTCCTGGGGTCGGGCGAAGCGGAGTTCGTCATCTTTTGGAGCTGAGCCCAAGTCAGAGCCCTGGATCGGGCGGAGCGGAGTTCGCCGTCTTCCGAGGCTTAGCCCGAGTCCGAGCCCTGGGTCGGGTGGAGCGGAGTTCGCCGTCTTCTGGGGCTTAGCCCGAGTCCGAGCCCTGGGTCGGGTAGAGCGGAGTTCGCCGTCTTCCGGGGCTTAGCCCGAGTCCGAGCCCTAGGTCGGGCGGAGCGGAGTTCGCCGTCTTCCGGGGCTTAGCCCGAGTCCGAGCCCTGGGTCGGGCGGAGCGGAGTTTCCTATGGTGTGCGGCCGGGCCTGACTGACTGTCAGCCTCACTCTGTCGAGTGGCACCACAGTCGGAGCGGCGCAGGCGGCGCTGTCTTTCTATCAGACCGGTCAGTGGAGCGGCAAAGTGACGGCGGTCACTTCGGCTCTGTCAGCTGAGGGGCGCGCGTCAGGATAAAGGTGTCAGGCCACCTTTGCATTAAATGCTCCTGCGATTTGGTTGGGGTTGCTTCTTGGCGAAGACAGGGCCTCGGGCGAGCCGGGAACGTGTTCGCCGCTGGAGGGGGGCCTCGGGCGAGGCTGAGATCCTCCGGGGTCGGCTGCCCTTGTCCGAGGCTAGGCTCGGGCGAGGCGTGATCGAGCCCCTCGAATGGACTGATCCCTGACTTGATCGCACCCATCAGGCCTTTGCAGCTTTATGCTGATGGGGGTTACTAGCTGAGAATTAGGAGCCTTGAGGGTACCCCTAATTATGGTCCCCGACACTTATATACTCTCTTTTACCTCAAATCCTCTTCTCATTATTATTTTATTTTTATTTGTATTATTATTGTTTTAAATGCACAAACAAAAATCCAATATGATGCAATGATTTATTTGTGTCTTGGTAATGAATGATTTACTCATTTTTAGACATGAGTAGCCACATGTGATGATAAATGGAGATACACATATATTCAAAGGAAACAATTCCTCCTTTTATTTTCCCTTACAATTTGGATATTACAAATCCTACCCCTGTTAACAAGAATCTTGTCCTCGAGATTTAGGAAGAACGAGGGAAAAGATGGGGAAAATCTATACGAAGCTCTTCTTCTCTTTCCCATGTAGCTTCATCTTCACCATGGTGACTCCATTGTACTTTGCACATCTTTATCACCTTATTTCTGGTAACTTGAGTCAATGTGTCAAGAATCTTGATAGGGTACTCGGCATAAGTCAGATCATCTTGAACACTAAGGTCCTCCATTGGTAGCTGCGCCTCAGGTACCCTGAGGCACTTCTTTAGCTGAGACACATGAAATACATCATGTACATCTGACAGGTGATCGGGTAGTTCTAGCTGATATGCAACTTCTCCCACTCGCTTTAAGATCAAGAAAGGTCCAATGAAGCGAGGGGACAACTTTCCTTTAACTTTAAATCTCCTCATACCCCGGATCGTGACACCTTCAGATACACTTGATCACCCTCCTTAAACTCCAGTAGTCTTCTCCTATTATCAGCATAGTTCTTCTGTCTTGATTGTGCAATTCTCAAATTTTCTCTTATCATTCGAACTTGTTCTTCTGCCTCTTGAATAAGCTCAGGCCCAAAGAACTGTCTTTTGCCAGTTTGATCCCAATACAGTGGTGTCCTGCATTTCCTGCCATATAAAGTCTCAAATGGTGACATCTTCAAACTGGCCTAGTAGCTATTATTATAAGAAAACTCCGCATATGGTAAGCTCTTATCCCAACTTCCACCATGTTTAAGAGCACAAGCTCTTAACATATCTTCCAATACTTGATTAGTCCTCTCTGTCTGCCCATCGGTCTGAGGATGGTAGGCTGAACTAAAATTCAACTTTGTATCCAAGCTCTCATGCAACTCTTTCCAAAACCGAGAAGTAAACTGTGATCCTCGATCAGACACGATCTTCTTAGGCACTCCATGTAGACAAACTATCCGAGTCATATACAATTCTGCTAGCTTGGCTCCCGTGTAATTAGTCCTCAAAGGTATGAAATGAGCCACTTTTGTCAATCTGTCCACAATTACCCAAATAGAGTCATACCCAGCAGGGGTGCGGGGTAGCCCAACAATGAAATCTATACCAATTTTTTCCCATTTCCACTCAGGAATCTTAAGCGGGTGTAATAGTCCAGTGGGTCTTTGATGTTCGGCCTTAACTCTTTGACACACATCACACTTAGCCACATGTGCAACCACATCTCTTTTCAATCCATACCACCAATACTTTTGCTTCAAATCCTGATACATCTTAGTGCTACTAGGGTGGATAGAGTAATCAAAATCATGGGCTTCCTTCAATATAGTCTCACGAAGACTATCAATCTCCGGAACACATATCCGATCCTTGAACCATACAGTGCCTTGCTCATCCTCCATGAATTCTGGACCTCTACCTTCCATAATCAGATCCTTAATCTCTTGAATTTAAGCATCACCCACTTGGCCTTTGCGAATTTCTTGCTCCAAGGTAGGTTCCAATTCAATGGTGACTCCTTCAGTGTGTGTAACAATTCCTAGGTTGAGTCTCTCAAAATCTTTTGCTAATTCATTGGGTAGCTGGACAACAATAGCGAAGTGAACATGCTCTTTCTGACTCAAGGCATCTGCAACCAAATTCACCTTGCCCGGGTGATAATGAATCTCCAAATCATAATCCTTAATGAGCTCCAACCAACGACGTTGTCTAAGGTTGAGATCCTTCTGAGTGAATATATACTTCAAACTTTTATGATCCGTGTATACTTGGCACTTAATTCCCATAATGTAGTGTCTCCAAATTTTAAGCTCATGCACAACGGCTGCCAGTTCCAAGTCATGAGTGGGGTAGTTCAATTCATGTTTCTGTAATTGACGAGACGCATAGGCGATCACATGTCCTTCTTGCATGAGCATGCATCCCAATCCTTGGCCACATGCTTCACAATAAATGTCAAATCCCTTCTGTAGATCTGGCATAATCAACACTGGTGGTGACATCAACCTCTTCTTCAATTGATCGAAGCTGTCTTGGCATTTCTCATCCCACTTAAATTCTCTTCCTTTCTCCAGAAGCGAGGTCATAGGCTTGGCAATCTTAGAGAATCCTTCAATAAATCTCCGATAATATCCTGCAAGCCCCAAGAAACTCTGAATCTCAGTGACGGTAGTGGGCACGCTCCATTCGATTATCTCCTTCACTTTAGCAGGATCCACTGTTATTCCTCCATTAGAAATAATATGTCCAAGGAATGACACCTTGTCAATCCAAAACTCGCACTTGCTAAACTTGGAGTAAAGTTGATTATCTCGTAGCTTCTGTAGCACCAACCTCAGATGTTCTTCATGATCACCTTCGCTCTTAGAATAGAAAAGAATATCGTCGATGAACACCACGACGAATCTGTCCAAATACTCCATAAACACCTTATTCATCAAATTCATAAAATAAGCCGGTGCATTGGTTAATCCAAACGACATAATAGTGAACTCATATAATCCATATCGGGTTGAGAAAGCCGTCTTAGGAATATTCGATGGTCTAATCTTCATCTGATGGTATCCCGATCGGAGATCAATCTTTGAAAATACCCTGACACCTCTCATCTGATCAAACAAATCCTCAATACGGGGTAATGGATACTTGTTTTTCATAGTAACATCATTAAGTGATCTATAATCCACACACATCCTCTGTGAACCATCCTTCTTCTGCACAAACAGAACTGGCGCTCCCCAAGGTGAGGAACTCGGACGAATGTACCCAGCCTCCTGTAACTCTGTTAACTGCTTCTTCAGTTCCTTTAACTCTTCTACAGACATCCTATATGGTCGCTTAGATATAGGGGCAGTTCCAGGTAGAAGATCAATCACAAACCCAACTTCCCTATCTGGTGGCATCCCTGGTAACTCCTCTGGAAAGACATCTGGAAAATCTCTAACGACACGGATGTTGTCACCAACAAACTCCTCAGCTATAAAGTATATCACCCATTTGAAAGAGGTGGTTACTGCAATTTGAACTTGAAACGTTTCTCCTTTAGGGCTAGTGAGTTCTATAGTACCTCTACCACATGCTATAATGGCCTTTGCCTTCCTTAACCACGACATACCAAGGATCAGATCTATACTGCTTGCCTCTAATATTATAGCAGTAGCTCCAAATTCTCTTCCCATGATTGTTAATGTCAATCTACGTCATTTGATTTGCCTCAATAGGCCCTTTAGGTGTGATTACTATCATTGGTTTTCTCATATTTAGCAGTGGTATCTCATTTGTGTTAGCATATCGAGCAGACATGAATGAATGTGTAGCACCAGAATCAAATAATATGGTTGCAGGAATGGCATTAACATAAAACATACCAAGTACGATGTCCGCACCATCAGGAGTAGCATCAACGCTGACTTGATTCACCCTGGCTATAGAATATCCCTTGCCAGGAGTTTGTTGCTTGTTCTTAGCTGGTGTACCAGAATTCCCCATCGGACAAGCATTAGAATAGTGTCCAATCTGACTGCACTTGAAGCATGTAGGGCCGGTCTTCTGTCCTGCAGACCTCGTCGGGGTGCTAGTGGGAGTAGCCTGACGAGTAGGAGGTGTCCGTGGAGACCCCTGTGGAGCGTACTGAGCTAGGCGTGGTCCTCCTGATCGAGTCGGTGTACCCTATGGCGAAACGTAGCGGGATGAACACTGCTGCTACCCTGTCCCTGTGAGATAGCCTTCCTCTTCAGATCCCCCAGTTGAACATGCTTGTGTTCAATAGCAAGAGCCTTATCCAGTAGTCTCTGAAATGATGGAAATGTGTGTGCCACCAGTGCATACTGTAGGGGTCCATTAAGTCCTTCAATAAAGTGCTTCTACTTTCTCTCATCCTCAGCAACCCCATCCGGAGCATATCTCAACAACTAAATGAATTTATCTCTGTACTCGCTGACAGACATGTTGCCTTGCTTCAATGACAGGAACTCATTCTTCTTGATCTTCAACAAACTAGCTGGAATGTGGTAGTTTCTGAACTGTGCACTGAACTCTGCCCATGTAATAGTATCAGCAGCATCATGGGCTGCAGTATAAGAATTCCACCAATCAGCAGCAGGACCTGTCAGAAGACCAGAGGCATAAAGAACTTTCTCTCGGTCTGAGCATTGGGCGATGTTAAGCATCTTCTCAATTGATTTCAGCCAATCATCAGCATCTAGTGGATCTAGCGAGCTAGCGAAGGTCGGCGGCTTGTGACTCATAAATTCCCGGTGCTTATCATGAGGTGGAACTGGTGGTGGTGGTGGAGGCAATGGTACTTGTTGTTGCTGCTGTTGTTGCTGTTGTTGCTGAAATTGCTGTTGCAGCTGCTGTTGCGCCCTTCTCTCCTTGCGTATCTCTTCTCGCTCATGGCGCAACTCCTGGCGTATCTCTTCTCGTTCCTAGCACATCTCCTGGCGTTCTTACTGCATCTAAGCACGCATATCTGCCATAGTGTCCACCATTTGTTGCATCATCCTCATCTGAGCTGCAATCAGTGGGTCAACTCCGCCTGGTGGAGGTTTAGGAGGATTCATCTCTGCTGGTTGTGGCTGGGGTTGTCTATATATCCACTGAGTGTGTCGATTAGGAGGCAAATCAATTCCACCACCCCGCCTAGTATTGACCATCTGAGTTAGATACATATGGTAAGAGAATAGTAGACAAGGCAGCAATTATGAATCATGTTACTTTGGGGGATTTATTAGCTAAGCAGTTTAATGTTTTATCTACCATAGCTAATTCACTACCTTATAGTGGTACATACTAAGATGTCCATATATAATATTTCAATCAATCAAAGAATCAAATCAGACATTTATCATCAGAACAATCAAACCACATTTTTTTAAAATAGAGAAAATAGTTTTTTTTGTCTTAGGCCTCCTATCTCTTAAAAATGTCATAGGGGTAGGATTCCAAGGTGTGAAATCCATCTTGTCTTAGAGTAGAAAAGGTAAGAATGATCAGAGTAGAACAGTAGAAGGTGAGACAGGATCAAGATAAGTATAGAAAGAATCAGAGTAAGGTAAGTATAGAATGAATCAGAATAAGATAAGTAGGTAAGAGTTTTGTCCATTTCTATCTAGGTTTCGTCCTACAGTCAACATTTCCTCTGATACCACTTCTGTCACACCCAGGCTTTAAGGAACAAAGCCGGGTGCATCTCATACATACGCCAAAGGAGACAACATATATAATAACAGAGTATATAGAGATAAATGTCAAAATAAAATCAGAGTACTTATTACATAGCGGAAGTCTTACAAAATAGAAGATGAATATAGCAGGAACTAAAATCTATCCTTGGCGCCAGAAAGCTGACTGGGAGACGCCACCTAGATCAAGTCGAAAGCCTCGGTGTTAGGCGGCTGCTCTTCGACCAACTGTTCTTCTCCTGTGGGGGGGGTGTGAGACAGCAAGAGTGAGCTCACATACGATCATAGCTCAACAAGTCGTGGGGAATAATGTGGCATGAACTCACCAAAGGTGGGAGTTCATGAAGTGTAAGGCTGATCAATGAAATAAAGGTTGAAGCTGAGTATTGCTTTTATAAGTTGGTCAAAATTTTATTAGTAGTTACTAAGTGTAAGTAAATACCAAACCATAGTAATAATAAGTAAAAGTAATAATAAAAATAATCCCAAATGCAATGAAATGACAAATTAAGTTTAAGTTCCATAAATTAATCATGTGAGTGTCCGAGCCGCTCATGACCGTGAGCACGGCTAGTATACCAGTTTTACACTCTGCAGAGGTTGCACATCTTTACCCACAAGTCGTGTTACCCATTTGCCACGGAGTTGATCAGACCTCATACACCTCTACCAAGGAAGCGAGGCAGGGTACCACTACGAGGCCTTTACAAAGTTCCACTAGCTTCAGAAAAACCCGCTACAGTTTATAGGAAGCTCCAGTGAAGGAATCCCTCGCTTGACCGCCATCGCAGCAAAATCAAACCAAGGACCTCACTACACTGACCACTCCCCTACTGCCCTTGCCCCTTTTGGGTAAGGTAGTCATCCACTAGCTTTAAGTAATAGAATAATTTTGGGTAAGGTTTTATGTGCTTAATACAAGATTAAGTAATAGAATAATTTTAATTTGTCTTTCATACCAAAACAGAGACACTATTTGATAAACAACATTTTTACAAAATTATGGGAACTAGAATGACTCAATTTGGAATTAGTATGAATTTTATATCAATTAAACAAATTCTAGCATTTGTTTTCACATTAAAAATCATTTTCTAATCACTTTTACTGGATTTTATAAATCTCTGGACTGGGCACACTAATACAGGAAACAATAGGGACTTTTGCGTAAGAAATCCGAGACCCAATCCATAGTCACGGGTGGACGGCGGGTTAGTTTTTATAAAGTGTAAGGGTTCTTATGCAAAACAACCGGGTCGAATGAGTATCGGGTTACTGTAACCGTCCGATCAAAAACGGACCGCCCAGATCAGACCCACATTAGATCGAAACGGTACACACTACTGGCCGCCAGATCGAGATCCGAAGGTCACAAGTTGTCCATGCCCTGATGTAACTGGGGCCCTTAGATACACATTTAACGATCACGATTCTATACAACGAAACGTTATGCGCCCTCTAATCCTAGCCGATCATAGTGGAAGGGACGGTCAGATGCCCCCCCAATATCCTCCCCGCGCCAACACCTGAGCAGAGGCGGCGCCGCCCAGCCCGCACGGCAGAATCCCGCCGGAGCACGACGCACCAGTGCCCCCGATGCCCAGTTTTCGCCCCAATTTGCGTAAATACGATGGGAAGGACATGGGGAAATGATTCAATTGGTTATTAACCTTCTGCAATGCGATTACATGTCCAGTCAGCGGCGCTTGGCGGCAACACCACGGAGGCCAGAATTCCGTCAAGAAATTACTCGAGCTCCGGCCACAAACCCGAGCGCACGAACTAGACGAAGCTTCCTTTCGTGCTTGCGAAGCCCCAGCGCCACCCCACCGGTGTAGAAGGGCAGCACCGGTGAGCCCAAGATGTGGCGGCCCCAACTCCACCCAAAATTCGCTCTCTGCGCTCAATCACTTCAGTCGCGTGTAGCGCAAATGAGAAGGGTGACGAGAAAGAAACCCACGGTGAGGCAATATAGGTGAGCCGAGTCCGTTGCGGCGCCGCAAATCGCTCGGGAAGATCGCAATGGCCCCCCGTTCATTCCGCCATGATCTGTTAGGACGACGGTGGATCTGACCGTCCGGTCCCACGCGCAGGCGAACCGAGCTGAGTGTCTGCCAGGTGGGTCTGCGGGGTCAGCGACAGAAGGCGGTGGGCCGTGCGCGGCGAAAGCAGAATGGACCGAGAATGCAGCCGTAGGCCCAATTATCTCTTCCTTTCTCTCTTTTTTTTATATTTTTGGTTTTCCTTTTCTTTTATTCTCTTTTCTTTCTTATTCTTGAATTCAAATTTGAATTCAAAACTCTGTTGTGAATTTGTACTTTAGATTAAATATTCAAACCAAAGATTCCAATATAAAAAGGTACTTTTATTTATATATTTTTCTTTATACCTTATATACTCTCTTTTTTCTCAAATCCTCTTCTCATTATTATTTTATTTTTATTCGTATTATTATTGTTTTAAATGCACAAACAAAAATCCAATATGATGCAATGATTTATTTGTGTCTTGGTAATGAATGATTTACTCATTTTTAGACATGAGTAGCCACATGTGATGATAAATGGAGACACATATATTTAAAGAAAACAATTCCTCCTTTTATTTTCCCTTACAATTTGGATATTACATATATCATATGAAACGAAGAAATATAACATTACATTAGAGACCTTATTCATTAATCAATCGATGATGTGCCACTCCTAAAAACTACAAAATGAAACTCCACATCGGTCATTAGAGAGTTAGACCAACTCCAACAATCTCCCTGTCTGGCTCTACATCCCCTTTTTCCACGGCTAAGGGAACTATTCATGGCTCAAGCAGGCCTCGCATCTGGTAGTGCAAAATGGAAGCCGATGCTCGCGCTCCATATGCCTACGAGTTCTCTCTCCTCTCCCCACCTCAATTGACGCTTTCCTTCCGTTCCTGCTTCCTGTAGTGAAAACGAATATCGGCGGTTTCCCTGAACACGGCGGCGGCAAGCTCCACCTCGACGTCTCCTATTACTCTGCCGCATCTCCCTCCCGTCAATCGCCATTGTAGCAAGCTCCTCGAGCCGCAGCCGATGAGACCATCCTTTCGCTGCTCGGCGTGTTGTTCACAAATGGGTCCTCTTCTTGGCCTCGTCGAACAAGACGACGCCAGTGACCGTGACCCTGTAGCCTAGCATCTCAACTACTGTCATGGGGTTCCTAAAGATGACGGTTGTTGTGCTTGGCGACAAGGAAGTTGGTGAGGCTGATGAAGTAGGCAAGGCAGGAGTTGCAAAGCAGGATCTAGAGGAAGTTGGGGTTCTCCAGCGTGAGGTCGTCCACCATACCTAACTTCTATCATGTAGTAGGGTGACCGAGAGCCTACGCCGATGACCGCCCAACACCGACGCTGACGCCTACATGACGAGAGCCTACACATATAGTGAGAAAATGAACTCCATGGACCTCCTCTGGTACAAGGCGGTCGTCGGATCCAGAGCCGATGACAATCGAGGAATCCTCACGGAGAAGGAGTGGAGATGGTCGAGGTTGCATGAGATGGAAGCGTCGAAGGCAGCCTATCGACGATAGAGCGAGTCGAGCATCGATGGAAGACTCTCCAGGTGGTGGCGCTTGAAGCGACAACCACGTGTAAGGGAGAGGGATATTGGCTGTTGCTGGAATGGCATGGGAGGGAAGAAACTATTTATAGATCTAGAATGATGTATTTTAGAGATGCGGATCCGAATAATACTGGAATTGATCTTATAACATTAGAAGCACACTGGTTATCTCTCATATGTAATAAAATGCCTGAGTAATGTTATGACTTAATGAGATACTTTCAAATCTGAAAGCATCTAAGCCCCTAGTTGGTTTTAGGGATTAATGACAACATAAGATTATTTGTGACTAACGTGTATTTTACAGAGCAAATGGTAAGTTTAGGGTTTATGGTTTAGGGAGATTGTATGAGCGAATCGACCGTGAGTGAGGTGTCATTCATGGAGATCCGACAGAAAATATAACTCGGCGAAAGACGAGATGCAACAGAGAAGATTTGCCTCAGCGAAACATGAGATGAGACAGAAAATAGTGTCGGGGCAACCATGTGCCAAAAAGTAATTCAAGAAAGTACGCAAAGAGTAGAGAACATTTCAACTTAATGATGTATGTAATGCATAATTTGAATGTCTAGATATAATATGAGTAATATGACACCCCGAGTGATCCAGAACTAACCTTGCATATTCATAGCTTTTAAATTTACGTGGGCACAATCCTACGTGGGGCAGAGGTTGGTTGAGGTCTTCGCGCCTTTGAGTTTGTCGGAGTAGTTCTTGCTGAGGTTAGGTGGGGCAAGCTTGCCTCCATGATTAGTGCCATCGGAGAAGATCTCTTCTCAGATGGATCCACGATGCGATGCAGGACACCTTCTCGATTCGCGATGCTGGTGAGGGATCCAAAGCGGAAAACCTCCCCGATGTTGAAGATGATGGGGGTGTTGAAGATTAGTTGTGGGCGGTGGAGGGTGAGTTCTCGTGTTGATCTAGTGGTGGTGTGGTTGCTATGAGAAGGCTAATGAGCTAGGAGGTGGTGATGGGATGTGACGAGATGAGATGATATGATCTTATGGTAGGGGCGCCCCCTCGGTATTATATAGACGACCAGAGGATGATTCCTTTACAAGTTGTGATGACTATAACTCTGCCTGAATCCTCCTTTTAGTGCGGCATGCATTCCTGCTTATCTAGAGTTCAGTTGCCTTTCATCCGGGTTATCTCCGGGTATTTAGCACTTCGGGTATGCTCAACCTCCCTGCTTGAGGTATCAACGCATGACCCGGTCGTCTGGTCTTTGCCTCCCCGGGTTGAGCTCATCTAGCCTGGTTGTGGCCCAAGGGCATGCCTTGCTAGGCAAGTCATTGGGAGGCCCACCAAAGCTGGCCATGGAGCGTTTCTGCGCTCCCACCTAAGGTCCGCCTCAAGCAAGACATAACAACATCTCTCGTCCGAGGTTGGCCTGGGGTGAGACCGAACTATGTCTCCCGTCCGAGGTTGGCCTTGAGCGAGATGAAACAACATCTCCTGTCCATGGTTGGCCTCGAACAAGACGAAACAGCATCTCCCACCTAGAGCTGGCCTCGTACGAGATTGAACCACGTCTCCCATCCGAGGTTGGCCTCGGGCGATACAGAACAACATCTCCAGTCCGGGGTTGGCCTCGGGCGTAATGGAACTGTTTCCCATCTAAGGTTGGTCTCGAGCGAGATGAAGCAACTTCTCCTGTCCGAGGTTGGCCTCGAGCGAGACGAAACAATATCTCCCGTCCGAGGTTGGCCTCAAGCGAGACGGAACAACGACTCCCGTCCGAGGTTGGCCTCGAGCGAGATGGAACAGCATCTCCCACCCAGAGCTAGCCTCGGGCGAGACGGAACAGCGTCTTCTGTCTAACGTTAGCCTCGGGCGACACGGAACAACATCTCCTGTCCGAGGTTGGCCTCGGACAATACGGAACTATGTCTCCCGTCCGAGGTTAGTCCCAGGCGAGACGGAACAACATCTCCTGTCCGAGGTTGGCCTTGGGCGAGACGGAACAACATCTCCCGCCGAGAGCTGGCCTCGGGCGTGACGGAACAGCTTCTCTGTGCCCCTAAGGACCTAGGGGATATCTATCTGCAACAACAGGTTCAACTGGTTTTAACTAGAGATCTCCTCGGTTCAAGTCAAGTTGAACTGTCCCTGAAGACAAGTTCAACTACTTTTGAGCATGGAGGTTCTCTGTCTCCCAAACCTCACTCCAGTTGAACTCACATAGTGTCCAAAAGATTTTGTTTTCAAAATAGCCTTTGAATTTTATAGGCTTGAGCTTTAGCAAACACCATTACATTGGTGAAAGCTACTTAGGAAAAAAATAAATCTTGTGACTCAAGAAATATATAAACTTTGCATGATCGTCGCATGGAATCTTATCAAGGCACCATATGATGTATAACCATTGTCCTTAATACTTCCTTTCTCTTTCTCAACTATGGTTAATACTCCTTTACACCTTTATAGAAATTGTATATACACTAGGAGCAAACTTTGTTAGAAACCTTATTTGTTTTGTCATTTAATCACCAAAACTCTCAATTGGGGTTGATTGCACTTACTGGGCCACCGATGATGAACATAATATCTTGATTAAGTGGTTGGAGTTTCCCCTCAATGACATCATCAGAGACACCCTTCTTGATGGTTTTGTTGCTATTTAGTTTTGATGCCTTAGGATGAAGCTCCTTTAGTAGGTTTTGTGTGAAGCCCGTTATGTGTAGACAATGTTGTGTCGTGTGGTTGCTCTGGGGGTGGTAGATATATCGTCCCTCCATGATGAATTTGTACTTGTTGTCATAGTGTTCCTATATGGGAGGCGTGTTGCCCCATCTTTGTTGAGTTCTTCGTTGGGCCATGTAAACTCAGTGGTCTAGCTTACGCTTCTAGCTCCTCTCCTGGTTTGGTTTCTGCTCCAACTTTCCCTTGTCCTTTGAAAAGGACATGTGTTTTATCATCTCCTTACTCATGGTGTGTTTTCTACCACTTGGAAGAGGACAGACGAGGTCGTAGAAGCCTTTCGGATCAGTTTTTATGATAATTCTGTATCCTAGAGGCCCTTGTAGAAGACATAGACCATAGTTTCCATCGACATACTAGATATATTGGCCTTGACATCTTGGTAATGCTTGATATATCTCCAAGAGTTTGATGTTCCTTTTGGACTACATGGTCAAGATCATATTGTGTTTTTCTTGCTCATAGGTCATACCAAAATTACCGACGAAAAGGCATTTTAGTTCTTCCTAGGAGATGACTGTATTGCCTAGGAGGCTAAACAACCACTTTTGAGTGTTGGCTCCAAGTCACAAGGGAACATAATTCGCCATGACTGAGGAATCCCCTCCAACTGTTGTGATAGAGAGTTGGTACACATCGAGCTAGTCTAATGGGTTGTTGTGGCCATCGTACGCCTTGACATGTAGTGGTTTGAAATTCTTGGGCTAGCTAACCAGGCTCATCGGTCCTATGAAAGATTTGTCCATTTAATCTACAAGGGCACTAGGTAGTGGATCTGGTAGGTCTTAGACTAGAATCTCACAATATGATTATTCATCGTGTCCAGCTTCATAGTCGTCGAAGTCATGACATGAGCACCTAGGGACATAATTGATGGGGAACTAATCTGATTTGATGCATTGGAGACTGTTTTCCCCTAAATTCTAACCATTTAGAACTAGTCATGGATATCCTAAGTGAGTCTTATGTTAATTCGGACTTGTCTTGGATTGGCCCCTAAGCCATGTTGGTTCCCACACATACTGCAACGTATGTCATCATATTCTAGATCTTCTTTAGGTCTTCAATGGCCTACGAGTTGGCCTATAATAGGAGTGGAGTAATCCTGCCCAATATAAGCTTGGTCACCATGATGTTCTGCATTGGAGTGGTAGGTACAGTTTGCCCCTAAAATTTAACCATCTAGGTCTAGTCATGGATATCCTAACCACTCCAACGTAGGTCTTCTTGGATCCACCACCCTCTCATCATGGAGTCCTCTTTATCCCTAGAGGATGGGTGCTCCTATCACCTAGAGTATGTATGAACACAAATCAAGCTCCTGAGTATTTGAGTCATTACAGGTATCCAAGTTTGTGTGGAGTTCGAGTCTGAACAGTTGTTGCCGTGATTGTCATGTTGTCGCCTAGATTGGTTCTGATCGATCTAAACTCCTAATGTTGAAGTCGCCAAGGTGTCAGGTGTTAACTCGAGATGCCCATGTGTATTATTGGTGAAGTGGAGCGTGCCAAAGAAGATTTTTGAGATCGTCAGGGCATTATGCGCATGCCTGATATTCCTCGACATGTCACCGATGAACTCGAGGTTGCCAAAGAAGATCTTCTATCATAGGCAAGGCTCATTGTTGCCATCGGATCTACACTGACCAGTGTGATCGCCCTTACCTGGTGCACCAACTATTGAGGAAATTTCGACAGTGAATTTATAGGACAAATCATGAGATTAAGAACTAGGGGCGAATGTACAAAGGACATGATGATTTAGACAGGTTTGGGGTCTCAATGCGAGATATTACCCTACGTTTTGTGTGATACAATGTCTTTTTCCTATGCAATATGATTTGATTATCTGTCCTAATGGGTGCTACCGCCCCCTTTAAAGTATAAGGAGGTGTGGTCCGTTACAGAAAGTTTATCTATCCGCTAGCTATATAAAGATGAAGATCATCCTAAAACACCCCCTCCTAAAAGCAAGGAGACTTATCTATACCTTTACATGGTGACTCCTTTATAGATCGTGATATGTCATCGTTACAATATATTGCCCCTGTCATGAATCATCATCTTCCCTTATCTTCCCATATAGGAGGATCTTGTGTCTTCGTTACAATATATTGCCCCTGTCATGAATCATCATCTTCCCTTATCTGCCCATATAAGCAGATCTTGTTCAGACATGTGAGCCAAGTATGTTGGGGTCCAAGTCCCTCGGATGAGTCCAATTCTCGATATCGAGTCTGAGTCTGTCAGGCCTACAAGTCAGCGTCTTTATTGTTGGAGTGCCTTGAATACCCGTAGTAGATATCCTTAGCAGTCCACTCGACTAGCAGTCAATGGGAATTATATAATTCTCGTCGGTGTTAAGGGGTGCCGGCAGGAGTTATATAAATCCCTTCGCTACTAGTCTGGCTAATCGGAGTTATCTTGATTCACGTGGACTAGTTGCTTAAACAGTGAGATATATATAACTCCTGTTGGATTCCTTTATTATCGACGCTAATTATAACGATCTATCGGAGAGGAAATCTCCAGCTGGGTGGCAGAGTGCACCCGCCCTTAATCCTAAGATGAGGAGGGGCCTAAGCGTTTTGCCTGTCTTGCTAAGCGATCATCAAGCACATGAACACGCGAGGATTTAGAGTGGTTCGGGCCGCCGGAGCGTAATACCCTACTCCACTATGTGTTGGATTGTTGTGGAAGCTTGGGTTGTGTGTAAGCCTGAATGACTTGCCTCTGTCCCTGTTTTCGTCGCATGCCTCCCCTTTTATAGTTCAAGGGGGGCATGTACAAGGATTCTGAGCCCCGACACGTGGGCTCAGGGACAAATAGAAGGATAGAACTTTTGCTTGCTATGCCCGTGTAATCTTCGTGCGCCCTGACACCAAAGATCTGCGTCGTCTCGGCGTGCAGGGGGCACCTTCTCGTATAAGGGATGAGTACAGTGCACCACGTAGCACGGGCACACTGTTTTCGACAACAGACTGGACAGGTGCGCCGTCTGTAGGGTGGCCCTGTCGCCGCCTGCCAGCGGAATGGACAGGACGCAATAAATGCCATGGGGGCACATCATCTGTCAGAAGTGTGGACAGGCGGCGTGTCCTCTCCATAATAAATGCCGAGGCCACGCGGCTAAGAGCCCTTACGTCACGCCCCACCCGCTGGCCTACGTCATGGACAATAAGCCATGTGGCTGCACTAAACCCTTAGCCGAGCGGGGGGGGGGGGGGGGGGGGGGGGAACGGAGGCGCTACGGATGGAGCCAAGACACGCGTCAGTCCTGGACCCGGGCCTAGGTTATGACTCTTCCTTTCCTGGGACCTTGTTATGGGCAGTCCGGGCTCACTTGGTGGGGTCCGAACCTCATCAAATGGTTTTGGGCTGCTTTACCTCGGGGGTCCGAGTTGTGCGCACAGGGGTTCCGAGCCTACTAGGCCCGAAGGCGTCATCTCTGAGAGCGCCACCTTAACTGCCCACGAGATCCCCCTGGGCTATTCTCCGTGCGGCTAAGGGTAGCCGCACAGGCATCGTGCCTTCATACCGTAGTAAGGGGTACCCCTAATCCAGGGTACCGACAGTGGCCCCCGGGCCCGCCTCAGGGGAAGATGCGAGCCTGCAGGCGGGGCCAGAGTTTGGCTGATGATCGGCTCGCTGCTCCTGCGCGCCCGTTGATGCAGTTACTGCTAGCCCGCTTATGATCACGCCAACTGCCACGCCTCCCCCCAAGGCTAACTGGTCCGTGACCTCCGTACTTAATGCCTTTGTTGGTCCATGCGCGAGGTGCCTCGAGTCGCTGCATTGGTTCTTTGGAATTTTATCTTCTTAGTCTTCTACGACGGTCTTGAGGAGGCGCGGTATTGGTGCGAGCGGCGATACAACTTTCCTGTACCCAGGAACCGGCGCGTCGGGTATATGACACGTGGGCCTGGGCCCCCATGCCAGAAGTTGAACCACCAGTTGCAGCGAAGCTTCAAGGGGCGCGCAACCGCGGGGCGGTTGCATGCTCCTGGCGCGGCGGTTCGCCTCCTTGACCGCTGGTTGTGGTGGAGACGAAAGGGCATACAACCGCAGGGCGGTTGCACGCTCCTTGTGCGGCGGTTCGCCTTCTTGACCGCTGGTTGTGGTGTAGATGGAAGGGCGTATAACTGCAGGGCGGTTGCATGCTCCTCGCGCGAGTTACGTAAGGTTGGGCCCCCATGCCATAGGCTGGTTGCCTTGGTGTGCATTGGTGGAGGCCTGCCCGTGACGCTTCGGGGCACGAGCGGGGAAATCTGCCTTTAAAAAGGAATTCACCCCCCGGGCAGTAGCCATACCTCGCTTTTCTTGCATTCACCGCGCCCTTCCGCCTTCCGAGCCTCTGGATGGGGCGCGCCGGTGTTCGTTGGGGGGATCCGCGTCAGGGTCACCCTCCCCAGCGGTCTTACCACCGGGGAGCTCGCGCTCTTTGTTTCCTGCGTGGTGGTGCTGCCAATCTTGTCTTCTTCTTGCTGCTGTTGGAGGGGCACGACCTCGCGGGGGTTGGCGCTCTTCTGCCATTGCTCGGCTTCAAGGATTTTCATCATGCAGCCTGGCTGCAGTCTCCCGCCAGTGGTCATCTACAAGGATGACCACCAGCCTCGTGGTGGAGAGAAGCGAGCCAGGCTGCGGTCTCACCCCTACCCTCAGCTTCAAGGATGTTCATCATCCTCGCTGGGGTGGAAGGCGAGCCGAGTCGGGGCCCTGCCTTTCGCATGGGCTGGTGACCCGCTCCTTCCTCCAGCATTCGGAGGAGAAGGATGTTCACCAGCCTTGCGGAGGAGGCAAACCTCGGCTACGCGGGGCCGGCCGGCTGCAGGTGCCGTCAGCTGCAGCATGCCTGGCTCCTTGGCCTAGATGGCTTTGGTGCCACCTCCAACGCTGCCTCCTGCCGCCAAGCAGGGCATGGCTGTCCGTCCACCGCACGGGCGACGGTCGCATCGTGCGCAGGTCCGCCGCACCCGTAGCGTCCCTTGCGCTGTCGGCCACGCTGTTCTGACACTGCCTGGGGGGCTGTACAAGACGTCGTACACCGTGGAGGTGGCGGCCACGTTCTTGGATGGTCTTGTCCTCACCCTTGCAGGAGGACGGGGGCGAGGACCTTTCTGCACGCGCTGAGGCATCCGTCATCGCCGGTAAGCCACCAGTGTAGAGGTGGCCACTGTCGTCGGTGCTGAGGTGGTCGCCTCCGATGGCGGGGGCTGCCCATTGCAGAGGTGGTCGCTGCCGCTGGTGAGGCTGCCCAGTGCAGAGGTGGTTGCCTCCACTGGCGAGACCATCAGCGCCACCTGCGGCCGAGCCTCCAACTCTTTGGCTTTAATGGCCTCGTTGTCGCCTCCCCATAGGAGGACGGGGGCGAGGACCTCTTCGCAATGGCAGCGTGCATTGAGGCGACCATCACCGTTGTTACACCGTCTCGGAGGATTCCGCAAGGGCAGCAGCCGCGAACTTCCAACGCGACTTCACTGGCGTCTAGTAGTTTATACCTGCAGAGTAGAGATGGAACTAGGATTTCGCTTGAAGGTGGATGTAATACTTTTGCTTTTTGTAAGGTACTTTCGAATACTATTTATTAAGCAGTATTAGCACTTATCTGTGTACCACTTATCCCTGTTGTGTGTGGCGTAACCGATTCCTCCTTGGTACTTGGCCCCCCTGGGATGTAGGCTCGATTTGTCGAGGCTGCAAACCAGCATATCTAAGAAAGAGTTGGCAATGGCCCATAGGAGGTAGCCTCGACTGGGACCTGGGCCTGTACACATCTTCGGCTAGGGAGCATTAGTAGTACACCCGCAGGACCCGCCACCTGACACTAGCTATCCTTTGACTCATGCTCGAGACCTGCATGGTCTAGTCTGGGAAGCCAAGTTGTGTGTTGGGGCCCCCTGGATGGTGGTTCTAGGTACTAGGACACCCGTCGCAGAGTGGTGGAGCGTGCAGGCCCACGGTACAGAACCAGGCTGAGCGGCTACACGGCTCCGGACCTCCCTAGGAGACAAGTGTCCATTCTCTAGTTCCGGACCCTAGGTTGCCGGACCCACAAGACTTATAGCTCCAAATACTAGGGTACCCGTCATGGAGTGGTGGAGTGTGCAGGCTTTTGGGTACGGGACCAAGCTAAGCGGCCACACAGGCTCCGGACCACCCCATGGAACGGGCTTCCGCTCTTTAGAGCTGGCCCCCAAGTTGTCGGGCCCTCCTGCTTTCACAGAGAGGTCCTAAACTGCAAGCCTGGCTGTTCAATTCGGATGTCATCATGTCTGATGGGATTGGTACTGTTCGGGTGGGTTAGATAAAATAACATCCAGAAAACTGCAAGGTAAAACCATGGAGTAGTAGGATAAACTATCATAGAGGCATATCTGAGGGGGTAAATCTTTTTTTTATAACCTGTCATGCATGTGTGCAGACCAACAGGACGGGCTTACGAGGGCGGACCTCATCGGGTTGGCGTACACGTGTGCGCTACCTAGTTACAAAGGGGAGAAAAATTCGACCCCTCAGACTTGCTCCTATGTATACAACTTACAGAGATGCTCCAGTGGTCAGGAAGAGGTACTCTTTCAGTCGTAGCAAGATAGTCACCCCGGATCGGCGTATTCTCATCACCTTGAAGGATCCTTCCTAGCTGGGGGAGCGTTGCGGAGCCCTTCTAGGTTTGGTACTTGCCATAGGACTAGGTCCTGACCCTGGGTTCCCATCTGCGTTTGCTGACAGAGTCCTCGTCCTCGCGATGTAGCCATTTCTGCAAGGACTTGTCAGAAGTCTGGACCCGTGGGGAGTCTAGAAGGGTTTCTAGGGGAAGGTAGGCTTCGGCCCCGTAGGCCGGGGAGCACAGGGTCCCCCTGAGGGTCCGTCTAGTTGTCCCCACCGAAGTAGGAACCTCCGGCGAAGACATCCTTCAGGTACCCCTCGGGTGATTGATACCCGAGGTCCGGTTCAGCTGCGGTCACCTCACCGTCGTCGACCTTTTCTTTGCCAGGTCGGCGACAAGGTGGGGAGCCATCCTTGGAGGACTGCTCGCGCCGCTTGCTGACACGTTTCGCGAGATCAATGATCTCGTGACACTTCGTGGTGCTGTGGCGACCATTGGGGTGCACAGGGCATGGGCCACTGTTACCCTTCTGCGGTCGTGGGCGTTTGTTGCGGTTGCCCCGGCCCTCGGTCGCGGTTGCAACGACTAGAGCGGTGGACCGCGATCTCTGGAAGTCACGGTCCTTCTTCTTTTTCTTCTTACCATCCCGAGGGACGGTACCCGAGCCTCCCGACTGGGCAACCCCGGTCTATGGGGCCGAGTGCCATGCACGGCCCTCGGCGGCTCTGGCGCATTTGTCGGCCAGAGCAAAGAGCGTGGGGACAGTCTCCACGTCATGCGTGGCCAACTTCTCCAGCATTTTCTCATCACGTACTCCTTGTCGGAATGCCGTGATGATGGAAGCATCGGAAATGCGAGGTATAGTACCTTGCACCTTGGTGAAGCGGGAGATGAACGTTCGAAGAGTCTCCCTAGGCTCCTGCCTCACCGCATGGAGGTTGGCCTCCACACCGTGCTGCTGGTAAGCACTAGCGAAGTTCGCAACGAACCGCGCACAGAGCTCTTCCTAGGAGTAGATTGATCCTGGGGCGAGGTTCATGAGCCAAGTCCGGGCTGGTCCAGACAAGGCGACATGAAAATATGTCGCCATCACAGCGGTGTTTCCACCTGCTGCCGTGATGGCGATGACGTACACCTGCAGGAACTCCAACGGGTTTGACGTTCCGTCGTACTTTTCCGGCAGGTGTGGCTAGAACTTGGGTGGCCATGACACCGCGCTGAAGCATCTCGAACCTTTGGGACTCAAATGTGATACAATTACTAGTCCCAGGAGGCTAGTAACCACATTCCTTACTTCAAATAGTACAGAGTTTAAATATAAGTTATTACAATACCAGGGTACAAGCTCGAGAGAGAGAGCCAGAATATAAAGCGCAGCAGAAAGTATACTAGCCCAAGCCACAGGTAGAACTGAGTGCAGACACAGCCCTCACAATCAAGCATAGCAGAAAAGAAGTCTTCGGCTGCTGAAAAACATAAATAAATCCGGGTGAATACACTAGGTATTCCGCAAGCCCACCCCGCTCCCGTAACGAGAAAGAGACCTATATCATACATGCTATATTTGGTGGAGTTGAAGTCACTCTTCATTTTCTTAGAGAAAGGCAGTTGATGTAGGGTTTTTCCCAAAGAGGAAAAAGAATAACAAAATACTCAACCACCACTGAGCTTCCCGCTCCCGTGGCCTTATTTTCTTTTTCAGTACGCACTTACACACACATTTCCCTGATCACGGAGGTTATAAAAACACTAATTGTCATACCACACCAGACTCGTCCATACCAGTGGACACAGACTATTCGAATAGGTTTCAACTCTGCGCAGAGGGGTACACTTTACCCACTAGTCCGGTTTCTGCGATCCCACCGTCGTGAGACCCGAATGCCGAATCTCTTTCTTTCCTCGCACATCCTAACCTTAACGGTTATACCGGAAGGAGTCAGGCCACCGCCATGTCCAAACCGGACAAAACATTCCCCCTCCTTATCCTCCTGGTGCTCCCTAGCCTTCATAACCTTAGGGTTGGACCGTACGAGTTCAGATTGAGTGACTGCCCACACAGTCTCGAGTGGTTGTACTATTTATGAGTACAGGTAGTGAAAGATGACAAACCAGTCCTTATATGAGGGGACAATCCTTCTGCTCACGCCTAAACCAGCTGAGCCATCACCTTAGGCCCTCCCCTAAACCAGGGAGTCCCTGATCATCCCACTCCGAGGTGATGAGGGTGAATACCCTTCATCACACAACCCCCTTTTTTTGAAACAAAACCTTGATTGAAGAAACACACTGCCCTTTCTCCCATCCCATATTTTGTATCCAAAAGATATATGTTAATGCGGGCTATCTCTCTACTCACAATGCAAATATTCCACCCTGTAATCCCGACCTAGGTAGTGGTAGAAAGAATAGGTAATTTATGCATCAAGGGAAGGATGGACTTGCCTTCGTCGAAGCTTTCCTGGCACAAAAGGTCTACCTCCGGGAGGTTGGGCTCCGCCCTTCTTTTGGGGCTACGGGTTCCGGATCGACGGTCCCCACTTCTTCTAGTAAAACAGGCAATAAACAATACATCAATAGTGGTTTACTAATTGGAGTGTGTCATTTTCTAACATTATTATTACATGTGACTTTAGAAATTATTTTGATAATTTTTGGTGCATAAAATATTGAGAAGTAATAATTAAAGGAGAAAGGGCTGAAAAAGGAAAAAGAAAAGGATTTAAGCTCTAGTGGGCCGTGGGGGGGATTTGGCCCAGCCGGATGCAGGGCGCGCGCAGGCGCGATTGCGCTGGCCCAGCTGTGGCCCAAGGCGGAAGACGGCGCAAGCGCGCGAGGGTGACGCCGTCTTCACGGGGCCCACACGTCAGAGAGAGCGGGAGGGGGAAACGGCGCCAACGGTCGACAGTGGGGTGAACCGGCCGTCCGCGGGGGAGAACCCGACCGCCGGTGACCCGGTTCTTGGGTAACAGGCAGGCGCCCTAGCATGAGGAGGGGCTGGCGAACTTAGGGGTGGGCTCAATTTAGCCATAGGAGGTCAAGAGGGGGTTGACCGCGGGGAGGTGGCGGAGCTCCACGGCGGGAGTCGCCGACGGTGAGGTTCGTGCAGGGATTGGGGTAGGGGAGTGGCGTTCCAAGCTCGTGGCAGTGTGGCGCGACTGGTGAGCCTAGCTAATTTCTTGCTGAACCACCAGAGGGGAAGGGATAAGAGGGGGAAGGGCTTACCGGAGGGGAAGAAGACGGCGGTGCTTTCGCGACTGAGCTCAGGTGAGGGGGAAGAGGGGTGGCTGAGGCCGGTGCGGGGCAAGGAAGTGCTTGGGGCGACCCTTTTATAGGCGCCCGAGGGGAGGGGAGCGGCAGAGCTGGGCGGACGCCTGTGAGGTGTACAGCGCCGGAGTTAATGCCGCACAGCAGCGACGATGAGACCACACGCGGGCGGTGCCGTGCGAGGACGCGGTCACTGCAGCGAGGATGGGGTGGTGCCAAACTTTCTTGTGCGGCGAGGGGATGGGTGAGGGGACAGGGCGAGGAAGAGGAGGGTGGTCGGAGGTGACTGCGACGAAGCCGTACGCGGCGAGGACGACGAGGTGACTGACTGGTGGGGCCAGTCTGCCAGTGGGAGCGATCGTGAGCGAGGGCGAGGGGGCAGGGCTGACAAGTGGGGACGGCGCGTCAGCGGTGCGCGGGCGCGAGCTTGGAGTGGGCCGGAGATGGGCCAAGGGGGAGGGTGTCGTGAGCGCGAGAGGGGGAGGCGGCCGCGGCGTGGGCTGGAAACGGCCCAGCCGGGGGGGAGGGGTTTCTTCTTCTTTTTTTCAAATTCTATTTCTATTTTTGCGTCCCTTTTCTTTTGAACAATTAATTAACTAGGTAATCTTAGGAACTAAAAAAATATTCTAAGTGAGGTGCTTCTAATCAAACAAAGTATATGCATATGATGAGAAGACCTAGGGATGAAATAAATAAGAATAAGGGAGGGGGTCAGATTAGGGTTCCAAACCTTGAGTTTGAAAATTGGGATGTTACAAACCTACCCCACTTAAAGGAATCTCGCCCTCGAGATTTAGACGGGGCTCGAGAAAAGGTAAGGGTATTCCCTCCTCAGAGAGTCCTTACTTTCCCAGGTAGCTTCCTCTTCTCCTTCTCTGCTCCACTGAACCTTACAGAGTCTCACTTCTGAGTTGCGGGTTTTTTGGACTGCTGAGTCAAGAATCTTGATTGGCTTTTCCCGGTACTGGAGATCTTTTTGAATCTGAATTGTCTCTGCCTCGATGTGGTTTTCTGGTACTTGCAGGCACTTACGGAGCTGGGACACATGAAATACATTGTGAATATCTGACATGGATTCTGGTAGTTCAAGGCGGTATGCTGCGGGTCCCACTCTGCTAATGACGGGATAGGGACCGACGAAACACGGTGCTAACTTTCCTTTTATTTGGAACTGAAAGTCGCCTAGAAGGGGGGGGTGAATAGGGCGAAACTGAAATTTATAAAGTTAATCACAACTACAAGCCGGGTTAGCGTTAGAAATATAAACGAGTCCGAGAGAGGGTGTAAAAACAAATCGCAAGCGAAATAAGAAGTGAGGCACAAGGATTTGTTTTACCGAGGTTCGGTTCTTGCAAACCTACTCCCCGTTGAGGTGGTCACAAAGACCGGGTCTCTTTCAACCCTTTCCCTCTCTCAAACGGTCCCTCCGACCGAGTGAGCTTCTCTTCTCAATCAAACGGGAACCAAACTTCCCCGCAAGGACCACCGCACAATTGGTGTCTCTTGCCTTGATTACAATTGAGATGATCACAAGAAAGAATGAGAAAAAGAAGCAATCCAAGCACAAGAGCTCAAATGAACACAACAATCACTCTCTCTAATCACTAAAGCTTAGAGTGGAATTGGGAGAGGATTTGATCTCTTTGGAGTGCCTAGAATTGAATGCTAGAGCTCTTGTAAGTAGTTGGAAGGTAGAAAACTTGGATGCCTTTGAATGTGGGGTGGTTGGGGTATTTATAGCCCCAACCACCAAAAATGGCCGTTGGAAGTGTGCTATCGCATGGCGCACGGGACAGTCCGGTGCGCCACCGGACACTGTCCGGTGCGCCAGCCACGTCAGCCTGCCGTTGGGTTCCGACCGTTGGAGCTCTGACTTGTGGGCCCGCTTGGCTGTCCGGTGGTGCACCGGACAGGCCCTGTAGGCTATCCGGTGTGCCACCCACGCGAGCTCTGCTCCTCTGCGCGCGCAGGCGCGCATTTAATGCGTTGCAGTCGACCGTTGCTCGCGAAGTAGCCGTTGCTCCGCTGTCACACCAGACAGTCCGGTGAATTATAGCGGAGCGGATTCCCGAAGCTGGCGAGTTCAGAGTTGCTCTCCCTTGGGGCACCGGACACTGTCCGGTGGTGCACCGGACAGTCCGGTGAATTATAGCGAAGCGCCTCTGAGTTTTCCCAAAGGTGAAGAGTTCAGCTTGTAGTCGCCTGGTGCACCGGACACTGTCCGGTGGCACACCAGACTGTCTGGTGCGCCAGACTAGGGCAGCCTTCGGTTGTCCCTTGCTCTCTTTATTTGAACCCATTCTTGGTCTTTTTATTGACTTATTGTGAACCTTTGCCACCTGTAGAACTTATAGACTAGAGCAAACTAGTTAGTTCAATTATTCGTGTTGGGCAATTCAACCACCAAAATCAATTAGGAAATAGGTGTAAGCCTAATTTCCTTTCAATCTGCCCTTTTTGGTGATTGATGCCAACACAAACCAAAGCAAGTATACAAGTGCATAATTGAACTAGTTTGCTTATTTGTAAGTGCAAAGGTTACTTAGAATTGAGCCAATAGAAATTCATAAGATATGCATGGATTGTTTCTTTATAATTTTAACATTTTGGACCACACTTGCACCACATGTTTTGTTTTTGCAAAGTTTTTGGAAAATCTTTTCAAAGTCATTTTGCAACTAGTTAAAGGTGAATGAATAAGATTTTTGAGAAGCATTTATTAGATTTGAAAATTTCTCCCTTGTTTCAAAAGCTTTTCCTTTGACTAAACAAAACTCCCCCTCAATAAAAACTTCCTCTTAGAGTTCAAGAGGGTTTTAAGACATTAATTTTGAAAATACTACTTTCTCCCCCTTTTGAACACAGTGAGATACCAATTTGAAAAACATAAGTTTTAAAATTAGGTTGGTGGTGTGGTCCTTTTGCTTTGGGCCAATACTTTCTCCCCCTTTGGCATGAATCGCCAAAAACGGATACTTTGAGTGAAATATAGGCCCTTTTATGAACTACTTTCTCCCCCTTTGGCAAACAAATAATATGAGTGAAGATTATACCAAAAGACGGAGAGATGCTCGGAGCTACGGCGAAGGATGAGTGATGGAGTGGAGTGGAAGCCTTGTCTTCGCCAAAGACTCTAATTCCCTTTCAATATACCTATGACTTGGTTTGAAGTATACTTGAAAACACATTAGTCATGGCATATAAAAGAGATATGATCAAAGGTATATATATGAGCTATGTATGCAAGACATCAATAAAAATTCCTAGAATCAAGAATATTTAGCTCATGCCTAAGTCTGGTAAATGTTTGTTCATCCAATGGCTTGGTAAAGATATCGGCTAATTGATCTTTAGTATTAATGTATGCAATCTCGATATCTCCCTTTTGTTGGTGATCCCTTAAGAAGTGATACCGAATGGCTATGTGTTTAGTGCGGCTATGCTCAACGGGATTATCCGCCATGCGGATTGCACTCTCATTATCACATAGAAGAGGAACTTTGGTTAATTTGTAACCATAGTCCCTGAGGTTTTGCCTCATCCAAAGCAATTGCGCGCAACAATGGCCTGCGGCAATATACTTAGCTTTGGCGGTAGAAAGAGCTACGGAATTTTGCTTCTTTGAAGCCCAAGACACCAAGGATCTTCCTAAGAACTGGCAAGTCCCCGATGTGCTCTTTCTATTAATTTTACACCCCGCCCAATCGGCATCCGAATAACCAATTAAATCAAATGTGGATCCCCTAGGATACCAAAGCCCAAACTTAGGAGTATAAGCCAAATATCTCAAGATTTGTTTTACGGCCGTAAGGTGAGCTTCCTTAGGGTAAGCTTGGAATCTTGCACACATACATATGGAAAGCATAATGTCCTGTCGAGATGCACATAAATAGAGTAATGAACCTATCATCGACCGGTATACCTTTTGATCTACGGATTTACCTTCCGTGCCGAGGTCAAGATGCCCATTGGTTCCCATGGGTGTCTTGATGGGCTTGGCATCCTTCATCCCAAACTTGTTTAGAATGTCTTGAGTATACTTCGTTTGGCTAATGAAGGTGCCCTCTTGGAGTTGCTTCACTTGAAATCCTAAGAAATACTTCAACTCCCCCATCATTGACATCTCGAATTTCTGTGTCATGATCCTACTAAATTCTTCACATGTAGATTCGTTAGTAGATCCAAATATAATATCATCAACATAAATTTGGCATACAAACAAATAATTGTCAAGAGTTTTAGTGAATAGAGTAGGATTGGCCTTTCCGACTTTGAAGCCATTAGCAATAAGGAAATCTCTTAGGCATTCATACCATGCTCTTGGGGCTTGCTTGAGCCCATAAAGCGCCTTAGAGAGCCTATAGACATGGTTAGGGTACTCACTGTCTTCAAAGCCAGGAGGTTGCTCAACATAGACCTCTTCCTTGATTGGTCCGTTGAGGAAAGCACTCTTCATGTCCATTTGATAGAGCTTGAAGCCATGGTAAGTAGCATAGGCTAATAATATTCGAATTGACTCAAGCCTAGCTATGGGTGCATAGGTTTCACCAAAATCCAAACCTTCGACTTGGGAGTATCCCTTGGCCACAAGTCGAGCTTTGTTTCTTGTCACCACACCATGCTCATCTTGCTTGTTGCGGAAGACCCATTTGGTTCCTACAACATTTTGATTAGGACGTGGAACTAAATGCCATACCTCGTTCCTAGTGAAGTTGTTGAGCTCCTCTTGCATCGCCATCACCCAATCCGAATCTTGAAGTGCTTCCTCTACCCTGTGTGGCTCAATAGAGGAAACAAAAGAGTAATGCTCACAAAAATGTGCAACACGAGATCTAGTGGTTACCCCCTTATGAATGTCTCCAAGGATGGTGTCGACGGGGTGATCTCGTTGGATTGCTTGGTGGACTCTTGGGTTTGGCAGCTTTGCAACTTGCTCATCCTCCTTGTCTTGATCATTTGCATCTCCCCCTTGATCATTGCCGTCATCTTGAGGTGGCTCATCTTCTTGATTTTCTTCTTCATCATCTTGAGCCTCATCCTCATCATGAGTTGGTGGAGATGCTTGCATGGAGGAGAATGGTTGATCTTGTTAATTTGGAGGCTCTTCGGATTCCTTAGGACACACATCCCCAATGGACATGTTCCTTAGCGCGATGCACGGAGCCTCTTCTTCACCTATCTCATCAAGATCAACTTGCTCTACTTGAGAGCCGTTAGTCTCATCAAACACAACATCACAAGAAACTTCAACTAGTCCTGAGGACTTGTTAAAGACTCTATATGCCCTTGTGTTTGAATCATATCCTAGTAAAAAGCCTTCTACAGTCTTAGGAGCAAACTTAGATTTTCTACCTCTTTTAACAAGAATAAAGCATTTGCTACCAAAGACTCTAAAATATGAAATATTGGGCTTTTTACCGGTTAGGAGTTCATATGATGTCTTCTTGAGGATTCGGTGTAGATACAACCGGTTGATGGCGTAGCAGGCGGTGTTGACCGCCTCGGCCCAAAACCGATCCGAAGTCTTGTACTCATCAAGCATGGTCCTTGCCATGTCCAATAGAGTTCGATTCTTTCTCTCCACTACGCCATTTTGTTGTGGGGTGTAGGGAGAAGAGAACTCATGCTTGATGCCCTCCTCCTCAAGGAAGCCTTCAATTTGAGAGTTCTTGAACTCCGTCCCGTTGTCGCTTCTTATTTTCTTGATCCTTAAGCCGAACTCATTTTGAGCCCATCTCAAGAATCCCTTTAAGGTCTCTTGGGTTTGAGATTTTTCCTACAAAAAGAATACCCAAGTGAAGCGAGAATAATCATCCACAATAACTAGACAGTACTTACTCCCGCCGATGCTTATGTAAGCTATCGGGCCGAATAGGTCCATGTGTAAGAGCTCTAGTGGCCTATCAGTCGTCATGATGTTCTTATGCGGATGATGAACACCAACTTGCTTCCCTGCTTGGCATGCGCTACAAATCCTGTCTTTCTCGAAATGAACATTTGTTAGTCCTAAAATGTGCTCTCCCTTTAGAAGCTTATGAAGATTCTTCATTCCAACATGGGCTAGTCGGCGGTGCCAGAGCCAACCCATGTTAGTCTTAGCAATTAAGCAAGTGTCGAGTTCAGCTCTATCAAAATCTACCAAGTATAGCTGACCCTCTAACACTCCCTTAAATGCTATTGAATCATCACTCCTTCTAAAGACAGTGACACCTACATCAGTAAATAGACAGTTGTAACCCATTTGACATAATTGGGAAACGGAAAGCAAGTTATAATCTAAAGAATCTACAAGAAAAACATTGGAAATGGAATGGTCAGGTGAAATAGCAATTTTACCCAAACCTTTGACCAAACCTTGATTTCCATCCCCGAATGTGATAGCTCGTTGGGGATCTTGATTTTCCTCATAGGAGGAGAACATCTTCTTCTCCCCTGTCATGTGGTTTATGCACCCGCTATCGATGATCCAACTTGAGCCCCCGGATGCATAAACCTACAAAACAAATTTAGTTCTTGACTTTAGGTACCCAAACGGTTTTGGGTCCTTTGGCATTAGACACAAGAACTTTGGGTATCCAAACACAAGTCTTTGATCCCTTGTGTTTGCCCACAATAAACTTGGCAACTACCTTGCCGGATTTGTTAGTCAAAACATAAGATGCATCAAAAGTTTTAAATGAAATGTCATGATTATTTGATGCACTAGGAGTTTTCTTCTTAGGCAATTTAGCACGGGTTGATTGCCTAGAGCTAGATGTCTCATCCTTATACATAAAAGCATAATTAGGGCCAGAGTGAGACTTCCTAGAATGAATTCTCCTAATCTTGCTCTCGGGATAACCGGCAGGGTACAAAATGTAACCCTCGTTATCTTGAGGCATGGGAGCTTTGCCCTTAACAAAGTTAGACAATTTCTTAGGAGGGGTATTAAGTTTGACATTGTCTCCCTTTTGGAAGCCAATGCCATCCTTGATGCCAGGGCGTCTCCCATAAAAAAGCATACTACGAGCAAATTTGAATTTTTCATTTTCAAGTTCATGCTCGGCAATTTTAGCATCTAATTTTGCTATATGATCATTTTGTTGTTTAATTAAAGCCATATGATCATGAATAGCATCAATATCAACATCTCTACATCTAGTGCAAATAGAAACATGCTCAACGGTAGATGTAGAGGGTTTGCAAGATTTTAATTCTACAACCTTAGCATGTAATATATCATTTTCACTTCTAAGGTTAGAAATAGTAACATTGCAAACATCAAAATCTTTAGCCTTAGCAATTAATTTTTCATTTTCATTTGTAAGGCTAGCAAGAGAATCATTCAATTTTTCAATCTTAGCAAGCAAATTAGCATTATCATCTCTAAGATTGGAAATTGAATCATCACAAACATTAGAATCAACCTTAGCAATTAATCTAGCATTTTCATTTCTAAGATTGGCAATTAAATCATGGCATGTGCTTAGCTCATTAGTCAATTTCTCACATTTTTCAACTTCTAGAGCATAAGCATTTTTAACCTTAACATGCTTTTTGTTTTCCTTGATTAGGAAGTCCTCTTGGGTGTCCAAGAGTTCATCCTTTTCATGGATGGCACTAATTAATTCATTTAATTTTTCCTTTTGTTGCATGTTTAGGTTGGCAAAAGGGTACGCAAATTATCTTCCTCATCACTAGCATTGTCATCACTAGAGGACTCATATTTAGTGGAGGATTTGGATTTAACCTTCTTCTTTTTGCCATCCTTTGCCATGAGGCACTTGTGGCCGACGTTGGGGAAGAGAAGGCCCTTGGTGACGGCGATGTTGGCGGCGTCCTCGTCTAAGGAGGAGTCGGTGGAGCTCTCGTTGGAGTCCCACTCGCGGCACACATGGGCATCGCCGCCCTTCTTCTTGTGATATCTCTTCTTCTCTTTTCTTCTCCCCTTCTTGTCGTCGCCCCTGTCACTGTCACTAGAAATAGGACATTTGGCAATAAAGTGATCGGGCTTACCACACTTGTAGCAAACCTTCTTGGAGCGGGACTTATAATCCTTCCCCCTCCTTTGCTTGAGGATTTGGCGGAAGCTCTTGATGATGAGAGCCATCTCCTCATTGTCGAGCTTAGAGGCGTCGATTGGTTGTCTACTTGATGTAGACTCTTCCTTCTTCTCCTCCGTCGCCTTGAATGCAACCGGTTGTGCTTCGAGCGCGGAGGGGCCATCTAGCTCGATGATCTTCTTTGAGCCTTTGATCATCAACTCAAAGCTCACAAAATTACCTATCACTTCCTCGGGGGTCATTTGAGTATATCTAGGATTACCTCGAATTAATTGAACTTGCGTAGGATTAAGAAATACGAGGGATCTTAGAATAACCTTGACCATCTCATGGCCATCCCATTTTGTGCTCCCGAGGTTGCGCACTAGGTTCACCAAGGTCTTCAAGCGGTTGTACATGGCTTGAGGGTCCTCGCCTTGGTTGAGTCGGAACTGACCGAGCTCCCCCTCGATCGTCTCCCGCTTGGTGGTTTTGGTCACCTCGTCTCCTTCGTGCGCGGTCTTGAGTACGTCCCGAATTTCCTTCGCACTATTTAACCCTTGCACCTTATTATACTCTTCTCGACTTAGAGAGGCGAGGAGTATAGTGGTGGCTTGAGAGTTAAAGTGGTGGATTTGGGCTACTTCGTCGGAGTCGTAGTCTTCATCCCCTACGGATGGTACCTGTACACCAAACTCAACAACATTCCAAATGCTTGTGTGGAGTGAGGTTAGATGATGCCTCATTTTATCACTCCACATATTATAATCTTCACTGTCAAAAACCGGTGGTTTGCCTAATGGAACGGAGAGCAAAGGAGTACGCTTTGAAATACGGGGGTAGCGTAAGGGAATCTTACTATACTTCTTGCGCTCATGGCGCTTAGAAGTAACGGACGGCACGTCGGAGCCGGAGGTCGATGGTGATGAAGTGTCGGTCTCGTAGTAGACCACCTTCCTCATCTTCTTCTTTTTATCACCGCTCCGATGCAACTTGTGGGAAGAGGATTTCTTTTCCTTCCCCTTCCCTTTGTTGCGGGACTCTTCCGATGAAGTTTTCCCGTGACTTGTAGTGGGCTTGTTGCCGGTCTCCATCTCCTTCTTGGCGTGATCTCCCGACATCACTTCGAGCGGTTAGGCTGTAATGAAGCACCGGGCTCTGATACCAATTGAATGTCGCCTAGAGGGGGGGTGAATAGGGCGAAACTGAAATTTATAAAGTTAATCACAACTACAAGCCGGGTTAGCGTTAAAAATATAAACGAGTCCGAGAGAGGGTGTAAAAACAAATCGCAAGCGAAATAAGAAGTGAGGCACAAGGATTTGTTTTACCGAGATTCGGTTCTTGCAAACCTACTCCCCGTTGAGGTGGTCACAAAGACCGGGTCTCTTTCAACCCTTTCCCTCTCTCAAACGGTCCCTCCGACCGAGTGAGCTTCTCTTCTCAATCAAACAGAAACCAAACTTCCCTGCAAGGACCACCGCACAATTGGTGTCTCTTGCCTTGATTACAATTGAGATGATCACAAGAAAGAATGAGAAAAAGAAGCAATCCAAGCGCAAGAGCTCAAATGAACACAACAATCACTCTCTCTAATCACTAAAGCTTAGAGTGGAATTGGGAGAGGATTTGATCTCTTTGGAGTGTCTAGAATTGAATGCTAGAGCTCTTGTAAGTAGTTGGAAGGTAGAAAACTTGGATGCCTTTGAATGTGGGGTGGTTGGGGTATTTATAGCCCCAACCACCAAAAATGGTCGTTGGAAGTGTGCTGTCGCATGGCGCACCGGACACTGTCCGGTGCGCCAGCCACGTCAGCCTGCCGTTGGGTTCCGACCGTTGGAGCTCTGACTTGTGGGCCCGCCTGGCTGTCCGGTGGTGCACCGGACAGGCCCTGTAGGCTGTCCGGTGTGCCACCCGCGCGAGCTCCTCTCCTCTGCACGCGCAGGGGCGTATTTAATGCGTTGCAGTCGACCGTTGCTCGCGAAGTAGCCATTGCTCCGCTGTCACACCGGACAGTCCGGTGTGCACCGGACACTGTCCGGTGACTCACCGGACAGTCTGGTGAATTATAGAGGAGCGGATTCCCGAAGCTGGCGAGTTCAGAGTTGCTCTCCCTTGGGGCACCGGACACTGTCCGGTGGTGCACCGGACAGTCCGGTGAATTATAGCGAAGCGCCTCTGAGTTTTTCCGAAGGTGAAGAGTTCAGCTTGTAGTCCCCTAGTGCACCGGACACTGTCCGGTGGTGCACCGGACATTGTCCGGTGGCACACCAGACTGTCCGTGCGCCAGACTAGGGTTGTCCCTTGCTCTCTTTGTTTGAACCCATTCTTGGTCTTTTTATTGACTTATTGTGAACCTTTGCCACCTGTAGAACTTATAGACTAGAGCAAACTAGTTAGTCCAATTATTCGTGTTGGGCAATTCAACCACCAAAATCAATTAGGAAATAGGTGTAAGCCTAATTCCCTTTCAGGAACCTTTTGACTCCATGCATCGGGGAGACCTTGAGGTATACGAAGTCTCCTTCCTCAAATTCGAGTTCTCTCCGTCTGTTGTCTGCATAACTTTTCTGGCGACTCTGAGCTTCAAGTAACCTCTTGCGGACCAGGGCAACCTTGTCTTCAACCTCTTTAACAAAGTCGGGTCCTTCCAGTGTCCTTTCCCCTACATTGGACCACATTAGGGGGGTCTGGCACTTTCGTCCATACAATGCTTCAAACGGTGACATCTTGATACTGGCCTGATGGCTGTTGTTATATGAGAATTCGGCATACGGCAAATTGGACTCCCAATTCCTGTCGAACGTCAACACACAGGCTCTTAGCAAATCTTCGAGGACCTTGTTGACCCTCTCCGTTTGACCATCTGACTGAGGGTGATAAGCGGTGCTGAAATCTAACTTGGTGCCCATAGCTTGCTGAAGGCTCTTCCAAAATTTTGAGGTGAACTGTGTCCCTCTATCTGACACTATCTTCCGAGGAATACCATGGAGCCTGACTATCTCTTTAAGATATATTCGGGCAAGGGTGGCTCCTCCAAAAGTGGTTTTTACTGGAATGAAGTGGACCACCTTGGTGAGGCGGTCTATTATTTCCCAGATAGAGTCATTTCCTTTCTGCGTCCGGGGCAGTCCGGTTACAAAATCCATGCCTATTTCCTCCCACTTCCATTCAGGCACTGGGAGGGGTTGCAGTAGTGAAAGGGAAATGCGCCCTTGGGCCATTTCTAAGTATTTTGGTGATTGAGTGCCAACACAAGTGCTTTTGTGTTAATCTATGCAAAATGGTGGACAAAGTGCAAATCATGTCAAAAGGTATGTTTCTAGACTTAGTACATTGTTTTATGGACTAATGTATTGTGTCTAAGTGCTGGAAACAGGAAAAATCGAGTTGGAGAAGAGATGGCTAAGTTCAGCCAAGGTCAATGCAGTCTGGGTGCACCGGACTGTCCGGTGCGCCAGGCTGACTCAGGCGAACTTGCTACTCTCGGGAGTTCGACGGCGGTGTACGACTATAATTCACCGGACTGTCCGGTGTGCACCGGACTGTCCAGTGAGCCGTTCACAGGCGAACTCGTCGCTCTCGGGAAACCATCATCGGCGTACGGCTATAATTCACCGGACTGTCCGGTGTGTATCGGACTGTCCGGTGAGCCACCGGTCGACCGGGCCAACGGTCGGCCGCAAGATCTGCGCGGGACACGTGGCTGAGCCAACGGCTAGAAGGAGGCACCGGACTGTCCGGTGTGCACCGGACTGTCCGGTGTGCACCGGACTGTGTCCGGTGTGCCAACGGCTCTCAAATCCCAACGGTCGGCTTCGCCAAATAAGGAAGGATATCCGCACCGGACAGTGTCCGATGGTGCACCGGACTATCCGGTGCGCCAGGCGACAGAAGGCAAGATCAGCCTTCCTAGAATGCTCTCAATGGCTCCTAGCTGCCTTGGGGCTATAAAAGGGACCCCTAGGCGCATGGAGGAGAACACCAAGCATTCCTTGAGCACTCTTGATCACTCACACTCCATTCTTGCGCACTTGTTCGACATTCTAGTGATTTGAGCTCCGTTCTAGTGTGCTAGTCTTTTGAGCTTAAGTCTGGGTCTTGTGTGTGTGTATTTGCTGTGATCTTAGTGTCTTGTGTGAGTTGCTAATCCCTCCCTTACTCCGTGCTTCTTTGTGAACTTCAAGTGTAAGGGCGAGAGGCTCCAAGTTGTGGAGATTCCTCGCGAACGGGATTAAGAAAAGCAAAGCAAAACACCGTGGTATTCAAGTGGGTCTTTGGACCGCTTGAGAGAGGTTGATTGCAACCCTTGTCCGTTGGGACGCCACAACGTGGAGTAGGCAAGCGTTGGTCTTGGCCGAACCACGGGATAACCACTGTGCCATCTCTGTGATTGATCTCTTGTGGTTATTGTGTTTTGTTGAGACTCCTCTCCAGCCACTTGGCAATTATTGTGCTAACGCTTAACCAAGTTTTTGTGGCTTAAGTTTCAAGTTTTACAGAATCACCTATTCACCCCCCCTCTAGGTGCTCTCAATTGGTATCGGAGCTGTTCTCTTCACAAAGGGACTAATCGCCCGAAGAGATGGATCCTAAGGGGAAGGGAATCGTGATCAATGATAAGGAGAAGAAGTCCTTCGTCAACGAGCCGAAGAATGACAAGCCTACCGACTCGGGCTCGGGCCACAAACGCAAAGATGGGAAGAAGAAGAAGACGAGACACATCAAGGAGATCGTCTACTACGACGACAGCGATGAGTCCACTTCTTCCCAAAAGGATGACTACGACTACGAGAAACAAAAGACGATTAATTCGAATTTTTCTTTCGATTACTCTCGTATTCCTCAGAGTTCAAATTCACATTTGCTCTCCATTCCTCTCGGCAAGCCTCCACACTTTGATGGGGAGGACTACGGATTTTGGAGCCACAAAATGCGTAGTCACCTGTTCTCTCTCCATCCAAGCATATGGGAGATTGTTGAGAATGGAATGAAATTTGATAGCTCGGATAGTCCTATATTTATTAATGAACAGATTCATAGAAATGCACAAGCTACTACTGTGTTGTTAGCCTCCTTGTGCAGGGACGAGTACCATAAGGTGAGCGGCTTGGACAATGCCAAGCAAATCTGGGACACCCTCAAGATCTCTCATGAGGGGAACGATGTCACCTTGCTCACCAAGATGGAGTTGGTAGAGGGAGAGCTTGGAAGATTCGCGATGATAAGGGGCGAGGAGCCAACCCAAACATACAACCGGCTTAAGACCCTTATCAACAAAATAAGGAGCTACGGAAGCACGCGATGGATGGATCACGACGTCGTCCGCCTAATGCTAAGGTCCTTTACTGTACTTGATCCACATTTGGTGAACAATATTCGTGAAAATCCTAGGTACACCAAGATGTCACCCGAAGAAATCCTTGGAAAATTCGTAAGCGGGCGAATGATGATCAAGGAGGCGAGGTACGTGGACGACACGTTGAACGGTCCAATCCATGAGCCTCAACCCATTGCTCTCAAGGCAACGAGGAGCAAGGAGGCGCTACCTAGCAAGGTGGCGCAAGTTGAGGCGGCCGGGCTCAATGATGAAGAGATGGCCCTCATCATCAAGCGCTTCAAAACAGCGCTAAAGGGTCGCAAGGGACAGCCAAGCAAGACCAAGACAAAGGGGAAGC
Organism: Zea luxurians; assembly: GCA_029449295.1. Taxonomy (NCBI): domain Eukaryota; kingdom Viridiplantae; phylum Streptophyta; class Magnoliopsida; order Poales; family Poaceae; genus Zea; species Zea luxurians. The sequence continues at coordinate 19,231,471 of JAOPSE010000003.1, forward strand.
GCTCATGCTTCAAATGCGGTAAGATTGGTCATTTTATTGCTAACTGTCCCGATAATGGAAGTGACCAGGAACAAGGGAGCAAGAGGGAAAAGAAGAAAAATTACAAGAAGGCCAAGGGCGAGGCACATCTCGGAAAGAAGTGGGATTCGGATTGCTCCTCCTCCGACAATGAAGGACTCGCCGCCACTGCCTTCAACAAGTCATCCCTCTTCCCCAACGAGCGTCACACATGCCTCATGGCGAAGGAGAAGAAGGTATGTACTCGAGACAGTACTACTTATGATTCTTCTAGTGATGATGAGTCTAGTGATGAAGAAATAGATTACTCTAGTTTATTCAAGGGATTGGATAGAACTAAAATAGATAAGATTACTGAATTGATTGATGCCTTGAATGAGAAGGATAGACTCTTAGAGAAACAAGAGGACCTTTTATATGAAGAGCATGATAAATTTGTTAGTGCACAAAATTCACTTGCTTTAGAAGTTAAACGAAATGAAATGCTTTCTAGTGAATTGTCTACATGTCATGACTCTATCTCAAGCTTAAAGAGAATTAACAATGATTTAAATGCTAAATTAGAAGTAGCAAATAAATCTAACTCTTGTGTAGAACATGTTATGATTTTCACTAGGTGTAAAGATTTTGATATTGATGCTTGTAGTGAACACCTAGTTTCAATTTCCAAATTAAATGATGAATTGGCTAGTCTTAATGCCCAATTTAAGACTAGCAAAAGTGAATTTGACAAACTAAAATTTGCAAGGGATGCCTACACGATTGGTAGACACCCCTCAATTAAGGATGGTCTTGGCTTCAAGAGGGAATCCAAGAACTTAACAAGCCATAAGGCTCCCATCTCCGCTAAGGAGAAAGGGAAGGCCCCTATGGCTAGTAGTGTGCAAAAGAACCATGCTTTTATGTACCATGATAGGAGACAATCTAGAAATGCTTATAGGAGTTGTAATGCTTATGATGCTTTTGATTCTCATGCCATGTTTGCTTCTAGTTCTTCCTATATGCATGATAGAAATATGTCTAGGAGAAATGTTATTCATCATGTGCCTAGAAAGAATATTGTTCATGCTCCTAGGAAATTAATGAATGAACCTTCTACAATTTATTATGCTTGCAATGCTTCCTTTGCCAATTGTAGAAAGGATAAGGAGGTAATTGCTAGGAAGTTAGGGGCAAGATGCAAGGGAGATAAAACTTGCATTTGGGTCCCTAAGACAATTGTGACTAACCTTGTAGGACCCAACAAGAGTTGGGTACCTAAGACCCAAGCCTAAATTTGCCTTGCAGGTTTATGCATCCGGGGGTTCAAGCTGGATTATCGACAGCGGATGCACAAACCATATGACGGGAGAGAAGAAGATGTTCACCTCCTACGTCAAAAATAAGGATTCCCAAGATTCAATAATATTCGGTGATGGGAACCAAGGCAAGGTAAAAGGGTTAGGTAAAATTGCAATTTCATCCGAGCACTCTATATCTAATGTGTTTTTAGTTGAGTCTCTTGGATATAATTTGTTGTCTGTTAGTCAATTATGCAAAATGGGATATAATTGTCTATTCACAAATTTAGATGTGTCTGTCTTTAGAAGATGTGATGGTTCACTAGCTTTGAAGGGTGTACTAGACGACAAACTTTATTTGGTTGATTTTGCAAAAGAAGAGGCCGGTCTAGATGCATGCTTAATTGCTAAGACTTGCATGGGCTGGCTGTGGCATCGCTGCTTAGCACATGTGGGGATGAAGAACCTCCACAAGCTTCTAAAGGGAGAACACGTGATAGGTCTAACTAATGTGCATTTCGAAAAAGATAGACCTTGTGCAGCTTGTCAAGCAGGGAAACATGTGGGAAGCTCTCATCACAACAAAAATGTGATGACCACATCAAGACCCTTGGAGATGCTTCATATGGACCTCTTCGGACCCGTCGCCTATCTAAGCATAGGAGGAAGTAAGTATGGTCTTGTTATAGTTGATGATTTTTCCCGCTTCACTTGGGTATTCTTTTTGCAGGATAAATCTGAAACCCAAGGGACCCTCAAGCGCTTCCTCAGGAGAGCTCAAAATGAGTTTGAGCTCAAGGTGAAGAAGATAAGGAGCGACAACGGGTCCGAGTTCAAGAACCTTCAAGTGGAGGAGTTCCTTGAGGAGGAAGGAATCAAGCACGAGTTCTCCGCTCCCTACACACCACAGCAAAATGGTGTGGTAGAGAGGAAGAACAGGACGCTCATCGATATGGCGAGGACTATGCTTGGAGAGTTCAAGACCCCCGAGCGTTTTTGGTCGGAAGCCGTGAACACGGCTTGCCACGCCATCAACAGGGTCTATCTTCACCGCCTCCTCAAGAAGACTTCATATGAGCTGCTAACTGGTAACAAACCCAATGTGTCTTATTTTCGTGTATTTGGGAGCAAGTGTTATATTCTTGTGAAGAAAGGTAGAACCTCTAAATTTGCTCCCAAAGCTGTAGAAGGGTTTTTATTAGGTTATGACTCAAATACAAAGGCGTATAGGGTCTTCAACAAATCATCGGGTTTGGTTGAAGTCTCTAGCGACGTTGTATTTGATGAGACTAATGGCTCTCCAAGAGAGCAAGTTGTTGATCTTGATGATGTAGATGAAGAAGACGTTCCAACGGCCGCAATGCGCACCATGGCGATTGGTGATGTGCGACCACAGGAACAATTGGAGCAAGATCAACCATCTTCCTCAACAATGGTGCATCCCCTAACCCAAGATGACGAGCAGGTACCTCAAGTGGAGGCGCATGATCAAGGGGGAGCACAGGATGTTCAAAGTGAAGAGGAAGAAGCACCTCAGGCACCTCTAACCCAAGTTCGAGCAATGATTCAAAGGAATCATCCCGTCGACCAAATTTTGGGTGATATTAGCAAGGGAGTAACTACTTGTTCAAGATTAGTTAATTTTTGTGAGCATTACTCCTTTGTCTCTTCTATTGAGCCTTTCAGGGTAGAAGAGGCCTTGCTAGATCCGGACTGGGTGTTGGCCATGCAGGAGGAACTCAACAACTTCAAGCGTAATGAAGTTTGGACACTAGTGCCTCGTCCCAAGCAAAATGTTGTGGGAACCAAGTGGGTGTTCCGCAACAAACAGGACGAGCACGGGGTAGTGACAAGGAACAAGGCTCGACTTGTGGCAAAAGGATATGCCCAAGTCGCAGGTTTGGACTTTGAGGAGACTTTCGCTCCTGTGGCTAGGCTAGAATCAATTCGTATTTTGCTAGCATATGCCGCTCACCATTCTTTCAGGTTGTACCAAATGGATGTGAAGAGCGCTTTCCTCAACGGGCCGATCAAGCAGGAGGTGTACGTGGAGCAACCCCCTGGCTTCGAGGATGAACGGTACCCCGACCACGTGTATAAGCTCTCTAAGGCGCTCTATGGACTTAAGCAAGCCCCAAGAGCATGGTATGAATGCCTTAGAGACTTTTTAATTGCTAATGCTTTCAAGGTTGGGAAAGCCGATCCAACTCTTTTCACTAAGACTTGCGATGGTGATCTTTTTGTGTGCCAAATTTATGTCGATGACATAATATTTAGTTCTACTAACCAAAAGTCTTGTGAAGAGTTTAGCAGGGTGATGACGCAGAAATTCGAGATGTCGATGATGGGCGAGTTGAACTACTTCCTTGGGTTCCAAGTGAAGCAACTCAAGGACGGCACCTTCATCTCCCAAACGAAGTACACGCAAGACTTGCTAAAGCGGTTTGGGATGAAGGACGCCAAGCCCGCAAAGACGTCGATGGGAACTGACGGACACACCGACCTCAACAAAGGAGGTAAGTCCGTTGATCAAAAAGCATACCGGTCCATGATAGGCTCTTTGCTTTATTTATGTGCTAGTAGACTGGATATTATGCTTAGCGTATGCATGTGTGCTAGATTTCAATCCGATCCTAAGGAGTGTCACTTAGTGGCTGTGAAGCGAATTCTTAGATATTTAGTCGCTACGCCTTGTTTCGGGATCTGGTATCCAAAGGGGTCTACCTTTGACTTAATTGGATATTCAGACTCCGACTATGCTGGATGTAAGGTCGATAGGAAGAGTACATCAGGGACGTGCCAATTCTTAGGAAGGTCCCTGGTGTCGTGGAACTCTAAGAAACAAACTTCTGTTGCCCTATCCACCGCTGAGGCCGAGTATGTTGCCGCAGGACAGTGTTGCGCGCAACTACTTTGGATAAGGCAAACCCTCCGGGACTTTGGCTACAATCTGAGCAAAGTCCCACTCCTATGTGATAATGAGAGTGCTATCCGAATAGCGGAAAATCCTGTTGAGCACAGCCGCACAAAGCACATTGACATCCGACATCACTTTTTGAGAGACCACCAGCAAAAGGGAGATATCGAAGTGTTTTATGTTAGCACCGAAAACCAGCTAGCCGATATCTTCACTAAGCCTTTAGATGAGAAGACCTTTTGCAGGCTGCATAGTGAGCTAAATGTCTTAGATTCGCGAAACTTGGATTGATTCATAGCATACATGTGTTTATGCCTTTGATCATGTTCCTTATGCATTTTGTTGCTTATGTATGGTGCTCAAGTTGTACAAGCACTCCCGGGACCTCGCAAGACCTTTGCACGTGATGCACATATTTAGGGGGAGATGTGCTACAACTTGACCCTTTGAGACTAACCGTGTGCTTGAGTTTGCTTGAATTAGTCTCAAAGGAGGGTTGAAAGGGAAAAGGTGGACTTGGACCATGAAAGACTTCCACTGCACTTCGATGAGAGGGTAACTTATTCCAAGTTCATCTCATGTACTCTTATTGCCTTTGTATTCTTATTTAAAGATTTTGGTGAGGCAATGGGGTTTAAGGGCCAAGATTGATCCCATTTTGGTGCTTGATGCCAAAGGGGGAGAAAATAAAGGCCAAAGCAATAAATGGATCAGCTACTACTTGAGAGTTTTTGAAAATAGTAGAATAGAGCTTTTGGTTTGTCAAAACTCTTTTATTGTCTCTCGTGTCAAAAGTTGGCTTCTTGTGGGGAGAAGTGTTGATTATGGGAAAAAGGGGGAGTTGTTGAAATCTTGAATCAATTTCTCTTGGAATGACTCTCTTTATGTCTTAACAAGTGTGGTTGACTTAGAGATAGAAATTTGAGTTTGATTTGAAAAAACAAACCAAGTGGTGGCAAAGTATGATCCATATATGCCAAATTTGAATCAAAACAACTTTGAGTTTTCATTTGCATTGATATTGCACTTGTTCTAGTTGCTTTATGTTGTGTTGGCATAAATCACCAAAAAGGGGGAGATTGAAAGGGAAATGCGCCCTTGGGCCATTTCTAAGTATTTTGGTGATTGAGTGCCAACACAAGTGCTTTTGTGTTAATCTATGCAAAATGGTTGACAAAGTGAAAATCATGTCAAAAGGTATGTTTCTAGACTTAGTACATTGTTTTATGGACTAATGTATTGTGTCTAAGTGCTGGAAACAGGAAAAATCGAGTTGGAGAAGAGATGGCTAAGTTCAGCCAAGGTCAGCACAGTCCGGTGGTGAACCGGACTGTCCGGTGCGCCAGGCGACAGAAGGCAAGATTAGCCTTCTTAGAATGCTCTCAATGGCTCCTAGCTGCCTTGGGGCTATAAAAGGGACCCCTAGGCGCATGGAGGAGAACACCAAGCATTCCTTGAGCACTCTTGATCACTCACACTCCATTCTTGCGCACTTGTTCGACATTCTAGTGATTTGAGCTCCGTTCTAGTGTGCTAGTCTTTTGAGCTTAAGTCTGGGTCTTGTGTGTGTGTATTTGCTGTGATCTTAGTGTCTTGTGTGAGTTGCTAATCCCTCCCTTACTCCGTGCTTCTTTGTGAACTTCAAGTGTAAGGGCGAGAGGCTCCAAGTTGTGGAGATTCCTCGCGAACGGGATTAAGAAAAGAAAAGCAAAACACCGTGGTATTCAAGTGGGTCTTTGGACCGCTTGAGAGGGGTTGATTGCAACCCTCGTCCGTTGGGACGCCACAACGTGGAGTAGGCAAGCGTTGGTCTTGGCCGAACCACGGGATACCACTGTGCCATCTCTGTGATTGATCTCTTGTGGTTATTGTGTTTTGTTGAGACTCCTCTCCAGCCACTTGGCGATTATTGTGCTAACGCTTAACCAAGTTTTTGTGGCTTAAGTTTCAAGTTTTACAGAATCACCTATTCACCCCCCCCTCTAGGTGCTCTCAAGTTGGCCTGCAGGTTTCTGGTGTTTGGCCTTTGTTCGCTGGCAAGTGTCACACCGGGCCACATACTGTGATATCTCCTTCTTCATCCCTCTCCACCAGTATCTGGTTTTGAGGTCTAGGTACATCTTGGTGGTTCCTGGGTGGATGGAGTAAGCTGAGTTGTGGGCTTCATTGAGCAGGACTTCCCGTGCCTCCCCTTTTGGTACACACAGACGGTTCTTGAACCAGAGAACTCCTTGTTCATCCGTCCTAAGGTCCGGAAGTTGCTCTTTGTGAGCTTTTTCCATAAGCCTTGCTGTCTCCGAGTCCAGGCGTTGAGCCTTGCATATGAGATCTTCTAGCATTGGCTTGACTTCCAGGCCACCGTTGTCTCCCAGACATGCATTTAGCTGAGCTGATTCCTTCCAATCTTCTAAAAAGTTGGTCCCCTTCATCCCAAAAGGTTTTCGGCTGAGGGCGTCTGCTACCACGTTGGCCTTCCCGGGGTGGTAATGGATCTCGAGGTCATAATCTTTGATCTGTTCAAGCCCTCTTCTTTGACGGAGGTTGAGGTCTGGTTGAATGAAGATATACTTCAGACTCTGGTGATCAGTGAAGATGTGGCATTTGTTCCCAATTAGATAGTGCCTCCATATTTTTAGGGCGTGCACTATGGCTGCCAACTCCAAGTCGTGGGTGGGGTAATTCTGCTCATGTGGCTTGAGTAAGCGGGATGCATACGTAATAACTTTCTCATTTTGCATTAAGACACACCCTAAGCCTTGTCTTGAAGCATCACAGAAGATGACGAAATCCTGGTGTATATCTGGTAGTATCAAAACGGGCGTGGTCGTGAGCTTCTCCTTTATGATCTGGAAACTTTCCTCACACTTTGGAGTCCACACAAACTTATTGTCCTTCTTGAGAAGTTCGGTCATAGGTCTTGCTATGCTGGAGAATCCCTTGATAAAGCGGTGGTCCGGGTTGTGCGCACAGGGGTCCCGAGCCTACTGGGCCCGAGGGCGTCGTCTCTGAGAGCGCCACCTTAACTACCCACGAGATCCCCCTGGGGCTGTTCTCCGTGCGGCTAAGGGTAGCCGCACAGGCATCGTGCCTTCATACCGCAGTAAGGGGTACCCCTAATCCAGGGTACCGACATGATCGATGGCAGACTTTGTGATTTCTGTTGTATTACATATTAGACACTTGACCTTATAATTAGAAGCCAATTTATGTAAGATTTTTTTTTGAAAAAAGTCTATTTACCTCTTCTCTTAAGCATGTTCCTGTTTCCCTATTCTCAGTGCCCACTTTTTTGGAGTAAGAAAGAATATGTTGGACGGAGAATAATTAATTTCTAGGTGCAGTTTATCATGTTTACTGTACCATCAATGAGCTGATCATGGACTAATTAGATTTAATATGTCCATCTTACTGTTATTAGATAGGAGGAAGAAAGAATATGTTGGACGGAGAATAATTAATGTCTAGGTGCAGTTTATCATGTTTACTGTACCATCAATGAGCTGATCATGGACTAATTAGATTTAATATGTCCATCTTACTGTTTAGTTTTTATCTACGTGATTAGTTTTATAATTAGACTATATTTTATACTTTTAACTAGCATTGAAACAATTGATATGGCGAGACTAAAATTTATTTTTCTCGAACGAAACGGGGCTGCTGCGAAAAAGACTAACGAGCAAGCCGGGGCCGAAGTCTTGGCGAGTAGCATCGTAAAGCATCAGTTCCGATGGTCATTTTGTAACATATGCGAAGCGCGTAGGTCCACTCCTGTCCTCTACTAGTGGACTATGACACCATAAATAGGCTGTAAAAACCACTCATGCTTCCATTAGTGGGCCGTTATTCTACAGATCGACCGTCAAAAACCATCTAACCCCAACACGATAGGAACACTTCTATGTAGTACCACCCTACTAGCTAAAGAAGGACATGCGAATGAGCAATTTATAAAAAAGGATCAGATTTATTTTCAACTTATATCTTTTTATGCCTTTTAGCTAAAATAAAGTGTAATATATGTTCTTGTGTGCCGTTGCTATGCAGTCATTATATTAGTTTAAACCAAACGCGCCACTCATTTTCCAATTCTCATAACCATGATCAGACGACGAGGCAAACGTGCACATTAATTAAAGTTTGTTTATCTGCAAACCATTATAGCGGTAGTAATTGAGAGTATAGATGCCACAATATGCAGGGGAGCTTGTAGGGGCGCTTGGATAACCATACGATTCACTGATACGGAACGGGATCTGCAGTATTTATTCCTCATCCTGATACGCTACTGTACTTGCATTATTACGCGCAGGCGCAACGGCCGACCCGAGCGAACGATGGCAGGCGGTGTACGGTGGGCGCTGTCGGCGATCCGTATCGAGCTGCACGGCATGGCGAGTTTACCTGCGGCCTGGGGTCTCTTGCAGCAGAGTTGCAGGCGGATCGCATGCGCTGTTCCGCATTCAGTGACGTGCTACCCGGTCCAGGACCACGTGGCCACGTGCCACGTGAGGCTGGCTCCAACAAGACCCTCTAAAGGGTCCTGTACCCTAAATTTAGAGGACTCCCTCCAGCAACGTCCTCTAAACGATCCTCTAAATTTAGAGAACGCTGCTGGATCCTCTATATGTAGAGTTTCTCTAAACGGTTCTCTATCTATTTGAATACTTTAAACAACCGATTTAATAAAACTAAAATATGTACAATACATTTGAGAGTATGACAAATACGTATGTACAAAAATTAAAAAATTAAAAATGTCTTTAATATAGGTATTTATATATAAAGGACGTGATTTAGAGGACGTTGTTGGAGAGAAAGTAGATATAGGAGATGGAATCTTTTAGAGAAGACTGTAAAGGACGGATATAGAGGATGTATATAGAGGACGTTGCTGGAGACAGTCTCAGTATCTATAAATCTGACTAAATCCACGTTTCACCCGCCCCTGCGCTCTCCTGCGAGAGTATTATCTAAAAGATAGTTTGTTAACCCCATTTTTTTTAGAGAATTCTCGTTTTCCCAAGAGAAAATAAATTACTTTTTCTTAGAAAATATTGAGCATCATTTATGGCACTGGACACGTCCGGACGGTCCGCTCCTAGACATGGACGGTCCGCAATTAGATCACAAAAGGCATGATTAACCCTTTCCCGCGCATGTTAATCCCTTTGCTCCCGCGGATTCTGTAGGAAAACGCCTAGAAACGGGTCCAGACCTTTCCTCTTGTATATATTTGTCGGCGTCTCGGACCCGGGAGTCCCTTGGACCGACCAGTGAAATCGTTGCGTGCCCCTGCCCAGATGGGTTGGCGCGGGATGGAACACAAGAGGTGGGACAAGCCTTGTATTATCCTGCACCAGGGATGCCGCTCGTAGTAGGGGTTACAAGCGCGTCGCATGAGAGAGAGGGAGACATAGAGTTCGTCCGCCGCTTCCCTCGCGCGAACCCCGCTCAGGGTGGCCCTGGACCTCCCTTTTATAGAGGCAAGGAGAGGATCCAGACGTACAACAGGGGGCGTAGCTATGCGCTAACGTGTCCAGCAGTGGAGTGCCTAAGCCCTGTGTATATGCCAACGTGGCTGTTGGGGGAGAGCTTGGGCCCTGTACATGTGATGGCGTGGCCGTCGGAGGAGCGCCTGAGTCCTGTAGGAGCACAGCTGACAGCGCGGTGAGGATCCTGCTGACGTTTCCTTGCTGTCGTAAGGGGCTGAGAGCCACCAGCGTCATGGTGCACGCGGGGCACCATCATTACCCGTCGCCGGGGTAAGCCAGATGGGACGCCGGTCTTGTTCCTTGTAGCCTGAGCAGGCTAGGAATAGGGAAATGATGTATCCCCTCTTAGCGCGGTCGGTCCGAGCCCAGGGTCGGTCGAGGCGGAGACTTCTCTTGAGGCCGAGGCCGGGGTCGGGCGAGGACGCGATTCCTCCCGAGACCGGGGTCGAGGCCGAGTCCGGGGGTCGAGCGAGGCGAAGACCTCCTCCCAAGGCCGGACTCGGTGGTTGATCGTGACTTGTTGTCAGTCGTCGCCGGGGTGGCTGACACGACAATCAAAGCGGAGCGAGCGGCGCTGTTTTCCTGTCATGTCAGACAGTAAAGAAGAGGGGCGAAGTGACTGCGGTCACTTCGGCCTGGCCGATTGAGGCGCGTGTGCCAGGATACGGCGTCAGGCATCCCCTGCATTTAATGCGTCTGCGAAGCGGTCGGTTGGTGAGGCAGTCTGGCCAAGGTTGCTTCACAACGAAGCCCTCCCGAGCTAGGCCTCGGGAGAGCCGAGGGGGCGCCCGCTGCCTGAGGAGGCCCTCGGGCGAGGCGTGAACTCGTCTGGGACTACTGTTCCAACCCGAGGCTGGGCTCGGGTGAGATCGCGTCCCTCGGGTAGACGAAGTCTTGGCTTGAACCGCACCCGTTAGTTGGTCTGAGGGTGTTTACCAGCCATGATTAGGAGCGTTGGTGGTACCCCTAATTATGGTACCCGACAATAGCCCCCGAGCCTCGAAGGGAGTGATGGTACTCGCTTGGAGGCTTTTGCCGCGTTTTCGGTGAGGGGACCGGCCTTTCTCGGTCTTTGCCTTGTTCTGGTGGGTGCGCGCGAGCGCACCCGCCGGGTGTAGCCCCCGAGGCCTCGGAGGAGTGGTTTGACTCCTCTAAGGTCTGAATGCTTTTTCGTGATGCTTCGGCCGGTCTGATCGTTCCCTCATGCGGCCCGGCCGTAGCCCAGGTGCGTGGTCGGGTTCCAAGTTATCTAGCTGGTTTGTTGACGCTGTCAACAGTTTTGGCCGTAGTCGGGTGCGAGAGCAGCCCCCGAGCCTCTGCACGGAGCGAGAGGACGATCAAGGACTTTCCCGACTTTTATTATACGCCCCTGCGTCGCCTTTCCGCAAGGAGGAGGGGGGGGAAGCGCCATGTTGCCCTCGGAGGGCGCCGAACATGGTGTTTCCAGTGAGCTGCTAACGGGTGATCCGAGTGGACGCCCGTGCCCCGTTCGTTAGGGATCGGCTGGTGGCCTAGAGGCGCGCTCCAAAAGTACCTGCGGGTGATTTGCTGGACCCAGACCCCTTCGACAGGGTCCGAGGGCTCGATGCCTCCCTCCGGTGGGATTCCGTTACAAATCGTTCCCGCCGGTCTCGGAAATGTCCTAGGGTACCTCGAGAGCGTAGCCCGAGCCTCGGCTATGTATTGAACGTACCTAGAGTCATCCCTCACTCTGCGTGCTCTGGGGCGACTGTTGAACCCTTCCGAGGGGCCAGCCTACGAACCCCTGATCAGTAGTGGGCACGGAGCCCGAGCGCTCTGGGACGGCTGTCGAACCCTTCTGAGGGGCCAGCCTTCGAACCCCTGATCAGTAATGGGCTTGAAGTCCGAGTGCTCTGGGGCGGCTATCGAAACCCTTCCGAGGGGCCAGCCTTCGAACCCCTGATCAGTAGGAGGGCTCGGGGCCCGCTTCCTTCGCCGGGAAGGATCCTTTCCACAACATCCCCTTTCTTGGTCCCTGTAGCAAGAGAGAGAGAGAGAGAAGGAGGGGAAGGATATGAATTTAAATAAGGTGGCGCACCTTTTTTGACGCGGTCATTATGGCGAAGGCGAAGTGGCGCCCGCCTCGCCTGCCAGAAGTGTCGCTTGCTCCGTTGGGGAGTTATTGTGATGGGACGGGCGATTCGCGTGGCTCCCACTGCGCGCGCGAGCCGTTCGAGGAACAGGGCACGAGCGCGTCGTCTTCACGCCGTGGGAGATGGCTCTCCCGTCGCTTCAGGAGGGGACGCGAGCCTGCAGGTGACTTGACCGCTGCCTTCGCTCGTCTGTCGCTGCAGTTACTGCCGGCCCGCTTTTGACCATGCCAACCTTTGTGCCTACCCCGCAGCTGACTAGTCCGTGGCCGTCACCTTTAACTAGCACTGTTGGGTCATGCGCAGGGCTACCTCGAGTCGCGGTACTGGTTCCACAATCGAGGAGGCGCAGCATTGGCACGGGTGGCGGTGTAACTTCTCGCACGTCGTAACCGGCGTGCCGGTTACATGACATGTGGGCCCGCTTCCTTTGCGCCGGTCCGCCGGATGTGGTCGAAGCCGAAGGGGTGCACAGTTGCGATGCAGTTGGATGCCTGTCGCGTGGCTGTCCACCCTTTCGACCCTCGGTTTCTGCGAAGATGGGAGAGCGCTTGTAACCGCGGGACGGTTACATGCCTCGTGTGCGGCGGTTCGCCTTCTTCGTGCTTCGGATCAGCTCGTATGACGTGTGGGTCCCAGCCCCCGTGTCGTGGGGGGAGAACCCTGGAGTATGTCAGTGGAGATTTCGCCCGTGACGCTAAGGGGTGCAAGTGAGGAGGTCTGCCTATAAAAGGGGAATCGATCCCCCGGGCAGTGGCCATGCCCTCATTCTCCCCTCATGCATTGTGCCCTTCCACCTTTTGAGCCCCCGGATGGGGTGCTCCAGCGTCTCCTTGCTCTTGCTCTCGTTGGAGGAGGGCGGCCTCATGGAGATCGGCACCTTTCAGTCATCACTCAGCTTCAAGGATTTTCGTCGTGCAGCCCGGCTGCATTCCCTCACCAATGGGCAGTTTGGTGGGGAGAAGCAAGCCGGGCTGCGGCCTCCGCCCCGCCCTCAGCTTCAAGGATCTTCGTCATCTGGGCTGAGGCAGAGGAGCGCACCGAGTGGGGGGTTGCCTCCGCGTGGGCCGATAACCCTTTTCTTCCCCCAGCGTTTGGGGGAGAAAGGCATCCTCCAGCCCTACGGAGGCGTCCTCCAGCCATGCGGGGGAAGGCGAACTGCTGCTCCCTGGATAGGGTGCAGCTTTCCATCCTTCGTCCGGGCGGCGGTCGTGCCGCGCACGGGCCGGCCATGTCCTAGTCTTCCTCGCACCGTCAGCCGCGCCGGAGGGTTGCCCAGCACGTCGTACGCCGTGAGGGCGGTGCTCGTGTTCTAGGGCGGCCTCGGCGAGGACGGGAGTGAGGACCTGCCGGTGCGCTTTGGGGCAGCCGTTGTTCGCCGGCGCGGTGTCGGTGGGTTCAAACCCACGGTCGGCGCCCTCTGACTCTTCGGCCTTAATGGCTTGTCCTCGCCCCTCGTGTGGGGACGTGGGCGAGGGCCTCTTCACAGCAGCGTTCGCCCTAAAGCCGTTGCTGCAGCTGTGTGGCCACCCGAGGCAGAGGTCGTTGTCGCTGCTGTCATGGGTCGCCGGCAAGCCGCTTGAGTTCGTCATCCCGCTGGCCCCCCGGTGTGGAGGTTGTTCGTACCCGTGGGAGCGGAATCGGAGTCCCGTTTGTAAGGAGATATACCGGGTTTTTGCCGGAGCAAAATGTAACCGCTTCAAGCACTTAGACATTTGTTGTAGGTCGGGAGAACCGCCGAGGGTTCTGCTGACGTCTAAGTCTGTGTAGCATAGTTACCCCCGAGTATATGTGTTTGTTCTTCGTGGCTGTCGAGGCCTAAAAATTTGGGTATTCGAAAATGAAGCTTTGTGTCTTCCTCATTTCGAGCACTAGGACTTGCCTGTTGGCTAGCCGAACCACTTAACCAAGCGTCGGTTGCCTTTCGCGGAAGGTGACGAGTGAGGTGTCCGTATCCCGGAGGCGTAGGAGTCCCTCGGCTCGATCGGCCTTGCCGCTCTAGGCTTCTCTTGCTCAGTTTTTGGAACCCTTGCTGCTCTGCGATGAGCCGGAGCCGGAGGCAGCGGTGTTAGCGCGGACAGACGTGGAGTCAGCTCGAAAAGAGACTTCATCGGCCCGGGAGATGGCGGCTTCCCAGGCCGAGGAAGATGTGGTAGCAGCCGCTGGAGCTTGGCCAAGACACCTACTGGCGCGGTGCTGGCGTCCTCCCTTAGGTGGAGGTCCTTTTGCCCAGGTCGCCGTCCGAGGCCGGGCCAGGTTCCGCCGAGGGTGGAAACAATGCCGAGGGTGCTGCTGCTCCCCCTGCCGATGCCCGAACCTACAGGAACAGTTTGTCTGTAGCATGCGCATGCTTTTTCGCGGCCGCCGAGGCCTAAACACTTTATCGTCGTGTTTAAAAAGCTGCGTCTTCTCTCCTCTTATTTCGAGCATCATGACTTGTCTGTCAATAGCAGAATCGTTTATCCGAACGAGAGTTACTTTTCGCGGAAGGTGATGAGTGAGGTATCCGTATCCCAGAGGCGTAGGAGTCCCTCGGCTCTGTCGGCCTTGCCGCTTACGTGCACTCTCATTTGGTCGAAGGATTCCATTATTAGTACAGTCGGGAAGGCGCGAAAGTCGTTTTCTACCCGAGTGTTAGGACTTGTTCGGTAGCAGGATCGCTTATCCGAGCGTGAGTTACTTCTCGCGGAAGGTGATGAGTGAGGTATCTGTATCCCGAAGGCGTAGGAGTTCCTCGGCTCGATCGGCCTTGCCGCTTACGTGTACCCTCGTCGTTCTCAAGATCCCGCTATCGATACGGAAGTCGAAAGCACAAAGGTTGTTTTGGTAGAAATTTTTTTCGAGTTAAATTTTGACGCAGAGGGGGTTCCTGTAACACCCGGATTTTAGGGGTCCAAAACCCGGGGTTAACATAAACACCAGGTATGCTGGGACCAAGTCTCATACATATGATGTATAGTGGCACAGGATCGAATGTCACAACTTTATATACAACAGGAGTTCTATACAAAATAAATAATTACATTATAAGGAGACAACGGTCCAGCAACCCAAAAGTTGACTGGGAGACGACGACCTAGACCACTCACGAACTCATCACAGCATCCTCCATGAGCATCATCCTGCAGTACCTGGTCTTGACCTGTGGTGTATGTGAGACAGCAAGAGTGAGCTCACATACGTTCATCGCTCAACAAGTTGTGGGGAATAATGTGCATGAACTCGCCAAAGGTGGGAGCTCACGTGAAGTGTAAGGCTTACCAAAGAAGATGGTTAGAGCTGAGCATTGCTTTTAAAGTTGGTCAAAATTTTATTAGCAGTTACTAAGTATAAGTAAATACCAAACCCAAATAAGTAATAGAACAAAAGTAACAACTTCACCTGCAATGCAATGCATATGACAAATTGAGTTTAAGTTCCATAATTTAATCATGTGAGGGTCCGAGCTGCTCATGACCGTGAGCACGGCTAGTATACCAGTTTTACACTCTGCAGAGGTTGCGCATCTTTACCCACAAGTCATGTTACCCATCTGCCAAGGGATCGCGACTTCCCATACACCTCTACCGAGGAGGCGAGGCAGGGTAACACTACGAGGCCTTTACAAAGTTCCACTAACTTCAGAAAACCCGCTACAGTTTATAGGAAGATCCAGTGCAGGAATCCCTTGCAGGACCGCCATCGCAGCAAAATCCTCCCGAGGGCCTCCCTACACTGACCTCTCCCCTACTGCCCTTGCCCCTTTCGGGTAAGGTAGTCTTCCACTAGCTTTCCTAATTAATCAGCCAAGGGCGTCCCATACCACCCTTGTGGTAGCACTGTTTTCCCGGGTGGTCGCTCCATGTTCCAATTAACATAATGATCTTAACATGAACATTAAATAACAACTGATAACAAAAAGTGTAATCATGAATAGTGTATCTCCATACCCAAAACCACATATAGCACTAGCAAGTACTACCCAGAAAGATCAGTGGTGAACAAGGTATAAAGATAGACAAACTAGGGTAACCTATTGGGTCCCATCAAAATTAACCTATGCAGATCATTATGATTAATCAGAACATGGCTGGGTAAAAAGAAGTGATCAAGGGCACAACTTGCCTGGGCCTTGAGAATCTAGGTACCAGGATGGTCTTCAGATGACTCGTGACCTCACTGCTAGTCGTAGTAATACAAACAAACAGTGTAGGCAAAATTTAACATCACACCAAACATAAGAGCAAAATACACATTAATAATATACATATTAAAATAAGATCACAGGAAAAAGAATTATTAATTTTGGAGTTGTAGATTTTAAGTTATGAATTTCTGTAGCTTTTATGTATTTAATACAAGATTAAGTATTAGATAAATTTAAATGAGCCATTCATGCCAAAACAGAGGCACAAAATGATGAAGAATATTATTACAAAATTTTAGAAACTGGAATGGTTCAATTTGGAGCTAAAATGAATTTTCTATGAATTATCTAAGTTCTAGCAATTATTTTTGTATTAAGAATCTAATTCCTAATTCATTTAATCATTTTTTTACTGCACTGGACTGGGCCTCAATTACTGAGAAGCACAGGGGGTTCGGTGCAAGTTTTCCAAGACACTGGGAACAGGGTCCCAGGACGGCGGGTTGTTTTCTTAAAAGGTCGGGGTCTCTTTTGCATAATGGCATGGCCGAAAGGGTAAGATCTATTATGAGCCGTCCGATCCGTTATCAACGACCCGGATTATAACCCGAGCCCCGCGAACCGGTACGCGCTGATAGCCGCAGGATCGGAATCCAACGACGTAAATTTTAAGTATTAAGATCTAACCGTAGCCACAGGATCCGAGATCTACGGTTCACGGACGATCTGGACGAAAGGGTATAACCCTTCTAATCACAACCGTCCATATCAGATCGCACGGTTAGGAACCTACCACCTACCTCACGTCCGTGGCCGAGCAGGGGCATCCGCGCACCCGACGGCGCATCGCCGGAGCAGCTGCAATTCGGCGCCAACACGGATCTGCGCGTTGATGGACGGGTGCAAAACGAAATTGGAGGTACGGCGAACATGGCCATGGGCGTCTTACCGATAATGGTGTCGTAGGGAAGTCGGGCCACGGCGCACGGCGGAATTTGTATGACGGCGAGCAATTGCCGAACCATGCCTGGTCTCCCGGCGTCGCTGGTTCACCACCGCACACCCGAGGCCCCATTGAGTCGCTTAAATCAACAGTCAAGGCTCAAGCGAGGTTGGAGTGGCCCAACTGCATGAGCCGCGGTGACACAGAGGGAAGAGGGGAGAAGATGAGCTGTGCGTGCCCGAGGTGCGACTTGGCGGTAGCTGGAGGTCTCCTCTCATGGCTTGGAACAGGGTGGGTGCGGATCCGCTCTTATACACCGAGGCCAGGAAGTCCGCGCGGGGATCACGCCATGGCTACGGAGTTCGGAAATCCCGGGGCAACGAGCGGCGCGTGGTTCTTGGCGACAATCTGGGACCGGATTTGGAGACCAGTGAGTTTTCCCCCGGTAAGCGCAAGGTGGATTGACTCGGGCGGTTGCGCGTTTGGTGGAGGTCGTTCCCGGGGTCTGCGGGGTGGCGACAGCGAGGTCGCCGACATGCGTGGGAGGTCGTTTTACAGGAAGGAGATGACCTGACCGCGAGGGCCCTTTGGCAGAGACAGCGAACGACGCGAGAGCGAAGGATGGCTAGGAGGATGACAGTGTGGGAACGGGATGTCAGTGCAGGTCACCGCGAAGGAGTCGCGCGAGGTAGGTCTGACGGGCGGAGCCCACCTGTCGGCGCATGCGGGTGTTGGTTAGCTGGGCCGCGCGGATGAGTTTCCCGAGTGGGCCGGTTTGAGTACTGTTGGCCCATGAAGGCATAGTGTTCCTTTTTCTTTTTATTTCCTATTTTCTTTTCTCCATTTTCAAATCCAATTTGAGTTCAAGTTTAAATTCAAACTTTGTGAATAACTTGTCCTCAGTTTGAAAGATATAATTTAATAATATAAGTATGAAGGATGTTTATTCTGATTTTTATTTTATTTTAGGTAATATTTTTCTTAGTCCTTCCCTTCTCTTTCCTCTTTTATTTTATGTTTCCATTTTCAAATTCTAGTTTTCTTAGCTTAAGCTTGTTTTCACAAATTTGAATACAAAGTGCAACAATACAATAACTTTATCATGAGATGCATTTTATTTATTTATTTATTTGTTATGTTAACCCATATAATTCCATTAATCAAATATGCACAAAGAAGAGAAAACCAATTAACTCCCAAGGGTTCTATAATCCCAAGATACCCACTTATAAACATATTTATTTTTTTATAACCTTATTTTTCTTTGATACAAATTTTTGGGCTCTACAGTTCCCCCCTTCTAGACCCCGAGGGAGGGTCGGGCTTTGCTGAGGCAAGGCCGACCCTTCCTTGACGGTTAGACTTTGTGTATGTAAACGAGGTACATGAACGACTTAAAACATCTTAAGGGTAGAAGCGACGTAGCTGTTGGATGTTCCAAGCGCTGCTATAGACCTCGCCTTGGTCATTGGCCAGCTTGTATGTTCTGGGCTTCAAGATCTTGGCGATGATGAAGGGCCCTTCCCAGGGAGGAGTGAGCTTGTGGCGCCCTCGGGCGTCCTGTCGCAGGCGAAGCACCAAGTCTCTCACTTGGAAGCCTCGGGACCGAACGCTTCGGGCGTGGTAGCGCCGCAACGACTGCTGGTTCCGTGCTGAATGTAGTAAGGCAACGTCCCGAGCCTTCTCGAGTTGGTCCAGCGAGTCTTCTCGGCTGGTCTGGTTGCTTCGGTCGTCGTACGCCTTGGTCCTCGGGGAACCGTGTTCTAAGTCTGTGGGCAAGATAGCCTCGGCCCCATAGACTAGAAAGAACGGTGAGAAGCCCGTGGCTCGGCTTGGCGTCGTCCTCAGACTCCAGACCACCGAGGGTAGTTCCTTCATCTATCGCTTGCCGAACTTGTTTAGGTCGTTGTAGATCCTTGGTTTTAGTCCTTGCAGGAGCATACCGTTGGCACGCTCTACCTGCCCATTCATCATGGGGTGGGCTACGGCGGCCTAGTCCACACGGATGTGGTGGTCCTCGTAGAAGTCTAGGAACTTCCTGCCAGTGAACTGGGTGCCGTTGTCGGTGATGATGGAGTTCGGGACCCCAAAGCGATGGATGATGTTGGTGAAGAACGCCACCGCCTGCTCGGACCTGATGCTGGTCAAGGGTCGGACCTCGATCCACTTGGAGAATTTGTCGATGGCGACCAGAAGGTGCGAGAAGCCCCCAGGTGCCTTCTGCAAGGGACCGATGAGGTCTAGACCCCACACAGCAAATGGCCAGGTGATGGGTATCGTCTGCAAGGCCTGAGCGGGCAGATGCGTCCGCTTTGCGTAGAATTGACACCCCCGGCAGGAGCGCACAATCCTAGTGGCGTCGGCCACCGCGGTTGGCCAGTAGAAACCTTGGCAAAAAGCATTCCCGACGAGGGCTCGAGGTGCTGCATGGTGGTCGCAAGCCCCCGAGTGTATTTCTTGCAACAACTCTTGTCCTTGGGTGATAGATATGCATCGTTGGAGGATGCCCGAGGGGCTGCGGTGATAGAGCTCTTTTTCATCACCCAGCAAGACGAATGACTTGGCGCACCGAGCCAGCCACCGAGCTTTAGTCTTGTCGATGGGAAGCTCTCCTCGGAGGAGATATTCCAGGTACAGGGTCTGCCAGTTCGGATCTGGCGTGACCCCATTCTGTTCCTCCTCGACGGGCAAGGCCTCTTCCTCGATGGCCGAGGGTGCCTCGGGCTCGGCCGAGGGTACCTCGGGCTTGGCCGAGGCTTCCTCAGGCTCGGGCGTGTCGTTAATCTTGACGGATGGTTGATGTAGGTCTCTGGAGAAGACATCCGGGGGAACCGTCGTTCGCCCCGAGGCTATTTTCGCTAGCTCGTCTGTAGTCTCGTTGTACCGTCGGGCGATGTGGTTGAGCTCCAGCCCGTAGAACTTGTTTTCCAGGCGCCGGACTTCGTCGCAGTATGCTTCCATCCTCCGGTCACGGCAGTGGGAGTTCTTCATGACTTGGTCGATGACAAGCTGCGAGTCGCCTCGAGCGTCGAGGCGCCGGACCCCTAGCTCGATGGCGATGCGTAGCCCGTTAACCAGTGCCTCGTACTTGGCCACGTTGTTTGATGCCGGAAAATGGAGGCGAATGGCGTAGCAGAGATGCTTTCCGAGGGGTGAAACGAAGAGCAGGCCAGCGCCTGCTCCTGTTTTCATGAGTGACCCATCGAAGTACATGGTCCAGAGCTTGGGCTGGATTGGAGTTGTCGGTAACTGGGTGTCAGTCCACTCAGCCAGGAAGTCTGCCAAGACCTAGGATTTTATGGCCTTTCGAGGAGCGAATGATAGCGTTTCACCCAAAAGCTCCACCACCCACTTTGCTATCCTACCCGAGGCCTCGCGGCACTGGATGATCTCCCCCAGGGGGAAGGATGACACCACAGTCACCGGATGAGACTCGAAGTAGTGTCGCAACTTTTGCCGTGTCAGAATCACTGCGTAGAGCAGCTTCTGGATCTGTGGGTAGCGGACTTTGGTCTCGAAAAGCACTTCGCTGATGAAGTAGACTGGCCTCTGGACGGGCAGTGCATGCCCTTCTTCTCGTCTCTCGACTACGGTCGCGGCGCTGACCACCTGAGTAGTCGCAGCTACATAGATCAAGAGGGCTTCTCCTGCGGCGGGGGGCACCAGGATGGGTGTGTTCGTAAGGAGCGCCTTAAGGTTTCTGAGGGCTTCCTCGGCCTCGGGGGTCCAAGTGAAGCACTCGGCCTTCCATAAGAGGCGGTACAGAGGCAAGCCTTTCTCGCCAAGGCGTGAGATGAAGCGGCTCAGAGCCGCAAGGCATCCCATGACCCTCTGTACTCCTTTCAAATCTTTGATCGGTCCCATGTTGGTGATGGTCGCGATTTTCTCTGGGTTGGCCTCGATGCCCCGCTCGGAGACGATGAATCCAAGGAGCATGCCTCGGGGGACTCCGAAGACACACTTCTCGGGATTGAGTTTCACGCCTTTCGCTCTCAGACACTTGAATGTCGTTTGAAGGTCAGAGAGGAGGTCGGAGGCTCTCTTCGTCTTGACAACGATGTCGTCGACGTAAGCCTCGACCGTTCTGCCGATGTGTTCTCCGAACACATGGTTCATGCACCTCTGGTAAGTGGCGCCTGCGTTCCTCAACCCAAAAGGCATTGCAGTGTAACAGTACATGCCAAAAGGTGTGATGAAAGAAGTCGCGAGCTGGTCGGACTCCTTCATCTTGATTTGGTGATAGCCTGAGTAGGCATCGAGGAATGACAGGGTTTCGCACCCAGCAATGGAGTCCACGATTTGATCGATGCGAGGTAGAGGGTAGGGAACTTTCGGACATGCTTTGTTTAGACCAGTGTAGTCTACACACATCCTCCATTTCCCATCCTTCTTCCTTACAAGAACAGGGTTAGCTAACCATTCAGGATGGAATACCTCTTTGATAAACCCTACCGCGAGTAGCTTGTGGATCTCCTCACCTATGGCCCTGCGCTTTTCTTCGTCAAAACGGCGCAGGGTTTGCTTCACGGGTCGGGCTCCAGCTCTGATGTCCCGTGAGTGCTCGGCGACATCCCTCGGTATGCCGGGCATGTCCGAGGGACTCCACGCAAAGACTTCGGCGTTTGTGCGGAGAAAGTCGACGAGCACTGCTTCCTATTTGGGGTTGAGCTCGGAGCCGATCCGAACTTTCTTGCTGGCGTCGTTGCTGGGGTCGAGAGAGACGGACTTGACCGCCTCAACTGGTTCAAAGTTGCCGGCGTGCCGCTTCGCATCGAGCGCCTCCTTGGAGAGGCTTTCCAGGTCAGCGATGAGGGCCTCGGACTCGGCGAGAGCCTCGGTGTACTCCACGTCGCATTCGTACGTGTGGCGGTACGTGGATCCGACGGTGATGATCCCATTCGGGCCCGACATCTTGAGCTTGAGGTAGGTGTAGTTGGGGACGGCCTTGAACTTGGCGTAGCATGGTCTTCCCAACACCGCATGGTAGGTTCCTCGGAACCCGACGACCTCAAAGGTGAGAGCTTCCTTTCGGAAGTTAGAGGGAGTTCCGAAGCAGACGGGTAAGTCGATCCGTCCGAGGGGTAGGATTCGCTTCCCGGGCGCGATCTCGTGGAAGGGTGCCGCACCGGCCCGGACTTTGGACCGATCAACCCCTAAGAGTTCCAGGGTCTCGGCGTAGATGATGTTAAGGCTGCTGCCTCCATCCATGAGGACCTTGGAGAGCCTAACGTTGCTGATGATCGGATCGACGACGAGCGGGTACCTTCCTGGGCTTGGCACGAAGTCGGGGTGGTCGCCTTGGTCGAAGGTGATAGGCTTGTCGGACCAGTCTAGGTAGACTGGCGCCGCCACCTTCACCAAGCAGACTTCCCGGCGCTCCTGCTTGCGGTGCCGAGCCGAGGCGTTCGCCACCTGCTCACCGTAGATCATGAAGCAGTTATGGACTTCCGGGAATCCCTCTTCCTTGCCACCCTCTTTCTTGTCGTTGTCATGGCCCTTGCCATCCTCCACCGGGGGCCTGGTCTTATGGAAGTAGCGCCGGAGCATGACACATTCTTTGAGGGTGTGCTTGACGGGCCCCTGGTGATAGGGGCACGGCTCTTTGAGCAACTTGTCGAACACGTCGGCCTCTCCAGGAGGTTTCCTGTGCTCGGCCGCAGCGACGAGATTCGCGTCTGCGGCGTCGCGCTTCGCTTGCGACTTGTTTTTAGCCTTCTTCTTCGTGCCCCGCTAGGCGGACGCCTTAGGGGCGTCTGTCTTTGGCTCTCCCTGAGGCTGCTTGTCCTTTCAGAAGATGGCTTCGACCGCCTCTTGACCCGAGGCGAACTTGGTGGCGACGTCCATCAGTTCGCTCGCACGGGTGGGAGTCTTGCGCCCCAGTTTGCTCACCAGGTCTCGGCAAGTGGTGCCGGCAAGGAAAGCCCCGATGACATCCGAGTCGGTAACGTTGGGCAGCTCGGTGCGCTGCTTTAAAAACCGCCGAATGTACTCTCGGAGGGACTCCCCTAGCTGCTGGCGGCAGCTTCGGAGGTCCCACGAGTTCCCAGGGCGCACGTACGTGCCTTGGAAGTTTCCCACGAAAGCTTTGACCAGATCGTCCCAGTCGGAGATCTGCGCAGGAGGCAGATGCTCCAGCCAGGCTCGGGCGGCGTCGGAGAGGAAAAGGGGTAGATTACGGATTATGAGGTTGTCATCATCCGCCCCTCCCAACTGGCATGCCAGTCGGTAGTCCGCGAGCCACAGCTCTGGCCTCGTCTCCCCCGAGTACTTGGTGATAGTAGTCGGGGCTCGGAAACGGGCAGGAAACGACGCTCGTCGTATGGCCTGGCTGAAGACTCATGGACTGGGTGGCTCGGGCGAAGGACTGCGATCCTCCTCACTGTTGTAGCGTCACCCACGCCTGGGATGGTAGCCTCGGCGCACCTTCTCGTCGAGGCGGGCTCACTGGTCGAGATGGTGGTGCTCGTTACCGAGGCGTTCCCGGGCGACAGGCGCCTCGTCCCGCGTGCGCTCGGGAAAGACTGAGGCTTCCCGAATGCGTCGCGAGGACACCGCGGGATGCTCCGAGGGGTCAGCTCGCCTGCGGGAGGCGGAGCTCTCGGCTCGTCGAACCGCGGCGCCTTCTAGGAGATTCTTGAGTTCGCCCTGGATACGCCGTCCCTCGGTGGTGGATGGCTCCGGCATGGCTCGAAGCAGCATCGCCGCTGCAGCTAGGTCCTGGCCGGACCCGCTGACGGCCGGGGGCAGCGCTGCCCTGGCATTGTCGACGATGCGACGCCGGATGTCTTGGGCCCGATGACAGGCTTCTCCGGCAAGCGTTCGGCCTGCCCACTCCTGTTCGATGTTCTGTCGGAGCTGTACAAGCCGGCCTGCTTCCCCGTCGACCCAGGCCTGCATCTCACAGATTTGCTCGAGCTGTATGTCCTGACCCCCCGTAGGGACTGGGACCACAGCTAGCTCCCGCGGGATGTCAACGCGAGATGCGGGCCCAGGGGGATCGTCAACCTCTGGCATACCGAGGTGGTTGCCTTCATTGTGATCTCCCAGATCGGCGTGGAAGCATTCGCGACTTGGGCCGTAACCCTCGTCGTCAAGGTCATGGCCATTGTCAGAACAATCGGAGAGGCAGTGGCCACATGCGGACATGAAGTCCCGCATGGCACCGGGGTCATTGAGGGCAGAGAAATCCCAACCGGAGTCGGAATCGTCCTCTTCCTCAGAACCTGCCGGTCCGAAGGTTGAGACGGCTGTCAGTCGGTCCTAGGTCGACCACATGTGGTACCCCGGAAGGTTTGGATACGCCTTTACGAAGGCGCTCACCATAGCGGGGTCGCCAGGTGGATCGAAGCTGAACCGAAAAGGTACGGGATGGAAAACGGACGGTACCTTTTGGTCGATGGACGATGGTGAAGTCGCGTCAGGGGCGGAGCTCACCGTTATCTCAGGTACAAGGGTAACGCCCAGCAGGTCCTTTGCGAGGGTGCTGGCATCATCACTCCGGTGCTGGCATCATCACTCCGCTTGGGGCTGACACGTCGCTAGGAAGTGACACCCACCGTCGTCTCAGGTGCGAGGACAATGTCCGACATGTCCCCCGGGGGAGTGCCGGCGTCGTCGACTCGCTCTGGTGCGACAGCCGACAAGGTGCCGCCTCCTGCGTGGCAATGGTTGCCTCGTCTCCGGCTCCTCCGACGAGGAGGGTGGCGAGGACGACCGGAGTGCTCCTCTTCTGCCGCGGGGAGATGCTGTCGTAGAGCTCGCCACCGCCGGGCGAGTCGGAGACCGTCGTTGTCGTCACGCCGCGGGGGGAGGAGTACCATGTCGTAGCTGCCGTCGAGGGACATGAACTCGAGACTCCCGAAGCGGAGCACCGTCCCGGGCTGGAGAGGTTGCTGAAGACTCCCCATCTTGAACTCAACGGGAAGGTGTTCGTTAACACACAGTAGGCCCCTACATGGCGCGCCAACTGTCGGCGTCTCAGACCTGAGGGGGATCCCTTGGACCGACCAGTGAAATCGCTGCGTGCCCCTGCCCAGATGGGTTGGCGCGGGATGGAACACAAGAGGTGGGACAAGCCTTGTATTATCCTGCACCAGGGGTGCCGCTCGTAGTAGGGAGACACAGAGTTCGTCTGCCGCTTCCCTTGCGCGAACCCCCCCCCCCCAGGGTGGCCCTGGACCTCCCTTTTATAGAGGCAAGGAGAGGATCTAGACGTACAACAGGGGGCGTAGCTATGCGCTAACGTGTCCGGCAGTGGAGTGCCTAAGCCTTGTGTACATGCCAACGTGGCCGTTGGGGGAGAGCTTGGGCCCTGTACATGTGATGGTGTGGCCGTCGGAGGAGCGCCTGAGTCCTATAGGAGCACAGCTGGCAGCGCGGTGAGGATCCTGCTGACGTCTCCTTGCTATCGTAAGGGGCTGAGAGCCACCAGCGTCATGGCACACGCAGGGCACCATCATTACCCATCGCCGGGGTAAGCCAGATGGGACGCCGGTCTTGTTCCTTGTAGCCTGAGCAGGCTAGGAATAGGGAAATGATGTATCCCCTGTTAGCGCGGTCGGTCCGAGCCCAGGGTCGGCGAGGCAGAGACTTCTCTTGAGGCCGAGGCCGGGGTCGGGCGAGGACGCGATTCCTCCCGAGACCAGAGTCGAGGCCGAGTCCGGGGGTCGGGCGAGGCGGAGCTTCCTGTTGCGCCCGAGGCTAAACTCGATGGTTGATCGTGACTTGTTGTCAGTCGTCATCGGGGTGGCTGACACGGCAGTCAGAGCGGAGCGAGTGGCGCTGTTTTCCTGTCATGTCAGACAGTAAAGAAGAGGGGCAAAGTGACTGTGGTCACTTCGGCCTGGTCGACTGAGGCGCGTGTGTCAGGATACGGCATCAGGCATCCCCTGCATTTAATGCGCCTGCGAAGCGGTCGGTTGGTGAGGCGGTCTGGCCAAGGTTGCTTCACAATGAAGCCCTCCCGAGCCAGGCCTCGGGAGAGCCGAGGGGGCGCCCGCTGCCTGAGGAGGCCCTCGGGTGAGGCGTGAACTCGTTTGGGACTACTGTTCCAACCCGAGGCTGGGCTCGGGTGAGATCACGTCCCTCGGGTAGACGAAGTCTTGGCTTGAACCACACCCGTCAGTTGGTCTGAGGGTGTTTACCAGCCATGATTAGGAGCATTTGGGGTACCCCTAATTATGGTACCTAACAATATTATATATGAAGGGGTATGACCGATTACGCGTATCAACAATCAAATCAATATATCTTATGTTCCTTTACCTTTTGCCCTAGGAGTAGATAGTAATATAACCTTTTTCTCCTCAATCTTCACCTCTCTTCGACTCTACGTCGTCTAGAGGCGTCTTTGGTAGCCTGCTAATCACAAGACAAACTCTAGGATCTCTCCTCTCTGACGGGATCCCTCCTGAGGGGCGAGATCCAGATGTCGTTGGTGAACGCCGCCACTCTGTGCACACGTGGACCATCCGGCCACCAGGCGTGGACCGTCCGATGTAGCGCAGGAAACCCTGCTCCTACTTCCAACTCGTGGATAATCCGACCCTAGGACGCAGACCGTCCACGCCGTCGCAGAGAGCCCACTGAGCGGAACAACTCCCAAGTGTTTGGAGCCCGAATCGCCAACACACTTGTTGGCGACTCAGTTGGGGACAAGGCGGTTGGATCCGTTGAATCGGCCCCTAATGGCCGGTCCCAAGGACCACTCTGATATTCCCCCAGCAATATCATTGTGTCGACTATGGAAGCATTGTCAGTTGATGAATATCAGGAATTCGAGGAGTACACGGAGCAACTGATCAAGGAGGTCAGGGCGAAATACTTGGCCAATTTCAAGGTGGACAGGAACAGAAAAGTCATCCATATATGGGAGACTAAGCATCACTCCGACCTGCTGCAACAACCCCACTGTAAATAACACCGACGACATCCAAGCACTTCGATCTTACGTAGATGAACAACGGGATTGGAATCAACAAATACTAGGGGGTGTGCAAGAAGATTTCAGGAGATTAGCACATGCGTTCAATAAATCTGCTATTGCTAGTTTTCCATCACACAATGCCCAAACTAAAAATAACCCACAAGATCCATCGAATGCAAATGGGCATGCCCAATACCAACCACTTTATGGGATACCAATAAATTCCTATAGCGGATAGCCACATCCTCTGGCACCTATATGGGAGGAACCAACGCCCCTGCGTACGGCTAGACGGTTCGGGTCTGAGTCAGGACGGTCCAGCCCAGCGGTGGTCGGCTCAGTTCCCCACGAAGAGCCCTCGAAGATCACACCAAGGACAGTAGAGATGCTCGGACAGTCCGATTATACGCGTGGACCGTCCGAGCACATCACCGGACCGTCCGAATATCACTCCGGACCATCCACGACAGGGTATGTGGAGCAAATCGTAGATTATTACCAACAACCCTCCTACTAGCCCCAAGCTAATGTCTCTCTAGCACCCACGACCGCTCAAGGACGTGGAATAATCCCCACCCGCACATGGGTACGAGCCCCTTTTGGCCCCTAGAAGACTGAAAAGATTCAACATGCAATATGGAGTACCTAGAACCAACCCAAACCTAAACCCTAAAACTCCCACCTTTGGTGAGTTCATTATTCCCCATAACTTGTTGAGCTATGATCTTTTGTGAACTCACACTTGCGATATATAAACCCCCACAGGAGAAGAATAGGTGGTCCAGGAGGAGTCGTACAATGAGGAGTACGAGTTGATCTAGGTGGCGTCTCCTAGTCATCTTTGTGGCGCCAAGGATGGATGTTTAGTTCGCTTTATTATTATCATTTATTTATGTAAGACTTCCGCTATGTAATAATGATACTTGTGACATTTATCTCTATACACTTTGTCACTATATGTGATGTTCTTCTTTGGCGCACATATGAGATGCACCCAGCTTTATCTCTTAAATCCGGGTGTGACAATTGGATTAATGCAAATCAATGTATACCTTCTTTGTCGTCGAAGATGACGTAGAAAAGGTACTTGCAGATGCATCAGCTTGTATTGCTTTAGCTGATGCCCCCGTACTTTGGAACTATGAGACTGCCACGTGTCTCACAGGAGTTGATTTTTCTGATTATCAGTCTATAATTATAAACAAAAAGGCATCATTCATGTAATGCTACAGCCGATGAAGAATCGACTAAATCATAAGTAAATTTAAAATGATGCACAGGCCAAAAGCCTAATGCTAGGTTACGGACGATCTAGCCCTAGAGGCTAGACAGTCTAGAGTACATCAGAAAGCATCATAGTGCAAGGCTGCTGTCGCGGATAGTCCGGTCCTTGAAACCGAACGGTTCGATAGACACTAGAGAGCGACGTAGCGCATGACCACCATCGCGGATAGTCCAGCCCCCGAGGCCGGACGGTCGGATGTACACTAGAAAGTGTAGTAGTGTGGGGCCACCATCGTGGACAGTCCGACCCCTGAGTCCACCATCGTGGACGGTCCGGCCCCTGAGTCCACCATCGTGGACGGTCCGGCCCCTGACACCAGATGATCTGCAGCCACGCAAGAAGCCTCGGACTCCTCGGAGATGAATACAATAGAGGAGTTTAGAGACTTCGACAAGTTAGGACAGGGGTTTACATCGCTCGAAGGTTTACGCAGTTTTAAGGGGCGGACCCTTTTGTGCGATGGTTCACCACGCACCAGGCGTGAGTCCATTATGGCTGAAGCCAGGTGCGTCCTGTGGCACCCGTTTCTTCGATCAGCGGCTTTGATTCCTTTTGTGCACGCATCTCCCCTCGAGATGATTCCTTCAAAATCCTTGTGAAGGGAGAGCTCCCCTCCTTCGACCTAGTTGGCACGTGAATGGAAGCCATTGAGCTGCAAACTGGTTATCCAAGTGAGATCCGATTGTCCTTCGGCTAGGCGTAATTCCGATGAGTGGACCCACTGGGGGGCTCAGCCCACTAGGGGCATCTCATCAAGTCCTTCCTTATTTAATCTTGTATCGGCCCTTTGGTCAGTCTTGCCGACCAAAGGGGGTGTCCGTGGCCACCCCATCAGCCGGGTTTCCACGGGAGAATGCGAGGTACGACCTTGGATGTGGATTCAAGCAAATGACCTATTGACCGGTCACCTAGCTTGCGGCTCGCTAGGATCTTGCTCGGTCCACCCCTCGCTCTGCGTGGGGATTTTTAGCGCATATCGATTTCTTACCTGGCTGGCTTGAGGGAGTTGCTTTCGTGGTGCGTTAGTAATGGGTGGCCATCATGATGTTGCTCGCCGTGGGCAGCCAGATGGTACGCTAAACGGCTCGTCTGCCACGTTTTGCTTAGGTTTTCATGGTGGTCTGGTTAACCCCCCTCCCGTCACAGCTGCACCTGTCACAGCGTATCTTCCTGGTGCTCTGCCCCAAGCGGCGCGGTCTTGTAAAACACATGGACTCTTTGCTTGATACTCGAGGCGTCCCTTGGTTGAAGGGGCGGTTCCCTCGCCGTTCGTTCACGACTGCCCCCTGCCCATTTGCATAAATAAAGGAAGAGTGCGCCCAGGTTCCTATTTGCTTATCATATCCTTGCGTTCCTGCACCGCTAGTATCGTAGTTGTCCTCAAATATGAGATGCCCGAATCTAGCCTTTAGTGCTTGTTTTAACATATGCATGGCATAATGAGTAGTAGCGCTAACCGGAGAACCAAGTAAAAATATATTGGAGCTACAGCCATGCAGCTGTTAGGCCAGTGATGTAGCTAGGATAAATGATTGCGTTTGGAGTAGAAGGCAATATATATATATATATATATATATATATATATATATATATATATATATATATATATATATATATATATATATATATATATACACTAGTAAATTGCTTGCGTCTCGCACGAGTCCCTGTTCGATATGTTTACACATATATAAAATTCTAGCTTCAGACATATAAAACGGTAATATATCTACATAGATACATGTATAAAGTGATAGAATTATGCGAATAGATACTTGTTTGCAGTAGTAAGGTAATTCAGCCTACAAATATGATAGCATGAGTTGTGTGCTATTGTCTTTCAAGATTCTTGGATTGAACCATTTGGATGATCATACATTTATTGTTGGAAAATTGTCATGATATTACTTTTATCTTGGTTTTGAAATTGTATATATCTGCATCCCTGTTTGTTCCGCTAAGGTTTTTGTCTCATGTCTGGTATTTTGTTGACACGATTATGTAGTATCCTGAGGTTGGAATAAAGAAACTAAGACACACAATGAAGATACTATCAGAAACTAAGAAACAATTAAGGACATCAAGGAATCAGACTACTTTAGTTATAGTTGCACTTTCATAGTTTTGCACCAATTTGTTCCACAAAGGTTTTCGTTTCATGTCTGGTATTTTTTTGGACACGATTATGCAGTATCGAAGGTTGGAATAAATAAATTAAGACATGCACTGAAGACACTATCTGAAACTAAAAAAACAATTTCGGTCATCAAGGAATCAGGCTACTTTGTTTATATTAGCGTTTTTACAGTTTAGCACCAATGAACCTCACCTTGTTGCTGAAACGGATGATCTGTGGTTTTTACATGTTGGTATGCTCTATAATAAGATTATTTGCTAAACTAACATTTATCTTCTTGTTGGCACTCATAAATAGCAAAGGCATGGAATTTGCTATTTAACTAAAGACCATGTTTGTTCAAAAACAGAAAATAATTGGATTTATGATGTTGTTAGATGCCTGAACTCTGCATGCTTATACACATAACATTTGTGTGTGCAGTGAACCCTGGGCAATATATGTGAAATGATGAAAAATGTTGCTTACCACTGGAATCTGTTTTCTTAAACCAAGTAACTAACTGATACTTGAAAGTTTATTGGTTTCCCCTGTTAGTTTATCTAATTCTATAAGTTTTCGGTTGCTGAATTTCTATATATATGTTAGACTGGATATATGGGTGTGCATATCAGACTGAAGCGTTTTTTAGGATGTCTGAGACAATCACAGTTTAGTATGCAGTGAACCTTGGACTATGTCGAAGAGAAAATCCTCCAGCCGGGTGGCGGAATGCACCCGCCCTAATCCTAAGATGAGGAGGGGGCCTAAGCGGTTGCCTGTTTGGTGAACTCAGGATGAACAAAAGAGCACTCGAGGGTTTATAGTGGTTCGGGCCACAGGAGCATAATACCCTACCTCCACTGTATGTAAGTTGTATTGAGTGTGTGTTGAGCGTGTATTGAGCCTGTCCCTTGTAACGCTGTGTCCCTTCCCTTTTATAATTTAAGGGAGGTACATACAAGGATGCTGAGCCCCGACATGCAGGCCCAGGAGCATAATGGTAAGAATACATTATGTGAATAGTAAATGTTGACAGCACACAAAGATCCTCCGCCTTAGCAACACATGAGTAATCAGCGGGAGTCATGATGACTGCAGTCCATGCAACATTGATAGTCAGTAACCCTTTTCTTGGAAACGTGCGAGTAATGGTGAGTAACAACATAGCCCACGTATCGTGGACTGAGCACGCCGTCTGTCAGTGGAATGGACAGGTGAACGTCTTATCCGTAATGAATGCGAAGGCGCGCGTAGCCCAGAGGCGTCATGCTAGGTTCCGCCCGTTGGCTTATGCCGCGCGCAGTATGCCACGTGGCAGCATCAGGTCTCTGCCTGAGCGGGGAGCAGGAGTGTATGCGGATAGGTCCGGATCCCACCAGACTAGGTCTTGACACGTGTCGGCACCGAACCCCCGCCTGGGCCTGATTAAGGCCCGGTGTGTCCTGTCCTGGAACCTTGGGACCCTACTGTGGGCGGCCCGGACCCCATACGAGGGGGGTCTGGATCCCATTCTAGGGGTCCGGTCCGTACATGTGGGGGTCTTGGACCAAACTTGGAGGTTCGAACTATATATCTAGGGGTCCGGCATTTTCCCATGGGGTCCGGACTCACTATTGATGCCTTGGATTATATCACTTTCTATGGACACGTGGCGGCCCCGGACCCACTCATGAGGTGGGGTCATGCGCTGTTGCTGACCCAGAGTAGTCGCCTGAGGCTGAGGCGAGTCATGGTCAGGTTCCACATACAGCTCTTTTACCACGCGACTAAGAGTAGCCGCGTGAGTACTGTGCTTTTATACAGCAGTAAGGGGTACCCTAGTTTCAGGGTACCGACAGATTATATATGTGAAATGATGAAAAAATGTTGATTATCATTGGAATCTATTTTCTGAAACGAAGCAACTAGATACTTGAAAGTTTATCGTTTTCACCTGCTAGTTTGTGCATATCTACATGTTTCTGCATGCTAAATGACATATATCTGTTAGACTGGATATATGGATGTGCATATCAGATCGAATTTTTTTTCTTCTAGGATATATAACTACATTATGTACAGCGTTGCTTTGCTCCCTGCTATGAAGCTATGAATGTGTGCGAGCTGACATATATCATCTTCCCCTTTGTTTTCTTTTATTTCCTCGAAAGCTAAAAAAATTATTTCCTCAGAAGCTATGGATGTGTATGAGCTGCCAATCTCTGAGTTTGGGAAATATTATGAGCTCTGCAACCCTGCAGTCTGCACATAAAGACCCATATGCACCGGACCATGTGAGGACTATGCACTAGCGATGAGCGAGCGATGAGAATGATGAGGACTCACCGCATTGGGAAGAAGAGCAGACGCACCACCGGACGTAAAATGTGCTGAAGAAGAAGGCGCACGGTGCTGCGATCGCCAGCAGCGCGTTGACGCTCTCAACGGCGGAGACCACAACGCTTCTTCTTTCTCCCCTTTCAACTATGCCCCTCTTCCTGGAAGACGCGGGGCGTTAGTGTCAGCACAACACATGCCATGCAAGACGGAGACACCAACAAGGCAAAAGAGGAGCGTTCTCAGCAAGAGTTGGGCCGCCGAGCCAGGCGTGCAAATGTGCGTTACATGTGCCTAGAGTGGGTTGTGTAAGGGGAGGTATATGTACGAGAGCTGAGTGGCTGGTGAGGATTGTCAAGAAGATCCAGAATATTGTAATCTAAACCCTATACTCGCCCTTCTTCCTCCTGGAAGGCAGCTTTCTGAGTGCTATTACCCTATCACCTGCAGTGTGCTAACAAGTGGTATCCGACTACCAATCGCTGGACTGGAGGGTGCTATCCACTACACTCGCCGGGCGAAGATGGCTGGGGAATCCGATCCGAGTATCGCGACTGCTCTCGCGGCACAGTCGAAGCAACTGGATGCCCAGTCGTGCAACATCACCACCCAATCCAAAATTCTTTAGCAATTGTGCAACTGTTTCGAATTGCAAGACGCTCGTTGGAGTTCCCTGGAGAAATCGGTCGCCCATAACTCGAACGACATCACCATTCTTTAGTCCCAACTCACAGACCACGCGAATCTGGGGTCCGGCTTGGACACCAGCGCCGGTTTTGTCTCCCACACCAACACAAGAGTCGCCGCGCTTGAGAACGTCCGATCCGTTTTCGATTCGTGGCGCGCCCGAATGGATGCGTCCGTCGACGGCATGCGTGCAGATCTCACCAAGGTCTCGCGCTTCCTTGAGCGAGGCGCCGTGGTGGAGCCGAAGATCCACGCGGCATCATGGGTCCGTACTAGTCGGCGGCGGAGCACCCACCTGCTCCCACGTGGACCACCGACGGCCCGATTAGGCACCATGTTGATCTGCAACCACGGGGGGCTAGGTTTTGGGGTTCCATACACCCATAACCCACCTCCAGCATTGGGTACGCATCTGGACCCTATTCCATCCTTCGCTCCTAATTTCCCTGCTGCAAATTCTCAAGAGTTCATCACGGGATGGTCTTACCCAACACCACATTCAGCGTTTGGGGTCGCGCTCATGGGGCTCAATTCACTAATTATTTGGGGCAATTGCCTAAAATTAATTTCCCCGAATTTGATGGCACTCTACCCAAACTATGGCAGTCTCGATGTGAATTTTACTTCAATGTGTACATGGTATATCCTTCTGTTTGGATTCAAGTAGCCACCATGAATTTCAAGGGTCCTACGAGCCGTTGGTTGCAGTCGGTCGAACACCATCTAGCCCAAGCCTCGTGGCCTGAATTTGGTTCCATGATTCGTGAACGCTTCGACAAGGATCAGCATGAGCACTTACTTAGAGAGCTGTTGCATATACAGTGTCACTGATTATATTGAGCAGTTCGCACAAGTAGTAGACCACCTCAATGCTTATCAGCCACATGCAGATCCTCTTTACTATACCACCAAATTTATTGATGGGTTGCGTGATGATGTTCGTGCTACTGTTTTAGTGCAACGCCCTGCTATCTCGATACTGCCTATGTTCTTACTCAGTTGCAGGAGGAGGTGCACGACGCGAACAAGCCTCGTGAGACCAAGACGTATGCCAGAGGTGTGCCGAGGACATATGCTTCTTCTGCCACCACCTTGGACATCAAACATCCATCCTCAGCCAAGCTAGAAACATCGGTATCTAAAACCTCCACGGTTGAAGATAAATTGACTGCATTGTATGCTTACCACAAGGCAAAAGGGCTCTGTTACAAGTGTGGGTTGCAATACTCCCGTGGCCACCGATGTGCTGATACAGTCCAACTTCATCTCGTTGAGGAAGTTTGGCAATCCCTTCAATTGTTTGATGAAGAGGACAATCCTAATTCACCCACTGCCAAAGATGGCAATATGATTTCCTTATCACAGGCTTCCACGGTGCGTGCTGACGCTCCTAAAACCATCAGGTTTCTAGGCCATATTGGGGGAATGGAAATTCTGATACTGCTGGACTCTAGGAGTTCTGTGTCCTTCATCAGTCAGCGAGTGGCCGATCACCTTCCCCATTGTACACCAGTGTCCAAAGCCTTGCTCGTGCAAGTGGCAAATGGAGAGCTGCTCAATACTACATGGTACCTCAATGAATATGAGTTTTGTTCTACTCTGAAGGTTTTGGACCTCAGTCATTATGACGTAATACTTGGTATGGATTGGCTCTCACATTACAGCCCAATGCGAATTCACTGGTCTGCTAAGTGGGTAATTATTCCCTACAAAGGTTCTTCAATCAAGTTATGGGGAATGGGGGCTCCTGATGTTCAATGTGCAGCAATAGAAGTATGTGCTATTGATACCCTTCCCAACAAAGATCAAACTCTAGTGCAACAGCTACCTCAGGAACTTCAGCAACTATTAGGCACTTATGCTTATTTGTTTGAGGTCCCTCAAGGTTTACCATCGCAGAGAGAATGTGACCATCACATTCAACTCATCGATGGAGCTCGTCCAGTGCAGATGAGGCCTTACCGATATGTGCCAGCCTTGAAAACTGAAATTGAAAACTAGGTGGCAGAGATGCTTCAGTCCGGAATTATCCAGCGTAGCAAGAGTGCATACTCATCATCAGTTATTCTTGTTAAGAAGGACAATACCTATCGATTTTGTGTCGATTATCGGCATCTTAATGCACTCACAGTGAAGACCAAGTTCCCTATACCAATTATTGATGAATTCCTTGATGAGCTTCACGGAGCAGCATGGTTTTCCTCATTGGACCTTCACGCTGGATTTCATCAGATCCGCATGGCACCGAAAGACCGCCACAAAACAGCCTTTCAAACCCACCACGACCATTTCGAGTTCAATGTTATGGCTTTTGGGTTGTCCGGAGCACCAGCCACCTTCCAGGGAGCAATGAATCGCATGCTTGCTCCTATCCTTCACCGATGTGCCCTGGTGTTTTTTGATGACATATTGGTTTAAAGTTCATCATGAGAGGAACATATCCACCATCTAACATTGGTTTTTGATCGCCTCCGTGTAGATAAGTGGCAAATTAAGATGAGTAAATGTTCTTTTGCACAACAGAAGATCACCTACCTCGGGCATGTCATTTCAACACAAGGAGTTGCAACCGATCCCAACAAGGTTACAGTAGTGTCTTCCTGGCCGACACCAACTAATTGCAAAGAGCTAAGGGGATTTCTGGGGTTGGCAGGTTATTACCGTAAGTTCATGAAACATTTTGCAGTGATAGCCAAACCACTAACTAATCTTTTGAAGAAACACACTATTCGTTTGGACAGCATACCATGAGAATTCCTTTCAGACCCTAAAGATGGCATTGGCCTCATCGCCCGTCTTGCAACTACCCAACTTTTCCTTGCCCTTTGCCATTGATACTGATGCATCTAGCTCAGGAATCGGTGCGATACTCAGTCAACAAGGTCACCCACTCGCCTTTATCAGTAAAGCATTGGGAATAAAGAACAAAGGTGTTTCAACATATGAAAAGGAATAGCTCGCTATTTTGATGGATGTGGACTAGTGGTGGTCATACCTCTAGCATGCTGAGTTCCTCATTTATACCGACCATCATAGTCTATCCCATCTGTCCGTGCAGAAATTGCACAACCCTTGGCAGCAAAAGGTCTTCACTAGACTTTTGGGGCTCCAGTACAAAGTCGTCTACAAAAAAGGGCTTGAGAATGGAGCCACAGATGCTCTTTCCTGTCCTCCACATGACACCATGGATTGCAACCTTATCTCGTACAGCAACCCACAGTGGCTAACAAAAGTGGTCGAATGGTATCAACAGGATTCCCAGGCTAAGCGTTTGTTGTCTGAGCTAGCACTGCACCAGTCGTCTGCTACTCCTTATCAACTGCAAAATGGGGTTATCAGATACAAGGGGAGAATCTGGTTGGGCACCAATACTTCTCTGCAGCTCAAGGTACTTCAGGCCTTTCACTCCAGTGAAATCGGTGGTCACTCAGGATTCCCTGTCACTTACCGACGTATCCACCAGCTCTTCGCATGGCCACACATGAAGAAGCATGTCCAGGATTTTGTGGCGCAATGCACTGTATGTCAACAGTCCAAGCCCGACAGATCCAAGTATCCTGGCTTGCTACAGTCGTTAGCAGTGCCAGACCAAGCCTGGCAAGTCATTACCCTTGACTTCATAGAAGGTTTACCCCGTGCTACTCGTGCGAATTGCATTTTTGTGGTAGTGGACAAATATTCCAAGTTTGCACACTTTCTACCTCTTCTTCATCCATTCACAGCATCTAAGGTCGCCAAAGTATTCATGTCCTCAGTGTACAAGCTTCATGGTATGCCAGTAGCTATAGTCTCTGATCGCGATCGTATATTCACTAGCTCCTTTTGGCAAGAACTTTTCAAATTATCAGGCACGCAATTGTGTATGAGCACTTCGTATCATCCCCAGACAGATGACCAAACCGAAAGGGTCAACTAATGCCTAGAGACTTATTTGCGCTGCTTTGTTCACTCTTGTCCTCACAAGTGGCATCATTGGCTACCAATGGCAGAATTCTGGTACAACACAACATTTCATTCTGCTCTGGGAAGATCCCCATTCGAGGTGTTGTATGGTTGACCACCATGACACTTTGGTATTGCTCCTTCTAACACTATAACAGATCCAGACCTATCCACCTGGCTGTCCAACATAGAAGTGATGCTCCGAGTGGTCAAACAGCACCTGCTGTGAGCCCAAGTTCGTATGAAGCAACAAGTAGACAAGGGTATGAGTGAGAGGCAGTTTGTTGTTGGAGACCTTGTTTACCTCAAACTGCAACCATATATTCAGACTTCCCTTTTCGGTGTTGCAGCGCGTGGGATCAGTGGCGTACAAACTCCAGCTTCCACAGGGATCCATGGTGCATCCGGTGTTCCACATGTCGCAGCTTAAACGCACCATATCTCCGTCCCAGCCGGTGAGTGCTACCTTACCTGACGATGCTGTTGACAACTAGCTACCAACTCAGGTGTTGGACCGGCGTACTATCTCGCGCGGAGGAAGTTTAGTCGACCAGGTCCTCGTCCGCTGGTCGAGGTTCGATGAGGCACTCAACACTTGGGAAGACTATGAAGCTCTTCGACAACAGTTTCCTCAAGCAGTCGCTTGGGGGCAAGCGGCACCTCAAGGGGAGGGGAATGTCAGCACAGCACATGCCATGCAAGACGGAGACACCAACAAGGCAAAGCAGGAGCGTTCTCAGCAAGAGTTGGGCCGTCGAGCCAGGTGTGCGAATGTGCGTTACATGGGCCCAGAGTGGGTTGTGTAAGGAGAGGTATATGTACGAGAGCTGAGTGGCTGGCGAGCGTTGTCAAGAAGATCCAGAATATTGTAATCTAAACTCTATACTCGCCCTTCTTCCTCCTGGAGCAGCTTCCTGAGTGCTATTACCCTATCACGTGCAGTGTGCTAACAGTGGGAGGATCAAGGAGCTGGGGACGCGCTAGGAAGAGAGCTAGCGCGGCGCGAACTACCAGCGTGGTTGCTGCCGCCGATGAAGAGGACGACATCGTTCTTTAATCCATTTTTCAGTTGTGCGGCTCTTGGAATGCTTTCCGGAAAGCTCGAGTTGAGGCGGACCTATCACCTATCCCAATGGAGCCTACTGTGTGTATACATCACACACTTATCTGACGGTGTAGCTGAAATCCAACGGCTGTGGCGTTTTAGGCAGACATGGACACGCTGTCGTTCAAGCCTTGCTCCTCGTTCTATTATATAGAAAGAATAGAACTAGTAATTGGCACGCGCCAGCACACGTTCATAATTGTATTTAAGTTAAATCGCATTTTAATTTACCAAGAGGTATCAACTATGAATTTCTCCCATGCAAATCATTTATATAGGCACGCAACGAACGAAAAAATATGATAAGAAGCCTCTCCCTCTTGCGAATACTATACAAATTCATGTGAAAATTCAAATGCTTAGTTTGTGATTTCACTAAACTCATGATTTTGTATTTGGTCAGTAAACCAGGAGGAACAAACAGAATTGTACCTGTGAGGTCATAGTTGTAGAACTTGACGAAAATTGAAAGTAGTAATATAGTACCAGTATTTAAGTTGAGCAAATGACAATAGTACCTGTTAACACCTTTTTAGGGTGCCAATCACTCAACATGAACCAGCGGCGGTGCTCTCTGCACAGGGGCGGATGGTCCGCGGCCTGGCACGAGGCTAGGTTTTCCTGCCTGACGACCGGACGGTCCGCGCGTGCGCAGGGGCGGTGGAAGATCGTCGGTGGCGCCTGGATCTCGCTCCCGAGAAGGACCCCGTCGGGGAGGAGAGATCCTAGGAGTTGTCTAGGCTCGGGCACGCCGACCTAGACTCCTCTAATCGATGTAGAGTCGAAGAGAAGCGGAGAATTTGGGGACCGAGAGGCTAAACTAGAACTAGACTAGAACTACTCCTAATTGTACAGGAAATAAATGTGAAATAGAAGTTTTATTGATTCAATTGATTCTTACAAATCGGCCGTATACCTCTCTATTTATAGAGGAGGGGGTTGGACCCTTTACAAACTAATTTCCGAGCTAATTCCGTGAATCTAGCTAACAAACGTAGCACAAAACTCGGAACCCTAAACTGCTCTGCGCACGCGCGGACCGTCTGGCCCACAGGCGCGGACCGTCTTGCCTTAGGGCCAGACAGTCCGCCGCTCAAACTGGTGCCCAACATATGCCCCCTGCCTTTTGGTGGAGCTGAGCAAACCAAAAGCAACTAACACGATGTGATTACATCGGTTCTCTTAGGCATCTTGCCACATACTAGGGTGGTACTGTTTGAGGAAACGCTCATTCAAAGCCTTGGGTAAATCCTTGCCTTGTAATGTTTGTAGTAAATAGGCGTTACCAGACATTACCTGTTTTACTTTATAAGGACCCTCCCAGCTTGGCGACCATTTCCCAAACTTCCGGTCTTTATTCCTTAGAGGCAGGATAGTCTTCTACACCAAGTCCCCTACTTGAAATGACTTTGCTTTGACCTTCTTGTTGTAGGCCCTGGCTACCATGATCTTGTCCTTTTCTATTGCTCCCAAAGCTATCACCCTCTTGTCGGTCACCTCATCATTATTATCCATCATTAAATTATAATAATCAATGATGGTTAGATCATTTTGTCTGGCAAACCTGACAGCATTCAAACTTATTTCCACAGGCAATACTGATTCCTGCCCATAGACCAGCTCAAAAGGAGATACTTTAGTAGCACTATGTTTAGATTTTCTGTGAGCCTATAAAGCTTCGGACAAAATCTTATGCCAATGCTTAGGATTATCAGATATCTTCTTTTTTATCAAGTTAATCAATGTCCTATTACTAGACTCGGCCTGTCCATTGGCCTGAGCATAATATGGAGATGAATTAAGCAACTTGATTCTATATAATTCAGCAAATTCACGTACCTCTTTTGACATAAAAGAAGTTCCTTGATCTGTAGTTAAAGTCTGAGGAATGCCGAATCTATGAATGATATGCTCAGTTATGAACTCAATTACCTCCTTGTGTGTTATGTTCTTCAGAGCAACGGCTTCAGTCCATTTGGTAAAGTAATCAGTGGCAACTAACACGAACCGATGCCCCTTTGATGATTGATGAATTTCTCCTATAAAGTCTAATCCCCATCCTCTGAAAGGCCAATGCTTGATGATAGGATGTAATTCGGCTGTAGGGACCAACTGTAGGTCGTCAAATTTTTGACACACTTGGCATCCTTTGTAGTACTTGAAACAATCAGCTATCATGTTAGGCCAATAAAAACCAGACCTTCGCAACAACCACTTCATATTTGGAGCCGATTGATGGGTACCACAAATTCCTTCATGTACTTCGGCCATGGCTAATATAGCATCATCTGGGCCCAAGCACTTAAGCAGGACGTCGTTGACTGTTCGGCGGTAGAGTTCATCACTCATTAAAACATACTTGAAAGTTGTACGCCAAATGTTCTTCTCTGTCCTGATATTGGGATTTCGTAAGTAATTAGTTATGGGCATCCTCCAATCACTTGCATCGGCTTTATTATCAACTGAATCAATTAGGAGAACTTTCCCGGTAACTCTGGACAGTCCGGAGTCTCTACTCGGACGGTCCGCGACTTGGGGAATTGGCCCTGCACTGATTATCAGATTTTCAGTGTTGTGAAATCTCCCTCGCTTTATCCGATAACCTGATGCATCTTGTGCCAAATTGTTAGCTCTATGATTCTCAACTCTAGAGATATGTCGAATACTGAATTCGTCAAAAGAATGAATTATGCCCCAAAATTTTTCAAGGTAACTATTTAGAGTACCATCAAAACATTGATATTCTTCTCACACCTGTTGGACGACCAACTAAGAATCACCAAATGCCTTCACATGTTTTACTCCCATACAATTTAAAAGTTCCAAGCCGAACAAAAGGCCTCATATTCGGCTTGATTGTTAGTGCAATAAGTTTTCAATCGGCTAGAGAAGTCGAAGGAGACATCACTTGGTGAAACAAGTACTATGCCAATTCCTTGCCCTTCATTGCAAACCGATCCATCAAAATATAAAGTCCAAGGAGTAATAGTGAGGTATGACATGTCTAGTTTATGAGTATCATTAATCCGATGTTCTACAATAAAATCCGCTACGACCTGGCCTCTCATAGATTTCAATGGTTCATAGGCCAAGTCATATTCTATGAGTGCATAAGCCCACTTACCAATTCTACCACTCATAATTGGGTTATGCAACATGTACTTGATCACATCGGCTTGACCAGAAACAGTGCAATGACTAGATAGTAAATGACATCTACACTTGGTGCATGCATAAAACAAGCATAAGCATAACTTCTCAATAAAAGTGTACCTTGTTTCATCATCCACCAACCTCCGACTTAGATATGTCACCACATGCTCCTTTTCTTCAGTTTCTTGTGTCAGAACAGCCCCAATGACCTTATCTTCAGCTGCAATGTATAATCGGAATGGTACTCCTGCTCGTGGTGCTTTTAATACGGGAGCCGAAGATAAGTATTTTTTTAATGAGATCAAATGCTTCCTGCTGCTTTGCCCCCAAGCGAATTCGACATCATTCTTAAGCCGAAGGATAGGGGTGAAGGCATCAATCTTCCTGGCTAGGTTAGAAATAAACCTTCGTAAATAATTCACCTTGCCGAGAAACTTCTGCACTTCGACCTTATAGGTCGGAGGTCCCACATTCCGAATAGACTTGATTCGGTCAGGGTCTATCTCTATACCATGTTCATGGATGACAAATCCTAAAAACTTACCAGCCGACACTCCAAAAGCACATTTACGTGGGTTCATTTTCAAACCATACCGACACATTTTATCAAAGGCTTTGCGCAAATCAGCTACATGAGAACTAAACTCAACTGATTTGACTACAATATCATCAATGTAGACTTCCACAATGTTTCCCAACAACTCATGGAAGATCAAATTCATAGCCCTCTGATAAGTAGCACCAGCATTTTTTAGACCAAATGTCATGACAACCCATTCAAATAAACCAATAAAACCTGGACATATAAAGGCCGTTTTAGACGCATCTTCTTCGGCTATGAAAATCTGATTATATTCAGCATTACCATCAAGAAAGCTAATAATTCTATTCCCTGATGCATTATTGATTAATGTGTCGGCTATGGGAATGGGATACACATCTTTAGGAGTTGCTCTATTTAAATTGCGAAAATCAATGCATACTCTAAGCTTACCTGACTCCTTCTCCACCGGCACAATATTGGAGACCCACTCTGCGTATCTGCAAGATCTAATAAAATTAGCTTCTAGCAGCCGGTGGATTTCGTCCTTGATTCGTGGGAGAAGGTCTGGACGAAATGTTCTAGCTTTCTGTTTGAAAGGTCTGAAACCGGACTTAATGGGCAGCTGATGCTCTACGATCTCTCGGCTTAATCCTGGCATCTCAGTGTAATTCCAAGCAAAGCAATTCGAATATTCCTTCAATAGACCGATCATTTCATTTCTAGGATCGGTCTCCAAGGTCTTGTTTACAAAAGTTGGCCTTGGAGTTCTACCATCTCCTATGTCGATCTCCTCCAAAGGATCGACCGATGTAAACCACTGTCCTAGTTTATCGAGATCTCTGAATTCCTCTATCATGTCCCCCACAGAGGAATCAGACGATCTTTGTGTGATGGCGGACTCTCCGGTCTCGAGGGCCGGATCATCCGTAATACTGTTTTTATGCTGTGGTAGATGTTCGATCTTAAAGACCGAACTGTTTTGTGAAAGACCGGATGAAAGTCGCCTAGAGGGGGTGGATAGGCGAAACCTGAAAATTATAATTCTAAATCTAAACTAGATCCCCTGATTAGTGGTTAGAACAAGATTCACAATTATCGGAGTATAAAACTAAGTCCTTTGCTTGCAACTAGTATTGTTTTCAAAGAGAGCGGAATTTAATCAATAGCAATACTACTAGAAATGTTAGTGGAGAATAATGCAAGATGGCTTAGATTAGAAGAGGATAAACACAAGTT
The DNA here is from genome assembly GCA_029449295.1 of Zea luxurians. Lineage (NCBI taxonomy): Eukaryota > Viridiplantae > Streptophyta > Magnoliopsida > Poales > Poaceae > Zea > Zea luxurians. The sequence goes on from JAOPSE010000003.1 coordinate 19,274,673, forward strand.
CTTTCTTGCAAGGAGTTGCTTCTCTAAATGAGAATTTAACTTGAAGCAACACAAAATAATATTAGCAAAGAGTAGCGCAAGAGGACTTAGAGAGGGAGGGAACAAACAAATCACAAGCAATAAACACAAGAGACACGGGTGATTTGTTTTACCGAGGTTCGGCCCTCGAAGGCCTAGTCCCCGTTGAGGAGTCCACTAAGGATGGGTCTCTTTCAACCCTTTCCCTCTCTCCACCGATCACCAAGACCGACGAGCTCTTCTTCTTCTCAAGGATCACTTAAGACCCCGCAAGGACCACCACACACTTAGGTGTCTCTTGCTAGCTTTACAAGCCTCCAAAACTTTGGAGGAAGTTCAATGGTAGTCAAAACTCCACACGCGAATGATCACAAGATGTAGCACACACTTTCTCTCAATGATTCTCACAAGGCACTATTGCTAAACTCACACGAGAAGCTTTCTTTTGCTTGCTCTCTCTTTTGTGGCACTTGTGTTGGCTGTAGTGGTCTAAATCTTGTGTATAGGATGGATCGATGAATAGAGGTGGTTGGGAGGGCTTAGATACGTCAACTATATGACTTGGAATGTTGCTTGGGCTCCCACACCATGAAGTGGCCGGTTGTGTTGGTATTTATAGCCACCAACCAAATTGTAGCCATTGGAGAAGACTGCTGGTGATGGGTGCACCGGATACTGTCCGGTGCGCCGCCACGTCATCTAGTCGTTAGGGCTTTGAGTTGGTCGACCATTGGAGGCTTTGTCCTCATGCAGCACCAGATAGTCCGGTGCCACACTGGACAGTCCGGTGCCCCTCTGACCTTCTGCTCTGACTTCTACCGCGTTACTGTTCTGCACTGTTCACCCGTGTGAGTCGACCGTTGCGCGCAGATAGCCGTTGCTCCGCTGGTGCACCGGACAGTCCGGTGAATTATAGCGAAGCTGCGCCTGGGAAACCCGAAGCTCAAGAGTTTGGAGTGTACGGCCCCTGGTGCACCGGACACTGTCCGGTGGTGCACCGGACAGTCCGGTGCGCCAGACCAGGGAACACTTCGGTTTTCTATTTGCTCCTGTCTTTTGAACCCTGACTTGTTCCTTTTATTGGTTTGTGTTGAACCTTTGGCACCTGTAGAATATATAATCTAGAGCAAACTAGTTAGTCCAATTATTTGTGTTGGACATTCAACCACCAAAATCATTTAGGAAAAGGTTTTTACCCTATTTCCCTTTCAATCTTCCCCTTTTTGGTGATTGATGCCAACACAAACCAAAGCAAATGTATAAGTGCATAATTGAGCTAGTTTGCATAAGGTAAGTGCAAAGGTTGCTTGGAATTAAACCAATTTAAACTTTCATAAGATATGCATGGATTGCTTTCTTTCTTAATATTTTGGACCTCGCTTGCATCACTAGTTTTGTTTTTGCAAATTCTTTTGGAAATTCTTTTCAAAGTCTTTTTGCAAATAGTCAAAGGTAAATGAATAAGATTTCAAGAAGCATTTTCAAGATTTTCTCCCCCTATTTCAAATGCTTTTCCTTTGACTAAACAAAACTCCCCCTTAATGAAATTCTCCTCTTAGTGTTCAAGAGGGTTTTACCAATTGAGATAGAATTTCTTAGAGGAATACTAATTTCAAAGATACCAATTGAAAAACATTTAAAAACTTAAACTTGTTTCGAAAAATTTTGAAATTGGTATGGTGGTGCGGTCCTTTTGCTTTGGGCTAATACTCTCTCCCCCTTTGGCATTAATCGCCAAAAATGGAGTCTTTTAGAGCCCTTTTTACTTTCTCACCATTGGTACAAGTAAATGTGAGTGAAAAATTATACCAATTTGAGAGATGGCAGAATACCGGCAAAAGGATAGATAATACCGATGGTGTAGAGTGGAAGCGATGTCTTTGCCGAATACTCCATTTCCCTTTCAACCTAAGACTTAATACACAAGATACTCATGGAAGCATATTAGTCTTAGCCTTGGCACAAGAGAGATAGGAAATATGCAAATGTACCAAAGGAAAGAGACATGGTTAAAAGGATATGTCAATTAAGCTTATACAGTTCTATATAATATAGATTGCTCCCCCTAAATATGTGCCTTGAGAGGAATACAAATTTTGGCCTTAAATGCCAAGTGCACATAATTAGGTTAATGAGAATATATCTATATCATAGAAACTATGAAGTGCAATGTGTCATAATAAAAGAGTGATGCTCACGACAGACTATGCACTTATGAAAGCATGTTGGAAACATTTTAAGCAATCACCCTTAAGGATTTCAAAGAGACTTAAGGACCCTCCACCTTTGAAACAAAGGTAGCTTATCCTCGTTACAAGGTTAAGCTTTAAGCTCTTTGACAATAAAATCACTTCATCTAGTTTTAACAAAGAATGCATTAATGCAGGAATGAAACTTTTGAGAGGTTGAACTAGGTATGAAGCAGGGATAATGCATAGACATGCTTTCTCTTCCTATTATACAAGATATGCAAGGAATGTATAGGAAGATTTAGGTACATGTGTAAATGAGAGGAAGTAGTTTTACCCTTTTGTACCTTCACATAGAGACGCTCTCTTTATTGTGCTTTGTCCTTAGTCTTAGTTGCTTAAGACCTATATTCAAGATAATATATAGAAATATTTTGCACAATAGAGAGTTCTACAACTAGTGATCCTTTTCTAGGTTATAGTTATCATATATCAAGTGAATCATGAGTTGCATAAATCTATCCTGAGTTCTCCTTTTAACTTAGTGCATATCAAGAGAGATATTGATTGATAGTATATGAGGCACTAAGAGACATAAGTGTTAATTGAAGTTATTCAATGATCAAACAAATAACAGATGCGATCAAAAGAACAACATATGCATTAGATTATCAAATAAGCTTAAACTAGGAGAATCCAGTAAGTATGCTACTTTAATAGTGAAAGTTACAATCCTTGATAAAGATGACATTACTTTAATAAGTTGGATTGATATGTAGTAGCATACTTCATGAGAAACTTATTCTCATAATTGAGACTATATGAGATTACTAAGATAAAGTGTTAGTCTCAATATAATTAAGATATAGAAATAGGCTCCCCCTAAAGATATACATCAAATGTTTGAAGGAATGGATAGATGCATTCACTTTTAAAGACAAATAGAGAGAAGCATTATACATCTTGATCAAGGCTTATAAAATTTGCAATAAACAACTTATGTCTGGTGTACTCATAATGAAAGAGATTTAGAATGCTTACAACCACACCATTGATTGTTTTTTATGTCTTTCTCTTTCATTTGAGTGTTCTTCCTTTGTCTCTTTTTCCTTCCAAACTTATTGAAAATACTCAAGAAAGATGTTAATAGCACAAGGAAGTATATTATGATTTCTTTAGATAAGAAATATAAACAGTTCATCATCCACAAGTCACATAGATATGACGTAAAATCCTTAATATTAGTGCACATCATTAGAAAAGAGGAATATGCACCTTTTAAACATTTTGATCAATCATAGGAAATTCACTTCTTCATATTGAATTTATAATCATAACTTAGAAGCATATCAATATGAGAACAGATATAGCAAAGGCATGAATTAGATTCTAATGGACAAGTGCATTTAAGGGAACGAGATTGAATGCACATCTAGCTGATTTAAGTCTAATAAAGAATCTATTCTTCACATAGGTAGAATATGATAATTTAGAGTAAGTAACCATTGATGGGAACTATATTTGATTAAGAAGATGAGTTCCCATACCTTTGCTTTTACCTTTCTTCCTTTGGGTGAAGAGCAACCCTTGAGGCTTGTGGCTTGCACTTACTCTCTTGCAGATTTTCTTGAGTAAGCTCAAGAGATATGTTATTAGTAACACAAGCACTAGTTTCCCTTTTTTAATCATTTTTGATAAGGAATGAAAAGTGGATTACTAAAGCATGGAAACTTTATGAACTAGATTATTCCATGATGTATGCTCAGTTTTAACTTATAAAACAAGCATAGTTAATTCTTTGATATTATAGGAATAAATCTAATTCATAACATGGAGAGCGATGAATGTAGAAGAAACATATCCAATTAAAGCAAGAGGCAAAACATAAATCATTGGATTGACTTTTCTTTTCATGTTAAATTATGCATCTCCATAGAGAAACTTATTCTCTACAAATGAGACTACTTAGGTTATTTAGACAAAAACATTAGTCTCATGATTCTAGCTATAAAGAGAGATTCCCTTTATAAGTGTCCTAAGGATTTGAATTCCTTACATGATACCTTATTCTTTTAAGAACTTGGAATATCTCTCTATATCTAGAACATGGCAATAATAGAATAATTAGTGTAAAACATGCCATGAGGTACTTACAATAATTTAAAGCATGTAGATTGCCATAATATAGAAATGATGAATATGCAATCTACCATATGAGAGGAATTTCTTCAAAGAATGGTGACATAATTTAAAAACATTTGAAGTGTTTCCTTTTTCTATGTGACTACACAAGACACATAAGAAATGATAATTTTAAGATACTTGCACTTAAAAGCATAAATGTTACCATTCTTTGGTATACCTCCATGTTGTAGGCCTTGATTTTCCGCACAGGATAATTCTTTATTTCCTACAACATCAATATCTTCCCCGAGATGATATGAGTTTTAGACATAATAATTCAAAACAATTTTGGGTCAATCTTAGATATATATAGATCATTGAAGATTGATAGCTTGAGTTAATAAGAATTGAATTGACTCTCTCAAGCACCCCAAAGCTTCATATCATCTCCTTCTCCTGCAAAGCTTGTCAAGCATATTTTGGTACCCATCGCTTGATGGGTCTATCAAGGTTAGTCAACAAAGATCTATGAACCCAAAAGTTTTTTGTGTTAGCACTTGGTAAACTCATTAACTTTCTAGCACAAGTTGCAATTTTGGGTTGTTAGTTAATGTTTTCTTTTCTAACACTATGCCTTTTTGTTTCAAATAGGAACAAGACTTAATTAAGTGTCCCTTCTTTGAGCATTTAAAACAAAGTTTATCATCCTTGTTAATAATCAAGCCATTTTTAATATAGGGACATGACCTAATCGAGTGTTCCTTTTCAAAGCATCCACTACACTTCTTACTTCTCTTAGTGTGAAGTGTGACTTGATTATTACCTTGGATGTTACCTTGTATGGAGGCATGTTTGAGGCTTTTGGCAGAGGTATTGATTTTCTTCTTTTGTTCCTTCCTCTTGACAATCCTCAAGTCCTTAACATTTTCTTCAAGGGATTTAGTGCATGCCACGGTTGTTCCCGTCTCAAGCTTCTTCACCATGTGATCACGGTTATCTTGAGAAGGTTGAGCAATGCACTTCCCTTTTAGTTATGTCAAGTTCATCTTTAGCCTCTCATTTTCTTCTTTGAGCTTTTGATATGTATCATCTTTTGTTCCTGCAAATTCTAGCTCAAAGGAAGATTTGCTTGTCGACGGACAACAAGCATTAGCACATGGTAATATAGTTTTAATTTGAATACATGTGCATGAGTGAGGTTGTTGGGATTTTAAGTTTTCTATCACAACCTCATGAGCAATGTTTAATATGATATGATCATCCATAAGATTTTCATGAGAATATAGAAGCATATCATATTTATCTTGAAAAGCTAGATTTTCAACTTTTAGCTTTTCTACTTGGTCCTCAAGCAAGGCATTCCTATTTACTAATTGAGCAATACAAAATAAAGAGTTATCTTGCTCAATTGTAATAGATTCATACCTTTGGACCAAATCAACATGAGAGCACTTTAGCTCCTCATTTTCTTTAGTCAACTCATCAAATCTTAGCATTTTTATGGAGAGAATATCTTCTAGCATTTGACGAGCATTGCTTTGCTCTCTCGCTCTTTTTAGAAGTTTAAGCATGACCGCCTTATCTTCTAGGCTTAGATGAGCGTAGAGTTGCATGAAGCTTCTTTCATCCTCCTCATCCTCATTTGTGCTTCCACTATCATTTTCATTAGCCACACAACATATGTGTGAATCGAAATTGGAAGACAAACCTTTTGGAGAGGTGGATTCATTGTTTGGTCTCCATCGTTCATTTTCTTCTTCCTTCAAAGGGTTAGTTTCACAAGGACCAAAGGAAGTCAAAGCACAAAATGAACCATCATGTTTGGACTCATCAAATTTATTTTTAATTCTAGTCCAAATATCATGCGCATCACGAATAGATTCATTATAATTCATTATGAAGGCACGATAATCTTCTTTGCTAAGAGAATTACTTAAGATGTCATAAGCTAGGTAGTTTAAGCGTATACATCTTTGATCTTCCTTGGAAATATTTTTCTATTATAACTAGAGGGTATGATACTCTTGTCTATAATTTGTTCTAATTGTGGATCTACGGTTCTAAAAGCATTTATCACCCTAGTAGACCATGAATCATAATTAGAACAATCGGAAAGTAATATATCAAGAGTTACCTCATTGTTTTCCTTCGGAGGTGTCTTCTTGTTCTTTTGGGATCCTCTACGAGCCATCACTTCGAGTTGTTAGACTCAATATGAAGTGCCTAGCTCTGATACCAATTGAAAGTCACCTAGAGGGGGGGTGGATAGGCGAAACCTGAAAATTATAATTCTAAATCCAAACTAGATCCCCTGATTAGTGGTTAGAACAAGATTCACAATTATCGGAGTATAAAACTAAGTCCTTTACTAGCATGAATCCAATCTCTACCTAGGATTAGACTGTAATTTCCTTCTACATCAGCGATGAAGAATGCAACAACAAGGGTCTTAGTCCCGATGGTTAATTCAACGGACGTGACATCACTAAGGGTCATGTTGGTCTTGACAAGTTTGTCATCTTGTTTACCTAATTTTCTGTACAATGAATAAGGCATTAGATTTACAGCCACCCCTCCATCTACCAACATTTTAGCAATCGGTATCCCATCAATGTGACCGCGCACGAAGAGCGACTTTAAATGATTTACCGATTCCTTTGGTTTAGTAAAGGCGGCTTCTTTAGGACCAAAATCAAACTGGGCAACAACAGGTTCATCGTCGCCGATAATAGTACAATCGGCGGAAAATGTAATAACATTTACATTCATACCTAGGCGCTCTGGAGAAGCTTCGTAGTCGACCAGGTCTTCTCCCAGTAGCTCCTCCTCCATTGATGTCGGTATGTTGTCGGAGGCGTCCTAGTGTGGTGCGGACGGTCCGGACACTAGGGTCGGACGATCTGCGCCTGGTGCAGATTGTCCAGCCTTGTTAGCCAGGCTTTCTTCCATACCTGCAGGGTGCTGCATAAGTGTTGTTTTATTTTCTATTTTTGTGGTCGTTTGCTTTTCCTCAACGGCCTTTGGTCTCCATTTCTTTTGCGATGGCGGGTACTGTGGATGTGTGTCATTGAATATCTTTTCCGCCTCCTTTTCCTGGTTCTCTTTTGCTCTTAGGCGTTCTAATTTTCGCTTTTGGGACCGTGTCAATCCCGCTGGAAACCATCGAGGTATGGAGTATTTTGGATCGACTATTTTGATGGCAGTCGTATCTTCTATTTTGTTTGTGTTGGTCGATTCACCAAAAATCATCGGCCCTTCACTTTCTTTCTGTATGATGACATCTGCTGTACCTATTTTGATTATGTCCTTTTTTGTCGTTCTTTCAGTTGCTGCAGGCATATGCCCCCTGCCGGATTGGTCGGTCTTTGAGGCCGAGTAGTCCGGCAATCTTGTTGGGCCTGCGTCTGGTGACCAGATTGAGCGGCGCTCAATCGATCTTGTACTGGTGGTGCCATCCTGTCGAATAAAGATGTTTGGGGTGCCCCCAAGCGGGGTACTGTGACATCCCAAATAGGTATGGTGGCATGCCCCACATTTGATTTGGGACATATGGTGGAGGTATGTATGCGTATGGATATAGCATAGGTGGATATGGGGGTGGAGGTGTCCATGTAGGTATGTTAGGTCTTAATTGGATAGTATGACCTTCCATTTTTTCCGATGGGTGGGGTGGTCCGATCGGTCTTACCTAATATTGCTCACGAATGGGCGAGCAGGGTCGCTTTGCTAACTGGTCATTGGGCCGGCCTTCTTTTTCACATATTTGGACAATAATTGATCGAAAGTCGGACCGGATTTGACCAGCCGACCAGCTGCTTTAAATATATTTGTTTTCCACGTACCTATCTCTGGTCATCGTGGTTTGAAGGTACGCGATCGTTGCGGGTCTTGAGTATGATCAGACCGTCCGCTAGAATTCTCCGGACCGTCCGGTGTGGTCTCGGACCGTCTGTGCCTGTGCGTCGGACCATTCGAGATGCGCAGCATGGGCTCCTGCTCCTTGGTCTGCGCTTGCCCCCAGCGCTGGAGGTCGTGATGGTCACCTTAAGAGTCTCTCCTCCATCGGGAGTCTTCTCGGCCACCACTTTCCTGCAAGAAATTTTATGATTGCCATCAGCCTCTCTTGTGTTGCCGATGATTATCTCTTTGTCTTTGCCCTTATCGGCTGTGTTTGGCCGAACCAGGATCCTCTTGCCCTCAAAATCGATCATGTTCATCGGAAAGGGCTCCGTGTCCACATGCATTTCCTGAAATTTCAATCGTTCTTCGTTAATGGCCGATTGAATCTGTCGACGAAATAGATTACAATCATTAGTGGCATAAAAAAGTGAGTTATGCCACTTGCAGTATGCACGACGTTTCAGCTCGTCGGCGGAAAGAACAGTGTGATTTATTTTAATGTTGCCATTTTTTAGTAATTCATCAAATATTTTATCACATTTACCAACATTAAATGTAAATTTAACCTCCTCTTGCCGTTTCTTTTGAACCGGCTGCAAGGAGGAACAAGCCGAAGATTTGGCCTGCTTTGGCCAAACCATTTCAGCAGTGTATACTTCTGTTGATTCGTCGTCCGAGCTACTTTGGTCGCACTCTACTATATGGACATTGTGACGAATGGTTTTGGCAGTCTCTTTGCTTCGGCTTTCACAGGCCAAAGCTCTCTGGTGTAATTGTGTTAGCGTGAAAATTGGATGCCTTCTAACCTTTCTTTTAAATAATATCGCAGTCCATTAAATGCTAATCCGGCTAGCTGTTTTTCTGCTAAGTGTATTTGGAAGCATCGGTTTCTTGTATCCCAGAACCTTCGGATGTATTCATTAACTGATTCATCCTTCCCCTATCGCAGGGCCACTAGGTCTACCAAATCTAACTCATAGTCACCAGAGAAAAAATGGTCATGGAATTTTTGTTCTAACTCCCCCCATGACGAAATAGAATTAGGAGGTAAAGTGGAGTACCATGCGAACGCGGTTCCTTTTAAAGACAATGAAAATAAACGCACGCGAAATGCTTATATGTCGGCCAATTCTTCTAATTGTGCTAAAAATTGGCCTATGTGCTCGCGCGTATTTTTTCCTTGGTCACCCGAAAATTTTTCGAATTCAGGTATCCTAGTTCCCTATGGGTATGGGTGGTGATCAAATCGGTTGTCATAAGGTTTCTGATATGATTGCCCCCCAGGGACCATGCTTACTCCGAGCTTATCTCAGAACGCCCCAGCTATTTCCTCCCTCACTATATTAATGGCAGCCGGTGCGAGACCATCGGCTCTCTGGTCAAACATAGGTGGGGTTGGTTGGATACTGGCATGTTGTCTTCCCCCCATTGGTTTGAGTTATGTGGTGTATTGCCATTTGCCCTATATGGCTCATAGGATTGATCGCTCCTTTCTGGCCTTCTAGGCGGGGCCGAAAAGCTTTCCTGGGCTCTGGATTTTGTATTAATGGGCTGATACATTGCATAGTATGATGGGAAGTGTTGCTGGGACGGGTGAGAATTCAGGTAACAATCCTCCTCAAACAAGTAATGTGCGGACTGTCCGGACATTGGCCCGGACCGTCCATGATTATATGCGGACCGTCCGTCATTGTATGCGGACTGTCCGACTAGGTAGTTTAGATTATGTGCCATATGTTGTGGCTCGGGTGCATGTCTAGGTAACTCATTAAAAATGGGTCTGGCCGTGGCTGGCCCGGACGGTCCGCGCTCACGTGCGGACGGTCCGGACATGTGCAGATCAGCTGATTTACTGCTAATTTGTGGTTGCTCAGGGTATGTGTCCATCGGCATCCCATAAAGGGGTTGTGACTGGTCGTGACAACCTATAGCCGATGTATTACGCGTGTTACCCCCTAATTCAACCTCGTGCGAAGGAAAATTTGCAATACTAGATTTATCAAACGCACGTACTAGTCTCCTATAATCGTTTTGCATACCCCCTATGATATTTTTCATTTGTTCTCGTTGTTCATCTACATAATTCTTAAGAGATTGTAGCTCGTTTGTATTACTTGCATTGGGGATATCTGGTGTGGGTCGGAGCGAAGCCGGATCCGTCGCCCGTTGTCGGACGACTTTGTTGTTCCTGTCCACCTTGAAGTTGGCCAGGAACTTCGCTTTTGCCTCTTGAATCAGCTGCTCCTTATGCTCCTCGAACTGGAGCTGTTCGTCAGCCGGCAAGGTTTCCCAAGTCGGCTCTATAATGTTGCTGGGGGAGACTTCAGAACTATCCCTTGAACCAGCCATTGAGGGCCGATTTGATGGGTCTACACGTGTTTTCTCCAGTGGAGTCGCCAAAAAGTATGTTGACACCTTTTTAGGGCGCCAATCACTCAACACGAACCAGCGGCGGTGCTCTCTGCGTAGGGGCGGACGGTCTACGGCCTGGCGCGAGGCTAGGTTTTCCTGCCTGACGACCGGACGGTCCGCACCGTAGGGTCGGACAGTCCGCGCGTGCGCAGGGGCGGCGGAAGATCGCCGGTGGCGTCTGGATCTCGCTCCCGGGAGGGATCCCGTCGGAGAGGAGAGATCCTAGGAGTTTTCTAGGCTCGGGCAGGCCGACCTAGACTCCTCTAATCGACGTAGAGTCGAAGAGAAGCGAAGAATTTGGGGATCGAGAGGCTAAACTAGAACTAGACTAGAACTACTCCTAATTGTACAAGAAATAAATGCGAAATAGAAGTGTTATTGATTCGATTGATTCTTACAAATCGGCCGTATACCTCTCTATTTATAGAGGAGGGGGGCTGGACCCTTTACAAACTAATTTCTGAGTTAATTCCACGAATCTAGCTAACAACCGTAACACAAAACTCGGAACCCTAAACTGCTCTGCGCAGACGCGGACCGTCCGGCCCACAGACGCGTACCGTCCAGACCGCGGACCGTCTGGCCTCAGGGCCGGACAGTCCACCGCTCAAACTGGTGCCCAACAGTACCTTTTCTTTATGGAGAGATATCCTCAGTTCTTTTCGAAATAGAGCAATATGTCCTTTTTGAGTATCTCAAGTGACTAAACAATTTTACAATAAGGCTTTCTCAGTGTAACCTAGGACAGGATCATACAAAGCGAATAATAATAACCTTCAATGAATAGGTAACTGTTAAGACTGCATGAGGGACATGTGTTGTCACTTGCTAAAACAACGTGGTTTGTATCTATATCATACAATATGAATTTACAATTTTAAAGAAGAGTGCACCTGATATCTATGTCGGTAAAAATTTGTACTGAGATGATTATTATTTGACTACTGAAGCACAACACAACTTGAAAATTTATTAACGGAAGAAAACATATTACCTTTCTATGACGAATATAACCAAAAGCATATATGAAAGATTGAGATGAAGCGGGTAGAGTAAATCAAAGAGGGAAAACAGGTAACTGGTAAGTATAGAAACAATTATGATGGCTCTATAATAGAATTTGTTTGTCATTTTTGGGCTATATGTATTTTTTGGAAGAAATATAATGTTTCTTGTTGGTTTTGTCATCTGTCTAGTTCTAAGGATTGCTAAGAGAGCCTAAGAAGCAAGGAATAAGATATTTTGTTGTGTAACAGACATCGAAATAAATATTACCATTTCAATTGAATATGATATTAACAGAGAATGACCAAGAAAGCCTAAGAATCTAGTAATAAGATATTCTGTTGATTAGAAGACATCCAAATAAATATTATCATTTCAATGTAAATATTGTAATGTTCTCTCAAAACTGTTGAATAAAGTCTAGCAGAATAAGGATTCACAGTGATATCCTTCTATAAAAACACATTAAACACAGTTGGTCATATACTTAACAAAAAATTGGACCATTTTTCAGTAGCATTCGTAGGCGCTAGCTGATAAAACTGAAAAAAGTTATGGTGCATGAGTAATTGGGCTAGTGACAGTGAGGTAACTGATCCGTAAAACCGATTCGTGGTGTCTATCAGTCTATGGATACTAAAGAAGGAGAAGAAAAGGTGAAAAATAGAGCTGCACATTCCTAGGAGGTACAAATGAAACAGTTAGGGGTCGATTAACTGTAACGGTGGAAACCGAACCAATGGAGACAAACCTTTTTCTTTCTACTTTTAAATGTATCAGAGGAAACAAATCTAGGAAGGAAAAAATAAATAGAAGGAAGCTTACACCAAGCACTACAGAAATATATTATCGCTCCTAATGCGTTTGTCAACGCGCAATGATGAGAGGAGGCTAAACGATCATGAGGCGACGTTGCATCAGGCAGCACGTGAAGCGGAGGCAGGAGCGACCTTCAAAATGGCGCTAGACATGGATGGATGTCGACGGCGCAAGCAGGAGTGGTTAGCGTGTGCAGAGCCGGTGGAGGCGCGCAATGATTGCGTTGCAGGGCGTCGAGGAGTGCTATGCCAACGTCGAGTTGGGCGAGGATGATATAGCCCTCACCTTTGCCAGCAAGCGCGCCCCCGTCCTCGTCGCCGCCATCGTCGAGGTGGGCAACAACGACATATCCCCGTCAGAGCCGGCAAGCGCGCCCCCTCCCCTCGTTGAGGTGGGTGACGGCGACATATCCCTCGTCGGAGCCGGCATGCCCCTCGCCCCTCGGCGAGCTGAGCGCAAGGTCGTCCATCCGCGCGGGCACAACGCACAATGAAGTTGTCAGGAGCAATAGATCCAGGAGGTGCTCCGCCAGCGTCATGGACTGCGACAGCGTCTGCTATGCGAGAGAGAGGATGCGGGAGGATGAGGCTAGTCGGCGGCTTGAGCCGGCATCGTCTACCCTTATCCGTTCGCAGCTAGGAGCCCATTGATAGCATGTTTGGGAATGGACCCCAGGCGGTGGCTTGAGCCGGCATCGTGATACTACGGGGGCAGGGGATGTCGGGTGGTGGCATTGGAGGGGAGGGTCAGAGGGTGGGATGGACTCCCGCCGCCGCCAATTGTTTCTAGGGCGTGTGGCGCTACGGGAGCAGGGGATGGCGCGCGACAGCGTTCTAGGGGAGGATGGGAGCTCCATTGTCGCATTAGAGGGCGTAGGTTGGGAGCTCTATCGCGTAACGAAGAGGGCACCGGGGAGAGGAGGCGGCAGAGCTGTCTGGAAGCATCGTGTATCGTGTACAGAGGTCACGGATGGTAAGACGTAGGAGGTTTTCGCACCGTTGAGGCTCGATTCGACGGTTGCAAGATTTAAAACTGACGTGGAGCATCGAGGAACGAGATTTGCATCGCACTCTATTATATAGAAGAAGACTAGTGTTTAGCGTGCTTGGGCGCACGACCACATATGGCTTAAGGGTTTGGTGTGAGTACTCAGGTATATAAAACAAATTTAAATATAATATGAGTATATAATATGTATGCAGGAAACCAAATATAAGCATATAATGTTGTTTTTCTCTAATAGTTGATACCAGCTGTAGAGTGAATTTAGACTATAATACATAGTAAGTAGCATTGAACTACCATAAATCAACACTTAGCAACAGTGTGCTTGCAGGTGTTAAGTCAATATGTACAGATCCACAAATAGTCTAACAGTAGGTTCATATCTACATGGAAGCGTTCATGGTCCAAAAGTGATGGTGCTCCTGATAGGTACACAAAAAGCAAAAACATGTGTAGAAAGGAGAAGAAAATATTAGAGTTGTTGGAAGTTTTTTCCCAATAGTTTGCTAATGTTGCTAGGTAAAAGGGTGAGTGGAATACAGTTTGTTGACTATATATAAGGATATTTGCGGTGTATGAATAAGGTTTGCACATGGTGTTATACCTTCATGAAGTTGATGACGATCTAGGAGCTTTTATTTTTGGGGTCTATAAGAACTAATTTGACTTTGCTAGTGTGGCTATATTTTATCCTATATAATATCATGAATGTTGTATTAGCGTGGAAAATAAGATCTAGCATTTAAAAAAAGGTCGTCGTTGCTACTGCTATTATGTCCAACTATCTTTCTAATACATATCTTTTCAGTGGTGACGATAACTCTTACTTGTTGAGTTCACTTATGCGCTGGTCATCACCGTGTGGTTAAGTGCATAAAATCTATGAATGTAGTTTGCTATGACAAAGTGGAAGTTCATTTTGTCTTGGTTTATTTATTCTGTGGGTATTGTTTGTATTAATTTATATCTGGTATTAAAATGCAATAGATATGTAACTTTGTGAGTGCATGGAAATTAAGTATTTAGCAGTGCTAAAGGTACCTCTGTGCCATGTGGCCTATATGAATACATTAGAACGTCATGTCGTGTCTATTAAATAAACTTCATCAAGTTGTATGCATGAAGGAATGAGACATTTATAATAGGTTGTACATGGCAAGAAAAATAAGAAGATTTGTACCTCATTTCTTTCGTTGCTACAGGTAGATAGTTTCACCTTAGATTAGATTTACTTAGTTTACGGTAATGCATAGGAATTCCAAGATACTTGAAAGGATAGTTACCTTTTCTACATCCAAACAAAGATAAGTAACTAGTCTCTTCCTCCATAGATAGACCAAAACAAAAAAACTCACTTTTATGATAGTTTATTTTTAACCTCGAAACTTGTTCGAAGGCTAACAGTAAAAGCTTTAAATTTGTTGCTTTAGCTACATGATGATCTAGGAAGATAATAGTATCATCCTCATTTTGGAGAATAGATAGCCAACCATCTAACAAATGTGGAATAAGACCCTCAAGTTGACCCTCCTCTTTCGCCCTATTTACCAGGATAGCAAGTATATCAACTACTAAGTTGAATAAAATTGGAGAAAGAGGGTCACCCTCCCTTAAACCCCTATGAGTTTGAAATTTTGGTCCTATTTTACCATTCACCTTAATACCCACATGGCCTCTAGATATAACTGAACAAATCCATGAGCACCAATTCGATGAAAAAACTTTCATACACAGGGTTTGCTGCACAAAAGGCCACTTAATCTTATCATATGCTTTCTCAAAATCTAGTTTCAAGATAACCTCATGTTCCTTTTTCCTATGTAATTCATGAATTGTTTCATGTAGAATCACTACACCCTCCAATATATTCCTACCTGGTATAAAAGTCATTTGGGTGGGACCAATTAGTTTCTTGGCAATACCAGACAACCTATTTGTAAGGACTATTCTAAAGATTTTAAAACTCACATTTAGTAAACAAATAGGCAAGTATTGTTCAATAAACAATGAATCCTTGAATTTAGGCAGAATAATAATAGTGCCCAAGTTAAGGCAAAAAAGGGGAAGCTCTCCATTATGAAAGGCAGCAAATAAGGCCAACAGATCAACTTTTACAACATCCTATAACACTTGATAGAACTCTGCTGGGAAACCATCCTGACCTGGGGCCTTTTTGTGCTCCTGTTGAAAAATCATATTTCTAATTTCTTCCTCTGTAAAAGTTGAGGTAAGGTCGGAATTCTCTTCATTAGATACCTGAGGTATTCATGTGTCAAAGAAGAATCTAAAAGGTGGGCACATTTCTATATTGTTTTGGTGATTAGATGCTCAGCATATTTTGTTCATACTAACATAAGAAATAAGCATAGGTACATTAAGCAAATTGAGCTCGGAAAAGGACATAGTGCAAATCTATATGGACCCAAGTAAAAAGGTAAGCTCTGGACACTTAGTCAATTAATTTGTGTGCTATACATATTTGTCTAAGTGTCAGGGACTTTATGAAGTCAAGACAAAAGGATCTAAAGAGAACAAGAAACTAAATGGAAAAGTGTGTTGGACTGTGTTGCATCGGACAGTCTGGTGCATGGTCCGGTCAACTGCGTGCTCTCGGAAATTCTAGCCTGCATCGGCTATAATTCATCGGACCGTCCACACGGAGCGTCGAACAGTCCGGTGTGCCAGACACCAACGGCTAACTACCACGTCGGCCAAGGGCCAACGGTCAAGTGGTGCACCGAACGGTCCGGTGCCCCCTAGAATAGAAAACCCGCCAATCACGCGATTCTCTGCCCACGAACTGTTCATTGTCCAGTGTGCACCGGACAGTCTAGTGCACCCATGGACAGAAGGCAACCATGGCCTTCCAAATGGAGCTCCAATGGCTCCTAGGTCCATTGGGGCTATAAAAGGGATCCCTATGCGCATGGAGCAGTACACCAAGCACCCATTGAAGATCCTACAATGCCAAGACTTTGCAATCACACCATTGTTTCATTGAGATAGAGATTTGAGCACGTCTTTGAGCTATGAATCCGATGTGTTGTTTTCGTGTGCTCTTTTCTTGACTTGTGTGCGTGTTGTTGCTACAACTTAAGATCTAGTGTGTGTTTCTAATCCCCCTTACTCTTGTGTTCATTCGAGATCAATTGTGTAAGGCGTGAGAGACTCCAAATTGTGGATAGTCCTCACAACGGGATATTATTGAGATAAAGAGAGAATCGTGGTATTCAAGTTGATCTTTGGATCACTTGAAAGGGGTTGAGTGCAACCCTCGTCCATTGGGACGCCACAACGTGGAGTAGGCAAGTATATTATACTTGACCGAACCATGGTATAAAATATCGATGTGTCACTTATCTCTATTTTATTGTGATTCCTCTCTCTCTCTCTCGCTTCACTTATATAAGTGCTATAAGTTCAATAATCACCTTGTGAAAGCAATTAAGTGAAGAAGTATTCTCCTCGCACTCCTTTCATTCGGACTTAGCTCTTGATATATCTAATCCAATATTGGACCAAGTTGGTTTTGTTGAGCTGTTTTTACAAGATCACCTATTCACCCCCTCTAGGTGCTCTCAGATCCCACATTACATCAGAAGAACTAGGTGGACCAAAGAGACCCTTGTAATAGAAGGTTATATGCTTCTTGAGTTCAGCATTGCTTGCTATAATTTGATCTCCATCTTTTAGTTGAAAAATCCTAGAATTCCTGTGTTTTCCACTAGCTATCAGATGAAAGTACATGGTATTTGAATCCCCTTGCAACAAATCATTTGATTTGGCCCTTTGGTACCACTTTAATTCCTCTCCTATAAGCAATTCAGCCAAACAACTACTTCTGCTTTTTTATCAAGTTCAGCAAGCCTATTCAGAATTGTTTTTCTCTTTTTTATAAGCACCATTGACATTTTTAGCCCATCCCCTCAAAAATTGCCTTAGTCTTCTAATCTATGCCTGCCATGTCTCCATTGGAGTGTGGCCAACCGACTCTTGAATCCACACAATCTTAACCAAACCAAAGAAGCCCTCTCTAAGCAACCAACTTAACTAAAACTTAAATTTTTTATGCATAGGAGTGGAAGTAGAGTCCCGTATGTTCAAACGTAATGGGGTATGATTAGATATATTTCGATTAAGGGCCACCACCAAAGATAAAGGGTACTTCTGATCGCATTTAGTGGTCATTAACACTCTATCAAGCTTTTCATAGGTTGGTGAATTAAGGTTATTAGCCCAACATAGGCCATCAATTACATCATTAAATAGGAAAGGCCAATGATAATCAAAATTGTTTTTATTTTTTCACTAGTTTTTCTAAGAATATTGAAATCATCCCTATTATTATAGGCAAGGATTAATAACTCCCTAAACTGACTAATTCCGCAAGGAAGCGTTCTTTTTTTATCCACTTGAGCAGGGCCATAGACCGCTACCAAAGCCCACTTGAAGCAATCACTTTTGTTACACCAAGTGAGCTTAACAAAAAAATCTCCTTCCATAATGGCCCCAACAACAAACAATTCAAAATCAATTCCCATCAAAATACCACCCGAACGACCATCTGGTTCTTTACAATGCCATAAAAAATTCTTCCCACCACATGGATTATGCAAAAACGGATCAGTAAACGTCTTGCGCACTGTTTCTGAAATAGCTATGAAAGAAAGATTGTGCTCTTCAGACAAATCCGAAATAAATTTATGTTTTAGGGTCCTTAAACACATCACTATTCCAAAAATTTCCTTTCATTTTGGAACAAAATGATTTTTTCCTTTTCCTTGTCGATTCTTGTTATAAGATATTGTAGTATGAGCCAACGGATTATGCTCATTGTTAGTATCCATAACCTACTCTAAAATCTCACTACACAAGTTACTTAGCAACAACTTATCTGACTCATATTGTTCATACAATTCTTTTTCCTCCTTTGTTACAGCCCTATCCACTACGTCATGCTCCAAGTGAGGAGAAAAACTAGATGAACCCAACTGGACCATGGACTCAACTAGTTTCTAGATAGCACTAAAATTGTTAGCAAATTTAAAACCAATCGACTGTAATTTGGACACAACCTCATCAACAGAAAAACAAAACAAGGAAACCGAATTAGACATACCTTCAGCAAAAGATTTGTCGAGGTTGTGGCAGCCTTGAGTTTGATAGATTTCTCAATTGAGTCCCCAGCAAGACGTCGCACGTCTTTTGCTCCTGTGAGTCACAGATACACCAACTTTTGCCTTCGGTACAGTTGCAAGCTTCATCACCTCCGGTGTCATAGACCCAGCCTCGCCCAAATTCAAAACTAAAGCTAAACCCTAGGCACTAGGAGAACCTGGCACCCTGGCTCAATTATCGACCTCTTGGATCCAGGGACAGAGATCGTCTCATGCAATTCCAGTGCCAACTCCCTCTTCTTATGGTGACCAACATCCCCCCACCTTAGTTCTTGAGGATTCTACATCCACACTTTTATCTAGCTTACATGAAATCTTATCCTGAGGCTCTGGTGCCTTGCCCCCCCCCATTAAGTTTGCATCATCTTCTCTAAAATCCATGTCGTCCATATCCATCGGTTAGGGTTATCCTCATTCATATTTTACTGTACCCAGAATTGCAGCTCATATAAATGGTCCCTGATCACCACATCCATGAATTGAGGAATGAGTTTCGGATCAATCACTAAAATTTGAAGCCGACGTACAACAAACTTATTAGTGAATTTCATGTCAACTGCCTTTGTCACCCACAAAATGAACCCACCGCCCATATAAGAAGGAATTGATTCATTTCAAGCGGAAGACCAATAAATTGAATCCAAACCCTTTTAAGCTTCGCCTTTGCTTTCTTGTGCAACACAAACTCTTCCACTTTCATGGCTGCATTGTACTTTGTTTGTACCACCCCCTCCACCTTATGATCTATCTCAGCATGAGATGGAAAGGTGGTCCTAAAACAATTACAACCTATTTTAACAACCTCCTAGTTCCACTCACTAGAAACCAACCTCTGTAACTCTAAAATCACTTGTGTTTCAGAGAACACATCCCCAGTAACCTTCACCATAGCCGCTAAAGATTCCTCTTTAAACTTCTATTTAGGCACAAAAGAATTGTAAAAAACCAAAGGCCATCAACGGCATAACCACATGTTGGTGCACTAGGTTTTGCACCACGAAACTGCGGACACATGTCTGTGTTATGAGTTTCATTCCGACAAATGTTGCAAAACAACTTAGTTGAGCAAACTTGCATCACACGCCCTTTGGTTAGGCACCTATAGCAGTACGGTTGTTTGGAACAAATCCTTTCCTCCTCGTCGCTCCATATTGCTGACTGGTGTTCCTTGTTCAACATCCAAAATACCCTTATCCTTTGTTGTGGATTGGTTGAAAGGAGCAGCCCCTGACGTCCTAGGAACTAACCCTAGAAGCGTGGCACTCATGCCATAGTCGGCAACCGGAGCCTTTCCCAAAGCCTGGTTTAGCAAAGTCACTGCCTGAGCCAACATGTCCTCAGACGAAGAAGATGATCCGAGGGCAGCAATTACCCACGGGTTGACTAGAGGATCAAGACTTATGGCACCCTAGAAACTGCCACCACGCTACATATTGGTGCCCAACCAGAACCACTTCGACTTCCAAACCGACATTGATTAATCCCGTTAAAACCTGAGCCCCGGTGAGAAATGAGGTTACGACCACGAGCATGATGATCGAACCTCCCATGATTACTGATGTTGCCATGATTGGGATGCCTGAATCCTCTTTTGTTCATCAAGTTTGCCTGCCCATTGTTGCGCCCACCATGGTTGCCACCATATCCTTCATGCCTGTTGGGGTCTGCTTCGTTGCCGAAGGTCCTGTGAGAAAAAACACCTTCGGAAGACCAGAACAGGAACAATGCCGAAGCTACCAGTCGGGGAGCTTCGTAGTATATTTCAAAATGCACCGACTTAAAGATGAGATGACCAATCGGCCCATGATAAACTGTGTAATAATTGTAATCATTTGTGGTGGACATGAATATAAATTCACATAGGCTGCGACCTGTGCCTATAAATAGGTGAACAGTACCCCCATACTATTTCACGCTTTCGTATCGTATCTGTATCTTCGTATTCGGTCAAGCTCAAGGTACAAATGTAATTTAGTTTAACTTTCATGTATTCATGATTATTTAACAATAAATGTTCATATTTCGATACTACGTAATTATCTATGTTGTTGTCTTATGTTTCATAACCTTCATCCTCTAATTACACATGTCATATTTATGAAGGTATGTCCTTCATAACCTTCGTCTAAATATCATTATATCCTAAAGGAAATAATGCTTCGAAGGATAAAGGACATTAACATTTAACATTTTTCTTGTGTGTTGCCTTGTTCTTAATTCATAGCATTTGAGAACAAGTCCCAACACACAAGAAAAATGTTAAATGTTAATGTCCTTTGTCCTTCGAATCATTATTTCCTTTAGGATATAATGATCTTCGGACGAAGGTTATGAAGGACATACCTTCATAAATATGACATGTGTAATTAGAGGATGAAGGTTATGGAACATAAGACAACAACATAGATAATTATATAGTATCGAAATATGAACATCTATTGTTAAATAATCATGAATACATGAAAGTTAAACTAAATTACATTTGTACCTTGAGCTTGACTGAATACGAAGATACAGATACGATGCGAAAGCGTGAACAGTATGGGGGTACTGTTCACCTATTTATAGGCACAGGGCACAGCCTGTGTGAATTTACATTCATGTCCTCCACAAATGATTACAATTATTACACAGTTTATCATGGGCCGATTGGTCATCTCATCTTTAAGTCGGTGCATTTTGAAATATATTACGAAGCTCCCCGACTGGTAGCTTCGGCATTGTTCCTGTTCTGGTCTTCCGAAGGTGTTTCTTCTCACAGGACCTTTGGCGACGAAGCAGACCCCCAACAATGCCCAAAGAAAACTCCATGTCCCATCCGGCTACCATCATCCTCCATGTTTCCTAAGAGCGCTTCTGCGTATGAAACATCAAGGGATGAGTATTGGTGGCCAAACAAGTTATTGGAGCCCTGGAGAAGCCAGCATATGTCCCAATCCTTGCAAACAAAGAAACCAATCCTTTGGGCCAAGTTTTAGGGAGCGACGTCGTGTACAGAAAAGTTGCCATGACTCACCGACGCCTTGCCCGGACATCCATTAGAAGAATTTTGGAAACCCCCGTCAATTCTAGATTTAAAGGGATCAACCTTAAAGCAGCCCGCTGAATTCGGCTGAGCAAGCACGTTACTTCTCTGTGATCTGGGCCAAGAACATGCCTTTGGTGAAAGGAATTTCGCACTACACATGGCATCCCCCATAGTGAAGCATGGAGAAATCCTAAGCGGAGGAAGCGGTCCCTTCCAAGGATGAGTCGTGACCCTATTGCCGCTCGGGATGAAGCTTCTTGGGTAAACATTCGCCTTAGGAATATTATGATTGGGTAGATGGTAAGTGGGAACATAGAGGTGGTGTTTAAGATTTTGAAACCAAAATATTTACCTAGAGTGTGTGCATGACCAAACTATGCTTGTGGGCTAGGGTTCTACTGATCACATCTATGCAATATTATCTAACTTTGCATCTAGACAACATAATGTGCATAGGGGATGGTTTCTAGGTGATGTACTCTATTTATTGATCGTTGGTGAAAAATGTGGTTATGCTCCAATCCAACTTACCCCAAATGAGTTCGAAGGTGTTGCTGAGCTTCCTAATGGGTTGGAGAAGTCGGATCCATCTCCTCCCTTCCCTTCTTCTTCTTCTTGAAACCGCCGCCTCCTCCTTGCTCCTAGTTACTACTCCCTCCATCCCATAAAAATAAGGCGTATATTTTTTGTCAAATTCTTTAGACTGAAATTTTGACCATTAATTTTCTTTTAAAATATGGCATCAATAAATACAAATTAAGCATTATATTAAAGTATTTTTGAATACAAATTCAAGTTTATAACTGTTGGGGGCCTTCGTCTTCCGAAGGTCCTAAAAAACATGATTAACAATGTTTTCCCAAGTGTAATATATGTATTGAAGCCTTCGGAATCGGAATGAAGCTGTCCACAATATGAAAAGCATGGTTGGGACGAAGGTCAAACCAGTTCTGAAGCTATGCGCAAGGAAGCTTCGGCTAAGTAGCAGAAAAGGAACTGACTTAAAGAGGAAAAGGCTTTTTAGT
This sequence comes from Zea luxurians, assembly GCA_029449295.1. Classification (NCBI taxonomy): domain Eukaryota; kingdom Viridiplantae; phylum Streptophyta; class Magnoliopsida; order Poales; family Poaceae; genus Zea; species Zea luxurians. The sequence goes on from JAOPSE010000003.1 coordinate 19,297,375, forward strand.
CCTCGATAGATTGTCCTAATGTCAATAGTAAACATGAAGGACATGAATGTAATTTTGCACAGGCTACGCCCTGTGCCTATAAATAGATGAACAGTACTCCCGTACTGTTCACACTGGTTGGTATTCATTTGTGTGTCACACTTGTACTTTTGTCTTCCATCAAGCCGAAGGTACATTTGTAATTCAATATTGTTTCTGTCTTTCCATAATAATATAATGAGAATGAATTAATAATGTTATATGATTGCTTATGTTGTCTTCTATATTCTGTATGCTTCTTCTTCTATTATCATATATTATGGTAATGAAGGTATGTCCTTCGTAACCTTCGTCTGAAGATCATTATATCCTAAGGGGAATAATGTTTCGAAGGACGAAGGGTATTGACATTTAACATTTTTGTGTTGCCTTGTCCTTAATTCATAGCATTTGAGAACAAGTCCCCAACATTGGCGCCCACCTCCGGTGAACTCATTTGACCACCTTCGGCAAGCACTGACCTTCGTCATGCCACCGAAGAAGATAACTACACCAGGGGCTGCTGCACTGCAGCCACTGGACACAAATCAGGAGATTCTCTCTCTTTGAGAGGCTCGAAGCTAGAAGAGAAAGGCCATTAGTCCAACACTCCAGGAGGAGGAGTTGGACCAAGAGATTAGGGACATGGAAATCATCCATCAAGTGCAAAGGAAGAAGGAGAAGATGGCCCGGCTGGCCAATCTTCAAAGGAAGATTGACGAAGCTACTGAAGAAGTGCGTCATCTTGTTCAAGATGCACAAGACCGAAGGCCCCAGCACAGGGAGCTTTGTCAAGAGGGTCTATTCAACGAAGATGGATGGTATGATGATTTCAGTCATGATACTTTTACTTTTGATGATGCTTCTCCCTTGGCAGAAGAACTGTAGGCTACTCCATGGCCCCCATCATACAAACCACCCCAGCTTCCCATGTATGATGGGCATTCAGATCCGAAGCAGTTTCTAATGAGTTACGAAGCAACTATATCTTCGTACGGGGGCAACACCGCAGTCATGGCGAAGTCTTTCGTCATGGCAGTCCAAAATGTAGCCCAGACATGGTATTCTTCTCCTCGGCCAGGGACTATCACGTCATGGCAGAAGCTCAAAGATATGCTGGTTACCAGTTTCCAAGGCTTTCAAATGAAGCCAGTCACAGCTCAGGCCCTGTTCCAAGGCACGCAAGACCACGAAGAATACCTTCAGCCATATGTCCAAAGGTTCTTGCGACTGAGGGCACTAGCGCCTACAGTGCCCAATGAAATTGTCATTGAGGCCATGATCAAGGGTCTTCGGCCAGGACCTACTGCTCAATGTTTCGCAAGAAAGCCCCTAGAGACTTTGGAGAAGCTGCTTCAGAAGATGGATGAGTACATCCAGGGTGACAACGACTTCCGCCAAAGAAGGGAGGAAGCTTACAGATTCTCTGAGATGACCAGGGGCTTCAGAGGACGAATTCACCTAAGGCATGTCAGGTCGATCCACAGCTCCAGCCAGAGCGATGACAAGGGAAGTCAGCCTCAGAGGTCACAGTACATCTCACAACCTTTAGGGCAACAGCAAAGCTCTTTCAGGCCGCTAGCTCCAAGGGGCAGAGGTGCCAGGGGCTTCGGAGGAAGATATGGGGATCAGCCCAGGAAGATTTATTGCTTATTCTGTGGTGAGGATAAGGGCCATACTACAAGAATGTGCCAAATCACCATTCAGAAGCAGAAGGAGATCGCGAAAACCGAAGCTCGACAGAATCAGCCGAAGCAGGTCTTGCACACTGCTTCGTGCCACTCCCCCTATACTAGAATATGTAGGCAATCATCCTGCAGTTTCTACCACATCGACTAGTCATTCCCTGGCTTCCTGGCCACATCTCCCTCCTCCACCACCACTGCAACCAACCTATTCTCGAAGCCAGCAGCCAGAAGGGCGCTAGCACACCCAACAGCAACGGGAGTTCAGGGAGGAATCTGAAGCTCGCACAGTCAACAGTACTGTGCTAGAATTAAAGCACATTTATTTAGCGATATCCTACCCCCAAAATACTTTTACGGATTATGTCATTTTGTTTTTTAACAAGAAACAAGCAATGTAAATCTAGTTTTAATTCTCTGTAATAGTTTTGCCTTTATCAGAATGAAATATATCTTTTTCACAGACTTACGAAGCTCAAAATTGTCGAAACTCAAAAGTCGTTCCTAAGGGAATGCAGAGCTAAAAATTGCCGAAACTATAAAAAGTTGTTCCTAAGGGAGCGCAGCGTAAGTTCTACCGAAGATACAAAAAGTCGTTCCTAAGGGAGCGCAGTGTAAGTTTTCTGCTCAAAAGTCGTTCCAAAGGGAATGCAGAGCCAAATACCGCCGAAATATAAGGCGAAGAAGTTCAAAAGACGTTCCTAAAGGGATGCAGAACTTATACCGCCGAAATAGAACGTGAAGAAGTTCAAAAGACGTTCCTAAGGGGATGCAGAACTTACACCAAAAAATAAGCGGTGAAGCCGAAAAATAAACGGCAAAGAGATTTTGATCGTTCCAAAGGGGACATAGAGATTATGTGTTTTAGTGTGGGCGTGTGGGTGTGTGTCATAGACACTAGCATCATTTTTAGTATCATACCATCACATCATCCTGTCGATGTTTTGGGTCCGACCGCGCACCCAGGGTTACCCCCCAAGGTGCTTTTTAGAAGTAGGACGGTGTTACCGACTGTAGCTCGGTGGTTCGTGCTGGGCGCACGAGAAATAGTAGACAATGATGTACAGGTTCGGGCCGCTTTGAGATGCGTAACACCCTACGTCATGGTTGGAATGCTTTATGCGATGAGTTACAAGGGGGCTCTCTAGCACTGGAGAATGTAAAGAGCGGGATGGGAGGCTAAGTGATGAATAACGTTGATCTATCTTCTTGAAGGGGTGCCACCTAGGCCTTATATACTCGACCGTGGGGCATTACATATGGATATGATAACAACATGAACCAGAATAATAGTGAACTAACCGAGTCTGTCTCCCTATAATTCAGCCGACTCATCTTCAACCAGTTTCGATGTACGGGGCTCCTGCGCGGGAAGGTCGGGTCACTGCTGCGATTACTGTTCGGATGTTGTTGGGCCGACTGGGCTTGCATCGACCCGGCCTTGTGTTGATCTATCTCACTGGTCGCTCCTCCAGGCCCACGAGGAGGATGACCTTACGAATTATGGGGCCTCTGGGCCTTTCGTGAGGTCTTTTTTTCCTTCTAGTGGACCCGGGGGATATCTGTCCCCCACAAGCCCCCGATCTTTGGGCTGATTTTGAAATAAACGACCCAAAGATCCTAGGTCCTGCTTTTGAAAATAAGTCTATCGAGTCAGTGCTTCAGAATTCTGAGTGATCCGGTTAACACGTCTTCTTTTTACTGTCTTCTTCTGCTATTATTCCTCAAAATTTGGTGTTCTGTCTCGGGTTTATGCTTCGGAGGTCAGCATTTTGCACTGTCGAGCCGTGAAGTCCATCGGGTGCACCCAATGGGTGTAGCCCCCGAGCTTCGAGTGGATTTTTGAAAATAATCCACTCGAAGGTCTTCATTTCGTGTCTTTTTCTGGGAATCTTCCTCCCTTTTTGTTGAATGCCTTGGAGACCAGCATTATATTGTTGATGCTACGCTTTAGAGGTCAGCGTATATTTTTGTCTTTGTGGCCGAGTACGCGATCTGCCCATATCTTGATAGGTTTTGCCATTTATTTGATCTGGTGATTGGACGTTCGATAGAAGGCCCTTGGCTCGTCTTCATGTCACTTCGTGCTTTGAGGCTTCTGTCGATTAGACTTGTACCTCCTCGGCTATATTTGGCTTTCCTTTGATCCCTACTGATATCTTTCTTCTGTCTTGAACTATTCATTGCATATACTGTTCGGATGTGACAATGTTGAAAATATACTAATAATTCTTGGGCGTCCCCCTCCCCAATGGGTGTAGGCAAGGGGTGGCTTGGTACGCTGAGCGTTTAGCAAATTGCTTCTGAGTAGTAACTTGATGTGACCGCAAGCGTAATCATATCGCCTGCGCGGTTGACTGGAGTCCCAATGGGTGTCGTGTTACGTGAAACGGCGTCAGACGCCTGACATGTCTTCAGATGGTTTGAATTGCATATTGAATTTTTGCGACTGTTCAGTGGTCGTGGTAGGAGATGAGCGGTTGCCTTCTTCTTCTATAAATAGTGCCCTTGCTTCTCCAGCGTTTTCACGCTTCTTGCTACTGCTTGCTGTTTAATCTTCTCTCCTTCCCTCCACTTTCTCCATGGGCAAGAACAAGAAAGGCAGCAGCTCTTCGCATCACTCGGGCGACAAGCCCAAGCGCGAGCCGACTCCTCCTTCGGAGGACTTCGGCGACTCGAAATACTCGGAGGAGGAGTTCTCCTCTGAGTCCGAGGGTTCTCCGGCTCCCGCCTCTCCCCCGGCGTCGTCTGATGATTCAGACGACTCCCAGGGGATCGCCGCGGAGGTGTGGACCTACATCCGGGCCATCGAGCGTGCCGGGCTCGTGGGCTTGGATGAGTCGGAGTACTCCTCGGACGAGGAGAATCCCTCCGACTCGTCCGAGGAGGGCAGTGGCGGCGACGGTGGTGATGGCGACGACGACGGAGGCGACGGTGACGGCGGTGGCAGTAGCGGCAAGGGCGAAGGCGACAGCGGCGACGGCGGCAACGGCGGCAGCAAGGGCAGCAACAAGGCCAGTGGCTAAATGCCACTGGTTTTAAATATTAGTATAGATTAGTAGTAGTATAATGAAATAATGTAGTAGTAGTTAGTAGTATAGAGTAGTGAAGTATAGTGTAGTAGTAGGGGGGTCATCAACTCATAATGAGTTGATTTGTAAGTTCGGTAGTACTTCCCGTATAATGAAGAATGATTTCGATTCCTCTTGTGCGTATCATTCCGCCTTTTTGCTGATTGTCAGTTGTGTTGGTGCTTACTGCAGAGGCTGTTTCTCAACGTAATGCTTGAGTAGCAACTTAGAATCGTCGAACCGTGCTTCAGATCACCTTCTTCACGATGCCAGCACTTTAGCAGTGGTGGCCGAGTGATTATCAGCGATGTTGGGGCTTTTCAGAGGTGATGGTTGTCGGGGGCCATAATTAGGGGTACCCTCAAGACTCCTGATCTCATGTAACACCCGGTTTTAAGGAACAAAGCCGGGTGCATCTCATACATGCGCCAAGAAGACAACACATATAATAACAGAGTGTATAGAGATAAATGTCATTAACATCAGAGTATTTATTACAAAGCGGAAGACTTATTACAAAATGAAATAATAAAGATAAAACAAACTAAGGATCGTCGGCGCCAATGTCGACTGGGAAACGCCACCTAGATCAGATCGAACTCCTCAGTGTTAGGCAGCTCCTCCTGAACCACCTGATCATCTCCTGTGGGGGGGGTGTGAGACAGCAAGGGTGAGCTCACACATGATCATAGCTCAACAAGTTGTGGGGAACCAGTGGACATAAACTCACAAAGGTGTGAGTTCATGTGATGTGTAAGGCTTAATCAAAGACAGGGGTTAAAGCTGAGCATTGCTTTTAAGTAGTTGGTCAAAATTTTATTAGCAGTTACTAAGTGTAAGTAAATACCAAAACCATAAGTAAAGTAATTGAACAAAATTAATAATAAACCCATGCGATGCAAATGACAAAATTGAATTTAAGTTCCATAATTTAAACATCAGAGAGTCCTGAGCTGCTCATGACCGCGAGCTCGGCTAGTATACCAGTTTTACACTCTGCAGAGGTTGTACCCTTTACCCACAAGTCATGTTACCCATCTGCCAAGGGGTCATGAATCCCATATACCTCTACCTAGGAAGCACGGCAGGGCAACACTACGAGGCCTTTACAAAGTTCCACTAGCTTCCGAAAACCCGCTACAGTTTATGGGAAGATCCAGTAAAGGGTTCCTGGCTGACCGCCATCGCAGCAAAATCAACCAGGGACCTCCCCGCACTGACCTCTCCCCTACTGCCCTTGCCCCTTTCGGGTAAGGTAGTCTTCCACTAGCTTTCCTAATTAGTCAGCCAAGGGGTCCCATTCCTCCCTTGTGGTGGCACGTGGTTCTCAAGTTAAGCTCTATGTTCCAATTAACATTAATGATATCAACATGAACATAAAGAGAATAACAACAAGAATTGGAACATAGAGGTAATAAATGATTATCCCAAAACCATATAAAGCAATAGCAAACTACCCAAGTGATTCGGGGGTGAACAAGGTAATGAGATAAACAATCTAGGGTGACCTATTGGGTCCCATCAAAATTAACCTATGCATGGATAAGTGATATTAAAGAACATTATTGGGTAAAAAGTGGTCAAGGGCACAACTTGCCTTCAATGAGCTCCTGCTCAGCTACTTCAACCTGCTGCTCACCAGTATCCTCAGCAACGGGCTCTTCTACTCGCCACAATACAAACAAGCACAGTGTATATAGAGAAATTAACATTACACCAAACATATAAATAAAATACACAGAGATATTCTACATATTAAAATAAAATCCTAGGAACAGAAATCATAATTTTCTGAGTTATGGATTTTAAGTTATGCATTTTCAAAGGTTTTATGTGCTTTAAATAGGATTAAGTGCTAAATAAATTTCTTACTATTTTTATGCCAAAACAGAGACACTAAGTGCTAGAGAATAAAATTACAAAATTTTAGGAACTGGAATGAAGTGATTTGGACTAAAAATGGATTTTCTATGAATTTATAAAGTTCTAGCAATTATTTTTGTATTAAAAATTCAATTTCCTAATCATTTAATCAATTTATAACTGTGCTGGACTGGGCCTCAATTCTAGAGAAACCCAGGGGGCTCGGGGTAAAACTACAGAGACACAGCGCACAGTGCTCTGGACGGCGGGTTGATTCTCTGGTTTCCAGGGGGTTCTTTAATAAAAGTGCCAGCGCGGAAAGGTATGATTGAATCTCGGCCGCACGATCTGAACTGAGCGGCCCAGATTAGATTTATTATACTCCGAACCGGTACGCATCTACAGTCGTTCGATCGGCGATCAACGGCTCGAATTTAATGAAGCCGAGATTTCGCCGCAGCCCTCCGATTGAATCCTACGGCCCGGATCGGTCTAGCGAAGGGGTATCTCCCTGATCTAATCACAGCCGTCCATTCTCGGATCCATGGCCACGGCATCATCTCCTTCCCTCAGCCAACACCCGAGGCGACGGCGAACAGCCCGCGGCGGCGCCGCCCCGCCGTGACCAAACCCAGTGCTCGGTGGCCCAAATCCCCAAATTGACTGGTGCTAATCGGAATTCAGGTAACGGCGAACCTACTGAACCTGTGCTCGCTGGAAAACACGCGACGGAATGCCCTGCCCACGGTATGGCGCGGTGTCGCGGCGCCGGTGACCAATTCATGGTCCCCGGAGGGGTAACTACCTCCCCTGCGAAGCTCTACACAACGAGAATCGGTAGTAGAAGGCGATGGGAACTTACCTACACGTCGCAGCGCAGAAGAACTCCCTGACCACGGAAGCAGGCAGTTCCGCGGCGGAAGGAGGTCCGCGGCGAGGAATTGCCGGGGCCCCGGCGAGCAGACCCGAGCAGCGCCACCCAAGGAAGCCTTCCCCCACTCCAAGGGAGCCTCTGAGCAACACTTCGAGGGCGCGGTCGACGGCAAGCGGCGATTCACGAACGGCGGCCTTGGTTCCTTCCGCGGCGGCGAGAAATGCGCTGGAGTATCACGGGCATCTGGTGGTGAGATGGCGGCCCCGACCCCCGGTCATATAGAGCTGACTGGTTCGGTCATTGGGAGCACGGTGCCCGGAGATCTCGCGCCGTCAAATTCGGTCGAACGGGTCGCCGACGTCCGCGCGAAGCTCGGCAAGGTGGTTGACGAGCGAACTGACCACACGGGTCCACGCGCCAGCGAGAAACGGGAGAGCCACGCGTGCGTGAGCGGCCGGTCCAGGGGACCCCACCTGTCGGCGCACGCGGGCGCGAGTGAGCGACTGGCGAGCGGGTCCCACATGGCAGCGAGTGTGAGGCGGCGCGCAGCTGCAGACCCGGGCCGCACAGAGGGAAAGCGGTCGTGGGCCGAAATAGGTGAAGTCGGCCCAGGTAAGGTGTTATTCTTTTCCCTTTTTATTTTTTTTCTGTTTTCTTTTCTTTTATTTTTAACTCTTTTAAATCCAAATTTAAATTTTGAATTGTGAGTTTCTGTTTTGAGTCCATGATACAATTTCACACCCTAATGTTGGAATAATGTATCTTCATTTACATATTTTAATCCTTACATTATTCATTTCTTTCTCTCTTTCCAAATTTTAGCATTTCTTTTAGGATTTAATTTCTCATTTGGATATTTAATGTTTTTCTTGTCACAAAATGCACACAAAAATAAAATATCCAGCATGATGCAACAATTTAGTAGCATATATTTTTATTGATTGTTTTTGGACATGGTGTTCTCATATGATGATGCATAAAGATCAAACTCACATAAAGAGAAAATGTTTCTCTATTGGTATTTCATCTAGCAATTACAAAGCAGGTGTTACAAATCCTACCCCCCTTAAAAATAATCTCGTCCTCGAGATTTAAGATGATCTAGGGAAAAGATGGGGAAAATCTATACGAAGCTCTTCTTCTCTTTCCCAAGTTGCTTCATCTTCACTGTGGTGACTCCATTGAACTTTGCACATCTTTATCACCTTATTCCTTGTAACTCGAGTCAAAGTATCCAAAATCTTGATCGGGTACTCCGTGTAAGTCAAATCACCTTGAACACTGAGCTCTTCCATTGGTAACTGTTCCTCGGGGACACGGAGACATTTCTTCAGTTGAGATACATGGAACACATTATGCACATCTGATAGGCTAGCAGGTAACTCGAGTTGGTATGCCATCTCCCCAACTCTTCTAAAGATCAAGAATGGTCCAATATAGCGAGGGGACAATTTGCCCTTGACTTTAAATCTCCTCATTCCACGAAGTGGTGACACCTTGAGATACACATAATCTCCTTCTTCGAATTCCAGTGGTCTTCTTCTATTATCAGCATAACTCTTTTGCCTGGTTTGAGCCACTCTCAAATTCTCTCGAATTATACGAACTTGTTCCTCTGCTTCTTGAATCAATTCAGGACCAAAGAACTGTCTTTCTCCAGTCTGATCCCAATATAGAGGAGTTCTGCACTTCCTCCCATACAAAGCCTCAAAAGGTGACATCTTCAGACTGGCCTGGTAACTATTATTATACGAGAACTCAGCATAAGGCAGACTTTTATCCCAACTTCCTCCATGTTGAAGGGCACAAGCTCTCAACATATCCTCCAAAACTTGATTAATCCTTTCAGTCTGTCCATCAGTCTGAGGGTGATAAGCTGTACTGAAATTCAACTTCGTGCTCATGTTCTCATGAAAACTTCTCCAAAACCTTGAGGTAAACTGCGAACCTCGATCAGACACGATCTTCTTTGGCACTCCATGTAAACACACAATCCGGGCCATATATAACTCTGCTAGCTGAGAACCTTTATAAGTAGTCTTGACAGGAATAAAGTGAGCCACTTTAGTCAATCTATCCACAATCACCCATATAGCATCATATCCTTTCTGGGTGCGAGGCAATCCAGTAATGAAATCCATACCAATCTCTTCCCATTTCCACTCGGGTATCTTCAGTGGATGCAATAGTCCAGCTGGCCTCTGGTGTTCAGCCTTAACTCTTTGACATACATCACACATAGCCACATGTGCAGCTACATCTCTTTTCAATCCATACCACCAATATTTCCGTTTCAAATCCTGATACATCTTGGTACTACCAGGATGAATAGAATAATCCGAGTCATGGGCCTCCTTTAAAATAGTCACCCGAAGGCTTTTAATATCAGGAACACACATTCTGTCCTTGAACCATATAGTGCCCTGCTCATCTTCCGTGAATTCCGGAACTCGACCTTCAGTAATCAGATCCTTAATCTCTTTTATTCTAGCATCACCAATTTGTCCTTTGCGGATCTCTTCCTCCAAAGTAGGTTCCACATCAATAGCAACTCCCTCAGTATGAGCAACTATCCCCAAGTTAAGTCTCCTGAAGTCCTCAACAATCTCATCGGGTAGCTGGGCAACAACAGCTGAATGAACATGTTCCTTGCGACTCAAGGCATCTGCAACCAAGTTTGCCTTGCCCGGGTGATAGTGAATCTCCAAATCATAATCCTTAATAAGCTCCAACCAACGACGTTGCCTAAGGTTGAGATCCTTCTGAGTGAATATATATTTCAAACTCTTATGATCCGTATATACTTGGCACTTGGTCCCCATGATATAATGTCTCCAAATCTTAAGTGCATGCACAACGGCTGCCAATTCCAAGTCATGAGTGGGGTAGTTCAATTCATGTCTCCGCAACTGACGAGAAGCATAAGCAATCACATGTCCTTCTTGCATGAGCACACATCCTAAGCCTTGGCCACATGCATCGCAATAGATGTCAAATCCTTTCTGTAGGTCCGGCATAACCAATACTGGTGGCGACATCAACCTCTTCTTCAATAGATCAAAGCTGTCTTGACACTTCTCGTCCCACTTAAATTCTTTTCCTTTCTCCAAAAGTGAAGTCATAGGCTTAGCAATCTTAGAAAATCCTTCGATAAACCTCCGATAATATCCAGCAAGTCCCAAGAAACTCCGAATCTCAGTAACTGTAGTGGGTACTCTCCACTCCATTATCTCCTTAACTTTAGCAGGATCCACTGCTATCCCTCCATTAGAAATAATATGACCAAGAAATGGCACTTCGCCAATCCAAAACTCGCACTTGCTGAACTTGGCATATAGCTGGTTATCTCGTAGCTTCTGTAGCACCATCCTCAGATGTTCCTCGTGATCACTTTCACTCTGAGAATAAATAAGAATATCGTCGATGAATACCACGACGAATCTGTCCAAATACTCCATAAACACCTTGTTCATTAAGTTCATAAAATAGGCTGGTGCGTTAGTCAATCCAAATGACATAACAGTAAACTCATATAATCCATATCTAGTCGAGAAAGCCGTCTTGGGAATATCCGATGGTCTAATCCTCATCTGATGATAACCGGATCGGAGATCAATCTTCGAAAATACTCTAGCACCTCTCATTTGATCAAATAAATCTTCGATACGGGGCAACGGATACTTGTTCTTCACTGTAACATCATTAAGAGATCTATAATCCACACACATCCGTTGCGATCCATCCTTCTTCTGTACAAACAAGACCGGTGCTCCCCAAGGTGAGGAACTCGGACGAATGTACCCAGCCTCTTGTAACTCAGTTAACTGCTTCTTAAGTTCCTTCAACTCCTCTACGGACATTCTATATGGCCGTTTAGAAATGGGGGCGGTTCCAGGTAAGAGGTCAATAACAAACTCAACTTCTCTATCGGGTGGCATCCCTGGTAACTCCTCTGGAAAGACATCCGGAAAATCTCTAACCACCCGGATATTGTCACCAACAAACTCCTCAGGCATAAAGAACATTGCACGCATGGATGAGGAGGTTACTGCAATGTTAACTTGAAACCTTTCTCCTTTAGTAGTAGTGAGTTCTACGGTACCTCTACCACATGCTATAACGGCCTTTGCCTTTCTTAGCCATGACATACCAAGAATCAAATCTATACTGCTTGACTCCAATATTATAGCAGTAGCTCCAAATTCTCTACCCATAATGGTTAATGTCAATCTACGTGTCATTTGATTCGCCTCAACAGGCCCTTTAGGTGTAATTACTATCAGGGGTTTTCTCATATTTAGCAGTGGTATTTCATTTGTGTTGGCATATCTAGCAGACATGAATGAATGTGTAGCACCAGAATCAAATAATATGGTTGCAGGTATTGCATTAACATAAAACATACCAATTACGAGGTCCCCTCCGTCCGGAGTAGCATCAATGCTGACTTGATTAACCTTGGCAATAGAATATCCCTTGCCAGTTCCTGGAGTTTGCTGCCTGTTCTGCACTGGAGTAGTAGCGATCCTCTGTGGGCAGACATTTGCATAATGACCAATCTTCCCACACTTGTAACATTGAGTGCCCGGACTCTGTCCTGAAAACTTCGTCGGGGTGCCAGTAGGGGTAGCCTGTCGAGGAGGTGGAGTCCTCAGTGGTGATTGCGGAACTGGGCGTGGTCCTCCGGGTCGAGTCGGTGTACCCTGTGGTGAACTGTAGCGAGGACGAACACTGTTGCTTCCTTGTCCTTGAGATATTGCCTTCCTCTTCAAATCTCCCAGTTGAACACGCTTGTGTTCAATAGCCAGTGCCTTATCAAGCAGCCTCTGAAATGATGGAAATGTGTGTGCCACTAGAGCATACTGCAGTGGTCCATTGAGTCCTTCAATAAAATGCTCCTGCTTCCTCTCGTCTTCAGCAACTTCTTCAGGGGCATATCTGGATAACTGAATAAACTTGTCGCGGTACTCGCTGACTGACATACTTCCTTGCTTCAGCGACAGAAATTCCTTCTTCTTGATCTTTATCATACCAGCTGGAATATGGTAGTTCCTGAATTGTGTACTGAACTCTGCCCAGGTAATAGTATCAGCAGCATCGTGGGCAGCAGTATAAGAATCCCACCAGTCAGCAGCAGGACCAATCAGACGTCCAGAAGCATACAAAACCTTCTCCCGGTCCGTGCACTGTGCAATATTCAGCATCTTCTCGACGGACTTCAGCCAATCATCCGCGTCCAGTGGATCAGGTGAGCTAGCGAACGTAGGTGGCTTATGACTCATGAACTCTCTATGCTTGTCTCGGGGTGGAACTGGTGGTGGTGGTGGAGGCAGTGGCACTTGTTGCTGCTGTTGCTGCTGTTGCATTTGTTGTTGCAGCTGCTGTTGTTGTACCCTCCTTTCCTGGCGTATCTCATCTCGCTCCTGGCGCAACTCCTGGCGTATATCTTCTCTTTCCTGTCGCATCTCCTGGCGTTCTTGTTGCATCTGGGCACGCATATCAGCCATGGTGTCCGCCATTTGCTGCATCACCGCCATCTGAGCAGCAACCAGTGGGTCAACTCCGCCTGGTGGAGGATTAGGAGGATTCATCCCCGCAGGTTGTGGCTGAGGTTGTCTTCGAGTGTGTTGGTTGGGAGGCAAGTCAATTCCACCACCCCGCCTGGTATTGACCATCTGAGTTAGATACATATGGTAAGAAGATAATAGACAAGGCAGGTATTTACAAATCAGGTTACTTTGGGGGACTTTTTAGCTAAGCAGATTAATATTTTACATATCCTAGCTAATTCAATACCTTATGGTGGTACATACTGAGATGTCCATAGTTCAATCAATCAAAGAAGCAAATCAGGCATTTAGCATCAGCACAATCAAACAACATTTTTAAATAGAGAAAATAGTTTTAATTTTTGTCTTAGGTTCCCTATCTCTTAGAAATATCATAAGGGTAGGGATTCCAAGGTGTGAAATCCATCTTGTCTTAGAGTAGAAAAGGTAAGAAGGATCAGAGTAGAACAGTAGAAGGTGAGACAGGATCAAGATAAGTATAGAAAGAATCAGAGTAAGATAAGTAGGTAAGGGTTGTCCATTTCTATCTAGGTTTCGTCCTACAGTCAACATTTCCTCTGATACCACTTCTGTAACACCCGGTTTTAAGGAACAAAGCCGGGTGCATCTCATACATGCGCCAAGAAGACAACACATATAATAACAGAGTGTATAGAGATAAATGTCATTAACATCAGAGTATTTATTACAAAGCGGAAGACTTATTACAAAATGAAATAATAAAGATAAAACAAACTAAGGATTGTCGGCACCAATGTCGACTGGGAAACGCCACCTAGATCAGATCGAACTCCTCAGTGTTAGGCAGCTCCTCCTGAACCACCTGATCATCTCCTGTGGGGGGGGTGTGAGACAGCAAGGGTGAGCTCACACATGATCATAGCTCAACAAGTTGTGGGGAACCAGTGGACATAAACTCACAAAGGTGTGAGTTCATGTGATGTGTAAGGCTTAATCAAAGACAGGGGTTAAAGCTGAGCATTGCTTTTAAGTAGTTGGTCAAAATTTTATTAGCAGTTACTAAGTGTAAGTAAATACCAAAACCATAAGTAAAGTAATTGAACAAAATTAATAATAAACCCATGCGATGCAAATGACAAAATTGAATTTAAGTTCCATAATTTAAACATCAGAGAGTCCTGAGCTGCTCATGACCGCGAGCTCGGCTAGTATACCAGTTTTACACTCTGCAGAGGTTGTACCCTTTACCCACAAGTCATGTTACCCATCTGCCAAGGGGTCATGAATCCCATATACCTCTACCTAGGAAGCACGGCAGGGCAACACTACGAGGCCTTTACAAAGTTCCACTAGCTTCCGAAAACCCGCTACAGTTTATGGGAAGATCCAGTAAAGGGTTCCTGGCTGACCGCCATCGCAGCAAAATCAACCAGGGACCTCCCCGCACTGACCTCTCCCCTACTGCCCTTGCCCCTTTCGGGTAAGGTAGTCTTCCACTAGCTTTCCTAATTAGTCAGCCAAGGGGTCCCATTCCTCCCTTGTGGTGGCACGTGGTTCTCAAGTTAAGCTCTATGTTCCAATTAACATTAATGATATCAACATGAACATAAAGAGAATAACAACAAGAATTGGAACATAGAGGTAATAAATGATTATCCCAAAACCATATAAAGCAATAGCAAACTACCCAAGTGATTCGGGGGTGAACAAGGTAATGAGATAAACAATCTAGGGTGACCTATTGGGTCCCATCAAAATTAACCTATGCACGGATAAGTGATATTAAAGAACATTATTGGGTAAAAAGTGGTCAAGGGCACAACTTGCCTTCAATGAGCTCCTGCTCAGCTACTTCAACCTGCTGCTCACCAGTATCCTCAGCAACGGGCTCTTCTACTCGCCACAATACAAACAAGCACAGTGTATATAGAGAAATTAACATTACACCAAACATATAAATAAAATACACAGAGATATTCTACATATTAAAATAAAATCCTAGGAACAGAAATCATAATTTTCTGAGTTATGGATTTTAAGTTATGCATTTTCAAAGGTTTTATGTGCTTTAAATAGGATTAAGTGCTAAATAAATTTCTTACTATTTTTATGCCAAAACAGAGACACTAAGTGCTAGAGAATAAAATTACAAAATTTTAGGAACTGGAATGAAGTGATTTGGACTAAAAATGGATTTTCTATGAATTTATAAAGTTCTAGCAATTATTTTTGTATTAAAAATTCAATTTCCTAATCATTTAATCAATTTATAACTGTGCTGGACTGGGCCTCAATTCTAGAGAAACCCAGGGGGCTCGGGGTAAAACTACAGAGACACAGCGCACAGTGCTCTGGACGGCGGGTTGATTCTCTGGTTTCCAGGGGGTTCTTTAATAAAAGTGCCAGCGCGGAAAGGTATGATTGAATCTCGGCCGCACGATCTGAACTGAGCGGCCCAGATTAGATTTATTATACTCCGAACCGGTACGCATCTACAGCCGTTCGATCGGCGATCAACGGCTCGAATTTAATGAAGCCGAGATTTCGCCGCAGCCCTCCGATTGAATCCTACGGCCCGGATCGGTCTAGCGAAGGGGTATCTCCCTGATCTAATCACAGCCGTCCATTCTCGGATCCATGGCCACGGCATCATCTCCTTCCCTCAGCCAACACCCGAGGCGACGGCGAACAGCCCGCGGCGGCGCCGCCCCGCCGTGACCAAACCCAGTGCTCGGTGGCCCAAATCCCCAAATTGACTGGTGCTAATCGGAATTCAGGTAACGGCGAACCTACTGAACCTGTGCTCGCTGGAAAACACGCGACGGAATGCCCTGCCCACGGTATGGCGCGGTGTCGCGGCGCCGGTGACCAATTCATGGTCCCCGGAGGGGTAACTACCTCCCCTGCGAAGCTCTACACAACGAGAATCGGTAGTAGAAGGCGATGGGAACTTACCTACACGTCGCAGCGCAGAAGAACTCCCTGACCACGGAAGCAGGCAGTTCCGCGGCGGAAGGAGGTCCGTGGCGAGGAATTGCCGGGGCCCCGGCGAGCAGACCCGAGCAGCGCCACCCAAGGAAGCCTTCCCCCACTCCAAGGGAGCCTCTGAGCAACACTTCGAGGGCGCGGTCGACGGCAAGCGGCGATTCACGAACGGCGGCCTTGGTTCCTTCCGCGGCGGCGAGAAATGCGCTGGAGTATCACGGGCATCTGGTGGTGAGATGGCGGCCCCGACCCCCGGTCATATAGAGCTGACTGGTTCGGTCATTGGGAGCACGGTGCCCGGAGATCTCGCGCCGTCAAATTCGGCCGAACGGGTCGCCGACGTCCGCGCGAAGCTCGGCAAGGTGGTTGACGAGCGAACTGACCACACGGGTCCACGCGCCAGCGAGAAACGGGAGAGCCACGCGCGCGTGAGCGGCCGGTCCAGGGGACCCCACCTGTCGGCGCACGCGGGCGCGAGTGAGCGACTGGCGAGCGGGTCCCACATGGCAGCGAGTGTGAGGCGGCGCGTAGCTGCAGACCCGGGCCGCACAGAGGGAAAGCGATCGTGGGCCGAAATAGGTGAAGTCGGCCCAGGTAAGGTGTTATTCTTTTCCCTTTTTATTTTTTTTCTGTTTTCTTTTCTTTTATTTTTAACTCTTTTAAATCCAAATTTAAATTTTGAATTGTGAGTTTCTGTTTTGAGTCCATGATACAATTTCACACCCTAATGTTGGAATAATGTATCTTCATTTACATATTTTAATCCTTACAGTATTCATTTCTTTCTCTCTTTCCAAATTTTAGCATTTCTTTTAGGATTTAATTTCTCATTTGGATATTTAATGTTTTTCTTGTCACAAAATGCACACAAAAATAAAATATCCAGCATGATGCAACAATTTAGTAGCATATATTTTTATTGATTGTTTTTGGACATGGTGTTCTCATATGATGATGCATAAAGATCAAACTCACATAAAGAGAAAATGTTTCTCTATTGGTATTTCATCTAGCAATTACAAAGCAGGTGTTACATCTCAGCTGGTAACCCCCATCAGCACAAAGCTGCAAAGGCCTGATGGGTGCGATTAAGTCAAGGATCGGTCCACTCAAGGGACACGATCTCGCCTCGCCCGAGCCCAGCCTCGGGCAAGGGCAGCCGACCCCGAAGGGTTTACGTCTCGCCCGAGGACCCCCTCCAGCAACGGACACACCTTCGGCTCGCCCGAGGCCCAGACTTCACCAAGAAGCAACCTTGGCCAAGCCGCCACGCCGACCGACCGTATCGCAGGATCCTTTAATGCAAAGGTGGCCTGACACCTTATCCTGACGCGCGCCCTTCAGTCGACAGAGCCGAAGTGACCGCAGTCACTTCGCCGCTCCATTGACCGGCCTGACAAGAGGACAGCGCCGCCTGCGTCGCTCCGACTGCTGTGCCACTCGGCAGAGTGAGGCTGACAGCAGCCAAGTCCGGCCTCAGGCGCCATAGGAAACCCCGCTTCGCCCGACCCCAGGGCTCGGACTCGGGCTCAGCCCCGAAAGACGACGAACTCCGCTTCGCCCGACCCCAGGTCTCGGACTCGGGCTCAGCCCCAGAAGACGACGAACTCCGCTTCGCCCGACCCCAGGGCTCAGACTCGGGCTCAGCCCCGGAAGACGACGAACTCCGCTTCGCCCGACCCCAGGGCTCGGACTCAGGCTCAGCCCTGGAAGACGACGAACTCCGCCTCGCCCGACCCCAGGGCTCGGACTCGGGCTCAGCCCCAGAAGACGACGAACTCAACATCGCTCGACCCCAGGGCTCGGACTCGGGCTCGGCCCCGGAAGACGACGAACTCCGCCTCGCCCGACCCAGGGCTCGGACTTGACCTCGGAAGACAGACTCGACCTCGACCTCGGAGGAGCCTCCGCCTCGCCCAACCCAGGGCTCGGACCGACCACGTCACAAGAGGCGCCATCATTACCCTACCCCAAGCTAACTCAGGCTACGGGGAACAAGACTGGTGTCCCATCTGGCTCGCCCCGATAAACAAGTAATGATGACGCCCCGCATGCTCCATGACGACGGCGGCTCTCAGCCCCCTTACGGAAGCAAGGAGACATCAGCAAGGACTCGACAGCCCCAACAGTTGTCCTTCCACCAGGCTCCAGCGCTCCTCCGACGGCCAGGACACCACACGAACCGGGTGCCAAAACCTCTCCGGCTGCCACGACGGCATGTACTTAGGGCGCTAGCTCTTCTCCGCTAGACACGTTAGCACACTGCTACACCCCCCATTGTACACCTGGATCCTCTCCTTATGCCTATAAAAGGAAGGTCCAGGGCCCTCTTACAGAGGGTTGGCCGCGCAGGGGAGGACGGGACGGCGCTCGCGTAAGCCTCTCGCTCCCTCCCGCGTGGACACTTGTAACCCCCTACTGCAAGCGCACCCGACCTAGGCGCGGGACAAACACGAAGGCCGCGGGTTTCCCCCTTTACGCCTGTCTCCCTCCGGCTTCTTCCCCCCTTTGCGCACCGTCTCGCGCCGACCCATCTGGGCTGGGGCACGCGACGACAATTTACTCGTCGGTCCAGGGACCCCCCGGGGTCGAAACGCCGACAGTTGGCGCGCCAGGTAGGGGCCTGCTGCGTGTTGACGAATAGCTTCCCGTCAAGCTCCAGATGGGTAGTCTCCAGCCCGGGACAGTGCTCCATTTCGGGAGTCTTGAGTTCATGTCCCTCGACAGCAGCTACGACATGATACTCCTTCCTCCGCCACGCGACAGGGACAATGGCGGCCGACAATCCGCCCGCCGGCGGCGGAATCGACGACGTCTTCCCCACGTGGCGGAAGAACGACATTCGAGCTTGTCCCGTCCCCTCCCCCACCGACGGAGGAGGAGGCGGGGCAACCAAGGCCAAGCAGGCGGCGGCATCTCGTCGGCTGTCGAGCGAGTCGACGGCGCCGGTGCCCCAACGGGGGGCACGTCAGGCATCGACCTCGTGTCTGAGACGAAGACAAGCGACGTCTCCCCGCAACACGCCAACTCCAAGCAAACGGAAGACGCCAGCACGCTCGTAAAGGACTTGCTGGGCGTCACCCTCGTACCTGAGACAACGGTGTAGTCTGCCCCTGACGCGACTCCGTCACCGCCCGTCGACCAAGAGGTACCGACCGACTCCCATCTCGTGCCTTTTGTATTCAGCCTCGACCCACCAAGCGACTTCGCTTCGGTGGACGCTCTCATAGAGGCGAGTCCAAACCCTCTGGGGTATTGTATGCGGTCACCTTGGGACCGGCTGACGGCCGTCTCGACCTACGGGCCCTCGGGTTCTGAGGAAGATGACGAGCCCGACTTTTGTTGGGATTTCTCCGGACTTGGTAACCCCAGTGCCATGCGGGACTTCATGACCGCATGCGACTACTGCCTTTCTGATTGTTTTGACGGTAGCCGTAGCCTCGGCGACGAGGACTGCGGCCCAAGTCGTGAATGTTTCCACGTTGATCTAGGGGGTCCAGGCGAAGGCAACCATCTTGGTACGCCGGAAAACGGTGATCCCCCTAGGCCTGCGCCTCGCGTTGACATCCTTCGGGAGCTAGCTATGGTCCCCGTCCGGCCGTCCCGGCGGGGGGTCATGACCCACAGCTCGAGCAAATCTGCGAGATGCAGGCCAGGCTCGACGAGGGAGCAGGAACACTTGAGCGGTTCCGCTGGGACATCGGGTAGGAATGGGCAGGCCAACCTCCGGTCGAAGAAGCGCGTCATCTACCCCAGGGCATCCAGCACCGCATCGTCGACAATGTCAGGGCAAGGCCGCCACCGGCTTCCAGTGGGGTCGGCCAGAACCAGGCTGCAGCGGCAATACTTCTCCGCGCGATGCCGGAGCCATCTACCACCGAGGGGCGGCGTATCCAGGGAGAGCTCAAGAATCTCCTAGAGGATGCCGCGGTCCGATGGGCCGAAAGCTCCGCCTCCCGAAGGCAGGGGTACCCCTCGGAACATCGCGCCGTGACTTCCCGATTCATGAGGGAAGCCTCGGTCCACACCGGGCGCACGCGCAACACAGCGCCTGCGGCCCCGAATCGCCTCGGTGACGGACACCCTCACCGCAACCGTCGAACCCACCTCGACGAGAGGGTGCGCCGAGGCTACCACCCCAAGCGTGGGGGACGCTACGACAGCGGGGAGGATCGGAGTCCCTCGCCCGAACCACCCAGTCCGCAGGCTTTCAGTCGAGTCATACGACGGGCGCCGTTCCCGACCCGGTTCCGAACCCCGACTACTATCACAAAGTACTCGGGGAAAACGAGACCGGAACTGTGGCTTGCGGACTATCGGCTAGCCTGCCAACTGGGTGGAACGGACGATGACAACCTCGTCATCCGTAACCTCCCCCTGTTCCTCTCCGACTCCGCTCGGGCCTGGCTAGAGCATCTGCCTCCGGGGCGGATCTCCAACTGGGACGACCTGGTCCAAGCCTTCGCCGGCAACTTCCAGGGCACGTACGTGCGCCCTGGGAACTCCTGGGATCTCCAAAGCTGCCGCCAGCAGCCGGGGAGTCTCTCCGGGACTACATACGACGATTCTCGAAGCAGCGCACCAAGCTGCCCAACATCACCGACTCGGATGTCATCGGCGCGTTCCTCGCCGGCACCACCTGTCGCGACCTGGTGAGCAAGCTGGGTCGCAAGACCCCCACCAGGGCGAGCGAGCTGATGGACATCGCCACCAAGTTCGCCTCTGGCCAGGAGGCGGTTGAGGCCATCTTCTGGAAGGATAAGCAGCCCTAGGGCCGCCCACCGGAAGATGTCCCCGAGGCGTCAACTCAGCGCGGCACCAAGAAGAAAGGCAGGAAGAAGTCGCAAGCGAAACGCGACGCTGCCGACGCGGACCTTGTCGCCGCTGCCGAGTACAAGAACCCTCGGAAACCTCCCGGAGGTGCCAATCTCTTTGACAAGATGCTCAAGGAGTCGTGCCCCTATCATCAGGGGCCCGTCAAGCACACCCTTGAGGAGTGCGCCATGCTTCGGCGCCACTTTCACAAGGCCGGGCCACCTGCGGAAGGTGGCAGGGCCCGCAATGACGATAAGAAGGAGGATCACAAGGTAGGAGAGTTCCCCGAGGTCCGCGACTGCTTCATGATCTACGGTGGGCCAGTGGCGAACGCCTCGGCTCGGCACCATAAGCAAGAGCGTCGGGAGGTCTGCTCAGTGGCGGCACCGGTCTACCTAGACTGGTCCGACAAGCCCATCACCTTCGACCAGGGCGATCACCCCGACCGTGTGCCGAGCCTGGGGAAATACCCACTCGTTGTCGACCCCGTCATCGGCAACGTCAGGCTCACCAAGGTCCTCATGGACGGAGGCAGCAGCCTCAACATCATCTACGCCGAGACCCTCGGGCTCCTGCGGATCGACCTGTCCTCGGTCCGTGTCCTCGGTCCGGGCAGGCGCTGCGCCTTTTCACGGGATCATCCCCGGGAAACGCGTCCAGCCCCTCGGACAACTCGATCTACCCGTCTGCTTTGGGACACCCTCCAACTTCCGAAGGGAGACCCTCACGTTCGAGGTGGTCGGGTTTCGAGGAACCTACCACGCAGTGCTGGGGAGGCCATGCTACGCCAAGTTCATGGTCATCCCCAACTACACCTACCTCAAGCTCAAAATGTCGGGCCCCAATGGGGTCATCATTGTCGGCCCCACGTATCAACATGTGTACGAATGCGACGTGGAGTGCGTGGAGTACGCCGAGGCCCTCGCCGAATCTGAGGCCCTCATCGCCGACCTGGAGAGCCTCTCTAAGGAGGCGCCAGACGTAAAGCGCCATGCCGGCAACTTCGAGCCGGCGGAGACGGTTAAGTCCATCCCTCTCGACCCCAGCAACGATGCCTCCAAGCGGATCCGGATCGGCTCCGAGCTCGACCCCAAAGAGGAAGCAGTGCTCGTCGACTTTCTCCGCACAAACGCCGATGTTTTCATGTGGAGTCCCTCGGACATGCCCAGCATACCGAGGGATGTCGCCGAGCACTCGCTGGAGCCCGACCCGTGAAGCAGCCTCTACGCCGATTCGACGAAGAAAAGCGCAGAGCCATAGGCGAGGAGATCCACAAGCTAATGGCAGCAGGGTTCATCAAAGAGGTATTCCATCCCGAATGGCTTGCCAACCCTGTGCTTGTGAGAAAGAAAGGAGGGAAATGGCGGATGTGTGTAGACTACACTGGTCTAAACAAAGCATGTCCGAAAGTTCCCTACCCTCTGCCTCGCATCGATCAAATCGTGGATTCCACTGCTGGGTGCGAAACCCTGTCTTTTCTCGATGCCTACTCAGGGTATCACCAAATCAAGATGAAAGAGTCCGACCAGCTCGCGACTTCTTTCATCACACTCTTCGGCATGTACTGCTATGTTAGCATGCCGTTCGGGTTGAGGAATGCGGGTGCGACATACCAAAGGTGCATGAACCACGTGTTCGGCGAACACATTGGTCGAACGGTCGAGGCCTACGTAGATGACATCGTAGTCAAGATGAGGAAAGCCTCCGACCTCCTTTTCGACCTTGAAGTGACATTCCGATGTCTCAAGGTGAAAGGCGTAAAGCTCAATCCCGAGAAGTGCGTTTTCGGGGTCCCCCGAGGCATGCTCTTGGGGTTCATCGTCTCCGAGCGGGGCATCGAGGCCAACCCAGAAAAAATCGCGACCATCACCAACATGGGGCCCATCAAGGACTTGAAAGGCGTACAGAGGGTCATGGGATGCCTTGCGGCTCTGAGCCGTTTCATCTCACGCCTCGACGAAAGAGGCCTGCCTCTATACCGCCTCTTAAGGAAGGCCGAGTGCTTCACTTGGACCCCTGAGGCCAAGGAAGCCCTCGGGAACCTGAAGGCGCTCCTCACGAACGCGCCCATCTTGGTGCCTCCCGCCGCCGGAGAAGGCCTCTTGATCTACGTCACCGCTACCACTCAGGTGGTCAGCGCCGCGATCGTGGTTGAGAGACAAGAAGAAGGGCACGCATTGCCCGTCCAGAGGCCAGTCTACTTCATCAGTGAGGTACTGTCCGAGACCAAGATCCGCTATCCACAAATTCAGAAGTTGCTGTACGCGGTAATCCTAACGCAGCGGAAGTTGAGACACTACTTCGAGTCTCATCCAGTGACTGTGGTGTCATCCTTCCCCCTGGGGGAGATCATCCAGTGCCGAGAGGCCTCGGGTAGAATTGCAAAGTGGGTGGTGGAAATCATGGGCGAGACGATCTCGTTCGCCCCTTGGAAGGCCATCAAGTCCCAGGTCTTAGCGGACTTTGTGGCTGAATGGGACGACACCCAGCTCCCGACAGTTCCGATCCAACCGGAACTCTGGACCATGTTTTTTGGCGGGTCACTGATGAAGACAGGGGCAGGCGCGGGCCTGCTCTTCATCTCGCCCCTCGGAAAGCACCTACGCTACGTGCTACGCCACCACTTCCCAGCGTCCAACAATGTGGCCGAGTACGAGGCTCTGGTCAACGGATTGCGCATCACCATCGAGCTAGGGGTCTGACGCCTCGACGCTCGCGGTGACTCGCAGCTCATCATCGACCAAGTCATGAAGAACTCCCACTGCCGCGACCCAAAGATGGAAGCCTACTGTGATGAGGTTCGGCGCCTGGAAGACAAGTTCTACGGGCTCGAGCTCAACCACATCGCCCGACTCTACAACGAGACTGCGGATGAGCTGGCAAAGATAGCCTCGGGGTGAACAACGGTTCCCCCGGACGTCTTCTCCTGAGACCTGCACCAACCCTCCGTCAAGACTGACGATACGCCCGAGCACGAGAAGGCCTCGGCCCAGCCCGAGGCATCCTCGGCTCGGCCCGAGGCACCCTCGGCTCTGCCCGAGACACCCTCGGCTCAGCCCGAGGCAACCTCGGCCCCCGAAGATGAGGCACTGTGCGTCGAGGAAGAGCAAAGCGGGGTCACGCCTAATCGAAACTGGCAGACCCCGTACCTGCAATATCTCCACCGAGGAGAGCTACCCCTCGACCGAGCCGAAGCTCGGCGGTTGGCGCGGCGCGCCAAGTCGTTCGTCTTGCTGGGGGACGGGAAGGAGCTCTACCACTGCAGCCCCTCAGGAATCCTCCAGCGATGCATATCCATCGCCGAAGGCCAGGAGCTCTTACAAGAAATACACTCGGGGGCTTGCGGTCATCATGCAGCACCTCGAGCCCTTGTTGGAAACGCCTTCCGACAAGGCTTCTACTGGCCGACCGCGGTGGCCGACGCCACAAGAATTGTGCGCACCTGCAAAGGGTGTCAATTCTACGCAAGGCAGACCCACCTGCCCGCTCAGGCTCTGCAGACCATACCCACCACCTAGCCGTTTGCTGTGTGGGGTCTGGACCTCGTCGGCCCCTTGCAGAAGGCACCCGGGGGCTACACGCACCTGCTGGTCGCCGTCGACAAATTCTCCAAGTGGATCGAGGTCCGGCCCCTAAATAGCATCAGGTCCAAACAGGCGGTGGCATTCTTCACCAACATCATCCATCGCTTTGGGGTCCCAAACTCCATCATCACCGACAACGACACCCGGTTCACCGGCAGAAAGTTCCTGGACTTCTGCGAGGATCACCACATCCAGGTGGACTGGGCCGCTGTGGCTCACCGCATGACGAATGGGCAAGTAGAGCGTGCCAACGGCATGATCCTGCAAGGACTCAAGCCATGGATCCACAACGACCTCAACAAGTTCGGCAAGCGATGGATGAAGGAGCTCCCCTCGGTGGTCTGGAGTCTGAGGACAACGCCGAGCCAAGCCACGGGCTTCACACCGTTCTTTCTAGTCTATGGGGCCGAGGCCATCTTGCCCATAGACTTAGAATACGGTTCCCCGAGGGCGAGGGCCTACGATGATCAAAGCAACCGAGCTAACCGAGAAGACTCACTGGACCAGCTGGAGGAGGCTCGGGACATGGCCTTGCTACACTCGACGCGGTATCAGCAGTCCCTACGACGCTACCACGCCCGAGGGGTTCGGTCCCGAGACCTCCAGGTGGGCGACCTGGTGCTTCGGCTGCGACAAGACGCCCGAGGGCGGCACAAGCTCACGCCTCCCTGGGAAGGGCCGTTCGTCATCGCCAAAGTTCTGAAGCCCGGGACATACAAGCTGGCCAACAGTCAAGGCGAGGTCTACAGCAACGCTTGGAACATCCGACAGCTACGTCGCTTCTACCCTTAAGATGCTTTAAAGTCGTTCATACACCCTGTTCACACACAAAGTCTAACCATCAAGGAAGGGTCGGCCTTGCCCCGGCAAAAAGCCTGACCCTCCCTCGGGGGCTAGAAGGGGGGAACCCCTCTGCGTCAAAATTTTTCCTCAGAAAAAGATCTTTTCTGCCAGAATATCTCTCGTGCTTTTCGACTACTTCGAAAGTGGATCCTGAAAATGACGGAGTACACGTAAGCAGCCAAGGCTGATTGAGCCGAGGGACTCCTACGCCTCCGGGATACGGATACCTCACTCATCACCTTCTGCGATAAGTAACTCACGCTCGGATAAGTGATTCCGCTGATCGAACGAGTCCCAACGCTTGAAGACCCTTCTGCCGAAACGATTTCTCGGGCCTTCTCAACTACATCGATAGCAGAATCCGGCGAACGAGTAAGAGTACACGTAAGCGGCAAGGCCGACCGAGCCGAGGGATTCCTATGCTTCCGGGATACAGATACCTCACTCATCACCTTCCGTGAAAAGTAACTCTCGCTTGGACAAACAACTCTGTTACCGACAAATAAGTCCAGATACTCGAAGCAAGGGGAAAAGACACGTAGCTTTACAACACGACGATAGTATGTTTGGGCCTCGGCGGCCACAGAAAACATACGCACACTACAAGATAACCCGATCCTGTAGGCTCGGACCTTGACGGTTGAAGGGAGCAGCAGCACCCTCGGCGTCAACTACACCTTCGGCGAGGTCCGACCTAGCCTCGGACGGTGACGCGGTCGAAGGATCTCCACTCCAAAGGACGACATCAGCACCACGCCCGGGCCATCGCCGCCAGGGTCTCTTCCAGGAGTCCGGCTCGAGCAGACAGCTCGGCCGGCCACCTCGAAGCCTCAGCCAGCTGTCCCCCGAGGACATCAGCCCGACTCGTGGCCTCGGCAACTCAACTCCGACGCTGGTCCCACCAGTGGACGGCCCGGCCGGGCTCCGGCCGACGAAGTCTTCTTTTTGAGTCAACTCCGCCTCTATTTGTGCTAACACCGCTACCTCCGGCTTCGGCTCATCGAAGAGCGGCCGAGGGTTCGTTTAACTAAGCAAGAGAAACCTCGGACAGCAAGGCCGACTGAGCCGAGGGACTCCTACGCCTCCGGGATACGGATACCTCACTCGTCACCTTCGCACGAGGCAACTCACGCTTGGTGAAGAGGTTCAGATAGCCGACAGGCGAGTCTTAGTGCTCGAAATGAAGAAAAAACACGGCTCCGTGCCGAAAATACATACATGTTCAGGCCCCGATAGCCACAATGAACATACGCCAGCACTTAAGGTGCCATTACAAATGGAACTCCGGTTCCACCTCCGCAGGTACGAACAACCCCACACGATTGGGGGGCCTGCGGAGCAACAGAAGGCCGACGGGTGGCGCGCCGCCGCCCGCTCCAGTAGTGGCGACGACGACTTCTGCTCCGAGTGGCCAAACAACAGCAGCGATGACCTCAGGGCGGATGCTGCTGCTGTAAAGCCCTCGCCCACATCCCCACTCGGGGGGCGAGGACGAGCAGAAGGCCGTAGAGTTGGAGGTCAGTCCGTGGGCGGCATCGGCTATCTCGTCGGCGGAGAAACCTCTTCCGGCTGCTGTGGCGGAAGGTGGCACCGGAAGTGGTGCCGAAGCCGCTCGGGTCGAAGAGCCGGGCACGCGGCAGCTGCCAGCGCCACGAACGGCAAACGCCCTTCCCCCCGATCACTAAGGGAAGGAGCGGGCCGCTGCCCGCGCAGAGACTGACCCCAACTCGGCGCACTCCCCTCCCCAGCACTGATGATGAACATCCTTGAAGCTGAGGGAGGGGCGGAGGACGCAGCCTGGCTTGCTTCTCCCCACCTAGGAGTTGGTGGTCACTGTCTTGGGTGACCACCGGCGAGGGGATGCGGCCGGGCTGCCTGACGAAAATCCTTGAAGCCGAACGATGGCTGAAAGGTACCAACTTCCACGAAGTTGTATTTCCCCGACGACGACAAGGCGGAAGAACCACGGGCGCCCCCATCTGGGGGCTCGAAAGGTGGAAAGACACGATGCATGAGGGGAGCGCGAAGACATGGTTGCCCTTCAAGGGGGTCGCCCTCCTTTTAAAGGCAACTCTCCCCACTTGCGTCCTCAGCCATCACGGGCTAAGTCTTCTCCAATACGCTCCAAGGTCCTCCCCCTCCGACACGGGGGCTGGGTCCCACGCGTCATGCAAGCTGGCCCAGGGCAGAAGAAGACAAACCACCACGCGCGGCGCGCGCAACTGCCCAGCGGTTACAAGCATTCCCCCACTTTCGCCCAGACCAGCGGGTGAGAGGGTGGACCGCCGTGCAGGCGGCATGCAACCGCACCGAAGGGGCGCACCCTTTCGACTTCGACGCGTCCGGCATGGAGGCTCAGGCCCACGCGTCATGCAACCGACGCGCCGGTCGCAACGTGCAAGAAACCAGACCGCCACTCGCGCCACTACCGCGCCTCCTCGACTGCGGAACCAGTACCGCGACTCGAGGCAACCCTGCGCATGACCCAACAGTGCCAACCAGGCACATCGGTCATGGGCCAGTCAGCTGCAGGAGAAGGCACGATGGTCAATGCGGCCAGAAATGGGCCGGCAGTAATGGCGGTGGCAGGCGAGCGAAAGCAGCGGTCAAGTCGTCAGCCAGGCTCACGTCCCCTCCTGGGACAGCGGGAGAGCCCTCTCCCACGGCGTGAAGACGGCACGCCCATGTCCCGTTCCTCGAACGGCTCGCGCACGCGCAACGGCTGCCCCGCGAACCACTCGTCCCGCCGCATTAACTCCGTCGCGGGACAGGCGGCGCCTTTGGCAGGAGAAGCGAGCGACACTTCGCCTTCGCCATAATGACCGCGTCCAAAAAGGTATGCCACATCATTCGATTTCGTATCCTTTTCCTGTTCCTCTTTCTCTCTCTTACAACAGGGACCGGGAAAGGGGATACCCCGAAAGGGATCCTTCCCCGCAAAGGAAACGGGCCCCGAGCCCCCCTACTGATTAGAGGTTCGAAGGCTGGCCCCACGGAGGGGGTTCAACAGCCGCCTCAGAGCGCTCGGGCTCCGCGCCCACTACTGGTCAGAGGTTCAAAGGCCGGCCCCTCGGAAGGGTTCAACGACCGCCTCAGGCCACTCGGGCGCCGCGCCCACTACTGATCAGGGGTTCGTAGGCTGGCCCTCGAAATGTTCACAGCCGCCTCAGACGCAGAGCGAGGGATGACCCTGGGTACGTTCGATAGATAACCAAGGCTCGGGCTACGCTCCCGAGGTACCCTAGGACATTTCCGAGACCAGCGGGAACGATCTTGTAACGGAATCCCATCAGAGGGAGGCATCGACCCTCGGACCCCGTCAAAAGGGGACCGGGTCCGGCAGATCACCCGCAGGTACTTTTGGAGCGCGCCTCCGGGCCTCTAGCTGACCCCTAACAAATGGGGCACGGGCGTCCACTCGGATTACCCGTTAGCAGTTCACCGGAGACACCATGTTCGACGCCCTCCAAGGGCAACATGGCGCTTCCCCCCCTCCTCCTTGCGGAAAGGCGACGCAGGGGCGTATGTAAAGAAGTCGAGTCTGTCCTTGACCGTCCTCTCGCCCTGTGCGGAGGCTCGGGGGCTGCTCTCGCAAACCCGGCTTCGGCCAAACCGTTGACAGCGTCAACATACCAGCCCGAGAACTTGGGGCCCGACCGTGCACCCGGGCTACGGCCAGCTCGCATGAGGGAACAACCAGACCGGCCGAAGCATTGCGAAACGCATTAAGACCTCGAAGGAGTCAAACCACTCCTCCGAGGCCTCGGGGGCTACACCCGGCGGGTGTGCTCGCGCGCACCCACCGGAACAAAATGCAACCGAGAAAGGCCGGTCCCCTTGCAAAAAAGTGCGACAAAAGCCTCCAAGCGAGTATTAACACTCCCTTCGAGGCTCGGGGGCTACTGTCGGGGACCATAATTAGGGGTACCCTCAAGACTCCTGATCTCAGCTGGTAACCCCCATCAGCACAAAGCTGCAAAGGCCTGATGGGTGCGATTAAGTCAACGATCGGTCCACTCAAGGGACACGATCTCGCCTCGCCCGAGCCCAGCCTCGGGCAAGGGTAGCCGACCCCGGAGGATTTACGTCTCGCCCGAGGACCCCCTCCAGCAACGGACACACCTTCGGCTCGCCCGAGGCCCAGACTTCACCAAGAAGCAACCTTGGCCAAGCCACCACGCCGACCGACCGTATCGCAGGAGCCTTTAATGCAAAGGTGGCCTGACACCTTATCCTGACGCGCGCCCTTCAGTCGACAGAACCGAAGTGACCGCAGTCACTTCGCCGCTCCACTGACCGGCCTGACAAGAGGACAGCGCCGCCTGCGCCACTCCGACTGCTGTGCCACTCGACAGAGTGAGGCTGACAGCAGCCAAGTCCGGCCTCAGGCGCCATAGGAAACTCCGCTTCACCCGACCCTAGGGCTCGGACTCAGGCTCAGCCCTGGAAGACGACGAACTCCGCTTCGCCCGACCCCAGGGCTCGGACTCGGGCTCAGCCCCGGAAGACGACGAACTCCGCTTCGCTCGACCCCAGGTCTCGGACTCGGGCTCAGCCCCGGAAGACGACGAACTCCGCTTCGCCCGACCCCAGGGCTCGGACTCGGGCTCAGCCCCGGAAGACGATGAACTCTGCCTCGCCCGACCCCAGGGCTCAGACTCAGGCTCAGCCCCGGAAGATGACGAACTCCGCATCACTCGACCCTAGGGCTCGGACTCGGGCTCGGCCCCGGAAGACGACGAACTCCGCCTCGCCCGACCTAGGGCTCGGACTCGACCTCGACCTCGGAAGACAGACTCGACCTCGACCTCGGAGGAGCCTCCGCCTCGCCCAACCCAGGGCTCGGACCGACCACGTCACAGGAGGCGCCATCATTACCCTACCCCAAGCTAACTCAGGCTACGGGGAACAAGACCGGTGTCCCATCTGTCTCGCCCCGATAAACAAGTAATGATGACGCCCCGCATGCTCCATGACGACGGCGGCTCTCAGCCCCCTTACGGAAGCAAGGAGACGTCAGCAAGGACTCGACAGCCCCAACAGCTGTCCTTCCACCAGGCTTCAGCGCTCCTCCGACGGCCACGACACCACACGAACCAGGTGCCAAAACCTCTCCGGCTGCCACGACGGCATGTACTTAGGGCGCTAGCTCTTCTCCGCTAGACACGTTAGCACACTGCTACACCCCCCATTGTACACCTGGATCCTCTCCTTACGCCTATAAAAAGAAGGTCCAGGGCTGTAACACCCCTAGTGTTACTGCAACTAAAACTTGAGCATGGCATCATAAGCATTGACATTGCATATGTTTGATACACCTAGAGTGCATTCACTAGGTAAAAATTTCAAACAAGTGTATTGTTTTTGGTATTTTGCAAATAGGACCCTGGATAGGGAACCTAACCCTAAATCAGGCTCAAAGGGGCAAAACTTAACCCAAGAGGAGAAAACCTAAAGGATTTAGGGAAAGAGTCATAAAATGTCCCCAAAAACAAAGTTGAGTCACATTTATACCCCTGGGCTATCAAAAATCTCAATAAGAACCCTTGAAAACCCTAAACCTAAACTCTAGGGACCTATGTGCAAAATTAGTCCACTTTTGGGCTAAAGTGCAAAAACCAAGTCAAATAAGTATTTTAAGTCATTTGGTTCACAAATATGTGGACTTGAAAGCCAAACATTGGATTTTGGACTTAAATGCAAAATGGACCTCAATTAGGTTCTATTCCAAGTCTGAAATTTCAGAGTTTTGGCTCAACTTTGGAGCTTTGTAACTTTCACACTGTAGAGTTTTTGCCCTAGCTCACCACATCAAGTTTGTAGCTCAATTAAAGGAGAACAATTTTGCTGAAGAGAGCAAGCCATGTTCTTGTGAGAAATTTGGAGATAATTAGGGTTGAAGTTGGGCTGTCAGGGTGTTAATGTCTGAATTTTCAGACAGACAGTGTGATCACTGGAACTTCAAGCATGAATTCAAGCTTGAAGTATTGAGAATTTGATCCAGCCTGCTATAGTAATGTTGTAGCCGGATCTTAGGACTATAACTTTGTTAAAGAGTGTCGAGCACGTTACTGCACAAAATTTGTAGTTATTGGCTCTGCAAATCGGGCTGTCAGTTCATCTGAATAAGGAACTCCATGGTACAGTAGCTGATCGGATCAGAACACCAGTTCAGCCACCGCCGACGATCCCCCCGCCGCGATTCACGTCAATGGCGTGCATATTCGTGCGCTGGTCGACGGATAACATCGCGGGGTAAGAAGAATCTTCACCGCCGGTGAGCTGGGCTCCACTCCGGCGACCCCTCGTGCCTCCCCCTCTACCCTACGGCTGAGCAGATAAGAACGCCGGTGATAACCGTCGTCCGACCGTGCGCCGCGTGTCCTAACCGTGCCACCGCATCGCCGTGACTCCCTCTAACTGCCCGTCAATCACCGGAGTTACCGCCACGCCATAGGACACGTACTCGCGCGCGCCAGGGTTCTTCCTCATCTCTGGCCGCCTCCGCTATCCGCTCGAATTGAGCGCCACCGCCCCGGGGATCTATAAATTGACCCCGCAGTGGGCTTCACCACATCCTTATGTACTCAGCCACCGCTAATCGCCAGCAGTCCTTCGCTAGAGCCCGCGAATTTTGGATTCGTCCCAAATCCGCTCTCCGCCACCGTAAACTCACTTCCCCGCGGCCAGCCGTCCCCAGGTCTGCTCATTCCTTTTTCATCCCTGTTCTAGCATCCTTACGTGTTGGTGATGCTCTCCGACCCCTTCAATTGAACCAAACCACCTCTGATCGCCGGGAACCCGACGATCTTGCCGCCTGATTCTCGGTCACCGTGGCCAGAGAGTTTTAGTGCGCGGTTGGTGAAATTAAGTTAGGGGAAACATCGATTAAGGTATGAATTAGGTGTTAGTCGTTGAAGAGCGCCAGTAATAGCCCCAATCGGCCGGCGTGAGCGCTCGCCGGAGCTCAGCCGTGCTTGAACGCCGTCAGGGACCTCCCAGTGCGAGGAAACAGAAGTTGGGGGACCCCTGTGTAAAGTGTCAGCGACTGTTTTGAATAGTGTTCGGACTTTCTCGGATTATTCAAAACTCTGGGGGACCTCTGCGCAAACCTGCCCCGCGGGCGCGGGCGCGCGCGCTTTTCCCCTCTGACTGGGCCGCTTGGGCTGAAACCAGCCCATTACTGTTGAAGCCTTTTCCCTTTTTCTATTTCAGCAGAGCTTTGGAAATATGTTAAAAATTGTAGAAAAATCCTAAAATTGTGAAACCAATTTTCCTAGGCTTGTTATTTTCCATAGAATTTAACAAAAATAGTTTTATGATTTTTAGTGGAAATAAGAAATTTTAGGGCATTTAAAGTAGTTAAAAGTATTAGTTAGGGATTTTTAAAAGATAAATGGTAATCCCAAAAATGCTCAAAATTTTTATATGAGTTCCTCATATTATTTAGAAGCCTTGGGTAGAATTTGGGTTGATTTGGACCTTGTTTGATCACCAAACCCCAAAACACCCCCCCTGCCCTGTGAACTCCTTTACCGACTCCGAAAACCCTAAGTTCTCAGAGTTCCGTGAAGGAAAGTTGTATTCAAGACTAAGATAATAAATCTTTATTGTCTTCGCACTCTCATGAGCATTACATGGCATTCATTCTTATATATATATATATGGTTATGTTAGAACACGAAGAAGAAGTGCAAGTCACCGAAGAAAGGACATCACCACCCTCGGATTCTCAAGCAGGCAACTGCTTCTACTTTGATATTTGTGGATCCGAGCCAGACTCACCTGTTAACGAAGGCAAGCCCCGGTGCATGCAACCCTTTCCTTGTGTTTTTAAATACTTTTCGCACACTTTAAGTCAAGTGAAATGTGCATTAGGTTCATAGGAGTTGTTTGGAACCCTTTGATGCATTGCTTTCCTTGATATCCATACCTTTATAGATACTTCTGGTGAAGTATCAAAAACATGATTTACAAAAATGCTTAGCCCTGCTTAGATCTTGTGGATAGAGGTTGTCCTTAGCCTAGCTCGAGAAAGGATGGCTTCTACCTGCAAGAATAATTTTTTTGAGGAGCAATGGTGGGATCTTACTGCAAAGTTCCCTGTGATGCTCTTTTCATCCTAAGGAACAGAAACAATCCTAAGGATGGAAGTACTTAAATCGAGACTTGGGTTAGGAACAGGTGATGTTCTACCCAGGTTGATTAAGGATTGAATGCGTATGTAGGCGTGCTGATCGAGGACCCTTTAACTGGTCACATGCCTCGTCATGGGTAAGCCTTGCCTCGGGCAGACTAAGGTCAGAATAAGATAACACAAAATGGGCGTGGAGCGGTGGCGGGAGTAGCGTGTACCCACCGTGGCAAGAGGCTGGACGGTGGTGTATCTGTGCTCTCGGTTTGCGTGAACCTGATCTGGTCTTAAGAACCCCGGTGGCGGGTTGACATATGCAAGGGTTAAGTGCTACATATGTCGTGTGATTGGAGATCCTCAGCTGAGTATAATCGATTCGGATCGCCGTACCTTCGCGGTTATGAAGACTTGGTCACTTCCCTACAACCTAAGTCAGGATGGGAACATTATGGATAAAAATGATGTTGTACTGATGAGATGATGAATTTAGACTAGAGGCAAATAGAGTCTATTAATACTTAATCCGGCGTTAAAATGTTGAAAGTAAGGACTCACTTTAGTAAGCTATTTCTGCAAAAGTATCTAAGTTGATTTTTGCTAAAGCCTCTTCTTGATTCCTATTTATCCAGCATACCCTTGAGAGTCTTTGCCTTAGTCGGGTAAGACTTGCTGAGTAATTCCATACTCAGGGTTTATCCCTCCGTTGTTTTTAGGTGAGGAAGCGACAAACCTTTGTTGCTTTTGCTCCAAGGTGGTTCCTAATGAAGAGAAGCAAGAGTGAAGTGCGGGAGGAAAGGATCCTCCATTAGGACTTTTTGAGTGATAACTGTCGGGAGGAGTTTTTGCCTCCCTTGGTGTGTGTAATAATATTATTCGGCACTCGTTATATATAGTTCTGGTCTGTAATAAACAACTTGATCTTACTTTTTATAATAAATGTAAGTTTATGTAATCGCTTCCGCATATCTAAATCTCCGATGTTCTGTAATGTCTGCAAGACGGGTGAAACGTTCCTGGAAAGGTAAGGAAAGATACCGAGCTTGTCAAGTAGTTCAGGGGCACCTACAGGGTTGTCTGAGGTCCGTTGGACAAGGACAACTGTAGGTGGGCCTAATTACTTGGGAGGTTCCGTCACAGCTGGTATCGGAGCGTAGCCCTTCTTGACAGATTTTACGTAGCATCTTCAAAAGAATTTCCTTAGACTTATCTAGAAAATTCTTCTCTTCTTACCTAAGTATTTCTGAAGAGTTTATTTCAAAGACCAGATAGGGAGAGTGCAATGTATAGAAGGTTGAATCAACTAAGGTTGATTCTGTAATTATTCATGCATC
Source organism: Zea luxurians (assembly GCA_029449295.1). Lineage (NCBI taxonomy): Eukaryota > Viridiplantae > Streptophyta > Magnoliopsida > Poales > Poaceae > Zea > Zea luxurians. The sequence continues at coordinate 19,332,109 of JAOPSE010000003.1, forward strand.
ATGCTAAGAATTGTACTAATAAATTTTCCCCCTTAGCAAATGCCGCCGCGTACAAGGAAAACGGCGCGAAAGCATACTGGACCTATCGGTGTACCTCGACACCAACTTGCCCCACGGGAGCAAGATAGCAGTAGTGGGAGCAATGATCCTATTGGTGATCTCGAAGCTCGCGTAAATCAACTTCAAGCAGAGTTGCAACGCAGGACTAATTTATGGGTTGCGGATGGTGACCGAATAAATGAGTTACGAAGTTACATCCGTACCCTGCAAGATCAACTAGCTGATCGAGATTTGGCGCTTGATTGGGCAGTACAGTCTCGTTCAGTAGCTTGGGCTAAGGAAGCGAAGGCTCGAGCACGAGTCAACGAACTTAGCGCTGCTATTGACAACTTGCAGGTATATTGCAATACTTTACATGAAGAAGTTCATGTACTGTATTCACAATTACACCCAAATGTCCCTGCGGATCCCGTCAGGTCTGAAGCCGGACCCTCGCAAACTGCGGGAGAAGCGCTTGGTGGGGAGTTAGACCTTTTTAGGCCCCCTCCTTCTTTGAGGCTGGTCGACGTATGGTCTCCCACCCCTGACGATGAAGCTACCAAGAACAATCAGAAGTAGGAATAGTAGTGTAGCTTGTAGAAGTAGAGGTAGTATGTTGTATAATAGGTTGAACTCTTGTATAATGGGTAATGTATCCTGTTGTATAACATCGAGTTTGTATCATTACTTTTTATAGTAATGTAAAATGGAAGGTTTCTCTGGCATATTATGTTTACTTCAAATGTTCTTTGCCTCAGATGCCTACCAGGACTCGAGGACAGGACACAGCAGGAACTTCTGGGGGAAGGGATGTTACCCCAAATCCACCTCCGGTTCCTCCCACATTGGCCGAGGCGATTGCCACCTTGGTAAACGCCACTGCAGACAATACCCGCTTTCTTAGGGAAATGGCGGGTCAACAATTCCAGCAGCAGGCAGGAAGGGGTTATCAACAAGGCCCCCGTGAGACCACATATCTGGATTTCTCTGAAACCCGTCCGCCACTATTTGTGAAGGCTGAAGACCCGTTGGAAGCTGATGAGTGGATACGGGTTATTGAACAAAAGTTTGGTCTTCTCCGCTGTTCAGAGACGCAGAAGCCGTTATTCGCAGCACAACAACTACGTGGCCCTGCCAGTACGTGGTGGGGGAATTTTGTGGCTATTCAACCTGCCAACCATCAAGTCACATGGGAAGAATTTAAAGCAGCCTTTCGTGAGCACTACATACCCGAAGGTGTTCTGCATATGAAACAAGAAGAGTTCATGAAGCTGAAACAAGTAGGAGATACCGTCAATCAGTATCTCAACAAGTTTAATCACCTGTCGCGGTATGCCATCGACCAGGTGAATACTGATTTAAAGAAGAATAACTGCTTTATGAGGGGTCTAAATGACCGATTGCAGAGAAAAATGGCCACATGCATAGATCTCACGTATGGAAAGGCTGTCAGTACAGCCTTATCTGTTGAAGCAAAATACGCAAGTTCTGGGAAGAATAAGGGATTCGGTGGTGAGAAGCCTAATCAGGGCCAGGCGAAGAGGCAACGGTTTGTGATCCGGCCTTCTAGCCAAAATCGCACTTTTTCTCGACCACCCTCATTCCCTTTCAAGAAGCCAATCATTATTCGTCCCAACAATACCCCCACTACCCCAAATCAGCCGGGTGCCCCGGGCACTCGATTCCCTGCTTTGCCCAGCTCTTCAACCGGGTGTTTCAATTGCGGCAAGTCAGGACACTTCATCAAAGACTGCCCATATCCCAAGCAAAATCAATCAAATGCTACTTAAGGGTCTAGGAAATCAGCTCAGTCAAAGGGAAATAATGTGGGGAGGAATACAAAGAAGACGGGGCGGGTATACTATACCCAAGTGGCCACTACACCGGAAGGAGAGCCGGTGATGATGGGTACGTTTCTCGTGGCCAGTCACCCTGCAATTATTCTTTTTGATTCTGGTGCTTCGCATACATTTATTAGCAAGACATTTGTGGAGCAACATCACATTTCATGCCATGAATCAAAAGAAGGATTTAAAATTCATTCACCTGGGGGACACATTTTTACTAGAGAAGTGGCCTATGAAGCGCCAGTAACAATGGCCGGACGGAACTTTCCTGCTAACATGATTGTTCTGAAAGGCTAGGACATAGATGTAATTTTGGGTATGAATTGGTTAACCCAACATAAGGCAATTCTCAACACTGAACTCAGAACCGTCAAGTTGAGCTATAATCAAGAAGAGATTCTTTTATCTCTCCCCGTAACCAATCCAGCCAAAGCTTCTGGTAGAGTATATGAAGCCATTGTACCGGAGATCAAGGATATTACGGTAGTATGTGAGTTTCCAGATGTATTTTCGGAAGATTTGCCTAGACTGCCCCCCTGAAAGAGATGTAGAATTTGTAATTGAGCTAAAGCCCAGTACGGCTCCCATCTCCCGAAGATCGTACCGTATGCCCCCTAATGAGTTGGCGGAATTGAAGATTCAATTACAAGATCTACTGAATAAGGGATTCATCCGGCCAAGCTCGTCTCCATGGGGTTGTCCCGCCATTTTTGTTAAGAAGAAGGATCAAACCTTGCGAATGTGCGTGGATTATCGACCCCTGAATGAGGTCACCATCAAGAACAAGTACCCTCTTCCAAGGATCGAACTCTTATTTGATCAACTGACTGGGGCGAGGGTATTTTCCAAAATTGATCTCAGGTCGGGCTATCACCAAATCCGTATTCGGCCCGAGGATATACCAAAGACCGCGTTTACTACGCGGTATGGTTTATTTGAATATTTGGTAATGTCTTTCGGGCTAACAAATGCTCCTGCCCACTTCACCTATTTGATGAACTCGGTGTTTATGCCCGAGTTGGACAAGTTCGTGGTGGTCTTCATTGACGATATCTTGATATATTCTAAAAATGAAGGGGAGCATGCTCAACATCTACAGATTGTATTAACGCGCCTAAGGAAACATCAGCTATATGCCAAGTTCAGCAAATGCGCGTTCTGGCTGGAGGAAATTCAATTTTTGGGGCACGTGTTGTTGGCCAAAGGAATTGCGGTAGATCCTAGCAAAGTCAAGGATAGTCTAGAGTGGAAACCCCCAACCACTATTCACCAAGTCCGGAGTTTTCTTGGACTAGCTGGATATTATAGTAGATTCATACCAGATTTCTCTAAGCTTGTGAAGCCAATCACAAGTTTATTGAAGAGTGACATTAAATTCAATTGGTCTTCTAAGTGTAATGAAGCCTTTGAGCAATTGAAGACATTATTAACCACTGCTCCGGTATTGGCTCAACCGGACATCACTAAGCCTTTTGATGTATATTGTGATGCGTCTGGCAGTGGACTCGGCTGTGTATTAATGCAAGAGGGCCGAGTAATTGCATATGCTTCAAGACAGTTGCGCCGACATGAGGAGCATTACCCAACTCATGATCTGGAGCTAGCTGTTGTGGTTCATGCCCTGAAAATTTGGCGTCATTATCTGCTGGGAAATGTCTGTCATATTAATACAGATCATAAAAGTTTGAAGTACATCTTCACCCAATCAGAATTAAATATGAGGCAAAGACGATGACTTGAGCTTATTAAGGACTATGAACTGGAGATCCATTATCACCCAGGCAAAGCCAATGTTGTGGTAGATGCACTGAGCCGTAAGGCTTCCTGCCACTGTCTTATGGTGAAGACCTCTGACAACACTTTGTGTCAGGAGATGGAAAAGTTAAACCTGGGGATAATCCAACAAGGGACTTTGAATCAGTTAAAGCTTGAGTCAATCATTTTGCAAAAGATAATTGATGCTCAAAAGGATAATCTGGGTATGAAGCACATACGAGAAAAGATGAGGGCTGGAACAGCCAAATGTTTCAAAGAAGACGATCAAGGTGTGATATGGTTTAAAAACCGCATAGTAGTGCCAAAGAATGAAGAACTCCGCCAGCAAATTCTTGATGAAGCACATCTTAGTCGTTATTCTATTCATCCCGGAAGCACTAAGATGTACCAAGACTTGAAGCAACAATACTGGTGGACAAAGATGAAGATCGAAATTGCACGTTATGTGGCTAAGTGTGACACTTGCAGACGTGTCAAGGCCATACACATGAAAACTGCTGGTCCATTACAATCTTTGCCAATCCCAACATGGAAATGGGAAGACATAAGTATGGACTTTATTGTGGGACTGCCCAGGACAGCCAATGGGTATGATTCTATTTGGGTTATCATTGATCGACTCACAAAGATTGCCCACTTCTTACCCGTCAGGGCCAAATATACAGTGGCCACTTATGCAGCATTATACATTGCCCGTATTCTCAGTTTGCATGGTATTCCAAAAACTATAGTGTCGGATCGTGGACCTCAGTTCGTATCCAAATTTTGGGAAGAACTTCATAAATCTTTGGGTACCAAATTGCTCCACAGTTCGGCTTATCATCCTCAAACAAGTGGACAGACTGAGAGGGTCAATCAAATACTTGAGGATATGCTGCGGGCATGTGTTCTGGACTTCTCACAGAAATGGGATGAATGTTTGCCCTTAGCGGAGTTTTCATACAATAACAGCTATCAAGAAAGTATCAGGATGGCACCTTTTGAAGCTTTATATGGGCGACGGTGTCGAACTCCGCTAAATTGGTCTGAACCTGGAGAAAGGTACTTCTTTAGGCCTGATATGGTGAAGGAGGCTGAAGAAAAGGTTCAGAAAATTATTCATAATATGAAGAAAGCTCAGACTCGACAAAAGAGTTACGCAGACCGATGACGACAACCCTTATGCTTTCTGGTGGGCGATTATGTCTACTTGAAAGTTTCACCGATGAAGGGTGTATCGCGTTTCGGGGTAAAAGGGAAACTTGCACCCAGGTATATTGGTCCATTTCCGGTACTTGAGCAATGTGGACCAGTGGCATACCGACTCCAGTTACCCAAAATATTGTCTGCTATTCATAATGTGTTCCATGTGTCACAATTAAAGAAGTGTCTTCGGGTTCCCGATCGAACCATTGAAGTGACTGATGTGGTCCTGGAACCAGATTTAACATACTCGGAACATCCTATTCGAGTTTTGGATCAAAAGGACAGGGTTACCCGGGGAAAAACTCTCAAGTTCTACAAGATACAATGGAACCAACATTCTGAGGAAGAGGCTACATGGGAAACTCAAGACTTTTTGAATAAGAATTTCCCAGGTTTTCTAGCCTCATGTAATTTGTAAAGTGTATATAGTTATTGCAATAAAGGAATGAACCCCCCACACCACCCCTGCCTTGTACCAGAAATAAGGGAATAAAAATGTGACACATTTCCTTTTCCATTACTCACCCTAGGACTTTAAATCTCGGGACGAGATTCTTTTATGGGGGGAAGGATGTAACACCCCTGGTGTTACTGCAACTAAAACTTGAGCATGGCATCATAAGCATTGACATTGCATATGTTTGATACACCTAGAGTGCATTCACTAGGTAAAAATTTCAAACAAGTGTATTGTTTTTGGTATTATGCAAATAGGACCCTGGATAGGGAACCTAACCCTAAATCAGGCTCAAAGGGGCAAAACTTAACCCAAGAGGAGAAAACCTAAAGGCTTTAGGGAAAGAGTCATAAAATGTCCCCAAAAACAAAGTTGAGTCACATTTATACCCCTGGGCTATCAAAAATCTCAATAAGAACCCTGGAAAACCCTAAACCTAAACTCTAGGGACCTATGTGCAAAATTAGTCCACTTTTGGGCTAAAGTGCAAAAACCAAGTCAAATAAGTATTTTAAGTCATTTGGTTCACAAATATGTGTACTTGAAAGCCAAACATTGGATTTTGGACTTAAATGCAAAATGGACCTCAATTAGGTCCTATTCCAAGTCTGAAATTTCAGAGTTTTGGCTCAACTTTGGAGCCTTGTAACTTTCACACAGTAGAGTTTTTGCCCTAGGTCACCACATCAAGTTTGTAGCTCAATTAAAGGAGAACAATTTTGCTGAAGAGAGCAAGCCATGTTCTTGTGAGAAATTTGGAGATAATTAGGGTTGAAGTTGGGCTGTCAGGGTGTTAATGTCTGAATTTTCAGATAGACAGTGTGATCACTGGAACTTCAAGCATGAATTCAAGCTTGAAGTATTGAGAATTTGATCCAGCCTGCTATAGTAATGTTGTAGCCGGATCTTAGGACTATAACTTTGTTAAAGAGTGTTGAGCACGTTACTGCACAAAATTTGTAGTTATTGGCTCTGCAAATCGGGCTGTCAGTTCATCTGAATAAGGAACTCCATGGTACAGTAGCTGATCGGATCAGAACACCAGTTCAGCCACCGCCGACGATCCCCCCGCCGCGATTCACGTCAACGGCGTGCAGATTCGTACGCTGGTCGACGGATAACATCGCGGGGTAAGAAGAATCTTCACCGCCGGTGAGCTGGGCTCCACTCCGGCGACCCCTCGTGCCTCCCCTCTACCCTACGGCTGAGCAGATAAGAACGCCGGTGATAACCGTCGTCCGACCGTGCGCTGCGTGTCCTAATCGTGCCACCGCATCGCCGTGACTACCTCTAACTGCCCGTCAATCACCGGAGTTACCGCCACGCCATAGGACACGTACTCGCGCGCGCCAGGGTTCTTCCTCATCTCCGGCCGCCTCCGCTATCCGCTCGAATTGAGCGCCACCGCCCCGGGATCTATAAATTGACCCTGCAGTGGGCTTCACCACATCCTTACGTACTCAGCCGCCGCTAATCGCCAGCAGTCCTTCGCCAGAGCCCGCGAATTTTGGATTCGTCCCAAATCCGCTCTCCGCCACCGTAAACTCACTTCCCCGCGGTCAGCCGTCCCCAGGTCTGCTCATTCCTTTTTCATCCCTGTTCTAGCATCCTTACGTGTTGGTGATGCTCTCCGACCCCTTCAATCGAACCAAACCACCTCTGATCGCCGGGAACCCGACGATCTTGCCGCCTGATTCTCGGTCACCGTGGCTAGAGAGTTTTAGTGCGCGGTTGGTGAAATTAAGTTAGGGGAAACATCGATTAAGGTATGAATTAGGTGTTAGTCGTCGAAGAGCGCCAGTAATAGCCCCAATCGGCCGGCGTGAGCGCTCGCCGGAGCTCAGCCGTGCTTGAACGCCGTCAGGGACCTCCCAGTGCGAGGAAACAGAAGTTGGGGGACCCCTGTGTAAAGTGTCAGCGACTGTTTTGAATAGTGTTCGGACTTTCTCGGATTATTCAAAACTCTGGGGGACCTCTGCGCAAACCTGCCCCGCGGGCGCGGGCGCGCGCGCTTTTCCCCTCTGACTGGGCCGCTTGGGCTGAAACCAGCCCATTACTGTTGAAGCCTTTTCCCTTTTTCTATTTCAGCAGAGCTTTGGAAATATGTTAAAAATTGTAGAAAAATCCTAAAATTGTGAAACCAATTTTCCTAGGCTTGTTATTTTCCCTAGAATTTAACAAAAATAGTTTTATGATTTTTAGTGGAAATAAGAAATTTTAGGGCATTTAAAGTAGTTAAAAGTATTAGTTAGGGATTTTTAAAAGATAAATGGTAATCCCAAAAATGCTCAAAATTTTTATATGAGTTCCTCATATTATTTAGAAGCCTTGGGTAGAATTTGGGTTGATTTGGACCTTGTTTGATCACCAAACCCCAAAACACCCCCCTGCCCTGTGAACTCCTTTACTGACTCTGAAAACCCTAAGTTCTCGGAGTTCCGTGAAGGAAAGTTGTATTCAAGACTAAGATAATAAATCTTTATTGTCTTCGCACTCTCATGAGCATTACATGGCATTCATTCTTATATATATATATATATATGGTTATGTTAGAACACGAAGAAGAAGTGGAAGTCACCGAAGAAACGACACCACCACCCTCGGATTCTCAAGCAGGCAACTGCTTCTACTTTGATATTTGTGGATCCGAGCCAGACTCACCTGTTAACGAAGGCAAGCCCCGGTGCATGCAACCCTTTCCTTGTGTTTTTAAATACTTTTCGCACACTTTAAGTCAAGTGAAATGTGCATTAGGTTCATAGGAGTTGTTTGGAACCCTTTGATGCATTGCTTTCCTTGATATCCATACCTTTATAGATACTTCTGGTGAAGTATCAAAAACATGATTTACAAAAATGCTTAGCCCTGCTTAGATCTTGTGGATAGAGGTTGTCCTTAGCCTAGCTCGAGAAAGGATGGCTTCTACCTGCAAGAATAATTTTTTTGAGGAGCAATGGTGGGATCTTACTGCAAAGTTCCCTGTGATGCTCTTTTCATCCTAAGGAACAGAAACAATCCTAAGGATGGAAGTACTTAAATCGAGACTTGGGTTAGGAACAGGTGATGTTCTACCCAGGTTGATTAAGGATTGAATGCGTATGTAGGCGTGCTGATCGAGGACCCTTTAACTGGTCACATGCCTCGTCATGGGTAAGCCTTGCCTCGGACAGACTAAGGCCAGAATAAGATAACACGAAATGGGCGTGGAGCGGTGGCGGGAGTAGCGTGTACCCACCGTGGCAAGAGGCTGGACGGTGGTGTATCTGTGCTCTCGGTTTGCGTGAACCTGATCTGGTCTTAAGAACCCCGGTGGCGGGTTGACATATGCAAGGGTTAAGTGCTACATATGTCGTGTGATTGGAGATCCTCAGCTGAGTATAATCGATTCGGATCGCCGTACCTTCGCGGTTATGAAGACTTGGTCACTTCCCTACAACCTAAGTCAGGATGGGAACATTATGGATAAAAATGATGTTGTACTGATGAGATGATGAATTTAGACTAGAGGCAAACAGAGTCTATTAATACTTAATCCGGCGTTAAAATGTTGAAAGTAAGGACTCACTTTAGTAAGCTATTTCTGCAAAAGTATCTAAGTTGATTTTTGCTAAAGCCTCTTCTTGATTCCTATTTATCCAGCATACCCTTGAGAGTCTTTGCCTTAGTCGGGTAAGACTTGCTGAGTAATTCCATACTCAGGGTTTATCCCTCCGTTGTTTTTAGGTGAGGAAGCGACAAACATTTGTTGCTTTTGCTCCAAGGTGGTTCCTAATGAAGAGAAGCAAGAGTGAAGTGCGGGAGGAAAGGATCCTCCATTAGGACTTTTTGAGTGATAACTGTCGGGAGGAGTTTTTGCCTCCCTTGGTGTGTGTAATAATATTATTCGGCACTCGTTATATATAGTTCTGGTCTGTAATAAACAACTTGATCTTACTTTTTATAATAAATGTAAGTTTATGTAATCGCTTCCGCATATCTAAATCTCCGATGTTCTGTAATGTCTGCAAGACGGGTGAAACGTTCCTGGAAAGGTAAGGAAAGATACCGAGCTTGTCAAGTAGTTCAGGGCACCTACAGGGTTGTCTGAGGTCCGTTGGACAAGGACAACTGTAGGTGGGCCTAATTACTTGGGAGGTTCCGTCAAAAGGGCCCTCTTACAGAGGGTTAGCCGCGCGGGGGAGGACGGGACGGCGCTCGCGTAAGCCTCTCGCTCCCTCCCGCGTGGACGCTTGTAACCCCCTACTGCAAGCGCACCCGACCTGGGCGCGGGACAAACACGAAGGCCGCGGGTTTCCCCCTTTACGCCTGTCTCCCTCCGGCTTCTTCCCCCCTTCGCGCTCCGTCTCGCGGCGACAATTTACTCGTCGGTCCAGGGACCCCCCAGGGTCGAAACGCTGACAATGGCCGAGTGATAATGGGCCACGTTGGTGTTTTAGAAATAACGACCGAGCGGTTATTGGCGATGTCGGCGTTTTAGAGCTAACAGCCGAGTGATAACGGACTGCATCGGCCGCTTTGAAAGTAGTGGCCGAGTGAAGTCACATAACGCCAGCGTTTTTAGAAATGACAGCTGAGTCAATTTGGGTCGCGTCGGCTGTTTTGGAGATAACGGCCGAGTGATGACATGGCACACCAGCGTTTTAGAAATAACGACTGGGTGATGACATGGCACGCCAGCGTTTTAGAAATAACGGCTGGGTGATGACTGGGCACTTTTTAGAAATGACATCTGGCTCGGGGAAATCCCATATGTATTGCGCTGTCGCACGCCTCCCCGCTTCGTGCCCTAGTTTCTGCTTTTTTGCATCCAGATTCTTTCTGTTTTCCTGCAATATCGCTTCCACTGTGTTCGCTAGCAAGGTTCAGATGGCGCCCAAGTGGAAAGCTTCGAGTTCATCCGTCACAATCATTCCTCCCATTGATCCCAACAGTCAGTTGCCTTTCGCAGGTAACCATATGTCTGTTGTCTCCGAATCCGACCTTCTTCATCTTGTTTCCATCGGGGTTCTTCCTCCGAAGGAGCTCTGTTCATGGCGGATCTACCATGGGGTCACTGTTCCGACAGAAGACACCCACGAATCTGTCATTTACGTTCCTTTCCTTATCCGTGGAATCGCCCTTCCCATTTCTCCTTTCTTCCGCGGTCTCCTTGATTTCTATCGCTTGAATTTGACCCATCTGAATCCCAATTCCATTCTGCAAGTTTCTATTTTTGTTCATTTATGTGAAGCCTTTCTTGGTGTTTTGCCTCACTTTGGCCTTTGGAAGTATCTGTATCACTGTCGGCCTGGGATGGCCAGGGGGCAGCACCAGCTGGTGGGGGCGCGAGCTTGGAGATGCGTCGCAGAAGGAAGACTGACTACCTCGACATCCCACTCAAGGACAGCATCAAGGGATGGTGCCTGGAATGGTTCATCATGGAGAATCATGGGAATTCCCTCCCCCCACGGTTAGGGAGACAGCCGGATGTTCGCACTCCGAGCTGGACCGAATCCCCCACAGACCAGGAGGTGGCTGAGGCAAGGGCTCTGTTAACAGAAGTTGGATTGCTGAAAGAAAGGGGTTTGACTACAGAAGCTGTGGTCGTTGACTTTGTTTTCAAGAATATTCAACCATTGAAAGACAGAGCATATCCGGCCTATTTGTACCGAGGCTTGGCTGATTCAACCCGGGTGACCAACAGAAGAATTCCTACTGTGGAACTTGGTGAACCGGCTCGAGATGATGCTCAGAGGCAAGGTGTCGAACATCGGCGCTCCTGTTGCATATTCGGCCTGGAATTTGCCTCCCTCCCAAGCCTTTATCAGTTTCGTGTCAAATCCTCCTGCTGATGATGGCGGTTTGGGCCTTAGAGTACGACCCTCTCCCGAAGAAGTTAGTGCTTTGGTTGCCTCACTCGGAGAGATTCCTAACGACGAGAGGTAGGTTCATTTTGAGGTGCCTTTGAATCCAAGTGATGTGAAGATAAGTGCCATGCTGGATATGTTAGCTGAAGATTCCTCTGATGCAGTCCCTACTGAAACTCTGGCGGTAGCGCCCATCCCAGAGGATAGCGAAGCTTTAGATATTTAGAAGTTTGACAACGTTCGTCTGAAGCGCTCTCGCCGAGCCAATCGGCCTGCTTCTCCTGTTGACGGGAAGAAACAGAAGAAGAGACGTCTTCGTCGGGTGTCTAGTTTTGATCAAAATGCTGGTCCTTCCGTTCCTGCTGCTGAAGAAGTGCCAGAGCCTGCATTTGCTGAAACTAATCCCGATGGGTGTAACCTTCCTGCTATTAACCCCAATGGGTGTGACCTGGACGACGTTGACCCCAATGGGTGTAACCTGGATGATGCTGACCCCAATGGGTGTAACCCGGATGATGCTGACCCCAATGGGTGTTCTGTCCGTGTTGTCGATGATGGCGAGGAGGAGGATGAAGTCCCTCTAACTCGGAAGAACAGCCGACGCTACATTGCTAGTGGCAAAAGCAGTGGTGTTCCTTCTCTAGCCCTGTCTGCTCTTGTTGATTTACAAGAATTGTCTCTGGCCAACTTTGATCAGGCTCTTGAGGATATGGTTCCAGAAGATCTGTTGTCGGAGCCAGCAGATGGTGACGCGATGGATGTTTGTGCTAATGTGCTTGATGTCGGGTTGGGGTCATCCCGGGCAGCGTCCCGCGCCTCATCGACCTTGGAGCGTGGTCTTGAGGATCAGGAAGCTGGTCTGGATTGTGCTGCTCCCATGGAAGTGACTGAGGGACCTTCAGCCTTAGAGGTGGCTGCTGCAGAGAACTCGGCCCTCAAGGATGGTGCTGGCGCTTACCCAGCCCCCGAGGGTGTTGCCAGGAATGACCCGGCTCAGATGGGTAGCGCAAGCGATAACCTAGCCCCCGAGGGTGTCTGAGTTGGTTCTCCCTCTAACACTTCCATGGATGTTCATGTGGGATCTTCTCCTCCGCACTCTGATTGTATGGCAGCAACGCAGGTTTCGTGTCGAGAGGTCGTTTTAGAGGTTAACGTTCCCGATGACAGAGTTCTGACTTCTGCTGGTGACACTGACTTGGTTCCCAATGATGCATTGCGGGTTGTTCCAGTTGGTGGCCCTTCAGCGAACCATCAGTTGATTTCTCATGACTTGGGGGTTCCCTCATTCTTCTCTAACCTCCAGGTATCTTGGTTTCTTCTGCCCTGTCTTTTACTTCAGGTGGATTGTCGTTATTATGCTCATCTATTTTTATCGTCAGGCATTGGTGGATGAAATGGCTAGCCGGTTGAAATCACAGGGGACCTCTGTCCCAGAAGGGGCTTTGACCCTAATGCATTGGAATCCGGGGTTACTTCAGCGGCGAGTATCTGAATTGGAGACGGCAAATGCTAGTCAGTGCCCCTTTTTGCTTTTATTGGCTGTTTGAGTAATCTGCTTTATAGCTGGACACCCTTGCTTGACTGTTTCCTGACAGACATGGCCCGGCGGTACTTTGATCTTGAAGAAAGACATTCTCAAGGTCAGACTGAACTGGCCCGGTGGTGCTCTGATCTTGAAGAAAAGTATTCTCAAGGCCAGGCTGGACTGGCCTGGGTCTCTGCTTCTCTGAATGATGCTAACACGCTGAACTCTACTCTCCATGATCAGCTTGACTCTGAAAAGGTGGCCTGTGAATCTTGGCTTTGTCTGTTGTGTTCTTATTGCTTGCTCGACATTTGGAGAAACTGATTCTTGTTTGCAGGAGGAAAAGCATGCCCTCGCTACTTCTCGTGATAATCTGGAAAAGTTGTACCGTGATGCCAGCAACTCGTTGACTATCTTGGAGAGGAGTCATCGTTTTACCATGGAGGACTTGGATAACCATCGCTACAAGCTGCAAGAGTCTCTGGATGATATGATTCGCCTCAGACAATTGGTGTCGAACAAGGATACTGTCATCAAGGATCTGCGTGCTTCCAAAAAGTCGGTAGTCCGAGAGCTAAAGGCCGCTATTGGCTGTCAAGGCCGCTGAAGATACTTCTGCTACTCTGAAGGCCCAGCGCGACAAGGCCATGGATAAAGCCATTCGCGTGGGGTGAATTCTGATGAGGAGGCCTGGCGTGGTTGTTCCCGACAACATAGTGGCGGATGTGAATGCTGCTCCCGATTCTTTGAGTCGTCCTTCCTCGTCGGTCGCTCCTGAGAAAAACATTTCCAGATAGAAAACACTGAATGCCTCGAGTATATGGTTAGTGTTCTTGGATGTTTCGTTAGAAAACACTTTTCGGCACCGAATACTGTTATTGTTTTGTTAGAGTTCCACGGTATCTACAATCGTAAAAGTAAGTGCATCATGATGGTTTTGAATTTTTTCGTGGGGCATAGAAATCGCCCTAGGATGAATAGTTGCGAACGTGCTGAATGTGTTGTGCCAATTTAAGCCGTCGTCAGCTTAAATCGGTCGTTCCGCTGTCGGGGATATAGTGATCACCGGCCTAAACCGATTGCTCCGTTGGCAGGGTATAGTGGTCACCCTTAGTTAAGTAAGTGCGAGCATGTCGCACCATCTTAAGTCATCGCCAACTTAAGCCGATTACTCCGTTAATAGGGTTTAGTGGTCACCCTGAGTTAAGTAAGCGTGAGCATGTTGCACCGTCTTAAGTCATTGCCGACTTAAGCCGATTGCTCCGTTAGTAGGGTATAGTGGTCACCCTGAGTTAAGTAAGCGTGAGCATGTTGCACCATTTTAAGTCATTGCCGACTTAAGCCGATTGCTCCGTTAGTAGGGTATAGTGGTCACCCTGAGTTAAGTAAGCGTGAGCATGTTGCACCGTCTTAAGTCATTGCCGACTTAAGCCGATTGCTCCGTTAGTAGGGTATAGTGGTCACCCTGAGTTAAGTAAGCGTGAGCCTGTTGCACCGTCTTAAGTCATTGCCGACTTAAGCTGATTGCTCCGTTAGTAGGGTATAGTGGTCACCCTGAGTTAAGTAAGCGTGAGCCTGTTGCACCGTCTTAAGTCATTGCCGACTTAAGCCGATTGCTCCGTTAGTAGGGTATAGTGGTCACCCTGACTTGAGTAAGAACGTAAGACGAAGAATTCCCGAAGCCTTTTTTATTGATGATGCATTTCCCGGTTTACAGAGTACATTGCCGCCCCAATAGCTTTTTGAATATGGTTAAGGATAAAACTTCCTGAGATGTTCTATATTCCATGAGTTTCCGACTTCCGTGCCATCCATCTGTGTGAGTCGATATGATCCAGGCTGAGTGACTTCAGCTACTATGAATGGTCCTTCCCATAGAGGTGATAATTTGTGCCGCCCCTCCCCCGTTAGAATTCGGCGGAGGATGAGGTCTCCCACTGTGAAGGATCGATGCCATATGGCCTTATCGTGATAGCGCATCAGAGTTTGCTGATACCGTGCTGATTGAATCAACGTGTTTAGTCGTTCTTCTTCGAGTATGTCGACATCCTCCAGCCTAGTAGCCTCAGCTTCTGCTATGTTTTCAAAGATCAACCTTGGTGATCCAAACTTGAGATCAGCAGGTAGCACTGCCTCCGAACCATAGACCATAAAGAAAGGAGTGTTTCCATGCAAGGCTCGACTAGGTTGAGTTCTCAGGCTCCAAACGACGTATGGCAATTCCTTGATCCACTTTCCTGTGGACTTCTCATTTTTGTCGAAAACTTTCTTCCTGAGCGCCTCTAATATCATCCCGTTGGCTCTTTCTACCTGCCCGTTGGCTCTTGGGTGTGCCACGGAGGCATATTTGATCTAAATGCCTTTTTGTTCGCAGAAGTCAAAGAACTCTGAACTTGTGAAGTTGGATCCCAGGTCGGTGATGATGTTGTTTGGTATTCCAAACCTGAATATTATGTCTTGTATGAATTCCACTGCTTTAGATGAAGTTAAGGAAGCGATGGGTTTGAATTCTATCCACTTTGTGAACTTGTCGATAGCGACCAGTACATGAGTGTATCCTACTTGAGATTTTTTGAACGGTCCAATCATATCCAACCCCCAGCATACAAATGGCCAAGTTACGGGTATGGTTTGTAGTTGTTGTGCTAGTAGATGCAGCTGTTTCGACAAGTATTGGCAGGCTTCGCATTTCTGAACTAACTTGGCTGCGTCACTTTTCGCTGTTGGCCAGTAGAAACTCGACCTAAAGACTTTCCCAACCATGGTCCTGGATGCTGCATGCACTCCACATTGCCCAGCATGGACCTCATCTAGAAGTTGCTTTCCAGTATCTGAAAGAATACACTTCATGAGGATTCCCGCTACGCGCCCCTTCTATATAGCGCGTCCCCAATGAGAGTATAGTGAGCCGACTGCCTTGCGATACGCTCGGCTGTATTTTTGTCATCTAGTTCTTCTTCATTCCTTATATATCTGATGATCGACTCTCTCCAGTCATCAGGGTTTGATTCCGGTTGGCTTAGAGTATTGCATTCTTCTACCCGGTCCGCTGAGATGCTCGGGTGCGACACTTCTTGGATAAAGACTCCGGGTGGGACCTGAGTCCGACTGGACCCTAGCTTAGACAATGCATCAGCCGCGGTGTTGCGGTCTCTCTCCACATGATGAAACTCCAATCCTTCAAATTTTTCTTCTAGTTTTCGGACAGCGGTGCAATATTTTCCCATGGAATCATTCGAGCAATCCGATTCTTTGTTTATCTGACTTATGACCACCAGAGAATCTCCATATACCATTAATCTCTTGATTGCCAGCGATATGGCAATGTTCAGCCCGTGAATCAGAGCTTCGTATTTGGCTGCGTTGTTAGAGGCTGGAAATAGCAACTGAAGGGCATATCTAAGGTGTTCGCCCCCAGGTGTAGTAAAGAGGATCCCTGCACCTGCTCCCTGCAGCTTCAATGAGCCATCGAAATACATTTGCCATACTTCTATGACTTCCGGATTATCCGGTACCTGTTGCTCGGTCCACTCTGATACGAAGTCAACCAGTGCTTGAGTCTTTATGGCAGTGCGAGGTCGAAATTCGATGTCATGAGACCCCAATTCATAGGCCCACTTGGCTACTCTTCCGATGGCTTCTTTGTTGTGGAGAATATCACCTATCGGAAATCCAGTGACTACTATGACTTTGTGGTCGTCAAAGTAGTGCCGAAGCTTGCGTGCAGTTAGAAGTACTGCATACAATAGCTTTTGAACCTGAGGATATTTCTTCTTTGAGGGACCCAAAACTTCACTGATGAAATAAACAGGATGTTGTACTGGATATGCATGTCCTTCTTCTGCTCGCTCGACTACCAATGCGGTGCTCACCACGTGAGTCGTGCAAGAGATATATAATAGCAGATCTTCTGCTGGTTGAGTTGGTGTGGCTCGGCGTGGCGGTTTCAGCACTGGTGGTGTTGTCAAGAATTTTTTCAATGCATCTAGGGCTTCCTGTGCTTCTGAGGTCCACTGAAATTTGTCCACCTTCTTGAGTAATTTATAAAATGGTAAGCCTTTTTCTCCTAGCCTGGATATGAATCTGCTCAGGGCTGCCATACATCCGGTAAGTCTTTGCACTTTCTTCTGTGATCACGGTGCTTCCATCCTCATGATAGCTTCGATTTTTTTCTGGATTGACTTCAATTCCCCGGTGGCTGATAATAAACCCGAGTAACTTTCCTGCTGGTACCCCGAAAACACATTTTTCAGGATTAAGCTTCCATCGATATCGCCGCAGACTGTTGAAAACCAGCTGTAAATCTTCAATGAAATTTTCTGAATTTTCTGTCTTAATCACCACATCATCCACATAAGCTTCCACATGCTTGCCCCAGTGATCGGCTAAGCATGTTTGAATAGCTCTCTGATAAGTTGCTCCAATGTTTTGAGGCCGAACGACATGGAGGTATAGCAGAAAGCTCCAAACAGGGTGATAAATGCTGTTTTTTCCTCGTCTTCTTTCGTCAGGCTAATCTGATGATACCCAGAGTAGCAATCTTAGAAAGACAGCATAGAGCATCCGACGGTTGAGTCCACCACCTGGTCGATCCTAGGGAGCCCGAAGGGATCCTTCGGATAGTGTTTGTTGAGATCCGTATAATCAACGCACATGCGCCAATCCACTTTATTCTTTTTGAGTACAAGAACAGGGTTGGCAAACCATTCAGGATGTAACAGTTCTCTAATGAATCCGGCCGCGGCCAAGTGAGCCAGCTCAGCTGTTGGGGCGAAGGCGAAGACGCCACCCTTCGCTCGATGCCTTCGCCGTAATCGTTGGACCAACGGAGACAAGACAACGGGCAGGCTCACCCTTCGTCCCATACGTCACCGGACGAAGACCTGTGACGAGGTCGTCCCATCTTGCGACCTCGTCTAGCATGCAGGCCCACGACTACACGACCCATTATAACAGGCCCTGCGTGGCCGCTGCGCATTACGGGCCTAATTTGTAAAGGCATCCCTGTAATTACGGTCTGTAACCCCGCTTTATGGGAATATTCCGGGGATAACCTAGGAGTCTGAGGGCACATGCGTCCTTAACACAGGACGTTGGGCACTCAGATACCTATAAATACCCCCGCACAGTGCCCTTGAGAGGCTAGATCAACAGAGCTATTGCCATCACGTGCAGAAACCCTGTTAGCATCACTGCATCTCCCCGTTGGATCATCTTGCGCCTGTGAGCAAGTACCAACATTTGGCGCCCACCGTTCGTGCTACGAAAAAACCACCCACGATGGCACCCAAGAAAGCTAGCTCGAAGGCTGATGAGGCTGCGAAGGCAGCACTGCTGGCCGCAAAAAAGGGCAAGGCCCTCGCACTCACCCACTCCACCCACCAAGAAGCTGCCGAAGACGACGTTCTCTGCACCTGCGAAGACGACGCTCTCCGCACCTGCGGCCCTGAAGGACAATCGCAACCTCCCCCAGGCTTCGCCCCACCGGAGGGCGCGGACCTCACCGAGGACGGTGAAGTCCTCGACGTTTCAGTGGAAGAACAGCTATAGCAGCGCGCCCTGCGCCTCAAGAACCGCAATCTCCAGAGGCAAAAAGAGATACTGGAGGCCAAGCGCCAACGCGTGTCCGCACTAGCCAAGGTGCGGCAAATGATACGCGACGAAGAGCAGAAGGCCCAGGACCTTGAGCGGGAGATCATGCTGATGCAACGTGAAGGCCACCTCGGCCTGCAGCAAGGGCCACCCCTGCAACAGCGCGCACAACCGGAAGACATACGCGAAGGCCACCTCGGCCTGCAGCATGGGCCACCCCTGCAACAGCGCGCGCAAATGGAAGACCCGCACTTCGCCTTCCCACACGCCGCGCCATTTCAAGGGGTCAACTACCTCGACGAGCGAAGTCCCCTGGCGCCACATCTGCAAGTGACACCCTGGCCTGCCAACTTCCGGGCAGGGACTTATCCCAAGTACAACGGCAGCACGGACCCAGCACAGTACATCATGAGTTATCAGGTCGCCGTTGCATCTTCTGGAGGGGACGACGCCACAATGGCCAAGACTTTCATCATCACCCTCGAAGGCCCAGCTCTCACCTAGTTCACCAGGTTGCCCCCACTGTCCATTGACTCCTGGAGAAGCCTCCGGGACAAATTCCTGCTCAACTTCCAAGGATACCACCCAGACACCGACGCCTTGGCCGAACTCTCACTCTGCAAGCAGCTGGAAAAAGAGACTCTGCGGGAGTATTACCGCAAGTTTCTAACACTCAAGTCACAGCTGCCCTCAGTTGATGACCAGATCACCATCCACTACGCCATCAGTGGCCTTCGCGTAGGCGTCCTTTACAGCCACTGCATCAGGGACCCGCCCAAGAACCTCCAGGAATTATATCAGCTATTTGAAAATACGCCAAATCCGAAGAGCTCCACCAGCGCAAGGTCGAGTCTCAGAGGAAACCCAAAGATGCTCCACAGTCCAGCCGCACGTGGACGAGGACTCCGCAGCCAGACTCCGGTCGAGACAGCCGCAATCAGCAGCAAGTGCACAACATCGCCAACCAGCACCCCGTAGCTGACGCCCCTCGCCGCCAGGAGTATCCCCCCAGGGCCGCGGAAACGGAACTCGCGGTAGGGGTCGGGGGCGTGCGCAGCCGCCGCGCCGATTCTACTGTCTTTTTCATGGCGAAGACTGCGCCCACCAAACCAAAGACTGCCTAGAAACGAAGGCCACCAAAGATAGGATGGCACGGGCGCAGCCAGCCGACAACCCCAGAGTTGTCGCGCACACTTATCAGCAACCCCCTCCACCATACATCCACGCCCCCGCCCCGCATCCACCGCACCACGCATACCAACACCACCAGGAAGTACAAATCGTACCTCCCCCACCCCCACCTCCACACCAGCAACATCAGAACATCCCCCACCCCCATGCCCCAAAACAAGAAGACTTCGCTGATCAGCCATATCGCGGAGTCATTCATATGATCACTAGGGGGTCCAGCACCGACTTCGAGACAAAGCGGCAGAAGCGGGACCACTACCGCAGCATCAACCACGTCACCGTCACCGGCCCAGTCGTGCAGACAAAGTGGTCCCACGTACCGCTAACCTTCGACGCACGAGACGTCGACCTGCGCAGCGCCCCCCACATCGATGCCATGGTTATCAACTGCAGCGTGGCAGGCTGGGACCTGCACAAAGTCCTAGTCGATAATGGCAGTCAGGCAGACATCATTTTCCTCCATGCCTTCGACCGCATGGGCATAAGCCACAGCCTGCTCAAGCCTTCGGACAACCCATTGTATGGTTTCGGCGGCAAGGCACTTTTCCTGTCGGCAAAATAGAACTGCCTCTCTCCTTCGGTGTAGCACCCAATGCCCGAAGTGAGCAAATAACCTTTGATATCGTCAATATGGTGTATCCGTACAATGCCATCAAGGGCCGGGGCTCTATCAACAAGTTTGAGGCAGCCATTCACGGACTGTACCTGTGCATGAAGATACCAGGTCTGTTAGGCGCCATTGCGGTCTAGGGCAATCAACAGACTGCGCGCAACATAGAGCGGGACTTCGTCCCCGGACAAAGAAATGTGCACTGCCTCACGGCCCAGCGCGAAGTCCCTGCGTCCGTCAGCCCAACCGACAAAGAGCACAAGGCACAGCTGCAGAGCAACGACGGGACCAAGACTGTTCCCCTCGACTAGGCCACGCCCAAGCAGACAGTCACCATCAGTGAAGACCTCACTTCGCAGGAAGAGGAGAAACTCCTCTGCTGCTTGTCCAAGAACAAAGACGTCTTCGCTTGGTCAGCCCTCGACCTGGTCAGGGTCAGTCGATCCATAATTGAGCACAGCTTGGGAATCGACCCTTCGGTGAGACCGAAAAAACAGCGGCTTCGCAAAATGTCCGACGAGAAGACAGAGGCCGCCAAGGCAGAGGTACACCGCCTCCTGGAAGCCAAATTTATCGAGCCAGTGGCTTACCCCACGTGGCTATCCAACGTTGTGATGGTGCAGAAAAAGAGCGGCAAGTGGCGAATGTGCATCGACTTCACCAGTCTCAACAAGGCCTGCCCAAAGGACAACTTCCCTTTGCCGCGGATCGACAAAATAGTCGATAGCGCGGCCGGATGCGAAGTCATGTCACTCCTCGACTGCTTCTCCGGTTACCACCAAATATACATGAAGGAGGAAGACAAGGCTAGCACCAGTTTTATAACACCCTTCGGCACATATTGCTTCATCAGAATGCCGGAGGGACTCAAGAACGCCGGGTCCACCTTCTCCCGGCTTACCAAAACTGTGCTCGAGGGGCAAGTTGGCAGAAATATATTCACATATGTGGACGACATCATCGTCGCCAGCAGGAGCAAGGAGGACCATCTCGCTGACCTCGCCGAGACATTCGCGAACATGCGAGACGCACGACTTCGCCTGAACCCGGAAAAGTGCGTCTTCGGCGTTCGCCAAGGGAAAATATTGGGCTACCTGGTATCACACCGCGGCATCGAGGCCAACCCAACCAAAATTCAGGCCATCATCAACATGATGCCCCCGCAGTCGGCAAGAGAGGTCCAGCGTCTGACGGGCAGATTGGCCGCCCTCAATAGATTCATCTCCAAATCCGCTGAGCGAAGTCTGCCCTTCCTCAAAACACTCCGCGGCGCAAAAGACTTCGCTTGGGGACCAGAGCAGGCGGTGGCCTTCGCCTCACTAAAACAGTACCTGTTGGAGTTGGCGGTCCTTACAAGCCCCGACTCTTCGCTACCCCTGTTGCTTTACGTGGCGGCCTTGCCGCACGCGGTCAGCGCGGCACTAGTTCAGGAGCAGACAGTAGAGGGCATGATCAGACAGTGCCCAGTTTATTACGTCTCCGAAGTGCTCACACCGTCAAAGTGTAACATGACGGAACTCGAAAAGATTGCATATGCTGTTGTCATGTCTTCGCGCAAACTGCACCACTACTTTGAAGCATTCAAGGTCCGCGTCACCTCAGATAGGGGACTCGGTGAATTATTCAAAAACCCGGAGGCATCGGTACGGATCGCTAAATGGGCGGCCGAACTCTCTGGCTACCACATCACTTTTGAGCCCAGGACGGTGATCAAGTCACAAGTTCTAGCAGACTTCGTTGTCGAATGGACCGGGCCAATAACGCAGTCGGACCCGTCCACAGAGAAAGTTTGGACAATCCACTGTGATGGCGCTTGGTGCCATGCGGGGCAGGCGCTGCTGCAGTCATCACCTCACCCGCCGGGGTCAAGCACAGATACGCTGCACGCTTAAGCTTCGCTCTGGAATCTGACAGATGCACAAATAACATAGCAGAATATGAAGCTGTCATCCTCGGCCTCCGCAAACTAAGAGCCCTTGGTGTCACCACCTGCATTGTCAGAACAGACTCCAAGGTAGTCGCCGGCCAAGTCGAGAAAGACTATGCAGCAAAGGACCCCGCACTTATGCAATACCTCGCGGCCATCCGAAGTCTCGAGAGACAATTCAAGGGATTCACATTGCAGCATGTGGACCGGGCCAAGAATGAAGAAGCTGACGCATTGGCCAAGGCAGCCGCCAGGGGTGAAGCCCTACCCTCCGATGTGTTCTACCACGTCATCGGCACGCCAGCCGTCCGCAGCCCTGAAGGGCTCCAAATAACCAACGACAGCGAGGGCCACCGCATGATCAACCTCATCATGACCGAAGACTGGCGGGCGCCAATAACTCTGTACCTGCAGGGGTACTATCACCCAATCGACAGCAATGAGGCCAAGCGCCTCCACCACCGAAGCCGGGACTTCGCACTGATCGAGGGCCAACTTTACAAGAAGGGGGTCAGTCAACCGATGCTTAAGTGCGTCACCAAGACCGAAGGCGTCCAAATCCTGTGCGAAGTCCACAAGGGGACCTGCGGCTCCCACGTGGGGCCTAGGGCCCTAGCGGCAAAGGTGATTCGCCAAGGTTTCTACTGGCCTGCCATTATTTGCGCCGCAAACCGGGTCGTCAGATCCTGCGAAGCCTGTCAGAAATTTTCCCCACGCTCGGGGCGCCCCTCGCAGTTCACGAAGCTGATCGCCCACACGTGGCCCCTTCAGCGCTGGGGCCTAGACATTGTCGGGCCCCTACCCACGGCTCAGGGGAACCTCAAGTTCACCTTCGTCGCCGTTGAATACTTCACCAAATGGATTGAAGCGAGGGCAGTATCCACTATCACATCGAAGACAGCCCAGAAATTCTTCTGGCAAAATATTATTTGCCGCTTCGGAGTACCGTCCGAACTCACGGTCGACAACGGCAAGTAGTTCGACAACCAAGATTTCAAAGACTTTTGCTTCTCCATTGGCACCAAGCTTGCCTTCGCCTCCGTGTACCACCCCCAGTCCAACGGAGTCGTGGAGCGCGCCAACGGCAAAATTTTCACAGCCGTCAAGAAAATGCTCCTCGACGACAAAAAAGGCAAGTGGCCTGACCTGTTACCCGAAGTGGTCTGGGCACTAAATACAACTGAGTGCAGGGCGATTGGGTTCACCCCCTTCCGCCTATTATACGGATCGGAGGCCATGACTCCGCAAGAAATAAAGCATGGGTCGCCTCGGACAGCCGCGTGGGCCGTCCCAGACGTAGACGAGCCAACTTCGAAGGACCTCATCGACGGAGACCGCGTCTTCGCCCTACAAGCCCTGGACAAATACCAAGCCTAGACAAAGGCATGGCGCGATCAGGCAGTCATCCCAAGGGAATTTAGCGAAGGGGACCTCATACTCATCCACACAGCTCGAACAGAGTCCAGGGGCAAGCTGGAGCCCAAGTGGGAGGGTCCTTTCATTGTCAAGACGAAGGCCTCCCCCAGCGCATACAGGCTCGCAACGCCAAACGGCGAAGACCTGGAGCATTCCTGGAATATCGATAATCTCCGCAAATTTTTTGTTTGACTCATCAGGGCCGGCTCGCCCTTGTAATTCGCAAAGACAATTTTTATTCTGGCCCGCACTCTTTTCCTCCCGGGGGGTGAGGTTTTTAACGAGGCGGAGTCAAGTAATATACAAGTGCAAAATCCCCCGCAAAATCTACGTCGAAAAAAGACCACGCCGACGGTCTTCGACATTCGACCAATACATAGTCACCGCGAGGCCCAGCATCAGCCACCCTCGCGTGCGACAACTCCGCGCAGAAGTCGCCTAAGGGTGCAGCCGGACTAGCACAAGTGCGAAAAATCGAAGTCTCCCGCAAAGACTATCCGCGCAGAAGCCGCCTAAGGGTGCAGCCGGACTAGCACAACAAGTGCGAAAAATCGAAGTCTTCCGCGAAGACTATCCGCGCAGAAGACTCCTAAGGGTGCAGTCGGACTAGCACAACAAGTGCGAAAAATCGTAGTCTTCCGCGAAGACTATCCGTGCAGAAGTAGCCTAAGGGTGCAGCCGGACTAGCACAACAAGTGCGAAAAATCGTAGTTTTCCGCGAAGACTATCCGTGCAGAAGTCGCCTAAGGGTGCAGCCGGACTAGCACAACAAGTGCGAAAAATCGTAGTCTTCCGCGAAGACTATCCGCGCAGAAGACGCCTAAGGGTGCAGTCGGACTAGCACAACAAGTGTGAAAAATCAAAGTCTCCCGCGAAGACTATCCGCGCAGAAGCCGCCTAAGGGTGCAGCCGGGCTAGCATAGCAAGTGCGAAAAATCGAAGTCTTCTGCGAAGACTATCCGTGCAACAGTCGCCTAAGGATGCAGCCGGACGGAGCCTAACAAGTGCGAAAACGACTACACCAAACCGTCCGCACAAAGAACGACTACATGCGCACCAGCGCAACATAACAAACACACCAGACCAAGTACGTAACGCCTTCGTGAGCATAGCCGAAGGCACATAACTTTATCATACAAGCTATTACATATGTACAAGCGAGGGCATCACATTACATCGGCTCAACCTTCGGAATAATTCCCATCTCCCTATAGTTAAAAAGCATTATCCTCAGCTCCTCACCCGCAAAAAGACTTCGCAGCTCCCCCTCGCCTGCACTCACAGCGGCCGGCAAGGACAGCAGTTCCTGCCTGCCAGCCCTACTCACACGAAGCCGACCACCGTCCACCTCACTCACTCTACGCTTCGCGACCGCCCTTCGCCGCCTACGCCCAGCACTCGAACCAGGCACAACTTCAGCATCCGCAGCATGCGGCGAAGCCTCCGCCGCTGCCACATCCAAGGCCGCAAAATAGTCCAAGTCCTCATCCGACGACTCTTCGGTCCACTCAACCGAGCCCCCAGAGTCACCAAAATCACAAAACTTAGACGCAGACTCATCCGATTTATTCCCGTCATCCACGGTCGAAGCCGCCAAAAAATTAGTAGTAGCGGTTGCGTGCGTAGGCCCAAAATCTTGAACCTGCGCAACAACCAAGGTTCAGCAACATATCCAAAATTCCCTAACTACCCACACCCACTAAGCCACCTGCGAAGACCCAGCCGTCATGGGATCCTCCGCTGCCGGCTCCGCCGCCATCTCCACAGGATCCTCAGCCCTCGGCGCGGTAGTTGGCGACGGGCCTCCGCCGGCCGCAGTGGTTGCGGGAGCATCGGGAACGCCTTCGACGGTTTCCGGGGGCAGCTCCGGGGCGGTCTCGGACGCAGCCACCATCGAGTTCGCCTCCGAGCCAGGCTGCGCGCTGTTCAAAGCCCCGAAGTCATCCACCCTCTCGCCACGCGCCGCCTGAGACACAGCACACAGATTCAGCAAACCCACATTTAACCCACATTCAACAAACACCAAACAAAAGCCAAACATTACCTGACCCCTCGCCGTCTCAGCCCGCTCCCTGACCACCTCCCGACCGTGGGGGCCCCACATCCGGTCGTAGAGGGCTCCCGCGGATTCCTTCACCACAGGGTCCTCAACCTTGTAAATATCGCGCTCGAAATCCTCATCAGCTTGGTCGAAGACCTCATAGTGCCGGCACCCTTCGCGAGATAGCGCGTTCATCGCCCCCTCGCAGGTGACCAGGGAGGCATAGGACATAAACCCCTCCACAATGGTGGGGAGCGCCAGCAACTCCTCTTGTATCCACTCGAAGCAGCAAAGTCCGGGCTCTCGGTCCGGCACATCGAAGTCAGCGGTCCGCGCGCCCAGCTCATGGTATGAATCCACAAGCTGTTTGCGTGTCCGCTCAGCCTCCGAGCGCGTCGAAGCCTCGGCCCTCTCCACACGGGCCTGCAGAGCGTTAAGCCACCCCTCCAACTCCTCGGCGCGCTGCCTGGCAAGACTGCCCTCCGCCCACACCAAATTGACTTCCGCCTGCGCAGACTGCGCCTTGGCAAGGGCCTCATTAGCCTCCTTCCTTTCCTCCGCCAGTTGGCGCCGGAGGTCAGTCCTCTCACCCTCCAGCACGGCCACCTTATCCGCCAGCTTGCGGCATTTGCTGTCGGTGGCCGACTTTTCCCGGACGACGTCAGCATGTTGCGTCCGAAGTCTCTCGACTTCGGCAGACACAACTGCCGTCAGGGCCCCCGACGCCGTGCGGTCAGCGAAGTCAGCCACCTACAAGACACACATAAGACCACAGCCCCAGCAAAGCCGGTAAAAAACCAAAGTCTAGCTCAACGTATCTGACTTAGTGCCTCCTTCAGCTCCTTCAGCCAGCGGGACACAGCACCCGCCTCGTCCCTGACGGCAGCGAGTGCCGGAATCTCACCACCGGCACTAAGAGCACTGCCCTTCGCCCTGGGCACCACGGCAGCCGCCGCGGTCGCCACGGCAGGCGGAACAACAACAAGTTGGTCTTCGTCCGACCCTGCGACATATCAACATATTTAAAAAAAACTCGAGCCAGCGACTTACCAACAAGATAATCTTCCACACTAATGTCGGTGGCGAAGTCAGCGACGCGCTTGCCTGGCGGCGGCAACTCTCAGGCCGCCTTCGCAGCCTCCAGCACCCCGCCTGACACAAGGGCGGCCTTCGCAGACTTGGAACCACCGGCGGCAGCCGCCTTCGTAGCCTCCGGCGCCCTGCTGGACGCAGGGACGGCCGACTTCGCCGCCAGCGGCGGCTGGCTTCCGCCGGGGGCAGCAGCTTTCGCAGTCCCCCGCGGCCTCTTCGGCCTGGCCTCATGAAGCCTGACGACCGCCTGGCGCTTCTGTGCAGCTCCCTGACGATCCTTGTCCATCACTGCCGACACAACAGCAGCAATATTCCGCCCGTAAGGAAACACTTTCCAGTCATGAACCATGCGAGATGTAAAAAAGTCTTCGCCGGCCGCGTGGGGGACAGGAACATTCTTAGGCCACCAACCCCCGGTAAACCTCAGCATCCGCGCCGAAGACTCCTGGAGCTCGAGCGAAGACAGCCTTCCCCCCGGGGCCGCGCATGTCCTCATCAATTCCCTAGCAAAACCATCAGACACACCCAGTCCTCCCACAGCAATACCTAGTTTCCTCTTCTTAGAGGATGGGGCGGCCGCCGGCACGGGGTCGTCTCCAGTCTACCACCGGCTTCTTCCCGCGACGATCCACATCGTCTTGGCCGGGATAACCGCCATACGGCAGACGGTTCAACTCGAAAACCCTGTTCAAGCGGTCATTAGACCCGCGAATATCCCAGCTACGCTGGCCCTCTGTCCTCGGCATGTACCGACCGACGATCCGCACCGCCCCATCCTCCGCCTCACGCACAAAGGCGGCTGGATCGCGGCTATGCAGATCCAGCGCGAAGGCGGGACTTCGCACTAGCTTCCCACCATGGGAAGGCATCTGGCGAGGGCATACTTCGCCCAACGCCCAGCCATGCGCCAAAGGCCACACCCCGTACGCCACAAACTCCTCAACCAAATCGCGCCCGCTGCTCAGGCCAGCGGCGCACCGAAGGGCCCCTTCGTCCGCATCCCCCTTCGCCACTTCAAACGGCGGGTATGCTGAGTAATAATGCGAGCACATCTCGGCCACGGGGAGCCCCGGATGGTCTTCGACTGTGCCCTCCGCAACGTAGAACCAAAACTCATGCCAGTTGCCCCACTTGTTGTGGGCACAAGGAACCAACTCAACTACCTCTATTGTGGTCTTACCGGTCTTCGGCGTAAATGTGCAGGACCCAAACTGGGCAATCTCATTTCCGATCATCCTTTTCTGCCAATGCAGGCAATAGTACTTCGCGAAGACTTCGACCGATGGCTGTTCGCGGTACGAAGTCGTCGCCCAGACATACTTTGACAGAGCCACCACGGCATTCGGAGTCAGCTGATGAATCTGGACGTTAAATCTGCGCAGGACTTCTCCCACAAATCTGTGCGCAGGCAGGCGAAGACCAGCGGCAAAGAACGCCTCGAACACAACCAACTCGCCTTCCGGCTCGGGGACCTCCTCCGTCCCCGGGACACGAGCGACTCCGCCGCCAAAGTAACCAAGCTGCTACATATCTTGCACGCGGACCGAGGACATCCGCGACACACCGAAATCCACCGTATCGCGGGCGCGCAACTCCTCCGCCGCCACAGTGCTCAACGTCTCCTCAGACGACGCATCGGCCGGCGGCGTAGCGGCAGCAGAAGAAGAAGAGGTCGGCATCGCTACGTACCGTCGGTGGCGGCGGGCGGTCTGCTTCACTCGGGCCAGATCTCCGGCGAACAAGAGCAAGGAAGGTAGACGAGCAGCAAGAAGGTGGAAAAGGCGGCTAGGGTTTTCACGGAGCGCGGAAGGATAAAGTTCAAAACGCGCCGCCCCCACCCCCTTTTATACACAGGGCGCGGCGCTTCGGGAAACCCGCAGTCCAACAGTACGGTGTCAATCAACGATCATGTCAAAAACCCCCACGGAACCACTTCAAGCGAGGGCAGCGTCTCCGCCATCTAGCGACGTCTTCGGCACCAGATGACTTAGTCGAACTGGTCCCTCGGAGGGCAAATGTTGGGGCGAAGGCGAAGATGCCACCCTTCGCTCGATGCCTTCGCCGTAATCGTTGGACCAACGGAGACAAGACAACGGGCAGGCTCACCCTTCGTCCCATACGTCACCGGACGAAGACCTGTGAAGAGGTCGTCCCATCTTGCGACCTCGTCCAGCATGCAGGCCCACGACTACACGGCCCATTGTAACAGGCCCTGCATGGCCGCTGCGCATTACGAGCCTAATTTGTGAAGGCATCCCTGTAATTACGGTCTGTAGCCCCGCTTTATGGGAATATTCCGGGGATAACCTAGGAGTCTGAGGGCACATGCGTCCTTAACACAGGACGCTGGGCACTCAGATACCTATAAATACCCCCGCACAGTGCCCTTGAGAGGCTAGATCAACAGAGCTATTGCCATCACGTGCAGAAACCCTGTTAGCATCACTGCATCTCCCTGTTGGATCATCTTGCGCCTGTGAGCAAGTACCAACATCAGCACAGATGGCTTCTCTCTTGTCGGGCGTAAAGCGTCGTAATTTTTGGCGTATTGGCCTCGCTTGGGGGTAGACCTTCAATTTGTGCTCGGCCAGTTCTCTTGGGACTCCTAGCATATCCGCAGGTTGCCATAGAAATACGTATCGGTTATCTTGCAGAAACTGGACGAGCGCGCTTTCCTATTTGTCGCCCAGGCTAGAGCTGGTGATGGCGGTTTTGCGCTCATCGGCGAACCCGAGGTTGATCCTTTTGGTTTCTTCAGTCGGCCGCATAGAGGTCATGGCTTGTGCTTCGTTCACGGGGACCGCGAGGTCTTCCTTAGGCTTTGAGTTCGCCCGTGTAGAGGAAATTGCTGATGGTTTGGTGGAGAGTGCCGCCTGAATAGCCACTCGGAAACATTCTGCGGCGCCTTGGAAGTCGGCGCGCACAGTTATGATCCCTTGCGGTCTAGGCATCTTCAATATCATGTATGTATAATGTGGAATAGCCATGAACTTCGCTAATCTGGGCCTCCCGATGATGGCGTTGTATCCACAGTCGAAGTTTGCCACCTCAAACCTCAGGAACTCGGTTCTGTAGTTTTTCGGAGTTCTGAAGGTGACTGGCATGTAGATGTGGCCCAGCGGGTACTCTCCTTCGGTTGGCACGATGCCGAAGAAAGGAGTGTTTGACTCGTGGAGTTCTTTGAGGTGAACCCCCAAGCCTTGGAGTGTCCGAGGGAAGGTGACGTTGATGTTGCTCCCCCCGTCCACTAATACCTTCTTCACCCTGCTTTCTCGGATCACCGGATCGACGAGGAGCGGGTATTTGCCTGGGTGGTCGAAGTTGAGCCACTGATCCGTCCGAGTGAAAGTGATCGGGTGCTCCGACCATCGGTATGGGGCGGGAGGTCCGGTATTTGCCACCAGTATCTGGCAATCGTTGAGCTTTTGTTGTCTCTTGTTCTCCTGCGATCCGTGTCCGCCGAAGATGACATTGACCTCTCTATCGACACGCGAGAAGGCTCCTCCTCTTCCCTCCTCCTGCTGCTGGGGTTGTCGCGGTTCTCCTGGTCCTCCTCGCGGCGGAGGGGGAGGTAGAGATTGGAAGGGTCGGCCGTGCCCGACGGAGTGCTTGAAGTCTCTGCAGTTCCGAAGGGTGTGGCGCATGTCCTTGTGGTACGGGCACTGGGCGTCGACGATGTCGTCCAGCATGCGTTCGCCTCCTCGAGGTCCTCATTGGGCGCGAGAGGCAGGTGGGCCGGCGGCGTGGACTTCTTCGCGAGGTCTCTTCTCCCAACGTTTGTCAGGCTGCTGATTCGTGTCGCATCGTGGTGCCGCTGGTGCTGGCTTTACTCCTCTGATGAGGTCCTGAGCTCGCTCGTCGGCGGTGATGTAGAGGTCGACTTCTCAATAGTTGTTTGGAGGTAGTCGGCGCTTTCTGTAATATGGTTCGGACAAAGGCCGAGTCATTGGATCCTCTGTAGAAGTCCTCGATCACCGCTGCCTCAGCGACCTCAGGGATGCGATTTCTCATGGTCTGGAACCTTTTGAGGTATGACCGGAGAGTTTCGTCCCCCCGGCGCTTGATGGATTTGAGGTCCCATGGTTGCGCCGGCTTATCGGAGAGAGACTGAAAGTTGGCAGTAAAGCGCTGGCTGAAGTCGCTCCAGTCGTCGATGCAGTGTCGGGGTAGGTGTCGCAGCCATTGCAGTGCGTCTTGCCCGAGAACAATAGGCAAGTACGCGGTCATCACGTCCTCGGTTGCCCCAGCTGCCCAGGCAGCGGTGGTGTAGATGGTCAGCCAGCCTCCTGGATCCTGCTTAGGTTCATATTTGTCGATGTTGGATACCTTGAAGTTAGGGGGCCATTAAATGGCCTTGAGGCGTGGAGTAAGTGC
This sequence comes from Zea luxurians, assembly GCA_029449295.1. NCBI lineage: Eukaryota > Viridiplantae > Streptophyta > Magnoliopsida > Poales > Poaceae > Zea > Zea luxurians. Next base: position 19,363,027 of record JAOPSE010000003.1, read on the forward strand.
TGATACTCCACATGTGTCCTCCTGTCGTCGATGATGTTGCCTGTCCCGGGGAGGGGAGTGATCGTCGTGGTGCTTCGACCGTCCCCGGGCAGTGCCTCCAGTTGAAGCCGTGGCCGACTCGGTCCTGGTAGCCTGACTCCATGCTGGGATGCCATGGTCCCGGTCGTACTCTTTCCGGCGACGGATCTCGTTTTCGTGACGTCGTTCACGCGAGGCGTTGATGGAGCTCCGCGCGTCCCGGCGACTGTTGATGGCGTGTCGTAGATCGTTCGGCGGGTGAGCGAGGGGTAGAAGGTGATTTGCTGCTTGAGTGAACAGCCTCCGATAGCCCTCGGTGTCGGGAGTCCGAGGGAGTCCATCGGCTATCCGAGCCAACACCCCTCCGACTTCACTCGGCGTGTTCATGGCTCGGGCGAAGTCGGGGTTCAAGTTGCGCCCGAAGAGTGGATTTTCCCGACGTTGCCTTATCTCCTGCTCGGCCTGTTCTTGAGCCCGTCGACGATCGCGTCGTCGGGAATTCCTTCGTTCCCTGAAGATACGTTCCTCCAGAGTTTCTCCCGCCTCCGAGACCTCGTCTCGTGATACGGGTTGTGCTGGGTCCCGCTCTCCGGCCTCGTGATGTCGTCGGATATTTCGGCGTCGGTTTCTCCGTCTGCGGGATTCCCGCTGAGGGAGTTCTTCTCCGGGCGCAGTCGGCTCGTCATCGGAGATGGGGGGCAACTCCACTTTCCTGATGAAGAGGACGTCGGGGTAGAATGGGGTAGCTGTTATGGCGATCTTCTTTCTGTTCTCCTTTGAGGGCGGAGGCACAGAAAGATCAGCTTGATGATCCTTTGCTTCCTTTCTCCTCATGATTCGCGTCCATTCTCTCGTCGGAGAGGTGGACAGCGGAGTTCTCCGGGCTGAGGGACTCTCAGCTCCTATCTTGCTGGAGGTGATCCTTTTTAGGAGCGCTGGAGGTTGCGCTTTTTCCTGCCTCGCCCCGATTTTCTCGGAGATTCCTGAGGAAAGCTTTTTCTCTGGCGGATCTGCGAGGCGATGCAGAGTTCCCTCCTCATCCGCTATAGATGAGATAGTACCGAAGCAGAATATGGATCCGGGGCGGAGGATGATCTTGTGCTGGAAGGTGACGGCCATTGAGCTAGCTTGGATCGATGACACACCCCCTACCTGGCGCGCCAGCTGTCGATGTTTCGGGTTCGACCGCGCACCCAGGGTTACCCCCCAAGGTGCTTTTTAGAAGTAGGACGGTGTTACCGACTGTAGCTCGATGGTTCGTGTTGGGCGCACGAGAAATAGTAGACAATGATGTACAGGTTCGGGCCACTTTGAGATGTGTAACACCCTACGTCCTGGCTGGAATGCTTTATGCGATGAGTTACAAGGGGCTCTCTAGCACTGGAGAATGTAAAGAGCAGGATGGGAGGCTAAGTGATGAATAACGTTGATCTATCTTCTTGAAAGGGTGCCCCCTAGGCCTTATATACTCGACTGTGGGGCATTACATATGGATATGATAACAATGTGAGCCAGAATAACAGTGAACTAACTGAGTCTGTCTCCCTATAATTCAGCCGACTCATCTTCAACCAGTTCCGATGTACGGGGCTCCTGCGCGGGAAGGTCGGGTCACTGTTGCGATTACTGTTCGGATGTTGTTGGGCCGACTGGGCTTGCACCGACCCGGCCTTGTGTTGATCTGTCTCACTGGTCGCTCCTCCAGGCCCACGAGGAGGATGACCTTACAAATTATGGGGTCTCTAGGCCTTTCGTGAGGTCTTTTTTCCTTCTAGTGGACCCGAGGGATATCTGTCCCCCACACATCCCGCATAGCATCACATCATACATCATATCGCATCAAGGACATGAATTGAATATGAAGCATGGATGTTTTTACAAAGGCACTAAGTAAGCTGAGAAATACAGCTTTGTCAGCTTTGTTGCAAAAGAAGGGATTCCCTGTTTACGAAGCATGGATGTTTTTATGAAGTATGGATATTTCTATGAAGCTTGGTTGTTGTCACGAAGCATGGATATTTTCACGAAGCACGAATCTTTTTCTTTGCGAAGCATGAAAAGAAGGGAAGGTGTTTTTTCGCCAAAGGCTCAAAAATAGTATGTATATAAAGTTTCATGCATCGCAAAGAAGTGAATTACAAATAATTTACATATTAGATTCAGAAATATGCACATCAAATATTACAGTTTTGTTACAACAAAGCTACATTGTCCATCTAAAAATGTTTCTACAATAAGTACTAGTCTTCCTTCAGGACCTTCTCCGCAACTTTATTCAGCAATTTATTGATGACTTCGTCAACGATAGATTCGGCCATATTGATGATCTCCAGTGCTTCCTTCGTTTCTGGATCGGCCAGGGGTTCGAACGGTTCCGGTGGCAGAGATAATTCAGCTATAGTAAAAAAATAATAATATATAATAATCAGTCCGTAGCCACAAAAATAAATGCCAAAGCTAGATGCCGCAAAACAATACTTATGCGTCTCTCGCACTCTGCAGCTTCTTCAGCCTGTTTTGCTTGAACTCGGGCGTCATGGATGTCTTTCTCGCTTTTCTTCATAATTTCGTGAGCCATCTCTCGGCCACTATTTACCCAGATGTCATTGTAAAATTTCCCGCCCATTAAACTTGCTTCAGCTGAGGGATCCTTTGTGTCATCCACGGAAAAGGCAGCTTCGGCCTGGGCCAAGGTCTTGACATGGTCGCATCCCGCCTTCTCCAGGATGGCTGAAATTCCCCTTGCGCCGGAGAACGCGCAGACATCCCCGCGATCACTTAAGATTTCTTTGAAAGATTTGGCTTCTCCACTTATCCATTCGATCACACCTTCAGGGTCGCCTCGTATGAAGTTATCTTTGTTAGAATAGGCGCCCACGTTGGCGAAGCTAGCCTTTACCTTCTCCGCACAGCCCAAAGATTTTTTAAAACATCTTTCTTTGGATGCGTGAAGTTCTTCAACTGTTTTCTGTAAATAGTTTTTCCAATATTCGCTGGCCTCTCGGTTAGCTTCTACGAGAGCGCATTTTTCTTTGGCCTCTGCCAACTGTTTTCGAAGGTCTTTGATTTCATTCTTCTGGATTTCGGCTTGAGCTTTGAAACTAGCTTCATCCTCTTTCACCTTGTTTACTAATGAAATCAAAATTTAATCTTTTTCAAGACCCTCGTTCCTTAATTCAATTACCTCTGAATGAAGGTTGTTCAGAGCCATTGTGTATCCTTCATCTTCAATGTTTTTCTGAGCCCTTAGTGCATTACTAAGAATTAAGCCCTACAAGAGGAAGACAAAATTAAGTAAAGTAAATAAAATATTTCATTTTTCAAATACAAAGTTAGCTTTTATACCTTTATGCTATTATATGCTAAGCTATCAGCAAGCTCATCCTTCGACAAGATCGAAAGACCGTCTTCTATCTTCGGGAATCCGATGCTTCTACCTATCTCCCGGCAAACGGATATCTCTTTATTATCCGAGAGACAGTACAAAAAATCTTCTTCCCCATTACCATTAAACACTAACGCCCCCTTCGGATATTTCAATTGTTGGGCATAATGTAGTGCTTCTAGCTTTTCTTCTAAAGAAAGTTCTTTTCCCGAAGCGTGACGGATGATGTAATCAATGCTTTCCTTTGAAGCTTTGGTAGCAGCAGCTTCAACCTCTTCAGACGCAATCTCCTTTGCCGCTTTTTCTTCAACTATAGCAGGTTCCGTCTCGGTGGGCTCTGAAGGCCCAACTTCGGTTTCAATTTCAATTGTTGCAGCCTCGACTTCAGCCTGCTTTGTTTTAGCTTCGGGGTGCACTTTCGAAGCTTCGGCAATTTTTCTTGAAGGAGTAGGACTCAAGGCTTTTGCTGTTTCTAACACAACATCTAGCACATTTGCCATCCTTCTCCTCTTGGGAGTTATGGCAGAACTCTTTTGTGTCTTCGGCACTGTTGCCTCTGTTGAAGGGTTCAAAGTCTATGGTATTTTCGTCATTTCTTTAATTTCCGGCCCTTCAGCCTTATCAGCCTTCGTTTCAACTAGCCTAACTGAAAGCTCCTTTGGCATTTTAGTCGGCTCTTCAATCCTCTGCGCAGGACGGGCGGTTTCTATTGCTTTGACAGCCGAAGAGGCCCCTTTGCCAAATTCAAGTATCACGGCCGGTTCGATGAAACGCGGCCGGTGAGTCAGAACCTTCATCTTCTTGCCTTTCGGGTCAGCTGTGATGGCCGAAGCGGCAACCTTTCCAGAAGCAGTGATCTTTCTTTTTACCCCGTGCCCTCGCAGAGGGTAGCAATAGTTAGGGTATACGAAGCCAATAGCATCGAATACCCTGTTCAACCTTTTCTTATTCCGACCCCCGAAGGCTGCGGACAAGGCATTGTCTTCTGTCTTGGAATAAGCTCCAAGCAAATCATCACTTGTAGCTTCGATGCACTTCAGCCAATCGTCGTTTGGTTCATCAAATTTATCCCCAAACCTGAATGTATACATCAGTCGGACCAAATCACCTTCGCTAGACTTAGTGATGGTCTCCTTCGGCATTTCCCAGCTTTCTACGAGCGGCCACACTCTGAATGCTATATGCTCTTGAACTAAATCTCTTGTGCCGATGAAGGAGCAGACAGTACTAAAGGCATTCTGACACACTTCGGCGGCGTCATCAATTTCGACCTTCGGCCTTCGTAGGCCGAAGCGGGACCAAATGGGGCGCATAATGACTTCCTTAATATCTTCCCTCGCTGACAAATCATTCTTCACATAGAACCATTCTTCCATCCAAGCCCCGGGCCATCTCTTCCGAAATGTTGGCACTGGGTGGCTTGCGTTGGGGCGAGCGATAAATCCATAACAATCAAAGTTGTTGTGGTACTGTTCTTTACCCGTGGCCTTCGTCTCATACAGAAGTTCGTGCATACTGCAGAAGCACTTCGCACTTGGCTCTAGCCCTTGGCTCCTTACTGCCCAGACAAAAATCCTCATCCTTATTATGGCTTCGGGGGTGATCTGATGAAGGAAGATTTGGTAGGTCTTCAGCAATTCAACTACAAACTTACTTAAAGGGAACCGAAGCCCAGCCTTGAAGAAGCTTCGGAAAATCACAACTTCGTTCTCCTCAGGAGCAGGGACGTTGTTGTCGCCGCCAGCCCTAACAATAGACATATCCCGAAAGTACCTTCCTCTCATATTTTCAAGATGACTATGTTTGATGGTTGATTTTCCGAAGATTGAATGACTTGGCCTCCAGGGCCGATCCTCAGAATCTTCGTCCCCACTTTCTACATCATAGCTATCGCTGTCATCAGTATCTTCAGATAAGCCTTCCAATATCTCTTTAGTAATCTTCTCTGTATTTGTTTTTGCCATCGACTCCACAAATCCAGCAATATAAGGATCGACAGTCTTCTTCTCCTCAAATAGCTTCTCCTCCTCAGTCGGCTTTGTCTCAGCAGCAACCTTCTTGCCTTGAGAAATTTTTCTTCAGACATGGAGAAAACGCGTCTTTTAAACCGAAGCTCAAAGAGCTTGAAAAACTATCAAGCGCTAGCGAGCAAGAGCTATAAAATTGAGAAAATAAAGCAAATGGCATGACCAGTGTATCAAAATGCAGCTGGTGTGAGTTCTTATTTATACGCTCAGCGCGCTGCAAGTTGGAGGGCCCCGTCTGTCATTGACTGTTGCTATTCTAGCAAAGGAAAGGTGTTTTTTTGGACCTTTGGCTTAAGGCCTTCGTCCATGTCGCAGTCTGAATTCGTTATCTTAACAAATTAATACTGCGAGGGGCTACTGTTGGGGGCCTTCATCTTCCGAAGGTCCTCAAAAACATGATTAACAATGTTTTCCCAAGTGTAATATATGTACAGGAGCCTTCGGAATCGGAATGAAGCTGTCCATAATATGAAAAGCATGGTTGGGACGAAGGTCGAACCAGTTCTGAAGCTATGCGCAAGGAAGCTTCGGCTCAGTCAGAAAAGGAACCGACTTAAAGAGGAAAAGACTTTTTAGTCCTCGATAGATTGTCCTAATGTCAATAGTAAACATGAAGGACATGAATGTAATTTTGCACAGGCTGCGCCCTGTGTCTATAAATAGATGAACAGTACCCCCGTACTGTTCACGCTAGTTGGTATTCATTTGTGCGTCACACTTGTACTTTTGTCTTCCATCAAGCCGAAGGTACATTTGTAATTCAATATTGTTTCTGTCTTTCCATGATAATATAATAAGAATAAATTAATAATGTTATATGATTGCTTATGTTGTCTTTTATATTCTGTATGCTTCTTCTTCTATTATTATATACTGTGGTAATGAAGGTATGTCCTTCGTAACCTTCGACTAAAGATCATTATATCCTATGGGGAATAATGTTTCGAATGACGAAGGGTATTGACATTTAATATTTTTGTGTTGTCTTGTTCTTAATTCATAGCATTTGAGAACAAGTCCCCAACAATAACATGCATACACAAAAAATATATTTTTTGATGAATTGTTGATCAAAGTTTTAAAACATTGATTTTTATAAAAACATGCACACCTTATTTTAGAGAGGGAGGGAGTACTTGCTAGGGAGAGAGAAGGCTCCTCTGTCTCAGTCCCCAACACTTGTGGCCTTGTACTTCTTCACTTGATCTCTATAGTCTTTTGCTACGGATGCCCATCAATCCTTCCACCTCCTTTCTTGCTCTTGGTGATGGAGAGAGCAAGAGAGGGATGGAAAAAATAAAAGTAGTTGTATGTGTTGTTGATATTCATCGAATGAACACACATGATGCCTATGTTGTTCATTATGGTCTCGATTGGGTTCGGTATCCTTGCTCGTACCTAGGATGGGAGTCAGGATCCCACGCCAGATTGTGCACAATTTGTTTGGCTGCACGTTTGCATCCACATCCTGACCGAACACAAATGCTGATTGGTTGTCTCGCTCTGCTTCCCCCGTGCACGCGCCAAGGGTTTTTGGCCGTGCACCCTGCATCGCCAGAGCTTGGTCCTGAAGAATCGCCCGATCTTTTATGATGCATCCAGCCATCCCAATCTGTTAGTTCGCAGCTTCCCATGGTTCACATTATATTGACAGGGACCATCCATATTTTCAAACAAGGAAACAAATCCAAATCTTTTTCGTAGAACTCAGCCACTCAGGCGCTCAATTATCACCATGTATATGAAGGTCGTTACATACGATGAGCACCACAGCATCTCGGCGTGGCAAAATGGTGCCAACTTATACATTGGCATGTACGTAGAAGTTTTGAAACAGTACTCTGAAAGAGATCACGCTTGACGCTCCCAGTCACTCACTCCTCGCCGAAGACGGCCTCCCAGACGTCCTCGAAGGCAGCGAGGATGGCCGGGTGGTGGCGCGGCGAGTTGAGCGAGAGGTACGACCCCAGGAGCTCCTCCATCTTCCCCACGCTGGCGATGCGGCGCTCCACCACCATCTCCACCATGGAGCTACGGAAGTCCAGGTAGGGGTTGCTGGAGCGCTTCACCACAGCCATGCCCGCGCCGGCGGCGGCCTCCTCCTCTTCCTCCTCCGCGGCCGCGGCCGCGCCCAGCATCGTCATCGTCAGCTTCTTGGCGTTATTGAGACCCTTGTCTTCCTTGCTCCTCTTGCTGCGCTCCGTAGTGCGCCTCGTCGTCTCCACGGACACCAGCGGCCGGAAGGCGTCGGGCGGTGCTGCCGGGTCGCCGCCGCCGGCTCTCGACAGCGCACGCCGTGGCGCGCGCGAGCGGCAGCGGCGACGACGACGACTCGCCGTGTTCCTGTGGCTCCTCCTGCTGGCGTTGCCGTTGCCGCTGCGGCCGCCGTTGGTGCGGTAGAACTCGGATGATGTGGGGTCGGACGAGAAGCTGAGGGACGAGAAGAGCGTCCGCATGTCGGCCGCCTCGCCGCCGCCGCCGGCCTCGTCGTCGGTGCCGCTGAACGGCGCGAGCTCGTCGTCCGTCGCGGTGGCGGACGACGACGACGACGACCAGCTGTAGGGCGTGGGCGTGCTGCTGGGCCGGCGCGCGCGGGCGCGGCCCCAGGAGGAGGAGGAGGACGAGCAGTGCCGCCTCGACGCCGAGGGAGACGACCGCGTCGTCGTCAGCTTGCTCCTGCCGCCGCCGCCCTTGCTCTGCTTCGCGCCGCCGACGTCCCTCGCCGGCACCTGTTCCGACAAGAGGTGCTGCAGAAGCGGCGCGTCGGAGTGGGCGGAGCGGCGGCCGGAGGCGGCCCCGCCCGTGCAGTCGACGGAGATGTGTATGAGCGAGGCGCTGCGGGTGCGGCGCGGGCGCGTCCCGCGGTCGGCCTTGGGGCGCTCGTAGTCGTAGGTGCAGGGCGTGCAGAAGTACGGGGAGGGCGGCGCTTCCGGCTCCGGGTGAGATGAGGAGGCGGCGGTGTGGGCGTTGTTGGTCTTGGCGAGGCTGACGAAGGCCGTGGCCGTGGCCGTGGCCGTGCCGCCCGAGCTGGCGGCAGCGGCGTTATTGGTGGTGCAGGTGGAGCGCGTGAGGATCCTTGCCAGGCGCTGCTTGAGCCGGCCGGCGGCGCTGTGAGGATCCACGAAGGGCGTGCGCATTGTGGCGAGTGTGTGCTTGCTACAAAGGCTGCTGTTGTGGTGGTGTGGTGGCTTCAGTGTGGGAGGAATTGGTCAATGGTGGATTGATGTGAACGTGTGTCTTGTCTTCGGCAGCCTCTTGGTTTCCCCTTAATAAGCGAGTGTGTGTGAAGTGAGTAGAGGAAGAATCTGCTTAGCCACGTGTTCTATGCTATGGGTACGTATGTGCACGGGCTGCGAGTCTGAAGCAAGTTGCGCCCGCAAACAGGCTGTGCACTATCTCTTCTCGTGTGCTGTGTGCATGGAGCCGGCAATGCATAATAACATGCTTCCTGCCGTCGATGGCGGATCAGCCGTACGATCGTGTTAGGTGAGCGTACGTGGCCTGCTGGGTGCATGCATGGATGGTCATGGACACTTGATCGCAGAGCACTGCGGCGCCACGTCGGTCGGTGCAGAGAACAATCGCAAGGCAACGAGGGAGGGGGCGGTACGGTGGCCCTGGCCGACGACGTCGTGTGCGTGTGTCAGGCAGGCCGCCTGGTCGAGCCGAGCCCGAGCGGTCCTCCCGCCGCTGGAGCTGTCTGTCGGCTGTCCTGCCGCGACGTGCCGTGTCGGCCGGGGTGGTGGCCCCCGTTGACCACTCCCGCTGCTGGCCTGGCGGTCGTCGTGGCAAGAGGGTTCGGAGAAACGACCGCCGCGCCGTCGTGTCGTGTGCATTGCTACGAAGCCAGTTTTCGGGGGCACCAATGCAAACACATGCATCTATCCGGTCTAGGAGTGTACGTACTGTACTATGTCCGTTCGTCCATCGACCGTCGTCCCTCGCTCCGATTTCAAACAAAAGCGCATGCATCCATGACGACGACGACGACGACGGAACAAAACCCCAACGGCCTAATTCCGCTCGGACCTAGGCGATCCTTCCGCCACACAGGGGTTTGTAGCCACATGATTAGGAGGTTAGCGGAATGTTGCACGGTTTTGCAGAATCGTATGCGCCCGGCGCTGAATGGCTTCTCGCGGTAACACGCCAAAATGTTAGTAGCTAGTAGATTAAACCCACGCGCGCGAATACATACAAAGGCAAAATCCGAGGCCGGCCGGGGGCACGGCATGATTAGCTCTGGTTTTATTTATTGATTATTAGGAGAGTCCTTTGTTGGTTTCTCGGTTGTCTCGGTATGTCACAGGCTGAGCTTAGGTGGACATGGGATGCATGGAAAGATGCCCCTCTCTCCCTACCACTACCAACCCATCATATACCCACCCATCCATCCATGGACGACTCACGACTGACTCTAGTTTTTTAACTTGCCAGCACACGCTGTGTTCTTCGGCTTCACTGACATGTGCTGTGGGTGGGGCATGTAACTACACCGTTTGTAGAGCGATCTCGATCTGGTATTAGGAGCATGTAACTAGCGTGCGTACGTGAGACGCTGTCATGCATGCCTAGCTGCTCCTTGGCCAGCAAACGTACTACACACCGGAGTATACGCCAAATCGACATCTACTGTATCCTCTTATCGTCGGTCGGTCAGTCAGTCATTCAGTTTCATCATGCGAGACGCCGGTCCTGGTGATCCTCATCATCCTCATTCATGCACCGTGGACGGACAGTCCAAACGAAAGACCGCAGCCAGCGCGGTCCAGACGGATCCCTGCCCCCCTGCCAGCAGAGAGACGCGTACGCCTCGGCCTGCAGACTGGAGAGGAAGGCTTCGACGAACCGTCCTCGATCGGTCCTCGGATTCTTACACCTTTCTCAGTTGCTCTGCACTGCACCACGCCAGGAATGGATGGCCTTGCATTGCTAGTGATTTGGGTGCAAAAGTCATCATGCATGTGTCACGCCACAGGAGTGTACGTACGTATGTATCATCCATCCAATCGTTCTCGCGGATGCACTCGACAGCATGAAATGAGTGCAGGAGCCTACGCCATGCATCTGTCAGGTACTACACGTATAGACGCACGTGATCTCCATCGCAAGGCGATGCTTGCCTGAGAGCGCGAACAAAACTCTGGTCCTGCACCTGCACTGGAAAATCAACTTCGGCGACGCTAATGTTGTGATCTTTGCAGTGCTCAGTGGTAAATGAGAGAACAGAGAAAGACAAAATGGCGGGAGGATTGTTTATTGCATAGATCTCCATATATATACATGTACAAGAGTGTATCTGACCCTTGGATTAACAACTGCATAATGGACGGTTGGATGGGCTTTGATCAATATACATATTATTTTGTAACACTCCCCCTTGATCAACCCAAAAACCGTTTGATCATCTGCAATTTGTCTTATCTCCTCAAAAACCCTGTGGGAAAAATAAGGAGTACATAATACCCTTTTGGATAATGAGAATAATCTCACATAGTCTCTAAAAGAAAATATGCTTGTAATCATCATGTATAAAAACCCCTGTGGGGAAAATTAATGATGAAGCATATAGCTTTGTTGATATTACCTCGTTAAAAACTTTGGATGAGAAAACCTTAGCAAGGCAAAACTCATACAAAGAAAAGAGTGTAATATGATGGTTCAATACAGGTCATATATCATGGGGAATTACTCCCCCTGAACCTTGCAAGCACTTAAGTCTCCTCATACCAATCCCTTCAACACATTTCTGAAATGTAGAGTATGGTAGAGATTTTGTGAATAGATCTGCAAGATTATCACAAGACTTTGTTTGCAAGATGTTTATATCCCCTTTTTCCTGAAGTTCATGGGGATAAAACAGTTTAGGAGAAATATGCTTATTGATATTACTCTTAATATAACCCGTATCCATCTGAACAACACAAGCTGAATTATCTTCATAGATAATTGTTGGTGAGTCAAGAGAACCAATACCACAAGTTGTGAGTATATGATTCACCATTCTACGAAGCCATACACATTCACGTGATGCTTCAAATAATGCAATTATTTCAGAATGGTTGGTGGACGTGGTCACCAATGTCTGTTTAGACGATTTCCACGAGATGGCAGTTCCACCTTGTAAGAATACGAATCCTGTTTGCGATCGGCCATTGTGGGGATCAGATAAATAGCCAGCATCTGTATACCCAATTAAACTAGGATCATTACTTCTTTTGTAAAAGAGTCCTAGATCCTTTGTGCCATTTAGGTATCGGAAAATATTCTTAATGCCAACCCAGTGTCTTTTTGTTGGGGCAGAACTGTGCCTTGCTAACAAATTTACTGCAAAAGCAATATCCGACCGAGTATTATTAGCAAGATACATCAATGCACCAATAGCACTGAGATATGGGAACTCCGGTCCCAATATCTGTTCTTCATCATCCCGTGGTCTGAATGGATCTTTCTTTAAATCCAAAGATCTAACCACCATAGGAGTTTTTGAAGGATAAGACATATGCATATTGAATTTTTCCAATACCTTTTGGGTATATGTACTTTGATGTACAAGGATTCCAGAAGGTAAATGCTCAAGCTGTAGACCTAAGCAAAATTTGGTTTTACCCAAATCCTTCATCTCAAATTCCGTCGTTAAATGATGACGTGCTTCATCAATATCAAGTTTATTTCCTATGATGTTAAGGTCATCAACATAAACTGATATGATACAGAATCCCACCTTGGATCTTTTGATGAATACGCATGGGCAATCATCATTTTTCGCGTATCCCTTCCTTAAAAGGAATTCACTCAATCGGTTGTACCACATCCTGCCCGATTGTTTTAAGCCATATAATGACTTCTGCAACTTCACGCAATACATGTTGCGCTTTGCCTTTGGATTCGGTACATCTATTCCATCAGGAACTTTCATGTATATATCAGAATCCAGTGACCCATAAAGATATGCGGTCACTACGTCCATTAACTGCATAGATAGACGATTTTGTACTGCCAATGATATTAAATATCGGAATGTTATTGCACTCATGACTGGTGAATAAGTTTCGTTGAAATCAACGCCGGGTCTTTGCGTAAACCCTTGTGCTACTAGCCTTGCTTTGTATCTCACTACCTCACCATTTTCATTTCGTTTCCGAATGAAAACCCACTTATATCCCACAGGGAAGATATCACGTGGTGTAGGTATTACAGCCGAGAAAACTTCTCTTTTGTAAAGTGAGGCTAACTCCGCTTCAATTGCTGCCTTCCATTTGATCCAATCTGAGCGCTTACTGCACTCTGCCATGGTCTTAGGATCTAGATCATTTTGAAGGTCCTCAGCAATCTGCTCGGAGAAATATATGTCGACATTTGTAGCTTTTCTGTCATATGTTTCACCAGTCTCAACATAGTTGATGGCAATTTCATCATTCCTTAGTGACTCATCAGGATTTCCCAAATTGATGTGTCTAGGATTTTCCGATGTCCCAGCCTCGGTTATGTGCACATCCGGGCTGGGTTGTGGATCATCACAATCCACATGATACATTGTATCATTTTGGTGTCCTTTTGCATTCACTATTGTTCTTTGCTTCTTAGCAACAGAACTGCGCTTATTCACCATACTTCTCCTCTCTAGGAGTTGAGTGGCCTTACTCGGTATTTCCACTCTTTCTGGTGCATTCCTAGCAGGAATGAATGATTTAGTGACACCTTTGTAATTAGTGAATGCATCTGGCAGTTCATTTGCAAGTCTTTGCAAATGTATAATTTTCTGAACTTGTAGTTCAGTTTCTGAAGTACGTGGATCATAACCTGGAACACATTGAGTATTCCAATTTATTTCCTGGCATTCTTTTTGGTACTTGAATTCTCCCCCTAATGCCGGGAAATGTTCCTCATCAAAGATAGAGTCAGCAAAACGGGCTGTAAATAGATCCCCTGTTAAGGGTTCTAAATACTTAATGATCGACGGAGAATGAAATCCCACATAGATCCCCACTTTCCTGTGTGGGCCCATAGCTGTTCTCTGAGGTGGTGAGATTGGGATGTATACACAACATCCAAATTTACGCAAATGGGAAATACTTGGAGGATTTCCACGTACCATTTGTATTGGGGATGTTGAATGGTATGCAGTTGGTCGTAATTGTATAAGGTCAGCAGCGTGCAGGACTGCATGACCCCAACACGACGAAGGCAATTTGCAATTCATCAATAATGGTCTTGCTATGAGTTTAATCCTCTTGATTAGTGACTCAGCCAAACCATTCTGGGTGTGGACATATGGTACCGAGTGCTGTACTTGAATCCCCAGTGCCATACAATAATCATTGAATGCCTGAGATTTGAATTCAGCAGCATTGTCCATTCGGATTGAACTAATCCGATGTTCAGGAAAATTTGCCTTTAACTTGATAATTTGAGACATTATCTTGGCAAATGCATGGTTGCGTGTTGATAGTAAACACACATGTGACCATCTTGTAGATGCGTCAATCAGTACCATGAAATACCTGAACGGCCCAGAAGTTGGCATAATTGGCCCACAAATATCTCCTTGAATCCTTTCAAGGAATTTAAGCGGTTCAGCTTTAATTTTGAGATATGATGGTCTCAAAATAAGTTTCCCAGTTGCACATGCGGTGCAAACAAAATCCTTAGATTTGGGAAAACTTGTTGTAGGCAAATTATGACCAATTGAATTGCCTGTAATTTTCCTCATCATCCCTATGCCAGGATGACCAAGTCGATCATGCCAAATCTGGAAGGCATCAACATCTTGGAAAATTACCTTATATGCAATATGTGCATTGCTCTTAATATATGTATAGTACAACCCTGACGTGAGTGATGGAATTTTCTCGCATATGCGTTTGCCATATTTATTCGGCTTTGTCAAGAAGAGAAACTCTTCTTGATTTTCATCATGGGTTTCAATATGAAAACCATTTTGCCGGATATCTCTAAAACTCAGGAGGGTACGTGTGGAATCAGGATATAATAATGCATCCTCGATCACAATTTCAGTACCCATAGGGAGGGTAATAGTTGCTCGACCAGAGCCAACTATCACAGCATCGCGTCCGGCGATGGTCAAAACTTTCCCATCTCTTTTCTTAAGAGTCTAAAAGTATTTGATCTCCCTAAGTATAGAGTTTGTGGTACAACTGTCCACAAGGCATAATTCCTCTTCCGTCGAGTTGTCATTATTATGCATCTATACATAAAGAAAATTCTGAATAAGAATTTTATGATGCAACTTAGTACTATACAGAACATGAGATTAAATATCACAATGTCGAAACCATATTACAATAATGGTATGGCGACTCAACCAATGAGTTCGCACTACACACAGGACCCAACACTGGTCTTGTAGAGTGTGTTACATCTCAGAACATGAGATTGTATACCTCTACTTATTACAACAACATTATAAAGACAGTATAGAACAATCACACAAGCCACAGTGATCATGATCAAATCTCCAAGCATGAGAGATTTATGCCAAATCTCCAAATGGATCCTTTGACATATACTCAATGATCATATCATCAGATTCATCTTCTTGCAGAAGTGGAGGCTTGTTGTCAACCACATTGACGTGCTCTTTAGCAAGAGTGTTCTTCAGATCACCAGAAGCCAGTGAAGAACTTCCAACCTCAATTGGTGCTTCAGTAGAATTGAAATGAGCCTCAAAAGCAGGCTTATCAGACTTTGGCTTCTTTAGGGATTGTTGATACAAAAGAACAAGGTGCTTAGGGCAAGTGCAATCCCTAGCAAAATGGCCCTCAGTACCACATTTAAGGCAAGCTCTATTGCCCTTAGATGGTAGAGGCTTGCCATTTCCTTTTCCTTTTCCTTTACCTTTCTTGTGGAATTTGTTCTTATTGAATTTGCGAGGTCCAGAAGGATTCTTGAAGTTTTTCTTGAATCCTTTCTTATTCCCAGTCTTATGCACATTGAAATGTACCTCAGGCAGAGGGGCAGACCCAGGAGGGCGCTGCTGAGCATTCTTTAGAAGAAGCTCATGATGCTTTTCTGCTTGGGTCAATGTGTGCATAAGTTGAGAATATTTCTGGAAATTGCTAGAGCGATACTGCTGATGCAATATCCTGTCCTCTGGAAGCATGGTAGATAGAGTCTTCTCTATTTTGTCTGCTTCAGTGGGCTCTTTCTCGCAAAACTTCAATTTAGAACAAATGCTATGAAGAGCATGGTTATATTCTGCAACAGATTTAAAATCTTGCAGTCGAAGGTGGTTCCACTCATGGTTGGCTGACGGCCATATGAGTTCCTTCTGCTGTTCATAGCGTTCTTTAAGAGCTTTCCACAAGTTGTGAGGGCATCTCTCCATAAGGTATTCTTGCTTAAGGTCCTTATGGATATAAAGCCTCAAAAGGAAAAGTGCTGTGTTCTTTTTAACCTCATTCACTGGATCAGTACCAGTGATGGGTGCTGCAATGGCATCAACGATCCCACGAGAAGCAAAAGTTATTTCAATATCTGAAGCCCAAGTTGGGTAGTTATGCCCATCAAGGGCGAGTTCCTCGAACTCTTTGGTTGACATGTTCCTACAGTCATTACCATGGACATCCATTAATTTACGCATAAATTAATAGTCACAATGGTGATGTTGTAAGCTCAATATGCAAAAATTCTTAAAATTACATATGTAACGAGTTCTTTGAAGGTTCCAAACCTTGCCATTGAATAAGTACTTTGAATTTTAGTAAGCATAGTATAGATAATCCTCAAATTAATGAGGTAGATCTAGTAGTGGGCAAGAAACTTGCTGCCTAAAAGCACGGTCTCTAGGCTGATAAGTTCACGGATGAACAAACCGCAGCCAATGCTTAGGACTCCACTACCCATGCTCTACTAATTATCAAAGTAAAATTCACTGACTCTTACATGTGATATGAGTTACCTGAAGGTTCCAAACCTTCTAATTGAATAAATACTTTGAATACTAGTGAGCATTGTATAGATAATCCTCAAATTAATGAGGTAGATCTCCTAGTAGTGGGCAAGAAACTTGCTGCCTAAAAGCACGGTCTCTGGGCAGATAAGTTCATAAATGAACAAATCGCAGCCAATGCTTAGGTCTCCACTACCTATGCTCTACTAATTATCAAAGTAAAATTCAATAACTCAATATCCTGTTATTTTGGATAGCACGTATAGGTAGTCATCCCGAGAGATGTAGACCTCATAGAGATAGGCATTCCAAATGCTGCCACAAGCACGGTCTCTGGGCTACTAAATTCTATGAAAGAATTTAGTGCAGCCTATGCTTAGGACTCTATCTCCCTGTGCTCTTTATCCAAAATAATGTAATTTTATTTTTGCATGAGTTTTATTAAGTCTGAACTTAATAAATGCTATATTTATATGCAAACATAAATGAATGCGTAAATAATAGCAAGTAGAGATATGTGAATTATTAATGTAAAACAAACAATAATTCACGAACTAAAATCTGCTATATGTACAATAAAACAGATATGTCTTTACAATATATGCAGTCTAAATTACGAATTTAGACGCCTAAGATAACTTGAACTGAAATTACATATAAAACAGAGTCTTATACTGAAATTCAGAACTTAAAATGATAAATATAGGTCATTTTGGGCTCTGAAAAACAGCCCAGGCGGCCTGCCAAGGCGGCCCAACAGAGGCCCAAAAAAACCCATTATAAATAGGGGGCGGTTAGGGTTTGCCAAACCCTAACCGCCCCAGCCACCTGGCGGCAGGCAGCCGTCTGGCTGCTCCTGCGCCCGCGCCCTGGCCGCGCGCCGCCTGGCCTGCTCCTGCGCCCGCGCTGGAGGCCGCGCAGCCGCGCGCCGCCTGTCTGCAGGGGCCGCGCCCGCCCTGGCGACTCCTGGAAGGCCGCGTCGAGCCGCGCGCCGACGCCGGGCTCGCGCCGCGCGTGCGCCTGCTGGCCGCGCCGAGCCGCGCGCCGACGCCGGGCTCGCGCCGCGCGTGCGCCTGCTGGCCGCGCCGAGCGCTCCTGGGGGCCGCGCCGAGCGCGCCTCGGGGCCCGCGCCGAGCGCCCCTGGGAGCCGCGTCGAGCGCGCCACGGGGGCCCGCGCCGAGCGCCTGCTGGAGGACGCGCCGAGCGCGCCTCCGTCGCCCGCGCCGAGCGCTCCTGGGAGCCGCGTTGCACGTCGCCGGCCAGCCGCCGTGGGGCCGCGCGCGCCTTGGCCTGCGCCCGCCCTGGAGGCCGCGCCGGTGGCCGTGCTGCTCCCCACCCCCTCCCCCCAAACGGCCGACGCGGCGGCCGGATCGAGGGCCATTAGGCCCTCCCGTTGGAGGAGGAAGACGAGGCCATCCCATTTGGGCGATGGCCAGTGAAGATGACGCGTCCACGTGGGGCATCAACGGCACGCGGGGGCTGTCCACGACGGGCAGCAATGGTCCCGACGACCGCAGGCACTTGTGGAGATGGCGAACGACGAGCAACTGCCGCTGCAGTGGGCGGAGGCGGTGGTGGTGCCGCCAAGTCGACATCCATGGGGGCCGATGCAGACGATCCTGCGTCAAACACCGGCGCCGGTGGCGACGGGGATGCAATGGGGAGTCCACACTCCACCACCGGCAGCGGAACCACCGCAGTCCATCCATGGAGAACGCAGTAGTGCACATTTTGCACTTAAACACGGCGTTCAGGGATCGTATGCACCGGTGGAAGTGCTGCGGCTTGACCAGCGGCGTACGCCTCCAACATCGAATCATCAAGAATGTGCAGAACTTCGCGCATACGGCGTATGCGCATGGAAACGGTATGCTCCATACCTTGCTGTTGATGTGAAGATCGATCTTGTTGTTCTTGTGAAGAACAGCGCGTTCTTCCACTTTCCCCTTCTCTGATTTCTCCTTGAGACAGTGCTGATAACGTGTTGTGATCTTTGCAGTGCTCAGTGGTAAATGAGAGAACAGAGAAAGACAAAATAGCGGGGGGGGGATTGTTTATTGCATAGATCTCCATATATATACATGTACAAGAGTGTATCTGACCCTTGGATTAACAACTGCATAATGGACGGTTGGATGGGCTTTGATCAATATACATATTATTTTGTAACAGCTAATACACGTCCCCCTGATTTGAAGGGGCTCCAGCTGTACAGATACTCCTGCGCTGCGTGTCTCTGCACCCAACCTCTCCTCGTCATTATTGCAAACAACCTTTGGTTTTGCTTCTCCTCACCACGCTTAGAGTCGTCTATAAGGATGAAGCACCACTTTGTTTTAATAAAAAAAATACTAGTTTATATAAATCGAATTTCTAATTTCTTAAAAACTAAGAATCTACTTCCACTAGCTAAAACCAGCTTTTGTTTATTTTATTACATTACATCCTAGTCGTCTTCATGGAATTTACATCTATTGTCACGGCTAGCTTTTGTTTATTTTATTAACATTATGCCCTAGTCTATAATCACTTCTTTTTAAAATACAGTAAAGGTATGCTAGTAATTATGCATAAAAAACTAGAAATTGGTTTCTTATGCACTGAGTTCCAAACACCCATCAAACTTTTTTTGGAAACCAGTTTTTTTTTAAAAAAAACTGATGTGTGCTTCCAAACGTGCCCTAAGGTTGTTCGCAGCGAGACGCTACCCCATCTAGCGTAGAAATTTTGCTGCATTGATTGATTGGATGCACTACTCTATTTTAGCGTACCAGTGACCGGATGGTACATCTGGCGCAAGTATGAAAGCAACTCTATTCACTGTGCCTTGAGTTTGCAGCAGCAACATGCGACAGCGTATGTGTAGTAGAAAATTAAAAAATGATATAATATAATATATGGTAGTGTGTATATGGTTGAGATGTGGGATAAATATGACTGCAGAGGATTATAGTATAAAGTAAAAAAATTGCTGACAAAGACAAAATGTTCCTTTTAGAGTTGTACGAGTGTTGAAAACCTAAGGCTATCCGCACTCATCCTGCTCTAAATTCGTAGTCTAAAAAGAATATTCTGTCCTAATCATCATCATTTTAAAATACAGTAGCCAAACTGCTGCATCTACAACTACTCTATATCTCAACAAACTACCACATTTTTTACCAATACATATCAAACACGCCCACCATGGGCCCCACCACCCCACCTCCTTTGCCTTTGTCCTGGCTATGGCGCAATAAGATGGACAGTGCCACCGTTGAAGAGAGAGCGCAATGGCGTAGAACGACATCAACTTCACATTTGGGGTCAAAGAGGACCTACCGGAGGATGCAATAGGGCATCTAGTTAGTACACCGGTGCAGCACTATTTATTATAAAATATTAATGTAGTTAGCTTTGCAGTAGACGAGTGTGAACAAACTAAGAAACATAATGATTCCCCTCACCATTCGTTTCTAGCTTATTAGTTCAACAAGTGAACTATTGATTATAAGAGAAACGAAAGTAATCTAGACCAAACCTACCCTATGTATCAGCTACCACAACTATGATGAAATTTCAGTCGTGGATGGAGTTTAGGCTTATCGCTTCGGCCTCCTTTGGTAGCTGGGGCAGGGAACCTAGGGGAGTCAGCACCCAAGGGGGCAAAATCTGGTATCTAGATTCCCTGGGTGAACCGTCCGACGGGGCAGCCCTCCCCTGCTGCTCTTTGGTAGTCAGCAGCAAGGATGTCAACAAGGCTAATAAACTACATGCATACACAAGACTCCACATTTGCTAATAAATTTCGATGAGCTGGATATGTCAGCGAGAGAGAAGCTAAGGATCAGTACCATAATACTACATGAACACACTTGCTAATAATTGTTGCAATAATAAAACAAACACAATACATAGCAATATCAAATAGATGATATTATTCAATTTAGCATCATCACGTCATCTCCTGAATGCATAGCATAATACTACATGACTTCAGTTTAGCATCATCTCCTGAATGCATGGCAGGACATAGAAGCAAAGACCATCTTGATGTTTTAGTTCTTCTTTTGGTAACCATTGTCGATGAAAAACTCTTATGTACTGCCTGTTGATGAAAAAACTCAGGCAAATGTCTATATATTCAATTTCTCATCTACTAAGAACTTAATGCTAAGAAAATTATATAGAACTGATGCACATACACGATGAAACAAGATAAGCAAACGCAATGAAACGGTTGTGTATAGAACTGATGCACATATAGCTAGACACTGATAGTTGTGTATATGAAATACTTAATCAGTGTAAGGCTAACCACATATATGAAATACTGTATACATCTATATGAAATACTTTATCCTGGGACTGAATCTTTGTTAGTGTAAGGCTAACCACATATATCATGAACGCAAGACCGAATCTTTGTCTAAGATCTCAAGTTCTAGAATTCCAATCTGAACAAAATGATGTTCCGCCTTCTATGCATCATCGTTCTTTTCCTTTAGTTCTAAAACAAAAAATCTAAAATTAAGAAAAGAAAACAAACTGAAGGGAACATGATCACAATCGTCTCTTTCGTCACACCTATGCCTGCTCCTGAGCTACTAGCCAAGTGCACGCGAGAGAGGAGGCAGCAGTCTGTGCGACAAAGAGGAGGAAGCGGCGGGTGTACGAGGGAGAGGAGGTCGTCCTTGCGGTCTCCGTCCCCGTGGTCGATCTCGTACCCGCAGCTGGCCCCAAGTGCGCGAGGGAGAGGAGGCAGCAGACTGCGCGATGAAGAGAAGGAAGCTACGAGTGTACGAGCGAGAGGAGGTCATCCCTACGGTCCCTGTCTCCGTCGTCAGCCTCATTCCGCAGCTGACCCCAAGTGCGCGATGAGAGGAGGCTGCGACGAGTGCGGGAGGGAGAGGAGGAGACGACAGGAGGCATCGGGTGCGCGAGGTGGGCGACGGCAAGGATACGACAACGGGCCGGTTCGTGAGTGGAGAGACGGAGGTGAGCTTAGGAAACCCTTCCCGACCTCGTGTGGCTGGGGGCGAAAGCCCTACACTCTCCTGCGGACCGAACCAGGAGCATGGGTCACCAAATGCACTTGTTTTCAGACTCGGGGTTATCCCAGGCTACCAAAGGCGGTCTTTAGGTGTAGCAAGAGATGTTGGCAATGATGAGTCAAAACCACGAGATATAGCCAGGCACTACCGCACACAACAGACTTCCAGCTGACAAAAATGAGCAAGAGTACCCCTAAATCAATATGTTAATTTCATAATGTTGATGATGGCAAAAATGAGAATCACAAACTGCCCACAGTCGTCCCAAACTCCCAATACATATTCAAAAAGGCAGGTAGTGCAATGACCTTCAAAGGCCATTATTTTATCAGAAAATAGATTGATATAAACTACCAATGGTCACCACCATCCGCTAAAAGCCCCCAAACATGTTTGGAAGCATAAAGAAAATAGAACCAAAGGAATACATCTCCTTTACTTTCTAGCTATAATGAACTTTACCCTAAAGAGAGGTCTATGGATTTAAGGGTGTTTGGTTTCTAGGGACTAATTTTCAAAGAAATACATCTCCTTTGTTTCCTAGCTGTAACGAACTTTACCCTAAAGAGAGGCCTATGAATTTAGGGGTGTATGGTTTCTATGGACTAATTTTAGTCCTTCCATTTTGTTGGAGAGAAAATCTCTCCGGCCAAGTGGTGGATTGCACCCGCCCTAAATCCTAAGAAGAGGAGGGGCCTAAGCGTTTTGCTTGTTGCGAGATTGGTGGATGAACACATGAGAGCACACGAGGGTTTAGAGTGGTTCGGGCCGCCGGAGCGTAATACCCTACTCCACTGTGTGATGTATTGCTTGAGAGCTTGTATGAACTTGTGAGTGTCTAAGGGAGCCTACGGTTCGATCCCCCAGTAACGCCGCATGCCTCCCCTTTTATAGCTGAAGGGGGGCATGCACAAAGGTACTGAGCCCCGACATGTGGGCCCAGGGACACAACAAAGGTAGCTCTTGGAACCTCCAATGTTTGTCGCTGAGGCGGTCCTCTGGTGCCCTGACACCCGAGATCTCCATATCCTCGGCGTGCAAGGGAAGCTTCTTGTAGAAGGGATGATGAGTACGGTGCGCCGCTCGGCACAGGCGTACTGTTTGCCAGCAGACTAGTCTGATGCGCCGCCTGTTGGGTGACCTTGACGTCGTCTGCCAGTGGATTGGACAGGATGCATTAAATGCTGGGAGGACACATCGCCCGTTAGCGTGGTGGCAGGCGGCACGTCCTCTCCGCAATAAATGCAGAGACTGCACGGCTTCGTGGGCCTTATGTCAGGCTCGGTCCATTAGCTTCACGGGCCACAAGTCGTGCGGTAATAGTGGGGAGCGCAGGGGAAGGTTTGGACACGTGCCAGCACCGGACCCTTACTCATGTCAGGTCCTTCTTGTCCTGGAACCTTGCCAAGGCTCAGACCTCACTCGGAGGGGGACTTGGATACTCCCAAGGGGCCCGGCATGCCTTCTTGGGGGCTCCGGACTTGTACGCATAGGGGTCCGGTGTCCTTCTGTGGAGGTCCGGACCCAACGCTAAATACATGGAATGCACTTCCTTTCCTTGCCACGTGGCACCCTTGGACTTGCCCATGTGGTGGGGCTGGGTGCCATTCTCCGCGTGGCCTTGATGTGTTGCACGGGAGCGACGCCTTCATGTTGTAAAAGAGGGTACCCCTGATCCAGGGTACCGACAGTGGCCCCCAGGCCCGCCTCAGGGTAGGATGTGAACCTGTAGGCGGGGCTAGAGTCTGATTAGCGCTCCTACGTGCCTGTTGACGTAATTACTGTCGGCCCTCTTATGGTCATGCCGACTGCCGCGCCTATTCCCACGGTTGACTGGCCCATGACCTTCGCACTTAATGCCACTGCTGAGCCATGCGGGATTCCTCGAGTCGTTGCACTGGCTCTGAAAACTTATCTTTTCAGTCTGCTGTTACGGTCCCGAGAAGATGTGGTATTGGCGCAAGTGGCGGTGCGATTTTTCCACACCCGGTAACCGGTGCGCCGGCTGTATGACATGTGGGTCTGGGCCCCCACGTTGGACCGCCAGTTGCAGCGAAGCTGAGGGGGTGCATAACGTGGGGCGGTTGTATGCCTCATGCGTGATGGTTCCCCCTTTCGACCGCTGATTTCGGCGAAGACGAGGGAGCGCTTAACCGCGGGGCGGTTGCATGCTCCTTGTGCGGCAGTTCGCCTTCCTGACCGCTGGTTGCTCCGAAGATGAAGGGGCGTATAACCACGGGGCGGTTGCGCGCTCCTTGTGTGGTGGTTTGCCTTCTTCGTGCTTCAGGCCAGCCTATATGACGCGTGGGGCCTGGACCCCGTGTCATAGGGCGGGATCCTTGGTGCACACCGAGGGAGACTTTACTCGTGATGCTTCAAGGCGCAAAGGGGAAACCTCCCCTTTAAAAAGGGGTCGACCCCTCGGGTAGTAGTCATGCCTTGGCCCTCTTGCATCCTTCGGGCCCTTCCGCCTTCTGGGCTCCAGATGGGGTGCTGAAAGTCGCCTAGAGGGGGGGTGGATAGGCGAAACCTGAAAATTAAAACTTTATCCCCCAACTAGATCCCTTGATTAGTGGTTAGAACAAGATATACAATTATCGGAGTATAATAACTAAGTCCTTGCTTGTAAAGAGTATTGCTTTCAAATAATGCGGAATTGATAAAACAATACAACTAATAGGTCTATGAGAATAAAGCAAAGGGGCTTAGATAAGAAGAGCAATGACACAAGTTCTTTCTTGCAATGTGTTGCTTTACTAAATGAGAATTTAACTTAAAGCCACACTAAATAATGTTAGCAACGAATAGTGCAAGAAAAACTTGGAAAGGGAGAGAACAAACAAATCACAAGCAATAAGCACACGAGACACGGGTGATTTGTTTTACCGAGGTTCGGCACTCGAAGGCCTAGTCCCCGTTGAGGAGTCCACTAAGGACGGGTCTCTTTCAACCCTTTCCCTCTCTCCACCGATCACGCAAGACCGGCGAGCTCTTCTTCTTGTCAAGGATCACTTAAGACCCCGCAAGGACCACCACACACTTTGGTGTCTCTTGCTAGCTTTACAAGCCTCCAAAACTTTGGAGGAAGTTCAATGGGAGTCAAAACTCCATGCGCAAATGAACGCAAGATGTAGCACACACTTTCTCTCAAAGAATCTCACAAGGCACTAGAGCTAAACTCACACGAGAGGCTTTCTTTTGCTTGCTCTCTCCTTTGTGGCACTTGTGTTGGTTGTAGTGGTCTAAATCTTGTGTATAGGATGAATCAATGAATATGTGTGGTTGGGAGGGCTTGAGTATGTCAACTAGATGACTTGGAATGTTGCTTGGTCTCCCACACCTTGAAGTGGCCGGTTGGGGTGGTATTTATAGCCACCAACCAAGTTGTAGCCGTTGGAGAAGGGTGCTGGCAATGGGCACACCGGACAGTCCGGTGCGCCACCACGTCATCCTGTTCGTTAGGGTTGGAGCTGATCGACCGTTGGAGGCTTAGTCCTCATGTGGCACCGGACAGTCCAGTGCCACACCGGACAGTCCGGTGCCCCTCTGATCTTCTGCTCCGACTTCTGCCGCGTGTACTGTTCTGAACTGTTCACTGTCAGAGTCGACCGTTGCACGGAGATAGCCATTGCTCCGCTAGCGCACCGGACAGTCTGGTGGCACACCGGACAGTCTGATGAATTATAGCGGAGTTGCGCCTGAGAAACCCAAAGGTGAAGAGTTTGAAGTCGATCCTCCCTGGTGCACCAGACACTGTCCGGTGGCACACCGGACAGTCCGGTGCGCCAGACCAGGGAGCACTACGGTTTCCTTTGCTCCTTTCTTCTTGAACCCTTTTTAATCTTTGTATTGTTTTTGAGTTCAACCTTTGGCACCTGTAGAACATATACTCTAGAGCAAACTAGTTAGTCCAATTATTTGTGTTGGGCATTTCAACCACCAAAATTATTTAGGAAAAGGTTTGAAGCCTATTTCCCTTTCAATCTCCCCCTTTTTGGTGATTGATGCCAACACAAACCAAAGCAAATATATAAGTGAATAATTGAACTAGTTTACATAAGGTAAGTTCAAAGGTTGCTTGGAATGAAACCAATATTATTTCTTTTATCAGATATGCATGGTTTGCTTTTCTTCTTATTTAATATTTTGGACTACGCTTGCACCACAAGTTTTGTTTTTGCAAATTCTTTGTAATATTCTTTTCAAAATCTTTTTGCAAATAGTCAAAGGTATATGAATAAGATTGAAAGAAGCATTTTCAAGATTTGAAATTTTCTCCCCCTGTTTCAAATGCTTTTCCTTTGACTAAAACAAAACTCCCCCTTAATGAAATTCTCCTCTTCGGTTCAAGAGGGTTTTATAAGTTTTGAAGATACTATTTTCTCCCCCTTTTTGAACACAATAAGGTACCAATTTGAAAAACTTCATTTTACAATTTGGTGGTGCGGTCCTTTTGCTTTGGGCTAATACTTTCTCCCCCTTTGGCATGAATCGCCAAAAACGGATACTTGTGAGTGAAATATAAGCCCTTTATACTTTTCTCCCCAATGGTAACCAAATAAATATGAGTGAAGATTATACCAAAGTGAAGAATTATGCGGAATACCGACAAAGAGTGGATAATACCGAAGGAGTTGAGTGGAAGCGTCGTCTTTGCCGAATACTCCATTTCCCTTTTAATTCTATGACTAAGCATGAGAATATACTTGAAAACACATTAGTCATAGACATAAAGAGATATGATCAAAAGATATATCAATTAAGCATGATCATAGTTCTATATAACATAGATTGCTCCCCCTAAATATGTGCATGGAGAGGAACACATATTTTGGCCTTAAATGCCAATTGCACATAATTACGTTAATGAGAACATATCTATATCATACAGAATGTGAAGTGCATTGTGTCGTAGTATAAGTGTGATGCTCATGACAGTTTATGCACTTATAAAAGCATGTTATAAACATCTCAAGCATTTACCCTTAAGGATTTCAAAGAGACTTAAGGACCATCCACCTTTGGAACAAAGGCAGCTTATCCTCGTTACAAGGTTAAGCTTTAAGCTCTTTGACAAAAAAACACTTCATCTAGTTTTAACAAAGATGCATTAAAGCAGGAATGAATTTTTGAGAGGTTAAACTAGATATGAAGCAGGGATAATGCATGGACATGCTTTCTCTTCCTTTTATATAAGATATGCAAAGAAAGTATAGAAAAGGAAGATTTAGGTACAAGTTTAAATGAAAGGAGGTAGTTTTACCCTTTTGTACCTTCACATAGAGACACTCTCTTTATTGTGCTTTGTCCTCAGTCTTAGCTGCTTAAGACCTATACTCAAGACAATACATGGAAATATTTTGCACAATAGAGTGTTCTACAACTAGTGATCCTTCTTCAAGACATTGTTAGTACATATCAAAATGGATCACCAATTGTATAAATGTATCAAGAATTCTCCTTTTAACTTAGTGCATATTAAGAGAGATATCGATTGATAGTATATATGGCACTAAGTAACATGAGTGTTAATTGAAGTTATTCAATGATCAAACAAATAACAGATGTGATCAAAAGAACAACATACGCATTAGATTATCAATTAAGCTTAGAGTAGGAGAATCCAGCAAATATGCTACTTTAGAGTGAAAGATAAGAATTGAAAAATAGTAGCATACTTCATGAGAAACTCATTCTCATGTAAGAGACTATATGAAATTACTAAGATAAAGTGATAGTCTCAACATAATCAAGATATAGAAAGAGGCTCCCCCTAAAGATATACATCAAGTATTTGAGTGGATGTATTTACTTTTAAGACAAATAGGGAGAAGCATTATACATCTTGATCAAGGCTTATAAAAATTTGCAATAAACAACTTAAGCCTAGTATTCTCACAATGAAAAAGGTTTAGAATACTCACAACTACACCATTGATCGTTTTGAAGATCTTACTATCCGAGTGGGTGTTGTTGTTCTTGATGTCCTTCTCTTTCATGTGAGTGTCCTCCCTTTGTAGTTGTTTCTTTTTCCATTCAAACTTATTGAAAATACTCAAGAAAGATGTTAATAGCACAGGGGAGCATATGATGAAGGATGACATCTTTGGATAAGAAATAAAAACAATTCATCATCCATAAGTCACATGAAGTAAAATCCTTATCCTTAGTGCACATCATTAGAAAGGAGGAATATGCACCTTTTAAGCATTTTGATTAATCATAGGAATTTTACTTCTTCATATTGAATTTTATTGTCATAACTTAAAAGCATATCAATATGAACATAGTTATAGCAAAGGCTTGAATTAGATTTTAATGGACAAGTACATTTATGAGAATGAGATTGAATGCACATCTAGCTGACTTAAGTCCAATAAAGAATCTATTCCTCACATGGGTAGAATATGATAATTTAGATTAAATAGCCATTGCGATGGGAACTAAATTTGATTAAGAAGATGAGTTCCCATACCTTTGATTTTACCTTTCTTCCTTTGGGTGAAGAGCAACCCTTGAGGCTTGTGGCTTTAAACATGCACTTACTCTCTTGTAGATTTCCATAAGTAAGCTCAAGAGATATGTCATTAGTAGCACAAGCACTAGTTTCCACTTCTGTAATCAATTTGATAATGAATGAAAACATAGATTACTAAAACATGGAAACTTCATAGCATGAACTAGATTATCCATAGATGATGTTATGCTCAATTTTAACTCATAAAACAAGCATAAATAATCCTTTAAGATTATGGGAATAAATCTAATTCATGATATGGAAAGCGATAAATGTGAAAGAATCATATCCAATTTAAGCAAGTAGAAATACATCATAAATCATTGGATTGATTTTTCTTTTCATGTTAGGTTACGCATTTCCAAAGAGAAACTTATTCTCTACAAGTGAGACTACTTGGGTTACTTAGATAAAATCATTAGTCTCACTATTCTAGTTATAGAGAGTTTTCCTTTTATAAGTGTCCTAAGGATTTGAATTCTTTACATGACACCTTATTGTTGGGGGCCTTCGGCTCCCGAAGGTCCTCAAAAACACAGTTTGACAATGTTTTCCAAGTGTAAAATGTGAACAGGCACCTTCGGAATAGGCACCTTCAGAGTCAGGTCGCGAATATACAAGGGCATGTTTAAGACGAAGCTGGAATGAAAAGCGGTCATGACGAAGGATAAGACGATCATGAAGCCATATGCAGAAAAGCTTCGGCATAACGGCAGAAAAGAGGAACCGACTTAAAGATGAAAAGCCAAATTAGACCTTGAAGGATTACTATAGAGTTATTGATAAATGTAAAGGGCATCAATGTAATTTTACACGGGCTGCGTCCCGTGCCTATAAATAGGTGAACTGTACTCTCGTACTGTTCACGCTGACTGGGCACACGTCTTTTTGCATCACGACTTGTACCTTTGCCTTACATCAGTCTGAAGGTACATTTGTAATCCGTTTTCATGAATTTAATAATGAAAATGTATTGATGATAATGCTGGTATTATTACTTTCGCACTTTATATATATGTTTATTCTGTTTACTCATTTACCAACTTAACGAAGGTCTTTTCCTTCGTAACCTTCGTTATATTATGTTTATATCCTTCGTCCGAAGTTCATTAAACCCTCGAGGAGATAATGCTTCAGCGGACGAAGGGTATTTAATACTTAACATCTTCGTGTTGTCTTGTTCTTGATTTATAGCATTTGAGAACAAGCTCCCAACATTGGCGCCCACCTCCGGTGAACTCACTTCCACTTTTTGAGTTTTGAAAATCTTCGGCAAGCATCACCTTCGTCATGCCGCCGAAAAAAGCTTCAGCAACAGGGGCTGCTGCTCTGCAGCCGCTAGACCACAATCAAGATGTCGTTTCTCTTAGGGAGGCCCGAAGCCAGAAGAGAAAGGCCACCAGTCCAGCGCCTCCGGAGGACGAATTGGATCAAGAAATCCAAAATTTGGAAATGCTCAATCAACAGGTCCAACGCAAGAAGGAGAAGATGGCTCGTCTAGCTGATCTTCAAAGGCAGATAGACGAAGCCTCTGAAGAGCTTCGACATCTTGCTCAAGATGACCAGAACCAAAGGCCCCCGCGCAGAGAGCTTCATCAAGAGGGTTTCTACAACGAGGATGACTAGTATGAAGATTTCCATCACGGAAATTTTGCTTTTGATGATGCTTCTCCCTTGTCAACAGAACTGCAGGCTGTTCCTTGGCCACAGTCTTACAAGCTACCTCAGCTCCCCATGTACGATGGTCATTCAGACCCGAAACAATTCTTGATGAGCTACGAAGCAACTATATCTTCGTACGGTGGCAACACGGCGGTCATGGCAAAGTCCTTCGTCATGGCTGTCAGAAGCGTCGCACAAACTTGGTACTCTTCCCTTAGGCCAGGGACAATCACCTCATGGCAAAAGTTGAAGGACATGCTGATAACCAGCTTCCAAGGCTTTCAGACAAAGCCAGTCACTGCTCAAGCTTTATTCCAGTGCACCCAGGATCATGAAGAATATCTTCAAGCATATGTCCGAAGGTTCCTACGTCTGAGGGCACAGGCACCAACAGTGCCCAATGAAATTGTCATTGAGGCCATGATCAAGGGGCTTTGGCCAGGACCTGCAGCTCAGTACTTTGCCAGGAAGCCTCCCCAAACTCTAGAGAAGCTGCTCCAGAAGATGGACGAGTACATTTGAGCTGACAATGATTTTCGCCAAAGAAGGGAGGAAGCCCTCAGGTTCTCTGAAATGACTAGGGGCTTCGGAGGAAGATTTTATCCAAGGCACGTCAGGTCAATTCACAATTCTACTCAAAAAGACGACAAAGCGAGTCAACAGCAAAGGCCACAGTTCTCCTCCCAAGCTTCGAGGCAGCAGCAAAGCTCCTTCCGGCCACCAGTGCCAAGGGGCAGAGGTGCCAGGGGCTTCGGGGGAAGATTTGGGGATCAACCAAGAAAAATATACTGCCTATTCTGTGGTGAAGGTAAGGGCCACAACACCAGGATGTGTCACATTACCATCTAGAAGCAAAAGGAGCTAGCAGAAGCTGCTGCACAACAGAATCAGCCGAAGCAGGTCCTGCATACTGCTTCGTACCATTCGCCTTACATTCCAGAATATGTAGGCAATCACCCTGCAGCTTCTGTTGCTTCGGCAAGTCAACCCCAAGCATCCTGGCAACAGCCTCCACCGCCGCCACCGACGCAGCCAGGGCTCCAGCCAGAAGGGAGTCACCACAATCAGAGGGATTTCAGAGAGGACTCCGAAGCTCGCACAGTCAATAGCACTGTGCCAGAGTCGAAGCACATTTACTGATAAATATCCTACCTCAACAGCAGTTTTTTCGCATTGTTACATTCGGTATTACTTTTTTGTTAATAAGGAACAATTATGGGAAGATCAAGTGTCCTTTATCATTTTTTAATTCCTTGTAACACTTTCGTCTTCCGCTTTAATAAAAATGTGTCTTTTTCATAGGCTTGAATCCTTGAAGCATACAAATTTATGGTGGCATGAAGGACCTTTGTATTATCAAAATTTTGTTTTAATAGACACAGAGCAAGTTGTTCGAAACAGTAAAAAGTCGTTCCTAAGCGAGCGCAGTGTAAGTTTTCTGAGCCTACAGCGAAAAGTCAGCGCTGATTCCGCCGAAAGTAAAAGGCGAAGAAGCTCCTAAGGGAGGCTTACAGCGAAAAATAAACGCTGATTTCGCTGAAAGTAAAAGGCGAAGAAGCTCCTAAGGGAGGCTTACAGCGAAAAGTCAACGCTGATATAAAAAGTGTGTATGCTCTATTACAGGGATATGTATCTGTGGCACGAACGTCATCTTGCATAACATAACATCATCACATCATTCTGCATAACATAAGCATCATACAGCATATTGCATATGGAACAAGAAGGGGATACAGTATTGATCTTCGGAGAATAATTCGGAAAAGAGAAAATCGTGCTAAAACACAAGACAAGCTGAGAAGAAGTGTAGCTTCATTAGAGAGGCAACAAAAACTTTTCTATAGCTTCGGAGAATATTTCACGAAGCTTGGATAATCTTCACCACGAACGTATGCAACTTCTGGTGATATAAAATTTTCTTCACGAAGCATGAAAAGAAGGGAAGGTGTTTTTTCGCCGAAGGCTCAAAAAACAGTATATACGCAAGATTTCATGCATCGTAAAGAATTAAAACTGTACATGGATTATATATTACATTCAAAGTCACAATATATTACATACGTTACGTTCCAAATGTTTTACAGTAGCATTTAATCCTCTTTTAGAACTATTTCTGCAGCTTCGTTCAGTAGCTGGTCAACAACCTTGTCCATAATGGCTTCGGCCATTTTTCTAATTTCATCGTCCCCCTTCGGGTGGGGGCCCGGAGATGCCTCAGCAGGTTCTGAGCGAAGAGAAGATACGGCTATATTACTATTACAAACCGTGAGCAAAGTTTGGAATCAAAAATTACAACATAATAAAAATCACTAATTAATACCTATTTGCCCTTCGGGCTCGGTACTTTTTCGGTAGCCGCCGCTACTTTTCTGGCATCATGGATGCCTTTTTCGCTTTTTTGAATAATTTCTTGTGCCATTTCTCGGTCGCCGTTGTCCCAGATAATAGTGAAAAATTTTCCGCCGATCATGCTTGCTTCGGCTGAGGGGTCTTTAATGTCTTCGGAGGACAAAGTAGCTTCGGATTGCGCTAAGGATTTTACATGCTCACAACCTTTCTTCTCCAAAACAGTAGCAATTCCTCTAGCACCCGAAAAAGCACATATGTCTCCGCGGCTATTCAGGATTTCTTTGAAGGCCTCAGCTTCGTTACTAATCCATTCCATCGGACCTTCGGGATTGCCCCTTGAGAAATTCTCCTCGCTAGAGAATGCGCCAACGTTGGCAAAGCTGGATTTTATCTTCTTAACGCACTCTATGGATTTAACATAGCATTTTCTTTAAGAAGCACGAAGCTCTTTAACATTAACTTCCAAATGATCTGCCCATTGTTCACTTAACTCTCGTTTTGTTTCTTCAAGAATACGTTCTTCTTTGGCTCGGGCTAGTTGTTTACGAAGATCTTCAATCTCACGCCTCTGTGCTTCGGCTTGAGTTTTAGAGTTAGCTTCGTCCTCCTTCATTTTTTCCACTAATGTAAGCAGAATTCTGTCTTTCTCCAAGGCTTCGTTTCGTAGCCTAATAACCTTCGTTCGAAGGTTGTTGAGAGCAATGGTGCAGCTCTCGTCTTCAGCATTCTTTTGTGCCCTTAAGGCATTGCTGAGAATTAAGCCCTATTCAAAAAGAATGAATGGATTAACACAACAGTAAAGGATTCATTCAAAATCCACAAAATTCAAAGTTTACAATCTTCGTACCTTTAGACTGTTATATGCAAGACTATCCGCAAGATCCTCCTTCGTCATGGCGCAAAGGCCAGCTTCAAGCTTCGGGAATCCCATGCTTCTAGCCATTTCCCGGCACACGGATAATTCTTTATTGTCTGGGAGGCAATATAAGAAGTCATCTTCGTTTGTCCCGTTGAATACTATGGCCCCCTTCGGATATTTCAGTTCTCGGGCATAGTGATTGGCTTCAAAAATCTCTTCTTCAGACAGTTTCTTCCCCGAAGCATGTCGCACAATATAATCATGTATTTTGGAGGATGCTTCGGGGGTGGCAGTACCAATTTCCCCAATCAGAATCGGTTCTGTTATTGTTGCTTTTTCAGTTCCTAAACTTGCCTCCAAAGGCTGTATCTTGGTGGATTCCGAAGGCCCAGCTTCAGTTTCAGATTGCTGCTTCGAAGTTTCAGCAGCAAAGGCTTCAATAGGCGCCTCAATAATTTTCTTTGGAGTTGGGCTTGAAGATTTAATCGTCTCCAGGACATCCAGCACATTAACCATTCTTTTTCTTTTCGGGGTTGCTGCTGGCCCCTTCTGGCTTTTAGCTGTCTCAACTTTTGTTGAAGGACTTATAACATCTGGTGTTTCTCTTTCTTCAGATTTCTCCTTTCTTATTGCTGGTGCCTCGGCCATTTCTTCGGATTTTAGCGCGGCAGTTGGTTCTCTGGCTTCGGTGGCCGAAGAGGCCTCGCCAATAAACTCGGGCACTGTAGCCGGCTCAATACAACGTGGAGGGTGTGTGGACACTTTTACTTTCTTCCTCTTCGGTGCTGGCTCCCCGGGAGCAGCCGAAGTAGTGTCCTTTGCAGGAGCAGTATTTTTTCTCTTTTGACCTCGCATTGGATAATAGTAGTCGGGATAGATAAACCCAATAGCATCAAATACTCGGTTGAGCCTCTTCTTCTTTCGGCCTCCGAAAGCCGCTGATAATGCAGTGTTTTTAGCCTTTGAATAGGTCCCAAGCAATTCAGCACTTACATTCTCAATACTTTTCAGCCAATCATCATCCGGTTCAACAAATTTATCTCCGTACTTGAATGTATATTTCAGTCTAATTAGTCCACCCTCGTCAGCTTCTTTGATGGTCGCCTTCGGCATTTCCCAGTCATCTACAAGTGGCCACACTCTGAAGGCAACGTGCTCTTGCATTAAATCCCTGGTCCCAATAAAGGAACAGACTACACCGAAGGCCCTCTGACATTCTTCAGCTGCTTCGTCCATTTCTACCTTTGGTTTCCGAAGTCCGAAGCGCTGCCAGATAGGGCGCATGATGATATCCTTGATATCTTCCCGAACCGTCAAATCGTTTTTCACATAGAACCATTCCTTCATCCATTCCCCGGGCCATCTCTTCCGAAAGGTTGGCACAGGACAGCTCGACCCAGAGCGGGCACCGAAGCTATAACAACCAAAATTATTATGATATTGTTCCTTACCCCACGGTTTCGTCTCATATACTAGCTCGTGTATATTGCAAAAGCCTTTAGCACTTGGCTCCAAACCCTGGCTCCTCACGGCCCAGACAAAGATTCCCAATCTTATCACTGCTTCATGGGTAAGTTGATGAAGGTAAATTTGATATATTTTTAGAACTTCTACTACAAACTTGCTTAGGGGGAATCGTAGCCCAGCCTTTAAAAAGCTTCGGAAGATCACAACCTCATTATCTTCGGGGGTCGGCGTAGTTTTTTCTCCGTCATCCACCCTCACGATGGATATATCTCGGAAGTATCTCCCCCTCATGTTTTCAAGGTGACTCTGCTTTATAGTTGATTTTCCGAAGTTTGAGTGACTAGGCCGCCACGGGTGATCTTCGGAATCCTCTCCGCCACTATCCACATCATAGCTATCACTATCGCCAGTATCTTCAAATAAACCCTCCAAAGTTTCCTTGACAATCTTTTCAGTATTGGTCTTCGACATTGACTCAAGAAAACCCAGGTGCATCTCCTCCGAAAGGCTTAGCTTCGAAGCACCAGCAGCTGTCTTATCTTCAGACATTTTCGCGAATGCTGGCAAACTAGACTTGAAGCCGAAGCTTAAAAATTTAAGACCAAGCAAATGCTGTCGCGCGCAGGCTAAAAGCAGGGTGCGCAGGTTGAAAGCTGGTGAGTAAAAAGCAGGTGGCAAAAGGGCGTGTCAAATAAACTCGCGGAGAGCTTGTATTTATACACCCAGTATGTCGAAAACTGGAGGGCCCCGCTTATCAATGACTGTTACTATTCTAGCAAAAGGAAGGTGTTTTTACGGACCTTCGGCTTAAAGCCTTCGTCCATGTCGCAATATAAATTTATCTTTACAATAAATTGATATTGCGAGGGGCTACTGTTGGGGGCCTTCGGCTCCCGAAGGTCCTCAAAAACACAGTTTGACAATGTTTTCCAAGTGTAAAATGTGAACAGGCACCTTCGGAACAGGCACCTTCGGAGTCAGGTCGCGAATATACAAGGGCATGTTTAAGACGAAGCTGGAATGAAAAGCGGTCATGACGAAGGATAAGACGATCATGAAGCCATATGCAGAAAAGCTTCGGCATAACGGCAGAAAAGAGGAACCGACTTAAAGATGAAAAGCCAAATTGGACCTTGAAGGATTACTATAGAGTTATTGATAAATGTAAAGGGCATCAATGTAATTTTACACGGGCTGCGTCCCGTGCCTATAAATAGGTGAACTATACTGTTCACGCTGACTGGGCACACGTCTTTTTGCATCACGACTTGTACCTTTGCCTTACATCAGTCTGAAGGTACATTTGTAATCCGTTTTCATGAATTTAATAATGAAAATGTATTGATGATAATGCTGGTATTATTACTTTCGCACTTTATATATATGTTTATTCTGTTTACTCATTTACCAACTTAACGAAGGTCTTTTCCTTTGTAACCTTCGTTATTTTATGTTTATATCCTTCGTCTGAAGTTCATTAAACCCTCGAGGAGATAATGCTTCAGCGGACGAAGGATATTTAATACTTAACATCTTCGTGTTGTCTTGTTCTTGATTTATAGCATTTGAGAACAAGCTCCCAACACTTATCCTTTTAAGAACTTGAAAAATCTCTCTATATCTAGAATCATGGCAATAATAAGATAATTAGTGAAAAACATGCCATGAGATACTTGCAACAAATTAAAGCATGTAGATTGCCATAGTATGGAAATGATGAGTATGCAATCTACCATATGAGAGGAATTTCTTCAAAGAATGGTGACATAATTTAAAGATATTTGAAGTGCTTTATTTTTCTATGTGACTACACAAGACACATGAGAAATAGTAATTTGAGATACTTGCACTTAAAAACATAGATGTTACCATCCTTTGGCTTTTCTCTACGTTGTAGGCCTTGTTGTTTCCGCACAGGATAATTCTTCATTTCCTACAACATTAATATCTTCCTCGAGATGATATGAGTTTTAGATATAATACATTGAAATATCTTTGGGTCAATCTTGGATATATAGATTATTGAAGATTGATAGCTTGAGTTGATAAGAATTGAATGGACTCTCTCAAGCACCCCAAAGCTTCATATCATCTCCTTCTCCTGCAAAGCTTGTTAAGCATATTTTGGTACCCATCTCTTGATGGGTCCATCAAGGTTAGTAAACAAAGATCTAGGAACCCAAACGTCCTTTGTGTTAGCACTAGATAAACTTATTACCTTTCTAGCACAAGTTGCAATTTTGGGTTGCCTAGTTATATGAGAGTTAATTGACAAGCTAGGAGTGGGACAGTTACCAATGGGACAATCCTTGCATTGATGTCCCTTCTTTCGGCATATGTAGCATAGGCGATCTTCAAGTCTTGAAGATTTCTTCCTTGCTTGTTTCTTGCTTGCTACATGGTTAGTGAATATTTTCTTTTCTAACATTATGTCTTTTTGTTTCAAATAGGGACAAGACTTAATTAAGTGTCCCTTCTTTGAGCATTTAAAACAAAGTTTATCGTCCTTGTTAATAATCAAGTCATTGTTAATATAGGGACATGACCTAATCGAGTGTCCCTTTTTAAAGCATTCACTACACTTCTTACTTCTCTTAGTATGAAGTGTGGCTTGATCATTACCTTGGATGTTACTTTTTGTGGAGGCATGGTTGAGGCTTTTGGAGGAGGCATTGATTTTCACCTTTTGTTCCTTCCTCTTGACAATCCTTAAGTCCTTGATATTATCTTCAAGGGATTTAGTGCATGCCATGGTTGTTCCCGTCTCAAGCTTCTTCACCATGTGATCACAGTTATCTTGAGAAGGTTGAGCAATGCACTTCCTTTTTAGTTGTGTCAAGCTTATTTTTAGCCTCTCATTTTCTTCTTTGAGCTTTTGATATGTATCATCGTTTGTTCCTGCAAATTCTAGCTCAAAGGAAGATTTGCTTGTCGACGGACAACAAGCATTAGCACATGGTAATGTAGTTTCAATTTGAATACATGTGCATGAGTGAGGTTGTTGGGATTTTAAGTTTTCTATTACAACCTCATGAGCAATATTTAATATGATATGATCATCCATAAGATTTTCATGAGAACATAGGAGCATATCATATTTTTCTTGAAAAGCTAGATTTTCATCTTTTAGCTTTTCTACTTGGTCCTTAAGCAAGGCATTCCTATTTACTAATTGAGCGATACAATGTAAAGCGTTATCTTGCTCAATTGAAATAGTTTCATACCTTTGGACCAAATCAACATGAGAGCACTTTAGCTCCTCATGTTCTTTAGTCAACTCGTCAAAGTGTAGCATTTTCATGGAGAGAACATTTTCTATCCTTTGACGAGCTTCACTTTGCTCTCTCGCTCTTTCTAGAAGTTTGAGCATGACCGCCTTATCTTCTTGGCTTAGGCGAGCGTAGAGTTGCATGAAGCTTCATTCTTCCTCCTCATCCTCGTTTGTGCTTCCGCTATCATTTTCATTAGCCACACAACATATGTGGGAATCGAAATGGGAAGACAAACCTCTTGGAGAGGTGGATTCATCGTTTGGTCTCCATCGGTCATTTTCTTCTTCTTCCTTGCAAGGGTTAGTATCACAAAGACCAAAGGAAGTAGAAGCACAAAATGAACTAGCATGTTTGGACTCATTAAATTTGATTTTAATTCTAGTCCAAATATCATGCGCATCATGAATGGATTCATTATAATTTTATATGAAGGCACGATAATCTTCATTGCTAAGAGAATTACTTAAGATGTCATAAGCTAGGTAGTTTAAGCGAAAACATCTTTGATCTTCCTCGGAAATAATTTTTCTATTATGATTAGAGGGGAATATACTCTTGTCTATAATTTGTTCTAATTGAGGATCTACGGTCCTAAAAGCATTTATTACCCTAGTGGACCATGAATCATAATTACAACAATCGGGAAGTAATATCTCAAGAGTTACCTCCTTGTTCTCCTTGGAAGATGTCTTCTTGTTCTTTTGGGATCTTTTATGAGCCATCACTTCGAGTTGTAAGACTCAATATGAAGTGCCTACCTCTGATACCAATTGAAAGTCGCCTAGGGGGGGTGGATAGGCGAAACCTGAAAATTAAAACTTTATCCCCCAACTAGATCCCTTGATTAGTGGTTAGAACAAGATATACAATTATCGGAGTATAATAACTAAGTCCTTGCTTGTAAAGAGTATTGCTTTCAAATAATGCGGAATTGATAAAACAATACAACTAATAGGTCTATGAGAATAAAGCAAAGGGGCTTAGATAAGAAGAGCAATGACACAAGTTCTTTCTTGCAATGTGTTGCTTTACTAAATGAGAATTTAACTTAAAGCCATACTAAATAATGTTAGCAACGAATAGTGCAAGAAAAACTTGGAAAGGGAGAGAACAAACAAATCACAAGCAATAAGCACACGAGATACGGGTGATTTGTTTTACCGAGGTTCGGCCCTCGAAGGCCTAGTCCCCGTTGAGGAGTCCACTAAGGACGGGTCTCTTTCAACCCTTTCCCTCTCTCCACCAATCACGCAAGACCGGCGAGCT
This sequence comes from Zea luxurians, assembly GCA_029449295.1. NCBI lineage: Eukaryota > Viridiplantae > Streptophyta > Magnoliopsida > Poales > Poaceae > Zea > Zea luxurians. The sequence continues at coordinate 19,401,794 of JAOPSE010000003.1, forward strand.
CTTCTTCTTGTCAAGGATCACTTAAGACCCCGCAAGGACCACCACACACTTTGGTGTCTCTTGCTAGCTTTACAAGCCTCCAAAACTTTGGAGGAAGTTCAATGGGAGTCAAAACTCCACGCGCAAATGAATGCAAGATGTAGCACACACTTTCTCTCAAAGAATCTCACAAGGCACTAGAGCTAAACTCACACGAGAGGCTTTCTTTTGCTTGCTCTCTCCTTTGTGGCACTTGTGTTGGTTGTAGTGGTCTAAATCTTGTGTATAGGATGGATCAATGAATATGTGTGGTTGGGAGGGCTTGAGTATGTCAACTAGATGACTTGGAATGTTGCTTGGGCTCCCACACCTTGAAGTGGCCGGTTGGGGTGGTATTTATAGCCACCAACCAAGTTGTAGCCGTTGGAGAAGGCTGCTGGCGATGGGCGCACTGGACAGTCCGGTGCGCCGCCACGTCATCCTTTTCATTAGGGTTCGAGCTGGTCGACCGTTGGAGGCTTAGTCCTCATGTGGCACCGGACAGTCCGGTGCCACACCGGACAGTTCGGTGCCCCTCTGATCTTCTGCTCCGACTTCTGTCGCGTGTACTGTTCTGCACTGTTCACTATCAGAGTCGACCGTTGCGCGGAGATAGCCGTTGCTCCACTGGCACACCGGACAGTCCGATGAATTATAGCGGAGTTGCGCCTGAGAAACCCGAAGGTGAAGAGTTTGAAGTCGATCCTCCCTGGTGCACCGGACACTGTCCGGTGGTGCACCGGACAATGTCCGGTGCGCCAGACCAGGGAGCACTACGGTTTCCTTTGCTCCTTTCTTCTTGAACCCTTTTTAATCTTTGTATTGTTTTTGAGTTGAACCTTTGGCACCTGTAGAACATATACTCTAGAGCAAACTAGTTAGTCCAATTATTTGTGTTGGGCATTTCAACCACCAAAATTATTTAGGAAAAGGTTTAAAGCCTATTTCCCTTTCAGGTGCGCCTGTGTCTTCTGGAGAGATCCGTGTCAAGACCGTCCCTTCCGGCGATCTCACTGTCGGAGAGCTTGCGCTCGTGGTGGTGCTGGTGGTCTTGTTTTCCTCTTACTGCTGTTAGGGGGACGCAACCCCGTGGGGGTTGGCGCTCGTCCGCCATTGCTCGGCTTCAAGGATTTTCATCATGCAGCCCGGTTGCAGTCCCTCACCAGTGGCCATCCAGAAGGATGACCACCAGCCTCGCGGTGGGGAGAAGCAAGTCGGGCTGTGGCTTCCCCCCTAGCTTCAGCTTCAAGGATGTTCATCATCCTCGCTGGAGTGGAGGGCGAGCCAAGTCGGGGGTCCGCCCTCCTCGTGGACTGGTGACCCGCTTCTTCCTCCAGCATTCGGAGGAGAAGGGTGTTCACCAGCCTTGCAGAGGAAGCAAACCTCGGCTACACGGGGCCGACTGGCTGCAGGCCGTCAGCTGCAGCGTGTCTGGCCCTTTGGGCTGGATGGCTTTGGCGCCGCCTCTGGCGCTGCCTCCTGCCGCTCTGGCCGGGGCGTGGCTGTCCGTCCACCGCATGGGCGACGGTCGCGCCGTGCGCGGGTCTGCCACATCCACGGCTTCTCCTGCCTGCCAGGCGCACTGGGGGGTTGTACAAGACGTCGTGCGCCGTGGATGGTGGCGCCACGTTCTTGGATGGTCTTGTCCTCGCTCCTATGAGAGGACGGGAGCGAGGACCCCTTCGTGCGTGCTGAGGCAGCCGCCACCGACCGGTGCAGAGGTGGTCGCTGTCGTCGGTGCTGAGGTGGTCATCGCCGCTGGTGAGGCTACCCGTTGCAGAGGTGGTTGCCTCCGCTGGCGAGACCATCAAAGCCACCTGCCGCCGTGTCCCTGACTCTTTGGCTTTAATGGCCTCGTTGTCACCTCCCGTATGAGGACGGGGGCGAGGACCTCCTTGCAACGGCGCACACCCTAAGGTGGACGCTGCTGCTGGCAAACCACTCGGAGTGGTGGTCGTTGTCGCTGCTGGTGCAGAGGTGGCCCCCGCCGCTGGTGATGTTGCTCGAAGCCAACTTCTAGCGCAACTCCTGCTGGTGCAGCGCAGTTCATTCCTGCAAAAATGGAGCTAGGGCCCCGCTTGTAAGGGAATGTAATAACATATGCTTGCTCAGAAGCAAAATGTAATAACATATGTATACAGGATCTTAGTCTAGGAAGCCAAGTTGTGCGTCCGGACCCCCTGGATGGTGGTTCTAGGTACTAGGACACCTGTCGCAGGGTGGTGGAGTGTGCAGGCCCACGGTACGGGACCAGGCTGAGCGGCTACACGGCTCCGGACTACCCCAGGAGACAAGCATCGTTTCTCTAGTTCCGGACCCCAAGCTGTCGAACGCACAGGACTTATAGTTCCAAATACTAGGGCACCCGTCATAGAGTGATGGAGTGTGCAGGATTTCGGGTACGGAACCAGGCTAACCGGCCACACCGGCTCCGGACCACCCCATAGAACGGGCATCTGTTCTTTAGAACCAGCCCCTAGGCTTTTTCCTGTTTTTGTAAGGTACTTCTGAGTATTATTTATAAAGTAGTGTTTAACACTTATCTGTGCATCGCTCATTCGTATTGTTGACTTCCCTTGGTACCTGGCCCCCCGCCTGGGGTGCAGGCTCGATGTGTCGAGGTTGGGCACCAGCGTATATGAAAGAGTTGTCAACGGCCTTCGGGAGGCAGCTTCACCGAGACCTGGATCTGTACACAGCTTTTAGCTAAACAGCGTTAGCGATACACCCGTAGGCCCCGTTATCTGGCATTATTCATCCTTTGATACATGCTCGGGATTTGCAGTGTTTTGGCTAGGGGAACCAAGTTGTGCGTCCGGACCCCCTGGATGGTGGTTCTAGGTACTAGGACACCTATCACAGAGTGGTGGAACATGCAGGCCCACGGTACGGGACCAGGCTGAGCGGCTGCACAGTTCCGGACCACCCCAGGAGTCAAGCGTCTCTTCTCTAGTTTCGGACCCCAGGTTGTCGGACCCACAGAACTTATAGCTCCAAGTACTAGGGCACTCGTCACGGAGTGGAGTGTGCAGGATTTTGGGTACGGAACCAGGCTAACCGCCGCACAGGCTCCGGACCACCCCATGGAATGGGCACTCGTTCTTCAGAGTCGGCCCCTAGGTTGTCGGGCCCTCCTGCTTTTGTATAGAGGTCCTAAACTGCAAGCCTGGCTGTTCAATCCAGATGTCATTATGCTTGATAGGACGGGAGCTAGTCGGGTGGGTTAGATAAAACACAATCCGAAAACTGCTGGGTAAGACCATGGAACAGTAGGATATTGCTATCATAGGGGCACATCTGAGAGGGTAGTTTTCCTTTATAGCTAATCATGCATGGGTGTGGACCAACGGACCGGGTTTATGGGGACAGACCCCACCGGGTTGGCGTACACGTATGCGCTACCTAGTTACAAAAGGGAAAAACTTCGACCCCCTGGACTTGCCCTATAGACAAAACTTATAGAGATATTCCGGCACTGGGGGAGGAACTCCTTCAATCGTAGCTAGACAGTTGCCCTTGGGTCGGGGTATTCCCACTACCTTGAAGGGTCCTTCCCAACTGGGGGAGTGTTGCGGAGCCCTAATTTGGTTTGGTACTCCCGTAAGATTAGGTCCCGACCCTGGGTTTCCATCTGCGTTTGACGAAGGAGGCTCCGCCTTTGGCTGTGGTCATTCCTGGATGAACCTGTCAGAAGTCTAGACCCGTGGGGAATCCAGATGGGTTTCCGGAGGAAGGCGAGCTTCAGCTCCGTAGGCCGGGGGACACGGGGTCCCACCGACGGTCCGTCTAGTCATCACCATTGGAGTGGGAGTCTTTTGTGAAGACGTCCTTTAGGTCCCCTTCGGGTGACTGATACCCGAGGTCTTGTTCAGCCACAGCCACCTCGCCGTCGTCAACCTTTTCCTTGCCAGGACGACGGCGAGGTGGGGAGCCGTCCTTGGAAGACTGCTCACGTCGCTTGCTGACGCGTTCGCTGACGCATTTCGCGAGATCAATGATCTCGTGACACTCCACGGCGTTGTGGCGACCATTGGGGTGTACAGGGCACGAGCCGCTGTTACCCCTTTGTGGTCGTGGGCGTTTGTTGCGGTCGCCCCGGCCTCCGGTCGCAGCTGCGATGACCAGCGCGGTAGACTACGGCCTCTCGTAGCCGCGACCCTTCTTTTTCTTTTTGCTGTCCCGGGGGATGGCACCCGAACCACCCGTCTGGGTGGTCCCAGTTTGTGGGGCCAAGTGCCATGCCCGGCCTTCGGCGGCTCTGGTGCACTTGTCTGCCAGGGCGAAGAGCGTGGGGACAGTCTCCACGTCATGTGTGGCCAGCTTCTCCAACATTTTCTTATCACGTACCCCCTGTCGGAAGGCCGTGATGATGGAGGCATCGGAAATATGAGGTATAGTACCTCGTACCTTGGTGAAGCGGGAAATAAATGTCCGGAGGGTCTCCCCGGATTCCTGCCTTACAGCATGAAGGTGGGCCTCCACACCATGTTGTTGGTAAGCGCTGGCGAAGTTCGCAACGAACTGTGCACAGAGCTCTTCCTAGGTGTAGATTGATCCTGGGGTGAGGTTCATGAGCCAAGTCCAAGCAGGTCCAGACAGGGCGACATAAAAATATGTTGCCATCACAGCGGTGTTTCCACCTACTGCCGTGATGGCGGTGACGTACACCTGCAGGAACTTCGATGGGTTCGATGTCCCATCGTATTTTTCCGGCAGGTGCGGCCGGAACTTGGGCGGCCATGACGCCGTGCGGAGATGGTCTGCGAGGGCGGCGCAGCCCACGCTGGCCAAGGGGACACCCGTTTGGGACCGAGTGCCCATCGGTGTCTGCGGTGCTTCTGCAGCGAAATCTCGGTCGAGGTTGCGACCCTCGATGTTCTGTCGGCGCTCACGCGCCCTTTCCAAAGAGATCCGGGCGTTCTTTCCCGTACGCCTGCGGTTGAGCTCTACCCGGAGGTCGTCAGTCTGCGCACCCCTTACGGAGGGCGAGCGCACAGACGCCGTCGCCTCGCGTTGGCGCCGGGATGACCGAGGTCTCGACCTGGTCGAAGTAGAATGTGCCATGCTGAGCAGCCGGTCGACGTCGTCACGCCACTGCTTCATGGCCCCTGGTGAAGCCGTGGAGCTAGGGGGTGGCGTAGCAACTCCCTGGCCGCAAACAGCACCGTAGGTGCTGCCCTCGACGGAGTCCGGGACGCCTGTGCTGGCGTGTGCTGCTGCGCGGCGTGTACGGCAGCAGTCTCGGAGTCAGGGCGGTCGGGCACTCGTGGCGCGGAGGATGCAACCTCTTGCTCCATCGTGAAATCCTCCGAAGTTTTGGCGCGGTGCTCGATGATCCGCACCATCATGCTGAGCGAGAAAAAAGCCTAGCCCCTACCTGGCGTGCCAAATGTCGGAGAGAAAATCTCTCCGGCCAGGTGGCGGATTGCACCCGCCCTAAATCCTAAGAAGAAGAGGGGCCTAAGCGTTTCGCTTATTGCGAGGTTGGTGTATGAACACACGAGAGCACACGAGGGTTTAGAGTGGTTCGGGCCACCGGAGCGTAATACCCTACTCCACTATGTGATGTATTGCTTGAGAGCTTGTATGAACTTGTGAGTGTCTAAGGGAGCCTAGGGTTCGATCCCCCAGTAACGCCGCATGCCTCCCCTTTTATAGCTGAAGGGGGCATGCACAAAGGTATTGAGCCCCGACATGTGGGCCCAGGAACATAACAAAGGTAGCTCTTGGAACCTCCAATGTTTGCCGCTGAGGCGGTCCTCTGGTGCCCTGACACTCGAGATCTCCATATCCTCGGCGTGCAAGGGAAGCTTCTTGTAGAAGGGATGATGAGTACGGTACGCCGCTCGGCACAGGCGTACTGTTTGCCAGCAGACTGGTCTGATGCGCCACCTGTTGGGTGACCTTGACGTCGTCTGCCAGCGGATTGGACAGGACGCATTAAATGCTGGGAGGGCACGTCGCCCGTTAGCGTGGTGGCAGGCGGCGCGTCCTCTCCTCAATAAATGCAGAGACTGCACGGCTTCGTGGGCCTTACGTCAGGCTCGGCCCGTTAGCTTCACGGGCCACAAGCCGTGCGGTAATAGTGGGGAGCGCAGGGGAAGGTATGGACACGTGCCAGCACCGGACCCTTACTCATGTCAGGGTCCTTCTTGTCCCAGGACCTTGCCAAGGCTCGGACCTCACTCGGAGGGGGACTGGGATCCTCCCAAGGGGCTTGGCGTGACTTCTTGGGGGCTCCGGACTTGTACGCATAGGGATCCGGCGTCTTTCTGTGGAGGTCCGGACCTAACGCTAAATACATAGAATGCACTTCCTTTCCTTGCCACGTGGCGCCCTTGGACCTGCCCATGTGGTAGGGTTGGGTGCCATTCTCCGCGTGGCCTTGAGGTGTTGCACGGGAGCGATATCTTCATGCTGTAGAAGAGGGTACCCCTGATCCAGGGTACCGACACATTTTATTTTATTTTAGTTTTTAAATTACCAAATATGAAAACTAAAACTTTATTTTAGTTTCCAGATTTAACAATTTAAGGACTAAAATATAATAAAATGGAGGGTTCCTAGAAATTTAACACCCCTTAATGATGGCATAGAACGACACATGTATATGTTGTTCTTGCCTAATAAATCCTGCAGCTAGAGACAACTGAACTGTGACAACACGTTTGATTTATTCCAGAGAGTTATTTCTTCCATGTCTTTGTTTTGGCATTAACATTCACAATCACATAATAAGAAGGAACAGTGTCTAATAAATTCATCGGTCAGATCTGGAAGCTAACACCAAAAGTCCATTACTTCCATGTTCCAGCCTGTCACATATAACTGCAGTAAAAAAAAGTAAGATCCTCTTCAACCAGAGCTGTTAAAGGCTTGTTAGGCTATTCCTATTACATATTAGATGAGATTAAAAAATTATAAAAGATTTTAACTTTTTTTTGGGATTTAAGCCTGTTCAATTTCACCTAATCTATATTAATTAAGAGCAAAATGAACAAACTCTAAACGGTCTTGTCCGCTGAATTCAACGGACAAAAGCGTCCTGAGCTAAAATTTACGTGTGTCCTGGGAGACGCTAAATGTGGCGCACGGCCAGTCTTCCTCATATTTGTATGTAGTATTTGGTAATTTATGTTTTCAAAAGTATTCATTTTAAATATTCAAATTAAGAATTTTGGCACACGTGAACACGGCAACGAACAAATATATAATAAAAATTTGTAGTGATTTATTAATGCTACTATTGAAAGATGAGTAATTTGGATATAAATAATTTTTTACAAGGTTTTTCCTTTCACGAAATAAGATGTTAATTTTTTATAATAAAAAGGTGAAAAAATTGTGCATTAGATATAGATGATCAAATTTAGAGAACATTTTTGGAGATAGAGAGAATATAAATGATGAAATCTTGTGGAGACTACTGTAAAGTATAGAGAATATTTCTAAGCAAGCAAAGTGACAAGAGTGTTGCCCTGAGCCTTATGCATGACTGCAGTAGATGTTAGACAGAAAAGGATGAGGGCAACACAATTCGACATCATCATGATAGAAGGAACCAAAGGGGAGCAATAGATTAATGGACAAAGAAAATTTCAAGCATAGATTTTACCTAAAATAATGCAGTGACAAATAATTTATGCGCCAGAAACTTTCTGTTCTTTGATTACTCGAAAAAAGGACTTCTCGCAGTCACAGCCATGCAATTGTTCCGCGGGTAAGCACGCCCGTCCGCGCCCTAGCGTTGAGAACTAATTACCGGCTTGCTCGTTGTCTGCATCCAGCCTAGAGATGACAATAGGTACCCGCTACCCGAAATCCGGTGGGTTTTTGCTCTACTAGGATACAGATTTGGGTCAATTTCTGTACTCATGGGTTTATTAATGGGTTCAAATGAAAACCCAACGGGTACGTGAGCATGGGTTTGTTCTTCCACTACTCATACCCGCAAACCCATGGGTTTTTAAAACCCGTCTTAAAATCAACATATCTTATAAATATGTCTCATAATATTATTAATTGAATATGTTCTAATTGAAATAAACTCCATGTAACAAAGTTTAAGCTAAAATTGTTATCACTTGTTCATTTTATTCTGGCTTATTAATACATTGACTATCATTTACATGATGAATTATTTTTTGTGTTGATGTTAATGGGTATGGGAAACCCATTGGGTACCCGAAACCCGCATGGGCATGGGTTTGAGCAAAATTTTATACCCGTCATGGGTATGAGTTTTTTAGCGGGCATATTTTTTCTTCGCGGGTACGGGTTTGGACAAGTAATACCCAGCGGGTTTTTACCCATTGCCATATCTAATCCAGCCCACGCCGCTTCATAACTTGCATTGTATCTGTTCAAGGGGGGTTAGGCTGTTACTCTCTACATGTTTGTTTGTGTGGCCTGATGTCGAGGCTAGTGTCAGTAACTTCAGACGGGGAGGGGTTGGGGTTAGGCTGTTACTCTCTACATGTTTGTTTGTGTGGCCTGATGTCGAGGCTAGTGTCAGTAACTTCAGACAGCTATCAAAAGTTAAGTGATACATATTTCTTTTGTCTAAAAAATATCTACCCATAAATATGTCATAACTTTAATTTATATACTATCCATGTGTTGATAGAGTTTAATATCGAGTTTCATGAATTCTTTTAAAGATACATAAAATATATTTATAATATTTGATCGAAATCGATAAGAAGATTGTCATGTCAAATATTATCGTATTGTCTATTGGTTAATAATTATGAAGGAAACTTCTCTTGGTTTCAACAGTAGCCTTCATCAAGAACTATAATGGTATATACATACAATAGGGTATATTTGTTTTAGTTAAATTGAACGACAAATTCTTTAAATTCCAGATCACGCTTAGGACTGATATGGTGACTAGTGAATTGGAGGGGTCCATAGGGGAGGAATCCCTTTTCTATTCAATTTTAAATAGCAATGTGAGTCTCTCATGGATCCCCTCTAATCCCCTGGTCGCCAAACCAGCTCTTAGTGTGATTGGTTCCCTTCCCTCTTAGCCTAGCATGTATCCACGAGAATAGGCCCGAGCTGGCCATGCTCGTAGTATATAAGCCCTAATGTTTGGTTGGATACATAACAACATCGTGTCTGATAAGAGCAATTGTTTGGTTGGCATGGTGTACAAAATACATATGAGGTGCCATTGTTTGGTTTGCTACATGAAGTTTGGTACGGTCACCACTTGCGTGACATGGTGAGGTTAAATCCAGAGTAAGAGCAAAGAGGAATCACAAGAAGGGAACAAAGATAGGAAAGAGGGAGCTCATCTAGTCACCCTACTTAAGACCTCCAAGACCAAAAGTAACGGGAGAGCGGAGAGTGCGAGTAGGAGAGGGAGGATGTAAAGGAGTGAATGGAAGGAGCGACAACAAAGGGGGGGTGAGAAAATAGCGAGAGCAATGTCGCTAAATAGGGGAGGTAACCCTAACCCTTCCTCGTGTCCCGCTACCTGACGTCCTTAATGTTTTAGGACCCTGCACGCTCAACGCCACGCCGCACAAGCCTAGCTCGCCAAAAACATATCGTTTTCCATGAGCCACCTCTCGCCTCTACTTTACACGCAATAGGCTTGACCCAACACATGGTGTTGGCGCCGATCTGGCGCCAATCACTAATGAGATATACCGGCGGTGGTGCTTTGTGCGGCGGCACGGATGGTCCGTGGCCTAGGGCCGGACAGACCGCAACCCTATGTCAGGAGTGTGTCTTTCCTGTGTTGAGCTGGATGGATCGCGCGTGTAGCTCGGACGCCCCGCGCGTGCGTATGGGGTGGCAGCGATCGCTAACAACACTTGGATCTCGTCCATTGGGTGGGACCCCGTTAGGGAGGAGAAATCCTAGGGTTTGTCTTAGGGTCGACATACCACCCAAAGACGCCTCCAGACGACATAGTCAAAGAGAGGTGAAGATGGATATGGAAGAAGGCTATTGTCACACCTGGATTTAAGGGACAAAGCCGGGTGCATCTCATATATGCGCCAAAGAGGACAACACATAATAACAGAGTGTATAGAGATAAATGTCACAATAACATCAGAGTACTTATTACATAGCGGAAGTCTTACAAAATAATTATAAATATAAATCGAACTAAAGTCCATCCTTGGCGCCACAAAGTCAACTGGGAGATGCCACCTAGATCAAATCGAACTCCTCGTTGTGTGGCTCCTCTTGAACCACCTATTCTTCTCCTGTGGGTGTGTGAGACAGCAAGGGTGAGCTCACACATGTTCATCGCTCAACAAGTTGTGGGGAATAATGTGCATGAACTCACCAAAGGTGGGAGTTCATGTGATGTGTAGGGCTGATCAACAATAGGGTTAAAGTTGAGCATTGCTTTTAATAAGGTGGTCAAATTTTATTAGCAGTTACTAAATGTAAGTAAATACCAAACCATAATAAGAATAATAGAACAAAATTAATAAATGATCCCATGCAATGCAAATGACGAATTGAGTTTAAGTTCCATAGTTTAATCATGCGAGAGTCCTGAGCTGCTCTTGACCGTGAGCTCGGCTAGTATACCAGTTTTACACTCTGTAGAGGTTGTACCCTTAACCCACAAGTCATGTTACCCATCTGCCAAGGGGTCATGAATCCCATACACCTCTACCAAGGAAGCGAGGCAGGACAACACTATGAGGCCTTTACAAAGTTCCACTAGCTTTCGAAAACCCGCTACAGTTTATGGGAAGAGCACTTGCAAGAATCCCTCGTCTGACCGCCATCGCAGCAAAATCAACCCAAGAACCTCCCTGCATGCAACTCCCCTACTGCCCTTGCCCCTTTCGGGTAAGGTAGTCTTCCACTAGCTTTCCTAATTAGTCAGCCAAGGGATCTCATTCCTCCCTTGTGGTGGCACGTGTTTCTCAAGTTAAGCTCCATGTTCCAATTAACAATAATGATCTTGACATGAACATGAATAAAATAACAGAATAATTGAAACATGGATATAATGTAATATTAAACCCAAAACCATAGAGCAATAGCAGAACTACCCAAATGATTCAGGGGTGAACAAGGTAAAGATAATCAGACTAGGGTGACCTATTGGGTCCCATCAAAATTAAACCTATGCATGAATAAGTAATATTAAAGAACATTATTGGGTAATAAATGTGGTCAAGGGCACAACTTGCCTGACACTTGAGATTCTAGGTACTAGGATGACTCTTCAGATCCTCATGACCTCACTGCTAGTCGTAGCAATACAAACAAACATGGTATAGACAAAATTAACATCACACCAAACATAAGAATAAACTGCATAATAATGATCTACACGTCGTAACGAGATCGTGGGTTCGAGAATTACTAAGATCGGAGTTACGATCAAGGAGTTATGATTTTATAGAAGATCTATGTGATTAAAATATTAAATTATATTATAAATTGGTTAATATAAATCATAGGAGAGGTTATCCTATAAATAATTATCTCAACCTTAATCTAAGTTATAAATTGACCATAGATCATTTTCTAGTAGATTATAATGATAAGCAGTTTAACCAGACTAACCAACATAAGTTAAATAAAGATCTTATTATAAAAGAATGAGACATGGTACAATAAATGTTGTTATTGCATAGTAAATATTCATATGAATCTAATGCAACTAGAACGAGCCTATTCGGAATTAAAACGGAGGAATTATGAATTTCCGAAGGTTTCATGTATTTGATACAAGATTAATTAAGAGATTAATTTTAAGGGGAGCTTTCATGTCAAAACAGTGGTACTAGATGATAAACAATAATCTTACAAAATTATAAGAACTGGAATGGACTCATTTGGACTTAATATGAATTTTCTATGAATTAAATGAGTTTCTGCAATTATTTTTAAACCCAAAATCAATTTCTAAATTTCTTTTCCCTATTTTTTTTATTTCTTGGACTACGCGCACCAATACCAGGAAGCACAGGGGTTAATCCATAAAAATCCCTAGACTCAGGCTAACCCCGCAGTGGACGGCGGGTTGATTCTGAAGAAAGGAGAGGGCGCAATTGCAAAAACGCCATGCTAGCACACCGCGGGTTCATCCAGAGCCGTCCAACAGCCGATCAAGGACTCTAGAGATCCCACGCCTACCCTAAAGCTCTGTCATCTAGATTGAGATTGGCGACCCAGATTAACACTAGATTTCCCCGAACCAGTACTGGATCGCAGTCGATGGATCCCAAACCAGCGGCCAGGATTTTAAACGAGCGCGGTCAGTCGGATCCGTCCGATCAACATCCAAGGACTCCAGTTCGTTCTATCCGAAGCTGTATGTGGTACCTAATCTAAACCGTCCGGAAGAGATCGGACGGTGCCAGCGTCATCTTCCCCACGGTCCGGACCCATGGCGGCACCATCGTTTCCCCCACGGTGGCGCTCCGCCAGAGTTGGCCAACCGGCGCACCGGTGCCCCAAATCGTAAGCTTAAACGCGCTACACGGTACTGAGATCAAGGTGAAATAGTCTAGGGTTTCCTTACCTAGAATCAAAGTGTAGAGAGCCCCGCCCACGATGCACGGCGGACAGGTAAAGAAGCGTGCACCCCGGCGACGAATTGCCACCAAGCTAGCAAAGTTCTTCCCCACCCGAGGTCGCCACCACACACCCCACACACGAATGACTCTCCGGCGCGCACCCTAGGGACAAGACGCCGGCGAGAACACAGATTCGCCGGTGCACCTCGCCCCGCTCAGGTTTTGTTCCCCCGGCACAACTCTGGTAGAGGCGACTGTCTCAGCTGGGCACACGAGAGGGCATAGGCAACGACCTCATGCTTCTATTAATTGGCAGGGGTAGCAGTTGAGGCCAACAGCCCAGGAGAAGTGGCGCCGACATGCACAGAGGAGGGTTGACCCGGCCATGGCGCGAGTCCAGATCCGGGTGTGAGGCGTCCCAATCCCTGGTGCATTTTGTAGGGCGCTGAATCCACAAGTGAGGTCGTTTATGGGTCTCGCCCGGGTCGTGCGATGGTTGTGCCCAGCTGGAGGGATCGCGGGTGGCCGTTCGAGCGTCACGACGCCATTCTGTGGGACCTTGGCGGAGATGACGGTACTGACACGAGTGACCCACATAGCAGTGCTGCCACGCGGGCCCCGGCCGACAGCGACGTTGGATCGAGCGCGTGGATAAGGAGGCTAGGCGCGGTTGCGGTGGACTGACTGGCAAGGTGGGCCCACATAGTGGTGGCTAGACGGAGAGGGACGCGCGCTCCCATGGGGATCGGTTAGCTAGCAGGGGGTATGGCTGACATGGGGGTCCCACATGTCGGCGCATACATGTAGTTGGACTGCGCAGGAATTGCACTTAACTGGGCCAGCGCGATGGCTTCCCGAGTGGACCAAGAGTGATGTCCTGGGCCCCGGCAGGAGCTTGTTTCTCATTTCCTTTTATTTTCCTTTCTTTTTCTTTTCCACTTGCTTTCATAATTTAAATTCCAGAATTTGTTGTGAGTTTCACCATTAGTCTAAATATACAAACTTAAATACTGGTCTAAAATATTTTATTTATTTATTTTCTCTATATGTTATAGTATTTTCCCTCTCTTCCACCACATTATAATTATAATTTGGGTCTTTAAATTCAAATGTGAACATTAATGCAATTCCACTAACATTATTATTGTTGTTGTTAAATGCACACTTAAATAAACTCCAACATGATACCATAGACATATGTTTATTTTAATTATTTTATTTATTTGATAGATGTTAGAAATATGAAACACACTCCTATCGTTCCTTTCTTTTTAGGAAAATAGTATTTTGGATGTGGGATAAAAATTGAGGTTACTTCAAAATTAAATATTCATGTAGATAAATGCTTATGGTACATCATTTAATGATATACATAATCATTTGGTTGAATAGAAAACTTTTTTATTACTCCCTTCTAAAATAATTCTTGGTTTTAAAAATTCAGTCCTCAAATTTCAACACCCAAGTATAATTTGAGATATCTGAATTTGCTATTTTATTTCTCATATATTTATTTTATTATTATTATTATTTTTCTCATACAAACTTTGGGCCTTACAGCTACTGTCACTTTTACTCCTAGGGCAAGAAAGTAAAGGAATAAAAGATAGATTGATTTGGTTTGATTGTTGGTGCGCGCAATCGGACGTACCCCTTCATATATATAGGGGGTCTAGACCCGTTCCTAAGCTTTCACCAACATAATCCACAGGTTTAGATGGATAAACACACATGAAAAAGGGCTAACCCGTCTGATCTGATCTAATCGCGGATCATCCGTGCCTAGGGGCGGACCGTCCATGACCTAGACCGTCCGGCCACAGAGCCAGACTATCCGGCCTCTCTAAGTGGCACATATGGTGCTCAACACATGTCCCTGCCTTTGGGAAAGTTGAGTGGACCAAAAGCACCTGGCACAAGGCATTAGCAACCTGATGTGTAAACATCAGTCTTCTAAGTGTATTGACATATACTTGGATGATATTACTTCAGGAAACGACCATTCAATGCCTTAGGTAGCTTATCACCCCTGCAAAGTTTGTAACATATATGCATTACCAGATATTACCTACGTAACTCTATAAGGCCCTTCTAGCTTGGGGACCATTTGCCAAATTTTCTATCCTTGCTCCTCCATGGCTAGACTGTTTTCTAGACTAGAGCTTCAACTTGGAATGGCTTAGCCTTCACCTTCTTGGTATAGGCCTTGACGACTATGATCTTGTCCTTCTTGATCTCCCTTATAGCCATCATCCTCTTGCCAGTCACCTCATCAATGTTGTCCATCATTAGGTCATGGTAGTCACCAATAGTTATGAGAGCACCTAGAGGGGGGTAAATAGGTGATCTTGTAAAATCAAATACTAAATAGTCCAAACTTGGTTATGAAAATGTTAGTTAGATCAAAACCGTTATAGTGAGAACTCTTCACTTGATTATTCCTTTAGAATGAGTATTAAACTTAGGAACAATAGCACAAGTGATTAAGCGAGAACTCAAGAAGAGAAACCAATCACAATAAAAGATGACACAAGAGACACAGTGATTTTATCCCATGGTTCGGCCAATGCCTACTCCACGTTGTGGTGACCTCCTTCGGTCAAGGATTGCACTCAATCCCTCTCAAGTGATCCAACGATCAAACTTGAGTACCACGGTTTTTCTTCCTTTGCGATGTTTTCCTGTTTGTGAGGAATCTCCACAAGTTGGAGCCTCTCACCCTTACAACGTTGTTCAAAAGAAAAGCACAAGAGTAGGGGAGGGAAAGAAACACAAACAAGACTAGAATCGCAGCAACAATATGCACACAAGTCAAGAAGAGAGCACAGAAGAACAATGCCACAAGTTCACAACACACTTAGTGTTCAAATCTCAGTCACGATGATCCAAATGCGTATTTGCGGAGTCTAGGCATCTTAGGATGTTTAGAAAATGCTTGATGTAGTGCTCTATGCGCCTAGGGGTCCCTTTTATAGCCCCAAGGCAGCTAGGAGTCATTGGAATTCCATTTGGAAGAAATTCTTGCCTTCTGTCGAGTGGCGCACCAAACAGTTTGGTGCACCACCGGACATGAACAGTTCTTGTTCGGTGCCCGATCTCATTCCTTATCTGGCGAAGCCGACCGTTGAGCCTTTGGTCCCCTTGGCGCACCAGACACTGTCCGGTGCACACCGGACAGTCCGGTGCGACCAGGTGACCGTTGGCTCGGGCCACGTGTTGCCCGTTGATCGCGCTGCCGACCGTTGGCCACGTGCGTCGTTGGCTCACCGGATAGTCTGGTGAATTATAGCCGCAGTGCCCTCGGTGAATTCTCGAGAGCGACGAGTTCATTGTCGAGCCAGCCTGGGCACCGGGCACTGTCTGGTGCACACCGAACAATCCGGTGTACCTCAAGCTGGTTCAAGTTTGGCTGCACTTAGCCAAACTTCTCCAATCCAATCTTAGTTGATTAACCATGGTTCCTAGCACTTAGAGAAATATGTTAGTACCCAAAAAACAATTTACTAAGGCCAGAGTCATACCTTGATTCTTTGATTTGCATCTCTTTAATACTTGGCACACATCACCTTACAACAATATGTGTTGGGCATCTAATCACCAAAATACTTAGAGAAATGGCCCAAGAGAACATTTCCCTTTCAATTTCCTCCTTTTTGGTGATTTATGCCAACACATTTAAAAGCAACTCAAAGTACAATATCATCCTTTAAAGAGTGCAAATTGAAGATTAATTTATCTCACATAGAATTTGGCATATTTGGATCACTTTTGCCACCATTTGGTTTATTTTCACAAAACAAATTCTTTTTCCTTTTTCTAAGTCAATCACACTTGTTTGGGCAAATAGAGAGATATTTCAAGAGTAAATTTGATCAAATGCCACAAACTTCCCCTTTTCCCATAATGAAACTTCTCCCCCATAAGAGAACGATTTTGCAATAAAGGGTTTTGATCAAATACAAAGCTTCTAACTCTACATTTTTTAAAATTTCACAAGTGGTTGGCTGATCCATTTGATTTGGCCTTAATTTCTCCCCCTTTGGCATTAAGCACCAAAACGGGAGACTTTTGTGGCCCTTTAACCCCATTGCCTTACCAAAATGTCAAATCAGAGCAAAAAGACAATGAGAGCATAAGTATGAACTTGGAACTAGATACATTTACCGGAATGCAGTGGAATCTCTTTTCTTTGTCCAAGTTTACTTTTTCCTTTCAATATCCATTTAAGACTATTTCAAGAATACTCAACAAATAGGTTAGTCTCAAGGAAGTCAAGTTGTGGCACATCTCCCCCTAAACATGTGCATAATTTGCATAGGGACTTGTCAGGTCTTGGGATGACTTGTACAACTTGAGCACCAAATATAAGCAATTAAAGACAATAAAGCTTAAAGTAACATGATCAAAGGCATAGAACACATGTATGCTATAGATCAATCCAAGTTACGCGAATCTAAGACATTTAGCTCACTACGCAACCTGCAAAACCTTTTCTCATCTAAAGGCTTGGTGAAGATATCGGGTAGCTGGTTGTCGGTACTAATATGATAAATATCGATATCTCCCCTTTGCTGGTGGTCTCTCAAAAAGTGATGTCGGATGTCTATGTGCTTAGTGCGGCTGTGTTCAATAGGATTATCCACCAAGTGGATTGCACTCTCATTGTCACATAGGAGTGGGACTTTGCTCAGATTGTAGCCAAAGTCCCAGAGGGTTTGCCTCATCCAAAGTAGTTGCGCGCAACACTATCCTGCGGCAACATACTCGACCTCAGCGGTGGATAGGGCAACGGATGTTTGTTTCTTATAGCTCCAAGACACCAGGGACCTTCCTAGAAACTGACACATCCCTGATGTGCTCTTCCTATCAACCTTGCACCCGACATAATCGGAATCTGAGTATCCGACTAAGTCAAGGGTAGACCCCTTTGGATACCAGATCCCGAAGCAAGGCATAGAAATTAAATATCTAAGAATTCACTTAACGGACACAAGGTGACACTCCTTGGGGTCAGATTGAAAACTAGCACAAATGCATACACTTAGCATTATATCCGGTATACTAGCACAAAGATAAAGTAATGATCCTATCATTGACCGGTATGCCTTTTGATCAACGGACTTACCTCCTTTGTTGAGGTCCAGATGTCCATCCGTTACCATAGGTGTCTTCGCGGGCCTTTTGAGAAGATCTTGAGTGTACTTCATTTGGAAGATGAAAGTGCCTTCCTTGAGTTGCTTCACTTGAAATCCAAGGAAGTAGTTCAACTCGCCCATCATCAACATTTCAAATTTCTGCATCATCACCCTGCTAAACTCCTCACAAGACTTTTGATTAGTAGAACCAAATATAATGTCATCGACATATATTTGGCACACAAAAAGATCACCATTACAAGTCTTTATGAATAGAGTAGGATCGGCTTTCCTAACCTTGAAAGCATTGGCAATAAGAAAATCTCTAAGGCATTCATACCATGCTCTTGGGGCTTGCTTAAGTCCATAGAGGGCCTTAGAGAGCTTGTAGACGTGATCGAGATACCTGTTGTCCTCAAAGCCAGGGGTTGTTCCACATATACCTCTTCCTTGATTGGTCCATTGAGGAAGACGCTCTTCACGTCCATTTGGAACAGCTTAAAGGAATGGTGAGCAGCATAGGCCAATAAAATCTGAATTGATTCTAACCTAGCCACAGGAGCAAAAGTCTCCTCAAAATCCAAATCTGTGACTTGGGCATAACCTTTTGCCACAAGTTGAGCCTTGTTTCTTATCACCACTCCGTGTTCGTCTTGCTTGTTGCGGAACACCCATTTGGTTCCCACAGCGTTTTTCTTTGGACGTGGCACCAGGCTCCAAACTTCATTTCTCTTGAAGTTGTTGAGCTCTTCCTGTATGGCCAACACCCAGTCCGGATCCTGCAAGGCTTCTTCTACCCTGAAAGGCTCAATAGAAGAAACAAACAAATAATGCTCACAAAAATTCTTGCCTTCTATCGAGTGGCGCACCGGACATGAATAGTTCTTGTCTAGTGCTCGATCTCATTGCTTATCTCGCGAAGCCGACCGTTGAGCCTTTGGTCCCCTTGGCGCACCGGACACTATCCAATGTGACTAGGTGACCGTTGGCTCGGGCCACGTGTCGCCCGTTGATCGCGCTGCCGACCGTTGGCCGCGGGCACCGTTGGCTCACCGGACAGCGCGGTGCACACCGGACAGTCCGGTGAATTATAGCCACAGTGCCCTCGGCGAATTCCCAAGAGCGACGAGTTCGTCGCCGAACCAGCCTGGGCACCGGACAGTCCAGTGTACCACAGGCTGGTTCAAGTTTGGCTGCACTTAGCCAAACTTCTCCAATCCAATCTTAGTTGATTAACCAAGGTTCCTAGAACTTAGAGAAATATGTTAGTACCCAAAAACAATTTCCTTAGGCCAGAGTCATACCTTGATTCTTTGATTTGCATCTCTTTAATAAATACTTGGCACACATCACCTTACAATAATATGTGTTGGACATCTAATCACCAAAATACTTAGAGAAATGGCCCAAGGTCATATTTCCCTTTCAAGTTAGATCATTTTGCCTAGTAAATCTAATAGAGTTTAGGCTTATCTCCATAGGCAAAACAACTTCCTGTTCATACACAAGCTCAAAGGGGGACACTTTAGTAGCATGTTGTTTAGATATTCTATGAGCTCACAAAGCCTTAGGTAACACCTTGTGTCAATGCCTAGGATGATCAGTTATCTTCTTTTTAATAAGGCTGATCAAAGTCCTATTACTTGACTCGGCCTAACCATTGGCCTAAGTGTAATACGAAGAAGAATTGAACAACTTAATCTTATATAATTCAGCAAACTCGCGTACCTCCTTTGACATGAAATAAGTCCCTGATCGGTGGTCAAAGTCTAGGGAATGCCAAATCTATGGATAATATGTTCAGTCACAAACTCAATTACCTCTCTATGTGTCATGTTTTTTCAGAACAACGACTTATGTCCATTTGGTGAAGTAGTCTATGGTAACTAGCACATACCGATGCCCTTTCGATGATGAAGGATGAATCTCTCTATCAAAGTCTAAACCCCATTCCTTGAAAGGCCAAGGTCTAATAATAGAATGCAGTTCGACAGCAAGCATTAGTTGTAGATCACCAAACTTTTAACACACTTGACAACCCTTGTAATACTTAAAACAATCAGCTATATCATGTTAGGCTAATAGAAACCAGATCTCCTTAAAAGCCACTTCATCTTAGGAGCTGATTGATGAGTACCACAGATGCCTTCATGCACTTCAGCCATAGCTAATGTAGCATCATCAGGGCTCAAGCACTTAAGCAACTACAGCTAGCAGTTCGACGATACAATTCAACATTGATAAAAACATATTTAAAGACAATCCGTCGAATACCCCTATCTGTCTTAACACTTGGGTTACACAAGTATGTGATTAAAGGTGTTATCCAATCAATTTCATATGTTGTGTTATTAACCGAATCAATCAGGGCGATGCCTCTGCTGGTGTCGGACGGTTCGTGGCTGATGACTAGACGGTTCGACGCTATCGCGGATGGTCCGTGACTCGGAGTCGGATGGTCTATGACTTGGGAACTCAGCGCTCCTCTAACTATTGGATTTTCATAAACATGGAATTTCCATTGCATTATCCGATAACCTGAGGCTTCTTGTGCTAAGTCAGTTGCTCTAGAATTCTCAGCCCTAGATATATATTGAATGTCCATTTTGTCAAAAGAGTGTATTATGTCCCAACATTTTTGAGATAATCATTCAAAATATCGTCTAAACATTGATATGTTACCGAAAATTGTTAGACAACTAGTTGAGAATCACCAAATACCTTTACATATTTTACTGTCATGTAATCTAATAGCTCTAAACCGAACAAGAGAGCTTTGTATTCTGCTTGATTATTAGTGCAATGAGCTTTCAATCAGCTAGAGAAGTCAAAAGTGGCATTCCTTGGTGAAACAAGTACAATGCCAATCACTTGTCCTTCATTACAAACCAATCCATCAAAATATAGAGTCCATGGAGTAATGGTTATATACGAAACTCCTAGCTCAGAGGCATCATCAATTCGATGTTTTACAATGAAATCCGCTACAACTTGGCCTTTTATGGATGTTAAAGATTCATAGGCCAAGTCATATTCTTGAAAGGGAAATGTGCCCTTGGGCAATTTCTATTATGTTTTGGTGATTAAGTGCACAACACATTTAATTAAGTTCTTATGTGCTAAATGAAGAAAGAAGTGCAAATCATATTACAAGGTACATTTCTAGACTTAGTACATTGTTTTGAATACTAACATATTTTGTCTAAGTACTAGAAACAGGAAGAAAAGAAACCAAAAGGACTTGGCTTGGTGCAACCAAAACTCAGCTCAGTCTGGCACACCGGACTGTCCGTGGTGCACCGTACAGTGTCCGGTACGCCAGGCTGGTCTCCGGTGAAAAGGCCGCTCTCGGGAAACGTTTGGCGGCGTACGGCTATAATTCACCGGACTGTCCGGTGGTGCACCGGACTGTCCGGTGAGCCAACGGTCGCGAGTGCAACGGTCGGCCGCGCAATCCGCGAGCGACGCGTGGCCCGCACCAACGGTCGACGGGGGGCACCGAACTGTCCGATGTGCACCGGACAGTGTCCGGTGCGCCAACCGATCCTGAGGACCAACGGTCGGATGCACTAGAAAAGGAAGGAGATCGCGCATCGGACAGCTACAGGGACTATCCGGTGGTGCACCGGACTGTCCGGTGCACCACCCGACAGAAGGAAAGTTTGACCTTCCTTGTTGGCCTCCAACGACTCATAGCTGCCTTGGGGCTATAAAAGAGGTCCCTAGGCATATGGAGGAGTCACCCAAGCATTCACTAAGCATCCTAAGACTCCAAGACTCCAACTTCACGCATTTGATTCTTTGTGTTAGCGTTTTGAGCTCCATTTGAGTTGTGAACTCCATGTGTTGCATTGTGAGCTCAAGTCGTGACTTGTGTGCGTGGTTGTGCTACGTATATGAGTCTTATGTGTGTTGCTCTTCCCTACCTTACTCTTGTGCGTTCTTTGTGATCAATTGTGTAAGGGCAAGAGGCTCCAACTTGTGGAGATTCCTCGCAAACAGGAAGAAGTGTCACACCCGGTTTTAGAAGGCAAACCGAATGCGAACCATGTACGTGCCAGGATCAGCAATTCACGTACACAGCAGTTACATAACATGGACATCATCACATAGTGCTCAAATAGTATTAAAAAGGGAAATAATAGTTGATTACATCATATGTCTGAGACATCCACATAGTCCTTACAATAATCAAAGTGTGAAAACGAAACGTAGATAAACGCGGCCTTCACAGGCAGCCGACTGGGGGTTTGCCGCTAACCCACACCTAGAACTCGTCGTAGTCTTGGAACTCCTGGAAGTCTCCTTCCACGGCCTCATCTTCTCCTGAGCAGTGGTTGCAATGCGGACAACCTGGGGGGGTTGGTGTGTAGAGCAAGGGTGAGTACACATCAACATACTCAGCAAGTATCCTGTTTGGCTGTAGTGGACTAGCTTTATGTGGGGATAAGTCAAGCAGTTGCTTTTAGTTGGTCAGATTATTATTTACTAGTAGAAAGCCAGGTTTTAACATTAACCCAAGTTATTAGCCCGATGTACCCTTTCCAAACGGAAAGAATACCACTTACCAGTACCATAGTCGTAACCAGAACCATCAATCTCATTGCCACCTATAAACCAAAATGTCTCTGAGCAAGTACCACTAATCACTGGAGCTCCCTTGGCCGCTCATAACCGCGAGCACGGCTGATATATCAGTTTTTCATAACACTCTGCAGAGGTTGCGCACTTTACCCATGAGCCGTGATTCCCTTTTTGCCTCGGGTTGTACGGACCCTTGAACACTCCCAAGGTGAATAGGCAGGGTCACACTACGTAGCCTTTACAAAGATTCCCTAGAGCTGTAGCCGCCCGTTAGGTTTCCTAAATGTACCGCACACCTCCCCAAGGGACAAATCAACCTTAGCAGAGCGAGCCGCATACACCGAGCCCCATTGACGGCACGACGGCTAAGCGAACTATACCCTGGTTCCTCTAATTATTCAGCTAAGGGCGTCCCATTCCACCCTCATGGTTAAACTGTTTTCTCGGGCGGTCATCCAACGAACAGGTCCTTACGGAGAGGCACTCGAGAAACCACTCGAGCCCCCTTAAAGGCCACAAGTATGATATCATAAATAAGAGGGAAAACAGCGTATCATAGATAATTCTCATCATGTTCATTGATTAGAGTTGAGCAATAGCATAAGACTACGCAATAATAATCCAACCCAAATAGGTAAACAAGGACATGGATAACAAAAGCTAGTAAATCCTTAGGTATAAATGTGTAATACGGGAGGTGAATTAAAGAATGAATAGGACAGAGATAGGTCAAGGGACACTTGCCTCCACCAACCGACTGCTGCTCAGGGACTTCTCCTGCGAGTTCTTCGGGCTCTTCAACCGGATCGTTCTCTATGCGAGTGCAAACATACATACATCCATCCATTCAAATTAGGAAACAAACAGTACACCATACAAGAGAACAAGTAGATTAAACATGCATAGAATATGACATACGATATTACATTTACCATGGTTAGAAAGAAACGGGGAAAGGTCTCGTAGGGGTTAAAGCTTATGCTCGAGGCGCATTACGGGTAGACGAATAACTAGACGTTACGTGCTCTAGTTCTACTTAGCTCCAATAATAAGGATTAGCTACATGCACTACTAGAAACGTGACCACTTTTAGTAGATTAATATTTAATGAGATAGACGATTAGCCATATAAATTAACTAACGTAACCAATTTCTAAATTTGAGTTTCCTATTTTATTAACATGAACAACGTGATTAGCGCGCATAAAATATGGGGGGTAGACGGGCACGTCTAGGGGTAGACGAGGGCGTGACGAGTCGTGCCAAGGCACTGCGCGCTACGCGAGTAGCGCGCGCGCAAGGCCGCACACACGCACCGCGAACTAGCCGTGCACACGTCGGGGCCGCGCGCTGGCCGAGCTCAAGGCCGCGCGCCATAGGCACGCTGGACCGAGCTCGAGGCCACGCCGGGGCCGTCACCACGCGAGCAGGACACGCCGTGGCGGGCGGGCGAGCACGGGCGGGCGCGCCATGGCCACGCGCCATGGCCGGGACGGGACCGAGGCCGGGCGCGCGCAGGGCGGGGCGAGGGCACGCCGGCTGGGTTGGCGCGGGGCCGGGGTCGGGGTGGCCGGGGCGGGCGCGGCCGGGGCGGCGGCGGGGGTGGGGCAGCGCGGCCGGGACGGGGCCGGGACGGGGCGGCCGGAGTTGGGACGGGGCCGGGCGGCGCGGCCAGGGGCCGGCGAGCCGGACGCGGGCGCGGCGGGGCCGGGACGAGGCGGGGGCGGCCAGATCGGGGCGGGGGCGGCCGGAGTCGGGACGGGGGCGGCCGGAGTCGGGACGGGGGCGGCCGGTGTGACGGAACCTCCCAAGTAATTAGGCCCACCTACAGTTGTCCTTGTCCAACGGACTTCAGACAACCCTGTAGGTGCCCCTGAATTACTTGACAAGTTCGGTATCTTTCTTTACCTTACCAGGAACGATTCACCCGTCTTGCAGACATTACAGAACATCGGAGATAAAGAATTGCGGAAGCGATTACATAATCCACATTTATTTAAAAGCAAGCTCAAGTTGTTTTATTACAGAACAGAACTAAGAGCGAGTGCAGAGTAGTAATATTATACAAACCAAGGGAGGCAAAAACTCCTTCCGAGAAGATTTAAGTAAAAGATCTATATGGAGGACCAAGTCCTCCCGCACTTCAGTCTTGGGTTTCTTCTTTGGGAACCACCTTGGCACAGAAGCAGCAGAAATCTGCTACTTCCTCACCTAAAAACAACGAAGGGATAAACCCTGAGTATGGAATTACTCAGCAAGACTTACCCGACTAAAGAAAAGACTCTCAAGGGTATGCTGGTTATATGGGAGTCCAGGTAAGGCTTTTCAATAATCAAAGACTCTGTTTTGCAGAAATGCTTACTAAAGTGGATCCTTAAAAATCCAATTTTATTTGTCAAGTTAAGTACAATTACCTGCAACTAGAGTTCTTATCTACCCTAGTTCAATCACTGGTCCTGCACTAGCCAATTTCTTAACAAAAACCCATCATCTTTAGTGGGATGCTACGTGTAGGTCAGTGACCAAGTCTTCATAACCGCGAAGGTACGGCGATCCGAATCGATTATACTCAGCTGAGGATCTCCAATCACACGACATATGTAGCACTTAACCCTTGCATATGTCAACCCGCCACCGGGGTTCTTAAGACCGGATCAGGTTCACGCAAACCGAGAGCACAGATACACCACCGTTCAGCCTCTTGCCATGGAGGGTACACGCTACTCTCGCCACCGCTCCACGCCCATTTCGTGTTATCTTATTCCGGCCTTAGTCTGCCCGAAGCAAGGCTTACCCATGACGAGGCATGTGACCAGCTAAAGGGTCCTCGATCATCAAGCCTACATCAACAAGGTCCTTAATCGACTCAGACGGAGACACTACACCGAGACTCCTTTCTCGTGCAAGTCACCCGCCCGGTCTCAGCTTAATCTTTTCAAACCCAAAGTTTGGTACCTGGCAGAGGTACATCTTTTCCAGATGTTGAATCCATCAAGGCCGTGATGAGTTCACCATCAAGTTTTATTTTCGAAAACATCCCACCCACTTTTACCACATCATCCTTTGTAAAAACAAAACATTTTGTTTTTCTAAAGCAAGGCTAAGCATCAAAATCTTTTGTAAAACGGGTGATCAAGGAAGGTAATCAAATTCAAGGAAGGTAATGCAGGAATTATTTTATCAATCAACTCCTATCACCTAATGCATCAAGCAAGTGAGAAAGATTTTAAAACAACAAGGAGGGTGGCAAATGCACCGGGGCTTGCCTTTGTTAACAGGTGAGTCCTGCTCGGATCCACAAATATCGAAATAAAAGCAGTTGCCTGCTTGAGGATCTGAGGTTGGTGGAGTCCCCTCTTCAGTGACTTCTTCTTCTTCTTCGTGTTCTAACATAACCATATATATGCATAAGAATGGATGCCATGGGATGCTCATGAGGATGCAAAGATAATATGAACTTATTATCTAAGTCTTGAGTACAACTTTCCTTCACGGTACTCCGAGAACCTAGGGTTTCCGGAGTCAGTAAAGGAGTTCATAGGGCAGGGGGGTGGTTTTGGGTTTAGTGATCAAACAAGGTCCAAATCAACCCAAATTCTACCCAAGGCTTCTAAATATTGTTTTAAGTTCCCACAAAAGGTTTGGGCATTTTAGGACTTACCAATTATTTTCTAAAAATCCATAACCAATACTTTTAACCACTTTAAATACCTTAACATTTCCTATTTCCATTAAAAATCATAAAACTATTTTTACTAAATTCTAGGGAAAATAACAGGCCTAGGAAAATTAGTTTCACAATTTTATCATTTTCCTAGCATTTTCTATAATTGTTTTGGCTCTGGAGATAAAAGAAAAAGAAAAGCAGGTGAACAGCACTGGGCCGAATCCAGCCCAGGCGGCCCAGCTAGGGCAGAAAGGCGCCCGCGCGCGCGCCCGCGCTGGCAGACTTGCACAGAGGCCCTTGGGGTTTTAACTAACTGCGAACGAGTTCAAACACTATTCTAAAGAGTCTCTGACGCTTTGCAAAAAGATCCCTCTTGTTCTAATTCTTTACACGCCCACGTCCACGACGACGGCAGCGCGGGGAGCACTCCGGCGAGGTTCTGGACCGGCCGATTGGGGCTATGGCTGGGTTCTCCGAGCGGCGGACATGAAATCGGGGCTAGTCTGACCATTTCCCCCAACCTAATTGCAGCTAAGACCAACTACGTAGCTCTGGCCACGGTGGCCGCGATCATGGCGGCTATACGGTCGTGTTCCCGGCGACCAGAGGACTCCTAGTTCAATTCAGTGGCTCGGCAAGCATCGTAGGCTTAAGGGAAAACTTGAACGAGGAAGAGGAAGAGGTGAACTGACCGAGAGAGGGGCTAGCTGCGGTGAGGCGAATTCACGGTGGCGGAAACCGAATTGGGGGAACTGTGAAATTCAAGCTCGCTGGCGATCAACTGGGGACAATACTGGGTGTCGGGGTTCTTGACTACTCTACGGAGCTTGCGGTGGCTTCAATTTATAGACTCCGGGGGCGGTGGCGATCAATTCGACCGAGCCGTGCTGGCGGCCGGAGATGAGGAAGAAGCCTGGCGCGGTGAATACGTGTTCCTAGCCGTGGCGGGCTCATCGGCGATGATGGGACGACAGTAGGGAATCACGGCGGTGCCGTGGAAAGGCTCGGACACGCGGCGGGCACAGAGATGGCACGACGGCGACGAGCGGCTTTATCTACGGCGGTGAGCAAAGGGGAGGGGTATCGTGGCCGATCGGGGTGACTCCCAGCTCAACGGTGACGACGATCTTTTGACGCCGTGAAGTTATCGACTTACCCCGAGCGGGAATCACGACGCCGGCGACGTGAATCGCGGCGGAGGAGTGATCGACGGCGGGATTCCTTTGCTGCGTCCGATCTGATCCGTTGGGCACTGTACCATCGTGAGCTCCCATCAGAGCACCTGACAGCCCATGTTTAGGGTCGATTTTCTCCAATTTTTGTGTAGTGACTAAACCAACCGTCTGTAACAAAGTTGTAGAGCGATAAACTGGCAACAATTCAGCTATAGGACTTGAACCCATTTGAGCACTGGATCAGGGTTTAATTCAAACCCAAAGATGGCTCTGTTACACTGAACATCTGAATTTTTAGACTGAATCAGCCTGACAGCTTAACTTCAGACCTGATTATCTCCAATATTTTCTTAACAACTGTGCTTACACTCTTAAGCAAAGTTGTTCTCCTAGAATTGGGCTACAATTTTGATGTGGTGACCTAATATGAATTCTCACTCTTTTGAAAGCTACACAGCCCCAAAGTTGGGTCTATAACCCTGATTTCAGACTTAGCATAGGAATCAAAATTGGGGTCCTTTTTGCAAATGAGTCCAAAACTTAGGGTTTGGCTTTCAAGTCCACATATTTGTGAACCAAATGACTTAAAATACTTATTTGGCTTGGTTTTTGCACTTTAGCCCAAAAGTGGACTAATTTTGCACATAGGCCCCTAGGGTTTAGTTTTAGGGTTTTCCAGGGTTCCAATTAGGGTTTCTGGTATCTTAGGGGTATAAAGGTGATTCAACCTTGTTTTTAGGGACATTTTGTGACTCTTTCCTTAAAGTCTTTAGGTTTTCTCATCTTGGGTTAAGTTTTACCCCTTTAATCCCTATTTAGGGTTAAGTTTCCCATCCAGGGTGCTATTTGCAAAAATACTTAAACAATACAACTTGTTTGAAATTTTTGCCTAGTGAATGCACTCTAGGTGTGTCAAACATATGCAATGCCAATGCTTATGATGCCATGCTCAAGTTTTAGTTATAGTAACACCAGGGTGTTACATCCTTCCCCCCATAAAAGAATCTCGTCCCGAGATTAAAAGTCCTAGGGTGAGTAATGGAAAAGGAAATGTGTCACATTTTTATTTCCTTATTTTTGGTACAAGGCAGGGGTGGTGTGGGGGTTCACTTCTTTATTACAATAACTATATACACTTTACAAATTACATGAGGCTAGAAAGCCTGGGAAATTCTTATTCAAGAAGTCTTGAGTTTCCCACGTAGCCTCTTCCTCAGAATGTTGGTTCCATTGTATCTTGTAGAACTTGAGAGTCTTTCTCCGGGTAACCCTGTCCTTTTGATCCAGAACTCGAATAGGATGTTCCGAGTACGTTAAGTCTGGTTCCAGGACAACATCTGTCACTTCAATGGTTCGATCGGGAACCCGAAGACACTTTTTCAATTGTGACACATGGAATACATTATGCACAACAGACAAAGTTTCGGGTAGTTGGAGTCGGTATGCCACTGGTCCACATTGCTCAAGTACCAGAAATGGACCAATGTACCTGGGTGCAAGCTTCCCTTTGACCCCAAAACGCGATACTCCTTTCATTGGTGAGACTTTCAGGTAAACATAGTCTCCTTCCAGAAAATATAAGGGCATTCGCCGTGTGTCTGCATAACTCTTCTGACGAGCTTGTGCTTTCTTCATATTATGAATAATTTTCTGAACCTTATTCTCGGCTTCTTTCACCAGATCAGGTCTAAAGAAGCACCTTTCACCAGGTTCAGACCAATTTAGCGGAGTCCGACACCGTCGTCCATATAAAGCTTCAAAAGGTGCCATCCTAATACTTTCTTGATAACTATTATTATATGAAAACTCCGCCAAAGGTAAACATTCATCCCATTTTGGTGAGAAATCCAGGACACATGCCCGCAGCATATCTTCAAGTATTTGGTTCACTCTCTCAGTCTGCCCACTGGTTTGAGGATGATAGGCCGAACTGTGGAGTAACTTAGTACCCAGGGATTTATGAAGTTCTTCCCAAAATTTGGATACAAATTGCGGTCCACGATCCGACACTATAGTCTTTGGAACACCATGCAAACTGAGAATACGAGCAATATATAATTCCGCATAGGTAAGTACCGGGTAATATGTCTTGACCGGCAGAAAATGAACAACCTTTGTAAGTCGATCAACAATCACCCAGATAGAGTCATACCCTTTTGCGGTCCTGGGCAATCCCACAATGAAGTCCATGCTTATGTCTTCCCATTTCCATGTTGGTATTGGTAATGGCTGTAATGGACCGGCAGTTTTCATGTGTATGGCCTTGACACGTCTGCAAGTGTCACACGTAGCCACATAGCGTGCAATTTCAATTTTCATCTTCGTCCACCAGTAGTGCTGTTTTAGATCATGATACATCTTAGTGCTTCCCGGATGAATAGAATAGCGACTAAGATGCGCTTCATCTAAGATTTGCTGGCGGAGTTCTTCATTCTTTGGCACTACTATGCGGTTTTTAAACCATATCACACCTTGATCGTCTTCCTTGAAACATTTGGCTGTTCCAGCCCTTATTTTCTCTCGTATGTGCTTCATACCCAAATTATCCTTTTGAGCATCAATTATCCTTTGCAAAATGGTTGACTCAAGCTTTAGCTGATTCAGAGTCCCTTGTTGGATTATCCCCAGGTTTAGCTTCTCCATTTCTTGACATAAAGTGTTCTCGGAGGTCTTCGCCATAAGACAGTGGCAGGAAGTCTTACGACTCAATGCATCTGCCACCACATTGGCCTTGCCTGGGTGATAATGGATCTCCAGTTCATAGTCTTTAATGAGCTCAAGCCATCGTCTTTGCCTCATATTTAACTCTGACTGGGTAAAGATGTACTTCAAACTTTTATGATCTGTATATATGTGACAGATATTTCCCAGCAGATAGTGACGCCATATTTTCAGGGCATGAACCACAGCAGCTAGCTCCAGATCATGAGTTGGATAATGCTCCTCATGTCGGCGCAACTGCCTTGAAGCATACGCAATTACTCGGCCTTCTTGCATCAGTACACAGCCGAGCCCACTGCCAGATGCATCACAATATACATCAAAAGGCTTAGTGATGTCCGGTTGAGCCAATACCGGAGTAGTGGTTAATAATGTCTTCAATTGCTCAAAGGCTTCATTACACTTAGAAGACCAATTAAATTTAATATCATTCTTCAATAAACTTGTGATTGGCTTCACAAGCTTAGAAAAATCGGGTATGAATCTGCGATAATATCCAGCTAGTCCAAGAAAACTCCGGACTTGGTGAACCGTGGTTGGGGGTTTCCACTCCAGAATATCTTTGACCTTGCTAGGATCTACCGCAATTCCTTTAGCTGATAACACGTGCCCCAAAAATTGAATTTCCTCCAGCCAGAACGCGCACTTGCTGAACTTGGCATACAGCTGATGTTCCCTCAGGCGCGTCAATACAATCCGTAGATGCTGAGCATGCTCCTCTTCATTTTTAGAGTATATTAAAATATCGTCGATGAAGACCACGACGAACTTGTCCAACTCGGGCATG
Organism: Zea luxurians; assembly: GCA_029449295.1. Taxonomy (NCBI): domain Eukaryota; kingdom Viridiplantae; phylum Streptophyta; class Magnoliopsida; order Poales; family Poaceae; genus Zea; species Zea luxurians. The sequence continues at coordinate 19,432,390 of JAOPSE010000003.1, forward strand.
AACACCGAGTTCATCAAATAGGTGAAGTGGGCAGGAGCATTTGTGAGCCCGAAAGACATTACCAAGTATTCAAACAATCCATACCGCGTAGTAAATGCGGTCTTCGGTATATCCTCGGGCCGAATACAGATTTGGTGATAGCCCGACCTGAGATCAATTTTGGAAAATACCCTCGCCCCAGTCAGTTGATCAAATAAGATGTCGATCCTTGGAAGAGGGTACTTATTCTTGATGGTGACCTAATTCAGGGGTCGATAATCCACGCACATCCGCAAGGTTTGATCCTTCTTCTTAACAAAAATGGCGGGGCAACCCCATGGGGACGAGCTTGGCCGGATGAATCCCTTATTCAGTAGATCTTGTAATTGAATCTTCAATTCCGCCAACTCATTAGGGGGCATACGGTACGATCTTCGGGAGATAGGAGTCGTACCGGGCTTAAGCTCAATTACGAACTCTACATCTCTTTCAGGGGGTAATCCAGGCAAATCTTCCGGAAATACATCTGGAAACTCACATACTACCGGAATGTTCTTGATCTCCAGTACAATGGCTTCAAATATTCTACCAGAAGCTTTGGCTGGATTGGTTTCGGGGAGAGACAAAAGAATTTCTTCTTGATTATAGCTCAACCTGACAGTTCTGAGTTCAGTGTTGAGAATTGCCTTGTGTTGGGTTAACCAATTCATACCCAAAATTACATCTATATCCTGGCCTTTCAGAACAATCATGTTAGCAGGAAAGTTCCGTCCGGCCATTGTTACTAGCACTTCATAGGCCACTTCTCTAGTAAAAATGTGTCCCCCAGGTGAATGAATTTTAAATCCCTCTCTTGATTCATGGCATGCAATGTGATGTTGCTCCACAAATTTCTTGCTAATGAAGGTATGCGAAGCACCAGAATCAAAAAGAATAATTGCAGGGTGACTGGCCACGGGAAACGTACCCATCATCACTGGCTCTCCTTCCGGTGTAGTGGCCACTTGAGTGTAGTATACACGCCCCGTTTTCTTGGTATTTCTCCCCACAGCATTTCCCTTGGGCTGAGTGGACTTCCCAGTTCCTTGCTGAGCATTGGATTGACTTTGCTTGGGGTACGGGCAGTCTTTGATAAAATGTCCTGATTTGCCGCAGTTGAAACACCCAGTTGAAGAGCTGGGCAAGGCAGGGAATCGAGTGCCTGGGGCACCCGGCTGATTTGGGGAAGTGGAGGTATTGTTGGGGCGGATAATAATGGGTTGTTTGAAAGGGAATACTGGTGGACGAGAAAAAGTACGGTTTTGGCTAGAAGGCCGGATGACGAACCGTTGCCTCTTCGCCTAACCCTGATTAGGCCTCTCACCACTGAATCCCTTATTCTTCCCAGAACTTGCGTATTTTGCTTCCACAGATAAGGCTGTACTGACAGCCTTTCCATATGTGAGATCGATACATGTGGCCATCTTTCGCTGCAACCGGTCATTTAGACCTCTCATAAAACAGTTCTTTTTCTTCAAATCAGTATTCACCTGGTCGATGGCATACTGCGACAGGTGATTAAACTTGTTAAGATACTGATTGATGGTGTCTCCTCCTTGTTTCAGCTTCATGAATTCCTCTTGTTTCATATGCAGCACCCCTTCCGGTATGTAGTGCTCACGGAAGGCTGCTTTAAATTCTTCCCAGGTGATTTGATGGTTGTCAGGTTGGATAGCCACAAAATTTCCCCACCAAGTACTGGCAGGGCCACGTAGTTGCTGTGCCGCGAACAATGGCTTCTGTGTTTCAGAACAACGAAGAAGGCCAAACTTTTGTTCAATAACTCGTATCCACTCGTCGGCTTCTAGCGGGTCTTCTGCTTTGGTGAATAGAGGTGGACGAGTTTCGGAGAAATCCAGATAAGTAGTTTCACGGGGACCTTGCTGAAAACCTCTTCCTGCCTGCTGCTGGAACTGCTGCTGACCCGCCATTTCCCTAAGGAAGCGGGTATTGTCTGCGGTGGCATTCACCAAGGCGGCAATCGCCTCGGCTAGCGTGGGTGGAACCGGAGGTGGATTTGGGGTGACATCCCGACCCCCAGAAGTTCCGGCTGCGTCCTGTCCGCGAGTCCTGGTCGGCATCTGAGGCAAAAACATTTGAATAAACATAATATGCCAAAGAGACCTTCCATTTTACATTACTATAAAAAGTAATGATACAGACTCGATATTACATAACAGGATACATTATCCATTATACAAAAGTTCAACCTATTATACAACCGTGCATTCTACCATACACCACTCTACTTCTATTACACCATTAGTCCTGCTTTCCGTTACTTTTGGCGGCCTCATCGTCAGGTGTGGGAGTCCAGACGTCAACCAACCTCAAAGAAGGAGGGGGTTCAAAAAGGTCTAACTCCCCACCCAACGCGCGTCCCACAACGTGAGAGGGTCCGGCTTCTGCCTCAGCAGAGTGTACAGGCACACTAGGGTGTAATTGTGAGTATAGTATATGGACTTCCTCATGCAACGTATTGCAGTAGACCTACAGGTCGTCGACAGTTGAGCTAAGTTCTTTAATTCGGGCCTGAGCCCTTGCTTCCTTAGCACATGCCAGCAAATGAGACTGTACTGCCCAGTCAAGTGCTAAGTCTCGATCAGCAAGCTGATCCTGCAGGTGACGGATGTCCCTTCTTAGTTCATTGATTCTATCTCCGTCTGCGACCCAAGCATTGGTCATGTGTTGCAGCTCTGCTTGAAGTCGACTCACTCGGGCTTCAAGGTCTCCTATGGGGTCATTGCTTCCGCTGCTGCTACTTTCGTGTCGAGGGGCTAGTTGATGCCGGGGTACTCCAATTGGTCCCGTTGACTTACGTGCCGTTAGCCTTGTGCATGGCGGCATCTTTCTAAGGGGGAAAATTTATTAGCATAAATCTTAGCATGATGCATGAATAAGTACAGAATCAACCTTAGTCGATTCAACCTTCTATACATTGCACTCTTCCTATCTTGTCTTTAAGATAAACTCTTCAGAATACTTAGGTAAGAAGAGAAAAGAATTTTTAGGTAAGACTTTCGAAAATCCTTTTGAAGACGCCTCATAATGTCTGCAAAGAAGGGCTACGCTCCGATACCAGCTGAGACGGAACCTCCCAAGTAATTAGGCCCACCTACAGTTGTCCTTGTCCAACGGACTTCAGACAACCCTGTAGGTGCCCCTGAATTACTTGACAAGTTCGGTATCTTTCTTTACCTTACCAGGAACGATTCACCCGTCTTGCAGACATTACAGAACATCGGAGATAAAGAATTGCGGAAGCGATTACATAATCCACATTTATTTAAAAGCAAGCTCAAGTTGTTTTATTACAGACCAGAACTAAGAGCGAGTGCAGAGTAGTAATATTATACAAACCAAGGGAGGCAAAAACTCCTCCCGAGAAGATTTAAGTAAAAGATCTATATGGAGGACCAAGTCCTCCCGCACTTCAGTCTTGGGTTTCTTCTTTGGGAACCACCTTGGCATAGAAGCAGCAGAAATCTGCTACTTCCTCACCTAAAAACAACAAAGGGATAAACCCTGAGTATGGAATTACTCAGCAAGACTTACCCGACTAAAGAAAAGACTCTCAAGGGTATGCTGGTTATATGGGAGTCCAAGTAAGGCTTTTCAATAATCAAAGACTTTGTTTTGCAGAAATGCTTACTAAAGTGGATCCTTAAAAATCCAATTTTATTTGTCAAGTTAAGTACAATTACCTGCAACTAGAGTTCTTATCTACCCTAGTTCAATCACTGGTCCTGCACTAGCCAATTTCTTAACAAAAACCCATCATCTTTAGTGGGATGCTACGTGTAGGTCAGTGACCAAGTCTTCATAACCGCGAAGGTACGGCGATCCGAATCGATTATACTCAGCTGAGGATCTCCAATCACACGACATATGTAGCACTTAACCCTTGCATATGTCAACCCGCCACCGGGGTTCTTAAGACCGGATCAGGTTCACGCAAACCGAGAGCACAGATACACCACCGTCCAGCCTCTTGCCACGGAGGGTACACGCTACTCTCGCCACCGCTCCATGCCCATTTCGTGTTATCTTATTCCGGCCTTAGTCTGCCCGAAGCAAGGCTTACCCATGACGAGGCATGTGACCAGCTAAAGGGTCCTCGATCATCAAGCCTACATCGACAAGGTCCTTAATCGACTCAGACGGAGACACTACACCGAGACTCCTTTCTCGTGCAAGTCACCCGCCCAGTCTTAGCTTAATCTTTTCAAACCCAAAGTTTGGTACCTGGCAGAGGTACATCTTTTCCAGATGTTGAATCCATCAAGGCCGTGATGGGTTCACCATCAAGTTTTATTTTCGAAAACATCCCACCCACTTTTACCACATCATCCTTTGTAAAAACAAAACATTTTGTTTTTCTAAAGCAAGGCTAAGCATCAAAATCTTTTGTAAAACGGGTGATCAAGGAAGGTAATCAAATTCAAGGAAGGTAATGCAGGAATTATTTTATCAATCAACTCCTATCACCTAATGCATCAAGCAAGTGAGAAAGATTTTAAAACAACAAGGAGGGTGGCAAATGCACCGGGGCTTGCCTTTGTTAACAGGTGAGTCCTGCTCGGATCCACAAATATCGAAATAAAAGCAGTTGCCTGCTTGAGGATCTGAGGTTGGTGGAGTCCCCTCTTCAGTGACTTCTTCTTCTTCTTCGTGTTCTAACATAACCATATATATGCATAAGAATGGATGCCATGGGATGCTCATGAGGATGCAAAGATAATATGAACTTATTATCTAAGTTTCAGTACAACTTTCCTTCACGGTACTCCGAGAACCTAGGGTTTCCGGAGTCAGTAAAGGAGTTCATAGGGCAGGGGGGGTGGTTTTGGGTTTAGTGATCAAACAAGGTCCAAATCAACCCAAATTCTACCCAAGGCTTCTAAATATTGTTTTAAGTTCCCATAAAAGGTTTGGGCATTTTAGGACTTACCAATTATTTTCTAAAAATCCATAACCAATACTTTTAACCACTTTAAATACCCTAAAATTTCCTATTTCCATTAAAAATCATAAAACTATTTTTACTAAATTCTAGGGAAAATAACAGGCCTAGGAAAATTAGTTTCACAATTTTATCATTTTCCTAGCATTTTCTATAATTGTTTTGGCTCTGGAGATAAAAGAAAAAGAAAAGCAGGTGAACAGCACTGGGCCGAATCCAGCCCAGGCGGCCCAGCTAGGGCAGAAAGGCGCCCGCGCGCGCGCCCGCGCTGGCAGACTTGCACAGAGGCCCTTGGGGTTTTAACTAACTGCGAACGAGTTCAAACACTATTCTAAAGAGTCTCTGACGCTTTGCAAAAAGATCCCTCTTGTTCTAATTCTTTACACGCCCACGTCCACGACGACGGCAGCGCGGGGAGCACTCCGGCGAGGTTCTGGACCGGCCGATTGGGGCTATGGCTGGGTTCTCCGAGCGGCGGACATGAAATCGGGGCTAGTCTGACCATTTCCCCCAACCTAATTGCAGCTAAGACCAACTACGTAGCTCTGGCCACGGTGGCCGCGATCATGGCGGCTATACGGTCGTGTTCCCGGCGACCAGAGGACTCCTAGTTCAATTCAGTGGCTCGGCAAGCATCGTAGGCTTAAGAGAAAACTTGAACGAGGAAGAGGAAGAGGTGAACTGACCGGGAGAGGGGCTAGCCGCGGTGAGGCGAATTCACGGTGGCGGAAACCGAATTGGGGGAACTGTGAAATTCAAGCTCGCTGGCGATCAACTGGGGACAATACTGGGTGTCAGGGTTCTTGACTACTCTACGGAGCTTGTGGTGGCTTCAATTTATAGACTCCGGGGGCGGTGGCGATCAATTCGACCGAGCCGTGCTGGCGGCCGGAGATGAGGAAGAAGCCTGGCGCGGTGAATACGTGTCCCTAGCCGTGGCGGGCTCATCGGCGATGATGGGACGACAGTAGGGAATCACGGTGGTGCCGTGGAAAGGCTCGGACACGCGGCGGGCACAGAGATGGCACGACGTCGGCGAGCGGCTTTATCTACGGCGGTGAGCAAAGGGGAGGGGTATCGTGGCCGATCGGGGTGACTCCCAACTCAACGGTGACGACGATCTTTTGACGCCGCGAAGTTATCGACTTACCCCGAGCGGGAATCACGACGCCGGCGACGCGAATCGCGGCGGAGGAGTGATCGACGGCGGGATTCCTTTGCTGTGTCCGATCTGATCCGTTGGGCACTGTACCATCGTGAGCTCCCATCAGAGCACCTGACAGCCCATGTTTAGGGTCGATTTTCTCCAATTTTTGTGTAGTGACTAAACCAACCGTCTGTAACAAAGTTGTAGAGCGATAAACTGGCAACAATTCAGCTATAGGACTTGAACCCATTTGAGCACTGGATCAGGGTTTAATTCAAACCCAAAGATGGCTCTGTTACACTAAACATCTGAATTTTTAGACTGAATTAGCCTGACAGCTTAACTTCAGACCTGATTATCTCCAATATTTTCTTAACAACTGTGCTTACACTCTTAAGCAAAGTTGTTCTCCTAGAATTGGGCTACAATTTTGATGTGGTGACCTAATATGAATTCTCACTCTTTTGAAAGCTACACAGCCCCAAAGTTGGGTCTATAACCCTGATTTCAGACTTAGCATAGGAATCAAAATTGGGGTCCTTTTTGCAAATGAGTCCAAAACTTAGGGTTTGGCTTTCAAGTCCACATATTTGTGAACCAAATGACTTAAATACTTATTTGGCTTGGTTTTTGCACTTTAGCCCAAAAGTGGACTAATTTTGCACATAGGCCCCTAGGGTTTAGTTTTAGGGTTTTCCAGGGTTCCAATTAGGGTTTCTGGTATCTTAGGGGTATAAAGGTGATTCAACCTTGTTTTTAGGGACATTTTGTGACTCTTTCCTTAAATTCTTTAGGTTTTCTCATCTTGGGTTAAGTTTTACCCCTTTAATCCCTATTTAGGGTTAAGTTTCCCATCCAGGGTGCTATTTGCAAAAATACTTAAACAATACAACTTGTTTGAAATTTTTGCCTAGTGAATGCACTCTAGGTGTGTCAAACATATGCAATGCCAATGCTTATGATGACATGCTCAAGTTTTAGTTATAGTAACACCAGGGTGTTACATCCGGGCTAGGGCGAGGGCGCCATGGCCGGGGAGAGGGAGGGAGGGGGAGAGGAGAGGGAGGAGGGGGGCTTACCGCACAGGTGGGGGAGGGCGGCGGCGGCGCGCAGGGGAGGGCGGCGGCGCGCAGGGGGAGGGCGCGGTTAGGGCAGGGGAGAGGATGACGGGCGGGGCCCGCAGGGGAGGGGAGAGAAAATTTGGGGGGGAGGGGGAGGGGGCGCGGCTAGGCCGCTTTGGGCCCAAATGGGGGCGCGCGGGGGGGGGCGAGGTGGGCCGGCCGGGGCGGCCCACGACGCGGGGGAGAGAAAGGGGAGGGGGCGCGGCTGAGCCGGAATGGGAGGAGGGGGGGAGAGAGAGAAGAAAAAGATTTCCTTTTTTTCTAAAATCTATTTTTCTCTAGATGAATGCATTCACATTTTTCAAACAATCAAAAAGGATGTACGGTTCGGCATGGTGCATCAAACAAAATAAAGTATTTTAGGGTTTTGCTTTACATGGAATCTCAAGCCGAATCCCGCTATAACTTTGGAAAAGATCAAGGTTTAGCGAGGAGAAAAGGGAAAAGGAAAGGGTAACGCCCGAATTTGGTGAGGGAAAAGAAGAAAAAATCTACCCCCAAATTCAGGGCATTACAAACCTATCCCCCTTAAAAGAATCTCGCCCTCGAGATTTAGGGTTGGCTAGCAAAGAGCTCTGGGTATTTAGCCATCAGATCATCTTCACGCTCCCAGGTTGCTTCTTCCTCCGAGTGATGATTCCATCTGACTTTGCACATTCTGATGGTCTTCCTTCTGGTGACTCTGTCTGCGGTCTCAAGGATTTGCATTGGCTTCTCAACGTAGGTCAAGTCCTCCTGGACTTCAAGACCTTCCATTGGCAGCTGCTCTTCTGGCACACGCAAACACTTCTTCAACTGAGACACATGAAAGACATCATGCACCGCGGACAAGCCTTCTGGCAAACTGAGCTGATAGGCCACTTCTCCACGCCTTGCGAGAATCTGGTACGGACCGATGTAGCGGGGTGCTAGCTTGCCTTTGACTCCGAACCTTCTGACTCCTCTGATCAGTGACACTTTCAGATAGATAAAGTCTCCGACTTCGAAACTCAGTTCTCTTCTTCTTATGTCTGCATAGCTTCGCTGCCTTGATTGCGTTATCTTCAGATTCTCTCGTACCATCTTGGTATTCTCTTCAGCTTCAAGCAGAATGTCTGGCCCGAACACTTGCTTTTCTCTAGGTTGATCCCATTGCAACGGAGTTCTACAACTCCTTCCATAGAGCGCCTGAAATGGTGACATCTTCAAGCTGGCCTGGTAACTATTGTTATAGGAGAACTCTGCATAAGGTAATCGCTTGTCCCATCCGGACTGATCTTGCAACGCACAGGCTCTCAACATGTCTTCATGGATTTGATTGGTTCTTTCGGTCTGACCATTTGTCTGCGGGTGATAGGCTGAACTGAAATTCAGATGTGTGCCCAAGGCTTCATGCAACTGCTGCCAGAAATGAGAGGTGAATTGCGTTCCTCTGTCTGACACTATCTTCTTTGGCACACCATGTAGACAAACGATCCGAGACATGTACAACTCTGTCAATACTGCACTGCTATAGTTGGTCTTGATAGGTATGAAGTGGGCTGACTTGGTCAAATGGTCCACTACTACCCAAATAGAATCGTAGCCAGCTCGAGTGCGAGGCAACCCGACTATGAAATCCATACCAATTTCATCCCATTTCCACTGAGGAATTTGCAACGGTTGCAACAATCCAGCTGGTCTCTGGTGCTCTGCCTTGATCCGCCGACAACTATCACACATAGCCACATACTCTGCGATTTCCCTCTTCATTCCGTACCACCAGAATTTCTTCTTCAGATCCTGATACATCTTCTCACTGCCAAGGTGAATCGAATAAGTTGTCTCATGAGCTTCCTTTAGAATCAACTCCCGAATAGACTGGACATTGGGAACACACAAGCGGTCTTTGAACCATATCACACCTTCTGCATCTTCCCGAAAATCTTTGCCCCTACCATCTAGAATCAGTCGCCGGATCTCACTGATCTTCTCATCATTCTTCTGCGCTTCTTTGATTTCCCGCTCCAGGGTAGGTTCCAACTCAATTGTGACTCCTCGCATGTTGTTTAGAAATCCGAGACTCAACCTGTCAAACTCTTTGGCCAACTCATAAGGCATCAGACGAGCGACCATCAGATTGACCTGACTCTTCCTGCTCAAAGCATCTGCCACTACGTTCGCTTTGCCTGGATGGTAGTGAATCTCCAACTCATAGTCCTTGATCAACTCTAACCATCTTCTTTGCCTCATATTCAGCTCTGACTGAGTGAATATGTACTTCAGACTCTTGTGGTCTGTGTTAACATCACATTTCTGTCCATACAGATAGTGCCTCCATGTCTTCAGCGCGTGAACCACCGCTGCCAACTCTAGGTCATGGATTGGGTAATTCTTCTCATGAACCTTCAGCTGTCGGGACGAGTAAGCCACAACTCTTCCCTCTTGCATCAATACACATCCCAAACCAGTGTAACAAGCATCACAATACATCGAGAAGGGCTTGTGCACATCAGGCAAGACTAGGACAAGCGCTGTAGTCAACTTCTCTTTCAGCGCTTCGAAGGCCTCTTGACATTTCTGGGTCCACTTGAACTCAACTTTGTTGCCTAGCAACGCTGTCATTGGTTTCACAATCTTCAAAAACCCTTCAATGAATCGCCGATAATATCCGGCCATTCCAATGAAGCTCTTGATTCCTCGAGCATCTGTTAGCGCTTTCCAGTTCAGGATGTCTGCCACTTTCTTCGGATCCACATCCAATCCTTCTTTGTTGATTATGTGACCCAAGAACAGGACTTCACTGATCCAGAACTCGCACTTGCTCAACTTTGCATACAACTGGTGCTCTCGCAATCTCTGCAATACCATCCTCAAATGATCTGCATGCTCTTCTTCGCTTTGAGAATAAATCAAAATGTCATCAATGAATACCACCACAAACTTATCAAGATAATCCATGAATACACTGTTCATCAAGTTCATAAAGAAGGTCGGTGCATTTGTTAAACCGAAAGACATCACCGTGAACTCATACAACCCATACTTGGTAATGAATGCCGTCTTCGGAATGTCCGAAGGTCGGATCCTGAGCTGATGATAACCTGACCTCAGATCTATCTTGGAGAACACGCTGGCTCCTCTCAACTGGTTGAACAGATCTTCTATTCTGAGCAAGGGGTACTTGTTCTTGATCGTGACTTCATTCAGAGCTCGATAATCGATACACATTCTTTTGGTGCCATCTTTCTTTTCCACAAATAGGACAGGGGCGGCCCAAGGCGAGGTGCTTGGCTGAATGTAACCTTTCTCTGACAGCTCATCAATCTGCTTCTTAAGTTCAACCAACTCTGGTCCGGATATTCTGTAAGCTCTCTTAAAGATGGGGGCGGTTCCAGGAAGAAGCTCTATGGCAAATTCAACTTTCCGCCCTGGTGGCATGCCTGGTAAGTCCTTTGGAAACACATCTGGGAACTCGGACACAACCTTGATACTCTCAATTGGGTTTGCTTCACTGTTATCAACAGCCATCTGATAACAACTTCCTTTCTTCGGCTCAGGCGGGACTAACTCGGTCACCACTTCCTCTCCTAGTGGGGACACCAACTTAATTGTCCTCTTATCGCAACTGATAACTGCCTGATACTTATCTAGCCAATTCATCCCTAGGATGACATCTATTCCCTGAGTACCCATTACTATGAGATTAGCGGGAAACGCTATCCCCCTTATTTCCACACTTACATTCAAACAAATGCTATCAGTTCGAATTCTACCACCGGCTGAGTCAATTTGAATGGGGGTTGACATGGTAGTAATTGGAAGATTATGTGCTTCTACCCATGATGCAGTAATGAAAGAATGCGTTGCTCCAGTATCAAATAACACTTCTGCAATATGGGAGTCGACTGGGAACATACCTACTATCATGCCGGGGGTCTCCTGAGCTGCTTCAGCCTCCAAGTGGTTCAGTCTTCCATGATTGTAGCGCGACTGAGAGCGGTTGCCTGCTCCAGGCTGAGACACATTCTGCTTTGTTGGGGCATTAGGGCCTGACTGCTGCTGGGTTGCCTTCTTCGGACATTGCATCACCCAATGGCCCTGCTCTCCATAGTGGAAACATGTCCTGTTTCCAACTTGAGCTAGTGTTGCCTGACTGTTCTGCTGGGTTGCTGGGGCAGGAAGACGAGGTGCCTGCTGATTCTACCTCTGAAACTGACCTCCTCCTAACTGGTTATTCTGACGATTCTGATACTGGTGCTGAGGATACTGCCTTTGGAACTGTTGCTGCTGCTGAGGTGGACGCTGGTTCTGCCTGAACTGCTGAGGTTGATTGCCTAAGAAACGAGGACGACTGCTGCTTCCAGGCTGGGGTCCACTGATTTTGCGCTTGCGATCCTCCATCTCTTTTCGCTTTCTCTCTGTCATGATTGCTCTGTCAATCAAGTGCTGGAATGTCGGGAAGGTATGATTCATCAGTTGATACTGTAGAGGGTCAACCAAGCCTCTCAGGAAACGGTATTGTCGCTTGGCATCAGTGTTGACATCTTCAGGTGCATAGCGAGACAACTGTAGAAACCTGTCCTGGTACTCACTGACAGACGATGACCCTTGCTTGAGGGCCAAGAACTCCTCCTTCTTCACTGTCATCAGACCTGCAGGCACATGGTACTGACGAAAGCTTCCTCTGAACTCTTCCCAGGTGATAGTGTCGGGGTGGGCATGGGTGGCGAGATAAGACTCCCACCATGACTGAGCTGCTCCTCTCAACAGACGGGGACCATACAGGACTTTCTCCCTGTCATCACACTGAGCGGTATGCAACTCCCGCTCCACAGTGCGCAGCCAGTCTTCAGCATCCATGGGGTCAGAAGAATGGGCAAACGTTGGGGGATGACCTCTCATGAATTCAGCACGCTTGTCCCTGGGCATCTGAGGCATCTGAGGTGGGGCCTGCTGCTGCTGCTGCTGAATGGCGGCTAGAGTCTGACCAATGGCTTGAACTGCCTGAGTCTGCATCAGAAACATCTGCTCGATGGACATCGGGGGCGGGGGCGGTAGATGCTGCTACTGGGGCACCTCATCTTGCGGAGCTGCCTGCTCCTGCTGAGCGCGCCTTCCTCCTCTGCGCCTATTTTCTAACATCTGCAGAACGCAACCACACATCAGAACTGACCTTGCAAATCTTGCAGCATAAGAAAAGAGTATAGAATTCTCCACAACGTTGAACAGATGAGCATCTTCACTGATCTCCAACACAGACCAACACAGCTTCTCAGATAAAGTGGAAAGTGGAATAAAAGGTTTCCCAACTAAATAGCTAACTCCATTAATATATAACACGTAAACCAAAAGGCAGGGGATACCCACGCTCTGGCGACAGTCATTACAAAGATCCAAACCAAACATAGTTTATCATGACAAACATAAATGCACAGGATATAGCAAACTACCCTGTCTAACTAAGACTAACTAAGAGCGAGACTAACGCTAAGGCTGTAGCTTCTACGTGTATGTATTTTGTATTAATTACAAGATCCGACTCTAACGATCTATGGTTCTAGATTTATCTTGGTCTTGCAGTCGGGGTTGCCATAAGACTGGTGTCCACGCCGAGGTGAGCGGTACGGGTGCTGAGTCCCGACGGGGGCGGGGGAACCATCATCCAGGTGACGACGCTCCACGCGCTCAGCCCGCAGCAGGGCGATCTCAGCACGAGCCCTACTCAGCTCGTCTAATGCATAGTCCAGCTCCGTGTCTAGTACGGCGGCTTGGTTGACTGTGCTGCTCAACCTAGGATTGTCCTCACCGACAGGTGAAACAATCATGCCTCCTGTGCTGCCAGATGGACGGCGGGGGTAATACTTCAGGTTGAGACCATCAGCTACCCCACCGAGCACTGAACAGTAGTGCGAAAGCGCACGCCGTGCAGCATCTTGCATGGCCGCCTCAGCTGAGTCCCGCTCAGAGATGGAATAGTGCTCCGAGCAGACCTCAGCACCCCAGAGACTGTTCTCCGGACGGCGCACCAAGCAGGTCGCCTCCCAGCGGTCCGGATAGACCCCACGACTATGCTGGTAGACCACACAGCGATACTCGATGGACCAAGTACGCCAGTCAAGTGCCCGACGTAGCAGGGTGTGGAGCGCATCATGGAAGTGACACCCGCGAGCAACGTCGCGAGTGATGGGTCGAGCAACCCATCCTTCCGGCTCCTAGTCAGCAGAGAAGTCGGTGTCGTGGCTCGAGCTGCTGTCGCCACCTCCGTCATCTGGGTCTCCTCCAGCAGCTACTCCAGGGGCTGGGGCACCCAGTGGTGGTGCAGTGCAGGGGCGCCTCCAGGGGAAGCACAGGGGAGTAGCTCCTCACAGACTCTATCTCCTGCTGGAGCGAGAAAGAGGAGCCCTGCTGCTCCTGTCGTCGACGTTCCTGCTCCTCATGCAGGCGGTAGTGCAGCCTCTCCAAATGGCTGGACTGACCGGCCACGGGACGGCGAAGCGGACGCTCAGCAAGGCTGGAGGGTAAGAAGGGGATGACGGACTTTCGTGCAGTGTGTCTAAGACGAGCCATCTACAAAAGACACTGCAAGCAAAAGAGTGAGAACAGAATTAATATAATATGACTAGCAAGTAATGAATCATAAATAAATGAAGGATTAGAACAAAACACAATTTTCAGCAAGATATAATATATAGTAGAACATAGTTTTTGTTCGATATGACAAACTTTTGAAGGGATATCAAAGTCAAGGTGAGAATAGGGGTCTATAATCCTTAGAACGACCATTCTACTCTAGGTTAGCGGTCCTACAGTCAGCACGGCTTTGATACCACCTTATGTCACACCCGGTTTTAGAAGGCAAACCAAATGTGAACCATGTACGTGCCAGGATCAGCAATTCACGTACACAGCAGTTACATAACATGGACATCATCACACAGTGCTCAAATAGTATTAAAAAGGGAAATAATAGTTGATTACATCATATGTCTGAGACATCCACATAGTCCTTACAATAATCAAAGTGCGAAAACAAACGTAGATAAACGCGGCCTTCACAGGCAGCCGACTAGGGGTTTGCCGCTAACCCACACCTAGAACTCGTCGTGGTCTTGGAACTCCTGGAAGTCTCCTTCCATGACCTCATCTTCTCCTGAGCAGTGGTTGCAATGCGGACAACCGGGGGGGTTGGTGTGTAGAGCAAGGGTGAGTACACATCAACATACTCAGCAAGTATCCTGTTTGGCTGTAGTGGACTAGCTTTATGTGGGGATAAGTCAAGCAGTTGCTTTTAGTTGGTCAGATTATTATTTACTAGTAGAAAGCCAGGTTTTAACATTAACCTAAGTTATTAGCCCGATGTACTCTTTCCAAACGGAAAGAATACCACTTACCAGTACCATAGTCGTAACCAGAACCATCAATCTCATTGCCACCTATAAACCAAAATGTCTCTGAGCAAGTACCACTAATCACTGGAGCTCCCTTGGCCGCTCATAACCGCGAGCACGGCTGATATATCAGTTTTTCATAACACTCTGCAGAGGTTGCGCACTTTACCCATGAGCCATGATTCCCTTTTTGCCTCGGGTTGTACGGACCCTTGAACACTCCCAAGGTGAATAGGCAGGGTCACACTACGTAGCCTTTACAAAGATTCCCCAGAGCTGTAGCCGCCCGTTAGGTTTCCTAAATGTACCGCACTCCTCCCCAAGGGACAAATCAACCTTGGCAGAGCGAGCCGCATACACCGAGCCCCATTGACGGCACGACGGCTAAGCAGACTACACCCCGGTTCCTCTAATTATTCAGCTAAGGGCGTCCCATTCCACCCTCATGGTTGCATTGTTTTCCCGGGCGGTCATCCAACGAACAGGTCCTTACGGAGAGGCACTCGAGAAACCGCTCGAGCCCCCTTAAAGGCCACAAGTATGATATCATAAATAAGAGGGAAAACAGCGTATCATAGATAATTCTCATCATGTTCATTGATTAGAGTTGAGCAATAGCATAAGACTACGCAATAATAATCCAACCCAAATAGGTAAACAAGGACATGGATAACAAAAGCTAGTAAATCCTTAGGTATAAATGTGTAATGCGGGAGGTGAATTAAAGAATGAATAGGACAGAGATAGGTCAAGGGACACTTGCCTCCACCAACCGACTGCTGCTCAGGGACTTCTCCTGCGAGTTCTTCGGGCTCTTCAACCGGATCGTTCTCTATGCGAGTGCAAACATACATACATCCATCCATTCAAATTAGGAAACAAACAGTACACCATACAAGAGAACAAGTAGATTAAACATGCATAGAATATGACATACGATATTACATTTACCATGGTTAGAAAGAAACGGGGAAAGGTCTCGTAGGGGTTAAAGCTTATGCTCGAGGCGCATTACGGGTAGACGAATAACTAGACGTTACGTGCTCTAGTTCTACTTAGCTCCAATAATAAGGATTAGCTACATGCACTACTAGAAACGTGACCACTTTTAGTAGATTAATATTTAATGAGATAGACGATTAGCCATATAAATTAACTAACGTAACCAATTTCTAAATTTGAGTTTCCTATTTTATTAACATGAACAACGTGATTAGCGTGCATAAAATATGGGGGGTAGACGGGCACGTCTAGGGGTAGACGAGGGCGTGATGAGTCGTGCCAAGGCACCGCGCGCTATGCGAGTAGCGCGCGCGCAAGGCCGCACACACGCGCCGCGAACTAGCCGTGCACACGTCGGGGCCGCGCGCTGGCCGAGCTCAAGGCCGCGCGCCATAGGCACGCTGGGCCGAGCTCGAGGCCGCGCCGGGGCCGTCACGACGTGAGCAGGACACACCGGGGCGGGCGGGCGAGCACGGGCGGGCGCGCCATGGCCACGCGCCATGGCCGGGACAGGACCGAGGCCGGACGCGCGCAGGGCGGGGCGAGGGCACGCCGGCCGGGTCGGCGCGGGGCCGGGGTCGGGGCGGCCGGGGCGGGCGTGGCCGGGGCGGGGCAGCGCGGCCGGGACGGGGCCGGGACGAGGCGGCCGGAGTCGGGACAGGGCCGGGCGGCCGGGGGCCGGCGAGCCGGACGCGGGCGCGGCGGGGCCAGGACGAGGCGGGGGCGGCTGGATCGGGGCGGGGGTGGCCAGATCGGGGCGGGGGCGGCCGGAGTCAGGACGGGGGCGGCCGGGCCGGGGCGAGGGCGCCATCGCCGGGGAGAGGAGAGGGAGGAGGGGGGCTTACCGCATTGGTGGGGGAGGGCGGCGGCGGCGCGCAGGGGAGGGCGGCGGCGGCGGCGCGTAGGGGGAGGGGGCGCGGTTAGGGCAGGGGAGAGGATGACGGGCGGGGCCCGCAGGGGAGGGGAGAGAAAATTTGGGGGGGGAGGGGGAGGGGGGCGCGGTTGGGCCGCTTTGGGCCCAAATGGGGGCGCGCGGGGAGGGGGCGAGGTGGGCCGGCCGGGGCGGCCCACGGCGCGGGGGAGGGGAAGGGGAGAGGGGGCGCGGCTGGGCCGGAATGGGAGGAGGGGGAGAGAGAGAAGAAAAAGATTTCCCTTTTTTCTAAAATCTATTTTTCTCTAGATGAATGCATTCACATTTTCAAACAATCAAAAAGGATGTACGGTTCGGCATGGTGCATCAAACAAAATAAAGTATTTTAGGGTTTTGCTTTACATGGGATCTCAAGCCGAATCCCGCTATAACTTTGGAAAAGATCAAGGTTTAGCGAGGAGAAAAGGGAAAAGGAAAGGGTAACGCCCGAATTTGGTGAGGGAAAAGAAGAAAAAAATCTACCCCCAAATTCAGGGCGTTACAAGAAGACTATAAGCAAGAAAGTCGTGGTATTCAAGTTGATCATTGGATCACTTGAAAGGGGTTGAGTGCAACCCTCGTCCATTGAGACGCCACAACGTGGAAGTAGGCAAGTGTTACTTGGCCGAACCACGGGATAAAATCGCGTGTCTCTTGTGTTGCTCCTCTCTGTGATTATTTGTGTTCACAAGAGCTTGCTTCAAGCCACTTAGCCGTACTAACACTTATAACTAAGTTTTGTGGCTATTAGTGTTTGATTTTTACAAGATCACCTATTCACCCCCCTCTAGGTGCTCTCAATTGGTATCGGAGCCGTTCTCTTCACATAAGGGACTAATAGCCCGAAGAGATGGATCCTAAGGGAAAGGGGATGGTGGTCAACGACAAAGAGAAGGAGTCCATCTTCAACGAGCCAAGAGACGACAAGCCCACTGACTCTGGCTCGAGTCACAAGAAGAAGGACGGGAAGAAGAAGAGGCGCATCAAGAAGATCATTTACTATGACAGCAACGCCTCCTCTTCTTCACCAAGAGACGACGACGACGATGACTCGTCGAAAAAGAAACCGGTTAATCAAAATTATTCATTTGATTATTCTCGTATTCCATTCAATTCTAATGCTCATTTGCTATCAATTCCACATGGGAAACCTCCACACTTTGATGGAGAAGACTACTCTTTTTGGAGTCACAAAATGTGTAGTCACTTATTTTGTCTCCATCCTAGTATTTGGGAGATAGTTGAAAATGGGATGCATTTTGATAGTACGGATAACTCTGTGTATATTAATGAGCAAATTCATAAGAATGCACAAGCTACCACTGTTTTGTTGGCTTCTTTGTGCAGGGATGAATACAACAAGGTGAGCGGCTTAGACAACGCCAAGCAAATCTGGGACACCCTCAAGATATCTCATGAGAGAAACGATGTCACCATGATCACCAAAATGGAGTTGGTGGAAGGCGAGCTAGGGAGATTTGCGATGATCAGGGGAGAGGAGCCAACGCAAACCTACAACAGGCTCAAGACCCTAGTCAACAAGATTAGAAGCTATGGAAGCACAAGATTGACGGACCACGACGTCGTCCGACTTATGCTAAGGTCATTCACGGTAATTGACCCCCATCTTATAAACCTCATTCATGAAAATTCCAGGTACACCAAAATGACGCCCGAGGAGATACTCGGAAAATTCGTGAGCGGGCGTATGATGGTAAAGGAAGCGCGATATGTGGATGATGCTCTAAATGGCCCTCTACCCGTCTACGAGCCTCAACCCGTTGCTCTCAAAGCAACAAGCAGCAGGGAGGCGCTACCGAGCAAGGTGGCACAAGTTGAGGCTGCCGGGCTAAACAAAGATGAGATGGCCCTAATCATCAAGCGCTTCAAGACCGCACTAAAAGGACGCAAGGAGTACCCCAACAAGAACAAAGCAAGGGGAAGCGCTCCTATTTTAAATGCAGTAAGACTGGTCATTTTATAGCACAATGCCCCGATAATGATAATGACCAGGAACAAGAAAAGCATGGGAAGAGGGAGAAGAAGAAGGCTTACAAAAAGGCAAAGGGCGAGGCGCACATTGGCAAAGAATGAGATTCAGACTGCTCTTCATCCGACTCCGACGATGAAGGACTGGCAGCCTCGGCCTTCAACAAGTCTTCGCTCTTCCCCAACGAACGCCACACTTGCCTCATGGCCAAGGAGAAGAAGGTGAGTGTTCAAGATTCCCCTAAGTACTCTACTTCTAGTGATGAGGATTCCTCCGATGATGAAGTAGATTACTCTAGTCTATTCAAAGGATTAGATAGAGCT
The DNA here is from genome assembly GCA_029449295.1 of Zea luxurians. NCBI lineage: Eukaryota > Viridiplantae > Streptophyta > Magnoliopsida > Poales > Poaceae > Zea > Zea luxurians. Next base: position 19,451,213 of record JAOPSE010000003.1, read on the forward strand.
AAAGTAGAAAAGATTAATGAACTAATTGATGCTTTAAATGAAAAGGATAGACTTTTAGAAAATCAAGAGAATATTTTGTATGAAGAGCATGATAAATTTGTTAGCGTTCAAAAATCTCTTGCTCTAGAAATTAAGAGAAATGAAATGTTATCCTCTGAATTGTCTGTGTGCCATGAATCAATCTCTAGTTTAAAGATTTTGAATGATGATTTAAATGCTAAGCTAGAGGAAGCTAATACTACTAGATCTTGTGTAGAACATGTAGTTATTTGCAATAGATGCAAGGATTTTGATATTGATGCTTGTGATGATCATCTTGCGTCCATTTCTAAATTAAATGATGAGGTGGCAAGTATTAATGCTTAACTTAAGACTTGCAAGATTGATTTTGATAAATTAAAGTTTGCTAGGGATGCCTACACAATTGGTAGACACCCCTCAATTAAGGATGGGCTTGGTTTTCGAAAGGAAGCCAAGAACTTTACAAGCCAAAAGGCTCCCATTCTCGCCAAGGAGAAAGGGAAGGCCCCTATGGCTAGTAGTATTGAAAAGAATCATGCTTTTATGTATAATAGGAAAATTGCTAATCATTCCAATTATAATAGGAGTTATGATCATGATGCTTTTGATTCACATGCAACGTTTGCCTCGAGTTCTACTTTTGTCCACGGTAGAACTAGGCCTAGGAGAAATCATGTTGTGCATCATGTGCCTAGGAAAGTGTGTAATGAATCTACTACTATTTACCATGCTTGCAATACTTCATTTGTGCTTTTATGTAAGAATGCAAAAGTAGTGGCTAGGAAATTGGGATCCAAATGCAAGGGAGACAAGACTTGTATTTGGGTTCCAAAGACTATTGAGTCAACGGTCGGCCACGCAATTCGCGGGCGACGCGTGGCCCGCACCAACGGTCGGTGGGGCGTACCGAACTATCCGATGTGCACTGGACAGTGTCCGGTGCGCCAACCGATCCCGAGGACCAACGGTCGGATGCGCCAGAAAAGGAAGGAGATCGCGCACCGGACAGCTACAGGGACTGTCTGGTGGTGCACCGGACTGTCCGGTGCACCACCTGACAGAAGGCAAGTTTGGCCTTCCTTGTTGGCCTCCAACGGCTCCTAGCTACCTTGGGGCTATAAAAGGGGTCCCTAGGCGCATGGAGGAGTCACCCAAGCATTCACTAATCATCCTAAGGCTCCAAGACTCCAACTTCACGCATTTGATTCTTTGTGTTAGCGTTTTGAGCTCCATTTGAGTTGTGAACTCCATGTGTTGCATTGTGAGCTCAATTCGTGACTTGTGTGTGTGGTTGTGCTGCATATTTGAGTCTTGTGTGTGTTGCTCTTCCCTACCTTACTCTTGTGCGTTCTTTGTGATCAATTGTGTAAGGGCGAGAGGCTCCAACTTGTGGAGATTCCTCGCAAACGGGGAGAAGACTAGAAGCAAGAAAGCCATGGTATTCAAGTTGATCATTGGATCACTTGAAAGGGGTTGAGTGCAACCCTCGTCCATTGGGACGCCACAACATGGAAGTAGGCAAGTGTTACTTGGCCAAACCACAGGATAAAATCGTGTGTCTCTTGTGTTGCTCCTCTCTGTGATTATTTGTGTTCACAAGAGCTTGCTTCAAGCCACTTAGCCGTACTAACATTTATAACTAAGTTTTGTGGCTATTAGTGTTTGATTTTTACAGGATCACCTATTCACCCCCCTATAGGTGCTCTCAATTCTATAAGCACACAAACCCATTTACTAATTCTACCACTCATAATTGGGTTTTGCAGCATATGTTTGATCACATCAGTTTTACAATAAACAATATAACAGCTAGAAAGAAGGTAACATCTAAGTTTGGTGCATGCATAAAACAAGCATAAATATAATTTCTCACTAAAGGTGTACCTTATCTTAGCGTCCATGAATCTCTAGCTTAAATAAGTTATGCCATGCTCCTTTCCTTTGTCCTCCCGAGTCAGAATAGCTCTGATGACCTTAGCTTCAACTACGATATATAACCTAAAAGGGGAACTTCTCTTCGGTTTTTTAGCACTGGAACCAAAGATAAATAATCCTTGATAAGATCAAAAACATGCTGTTGTACTGCCTACCATGTGAAATCGGTGTTACCTTGAGCCGAAGTATAGGAGTAAAAGCATCAACCTTCCCGGCAAGATTAGAAAAAAAATCTTCATAAATAATTTACTTTGCCGAGAAACATTTGCATTTCAAGCATACTAGTACGAGCTCCTATGTTCTGAATAGCCCTGATTTGGTTGGGATCAACTTCTATACCATGTTCATGAATGATAAATCCTAAGATTTTTCTAGCCAACACTCCAAAGGCACAATTGCATGGGTTCATTTTTAGCCCATACCTACGCATTTTTTCCTAGGCTCTGTGCAAATCAGCTAGATGGGAATCAAATATAGCCGATTTGACTACTATATCATTTATGTAGACTTCCATAATGTTTCCCAGCAACTCATGGAAGATCAAATTCATAGCCCTTTGATAAGTGGCACCGGTATTCTTTAACCCAAATGTCATAATGACCCACTCGAACAAACCAATAAAGCCTAGACATATAAAGGTCATTTTGGAAGCATTTTCTTTAACAATAAAGATTTGGTTATATCTGGCATTCTCCTTAAGAAAACTAATGACTCCATTTCCTAGTGCATTATTAATTAAAATGTCGGCTATAGGCATATGATATTCATCTTTAGGAGTTGCTCTGTTTAGATTGCGGAAAACAATGCATACTCTGAGCTTACTAGAGTCTTTCTTTTCTACTAGCACAATGTTAGAGACCTAATCCGTGGATCTGTAATGTCTAATAAAGTTAGCCTCTAAGAGCTGATGAATTTTGTCCTTAATCTTAGGATGCAAGTCAGGATGAAATGGTCTTGGCTTTTGCTTGAATGGTCCAAAACTTTGTTTGATAGGTACCCGATGTTCAACTAGCTCACGACTTAAGCCAGGCATCTCAATATAACTCTAAGCAAAACAATCAGAGTATTCTTTTAATAACCCGATCATTTTGTTCCTAGGATCGGATTTCAAGTTCTTGTTTACAAAAGTCGGCCTTAGGCTGCTACCATCTCCTTTGTCAATTTTCTACAAAGGATCGACCGATGTGAACCCCTATCCTAACTTGTCCAAATCCCTAGACTCCTCTATTGTGGTTATATCAGAGGAGATAGAGGCTCTCTGTGGAGCTGCAGACTGTCTAACTGTGGGGGCTAGACCGTCCGCAAGAGTTGCTACGCACTATGGCGCTCTCTGGTGGACTCTGGACCATCCGACCTCGAGGGTCGGACTGTCCGTGAGAGGCGCTGCGTGCTGCAGTCCTCTCTACTGGACTTTGGACCGTCTGACCTCAGGGGCCAGACCATCCGCAGGAGTGTCTGTGGACTATAGCCCTCTTTGCTAGACTCCAGAATGTTCAGCCTTGAGGGTCGGACTGTCCGCGAGAGGGGCTACACGCTGCAATCCTCTCTACTGGACTTTGGACTATTCGACCTCAAGGGCCAAACCATCTGCGTGAGTGTCTGCAGACTGCAACCCTCTCTGCTGGACTCCAGACTGTCCAGCCTCAGGGCTCACACCGCCCACAACCTGACACAATTTTGTGTGTGTATGCATCATTATTCACTTATGGTTTAGCTGATTTTCCATCGACTCCAACATTATAGAAGTGAAACCTTCCATATATATACTTATGAACCGGTAATCTGAAAAATCAACTGCTCGCAAACATTTTGTGGTCTCGTAAGTCCAAAGTACAGGGCATCGACCATGTCAATACAAGCCGATGCGTTTGCATGCATTGTCTCTACTTCATTGCCCACCCATTATAATAGTATTTGATGTAACGTAGAAGGTACACATTGATTGACGTGAATCCAATCTCGGCCTAGGATAATACTATAATTTCCTTCTACTTGGGCAACAAATACTATAATTTCCTTCTATTTGGGCAACAAAGAAGGTAGCAGCGAGAGTCAGATGGTTAATTCAATGGACGTGATGCCAGTATATCCTAACTGAGTGGACTGAAGTTCAGCAGAAGCGGAAACACGAAATCACCTCCAAAGAAACTTCTCCTGTTGTCTAGTCTGGAGGCACCTTTGTACGAAGAAACCTGACTTTAGGAGCATTTCCCTTATGGTGTTTCTACCATAATCCATGCAAGAAGGACAATGGAGCTCCACTCAGTAGAGCTGCTAATGCTTGCACTATAAAAACATAAAACTAAACAAATAACCAGTTACCAAAATTTGTAGTCCAAAAGCATCTACAATAGTTTGCAAGTAAGAAATAATTTGCATTTGTGCCAAATACATAGAATCATTAAGATCATATGATCTTTTTGTCTCTAACCCTAGTAATATGGTTACTCAAAGTGGACCACATAAGAAAAAAGGTGCCACACAAACAAACAAAAGAAAAAAAGCTTCATTCGCCCTAATTCTGATATGGTTATACACCTGTAAGCTTGAAACATCATCATCGTACAAGATTAGTGTGTAACTTCTTTTTCTATCTTTAGAAGGTCAAAATCAATGCATGAGACAAGTGCAAACACACAAAACATTGCTTACTGATAGGTTGGAACAATATTCAGTAGTCTCAAACGATTATGCATTTTATAGAGAGTTGCCTGCAAGTGTCCTCCATTTCATCCTCCTACTCCGCAAAAGGTTGCAATGGAGGGCCGAAAAACCTAGTGACCAACACTATTGCTTTATTCAATTACTTGACCAATAACTCACTGCCAGAATCTTGCTTCAATGTTGCACAATTTTGTTTGGCTGCCTAGGGATTCAATGCGATTGATATGGAGGTGACCAACTTTAAATCATGAAAGTGAAGGACCATATGTAGGATAACCAGCTAGCTACAGGGAGGATAGTGATGGTCAGAGTCATAAAGAAGCATTCAAGTATTTCAAATTTAGAAAATACCAAATAGATAATGATGTAGATTATCATATAAGAACGCTCTGAGCAGCGCTTGCTTGAGACCCGTAAACCTCATCTGGTTACACATAGGATAGTTCTGCCATCAATAGAGAATAAGATTCAATTTAAGGAAACAATTTCAGTTGAATTGTGTGGCATTCGTAGTTATCATAAGCATGGAAAAATAGAGAAATAACATAAAGCATGGAATAGTATCTAATTGGCATAATCTTGGAAAATTAGTAGTAGATATTGTCGGCGTTTCGAGACCGGGGGGTCCCTAAGCCGACGAGTGAGTGTGTCGCGTGCCCCAGCCCAGATGGGTCGAGCGCGTGGGCGAGCGCGAAGGGGGGAAAAGCGAGGTGGTCGGAGACGAGTCATGAGAGAGGTGGGAATCCCGCGGCTTTCGTGTTCGACCCACGCCCAGGTCGGGTGCGCTTGCAGTAGGGGGTTACAAGCGTCCACACGGGTGAGGGAAGCGAGCGGCCCCAAGAGAGCGCCTGCCCCGTCCTCGTCCCCGCGCGGCCAACCTTCTCTAAGAAGGCCCTGGTCCTTCCTTTTATAGGCGTAAGGAGAGGATCCAGGTGTACAATGGGGGTGTAGCAAGGTGCTACGTGTCTAGCGGGGGTGAGCTAGCGCCCTAAGTACATGCCAATGTGGTAGCCGGAGAGATCTTGGCACCCAGCTGGTGTGGTGTCGTGGCTGTCGGAGGAGCAACGGAGCCTGGTGGAGGGACAGCTGTCAGAGCGGTTGGGCCCTTGCTGACGTCCCCCTGCTTCCGTAAGGGAGCTGAGAGCCGCCGTCGTCATGGGTCTGGCGGGGCGCCATCATTGCCTATCTGGCGGAGCTAGCCAGATGGGACGCCGGTCTTGTTCCCTGCGGCCCGAGTCGGCTCGGGGTAGGGTGATGATGGCGCTTCCTGTTGACGTGGCGGACTTGTGTCCTAGGTCGGGCGACGTGGAGGCTCCTCCAAAGCCGAGGTCGAGTCTGTCCTGCATGGCCGAGGCCGAGCCCGAGCTCCTGGGTCGGGCGAGGCGGAGGTCGTTCGGCAGAGGCCAGGGCGGAGTCCGACCCCTGGGGTCGGGCGAAGCGGAGTTCGTCGTCTTCTGGGGCCTAGCCCGAGTCCGAGCCCTGGGTCGGGTGGAGCGGAGTTCGCCGTCTTCCGGGGCCTTAGCCTGAGTCCGAGCCCTGGGTCGGGCGGAGCGGAGTTCGCCGTCTTCCGGGGCCTTAGCCCGAGTCCGAGCCCTGGGTTGGGCGGAGCGGAGTTCGCCGTCTTCCGGGGCCTTAGCCCGAGTCCGAGCCCTGGGTCGGGCGGAGCGGAGTTCACCGTCTTCCAGGGCCTTAGCCCGAGTCCGAGCCCTGGGTCGGGTGGAGCTTCCTATGGCGCCTTTGGCAAGGCCTGACTGCCTGTCAGTCTCAATCTGTCAAGTGGCACTGCAGTCGGAATGGCGCAGGCGGCGCTGTTCTTATGTCAGACCGGTCAGTGGAGCGGCAAAGTGACGGCGGTCACTTCGGCTCTACCGGGGGGCGCGCGTCAGGATAAAGGTGTCAGGCTACCTTTGCGTTAAATGCCCTTGCGACTCGGTCGGTCGGCGCGGCGATTTAGTCAGGGTTGCTTCTTAGCGAAGGCAAGGCCTCGGGCGAGCCGGAGATGCGTCTGCCGTTAAAAGGGGGCCTCGGGCGAGACGGAAATATCTCGGGGTCGGCTGCCCTTGCCCGAGGCTAGGCTCGGGCGAGGCGTGATCGAGTCGCTCGTATGGACTGATCCCTGACTTAATCGCACCCATCAGGCCTCTGCAGCTTTATGCTGATGGGGGTTACCAGCTGAGAATTAGGCGTCTTGAGGGTACCCCTAATTATGGTCCCCGACAGTAGCCCCCGAGCCTCGAAGGGAGTGTTAGCACTCGCTTGGAGGCTTTCGTCGCACTTTTTTTGCAAGGGGACCAGCCTTTCTCGGTTGCATTTTGTTCCGGTGGGTGCGCGCGAGCGCACCCGCCGGGTGTAGCCCCCGAGGCCTCGGAGGAGTGGTTTCACTCCTTCGAGGTCTTAATGCCTTGCGTAATGCTTCGGCTGGTCTGGTGGTTCCCTCATGCGAACTGGCCGTAGCTCGGGTGCACAGTCGGGGCCCAAGTTCTCGGGCTGGTATGTTGACGCTGTCAACGGTTTGGCCGGAGCCGGGTTTGCGAGAGCAGCCCCCGAGCCTCCGCACAGGGCGAGAGGGCGATCAGGGACAGACTCGGCTTTTTTACATACGCCCCTACGTCGCCTTTCCGCAAGGAGGAGGGGGGGAGAGCGCCATGTTACCCTTGATGGGCACCGAACATGGTGTCTCCGGTGAGCTACAAGCGGGTAATCCGAGTGGACGTCCGTGCCCCGTTCGTTGGGGGTCGGCTAGGGGCCCAGAGGCACGCCCAAAAGTACCTGCGGGTGATCTGCCGGACCCGGTCCCCTGGCGACGGGGTCCGAGGGCTCGATGCCTCCCTCCGATGGGATTCCGTTACAAAATCGCTCCCGCTGGTCTCGGAAATGTCCTAGGGTACCTCGGGAGCGCAGCCCGAGCCTTGGTTATGTATTGAACGTACCCCTGGTCATCCCTTGCTCGGTGTCTGAGGCGACTGTGAACCCTTCGGGGGCCAGCCTTCGAACCCCTGATCAGTAATGGGCGCGGAGCCCGAGTAGCCTGAGGCGGCCGTGGAACCCTTCGGGGGGCCGGCCTTCGAACCTCTGACCAGTAGTGGGTGTAGGGCCCACGCGATCTGAGGCGGCTGTTGAACCCTCCGGGGGGCCAGCCTTCAAACCCCTGATCAGTAAAGAGGCTCGGAGCCTAGTTCCTTCACGGGGAAGGATCCCCTTCGGGGTATCCCCCTTTCCCGGTCCCTGTCGCAAGAGATAGAGAAAGAGGAAAAAAAGAAAAGGGATACGAAACCGAACGACGCGGCGTACCTTTTTTGGCGCGGTTGTTTCGGCGAAGGCGAAGCGTCGCCCGCTGCTCCTGCCAGAAGCGCCGCCTGTCCAGCCGCGGAGTTGATGCGACGGGGCGAGTAGTTGGCGGGGCTGCCGTTGCGCGTGCGCGAGCCGTTCGAGGAACGGACCACGGGCGCGTTGTCTTCACGCCGTGAGAGGGGGTTCTCTTGCTGCCCCCGGATGGGACGTGAGCCTGGCTGACGACGTGTCCGCTGCTCCCGCGCGCCTGCCACCGTCATTACTGCCGGCTCACCTTTGGCCGCGTTGGCCGCCGTGTCAGGCCGGCGCCGCTGGGTCGCGCGCTGGGTCGCCTTGAGTCGCGGTATTGGTTCCGCAATCGAGGAAGCGCGGTGGCGGCACAGGCGGTACAGTCGCTTGCATGCAGCATCCGGCGTGCCGGTCGCGCGATGCGTGGGCCTGGGCCTCCGTGCTGGCGTGTCGGGAGTCGGAGAGGCGCGTCCACTTGGCGCGATTGCATGTTGCCTGCATGGCTGCCCGCCCCTTTCGCCCGTTGGTCTGGGCAAAAGTGGAGGGTCACTTGTAACCGCTGGGCGGTTACGTGCACCACGCGCGGCGGTTTGGCTTCTTCTGCTCGGAGCCAGTCTGCATGATATGCGGGACCCAGCCCCCGCGCCGCAGGGGAGGGCTTTGGAGCGTGTTGGAGAAGACTCAGCCCGTGACGGTTGGGGGCGCAAGCAGGGAGAGTCGCCTTTAAAAGGAGGGCGACTCCTTCCTTAAGGCGACCATGTCTTCTTCCTCCCTGATGCACCGTGTCTTTCCACCTTCCAAGCCCCCGGATGGGGGAAACCGCCGTCTTTTCGCCTCATCGTTGGAGGAACGCAACTCCGTGGGAGTTGGTACCTTTCAGCCATCGTTCGGCTTCAAGGATTTTCATCATGCAGCCCGGTTGCACCCCTCCACCAGCGGCCACCCAAGATGGTGACCTCCGGCTTGATGGTGGGGGAAAGCGAGCCGGGCTGCGGCCTCTGCCCCTCCCTCAGCCTCAAGGATTTTCATCACCAGGGCTGGGGAGGGGAGTGTGCCGAGTTGAGGTCGGCCCCCACGTGGGCGGCGGCCCGCTCCTTTACTCAGTGATCGGAGGGAGGAGCGGTCGTCGTCCGTGTCGCTGGCATCTGTAGCGTGCCTGGCCTTCGGACGCGAGTGGCTTCGGAGCCGCTCGCGGCGCCGGCGTCTGCCACAGCAGCTAGAAGAGGTTCTTCCGCCGGCGTGATAGCCAGGGCTGGCCACGGACCGACCTCCAACTCTACGGCCTTCTGCCCATCCTTGCCTCTCGAGTTCGGGCATGGGCGGGGGCCTCCCAGCAGCAGCATCCGCCCTGAGGTCATCACTGCTGCTGTTCGGCCCCCCAGGACAGAAGTCTTCATCGCCGCCGCTGTCGGGGCGGGCGATGACATGCCGTTCGTCGGTCTTCTGTTGCTCCGCAGGCCCACCCCTATCGAGTGGGGTTGTTCATACCTGCGGAGGGGGAACCGGAGTTCCGTTTGTAATGGCACTTCGAATGCCAGTGTTTTTGTTCATTACGGCTTTTGGGGCCTGAACATGTATGTAACGTCGGCACAGAGCCGTATTTTTTCCTCATTCTTGAGCACTAAGACTCGTCTGTTGACTATCTGAACCGCTTCACCAAGCATGAGTCGCCCCGTGTCAAGGTGATGAGTGAGGTATCCGTATCCCGGAGGCGTAGGAGTCCCTCGGCTCGGTCGGCCCTGCTGTCCGAGGCTCCTCTAGCTTAGTTAAAGAGACCCCTCGGCCGCTCTTCGACGAGCTGAGGCTAGGGGTAGCGATATCAGTATGAACAGAGGCGGAGTTGGCTCGAAAATGAAACCTGGTTGGCCGGAGCCTAGCCGGGTTGTCCGTTGGCAGGATCGACGTCGGAGTTGATCAGCCGAGGCTTCGGACCGGGCTGGCGCCCTCGGAAGATGGTTGGCCGAGGCCCCAGGGGTGACCGGCTGAGCCGCCTGCTCGGGCCGGATTCCCGGAGAAGTCCCTGGCAGCGATTGCCCGGGCGTGGTGATGACGTCGTCCTTCGGAGCGGAGACCCTCGGACCACGTCGCCGTCCGAGGCTAGGTTGGGCCTCGCCGAAGGTGGCGTCGATGCCGAGGGTGTTGCTGCCCTCTTCCAGCGTCAAGACCCGAGCCTGCAAGATCAGATTGTCTTGTAGCGTGTGCCTCGTGCGGCCGTCGAGGCCAGAACACACACCCTCGCTGCGTTGTAAAGCTGCGTCTCTTTTCCTCTTATTTCGAGTATCTGGACTTTTTGTCGGTAACAGGGATGTTTGTGCGAGCGAGAGTTGCTTCTCGCGGAAGGTGATGAGTGAGGTATCCGTATCCCGGAGGCGTGGGAGTCCCTCGGCTCGGTCGGCCTTGCCGCTTACACGTACTTTCACCCGTTCATGAGGCCCTGTCACCGACTCGGTCGAGAAGGCTCGAAGGATCGCTTCGGCAGAAGGGCTTCCGAGCGTAAAGACTTGTTCGATCCGTGGAGTCACTTTATCCAAACGCGAGTTACTTATCGCAGAAGGTGATGAGTGAGGTATCCGTATCCCGGAGGCGTAGGAGTCCCTCGGCTCGGTCAGCCTTGGCTGCTTACGTGTACTCCATCGTTTCCAGGACCCACTTTTCGAAGTAGTCAAAAAGCACGAAAGATATTCTGGTAGAAGAGATTTTTTTTTCGAGGAAAATTTTGACGCAGAGGGGGTTTCCCCCCCTTTTAGCCCCCGAGGGAGGGTCGGGCTTTGCCGAGGCGAGGCCGACCCTTCCTTGTTGACTAAACTTTGCGTGGGTGCGAGGTATATGAACAACTTGGAAACATCTTAAGGGTAGAAGCGACGTAGCTGTTGGATGTTCCAAGCGTTGCCGTAGACCTCGCCTTGACTGTTGGCCAGCTTGTACGTTCCGGGCTTCAGAACTTTGGCGATGACGAATGGCCCCTCCCAGGGGGGCGTGAGCTTGTGCCTCCCTCGGGCGTCTTGCCGCAGTCGAAGCACCAGGTCGCCCACCTGGAGGTCTCGGGGTCGGACCCCTTGGGCGTGGTAGCGTCGCAGGGACTGCTGATACCGCGCCGAGTGTAGTAAGGCCCTGTCCCGAGCCTCTTCCAGCTGGTCCAGCGAGTCTTCTCGGCTAGCTTGGTTGCTTTCATCGTCATAGGCCCTCGTCCTCGGGGAGCCGTATTCCAGGTCAGTGGGCAAGACGGCCTCGGCCCCGTAGACCAGGAAGAACGGCGTGAAACCCGTGGCTCGGCTCAGCGTTGTCCTCAGGCTCCAGACCACCGAGGGGAGTTCCTTCATCCATCACTTGCCGAACTTGTTGAGGTCGTTGTAAATCCGAGGCTTGAGCCCTTGTAGAATCATGCCGTTGGCACGCTCTACTTGCCCATTCGACATGGGATGAGCTACGGCAGCCCAGTCCACCCGGATGTGGTGATCCTCGCAAAAATCCATGAATTTTCTGCCGGTGAACTGGGTGCCGTTGTCGGTGATGATGGAGTTTGGGACCCCAAAGCGATGGATGATGTTGGTGAAGAACGCCACCGCCTGCTCGGACCTGATGCTGTTCAGGGGTCGGACCTCGATCCACTTGGAGAATTTGTCGACGGCGACCAGCAGGTGCGTGTAGCCCCCGGGCGCCTTCTGCAGAGGGCCGACGAGGTCCAGACCCCACACAGCGAAGGGCCAGGTGATGGGCATCGTCTGCAGAGCCTGAGCGGGCAGGTGGGTCTGCTTCGCATAGAATTGACACCCCTCGCAGGTGCGGACGATTCAAGTGGCGTCAGCCACCGCCGTCGGCCAGTAGAAGCCTTGCCGGAAAGCGTTCCCGACGAGGGCTCGGGGCGCTGCATGATGGCCGCAAGCCCCCGAGTGTATCTCTTGCAGGAGTTCCTGACCTTCGGCGATGGAGATGCATCGCTGGAGGATGCCCGAGGGGCTGCAGTGGCAAAGCTCCTTCTCATCGCCCAGCAGGACGAACGACTTGGCGCGTCGCGCTACCCGTCGAGCCTCGGCTTGGTCGAGGGGTAGCTCTCCTTGGCGGAGATAGTGCAGGTACGGGGTCTGCCAATCTCGATCAGGCGTGACCTCGCTCCGCTCCTCCTCGATGCGCAGCGTCTCGCCCTCGGGGGCCGAGGGTACCTCGGGCTGAACCGAGGACGCCTCGGGATGGGCCGAGGGTACCTCGGACTGAACCGAGGACGCCTCGGGCTGGGCCGAGGGTACCTCGGACTCGGGCGTGTCGTCGATCTTGACGGAGGGTTGGTGCAGATCCCGGGAGAAGACGTCCGGGGGAACCGTCGTTCGCCCCGAGGCTATCTTTGCCAGCTCATCCGCAGTCTCGTTGTAGCGCCGGGCGATGTGGTTAAGTTCGAGCCCGTAGAACTTGTCTTCCAGGCGCCGAACCTCATCGCAGTAGGCCTCCATCTTCGGGTCGCGGCAGTGGGAGTTCTTCATGACTTGGTCGATGACGAGCTGCGAGTCGCCGCGAGCGTCGAGGCGTCGGACCCCTAGCTCGATGGCGATTCGCAATCCGTTGATCAAAGCTTCGTACTCAGCCACATTGTTGGACGCTGGGAAATGGAGACGCAGCACGTAGCGTAGGTGTTTCCCGAGGGGCGAGACGAAGAGCAGGCCCGCGCCGGCTCCCGTCTTCATCAGCGACCCGTGGAAAAACATGGTCCAGAGCTCTGGTTGGATCGGAGCCGTCGGCAGCTGGGTGTCGACCCATTCGGCTACGAAGTCCACCAGTACCTGGGACTTGATGGCCTTCCGAGGGGCGAACGAGATTGTCTCGCCCATGATTTCCACCGCCCACTTTGTGATCCTGCCCGAGGCCTCTCGGCACTGGATGATCTCCCCCAGGGGGAAGGATGACACCACAGTTACCGGATGAGACTCGAAGTAATGTCGCAACTTTCGCCTCGTCAGGATTACTGCATACTGTAGCTTCTGAACTCGTGGGTAGCAGACCTTGGTTTCGGACAGCACCTCGCTGACGAAGTAAACTGGCCTCTGAACGGGCAATGCATGCCCCTCTTCTTGCCTTTCGACCACAATCGCGGCGCTAACCACCTGAGTGGTCGCGGCGACGTAGACCAAGAGGGCTTCTCCATCAGCTGGGGGTACCAAGATAGGCGCCTTGGTGAGGAGCGCCTTTAGGTTCCCGAGAGCTTCCTCGGCCTCGGGGGTCCAAGTGAAGCACTCGGCCTTCCTTAAGAGGCGGTACAGAGGCAGGCCTCTTTCGCCGAGGCGTGAGATGAAACGGCTCAAGGCCGCGAGACATCCCATGACCCTCTGTACGCCATTTAAGTCCTTGATGGGCCCCATGCTAGTGATGGCTGCGATTTTCTCCGGGTTGGCTTCGATGCCCCGCTCGGAGACGATGAACCCCAGGAGCATGCCTCGGGGCACCCCGAAGACACACTTCTCAGGATTGAGCTTGACGTCCTTTGCCTTGAGACACCGGAATGTCACTTCAAGGTCGGAGAGGAGGTCGGAGGCTTTCCTTGTCTTGACTACGATGTCATCGACGTAGGCCTCGACCGTGCGACCGATGTGTTCGCCGAACACATGGTTCATGCACTGCTGGTACGTCGCACCCGCGTTCCTCAAACCGAACGGCATGGTGACATAGCAGTACATGCCGAAGGGCGTGATGAAAGAAGTCGCGAGCTGGTCGGACTCTTTCATCTTGATTTGATGATACCCTGAGTAGGCATCGAGGAAAGACAGGGTTTCGCACCCAGCAGTGGAATCCACGATTTGATCGATGCGAGGTAGAGGGTAGGGAACCTTCGGACATGCTTTGTTGAGACCAGTGTAGTCTACACACATCCGCCATTTCCCCCCTTTCTTTCTCACAAGCACAGGGTTGGCAAGCCATTCGGGATGGAATACCTCTTTGATGAACCCTGCTGCCATCAGCTTGTGGATCTCCTCACCTATCACTCTGCGCTTCTCCTCGTCGAACCGGCGCAGAGGCTGCCTGACCGGTCGGGCTCCGGCCCGAATATCCAGCGAGTGCTCGGCGGCATCCCTCGGTATGCCGGGCATGTCCGAGGGACTCCACGCAAAGACGTCGGCGTTTGCGCGGAGAAAGTCGACGAGCACTGCTTCCTATTTGGGGTCGAGCCCGGAACCGATCCGGACCTGCTTGGAGGTGTCGCCACTGGGGTCGAGAGGGACGGCCTTAGCCGTCTCCGCTGGCTCGAAATTGCCGGCGTGTCGCTTCACGTCTGGCACCTCTCTGGAGAGGTTCTCTAGGTCGGCGATGAGGGCCTCGGACTCGGCGAGGGCCTCGGCGTACTCCACGCACTCCACGTCGCATTCGAACGCGTGTTTGTACGTGGGGCCGACGGTGATGACCCCGTTGGGGCCCGGCATCTTGAGCTTCAGGTAGGTGTAGTTGGGGACGGCCATGAACTTCGCGTAGCATGGCCTCCCCAATACCGCGTGGTAGGTTCCTCGGAACCCGACCACCTCGAACGTCAGAATCTCCCTTCGGAAGTTGGAGGGCGTTCCGAAGCAGACAGGAAGGTCGAGCTGTCTGAGGGGCTGGACGCACTTCCCAGGAATGATCCCGTGGAAGGGCGCAGCTCCTGCTCGGACGGAGGACAGATCGACGCGCAGGAGCTTGAGGGTCTCGGCGTAGATGATGTTGAGGCAACTGCCCCCATCCATCAGGACCTTGGTGAGCCTGACGTCGCCGATGATGGGATCGACGACGAGCGGGTATTTCCCCGGGCTCGGCACGTGGTCGGGGTGGTCAGCTTGGTCGAAGGTGATGGGCTTGTCGGACCAGTCTAGGTAGACTGGCGCCGCCACCTTCACCGAGCAGACCTCCCGACGCTCTCGCTTGCGATGCCGAGCCGAGGCATTCGCCGCCTGCCCTCCGTAGATCATGAAGCAGTCGCGGACCTCGGGGAACTCTCCTGCTTGGTGATCTTCCTTTTTGTCGTCGTCGCGGGCCCTGCCACCCTCTGCGGGTGGCCCGGCCCTGTGGAAGTGGCGCCGAAGCATGACGCACTCCTCGAGGGTGTGCTTGACGGGCCCCTGATGGTAAGGGCACGGCTCCTTGAGCATCTTGTCAAAGAGGTTAGCACCTCCGGGGGGCTTCCGAGGGTTCTTGTACTCGGCGGCGGCGACAAGGTCTGCGTCGGCGGCGTCGCGTTTCGCTTGCGACTTCTTCTTGCCTTTCTTCTTGGCGCCGCGCGGAGTAGACGCCTCGGGAGCCTCTTCCGTCGGGCGGCCCTGGGGCTGCTTGTCCTTTCGGAAGATGGCCTCGACCGCCTCCTGGCCAGAGGCGAACTTGGTGGCGATGTCCATCAGCTCGCTCGCCCTGGTGGGGGTCTTGCGACCCAACTTGCTCACCAGGTCGCGGCAGGTGGTGCCGGCAAGGAACGCGCCGATGACATCGGAGTCGGTGATGTTGGGCAGCTCGGTGCGCTGCTTCGAGAATCGCCGGATGTAGTCCCGAAGAGACTCTCCCGGCTGTTGCCGGCAGCTTCGGAGGTCCCAGGAATTCCCGGGGCGCACGTACGTGCCCTGGAAGTTGCCGGCGAAGGCTTGGACCAAATCCTCCCAGTTGGAGATCCGCCCCGGAGGCAGGTGCTCCAACCAGGCGCGAGCAGTGTCGGAGAGGAACAGGGGGAGGTTGCGGATGATGAGGTTGTCATCGTCCGTTCCACCCAGTTGGCAGGCCAGGCGGTAGTCTGCGAGCCACAATTCCGGTCTCGTTTCCCCCGAGTACTTGGTGATAGTAGTTGGGGGTCGGAAACGGGCCGGAAACGGCGCCCGCCGGATGGCCCGGCTGAAGGCCTGCGGACTGGGTGGTTCGGGCGAGGGACTCCGATCCTCCCCACTGTCGTAGCGTCCCCCACGCCTGGGGTGGTAGCCTCGGCGCACCCTTTCGTCGAGGCGGGCTCGACGGTCGCGACGATGGTGCTCGTTGCCGAGGTGGCCCGGGGCCGCAGGCGCGGTGTTGCGCGTGCGCCTGGTGTAGACCGAGGCTTCCCGCATGAATCGGGAAGTCGCGGCATGAGGTTCCGAGGGGTACCCCTGTCTTTGGGAGGCAGAGCTCTCGGCCCGCCGGGCCGCGGCGCCTTCCAGGAGATTCTTGAGCTCTCCCTGGATTCGCCGACCCTCGGTGGTTGATGGCTCCGGCATCACGCGGAGGAGCATCGCTGCGGCTGCTAGGTTCTGACCGACCCCGCTGGATGCGGGTGGCGGCCTGTCCCTGACATCGTTGGCGACGCGGTGCTGGAAACCCTAGGGCAGATGACGTGTTTCTCCGGCCGGGGGTGTGCCCGCCCATACCTGCCCGACGTCCCGGCGGATCGACTCGAGCGCTCCTGCTCCCTCGTCGAGCCTGGCCTGCGCCCCGCGGACTTGCTCGAGCTGTGGGTCGTGACCCCCCGCCGGAACGGGGACCACAGCTAGCTCCCGCGGGATGTCGGCGCGAGGCACCGGCCTAGGGAGATCACCGTCCTCCGGCATGCCGAGATGGTTGCCTTCGGAGGGATCCCCTAGCTCGACGTGGAAACATTCGCGGCTCGGGCCGCAGTCCTTGTCGTCAAGGCTGCGGCTGCCGTCGGAACAGTCGGAGAGGTAGTAGTCACATGCGGTCATAAAGTCCCGCATGGCACTGGGGTTGCCAAATCCAGAGAAATCCCAGCAGATGCTGGGATCGTCATCTTCCTCGGACCCAGAGGGCCCGTAGGTCGAGACGTCCGTCAATCGGTCCCAAGGCGACCGCACACGAAACCCCAGAGGGGTTGCACTCGCCTCAACGTGAGCGCCCGCCAAAGCGAGGTCGCTAGGCGGGTTGAGGCCGAGTCGAAATGACGTAGGATGGGAATCAGTCGGTACCTTTTGGTCGACGAGGAGCGACATAGTCACGTCGAGGACTGATTGCGCCGTCGTCTTGGGTATGAGGGCGACGTCCTGCAGGCCCTCCGCGAGCGTGCTGGCGTCGTCCACTTGCTCGGGATTGGCGTGTCGCGGGGGGACGGCGCTCGCCTTCGTCTCAAACGCGAGGTTGATGCCCGACGCGCCCTCCGTTGGGGCGCTGGGGACGTCGGTTCGCTCGACAGCCGACGGAGCGTGGCCTCCCGCTCGGCCCTGGTTGCCCCACCTCCTCCTCCGATGGCGGGGGAGAGGACGGGGCGAGCTCGAATGTTGTTCTTCCACCACGCGGGGAAGACGTCGTCGATTCCGCCGCCGGTGGGCGGGCTGTCGGCCGCCATTGTCGTCGTCGCGTGGCAGTGAAAGGAGTATCATGTCGTAGCTGCCGTCGAGAGACATGAACTCGAGACTCCCGAAACAGTGCACCGTCCCGGGTTGGAGAGGTCATTGGAGACTGCCCATCTGGAGCTTGACGGGAAGCTGCTCGTCAACACGCAGCGTGCCCCTACCTGGCGCGCCAACTGTCGGCGTTTCGAGACTGGGGGGGTCCCTAAGCCGACGAGTGAGTGTGCCGCGTGCCCCAGCCCAGATGGGTCGAGCGCGTGGGCGAGCGCGAAGGGGGGAAAAGCGAGGTGGCCGGAGACGAGTCGTGAGAGAGGTGGGAATCCCGCGGCCTTCGTGTTCGACCCGCGCCCAGGTCGGGTGCGCTTGCAGTAGGGGGTTACAAGCGTCCACGCGGGTGAGGGAAGCGAGCGGCCCCAAGAGAGCGCCTGCCCCGTCCTCGTCCCCGCGCGGCCAACCTTCTCTAAGAAGGCCCTGGTCCTTCCTTTTATAGGCGTAAGGAGAGGATCCAGGTGTACAATGGGGGTGTAGCAAGGTGCTACGTGTCTAGCGGGGGTGAGCTAGCGCCCTAAGTACATGCTAATGTGGCAGCCGGAGAGATCTTGGCACCCAGCTGGTGTGGTGTCGTGGCTGTCGGAGGAGCAACGGAGCCTGGCGGAGGGACAACTGTCGGAGCGGTTGGGCCCTTGCTGACGTCCCCCTGCTTCCGTAAGGGAGCTGAGAGCCGCCGTCGTCATGGGTCTGGCGGGGCGCCATCATTGCCTATCTGGCGGAGCTAGCCAGATGGGACGCCGGTCTTGTTCCCTGCGGCCCGAGTCGGCTTGGGGTAGGGTGATGATGGCGCTTCCTGTTGATGTGGCGGACTTGTGTCCTAGGTCGGGCGACGTGGAGGCTCCTCCGAAGCCGAGGTCGAGTCTGTCCTGCATGGCCGAGGCCGAGCCCGAGCTCCTGGGTCGGGCGAGGCGGAGGTCGTTCGGCAGAGGCCAGGGCGGAGTCCGACCCCTGGGGTCGGGCGAAGCGGAGTTCGTCGTCTTCTGGGGCCTAGCCCGAGTCCGAGCCCTGGGTCAGGCGGAGTGGAGTTCGCCGTCTTCCGGGGCCTTAGCCCGAGTCCGAGCCCTGGGTCAGGCGGAGCGGAGTTCGCCGTCTTCCGGGGCCTTAGCCCGAGTTCGAGCCCTGGGTCGGGCGGAGCGGAGTTCACAGTCTTCCGGGGCCTTAGCCCGAGTCCGAGCCCTGGGTCGGGCGGAGCGGAGTTCGCCGTCTTCTGGGGCCTTAGCCCGAGTCCGAGCCCTGGGTCGGGCGGAGCTTCCTATGGCGCCTTTGGCAAGGCCTGACTGCCTGTCAGTCTCACTCTGTCAAGTGGCACTGCAGTCGGAATGGCGCAGGCGGCGCTGTTCTTCTGTCAGACCGGTCAGTGGAGCGGCGAAGTGACGGCGGTCACTTCGGCTCTGCCGGGGGGCGCGCGTCAGGATAAAGGTGTCAGGCTACCTTTGCGTTAAATGCCCCTACGACTCGGTCGGTCGGCGCGGCGATTTAGTCAGGGTTGCTTCTTAGCGAAGGCAAGGCCTCGGGCGAGCCGGAGATGCGTCTGCCGTTAAAAGGGGGCCTCGGGCGAGACGGAAATATCTCGGGGTCGGCTGCCCTTGCCCGAGGCTAGGCTCGGGCGAGGCGTGATCGAGTCGCTCGTATGGACTGATCCCTGACTTAATCGCACCCATCAGGCCTCTGCAGCTTTATGCTGATGGGGGTTACCAGCTGAGAATTAGGCGTCTTGAGGGTACCCCTAATTATGGTCCCCGACAGATATGTTATACATTAATATGACATTGCACCTCTAAAATACTAATATATATATTTTTACCTCATAAATTTATGCAATGAGATAACTATCAGCTGGGCAGTATAGACCAGATACAAATTACCCAGTCCTGCAAATTTTTCATCCTTTCAATAAAGCAACATTAGTCAGAGCAATATGTCTGTAGCGGAAACAATAGCGCTTACCATTAGTTAGGCAAGGAGAGATCTATGAGCTAGTGACCAGCAATGGAACCAACGAGGAACAAAGCAGGCAAGCTTCATACTATTTTCTTAAGAAGGGGATTAGCAATATGCTCGTCTGGATGGTTGCTTCTATTCACAAATGTGAAGCAGGTGACAAAAGGGGCTAAACCTTCTGTTGATTCCTGGATTACCACTTCGAGTAAGTTATACAAAAAAACTACTATCATTTCACTTGTCCATAATATTGGTTACTCCTATCCCTAACCTTTGTTGACTTTGAGTTCTCCTAGAACAACTTCGATTAACAGAGATGTTACAAATGTTGTTCTTTTTGTTCATGATGGCACAAAGCTCTTCGGCCGTGTTGGGGGCCTTCCTCTTCCGAAGGTCCTCAAAAACGTGACTAATATGTTTTTCAGTGTAACATAGACTGCTACAGGAGGCTTCGGCTTTGGGATGAAGGTATGCGTAGTATGGATATACAACCCGAAGGTAGGATGAACGGATGCCGAAGCTGTGGCTAAAGGAGCTTTGGCTTAGTATAATGATGAAGGCGGAAGATAAAACCGACCTAAAGGGGAGAAGACTACTTAGTCCTTGATAGCTTGCCTTATGATTAACAGTAAATGTCAGGGACATGAATGTAATTTTGTCCGGGATGTGTCCCGTGCCTATAAATAGATGAACAGTAACACTATACTGTTCACGCTGAATTGTAATCACTCTCGCGTCACTCTCGCATTCTCACATTCTGCCAAGCCAAAGGTATTGATGTAATATAAATATCACTGATGTTTACCAACACTTATAAAATAAGAATATAAATAATTTAGCAATTTGTTATGATTATTTGTCTTCTTTTGCGTTTTATGTGTCTCTATTTATATTCGTTCACTAAAATGATGAAGGTATACCCTTCATGACCTTCGTCTGAAGATCATTATATCCCAAAGAAGATAATGCTTCGAAGGTCGAAGGTCTCTAATTGTTAACAATTGTGTTGCTTTGTTCTTGATGTATAGCATTCGAGAACAAGGACCAACATTGGCGCCACCTCTGGTGAACTCATTTGACCACCTTCGGCAAGCATCGACTTTCGCAATGCCGCCGAAGAAGACAACGGTGCCAGGGGCTGCCCTGCAACCACTGGACACTAATCAGGAGACGCTGCAAGAAGCTAGGAGCCAGAAGAGGAAGGCTACTAGCCCAACGCCTCAGGAGGAGGAACTGGATCAAGAGATTAGGGATTTGGAGGCTATCCACCAACAGATGCAAAGGAAGAGGGAAAAGATGCTTCGGCTCGCCGACCTTCAGAAGAAGATTGACGAAGCCGCTGAAGAAATGTGTTACCTCACTCAGGATGACCAAGACCGAAGGCCCCAACACATGGAACTTCGCCAAGAAAGCCTATTCAATGATGATGAATGGTACAATGACTTTCATCAGGGCAATTTTGCTTTTGACGATGCTTCTCCTTTGGCAGCAGAATTGTAGGCTACCCCATGGCCACCATCATACAAGCCACCTCAGCTCCCCATGTATGACGGGCACTCAGACCCGAAGCAATTCCTGATGAGCTACGAAGCAACCATATCCTCATATGGGGCAATACTGCAGTCATGGCAAAGTCCTTCGTCATGCCAGTCAAAAGCGTAGCTCAAACTTGGTACTCCTCTCTTCGGCCAGGGACAATTACGTCATGGCAGAAGCTAAAGGATAGGTTAGTGACCAGCTTTCAGGGTTTTCAAACGAAGCTGGTCACTGCCTAGGCTCTCTTTCAGTGTACGCAGGACCAGGAGGAATATTTGCAGGCGTATGTTCGAAGGTTTTTGCGGCTGAGAGCTCAAGCACCTACAGTGCCCAATGAGATCGTCATTGAGGCCATGATCAAGGGGCTCTGGCTAGGACCCACGGCGCAATACTTTGCAAGGAAGCCACCGCAAACTTTGGAGAAGCTTCTCTAGAAAATGGATAAGTACATCAGAGCCGACAATGATTTTCGGCAAAGAAGGGAAGAAGTTTATAGATACTCTGAAATGGCCAGGGGCTTCGGAGGGAGATTCCACCCCAGACATGTCAGGTCAATCCATAATGCCAGCTCAAATGACGACAGGGGAAACCAAACCCAAAGGCAACATCACAGCTCCCAATCATCAGGGGCACAACAAAGTTCTTTCAGGCCACCAGCTCCAAGAGGCAGAGGGGGTAGAAGCTTCGGAGGAAGATATGGAGATCAGCCCAGGAAACTGTTTTGTTTGTTCTGCGGCGAAGACAAAGGGCATACCACAAGAATGTGCTAGGTTACGATTCAAAAGCAGCAAGAGATTGCTGAAGCTGAAGCACGACAGAATCAGCCGAAGCAGGTTCTACATACCGCTTCATGCTACTCTCCCTATGTCCTAGAGTATGTAGGCAATCAACAGCCTACGACCTCCGTCGCTTCGGCAAGCCATTCTCAAGCTTTCTAGGTCCAGTTGCCACCACCACCACCGCTAGCACCTACTCTAGTTCGCAATCAGCAGCCAGAAGGGCATCACCACACTCAGCAACAACATGATTTTCGGGAGGAGTCCGAAGCTCGCACAGTCAACAACACTGTGCCCGAGTCGAAGCACATTTACTAAACAATATCCTAACCTGGTGTATCTTCATTTTGTCTGTCATTTTATTTTTCTTGTATGAAAAATAGTGCACGGAGGTTTAACCTCCAATTTGATTTAATAATATTGTGGCCACACCATCGAGTGTAGAATGCAACCCCTCAACAATGCTTCCGGAGTCGTTCCTAAGGGAGCGCAGAGTAAGTTCTGAAGCTACAAAAATCGTTCCTAAGGGAGCGCAGAGTAAGTTTCAAAGCTACAAAAGTCATTCCTAGGGGAGCGCAGAGTAAGTTCCGAAGCTCAAAAGTCGTTTCTAAGGGAATGCAGAGCCAATATGTCACCGAAATAGAAGGTGAAGAAGCTCAAAAGTCGTTTCTAAGGGAATGCAGAGCTTAAATGCCACCGAAATAGAAGGCGAAGAGACTCAAAAGACGTTCCTAAGGGGATGCAGAGTCTGGGTGTGTTTTCGTGTGGGTATGTGTCTTCGGCATAAACATCATGCTGCATCATATCATCGCATCATTTCGCATAGCATTACATCAAACATCATGTCACATCAACAGCAAGATTGTGGAGAAGGAAAGTTGCTTCTTTTAAAATATGTGATGAATGAAACAATGTGCTGGAGCACAAAGTGTACCTTCAACAATTATAATTTTACATGCCAAGAAAATCTTCGTCGACGACAACATTATACAACAGTTGTGCTATAGAAGGGCTCTTTCTTTACGAAGCATGAAAATGAGGGAAGATGTTTTTTCGTCGAAGGCTCAAAAATGGTATGTACGCAAATTTCATGCATCACAAAGAAATATATTACATTAATATACACATAGATATTCAATGTTTAACTCATGTACGAATATTACATTTACCAAATACTACATTTCTTAAGTACACAAGAAGTCAATCTTCTTTTAAAATCTTCTCGACAACTTCGATCAGTAGTTTGTTGACAGCTTCATCAACGGCTTCTTCGGCAATCTTTATTGTTTCTAATGCTGCTTTCATGGCTGGATCGGCCTCGGGGTCAAAAGGCTCAGGTGGTGGTGAAAGTTCAGCTGTAGAAAAGAACATGTTAATCCGAAGCCAAAAATAAGCACCGAAGCTAAAATCCAGTAATAATACCTATACGTCTTGCGCGCTCAGCAGCCTCTTCAGCTCGCTTAGCTTCTTCTCGGGTGTCATAAGATTCTTTTTCATTTTTCTTTATAGCTTCATCGGCTATCTCGCGGCCGCCCTTCACCTAAACATCGGAATAGAATTTTCCACCTATCAAAGTAGCTTCGGTCGATGGCTCCTTAGCGTTGTCTATGGAGAAGACGGTTTCTGCCGGGGCTGCAGCTTTAACGTGTTCACAGCCATTTTTCTCCAAAATTGCTGCAACCCCTCGAGCACCGATGAAGACGCAGAAATCTCCACGGTCGCTAAGTATTTCGTCAAAGGCTTCAGCTTCTTCGCTGATCCATTCAATGATTCCTTCGGGATCGCCTCTAATAAATTTTTGCTCCGATGAGTATGCACCCACCTTTGCAAAACTATCTTTCAATTTCTTAGCACAATCCAAGGATTTCTCATAATATCTCTCCTTCGATTCACGAAGCTCATCCACATTCTTTTGCAATATTGAAATAGTCCATTCGCTTATTTCTTGTTTCGCTTTCGCCACTTCAAAATCCTCATTCTTTTCGGCAAGCTTTTTCTTTAGGTTCTCAACTTCGGCTTTATGATCTTTGGATTGTGCATTAAGCTTTGCTTCACTGCTCTCCAGCTAGGGATGGCAACGGATAAACTATCCACGGATAGTGTCTCTGAACATCCATATCCGCGACTTATATCCGATATCCGAGCCCATACTCGTTACCCGCCATGAATAAAAAACAGTATCCACATCCGTTACCCGCGGGTAACGGATATCCGCGGATATATCTGTTTGCCCACTATAAGTTTAACTTCACACACTTTAGGAAAGAAAAAACTAGCTGTAACATATTTGGTCCCAGAAAACAGCATGGTTAAGTCATAAAATATTCCCAGTTTCTCACAAACAATAGCTACAGTTGTGGCGACGGGAGTACGGGACTTGGGCAGTTGGGCTGGCTATGGCCCGTGAAGTGGTTCCAAACTCCAGTGACCGCACATGTCTGGTTACTTTAATGGATATTTGGGTATTCGGATATGGATACTGATTTTTCGTACCCGTCTTAAAATATCCACAGATATCAAATGCTACCCATATCTGTATCCACGGGTACAGGCTCGTAACCAAAACCGTGCCCAACGGGTTTTTTATCCGCGGGTACGCGGATAAATCACATCCATTGCCATCTCTATCTCCAGCCTATCCACTGAGGAAAGCAGAATTTCATCTTTTTCAAGGGCTTCATTCCTCAGTCTGATGACCTCTGACCGAAGGTTCACAAGGGTTATTTGGCAGCTTTTGTCTTCAGCATTCTTTTGTGCCCTTAAAGCATTGCTCAAGATTAAGCCCTACAAAAAAGGGGGATCAACACAATAATAAAAGATACAAAAATAATCTGTTTACAAGTCAAAACATTTTTACCTTCAGACTGTTATAATCGAGATTGTCTGCAAGGTCATCCTTCGACATTGCAGATAGGCCAAGCTCGAGCTTTGGAAACCCTATGTTACTTGCCATCTCCCGACAAACAGATATCTCCTTGTTATCCGGAAGGCAATACAGAAAGTTGTCTTCATGAGTGCCATTATACACCAAGGATCCTTTTGGGTACTTCAAATCCCTGGCATATTGCTTGGCTCCAGTAATCTGCTCTTCCGACAACTGTTTCTCCGAAGCATGTCGTATGATAAAATCTAGCCCTTCAGTAGGCGCTTCGGGGGTAGGAGATTTAATTTTCTTGGGTGCGCTTTCTTTTTCCAAAATCAAAGTAGCTCCCACATATTTTGCTTCAGTACAAGTTGGCGGTTCGACTTCGGTAATATCCGATGATATCCTAGCTTCGTCAGATTTCTTTGGAATGTCGCCTTCTTTATCAAGCTTCGAAGCAGGAGTTTGTACCTTTGTTGATTCTATAACAGCGTCTAGCACACTGGCCATTCTCCTCCTCTTGGGAGTTATTGCAAGAATTTTGGATACCTTCGAAAACTCCAGCTCTAGTGGCGGGCTCAGGGTTTTTGGATGCCCCGCCGACTCCTTTAGTTCTCGTTCTTCGACCGTTTTTTCCTCAGCTTCGGCAGGACGCTTCGGCATTTCGACTGTCTCGGCTTTCTCCTGTCCCATTGCTTTCAGCACTTCAGCCGATTCTCCCTTGGCACCGGTAGGAGCAGGGTATTCCGGCTCAGCGGTGGAAGAAGTCCCCTCGGCAAGCTTCGGCACCCTGGCTGTTTCAATGTACCTAGGCCAGTGTGTCAAAACTTTGATCTTTTTACCCTTCGGCATAGCAGAGATGGCCGAAGCAGCAACTTTTCTTTTCTCTCCCTGCTTTCTTGAGGGATAGCAATATTCTGGGTATACGAAGCCAATTACATCAAAAACTTTGTTCAATCTTCTTTTGCCTCGTCCTCCGAAGGCTAATGTCATGGCATCATCTTTGGCCCTTGTGTAGGCCCCAAGAAATTCGTCACTAGTTGCCTCAACACAATTTAGCCGGTCATCGTTCGGTTCATCAAATATGTCTCTTGTGCCAATAAAAGTGCATACAGTATTAAATACCTTCTGGCATGCTTCAATTTCATTTCCAAGAGCAGTGGCTGGCCTTCTGATGCCTAAGCGAGACCAAATAAGGCGTTGAATGATCCCCTTTATATCTTCTATTTCAACTAAATTGTTATTAACATAAAACCACTCTTTCATCCAGGCTCGTAGCCACCTCTTTCGAAACGTCGAGACTAGATAGCTCACATCAGAGCGAGGCACGAAGCCGTAACAACCAAAATTATTATGATATTGCTCTTTGCCAGTAGCCTTCGTCTCATAGGACAGCTCATGCATGTTACAGAAGCGTTTTGCACTTGGCTCTAGACCCTGGCTCCTTATGGCCCAAATGAAAATCCTCATTCTGATGATAGCTTTAGGGGTAATCTGATGAAGATAAATCTTAAAAATCTTCAGAACTTCAACTAAAAACTTACTCAAGGGAAACCGAAGCCCTGCCTTCATGAAGCTCCTGTAGACAACAACTTCGTCTACTTCGGGCGCAGGGGCAGTGCTATCTCCTCCAGCCCTCACAATAGAAATATCGCGAAAGTATCTTCCTTTCATAGCATCAATCTGACTCTGCTTGATAGTTGATTTTCCGAAGATGGTATGACTCAGCCACCAGGGCCGATCTTCGGCATCTTCATTTCCACTTTCCAAGTCAAAACTTTCACTGTCGCCAGAATCCTCAGACAACCCAGCCAATATTTCATTGGTGATTTTCTCTGTATTTGTCTTCTCCATAGCTTCATAAAACCTAGTCAGTGCAGGGTCAACAATCTTCTTCTCTTTAGCCATTTAGTCAACGGTTGCGCAAATGTCGAAGCTTACAATTTAATCAAAACACGGTAGAGCAAGAAAATTCAGAATAACAGAAATAGCGCAAGCAGTTGAAATAGCACATCAAATACTATCAATGCAAGTCCCTATTTATATGCCTAGCGCCTCACAACTTGGTGGGCCCTACATGTCAATGTATTTCGCTATTCTAGCGAAGGGAAGGTGTTTTTTCAGACCTTCGGTTAAAGGCCTTCGTTTACATCACAGTCTGAATTTGTTACAAAGAAACAAATTAATAGTGCGAGGGGCTACTATTGGGGGCCTTCCTCTTCCGAAGGTCCTAAAAAACGTGACTAATATGTTTTTCAGTGTAACATAGACTGCTACAGGAGGCTTCGGCTTTGGGATGAAGGTATGCGTAGTATGGATATACAACCCGAAGGCAGGATGAACGGATGCCGAAGCTATGGCTGAAGGAGCTTCGGCTTAGTATAATGATGAAGGCGGAAGATGAAACCGACCTAAAGGGGAGAAGACTACTTAGTCCTTGATAGCTCGCCTTATGATTAACAGTAAATGTCAGGGACATGAATGTAATTTTGTCCGGGCTGTGTCCCGTGCCTATAAATAGATGAACAGTAACACAATACTGTTCACGCTGAATTGTAATTACTCTCGCGTCACTCTCGCATTCTCACCTTCTGCCAAGCCGAAGGTATTGATGTAATATAGATATCACTGATGTTCACCCACATTTATAATAAGAATATAAATAATTTAGCAATTTGTTATGATTATTCGTATTCTTTTGTGTTTTATGTGTCTCTATTTATATTCATTCACTAAAATGATGAAGGTATACCCTTCATGACCTTCGTCTGAAGATCATTATATCTCAAAGGAGATAATGCTTCGAAGGACGAAGGTCTCTAATCGTTAACAATTGTGTTGCTTTGTTCTTGATGTATAACATTCGAGAACAAGGGCCAACAGGTCGTGAACTTCACCATCTTGACTTTTTGTAAAGATCACACTACCAATACCAAGATTTATTCCTGTTGTTTAAGGTTCGGGTATTAGTAAGAATCTAATAAAATATGAGAAAATAACTAAACTGTAAACTTTGACATTGTCATCATTAGCAAAGAAACAATAACAACTATAGTTGCTAGAAACCAAAGAGATATGGGAATTGTTAACATTTAGAAAGTTAATAAAATTCTTTAAAGTGAATTATTTGTCAGCATACAATATTTCATTGTTTGTGCCACACTCACTTCACATGATTGGAAGCACGAAAGCTAAGAAAAAAGTAAACTGCAAAGCATGTATGATGTATCTTAGTTGAACACATGATGCAACCTCAAGATCTGCAATCAGGACACCATGACTTCTCCTTTAAGAAAAAGACCATCAAAGTAACAGACATGAAACAATCAGCTAATAGCAATTCAGGAGGATGCAGAAGTGGAGAATCGATATTTGTTTCCAGAAAACATGATATAAGAACATAATAGCAAGAATTTAAAAATTGTCCTATATCCTAAAGTTGTTGTAGCGTAGGAGTAACATAAAAATTGCCTTATATTCAGGTTGAAGTGTTGTAGTTGTTGGATCTTGTCCACAATCTTTTAAGTGACCAGACAATAAAAGTAAGGACCAGACAATATAAGTAAGGAATATTGACATGATCCCGTCTTACAAGTGACCAGACAGATAAGTCAACTAAGAGATGGGACAATAAGGGTGAGGGGACAGATAAGAAACTGGCTTGTAGTCAATTTACCATGGGTTGCGTGCGTCAGTAGCAACTACTACTCGTCGTGGGAGACAGATAATTCAACTAAGGGATTTTTCTTGATGTTGAATTTCTCTCTCAGCTCTATTATTTTGGGCATATCTCTATAGGCTTCAAAATGACTGCATAGTTGGTTCACTACCTGGAACAGAGTTAGAAATTGGCTGGAAATCATATGCAGAATCATGCAAAACAATCAGTACGAGTGTTAAAATATTTTAGACATTGAAATCAATTCTAAAGCTTTTATAGGTTTCTGCAACTGCTTCTTTATACTGATGTTTTGATGCCATAACCTAAAGTTGCTCAACAGCCGAAACTATACACAAGTTAACACAATCAAGATGACGTCGATGGTCTTTGCTATTCCACAACACAGAAAGAAAGAGAGGGAGGGAACTAACCAAGCATAGTAACAGTACCATTAAAGCCAAAGAATGAATACACTTGGGTTCCTGTCGCTTGTTCATACTTGGATTGGTAGTCTAACGACATACACTTGGGACCCTGCCTCATCAGAATTAACTGTGCATGTGTTTCAAAGACACCTAGGACAGAAAGAGTTCATCACAATTTTCATTCTTGCTAGCTGTTGTCAAACTAATATTTACAACAAGAGATCGTATTTGTACTAACCAAATTTTCAGCAAGTATGGACAAGGGCAATCTCCGGGTTATTTGTGTGCATCTTCTCACCTACCATAAACAAAGCACATTTGCTTGATAAATGTTTATTTGCCATTGGATTCTACTAATAAGAAAGGTTGCTGAATTCAAATGATTGAATATATTGGAATACATAAACAAAACTCGTTATTTATTTTTTATGAACTTCGAAGCCATCAGCTACAACAGTCATCTATGTGCACGTATTTTTAGGTCCAAACTGAACTACCATCTCACAAAGGCAAAAGTCGAACACTTGTTGTGCATATGTGCTTTGAATAGGTAGAGGTGGGCAGCACGGAGCGTACTTTGTTGTGTGGCACGCCATACTTTGTTATGTGGCATGTCGTTCCCTACCTGAATGTAGCAAGAAGGTCGTAGCAGCATCTTCAAGGCGAGGGCGTGACCATCGCCGGTTCATTGGGGAGGCAAGGTGAACGAGGTGAGTATTCGTTACCATCTCCTCCAGTGCCACGGTCGTGGCCGATGTCTTCGCGCCGCTCTCCTCTAGCGTCGTGGCTGTGCCTGGCTCCGATGTCGCCACTGGGTGCCGGTTGGCTACATTCCTGGGTGGTGCTATTGGGGTGGGGGTGGCAGCCTCCGACGCGCGAGTCCGCCTCGACGCCGAGGAGGAAGTGCGTGGGGTCCTTCCTGAGGCGCGTGCGGCGGCGATGCAGTTGTCGTTGCGGGCGAGCACGTGGTCGAGGCGCGCATGGGAGTGGAGCCAGTCGATGCCAGATGTGGCTTCTAGATGTGGAGGCTTGTAGGAAGAAGAGTGAGGTGGAGGCTGAGGTGAGGGAGGCCATGGCGGGCGACAGAGGCAAGGATTGCCGACACGGGCGAGCAGGCATGGCTTGAGCAGGGGCGGGTGAGCCGGTGAGGGCGAGGGGCTGGGGCACACGAACGGACGTGTGACGTTGTGTGGATCAGGCGAGGGGATGAGGTACACGGACGGACAATATAGATTTGATCGATATAGACAGACGATGTAGATTTATAGAAGGCAGAACCAAGGCGGCAGGCTAACCTTATAGATTTAATATAGCAGTATAGATATTATATTTATAATATTTAAATATGATGAAATACTATAACTTTGACATATGATTTGCCTCCATCCGATATCATTTAAAAAATATAAAAATCTATACATAAAAATACATGAATTTAGAAAAATATCTGAAACACTAAACAACTTTAAGTCAAAACTTTTCAACAACACACATGTAAATTAAATCGGCAATACAACTTTGGTATTGCCTATATAAGTACTAAAAGTGATATGGAAATTTTAAATTAAAATTTTAAAAGCCATAAACGTAAAATATATGGAGGACTATTATTGTCATTCCGTTGTGGCCTTTTTTTCCCTATGAACGTATCAGATGCAAATCAATATAAACCACGCAACCAGTCAAGATAATTTTCCAAAAATATTTCTTCACTGTACATTGACTTTCAAAACGATACTCGACTTCCCTATCTATCTTAGTATATTTTTAAATTAAATACACCCTTTCACCTCCACAAACATGTTCCTGATATTTTTTACTACAAATACATATACCCTCCACGAAGGCGTATTTGCATATGGTCCACCTGTCAGCCTCTAGTGCCACCCCGAACTCCCAGACACCACGGCTCGTCACAGTCGTCTTCCTCCTCAGGCGAGGCCAGATCCAACCTGCCGCGGCCGACCACTGCCATGGCTCCCACCGTCCCTTCGGCGGCGAAGTCCGCCTCTCCTTCCCAACCCTCCGGGTTTGCCGCTGTTCCCCGCTCCACCACCCGAAACCTCCCTCCTCCTAAACGCTAAACTAACCTGGCAATCGGCGACTCTGTGAATGCAGGAAGAGCGAGGTGACGGATCTGAAGCAGCAGCTGCGGCAGCTTGCCGGGAGCCGCGCTCCCGATGCGGACGCCCAGCGTCGTGATGTATTCAAGAGGGTGATCTCCTGCATGACGGCCGGCATCGACGTGTCGGCCGCGTTCGGGGAGATGGTCCTCTGCTCCGCCACCTCCGACGTCGTAACCAAGAAGATGTGCTATCTCTATGTAGGCGCCCACGCGCGCGCGCACCCGGACCTAGCCCTCCTCACCATTAACTTCCTCCAGCGGGACTGCCAAGATCAGGACCCCACCATCCGCGGCCTCGCTCTCCGCAGTCTCTGCTCCCTCCGTGTCCCCAATCTTGTCGAGTATCTCGTCACGCCACTAACGACCGGGCTGAAGGACCCCAGCGCCTACGTCCGGATGATTGCTGCTGTTGGTGCTGCCAAGTTGTATCACATATCTGCCACCGCCTGCATTGATGCTGACCTTCCTGCTTCGCTCAAGGCGCTCATGCTATCCGATCCAGACGCACAGGTGAAGTACCCTGCCACGAACTGCCCGGTGAAGCTATGCAGTAATCCTATCACATTATTGCTAATTTGTTTCAGTGACTGCTACCGCAAGTTCAATGAACAACTGTTGAATTGTCACCAAAAAATGAACTTTTGCATTCTGTGGATTTAACATGGAGCAGGAAATATGTGTTTGACGCACACAGAGCAATCCCGACTCTGATTGAGTTTAGGCACTGTGTACCAATGAGAGCCGATAAAACTGTGGGCACCATGTAGCTGTCTAGTTTACAGCTTGCTTGATTACATAGATGAATGAAAGTGGCACACAGTGGCTGCATATTCATGATTATTCCCTAATCCCTCAACAACAAAACGACTGTAATCCAGCGTTTTAAAGGCGTCACCTAGGTGTCCAGGTGCCCAAAAAATCATAGGTGCCTTGCTCGCCTAGGTGTTGCCTAGGCCCCCGGGCGGCGGTCCAACGCCTTGTCTCGCCTTACGCTTTAAGAACCATGCTGTAATCTGCCTTTTTTTGGCTGTGTTGGCTGTTTTGCACATTTCAAACACCCAGAGTTTTATGGTTAATTGGTTCATTGGTTGTATAAAATATTGAGCAAACACAAATTTTTGTTTTGGCTTTTTCTTAGGTTGTCTGATAACATCATTCAGACTGAAAGTTCAACCTCTCTTGTATATAACCTGTTCTTTTAGTTTTGCATGACAATTTAACCTGCAATGTCATAAACGGTAATTGCGTGACCATTTAACCTGTGATTTTTGTAAAATTCTTGCAAGTTGTTAAATATGAGTGAATTTGAAATTCACTGCTTCTTGTTTCTATTCTATGTATAGCAGAAGTTATATGCAACTGTGCAGGATACTTTTGAGTTTCCCTGATCTGCATCAAGTTTACAATTCCATTGTTATTCATTCCTTGAACATGAGCTTATGTAGTTATGTTTGTTGTGTGACTTCTATTAGAAGGCATTTCAACTATGAACCTGTGAGGTATTTTATCATTCTGTTGGTTTTGAAGTTTGTGCTTTGGTTCAACACTTCAACTGATTAATGATGAGCCCAAACCATCATTTCTGGAACATCAAAGCTCAGTTGCTTAAACAAGCTTATGTTTGTCATGTGGCTTCTATTAAAAGGCTGTTTTGTAAGTTCTGTGTTTCAGTTATGAGCCTGTGAGGTATTTTATTATTCTGAACGATTGCACTTGGTGCTTTGGTTCTATTAATGGTCGGATGCTATCTCGTTCAATGATGTGCTGTTTTTGAGATAAACTGATTATGCTGGTGACTTGCAGGTAGTTGCCAATTGCCTGCATGCATTGCAAGAGATCTGGGCCCTAGAAGCTGCTAAATCAGAAGCAGCTGCAAGAGAGATTGAGACATTGCATAGCAAACCAGTGGTATTTTACCTGTTAAACAAGTGAGTTTCAACCTGGC
The DNA here is from genome assembly GCA_029449295.1 of Zea luxurians. NCBI lineage: Eukaryota > Viridiplantae > Streptophyta > Magnoliopsida > Poales > Poaceae > Zea > Zea luxurians. The sequence goes on from JAOPSE010000003.1 coordinate 19,483,725, forward strand.
TTTGGAGCCTTTTCTGTTAAATAATGCCAATGTGTATTTTCTTGAGTTCTCTATTTTTATGTGCAGGATCAAGGAGTTCAGTGAATGGGCGCAATGCATTGTTCTTGAGTTGGCATCAAAGTTCCTTCCATCTGATAATAATGAAATATTTGACATTATGAATTTGCTGGAGGATAGACTTCAGCATGCAAATGGAGCAGTTGTTTTGGCAACAATTAAAGTTTTTCTCCATTTGACAATGTCTATGACTGATGTTCATCAACAGGTGCACATGTTATTCCCAGAGAGGTGGTTTGGATCATGCTACATTATTGCTATTACTTTTCAGAAGCATTTCTTTCTTGTTCTGGATATGAGATTTAGTATATGAGCAACTGTTAGTAAGGTTACGGTCTTACGGAGGTAGTACGAGTGGTGGGTGGATGGCTACGCACCAGGACCCCGGCGCTTGGGCGCCGTCGTCCTAGGGTTAGGGATTACGGGGTGGGGGGATCTTCCATAGCAGCTACCCGTCGTCGTTTGTGGACACCTTGAGGTAGAAGAGGCGTTGGCAGTGATGGCCTTGCACAAACGGCTCATCGTAGTTGTAGCACAGACCCTGGTGGCGTCGCTCCGCCATCTCTGCTGGGGTGAGTCGCTTGAACGTCGGTGTTGCTAGGGCGGAGGTCGTCGCCGCTGGCCCAGCCGACGTAGGGGATGGCGCAATCGGTAGACGTATAGAGGGCTGGGGACGCTCGTCAGAGAACTGGGCGCACCGCTCGTACGCCCGAGCGAGCGCCATGGCCTGCTGAAGGTCGCCGGGCGCACACAGTTCGACGTCTATCTGGAGACGCCCGTGAAGTCCGGTGGTGAAGAGTTGCGCTTGTTGGTGTGGTGGTGGCACGAGCGCAGTGTAGCACAGGAGAGCCAGGAATCGATCCTGGTAGTCCTCCATTGTGGAGCGGAACGGCAGGCGTGCCACCTAGCCCAACGTGCTGTTGCGCAGGGGAGGCCCAAAACGCTGCTAGCACAAAGTTTTGAAGCGCGGCTAGTGCAGCATGGGCTCGTCGCGCCGCAGCATGAAGGACCACTGTTGTGCAGCGTCTGTGAGATGGTACGCAACCAACCAGACTTTGTCCATCTCCGGTGTCCCCTGATTTTAGAAGAAGCTCTCACAACAGGTCAACCAACCAACATGATCTTCCTTGCCATCAAAGTTGGGGAAGAAAAGGTTATGGTGGTGCGAGTGTTGTTGCGAGGGCGGGGCGGGGGGGGGGGGGGGAGTGCGCTATGTTGGGGGTCGGGAAAGCCTGGGATGGGGAGTGAGGGAAGGGAATTCGATGGATGGGCAGGGGGACGGAAGGGTGGATTGGCGCTGGGAGACAAGGGCAGCGGTGGGCGATGGGGCGGCGGCAACGTGGGAGGTCGTGGGCACAAGGGCAGGGGTGGTGGATGGAGGCAGTGCCAGGGGCAGGGAGGGCGCCGCAGCGGGCACGATGGGGATGCCCCCATAGCCGGGAAGGCTGTAGGGGTAATCTTGCGCAGCGGTGGGGGAGACGTGGGCCGGCGATGAAGGATCGATCACAGACGAGGCCGACGCGAGCTGGACCTCGATCGCCTCCAACGGGGCGGTCAGCGCCGACAGGTGGTTGAGGATCAATGTCTGGGAGTCCTGCATCTGCTGCTGGAATGCTATGAAGGAGTCCTGCGACACAGGTGACGTGCTGGTGGCTGCTGCTGCCCCGGAGGTTGTCGGGATGGTGCTCGTCACCGGGGAAACCGAAGGCTGGGGAGGGTCGTTCGACATCCTAGGATCGGTGAGGTTTTCTGATACTAGATTGTTAGGAACAGGGTTACAGAGGTAGTACGAGTGGTGGTGGGAAGGTCGTGCACCAGGACCCCGGCGCTTGGGCGCCATCATCCTAGGGTTAGGGCTGCTGGCTGGAAGAGGTGCGGTACTGTTCACGGGATGAAAATTACCCACGGGAGAACAGTGACACGGATGAACAACACCTCGGATGAACAGTGCGCTGAACAGTAAACGGGCTGAGGAAGCAGTGGCGAGATAATTGCCTGCTTTGTTTTTTCATTAATTGAAGGGATACATATATATATAGATGTGGTAGCAGCCTTCAACGAACCAACCTTATCTAAGATCTAAACAAACCAATGTTTATCCATCTAAACTCTATCCAGACTAACAAACTGATGCTTATCCATCTAAACAAATTAACTGATTTTATTAGGGCTGCTGGGTTGCCGGTCATAACAGCACCTTTTGGTGATGCATAAAAATAAAATCTAACTTGGATTAAGATCCCATAACAGGCTAGCACATGACATAACGACTGCAAACTTGGTCTCTAGATAAATTGTAGCCTTCTTACATTTATGTTATGATATGCAATCAGTACGATGAAATTGTGCCATTTTGAGTGTCTGTTAGCTGTAGATAATGCTGTCATTTGGAGGTTAATGTAGCTGAAAATTCTTAATTCCATGGACACTTTATTTCTTTGGATTTCTCAGGTTTCTGGGTTATTTTTTGTCTTATTTTTGTGTTTTATTTTTGCTCCTCTGTTTTAGGTTTATGAACGTATTAAAGCACCCTTGCTTACTCTGGTGGGTGCTGGCAGTCCTGAACAGTCATACTCTGTGCTATGCCATCTGCATCTTCTGGTGATGCGTGCTCCAATGTTATTTTCCTCAGACTATAAAAGCTTCTACTGCCAATTTAGTGATCCTTCATATGTGAAGAAGTTGAAACTTGAGATGTTGACTGCTGTAGCAAATGAAAGCAACACATATGAGATTGGTAAATGCCAGACTTCCAACTGTAATTTGATATGTTTTACTCATTCATTACCATTATTTTAAAAAGCATGTTTCTTCCCACCAGTCACCGAACTGTGTGAATACGCTGGGAATGTTGATGTACCGATTGCAAGGGAGTCTATCCGCGCAGTTGGAAAAATAGCACTGCAGCAGTATGATGTTAATGCTATTGTGGACAGGCTTCTACAATTTCTTGAAATGGATAAGGATTATGTGACTGCTGAAACTCTAGTAAGTGTTTGTAATGCTAGTTACTGACCTTTACTCATGATCTATTCTAACAGGATTCTGATTTACACATGCAGGTCTTGGTGAAAGATCTTCTCAGAAAATATCCTCAATGGAGCCATGATTGTATAGCTGTTGTTGGAAATATCAGCAGCAAAAACATCCAGGAGCCCAAAGGAAAAGCAGCTCTCATATGGATGTTGGGAGAATATTCACAAGACATGCATGATGCTCCATACATCCTTGAAAATCTTGTTGAAAACTGGGATGAAGAGCACTCTCCTGAGGTATCAGCATGTTCTTATTTTGTGTCGTTTATCTTATTGAGTAGACTGTCGTCCTGTATTTTACGTGCTATAAGACTGTTTGCAGCGGCCCCCCCTAGATTTCTCCCTCTATATCCCACTTTTGTGCCACATCGTCAAGATTCCAACCCCTACTTTTTCATCTCCCACAGCGGTTCCCTATAAATACCCCCCCTATAACCACTACAACCATAAAATATCATTTTCTATCCCTACTTTTCATTCATTATCAATTTTCTCCATCTAATAAATACTGACGTGCACGCAAAACCATGCAAGGGGGGTGGCTGCCACGACCCTGCTTCTGGCGGGTTACTGTGCAACACGCTTGCACTGTTGCTGCTTTAGCGTCCAGTGCTGCGGACGTAGCGTTGCCCTGCGCGCGCTAAACGAAGGGGCAGTGTTCTTACGGCGCCTAGGCGAGCAAGTGCACCAGCCAACCGCCTTAGCGCCTAGGCGACGCCTGGGCGGGTATGGCGAGCAAGGCGGCCAGTTTTGCCCGGGCGCCTGGACGCCTAGGCGTCGCCTAGGCGACGCCTAGGCGACGCCTTAAGAACACTGCGAAGGGGAGGGGGCAGCTCGCGGGATGTGCTGCGCACAGCCTAATGGACTCCAGAAGACATTTTTTACGTTTTGTACTAGGTTAATAAAGTTGCTAAACTATGGTCCATAGCAAGAAAAAACAATGACATACTTTTTCTTATTCATGCATCAGAAGTTTGTTTTTCACAGTACTCTAGTAAGAAACAAGTGCATTTTTTGGTTGCACGCAGTCAAACATTTCGAATTGTCTTTGATTATGAATTACATTTTGTGTGTTCAGTCTATATATTTGAAATGATAATAGTATTTGTCTTGAAAAGTAGTTGCATACTATGATTTTGCCATATTCTGAATATAATACACCATTATATTAGTTGTCAAAGTTGTTTTAGGGGACTGTGCTGATGTGTACAAGATTGCACTTGATTTTGACTGGAGAGAGTGCATACATGACTGATTTTTGTGTCCCAGAATCAGTAACAGTAGCAATGTAGCATACACACCTAAGTGAGAACATTTAATTGCAACTGAAATTTACTGATTGTTGAAATTGAAGTTTTGGTATCATTTATGAAAATCATTGACTTCCTTCTACAGACTGAAATTGAGGATGACTTTGTTACCCTTATCTGAACTACCATCTTGAGCCTTGTAGGATTACCCTGATATTAGTGTAGAATTCCATGCATCTGCTTTAGATTTTTTCAGGATACCCCTAACCATTAGCTACTCATTTTGAGTTCCACTTAACTTTTCCATTGATAATGTATCTTGAAGGTTCGCTTGCATCTCCTGACAGCAGTGATGAAATGTTTCTTTAAAAGACCTCCAGAGACACAAAAGGCATTAGGAGCTACATTAGCAGCTGGTCTATCTGACACCCATCAGGTCAGGATTTGTTTGAGTTTCTGCTATAAAAGATTGATTATTCATCACCACTGGTGAAAAGATTTTGATCTGGCTAAACCTCACATCTGTTGCAGGATGTTCATGACAGAGCACTTTTCTACTACAGGCTTTTGCAATACAATCCTAATGTAGCAGAACGTGTAGTAAACCCTCCCAAACAAGCTGTCTCTGTATTTGCAGATACACAGAGCAGTGAAACCAAAGATCGGATATTTGATGAGTTCAACAGTCTATCAGTTGTATATCAGAAGGTATGCAAATTAATCTTATCTGAACTATTGATAAAAAACTTTACATATGGAGTATTTTATGTGATTCTGATTATCATGTAGCGTGTGTTTAGTTGCCTGCATATGTGTGTATGCATAGTTCTCATGTTTGGATGACTGCATTGGGTCTAACTCTAATGCAGCATTAAACAATACAAAAGGGGGCCTAGAGGTTGCATCGCCTACAATAATAACCACCAATCCTTTTAGTCTCAAGCAAGTTGGGGTAGGATAGAGTTGAAACCCAACAAAAATCACAAGTCAAGGTTCAAGCACATCGATACCTGATTTCCACGCACTCCTATTCGAGGCTAAATCTTTGGATATATTCCATCCTTTCAAATCTTCTTTTTACTCTCTTTCCATGTCAACATAGGCCTTCCCCTACCTCTCTTTCCATTGCTATTGCGTATTAAGTTCCCACTACGCATTGGTGCCTATAGAGGTTTCCGTTGGACATGTCTAAATCATCTTAACTGATATTGGACAAACTTTTCTTTAATTGGTGCTACCCCTAGCCTGTCATGTATATCATTATTCCGGACTCGATCCCTTCTTGTGTGGCCACAAATCCAACGCAACATACGTATTTCTGCAACATTTATCTGCCGAACATATCGTCTTTTTGCGGGGCAATATTCTGCATCATACAATATAGTAGGTCTAATCGTCATTCTAGAAAACTTGCCTTTTAGCTTTTAGCTTCTGTGGTACCCTCTTGTTACGTAGAACGTCAAATACTTGGCGTCACTTCATCCACCCTACTTTGATTCTATGGCTATATCTTCATCAATATCCATGTCTCTGTAGTACTGATCCTAAATATTGAAAGATGTCCTTCCTAGACACCACCTTCCAAACTAACATCTCCTTCCTCATTTGTAGTAGTGCCAAAGTCATATCTCATCTCTTATATATCCGGTTTTAATTCTACTGAGTCTAAAATCTTTGGACTTTAAAGTCTCTCGCCATAACTCCAGTTTCCTATTTACTCATGTCTGACTTTCATCAACTAGCACTACATCGTCCATAAAAAGCATACACCAAGGGATCTTCCCTTGTATGTCTCCTGTGACCTCATCCATCACAAAGGCAAAAAGGTAAGGGCTCAAAGGTGACCCTTGCTGTAGTCTTATACTCTTATTCTGTAGTCTTATACTCTTATTCTAATCGGGAAGTCATCCGTGTCTCTGTCACTTGTTCGAACATTAGCCCCAACATTGTTGTACTCGTCCCTAATGAATCCAACGTACTTGGGTTTTATGTTTGTCTAAAGCCCATCATATAACATTTTTTGGCATTTTTTTCATAAGCCTTCTCCAAGTTAATGAAAACCATGTGTAGGTCCTTCTGCTCCTTATATTGCTCTATCACTTGTCATTAAGAAAATGGCTTCCATGGTTTACCTTACGGGACATTAAACCAAATTGGTTCATAGAGATCTTCGTTATTCCTCTCAAACGACGCTTGATAACTCTCTCTTCCCCAATAATTAGTACACCTTTGAATATCTCCCTTATTCTTGTAGATTAGTACCATTATACTTATCTACTTGTCAAGCATCTTGTTTGACTGGAAGATATGGTTGAATAACTTGGTTAGCCATATTATATCTGTCTGAGAATATTTGTGTTTATGCACACGCCAACAATTGCTAAAATGTCCATCAGTGTCTATGACTTGTGGGTCCCATCGAGAATATTTGTGTTTATGCACACGCCAACAATGGCTCCTTGCTAAAATGCTCATCAGTGTCTATGACTTGTGGGTCCATCTGTGTGTATGAATTATGGATCCATAGGCATTTTAGCAAGGCCTATTGTTGGCGTTGGCATATTAGCAAATCTCTCCCATCTGTCCCCAAGGCATCTCCATGGCTCAATTAGGATACCATCATGGCCCATAATTTTCACTGCTGCGCTCAAGCGCCGATGTAGCGTGCCACTAAGGAAGCAGCGACTCAATACTTGCTCACTTGACATTGTGTCCAGATCACGACACAACGTGTTACCAAAGGAGTGCCGGCCCGGCCCTTGTCCATTGAACACCATACCAAGGTTCCAATATGGCGCGTTGCTAAGAGGGTTATATGCCTTCAATGGATTTCTTTCGGGTTTCATCTCCATTGACATTGTGTCCAGATCACGACACAACGTGTTACCAAAGGAGTGCCGGCCCGGCCCTTGTCCATTGAACACCATACCAAGGTTCCAATATGGCGCGTTGCTAAGAGGGTTATATGCCTTCAATGGATTTCTTTCGGGTTTCATCTCCATTAAAATGGCTAGGTTTAAGGTTGGCTCACCAACCTATCATAATCTCCGTTAGCAGGGCTTGGGACCTGCTATGTTGAGACAGCATAGACGAGGCCGCATTGTCTAGTACGCAAAGTTTAGCTGGGCTGTGGAGTGCAGGCTTGCATGAGCTAGGGGGCCCATGGAATTGGACCTCTCACCTCCCTACCTCTTCCACCACTCGCTCAGCCCAAGTTTGCACCAGACACAGGCCGTTGTGCTGCTACCAATTACACTGCCGCTGTTGCCCTGCCAGCTTTCACTTCTTGTACCATCAGTCCATCAGTGAGGTGGGAGGTATCATCTCCTGAGACAGGGCAATGCGGTGAGGCGTCACTGGGATCTTGAGCGGCACAGGTCCCGTTGGAATCTCGAGGGATGCTGGCCACCACCACGGCACTAGCCACGGTTCCGATACGCCCTACAGAAGCCCCCCTGGCCCACTTGACTTTGGTGTTGGCAGTTACAGCTTGGCCTCTGCATCAGAGATCCAGGCCTCCACCTTCTTCACCTCTGTGTTCACCACAGACAGCCATGCCAAGCTAGCCAGCCACCTTCCTGCTCCGCTCCTCATCCTGCACAGCCGACCAGACCTTGCTACCCAGCTCATGAATTTCCTCATCGATGCTAGTGGTATGAGGGTTGAGGTCCCTGACGCTCTACTTCTGTTGTGCCTGCGTGGCAGGATTGGCAACGAAACAACATCAAGATTGACCTACATGAGTGTGATCTGGGCCTGATTTGTTATCTCCTTGGTCTGGTTCTTACCTGGTGTACTCTAGAATTCATTGAGCACGGGACTTTTCTTTCTGTTTTTTGGGCCCTTGGTTTGGAATTCGTCCATTGTGGGTGTGAAGAGTCAGCCATTGTCGTGTTGTTTGGTCTTGATGGACTGGAGGTGGGAAGAAGGTAACAGATTTCCATGAAAATAAAGGAGACTATGCAATAAAACGCAGGCAAGCAAACATGATCTTACACAGTGCAAAATGTTCTATGGATTCAACTAAACACCAGCACTCTGCATTAGTTTATGATGGTTTAGACTGTCCTGCATTGAGCCTAATGCAGTCTAGGAGGGATGCAAACAACTTAACACACCCATAAATTATGCCAATGGGCCTTGTTGGGATTTCCACTTCTAAATTCACTGGCCATCCTTGTACGGTGCAACTTTTACTTCAGTACCCTACTACCTTGCTTTCAAGTTGCCTTCCCTTTCAGTGATGACTGTACTTTAGTTAATGTTTTGACATAACAACAAACAGTTAAGTTCTATAATAGATTATTTATTTACTTTTGACTAACTCCAATAGCTGGTAGGGGGAGAGATTTAAATGTAGGGCTTTGCTGAATATTAGTTGGCTTGTGGATTTTGGTTAACTATTGATCTGCACTGTTCACAATGATTTTATTAAATGGCCTTTGATTTCAAGGGCTACCAAACTTGCCTCTGGCAGATTATGAGTTCTTTAGATAACTTCCATGATATATTGTCTTTGATTTTCCTAAAAAAAGAAAATGGTGAAAGAACTATATGGAAGGTTGGTAAAAAACGTGTTTAGCTAATACATCATACAAGAGATTAAGGGCTGTCTTCAACTGTAGAGGCAATTGTAGGCCCATGATAAGCACTTCTGCAGACCCTTGCTTGAGATAAGTTGAATTAAGTGACTCAAATGGTGTTCGTTCTTTTGCTATGTATCGGTATTGTGTGGCGATATTGCCATGTAAAGACAGCAAAACACATTCCTTTTTATGGCTGGAGTATTTTTTTTGTTCACATTACTTTGACGTGCCTTAATGCAATTTTCAAATGCTGAAGCTGACAGGAGCATGTGTTCATAGCAAGGCAGCTTCTCAATATTGAGTATATGTTATTCAAAGCTTGCATAAAAGGTACTAACATCTATGTATTTGGCAGCCATCTTACATGTTTACAGATAGGGAGCATCGTGGGCCATTTGAATACTCAGAGGATCTTACAAGCTTGACTGTTGGGGCAGAGGATCCAGAAAATGTAATTTCTGCCCAAAGATATCAAGAAAACGATAATGATCTTTTGCTAAGTACTTCAGATAAAGAGGACAATGGTACAAGAGCCAGCAATGGTTCTTCTACCTCTGCATACAATGCTCCTTCTGATTTGATTAGCCCTTCATTGATAAGCTCCCAAACACCAGCTGAAACTTCACTAGTAAATACTGGTGGGCCGACACATTCCTCACAATCAAACTTCAGTCTCGATGACCTTCTTGGCCTTGGCGTTACTGAAGCTCCTGCTCCAACACCACCAGCACTGACCCTTAACTCGAAGCCTGTGCTAGATCCTGGTACGTTCCAGAGGAAATGGGGCCAGCTAGCATTGGCGCTATCCCAGGTACGCCACAGCCTTTTCACATCTTGGTCGATTTTCTTACAGTTTTTGCAAAGTAGCCCACTGCATGAGATCTTTTGTTACGGTTGTCTAATGTATTTGTTTCTGATGGAGTATGAAACTAGAAGCCCGTTCCAATTCATGGCCTCTGAGCAGTGATTTTGCCTCATTCAGGGTCATGATGGCCTAATGAATCTAAACCCTGAGTGCCATGGTTGTCTAGGGCGTCGATCCACCTTTAAATGTCTCCCAATGTGTCTGATATCAACTGCCCTATGTTCTGATCTATGTTCTTTCTATTATGATCTGAACGTTTTACACTCTGTTTCGTTGACAGGAATGCTCTTTGAGTCCACAAGGAGCAGCTTCATTGATGAATCCCCAATCACTCATCCGTCATATGCAAAGCAATTACATCCAATGTATTGCTTCAGGTGGTCAGCCTCCGAACTACAAGTTCTTTTTCTATGCTCAGAAAGATGGGGCTACTGCTTTCTTCCTTGTTGAATGTATTGTCAACACAGCATCAGCGAAGGCACAGCTCAAAATTAAGGCTGATGATGGGACTGCTGCTGAGGCATTCTCGACTTTGTTTCAGTCAGCCTTGTCCAAATTTGGGCTTTCTTGATCCTGAGTATTTTGTCTGAGCGATTCACTGGTCCACAATTTTTTTCCGGCGTTCACAGTTTTGCACCCCACTCTGCCGCCTAAGCTTGTCCAGTACTTGATCAAATTGTTGGAGAATCAGCGTAGAAGGTGCGATTAGAGGGCAATATTTTATTATCACTAAATTCAGCAAGAGAGCAATGGAGTTTTGCGGAGTAAAATCTTATTTGTATTAATTGGGTGAACTGTGCATTTGTACATGACTACATGTCACCTAGATAAATAGCTAGGTTATTTAGGATTGTGCTAGTGTGATGCCTTGACTTCTTCTGAAGGGCCTTCTTTTTCTTGAAGGATGTAGAAACAACACACAACTCCCCCTTTCATTTATGCTGTACTTAACTTTATTTCTTGCACAGGTGATCAATAAAGATGTTTCTTCCATTTTGATTCACATTAAGGGCCTGCTTGTTTGAGATTATATTTTTTTTTCTCGAAACACACAGGAGAGCTGCGTATAATTTATATTAAGAAAGAGATAGGTCTGAGAACAGACTGAGATACAAACGACTCCTTACGGAGGTCGAAAACACAAATACAGAAACACACTCATCCCTTATCTATGACACAACAGCAGGCCCTCCTAGACTTAAGGCCATAAGCCCCTAAGCTCTCTAGCCTCGGCCATACCCCACAACGTAGCATCCTCGTGGATGTGCTGCAGGATATCTCTAGTGCTCGGGAAAGCTCCCTCGAAGACACATGTGTTTCGATGTTTCCACAGCCACCAAGCCACAAGGATTACCAACGTGTTAAAACCTTTTCTCTTCTCTTTAGGAACCTGGCCTTCGGTATTGCTCCACCAGTCTTGGAAAATCATGTCCTCAGGCCCAGGTGCCAGGTATTGCAGCCCCACTTTACACCACACCTGCCACCAAATGTTTCTAGAGAACACACAAGAGAGCAAAATATGCTGGACTGTTTCTTCATGTTGATCGCAAAAGAGGCATTTGTCATGATGATCCATACCTCGCCGGGCCAATCTGTCAGCCGTCCAACACCGGTTGAGAGAGGCTAGCCAAATGAAGAATTTATATTTTGGAGGAGCCCAACTCTTTCAAATTCTTTTAGCCGACTCAAAAGATGTTGTACCGTTCCAAAAGCTGTTATAAGCCGTCTTAGAAGAATAAAGGCCAGAAGCGCAAGGCACCCAAATGTGGACATCAGGAACTCCTGTCTGTAAATGAACATCCTAAATTAGATCTCAAACCAGAAGGAACTCCCTGATGACAACAGCAGTCAGACGATGTGGTGCTGTTTGAGATTATAATCTGTCTAAATTATATAATCTAATTAATTTTGAACTAAGTGTTAGTTCAAAATAAGTTAGATTATATAATCTAGACAGATTATAATTCCAAACAAATAGGCCCTAACAAGTACTCCCATGCTCAAAAATTTGGAGTCATTTTTGTCGCATTAAATTCTTCTAGTTGACAGTTTAGAATAGCAAATGCACTATCATAACATTTCATTGAGAGTAACAAGATAATTTGATGTTATCGCTGTGTTAGTGCATTGCAGATTTTCTGTGCATTGCAGATTTTGAATTAACCGCAAAGCACTCCATCGAATAGAACATGCTGAACGACCATTGAATAGAACAAGAACAAGACCTTCATAAATATCCATTTGATTTATGGTACAGATTTTATGAAACCATATGCCATGGCTTGAATCCACTCAATCCTATCTAGATCTTCATGTAAACCATGTGCTAAGGCTTTAATCGACTCAATCGGTCAATCCTATCGAGATCTTCATGGAAACTCACTGAATTTACATTGGCAAAATCTGGGCTAACAATGGTAGTTAATGATTTAGTAGACATGTATGGTTGGGTTCTCTTTGTATGGTTGGGTTCTGTTTCTTGCTGTGCATTCGTATGCCTGCTTTATCTATTTTTGGTTTTATCGTTTGAGTTTCTCCCTTGCATTAGGATTCGCTAATCAAGGTTGAACTGTAACCGCAAAGCACTCCTGTATAAGTTTAGGTGTAGCAAATATATCACAATTTTTTTGTTACACTTGACTTTTGGATTTGCTTAAATAAACAAAGCAAAGCCACCAGTATTACAATTGTGACACTCCTAAGCTTTATGCTATAAAAGTGAGGCAACAAAAATTCACTAACGAATCATAATGTAGACTAGTCAAATGTCAGATTCCACAATACCACAACCATCCAAGACATGAGCACATGCAAGAGGCACAAACACATCGAAATTTCGGATACAGTTCGTTCATCATGTTCATATAGCAGATCACAGAACCAAGAGATTTTGATCCGATCTATAGAGGACACATCCGACAAAATGAAATTATTCATCATCATGTCAGATGTCAGATTCCACAATACCACAACCATGCAAAACATGAGCACAAGCAAGAGGCAAAACGGATATAGTTCATTCATCATATTCATAGCAAATCACAGAGCCAAGAGATTTTGATCCGAACTATAGTAGACACAATCAGAAAACGCCTTCAAATTTGGGCAGAAAGCATCAGGCACCTTCAACTCGATCTCGGACAATAGCAAATCAACCAAAAATACTAGCTACAAACTACTATAAAAGCAGACGAACTGACCGCATCCAGGGCCTCGTCGGGGAGAAACGATCAGACGGGGGAGATGACCTGGAAGGCGGAGGGCTTGGGATTGGAGTTCAAGCCGGTGATGATGACGAGCGGGATGAAGCCGTAGTGCACCACCACCTTCGCCTTCGTCATCGTCCATGAGGTCCACTCCTTCACGATCCGCATCGCCTTCGATGCCGCGGTGGCGTCCTCATCGTCGGCGGCGCCCTTCTTCCCGCCCTTGACCCCGGGCTTCAACTTGAACGACGGACGCGACGACATGGCGATCCCGCAGAACTGGATCCGACTCCGACTCGCCGAGCAAAATCCTAGGGAGGCTGGGGGTTTTGGCGAATGGTTGATCCGATGGTTGATGGTGGGGAGCCTTCCCGTCAATAATATTGGTTGGTTAGTGGGCTATTGGCCTATTAATGGGTCACTTTGCAGGCCCGACCGACGACTGGTGGCCTGGAAACATTGGGCCGGGCTTTCATAGATGAAAATGGCCAGGCTCGACATTTAGTCAGCCAATGCCGCGTACTGAAAAAGAAAAGATCCATCTTCCTGATAAATTGCAACGTGATGGGCGATGATATGGTTTACTGAGAAAGAAAAAGAAAAAATCACTCGTACGAGCACAACGGCAATGTCGCTATCATTCGTTGAACACTTTGCTTAGATGTTAGGTATGCTTTCCCGCATATCCCTCTCGCCTCTGCTACGTCGTGCCGTGCGCTAAGGTTGATAGAAGAGCTATGGGGCAAGTACTTCCACGGCGAGTCGTCGTTACCATGATGCATGCATAAATGGTTAATCTAAAGTTGTTGCAAAAATTAAAGGGCATGTTTGTATGTGAGCCTTTTTCTATGTATGTTACTCTCCGTTCCAAAATATAGTCCTTTACAGTTCTCTTTTTTTCCGTCCACAAATGGGTGAGATTGAATTTAGACATATATATACAAACTACATTTATAGGTTAATTAATGAATGCATATTTAGTCTAAAATGAATTATATTTTTTGGATGAAGGGAGTATTAGACTATTTTTAGTGGAAATTTTATTTTAGTTTCATTTTCATTAAATATATCGCCATATAAGCAAGGATGGTGACATGACAAGAATTTAATATGAAGAGAAATAGTGAGAGTTTAAGGTGAGAGAATTTCATCTAGATGAAACTCAGCATATACATGATTTCATAGATAAACGATGTGTCATTCTTGGAAACAGTGCAATGAAAATAACCTTATGACATGTACAACCCTGATGACCCCCTGGATCGGTTTTCCACCTATAAGTAATATAGCTAAAGACAACATTATAAAATATAGCTAAAGACAACATTATAAAATTCTGAGCCTTAAATCATAAATATAGTAAGAGACAATATGTAGAGAGACGACCCCCTAGAAACCCCGTAAGATCCCATATTACCGGTTATACATGCCCTTATGAAAGTTTATAATTGCTCACAAGTTATTACTAAAAAAAGTTGAGTGGTCACCGTCGGTGTTGGCTACTCCATTTTTTTTTCTATCAATGCCACTTTTCATCAGATTTGGCTCTAACAGTGTTAAACTACGGTGATAAACATTTTAAAATAGCCTCAGGTCTAAATGATCTTAAATAAAAAAACTCAATAATAGAAAGTTATTGATCTCTTTATTAAAAATATATATTTATTTAACTTCATTAAAAAGTTTTTTTGCACTTATCATCTAAAAAATCATATGTTTTTGTACGGAGTCAAATGAAGATATTTTTATACAAACTATAGATTTTGACGAGATTTGTAAATTTGTAATTTTGAGTTTTTTTTCATTTAAGATCATTAAAAGCTAAAAAATAGCATGTTTATAACTAATTTGGAGGCAAGGGGAGCCAAACCTAGGGGGAAAAAAACTAAATATCTTACTTAGGCCTTGTTCGGCAATCTGGGATTCTTTCCCGGGTTGATTTTTTTCCCCACATGGATTGGGTGAATCCAATACTTTCACCCAATCCCTTGTGGGATTAAATCCCAAAATCCAATCAACCAATGTTTGTTCGTTTATGCCATATGGATTACATCCCAAAACCCAAATAACTATGTTTGTTCGTTTATTCCATGTGGATTAAATTATAAACTTAAATACCAACAAAAGCCAATAAAATCAACAACATTTAAGCATAAAACATGTCATTTCTCCAGAAATTTAAACATAGAACATGTCATTTATCTAGAAATTTAAGCATTCCATCCAATTCTCGATACATATTTTTTCAAAAATTTAAGCATGTAATAGACTTAGTATATGCTAGATTTTATCCAGAAATTTAAGCATGCCATACAAGTCTCGCAACAACCTTCCTTCGGTTCTATTACATGCTGAGCCCAAACATGGAGAAATGCAACATATATATAGCTCATACTGGCACTCAAAACGCTGTGCAGAACTGTCTCCATATGACCAATATTTCATGTCTGCAAAGTTTAAATAAGGAATCAAAAGCAGAAATCAACAGATAAAAAAAATGAAATTTATGCAGAAAGAAAAACAGCAGGGAACCCATATCAATTAATAAACATCGGGTCCTCAAAATATGCAAACACATGTTGTTGCTGCTGCTACACTTTTCTTGAGTGAGCACAAATGGAGGCTGATTAACAGCAGCAACAACAAAGAACTCACCAGCTGCAGGGAACTAAGTACAACTACTCCCAACCATGGGATTCAGTCTCTCTCAAGCAATACACTAAAACTGATAGAAAACATGCTGGGAGATCATAGAAAACATGACTTGACGGAAGCTCTACACAGATTCTCCAACTTAAGAACAAATAAACTCCACGCCTGCTCTGGTGGACGATGCCCACATGCACTGTGTTGTTGCCGAAGAAAGCGGATATGCCTCAAGTTTAAGTGATTACCCACCGTGTCTCATATATAGACACAGCATGATAAAAACCATCACCGAACGAATTATTGGTATGAACATCACAAAACACCTTTATTAAAAGAAATAAAGAACGAATTATTGGTATCAACATCACCGAACGAATTATTGCTACTTTGAGATGCACTCTCCTAGTTCTTTCTAGTTCTTTGAAGCAATACACTAAAACTGATAGGAGGGCAGTTTCTAGTTCATCAAGGTATGAAATCATAGATTATACTTACCTTAGAGCTTATCAATCTTCCGTCTTAACCATAGGAGGGCAGTTTCTGGTTCATCAACACTAAAACTGATAAATGTCTCTCTGTTGTTTGGTATGTCGAACACCTCAGCTGCTTTTATCTTCTCATCTGCTGTCACATTCATGGATCTAAGAACAGAAATGCATCTCATGATGGAGAAGTCATTACCTTGAGCAGATTCTTTTCCTTTCGCCATTTGTGTAACCTCATCCTCAACTTGTTTTGATTTCAGATCTAGATATCTCCCAACAAGTCCTTCCAAAGAATCCTTCTTCATCCTCTTTGCTTCCTTATCTTGATTGATTGTTGATGCAGTAGACCTTCTCATTGCAGTAGACCTCTGTTCAGTCCTTTCAATTATAGGATCTTCATCTTGTTCCAATCTTGAATCCTCTTCTTGTGGTTGTTGTTGAATAATGTCTTCCTCATCCATTCTTGTGGTGTTCACTTGTTCTTCTTCATTTGAAATTGTGTTCCATTCTTGTGGTAGCTGTGTAGATGTTATGTTCCAGGTCCCTTGAGCAATGTGCCCATCATATAGTTCCCCAAGAGCATCAAAGAGAGGGAAAGACTTCTTTTGAAATTTCTTGGCCCTAGGAAATGACTGATAAAACATTGTCAAAAAGTAAGTTCCTAAACTACTTTATGATAAGTTCACAATTATAAAGCTGGAGTCAAAAACTTACTTTTATGATGTTTTCCCATATTGGTGGATCAGCAACAATCATGCATCGTTTCTCATTCCAGGAAACACCACTTTGCTTTCTAGCCTCTTTCAACATCTTGTAATCCCTTTTCAATTCCCTCTCCTTCTCCTGAATTTGAATCTTGTTGATTGTGACATACTCATGCTTCTTGTTGAATTCAGTAACAATTTTGTTCCAAGCATCTGGACTCCAGCCATTTTGAGCCCTATATGGAGGTACATTGTGCTCAAACAACAAATCAACGAGGCTCTTCTCCAATTCTGAATTCCATGCTGCTCTCTGAACACCACCTAAATTTCAAAAAAATATGAGGGACAATTAATCATTTGAAGTTGAAACACAATAAGAATAACATGTACAAGATTTTATATTAAATAACATGTACCTCCACACTTCTTTGATGTAGAAGCTTTAGGAGAAACCTTCTTTTGAGCAGCTTTAGATAACATCAAAATTTTGGGAGAACCTCTTGTGAACATCATATCTATTATAGAGAATCACCAGCAAAAAAGAAACTATGAACATCATTTCTACTTTTATGGCCATAGTAAAAAAAACCAATAATTCCTTGATCACAAAATATCCATTACAAAATATCCATTACAGAAATGACATTTATTGATTACACAATATCCATTACAGAAATGATTCACTGATTTCTACGTTGCTCATAATCTGCCCACATATGATAAGCTATCATATCTCTTAAGTTATTCCCTTCCATATTCCCTTCATCATTTCCATGGTCACTATTGGGTAGGCTGACAAAACTTTGTGGGTTGATATTTCCTTGATCATTTTCTAGCCATCTCTCATCACCATTATGTGACCGAATTAAGTTATGGAGGACTGCAGCAGCAATAGGTATTTTTGCTTGATTTTCCATTTTGTGAAGGGTAGCAACTTTGAGGATTGGAAATCTCTTCTTTATGACACCCAAAGCCCTCTCTACATGATTTCTTAAAACAGCATGGCGATGGTTGAATAACTCTTTGTGATTTTGAGGCCTTCGATGACCATGGCCAAACTCTTTCAGGTGATATCTAACCCCACGATATGGTGCAATAAAGGAAGCCGTATTGGCATAACCACCATCTACTAGGTAGTACTTCCCAGAAGGTACTTCAAACTTTCCTACATCATTGTTCATTGCAGATCTAAGAACCATTGAATCTGTTGCTGATCCTTCCCATCCGGCTGACACATAAGTTATGTTAAGGTTAAAATCACACACAACCATCACGTTTTGGCTAAGGGTCCCTTTTCTATTCCTGAATGGTGCGGCTTGATCGGGTGACATTGATACTGGAACATGGGTTCCATCTATTGAACCTATGCAATTCTGCAAAAAAAAAAGAAACGATCTTCTAAGATCTAATATTGAGGATGTTCTAAGATGGACACATAAGAGTTAAAAGAAGTCACCTTGAAGTATGGATAAAATCGGTTGTCTCCATGAATTTTAGGATGAACTTGATTGGAAGGAGGCTTTAGGAACCGCATGCTAAGGCCAGGGATAACAATGTCGAAGAAATGTTTGATAACACGGTGAAATGTATCATTGCTATGACCAAAAAAGACTTGGAGATCTTCAAATGTCGCATTGTGGCTAATCATGTATAGGAAGAAGCCAAGTTTTTCCTCAACTTTGATTCTTGTATCTTTAACCAATCCTTCCATTCTAAGATAGTTCGCCAAGGATTTGAAAATGTAAGGTTCCATTCTAAATGATACCCTGCAGTTCTTGATATGGCCTTCAAGTAGCTCTCGAACCTTTTCCTCCCCGGTCAGCGTTGATGTATGCCTCAATTTCTTTTTACTACGTCCAAGATAGCCCAAGAGATGTAGGGAAGGGAGAATCAAAAGGAAGAGGTCATCATCATCCTCCTCCCTCCTCCTAAGGTGATCTCTATTGCTCATATCCATAGCAAAACTAAAGTAGCATCAAGAGACATAAGGAAAATTAATTACTAAAGCTAGTTATGTAGTTCATATAATTCAATTTCTTTAGGTTTTGGCTAGTACCTTGAGAAAATGGGTCAGGCACCAACACCCAAGATGGGGGAGGCTCGTCCTCGCCTACTCTTACTGGAGCAGGGACAATCTGAAAATAAATAAAGAGAACCGTTACTCCAGTTACATCGGTGATCAGTTGGGATGGCTTCAATCCCTAGCGACTGCATTGGATAGTTCAAAGCAAGTCGTGTACTTGTCGAATAGTTAGTGATAAAAATCAGACAAACCCTTCAGCGTGTAGTGTCATTGTGTTTGTGTTCTTTCATATGATGGTCATCACATTGATGTGTGAGTGGCTGAGTGTGACGCACAGACTGAAGAAACATCTAAACATGATAGCCATATGTCCTTTTCCATATTTATTAGTCCATGCTTCTAAACCGATCGATTTGCTAGTAAAAACCCACGCAAATGCGAAGGAATGGAAATGCCAGCTGATGATTAATTAGAACGAAGGAACAGCACACACTACTCTTCTACACATACAGTCAAAAAAATCTGACGAGATTCATAGAAATCTGACTAGCTCCATGGACCCTCGCCGGCTGACTAGCTAGCTTAATGGCGTGCAAACTTAACCTGCAATAATCTGACGATCCCTACACATACAGTAAAAAATCTGCAAAGGTCGTAGCAGATCGAAGTAGAAATCTGGTCCCGGCCAGTCGAGCGTGCGATCGATCCAGGCACCAAAAAAAAAAAAGAAATTCCTGAAGAGGAAACAAGCTAGCAAAAAAGATACGATCGATCCCTACACATAGATACGATGCACGCAGAGCTCCAACTCCAAAACGAGATTCATAGAAATTCCTGAAGAGGAAACAAGCTAGCAAAAAAGAAATTCCTGCAGGACAAGGCGGCGGCGTTTTCGATGCAGCTGGGAAAAAAGAGAGAGCCACACGCACGGGGCGTGAGTGCGTGACCGTGGTCCTGAGGCGGGCGAGCTCGCAATAGATCTGCGCGGCCTCGCCGACGCCGTCGGAGAGCAGGGCAGTGGTCGGGATCTGGGAGCCGATGTGGAAGTGCTGCAGCTAGACATAGAAAGATAGAGAGAGGGGCAGAGAGCAGATGAGAAAGGATCAAACCGGAGAGAAGTTTGCCAGCGGTGTCGACGTTGCCGGCGTCGGAGAGGAAGACTCCTTGCGCCGCCGCCGCCGCTCTCCTCGGACACGGAGCGGTCACAGCTCCGTGGTTTGTTTCCAGACCCTAGGAGTCATGGCTCGGATCCAGGATCCACTGTAGCAAAAAAAAATTCCAAACCTATGGGCTTGAATTTCGGTGGGCTTAACCGAACGCGAAAAAAATTAAAATCTCAATTTTTTCCTGGGCTTGGAATATAGCCTGGATTGGGCTACAATCCAGCCTCATCCCAGTCTGGATGGGCTTAAACGAACGAAGCCTTAAATGACACCCTTTGGAATGCTCACCCTATAAAAATACCACGATGCAAAGAGGATTTGAGTTTCTGAATTAGGGAATAGAGTAATTTTCACTTTCTCCGACGCAACGTGACGTCGCTGATGACGGGAGTCACATGGAGGCAAAAAAGAGAGCTTAAACTGACAATTCAAATTTCTTAATGGCTTACCAATAATTACAAACTTTTATAACGACACACGGAAATAAGACTTGTGAGTTATTGCTCAGTATAGCAAGCTAGCTGACCACGGGCGTCATGCACGCAATATGGATGGTGTCGATGATATTCAGGCTAGCTGAAGCGAAAAGGAAAAGCTACTATAAAAAGAAGAATCCAATATACAGGCACTCGTGCGTGCAACCGACGGGACGGGGGGCTGACCACATGCATGCACCGGAGCTGTGTACTAGTACAGAGAAGGCATTGAACCACGTGCAGCAATGCAAGCTCCTCCTCATGAGTGGGGCGCGCACGAACACGCATATATTCACTCGTCGACAGTGGATCGTGCCTCCCTTTCGGAACGGAGCGATCGAATCGTGAGCGATTTCGATCGCAGGTTTGTAAACCGTCCGTGTCACAGGCCAGCCCCGCTGTCTACGGCGGAACCGACAAGGCGTCGACACGTCGGGAACGCGCACCAGACCGCCGCTGCCGCCGAATGGCAGCTCCGCACCACTGCGCGCGCGCGGTTTGCACCTGGCGGGCAGGACGCCACGCCGCAGTTGCACGCACAAGGTCCTCGCGCGCACATATCCGCCTGCCGACGCCGCCCCGCGCCCCGGTGCCGCGCACCCCCACCGCCCCGCATGCGCAAATAGCCGCAGCACGCGACGCGACGCGACGCGAGCCATCCGCATCCGCAGTCCCGCATCGCCAAACCCAAAATCCCCTGGCGCGCACGCATCCGCCCCGTACGCCCGCCGCTGATCCGTCCACGCCGCGCATCCTGCTATCGCGGCGGCCGCCCATTCACACGCACGCACGGTACCCGATCCCAGGCTGGCCCGCGCGTCGGCGACGCCTGCGGACAGCGATTTCCCTCCGCCGGGCGCGAACGCGCGAGCCGGGTTTCGACTTTCGAGTGGGCGGCACGTCGGGGCGCGGCGTTGCGACCTTGCGTGGGCGAACGGCCGATACACAATCGCACACGTGAGGGCGGGTAGGGGCCCCACGGCCGCGCCGTAAAGCTTGACCGCGCGCGGGCCCTCCGAGGCTGACTGCCCGGGCCCGGGCCCGTGCCGTCCTGACCACTGCAGCGCACGTACGTGACGGGACGGCCCGTGCGGCCAGGCCAGCGTACTTGCTCCTGTACCGAGTATTCTACTACCACTGTACCGTGCGGCGTGCGTACATGGCGGGGACCACCGTCCTATACATCTCGCTCGCTTGCTCGTGGACGGACGTGGCGCGCGTGACGCGACGCCAGCCTACGCCGTTGCCTTCTCCCGTTCTCCGGTTCCATTCGACCATTCACCTTTCGTGCGCTGGGCCGAGGACCGACCGACCGGCCGGCCGGCCATCGTGACCTGTGTGTGAGGAGCCGTGGCCGCTCCTCCAGCTTCGTACCTGGCGTGGCGTCCTGGCCCGCGCCGCACCCGCCCGCCCGCCGTCCGTCCGTCCAAGCCGGTTGCTTCTTATGGTTGCCTTCGCCGAGATCTCTCCGTATCCTTTTATTTTTCCTGGATTTTGAACGAGAAGGGGGGTTCCACTTTTTACACACACAGCTTTGGTGCGTTCTACATCACCAGAAAGGGAGGAGTATTTTATATTTTCTATCGATGTGTATATGACCTACGTATACAAAAAAAAAACTCAACTTTGCAGATGTGATTTTTAGCAAGTGCTTACTCGCACAATCTATTTTGAGTTCAACCAGGGCACAGCGCTTTGTGTTTTATACATGTGTCATTGTATGATATTATGACAAATATTTGGTCATTTCAACTACAATAGCTCTGTATATACTTTACATTAGTAAAGAAAAAGACTCTTACGTTCTTGGTGTCACGCCGCCGTACTGTTGATCACTTACTTTTGGCTCCCCAGACAAATCTAAAATAAGGCAACATAAATAAGAAAACTCTCCTTTCTCCCTTTAGTAAATACCCTTCTTCGAAGGGTTAACTAAAAGGAGGAGGCAAGGTGGGATTGAAGTATTTAAGGATAATAAATATATGTACACAATAACACAAATATATGGGAATTACACAACGAATCATGACAAAAGAATAACTCCACATAAAATATTTAAGGAAATCTACCTAGCTTCTTCTTTTACTCATAAGCGATTACAAAGATACCTTCGGGCAAATGAGAGTCGAAGGTAGCGAGAAACACCTTCGAAGGCAGAGCAATTTCAGTATACTCTGTTCCACAACATGTCCGTAATGTATATGGTATTGTTCCTCTATTTATAATGGTGACTTACATCTTCGTATGAAATCGCAAACATGCCCACAAGTCTTATTTACATGATCTATAACATTTATGAGGGTAAGGATGTCTTTTCTATTATCCGTCTTGCTGGCTGGGTTTCTAGATTCTTCTTTTCCTCTCATGCTTCGTACGTCGATGCCATGAGGCTAAAGCTTCTCCCCCCCCTTCGTTCATGTCCACCGATCAACCCGACGAAGCTGAAGTTCCCTGGCTTCTTCACTTGCCTATACGCCGGTGATGAGGTATGTAACCTTCGCTACGTGTTAACAATATTTCGAACATCTTTAATTGTTAGCACAACATCTCGAGGACCTTCGGTGAAGGTAACCTTTGCTACCTGTTAACGATACTTGGAACATCTTTAACTGTTAGCACAATATCTCAAGGACGTTCGGCTATGGAGGCCCTCAATAGTAGCCCCTCGCGGAATTAGTTCGCTTTTCATAACGAGCTCAAACCGCGAAATGAATAATGAAGGCCTTGCGCCGAAGGTCCAAAAATGCCTTCTCGGAGCTCGTTATAAAAATAGCTTCGAAGCTCTTGACTAGCGGGGGCCATTTTGTAGTGAGTGAAAACGTCTAGATTCTTGTTTACCTTGCCCTGTTTTTTGTATAAAAGAAACTGAACTGACATGGTTGCGCACGACATTCACTGTTGTTGCGACCTGCTGTTAACTTTTTCTTTGCCTTCAACGTTTGCTTCGAGCTAGCTTTCTTTTGCAACCCAAATTTTATTGCCGTTTGAGAGCTTCTCTGTCTCCTAGAGATGGTAGGAGAGAAGATGGCTCTTGAACTCGCTTTGGTGATAGCTTCCGATGCTCCCAATATGGAAGGAAGTGCTTCGCCTGCCGAGGCGGACTTCTATCTGAAGCGACTGGGCCAACCACCAAAGATATTATGGCCGATCCTACTAAGGGGTCAGAAGATGATAGCGAAGATCTAGATATTGAAGAGGACAATAATGATATATGACTAACAAAGCCGAGTCACGTGAACTTCGACAAATCAACAATTAAAGGTGGTCATATTGAAGTGCTGACTAAATCTCATTGTATTGGTGATGCTAGTTTGGTTCAACTTGGGGGGGAGGACACCACACCAATGCCAAGGGAAGATGAAGTGGTGGTGTTCCGATGCTTTTTGAAAGCTGGCTTTGGTTCCCGCTGCACAAGATGGTGGTAGATGTACTTAAAAGATTTGTTATTTACTTGCATCAGTTCATTCATAACACGGTTATGATGATGAGGCTATTTATCTAGACCGTTCGAAGCCAAGGCATAGAGCCAAGTGCTGAGTGCTTCTGCCAGATTCACGAATTACACTACTAGATGAAGACAATTAGCAAAGAATACCTTCAAATAACTTCGACTGCTACAATTTTGCATATCGGAAAGAAGCTTAATTCCCATCTCTTGTGTATCGCACCAAATGGCCAAAGTTATAGATGAGGAATGGCTTTACATGAAGAACAACTTGAAAGATAGTGATGATATCAAGGGTATAGTTCAGAGGTCCATTAAGCCTGCCTTCAGCTTAAATAGGCCAACTTGCTGTATGGGCTTCGAAGCTCAGGCCACGATGGCTGCTTTCAACACTTTTTGCGTGCATGTTGGAACTCAAGATCTTATCTAGGAACACTTGGCCATTGAGGGCCGAGTGGTCCATGCCGAAGCTTAAAGGTAGTCTTCCTTCGAAGAATGAGCTAGGCCTCATTAGGTTGAAATATTCATACAAGTTTGAAACAATGTTTGGGGAGCCATGTGATGAATGGCTTGAAGTTATTGAGGGCAAGTGCAACGAGGTTCTTGAAAATTTCAACAAAAAGGAGGACGAAGCACTGACCTCGACCTTAGGAGCTAGGAAGAAGCACCACCTTAATCGGGTTTTTGATGCAATTATGTTCATATACCCTGACTACCCCGATTGGCTCAGAGTGGGGGAAAAGAGAAAATAGAGGCAGGTCAAGGTCATCACCAAGCGCCATAAAATTTATGTTGTCGAAGATGTTCATGCAAGCACCGAGAGGAGCCACAAAGAAGTGACAATCGTTGTCGAATCGAAGGGAACTGTTGGTGCTTTAGAGCTACATAAGGTATGAAATGTTTTTTGTATGCGTCGCTTAGATTTTTTTGTAAGAATATATCCTGTTTTTTTGAAAGATTTTTTTACTTTAGAGGAGTTTGGAGTCCAAAGAGGTTATTGAGGTGCCCATCCTTGATGAAACTCCTCTGGCGAATATGGAAGCTAAGTACAAGGAAATCTTGACTCCAACACCTTCGTGAGAGGTCTCAAAGAAGGACTAGTGGATAACTCCAATAATAAGCGCTTTTTGTTAAAGGATGTGGAAGAGGAGGGTGATGCACCTGAGTCCATCCTAGAAGCTTCGAAGGAGAAGGTTATTGCAACATCAGTTTCAAGAGAGAAAGCTTGTGCCACGACCATTACAGCAACAGCAATAGCTAGAGAGCTGCTTGTAGACGTACTACTTATAATGGTAAGGGAGACTGAAGCTACAACAACACCTGTGCCGCCATAAGCGACTGAATCTAGAGGAAATACTTTGAGGACTGTACCTGTAGATGATAAGGGTAAAAGTGCCATGGTGGTCGAAGAGCTTAAGGTAACCACAAGTGAGAATGTCCATGTAGAAGAAGGTCCGACAGGCTATCTGTCGGCGTTTCGACCCCGGGGGGTCCCTGGACCGACGAGTAAATTGTCGTTGCGTGTCCCTACCTAGATGGGTTGGTGCGAGATGGAACACAAGAGGTGGGACAAGCCTTGTATTATCCTGCACCAGGGGTGTCGCTCGCAGTAGGGGTTACAAGCGCGTCGCGTGAGAGAGAGAGGGACACAGAGCTCGTCCGCTGCTTCCCTCGCGCGACCCCCCCCTCAGGGTGGCCCTGGACCTCCCTTTTATAGAGGCAAGGAGAGGATCCAGACATACAACAGGGGCGTAGCTATGCGCTAACGTGTCCGGCAGTGGAGTGCCTAAGTGAAAGGGAATTAGGCTTACACCTAGTTCCTAAATAATTTTGGTGGTTGAATTGCCCAACACAAACAATTGGACTAACTAGTTTGCTCTAGATTATATGTTCTACAGGTGCCAAAGGTTCATCTATAACTATACTAAATCGACTGTCCGGAATACCGTAGATTATTCCGGACAGGAGAAGCTTTTTGGAAAAACAGGCCAAGCGCGGACCGTCCGGGCCCTTGCGGCGGACCGTCCGCGACACTAGGATGACTCTCGGACAGAACCAATGCAAAAATACAAGTTTCCACTACGGACTGTCCGGAGGAAAAGGAAAGACCGTCCGAGCCCACTCGCGGACCGTCCGGCCTCAGGCGCGGACCGTCCGGTCGGTAAGAAACCGAAAAACCCGAAGGTAACGGGTTCGGAGAAATGAATTATAGAGGGCCTCGCGGACCGTCCGGGGTGCACGACCGGACCGTCCGCGACTGGCTCTGTCTGACATCTGACGTCGCATTAAATGCAATATAGCCGTTGATATAGCCGTTACTGCTGACCGTTGCATTTTCAGCCGTTGATCTACAGGGGCGGACCGTCCGGACCTGGCTCGCGGACCGTCCGCGCTCAGCAGAATGGTGCAACGGCTAGGAAGTGGTTGGTGGCTATAAATACAACCCCAACCACCTCCATTCACTTCATCCAAGCATTCCAACCTTCAACATTCAATACAAGAGCTAGCAATCCATTCCAAGACACATTCAAAGCCTCCACCTCTCCAAGTTTCACAATTGAGAAAAGAGATCATTAGTGATTAGTGGCTTGAGAGAGAAAGTGATCCGTGTGCTATTTGTCGCTCTTGTTGCTTGGCTTTTTAATCGTGCTTTCTTGATTCTTTCATTGCAACCAAACTCACTTGTAATTGAGGCAAGAGACACCAATCTTGTGGTGATCCTTGTAGGAACTTTGTGTTCCAAGTGATTGAGAAAAGAAAGCTCACTCGGTCGGAGGGACCGTTTGAGAGAGGGAAGGGTTGAAAGAGACCCGGCCTTTGTGGCCTCCTCAACGGGGAGTAGGTTTGCGAGAACCGAACCTCGGTAAAACAAATCCACGTGTCTCACTTGTTATTCGCTTGCGATTTGTTTTGCTCGCTCTCTCGCGGACTCGTTATTGTTTCTAACGCTAACTCGGCTTGTAGTTGTGATTATATTTGTAAATTTCAGTTTCGCCCTATTCACCCCCCCTCTAGGCGACTATCAATTGGTATCAGAGCCCGGTACTTCATTAGAGCCTAACCGCTCGAAGTGATGTCGGGAGATCACACCAAGAGGGAGATGGAGACCGGCGATG
Source organism: Zea luxurians (assembly GCA_029449295.1). NCBI lineage: Eukaryota > Viridiplantae > Streptophyta > Magnoliopsida > Poales > Poaceae > Zea > Zea luxurians. The sequence continues at coordinate 19,510,785 of JAOPSE010000003.1, forward strand.
ACAAGCCCACTACAAGTCAAGGGAGCACTTCATCCTCATCGGAAGAGTCCCGCACCAAGAGAAGAGAGAAGAAGAAGAAATCCTCCAAGCGGAAGGAGAAAAGATCTTCCTCTTCTCATCACAAAGAGAAGAAGGAAAAATCTTCTTCTCACAAGCCGCATCGGAGTGGGGACAAGCACAAAAGGATGAGGAAGGTGGTCTACTACGAGACCGACACTTCATCAACATCTACCTCCGGCTCCGACGCGGCGTCCGTCACTTCTAAACGCCAAGAGCGTAAGAAGTATAGTAAGATCCCCCTACGCTACCCTCGCATTCCTAAACATACACCTTTACTTTCCGTCCCATTAGGCAAACCACCAACTTTTAATGGTGAAGATTATGCTATGTGGAGTAATTTGATGCGATTTCATCTAACCTCTCTCCACAAAAGATTATGGGATGTTGTTGAGTATGGTGTACAGGTACCATCCGTAGGGGATGAAGACTACGACACGGACGAAGTGGCCCAAATCGAGCACTTCAACTCCCAAGCCACAACCATCCTTCTTGCCTCTCTAAGCAAGGAGGAATACAACAAAGTACAAGGGTTGAAGAACGCCAAGGAGATTTGGGACCTACTCAAGACGGCGCACGAGGGTGATGAACTCACCAAGATCACCAAGCGGGAAACGATCGAGGGGGAGCTCGGTCGCTTCCGTCTTCGCCAAGGGGAGGAGCCACAAGACATGTACAACCGGCTCAAGACCTTGGTGAACCAAGTGCGCAACCTCGGGAGCGCAAAATGGGATGACCACAAAGTGGTTAAGGTTATTCTAAGAGCCCTTATTTTCCTTAACCCTACTCAAGTACAATTAATTCGTGGCAATCCTAGATATACACAAATGACCCCCGAGGAAGTCATCGGGAATTTTGTTAGTTTTGAATGCATGATTAAGGGCTCCAAGAAGATCAACGAGCTTGATGAGCCTTCCACATCCGAGGCGCAACCCGTGGCCTTCAAGGCAACGGAGGAGAAGAAGGAGGAGTCTACACCAAGTAGACAACCAATTGACGCCTCCAAGCTCGACAACGAGGAGATGGCCCTAATCATCAAAAGCTTCCGGCAAATCCTCAAACAAAGGAAGGGGAAGGACTATAAATCCCGTTCCAAGAAGGTTTGCTACAAGTGTGGTAAGCCCGGTCACTTTATTGCTAAATGTCCATTATCAAGTGATAGTGACAGGGGCGACGACAAGAAGGGCAAGAGGAAGGAGAAGAAGAAGTACTACAAGAAGAAGGGCGGCGATGCCCATGTTTGTCGGGAGTGGGACTCCGACGAAAGCTCTAGCGACTCCTCCGACGACGAGGACGCCGCCAACATCGCCGTCACCAAGGGCCTCCTCTTCCCCAACGTCGGCCACAAGTGCCTCATGGCCAAGGACGGCAAAAAGAAGGTAAAATCAAAGTCCTCCACTAAATATAAAACATCTAGTGATGAGGATAATGATAAAAATGAAGAGGATAATTTGCGTATTCTTTTTGCCAACCTTAACATGGAACAAAAAGAAAAATTAAATGAGCTAATTAGTGCCATCCATGAAAAGGATGATCTCTTGGACTCCCAAGAGGACTTCCTAATCAAGGAAAACAAGAAACATGTTAAGGTTAAAAATGCTTATGCTCTAGAGGTAGAAAAATGTAACAAATTATCTAGTGAGCTAAGCACTTGCCATGACATCATTGCCAACCTTAGAAATGAAAATGTCAAATTAATTGCTAAGGTTGATTCTCATGTTTGCATTGATCCTAGAAATGATAATGTTGATTTGCTTGCTAGGATTGATGAGTTGAATGTTTCCATTGCTAGCCTTAGAAATGAGAATGAGAAATTAATTGCTAAGGCTAAGAATTTTGATGTTTGCAATGCTACTATTTCCGACCTTAGAACTAAAAATGATATGTTGCATGCTAAGGTCGTTGAACTTAAATCTTGCAAACCCTCTACATCTAATGTTGAGCATGTTTCCATTTGTACTAGATGTAGAGATATTAATGTTGATGCTATCCATGATCACCTAGCCTTAATTAAAAAACAAAATGATCACATAGCACAACTTAATGCTAAAATTAGAGAGCATGACTTAGAAAATGAAAAATTTAAACTTGCTAGAAGCATGCTCTATAATGGGAGACGCCCTGGCATTAAGGATGGCATTGGCTTCCAAAGGGGAGACAATGTCAAAATTAATGCCCCTCCTAAGAACCTATCTAACTTTGTTAAGGGCAAGGCTCCCATGCCTCAGGATAACGAGGGTTACATTTTGTACCCTGCCGGCTATCCTGAGAACAAGATTAGGAAAATTCACTCTAGGAAGTCTCACTCTGGCCCTAATCATGCTTTTATGTATAAGGGTGAGACATCTAGATCTAGGCAACCAACCCATGCCAAGTTGCCTAGAAAGAAAATCCCTAATGCATCAAATGATCATGCCATGTCATTTAAAACTTTTGATGCATCTTATGTTTTAACTAACAAATCCGGCAAGGTAGTTGCCAAGATTGTTGGGGGCAAACACAAGGGCTCCAAGACTTGTGTTTGGGTACCCAAAGTTCTTGTATCTAATGCCAAAGGACCCAAAACCGTTTGGGTACCTAAAATCAAGAACTAAACTTGTTTTGTAGGTTTATGCATCCGGGGGCACAAGTTGGATACTCGACAGCGGGTGCACAAACCACATGACCGGGGAGAAAAGGATGTTCTCCTCATATGAGAAAAACCAAGATCCCCAACGAGCTATCACATTCGGGGATGGAAATCAAGGTTTGGTCAAAGGTTTGGGTAAAATTGCTATATCCCCTGACCATTCCATTTCTAATGTTTTTCTTGTAGATTCCTTAGATTACAATTTGCTTTCCGTATCCCAATTATGTCAAATGGGCTACAACTGTCTTTTTACTGATATTGGTGTTACTGTCTTTAGAAGAAGTGATGATTCAATAGCTTTTAAGGGAGTATTAGAGGGTCAGCTATACTTAGTAGATTTTAATAGAGCTGAACTCGACACTTGCTTGATTGCTAAGACTAACTTGGGTTGGCTCTGGCACCGCCGACTTGCCCATGTTGGAATGAAGAATCTTCACAAGCTTCTAAAGGGAGAACACATTTTGGGACTAACCGATGTTCATTTTGAGAAAGACAGGATTTGTAGCGCATGCCAAGCCGGGAAGCAAGTTGGTGTCCATCATCCACACAAAAACATCATGACTACCGACAGGCCACTGGAGCTCCTACACATGGATTTGTTCGGCCCGATCGCTTACATAAGCATCGGCGGTAGTAAGTATTGTCTTGTAATTGTGGATGATTATTCTCGCTTCACTTGGGTATTCTTTTTACAGGACAAATCTTATACCCAAGAGACCTTAAAGGGATTCTTGAGACGGGCTCAAAATGAGTTCGGCTTAAGGATCAAGAAAATTAGAAGCGACAACGGGACAGAGTTCAAGAACTCTCAAATTGAAGGCTTTCTTGAGGAGGAGGGCATCAAGCATGAGTTCTCTTCTCCCTACACTCCACAACAAAATGGTGTGGTGGAGAGGAAGAATCGAACTCTATTGGACATGGCAAGAACCATGCTTGATGAGTACAAGACACCGGATCGGTTTTGGGCCGAGGCGGTCAACACCGCCTGCTACGCCATCAACCGGTTATATCTTCACCGAATCCTCAAGAAGACATCTTATGAACTCCTAACCGGTAAAAAGCCCAATATTTCATATTTTAGAGTTTTTGGTAGCAAATGTTTTATTCTTGTCAAAAGAGGTAGAAAATCTAAATTTGCTCCTAAAACTGTAGAAGGCTTTTTACTAGGATATGACTCAAACACAAGGGCATATAGAGTCTTTAACAAGTCCTCAGGACTCGTTGAAGTTTCTTGTGACGTTGTGTTTGATGAGACTAACGGCTCTCAAGTAGAGCAAGTTGATCTTGATGAGATAGGTGAAGAACAGGCTCCATGCATAGCGCTAAGGAACATGTCCATCGGGGATGTGTGTCCTAAGGAATCCGAAGAGCCTCCAAATGCACAAGATCAACCATCCTCCTCCATGCAAGCATCTCCACCAACTCAAGTTGAGGATGAGGCTCAAGATGTTGAACAAGAAGATCAAGAAGATGAGCCACCTCAAAATGACCGCAACGATCAAGGGGGAGATGCAAATGATGAAGACAAGGAGGATGAACAACCAAGGCCGCCACACCCAAGAGTCCACCAAGCAATACAACGAGATCACCCCGTCGACATCATCCTCGGCGACATTCACAAGGGGGTAACCACTCGATCTCGTGTTGCACATTTTTGTGAGCATTACTCTTTTGTTTCCTCTATTGAGCCACACAGGGTAGAGGAAGCACTTCAAGATTCGGATTGGGTGATGGCGATGCAAGAGGAGCTCAACAATTTCACAAGGAACGAGGTATGGCACTTAGTTCCACGTCCCAACCAAAATGTTGTAGGAACCAAGTGGGTCTTCCGCAACAAGCAAGACGAGCATGGTGTGGTGACTAGGAACAAAGCTCGACTCGTGGCCAAGGGGTATTCACAAGTCGAAGGTTTGGATTTTGGTGAAACCTATGCACCCGTAGCTAGGCTTGAGTCAATTCGTATATTATTAGCCTATGCTACTTACCATGGCTTCAAGCTTTATCAAATGGACGTGAAGAGTGCCTTCCTCAATGGACCAATCAAGGAGGAGGTCTATGTTGAGCAACCTCCCGGCTTTGAAGACAGTGAGTATCCTAACCATGTCTATAGGCTCTCTAAGGCGCTTTATGGGCTTAAGCAAGCCCCAAGAGCATGGTATGAATGCCTTAGAGATTTCCTTATTGCAAATGGCTTCAAAGTCGGCAAGGCCGATCCTACTTTATTCACTAAGACTCTTGATAATGATTTGTTTGTATGCCAAATCTATGTTGATGATATCATATTTGGGTCTACTAACAAATCTACATGTGAAGAATTTAGTAGGATCATGACACAGAAATTCGAGATGTCTATGATGGGGGAGTTGAAGTATTTTCTAGGATTCCAAGTCAAGCAACTCCAAGAAGGCACCTTCATTAGCCAAACGAAGTATACTCAAGACATTCTAAGCAAGTTTGGAATGAAGGATGCCAAGCCCATCAAGACACCCATGGGAACAAATGGGCATCTCGACCTCGACACGGGAGGTAAGTCCGTGGATCAAAAGGTATACCGGTCAATGATTGGTTCATTGCTTTATTTATGTGCATCTCGACCGGACATTATGCTTTCCGTATGCATGTGTGCAAGATTCCAAGCCGACCCTAAGGAATCACACCTTACGGCCGTAAAACGAATCTTGAGATATTTGGCTTTTACTCCTAAGTTTGGGCTTTGGTACCCTCGGGGATCCACTTTTGATTTGATTGGATATTCGGATGCCGATTGGGCGGGGTGTCGGATTAACAGGAAGAGCACATCGGGGACTTGCCAGTTCTTGGGAAGATCCTTGGTGTCTTGGGCTTCAAAGAAGCAAAATTCGGTCGCTCTTTCCACCGCCGAAGCCGAGTATATTGCCGCAGGCCATTGTTGCGCGCAATTGCTTTGGATGAGGCAAACCCTGCGGGACTACGGTTACAAACTAACCAAAGTCCCCTTGCTATGTGACAATGAGAGTGCAATCAAAATGGCCGACAATCCCGTCGAGCACAGCCGCACTAAGCACATAGCCATTCGGTATCATTTTCTTCGGGATCACCAACAAAAGGGGGATATCGAGATTTCTTATATTAATACTAAAGATCAATTAGCCGATATCTTTACCAAACCACTTGATGAACAATCTTTTACCCGACTTAGGCATGAGCTTAATATTCTTGATTCTAGGAATTTCTTTTGCTAGTCTTGCACACATAGCTCATAAATATACCTTTGATCATGTCTCTTTTATATATGCTATGACTAATGTGTTTTCAAGTGTATTTCAACCAAGTCATAGGTATATTGAAAGGGAATAGGAGTCTTCGGCGAAGACAAGGCTTCCACTCCACTCTACTACTCATCCTTCGCCGTCGCTCCACATCACCTCTCCAACTTTGGTATAATCTTCACTCATTCATTTCATGACCAAAGGGGGAGAAAGTACTTCATTGGGCTCTAATGATTCCGTTTTTGGCGATTCATGCCAAAGGGGGAGAAAATATGAGCCCAAAGCAAAAGGACCGCACCACCACCTAATTTTATAAATTTAATGATTTTATATTGGTAAATTTCAAAATTGGTATCTCTTTGTGTTCTAAAGGGGGAGCAACTAGTATTTTCAAAATTGATGTCTTAAAACCCTCTTGAACACTAAGAGGAGGATCTCATTTAGGGGGAGTTTTGTTTAGTCAAAGGAAAAGCATTTGGAACAAAGGAAGAAAATTTCAAAACTTGAAAATGCTTTGCAAATCTTACTCATTTACCTTTGACTATCTTGCAAAATGCCTTTGAAAAGAATTTACAAAAGAGTTTGCAAAAACAAAACTTATGGTGCAAATGTGGTCCAATATGTCAAAAACAAAGAAACCATCCATGCGCATCACATAAGTATTTATATTGGCTCAATTCCAAGCAACCTTTGCACTTACATTATGTAAACTAGTTCAACTATGCACTTCTATATTTGCTTTGGTTTGTGTTGGCATCAATCACCAAAAAGGGGGAGATTGAAAGGGAATTAGGCTTACACCTAGTTCCTAAATAATTTTGGTGGTTGAATTGCCCAACACAAACAATTGGACTAACTAGTTTGCTCTAGATTATATGTTCTACAGGTGCCAAAGGTTCATCTATAACTATACTAAATCGACTGTCCGGAATACCGTAGATTATTCCGGACAGGAGAAGCTTTTTGGAAAAACAGGCCAAGCGCGGACCGTCCGGGCCCTTGCGGCGGACCGTCCGCGACACTAGGATGACTCTCGGACAGAACCAATGCAAAAATACAAGTTTCCACTACGGACTGTCCGGAGGAAAAGGAAAGACCGTCCGAGCCCACTCGCGGACCGTCCGGCCTCAGGCGCGGACCGTCCGGTCGGTAAGAAACCGAAAAACCCGAAGGTAACGGGTTCGGAGAAATGAATTATAGAGGGCCTCGCGGACCGTCCGGGGTGCACGACCGGACCGTCCGCGACTGGCTCTGTCTGACATCTGACGTCGCATTAAATGCAATATAGCCGTTGATATAGCCGTTACTGCTGACCGTTGCATTTTCAGCCGTTGATCTACAGGGGCGGACCGTCCGGACCTGGCTCGCGGACCGTCCGCGCTCAGCAGAATGGTGCAACGGCTAGGAAGTGGTTGGTGGCTATAAATACAACCCCAACCACCTCCATTCACTTCATCCAAGCATTCCAACCTTCAACATTCAATACAAGAGCTAGCAATCCATTCCAAGACACATTCAAAGCCTCCACCTCTCCAAGTTTCACAATTGAGAAAAGAGATCATTAGTGATTAGTGGCTTGAGAGAGAAAGTGATCCGTGTGCTATTTGTCGCTCTTGTTGCTTGGCTTTTTAATCGTGCTTTCTTGATTCTTTCATTGCAACCAAACTCACTTGTAATTGAGGCAAGAGACACCAATCTTGTGGTGATCCTTGTAGGAACTTTGTGTTCCAAGTGATTGAGAAAAGAAAGCTCACTCGGTCGGAGGGACCGTTTGAGAGAGGGAAGGGTTGAAAGAGACCCGGCCTTTGTGGCCTCCTCAACGGGGAGTAGGTTTGCGAGAACCGAACCTCGGTAAAACAAATCCACGTGTCTCACTTGTTATTCGCTTGCGATTTGTTTTGCTCGCTCTCTCGCGGACTCGTTATTGTTTCTAACGCTAACTCGGCTTGTAGTTGTGATTATATTTGTAAATTTCAGTTTCGCCCTATTCACCCCCCCTCTAGGCGACTATCACTAAGCCCTGTGTACATGCCAATGTGGCCGTTGGGGGAGAGCTTGGGCCTGTACATGTGATGGCGTGGCCGTCGGAGGAGCGCCTGAGTCCTGTAGGAGCACAGCTGGCAGTGCGGTGAGGATCCTGCTGACGTCTCCTTGCTGTCGTAAGGGGCTGAGAGCCACCGGCGTCATGGTGCACGCGGGGCACCATCATTACCCGTCGCCGGGGTAAGCCAGATGGGACGCCGATCTTGTTCCTTGTAGCCTGAGCAGGCTAGGAATAGGGAAATGATGCATCCCCTATTAGCGTGGTCAGTCCGAGCCCAGGGTCCGTCGAGGCGGAGACTTCTCTTGAGGCCGAGGCCGGGGTCGGGCAAGGACGCGATTCCTCTCGAGACCGGGGCCGAGGCCGAGTCCGGGGGTCGGGAGAGGCGAAGACCTCGTCCCGAGGCCGGAGCCTGAGGTCGGGCGAGGCGGAGACCTCCTCCCGAGGCTGGAGCATGAGGTCGGGCGAGGCGGAGCTTCCTGTAGCGCCCGAGGCTGAACTCGGTGGTTGATCGTGACTTGTTGTCAGTCGTTGCCGGGGTGGCTGACACGGTAGTCGGAGCGGAGCGAGCGGCGCTGTTTTCCTGTCATGTCAGATGGTAAAGGAGAGGGGCGAAGTGACTGCGGTCACTTTGGCCTGCCCGACTGAGGCGCGTGTGTCAGGATACGGCGTCAGGCATCCCCTGCATTTAATGCGCCTGCGAAGCGGTCGGTTGGTGAGGCGGTCTGGCCAAGGTTGCTTCACAATGAAGCCTGCCCGAGCTGGGCTTCGGGAGAGCCGTGGGGGCGCCCGCTGCCTGAGGAGGCCCTCGGGCGAGGCATGAACTCGTCTGGGATTGCTGCTCCGGCCCGAGGCTGGGCTCGGGCGAGATCGCGTCCCTCGGGTAGACGAAGTCTTGGCTTGAACCGCACCCGTCAGTTGGTCTGAGGGTATTTACCAGCCATGATTAGGAGTGTTGGGGGTACCCCTAATTATGGTACCCAACAGTAGCCCCCGAGCCTCGAAGGGAGTGATGGTACTCGCTTGGAGGCTTTTGCCACGTTTTCGGTGAGGGGACCGACCTTTCTCGGTTTTTGCCTTGTTCTGGTGGGTGCGCGCGAGCACACCCGCCGGGTGTAGCCCCCGAAGCCTCGGAGGAGTGGTTGGACTCCTCTGAGGTCTGAATGCTTTTTGTGGTGCTTCGGCCGATCTGATCGTTCCCTCATGCGGCCCGGCCGTAGCCCGGGTGCGTGGTTGGGTTCCAAGTTATCAAGCTGGTTTGTTGACGCTGTCAACAGTTTTGGCCGTAGCCGGGTGCGAGAGCAGCCCCCGAGCCTCTGCACGGAGCGAGAGGACGATCAAGGACTTTCCCAACTTTTATTATACGCCCCTGCGTCGCCTTTCCGCAAGGAGGAGGGGGGAAAGCGCCATGTTGCCCTCGGAGGGCGCCGAACATGGTGTTTCCAGTGAGCTGCTAACGGGTGATCCGAGTGGATGCCCGTGCCCCATTCGTTAGGGGTCGGCTGGTGGCCCAGAGGCGCGCTCCAAAAGTACCTACGGGTGATTCGCCGGACCCAGACCCCTTCGACAGGGTCCGAGGACTCGATGCCTCCCTCCGGTGGGATTCCGTTACAAATCGTTCCCGCCGGTCTCGGAAATGTCCTAGGGTACCTCGGGAGCGTAGCCCGAGCCTCGGCTATGTATCGAACGTACCCAGAGTCATCCCTCACTCTGCGTGCTCTGGGGCGACTGTCGAACCCTTCCGAGGGGCCAGCCTACGAACCCCTGATCAGTAGTGGGCACGGAGCCCAGGCGCTCTGGGGCGGCTGTCGAACCCTTCCGAGGGGCCAGCCTTCGAGCCCCTGATCAGTAATGGGCTTGAAGTCCGAGTGCTCTGGGGCGGCTGTCGAAACCCTCCTGAGGGGCCAGCCTTCGAACCCTTGATCAGTAGGAGGGCTCGAGGCCCGCTTCTTTCGCCGAGAAGGATCCTTTCCACAACATCCCCTTTCTCGGTCCCTGTAGCAAGAGAGAGAGAGAGAGAGGAGGGGAAGGATATGAATTTAAATGAGGTGGCACACCTTTTTTGACGCGGTCATTATGGCGAAGGCGAAGCGACGCCCGCATCGCCTGCCAGAGGTGTTGCCTGCTCCGTCGGGGAGTGAATGCGACAGGACGGCAATTCGCATGGCGCCCGTTGCGCGTGCAAGCCGTTCGAGGAACGGGGCATGGGCGCGTCGTCTTCACGCCGTGGGAGAGGGCTCTCCCGTCGCTTCAGGAGGGGACGCGAGCCTGCAGGCGACTTGACTGCTGCCCCCGCTTGTCTGCCGCTGCAGTTACTGCCGGCCCGCTTTTGACCATGCCAACCGTCGTGCCTACCCTGCGGCTGACTGACCCGTGGCCGTTGCCTTTAATTGGCACTGTTGGGCCATGCGCAGGGCTACCTCGAGTCGTGGTACTGGTTTTGCAGTCGAGGAGGCGCAACATTGGCGTGAGTGGCGGTGTAGCTTCTCGCACGTCGTAACCGGCGCGCCGGTTACATGACATGCGGGCCCGCTTCCTTTGCGCTGGTCCACCGGATGTGGACGGAGCCGAAGGGGCGCACAGTTGCGGTGCAGTTGGATGCCTGTCGCGTGGCAGTCCACCCTTTCGACCACCGGTTTCTGCAAAGATGGGAGAGCGCTTGTAACCGCGGGACGGTTACATGCCTCGCGTGCGGCGGTTCGCCTTCTTCGTGCTTCGGATCAGCTCGTATGACACATGGGTGCCAGCCCCCGTGTCGTGGGGGGAGAACCCTGAAGTATGTCAGTAGAGACTTCGCCCGTGACGCTAAGGGGTGCAAGTGAGGAGGTCTGCCTATAAAAGGGGGATCGATCCCCTGGGTAGTGGCCATGCCTTCGTTCTCCCCTCATGCATCGCGCCCTTCCGCCTTTTGAGCCCCCGGATGGGGTGCTCCAGCGCCGCCTTGCTCTTGCTGTCGTTGGAGGAGCGTGACCTCGTGGAGATCGGCACCTTTCAGCCATCGCTCGGCTTCAAGGATTTTCGTCGTGCAGGCTGGGGTGGAGAGCAAGCTAAGCCGGGTTTCGCCTCCCGTGTGGGCCGGCGACCCGCTTCTTCCTCCAACATTTGGGGGAGAAAGGTATCCTCCAGCCCTGCGGGGGTGACGCCCTCCAGCCATGCGGGGGGAAGGCGAACCACTGCTGCCCGGCCGGGGCACAGCCGTCCATCCTCCACCTGGGCAACGGTTGTGCCGTACGTCGGTGGCTGCTGTCACCGCCCTCGCGGAGAGGGCGGACTAGGACAACGCGAGTTCGGTCGGCCATAGACGTCGTCATTTGCAGCGTGTCCAGCTCGCTGGCCCAACTGGCTCTAGCGCCGCTCCCGATGCTGCCTCCTGCCGCTTGGTCCTCGTGGGGACCGACGCTGGCCGGTCCTCAAGGATTTGAGTGGGGATCTGCTGGCGAGCCGCTTGGAGTTTGTTGTCCCGCTGGCTCCCCGGTGTGGAGGTTGTTCATACTCCCGAGAATGGAACCGAAGTCCCGTTTGTAAGGAGATATACCGGGTTTTTGCCGGAGCAAAATGTAACCGCTTCAAGTACTTAGACATTTGTCGTAGGTCTGGAGAACCGCCGAGGGTTCTGCCGACGTCTAAGTCTATGTAGCATAGTTACCCCCAAGTATATGTGTTTGTTCTTTGTGGCTGTCGAGGCCTGAACATTTGGGTGTTCAAGAATGAAGCTGTGTGTCTTCCTCATTCCGAGCACTGGGACTTGTCTGTTGGCTAGCCAAACCACTTAACCGAGCGTCGGTCGCCTTTCGCAGAAGGTGACGAGTGAGGTGTCCGTATCCCGGAGGCGTAGGAGTCCCTCGGCTCTGTCGGCCTTGCCGCTCTAGGCTTCCCTTGCTCAGTTTTTTGGAACCCTCGGCTGCTCTGCGATGAGCCGGAGCCGGAGGCAGCGGTGTTAGCGCGGACAGACGTGGAGTCGGCTCGGAAAGAGACTTCGTCAGCCCGGGAGATGGCAGTTTCCTAGGCCGAGGAAGATGTGGTAGCAGCCACTGGAGCTTGGCCAAGACATCTGCTGGCGCGGTGCTGGCGTCCTCCCTTAGGTGGAGGTCCTTTTGCCCGGGTCGCTGTCCGAGGCCGGGCCAGGTTCCGCCGAGGGTGGAATCAAAGCCGAGGGTGCCGCTGCTCCCCCTGCCGATGCCCGAACCTACAGGAACAGTTTGTCTGTAGCATGCGCATGCTTTTTCGCGGCCGCCGAGGCCTAAACACTTTATCGTCGTGTTTAGAAAGCTACGTCTTCTCTCCTCTTGTTTTGAGCATCATGACTTGTCTGTCAATAGCGGAATCGTTTATCCGGACGAGAGTTACTTTTCGCGGAAGGTGATGAGTGAGGTATCTGTATCCCGGAGGCGTAGGAGTCCCTCGGCTCGGTCGGCCTTGCCGCTTACGTGCGCTCTCATTTGGTCGAAGGATTCCATTATTGGTACAGTCGAGAAGGCACGAAAGCCGTTTTCTACCCGAGTGTTTAGGACTTGTTCGGTAGCAGGATCGCTTATCCGAGCGTGAGTTACTTCTCGCGGAAGGTGATGAGTGAGGTATTCGTATCCCGGAGGCGTAGGAGTTCCTCGGCTCGGTCGGCCTTGCCGCTTACGTGTACTCACATCGTTCTCAGGATCCCGCTATCGATGCGGAAGTCGAAAGCACAAAGGTTGTTTTGGTAGAAAATTTTTCCGAGGAAAATTTTGACGCAGAGGGGGTTCCCCCCTTCTAGCCCCCGAGGGAGGGTCGGGCTTTGCTGAGGCAAGGCCGACCCTTCCTTGACGGTTAGACTTTGTGTATGTAAACAAGGTACATGAACGACTTAAAACATCTTAAGGGTAGAAGCGACGTAGCTGTTGGATGTTCCAAGCGTTGCCATAGACCTTGCCTTGGTTGTTGGCCAGCTTGTATGTTCCGGGCTTCAAGATCTTGGCGATGATGAAGGGCCCTTCCCAGGGAGGAGTGAGCTTGTGGCGCCCTCGGGCGTCCTGTCGTAGGCGAAGCACCAAGTCTCCCACTTGGAAGCCTCGGGACCGAACGCTTCGGGCGTGGTAGCGTCGCAGCGACTGCTGGTACCGTGCCGAATGTAGTAAGGCAACGTCCCGAGCCTCCTCGAGTTGGTCAAGCGAGTCTTCTCGGCTGGTCTGGTTGCTTCGGTCGTCGTACGCCTTAGTCCTCGGGGAGCCATACTCTAAGTCCGTGAGGAGGACGGCCTTGGCCCCATAGACTAGAAAAAATGGCGTAAAACACGTGGCACGGCTCGGCGTCGTCCTCAGACTCCAGACTACCGAGGGTAGCTCTTTCATCCACCGCTTGCCGAACTTGTTGAGGTTGTTGTAGATCCTTGGTTTGAGCCCCTGCAAAATCATACCGTTGGCACGCTCCACCTGCCCATTCGTCATGGGATGAGCTACGGCGGCCTAGTCCACATAGATGTGGTGGCCGTCGCAGAAGTCCAGGAACTTTTTTCCGGTGAACTGCGTGCCATTGTCGGTGAGGATTGAGTTTGGGACCCCGAAGCGATGGATGATGTTGGTGAAGAACGCCACCGCCTGCTCGGACCTGATGCTGTTTAGGGGTCGGACCTCGATCCACTTGGAGAATTTGTCGATAGCGACCAACAGGTGCGTGAAGCCCCCGGATGCCTTCTGCAAGGGACCGACGAGGTCTAGACCCCACACAGCAAATGACCAGGTGATGGGTATCGTCTGCAAGGCCTGAGCAGGCAGATGCGTCTGCTTTGCGTAGAATTGACACCCCCGGCAGGAGCACACAATCCTAGTGGCGTCGGCCACCGCGGTTGGCCAGTAGAAACCTTATCGGAAGGCGTTCCCAACGAGGGCTCGAGGTGCTGCGTGGTGACCGCAAGCCCCCGAGTGTATCTCCTGCAATAGCTCCTGACCTTCGGCGATGGATATGCATCGTTGGAGGATGCCCGAGGGGCTGCGGTGATAGAGCTCTTTTTCATCACCCAGCAAGACGAATGACTTGGCGCGCCGAGCCAGCCGCTGAGCTTTGGTCTTGTCGATGGGAAGCTCTCCTCGGAGGAGATATTCCAGGTACGGGGTCTGCCAGTTCGGATCTGGCGCGACACCATTCTGTTCCTCCTCGACAGGCAAGGCCTCTTCCTCGATGGCCAAGGGTGCCTCGGGTGCGGCCGAGGGTACCTCGGGCTGGGCCGAGGCTTCCTCAGGCCCGAGCGCGTCGTCGATCTTGACGGATGGTTGATGTAGGTCTCTGGAGAAGACATCCGGGGGAACCGTCATTCGCCCCGAGGCTATTTTCGCCAGCTCGTCCGCAGTCTCGTTGTACCGTCGGGCGATGTGGTTGAGCTCCAGCTCGTAGAACTTGTTTTCCAGGCGCCGGACTTCGTCGCAGTAGGCTTCCATCCTCCGGTCACGACAGTGGGAGTTCTTCATGGATTGGTCGATGACAAGCTGTGAGTCGCCTCGAGTGTCGAGGCATCGGACCCCTAGCTCGATGGCGATGTGCAGCCCGTTAACCAGAGTTTCGTACTCGACCACATTGTTTGATGCCAGAAAATGGAGGCGGACGATGTAGCAGAGATGCTTTCCGAGGGGTGAAACGAAGAGCAGGCCAGCGCCTGCTCCTGTTTTCTTGAGTGACCCATCGAAGTACATGGTCTAGAGCTCGGGCTAGATTGGAGTTGTCGGTAACTGGGTGTCAGTCCACTCAGCCAGGAAGTCTGCCAAGACCTAAGATTTTATGGCCTTCCGAGGAGCAAATGATAGCGTTTCGCCCATAAGCTCCACCGCCCACTTTGCTATCCTACCCGAGGCCTCGCGACACTGGATGATCTCCCCCAGGGGGAAGGATGACACCACAGTTACCGGATGAGACTCGAAGTAGTGTCACAACTTTCGCCGTGTCAGGATCACTGTGTAGAGCAGCTTCTGGATCTGTGGGTAGCGGGCTTTGGTCTCATAAAGCACTTCGCTGATGAAGTAGACTGGCCTCTGGACGGGCACTGCATGCCCTTCTTCTCGTCTCTCGACTATGATCGCGGCGCTGACCACCTGAGTAGTCGCAGCTACGTAGATCAAGAGGGCTTCTCCTGCAGCGGGAGGCACCAGGATGGGTGTGTTCGTAAGGAGCGCCTTAAGGTTTCCGAGGGCTTCCTCGGCCTCGGGGGTCCAAGTGAAGCACTCGGCCTTCCTTAAGAGGCGGTACAGAGGCAAGCCTTTCTCGCCAAGGCGTGAGATGAAGCGGCTCAAAGCCGCAAGGCATCCCATGGCCCTCTGTACTCCTTTCAAATCTTTGATCGGTCCCATGTTGGTGATGGCCGCGATTTTCTCCGGGTTGGCCTCGATGCCCCGCTCGGAGACAATGAATCCAAGGAGCATGCCTCGGGGGACTCCGAAGACACACTTCTCGGGATTGAGCTTCACGCCTTTCGCTCTCAGACACTTGAATGTCGTTTCAAGGTCAGAGAGGAGGTCAGAGGCTCTCTTCGTCTTGACAACAATGTCATCGACGTAAGCCTCGACCGTTCTGCCGATGTGTTCTCCGAACACGTGGTTCATGCACCTCTGGTAAGTGGCGCCTGCATTCCTCAACCCAAATGGCATTGTAGTGTAACAGTACATGCCAAAAGGTGTGATGAAAGAAGTCGTGAGCTGGTTGGACTCTTTCATCTTGATTTGGTGATAGCCTGAGTAGGCATCAAGGAATGACAGGGTTTCGCACCCAGCAGTGGAGTCCACGATTTGATCGATGCGAGGTAGAGGGTAGGGAACTTTCGGACATGCTTTGTTTAGACCAGTGTAGTCTACACACATCCTCCATTTCCTATCCTTCTTCCTTACAAGAACAAGGTTAGCTAACCATTCAGGATGGAATACCTCTTTGATAAACCCTGCCGCGAGTAGCTTGTGGATCTCTTCGCCTATGGCCCTGCGCTTTTCTTCGTCGAAACGACGTAGGGTTTGCTTCACGGGTCGGGCTCCTGCTTTGATGTCCAGTGAGTGCTCGGCGACATCCCTTGGTATGCCAGGCATGTCCGAGAGACTCCACACAAAGACTTCGGCGTTTGCGCGGAGAAAGTCGACGAGCACTGCTTCCTATTTGGGGTCGAGCTCGGAGCCGATCCGAACTTTCTTGCTGGCGTCGTTGCTGGGGTCGAGAGAGACGGACTTGACCGCCTCAACTGGTTCGAAGTTGCCAGCGTGCCGCTTCGCGTCGGGCGCCTCCTTGGAGAGGCGTTCCAGGTCAGCGATGAGGGCCTCAGACTCGGTGAGAGCCTCGGCGTACTCCACGCACTCCACGTCGCATTCGTACGCGTGGCGATACGTGGATCCGTCGGTAGTCTGCGAGCCACAGCTCCGATCTCGTCTCCCCCGAGTACTTGGTGATAGTAGTCGGGGCTCGGAAACGGGCGGGGAACGACACTCGTCGTATGGCCCGGCTGAAGACTCGCGGACCGGGTGGTTCGGGCGAAGGACTGTGATCCTCCTCACTGTTGCAGCGTCCCCCACGCCTGGGATGGTAGCCTCGGCGCACCTTCTCGTCGAGGCAGGCTCGATGGTCGAGATGGTGATGCTCGTTGCCGAGGCGTTCCCGGGCGGCGGTCGCCTCGTCCCGTGTACGCTTGGGATGGACCGAGGCTTCCCGAATGCGCCGGGAGGACACCGCGTGATGCTCCGAGGGGTCAGCCCGCCTACGGGAGGCGGAGCTCTCGGCTCGTCGAACCGCGGCACCTTCTAGGAGATTCTTGAGTTCGCCCTGGATGCGCCGTCCCTCGATGGTGGATGGCTCCGGCATGGCTCGAAGCAGCATCGCCGCTGCAGCTAGGTCCTGGCCGGACCTGCTGACGGTCGGGGGCAGCGCTATCCTGGCATTATCGACGATGCGACGCCGGATGTCTTGGGCCCGATGACAGGCTTCTCCGGCGAGTCTTCGGCTTGCCCACTCCTGTTCGATGCTCTGTCGGAGCTATACAAGCCGGCCTGCTTCCCCGTCGACCCAGGCCTGCATCTCACGGATTTGCTCGAGCTGTATGTCCTGACCCCCCGCAGGGACTAGGACCACAGCTAGCTCCCGCGGGATGTCAACGCGAGATGCGGGCCCAGGGGATCGTCAACCTCTGGCATACCGAGGTGGTTGCCTTCGTTGTGATCTCCCAGATCGACGTGGAAACATTCGCGACTTGGGCCGTAACCCTCGTCGCCAAGGTCATGGCCATCGTCGGAACAACCGGAGAGGCAGTGGTCACATGCGGACATGAAGCCCGCATGGCACCGGGGTCATTGAGGGCAGAGAAATCCCAACCGGAGTCGGGGTCGTCCTCATCCTCAGAACCCGCCGGTCCGAAGGTTGAGACGGCTGTCAGTCGGTCCCAGGTCGACCACATGTGGTACCCCGGAAGGTTTGGATACGCCTTTACGAAGGCGCTCACCATAGCGGGGTCGCTAGGTGGATCGAAGCTGAACTGAAAAGGTACGGGATAGAAAACGGACGGTACCTCTTGGTCGATGGACGGTGGTGAAGTCGTGTCGGGGGCGGAGCACACCGTCATCTCAGGTACGAGGGTAACGCCCAGCAGGTCCTTTGCGAGGGTGCTGGTGTCATCAGTCCGCTTGGGGCTGACACGTCGCGGGGAAGTGACACCCGCCATCGCCTCAGGTGCGAGGACAATGTCCGACATGTCCCCCGGGGGAGTGCCGGCGTCGTCGACTCGCTCTGGTGCGACAGCCGACAAGGTGCCACCTCCTGCGTGGCCATGGTTGCCTTGTCTCCGCCTCCTTCGTCGAGGAGGGTGGCGGGGACGACCGGAGTGCTCCTCTTCTGCCGCGGGGAGATGCTGTCGTAGAGCTCGCCGTCGCCGGGCGAGTCGGAGACCATCCTTGCTATCACGCCGCGGGGGGAGGAGTACCATGTCGTCGCTACCTGGCGCGCCAACTGTCGGCGTTTCGACCCCGAGGGGTCCCTGGACCGACGAGTAAATTGTCGTTGCGTGTCCCTGCCCAGATGGGTTGGCGCGGGATGGAACACAAGAGGTGGGACAAGCCTTGTATTATCCTGCACCAGGGGTGCCGCTCGCAGTAGGGGTTACAAGCGCGTCGCGTGAGAGAGAGAGGGACACAGAGCTCGTCCGCTGCTTCCCTCGCGCGACCCCCCCTCAAGGTGGCCCTGGACCTCCCTTTTATAGAGGCAAGGAGAGGATCCAGACGTACAACGGGGGGCATAGCTATGCGCTAACGTGTCCAGCAGTGGAGTGCCTAAGCCCTGTGTACATGCCAACATGGCCGTTGGGGGAGAGCTTGGGCCCTGTACATGTGATGGCGTGGCCGTCGGAGGAGCGCCTGAGTCCTGTAGGAGCACAGCTGGCAGTGCGGTGAGGATCCTGCTGACGTCTCCTTGCTGTCGTAAGGGGCTGAGAGCCACCGGCGTCATGGTGCACGTGGGGCACCATCATTACCCGTCGCCGGGGTAAGCCAGATGGGACGCCGGTCTTGTTCCTTGTAGCCTGAGCAGGCTAGGAATAGGGAAATGATGCATCCCCTATTAGCGTGGTCAGTCCGAGCCCAGGGTCGGTCGAGGCGGAGACTTCTCTTGAGGCCGAGGCTGGGGTCGGGCGAGGACGTGATTCCTCCCAAGACCGGGGTCGAGGCCGAGTCCGGGGGTCGGGCGAGGCGGAGACCTCCTCTCGAGGCCGGAGCCTGAGGTCGGGCGAGGCGGAGACCTCCTCCTGAGGCTGGAGCATGAGGTCGGGCGAGGCGGAGCTTCCTGTTGTGCCCGAGGCTGAACTCGGTGGTTGATCGTGACTTGTTGTCAGTCGTTGCCGGGGTGGCTGACACGGCAGTCGGAGCGGAGCGAGCAGCGCTGTTTTCCTGTCATGTCAGACGGTAAAGGAGAGGGGCGAAGTGACTGCAGTCACTTCAGCCTACCCGACTGAGGCGCGTGTGTTAGGATACGGCGTCAGGCATCCCCTGCATTTAATGCGCCTGCGAAGCGGTCGGTTGGTGAGGCGGTCTGGCCAAGGTTGCTTCACAACGAAGCCTGCCTGAGCCGGGCTTCGGGAGAGCCGTGGGGGCGCCCGCTGCCTGAGGAGGCCCTCGGGCGAGGCGTGAACTCATCTGGGATTACTGCTCCGGCCCGAGGCTAGGCTCGGGCGAGATCGCGTCCCTCGGGTAGACGAAGTCTTGGCTTAAACCGCACCCGTTAGTTGGTCTGAGGGTGTTTACCAGCCATGATTAGGAGTGTTGGGGGGTACCCCTAATTATGGTACCTAACACTATCAATGTGGTCTGCCTCCACAAAAGTTGTCGTGGTCATGGCGCTGGAGGCCGACACGGGAAAGGAGCCTAGGGGATTGATAGGCTATCGATGTGGTTCACCTCCACAACAACTGTCGTGGATGTGGCACTAATGGCCGACACACGAGGGGAGCCCCAGGTCCAACGTGGGGTGGATTGTTGTTGAGACGAGGAAACCGGAGAGGCTGTGGAGCGAGAAGCTGAATGGTTGGGATGGCGACAGACACAGTCTCAGATAGAATCCTGAAACAAAAAGGTTAGATGTATCAATGCATAAGGAAATTGCAATACAACACCTAACAACTCTAAATGTATCACGAACAGTCTCCTTCCATGCATCCATCAATATCTCTATACAGATTCTCCAGAGGAACCACAATGCATTTGTTTTGTTGTCACCGATCATTGTAGAGATCAGAGTTGGAGTAGTCAACACCGATCGACGAGTCCATGAATAAGATGTTCGCCACTGCAACCTAACCAGCCAGTTGTCCCCATAACAAAGATGCTACAAATCAAAGTAGGCAAGCACACCTAGGCATCAAAATTGGAACTTTATTCTAGGAGCAAGGGTTCAAGTAGAGTGTCTTACCGTCGGTGTTGATCCAGAAGGATAACTAGCTGTAGTCGATGGAGGAGCACTCGGGGCCACCGTTGAGCCACAACACGAGCGGCATGGACTCCACGGGCACGCCAGCCACCTCGATGGGCTAGTAGAAGAGGGTCCGCCCCACCTCCGTGTCGACAATGACATAGCTGGAGTTCATGGAGAAGTTGACTTGCGGCTGGCCCGACACACTATCGATGTGGTGATGAGCCAGTAGAAGAGGGCCCACCCTGCCATCGTGTTGATGATGACGTAGCCGGAGTTCATGGAGAAGTTGATTGGTGGCTGGCCTGGCAGGCTGCTAATGTGTTCCACCTCCGCAACAACTGTCGTGGTCGTGGCGTTGGAGGCTAGCACATGAGGGGAACCTAGGGACTCGACAGGCCGTCGATGTGGTCCGCCTCCACAGCAGCTGTCGTGGTCGTGCCATTAGAGGCTGGTGCGTGAGGGGAGTTTGGGGGCTCGGTAGGCTGCCGATGTGGTCCACCCCCGTAGCAGCTATCGTGGCCATGGCGCTAGAGGCCAACACATGAGGGGAGACCGGGTCTGACGTGGGGCAGATGTCGATGTAGTCCGCTTCCACATCGTGGTCATATAATGAGAACACAACACCTTTAGATAGAACCATTGACAATAATGCGAGCTTGTTTCTATATTTACATAATGACAAAAGTAAGAATTGCTTGATACCTAGTATTAGTATTTCAAACATGATCAGGAACAACGGTGATGATGAGAGGGAATGAACATGACATGAATAAGATTGCAAAGAAAATGGACCACAACCTATTTAATTAATGAATTTTGGTGTTTGATGATCAACATAACCATTTGAACTAATGTTTTTTTGCTAGTGTTTATGGATATTGTTCGAAGGATGCATCATGGACTTAGATGAAAGCAACATTGTGATCTAGAAGATCAACGCCTCAAAGCAAGTCATTAAAAGACTCATTGAAGACCATGAAAGAGTCTAAGACATAAGATGAAAGAAGACCGAATGAAGACACAAAGAAATATAGAAAATAGACTGGTCAACACCACCATACATGTTTGGTGTAGCACTGGATAAGTCAACAATATGAGTCACATCTGTACTGAATAAAGGGTTGAAAAATTTGAGTACACCAGACATGTAGGTGTGCACCAGATGGAGCACTAGATACAACACCCAGAGAGGTATGTTGCGTGTTTTGGGAGATCCATAAGGAATCTGACATGCCCGGTGTAACACAGGATATCCCATCGGACAAGGTACTCATAGAAGTTGTGAATCAACTCGAGCGAGATTACGACATATCAGACATGTCCGGTGTCATACTAGTCATTGTATCAAATGCCCCGTCTCAATAGTCGCATCTGCTAGTTCCAACATTTATCTGATGTGGACACACATCAGGAATGTTTTGTGGGTGCATGGGAGTATTCGATGAGTACACACAATTTTTGTATTGCTTCCAATGGCTAGTTTTGGACTTGGGGCTATATATACCACCCCATTAGGGCATTTGAGATGTGTGGGAGCTAAGAAACATTACTAGAGGTTTGCGACTCGATTCCTATAGCTCTAGACACCTAGGCGCTTAGAGAATTACTCAGTGATTAGCGTAGGTGCTTTGAAAAGTGCTTAGGTTAGTTAGACCATTGTTTCAATGCTTGCTCTAGGTTATGCGTAGTGATTATAAGTGAGGTTAGGCACCCTCAAACCTCGTGGTGCTTGCGCACACTATTGCAATTGTACCAGAAGGGGTTGTGAGTCTTGTGCACCAATTGTGTGTGTGATGTGACCGCCACCCTGTATTGTGGGAATGAGGCCCATGACGTCTATGTTGAAAGCTCAATAGTGGAGACAATATGGAGCATCCATGAGATGTCACAACTAGAGCACCACTTACGTGTTCATAAGGCTCGGGGTTATCTAAGGAGTGACCTGATCGGGAGCTTGGCCCTCATGTGGGATTCCCTTGCATGGGTCTCCAATGAGGACTAGAGGGAGCTTATGTGGTTCTCGACACCTCGGTAAAAACATTGGCACATCAACGGGAGTTTGTATCTCTATCACATTTAAGCTTCCACATTTATATTGTGTTATCAATTATCATGGTTATATGCTTAGGTCACATAACTCCGTTTTGCAGTAGGGGTAACAACACTTAGTCAAAACCTTAGTTGCACTTTTGATTGTGTGGTTATCCACATAGGTTTTGATTAAGAGAAAATTAGAGACCATAATTTTAGAGAATAAATTAGATTACCTAATCACCTCCCTCTTAGATGTCACAATTTCCTACAAGTGGTGTCGGAGTCAGTGGCTCATTTGGAACTTTTGTTTTAACAATTATTCAGCCGACACTATTAAGAGAGGGATAGATGGATGACTCTAGGCCACATCACTTTGATGGTACTAACTTTCCCTATTATTGTGCTAGAATGGCTTGCTACATATAAGCTGTTAATCTAGGTGTTTGGAGAGTCACTGTTGATGGGATGAAACCCATCAAGAATCCATAGAAACCAACCACGAGTGATGAAAAAGAAATTCATTTAAATACTTGAGCTAAATACTTTTTGTTTGAATCTATTAGCATAGATAATTTGAACAAATATCTACATTTAAAATTGCTAATAATATTTGGTTAAAATTACATGAGCTCCATGACGGCAAAAGTGATGTCTATGAGCAAAACATTGTCTAGTTTTGCATGATTACAATTCCTTTAGAATGAAATAAAATGATCTAGTTAAACAATTGTATTCTTGATTGAACCTAATCATAAATAAGCTCAACTCTATTGGCATAGCAAAGCTAGGTGATGTGGACATTATGAGGGATATCATCTAAGTGTTACCCCAAAATAAATATGCAATCATCATGACCATCGTTCATAATATGGAGCACTTGAACACCATGACCCTAGGTATTGTGATTGCAAAGCTAGTAACATATGAAATTTCATAGAAGATGGGTCAAGAAGAAGCCACTTCATCAAGCAAAGGCATTACTCTCACATGTGAAGAGCACAAGAAGACGAAGGATAAGAAGCTAGTTAGAAGCCAAAGTTCAAGCTCATCAAGTGAATATGAATATGAGGATGATGATGACGATGAAGATGATTAGCCCTCCATCTCACCTCCAAAGATGATGGAGATGCAACCCGATTAGTCATAAAAGTAATATGGATGATTTGCAAGATGAACCTAATGTGTGTGCCCTCAAAGTTAAAGACATTCTATTCAACATCGATAGAAAATAACAAATAAATAATGAATGCTTTGGATGTATAAAGAAGGATCATTTTTGGGAGAATTTTCCAAACAAGACCAAACCCAAGGACAAAAAAAGAGGTGCAAAGGCCATGATCTCACATCAATCAAGACATGAGATAATTCATTAAGTGAATATGAAGTCCAATATAGGAGATATGACCACATTTGATCTGCATCACACTCCTCACAAATTCCTTTTGGCATGAGGTAACATCAATGATTCATTATATAGTGAGAATGATAGTGATAGTGATAAAGACAACAAAAACCATCTATAAAAGAACTTGTGTAATCCATTAATTAGATCCTTTGAGGAAGTTTGTGCAAAACAAAAGGCTCAATTTAAAACTCTAAAATCAAAATTAGTTAGTTCATAAAAAGCTTACAAAATTTACTAAAACAATACGAAACCTTTGCAAATTTAAATGTTGAACTATCTAAGAAAACTGAGTAATTAGAAGCTAGTGCAAATACGACTACTAAGGATCACCTAATAAAGAAAATAAAAACAAAGAGCAAAGGTAGCTAGCTCTTAGGATGCTTATGATAGTTTCCTAAATAAAATGAAAATCCTTAGCATACATAATAATGAGGTATCGAGTATGTGGCTCATTTGGAACTTCTGTTTTAATTGCCGTTGAGCCGACACTATTAAGAGACGAACATATACCTCTAGGACACCTCACTTTGTTGGCACTAACTTCCCTTATATAGTACTAGAATGGCTTGCTACCTAGAAGCTACTGACCTAGGTGTTTGGAGAGCCAATCTTGATGGGATGAAACCCATCAAGAATCCATAGAAACTAACCATGAGTGATGAAAAAGAAATTCATTTAAATACTCGAGCTAGAAATTGCTTATTTGAATCTCTTAGCATAGATATTTTAACCAAATATTTACACTTAAAATTGCTAATAAAATTTGGTTAAAATTACATGAGCTCCATGACAGCAAAAACAACATATGTGAGCAAAACATTGTATAGTTTTGCATGATCACAATTCCTTTAGAATGAAAGAAAATGATCTTGTTAAAAAAATGCATCCTTGATTGAATCTAATAAAAAATAAGCTCAACTATATTGGCATAGCAAAGCTAGGTGATGCAGACATTGTGAGGAGGATAATCTCAGTGCTACCATAAAACAATATGCAATCATCATCACCATCGTTCATAATATGGAGCACTTGAGCACCATGACCCCAACCTTGTTATTGGAAAGCTAGTAGCATATGAAATGTCATGGAAGATGGGTCATGAAGAAGCCACTTCATCAAGCATAGACATTGCTCTCACATGTGAAGAGCTCAAGAATATGAAGGGCAAGAAGTAGGTTGAAAGCTAAAGCCGAAGCTCCTCAAGTGAAGATGAATATGAGGATGATGATGGCAATGAAGATGATCAACCCTCCATCTCATCCTTGAAAGATGATGAAGATACAATTAGATTATTCATAAAATGAAGCATCCCGATCCTTTGGGACTCAAATGTGATACAATTACTAGTCCCAGGAGGCTAGTAAACACATTCATTTCTTCAAATAGTACAGAGTCTCAAATAATAGTTATTACAATACCAAAATGCAGGCTCTAGCGAGCCTGGAAACATAGCACAATGGAAGGTCATCTAGCCCAAGCCACATGCAGACTGGGTGCAGACACAACCCCCTTCTAGTCGAACATAGCGGAAAAGAAGTCTTCAGCAGCTGAAAAACATAAATAAATTTGGGTGAATACACTAGATATTCTACAAGCCCATCCCGCCCGTAAAAAGAGAAGGACCTATATGGTACATGCTCAGCATGGTGGAGTTGAAGTCACTCATTTTTTAGAGAAAGGCGATACTGATGTTTTACCCAAAAGAGAGGAGTAGCACATTTTCACACTCAACCACCACTGAGCTTCCCCCTCTCATGGCGTAGCTTTTATTTCCAAAAACACCCATACATTCTTCCCTTTTACGAAGATTAAAAACACTAATTGCCATACCACACCATACTCGTCCATACCAGTGGACACAGACTATTTGAATGGGTTTCAAACTCTGCGCAGTGGTGTACACTTTACCCACTAGTCCGGCTCTGCGGTCTCATGACCAATGAGACCCGAATCCGAAGCTCTTTCCTTCCTCGCACGTCCTTACCTTAGCGGTTATACCGGATAGAGTCAGGTCACCACCATGCCCAAACCAGACAAAACATTCCCCTTCCTTATCCTCCCGGTGCTCCCTAGCCTTCATAACCCTAGGGTTCAGACCGTGCAAGTTCAGATTGAGTGACTGCCCATACAGTCTCGAGTGCTTGTACTTATCACGAGTATATGTAGTGAAGGATGACAAACCGGTCCTTATATGAGGGGACAATCCTTCATGCTCACACCTAACCCGACTGAGCCAACACCTTAGGCCCTCCCCTAAACCAGGGAGTCCCTCATCGTCCCACTCAGTTGGTGATAAGGGTGAATACCCTTCATCATACACTCTTTGAAAACATTTCTCTTTTTAGAAAAATCATTGCCTCAACCCATATTTTGTACCCAAAAGATATTCTTTAATGCAGACTATCACTCGACTCACAATGCATAGAACCCAACCCATATCCCGGCTTAGGTAGTGGTAGAAAGAGTAGGTACTTTATGCATCAAGGGTAGAATGGACTTGCCTTCGTCGTAGCTCTCTTGGCATGAAAGCTCTATTTTTGGGAGGTTGGGCTCCTGCCCTTCTTCTGGAGCTACGATTTTTGGAGGGTCGGACCCCTCTTCGCCTTGCAAAAACAGGCAATAACAATACATCAAACATCGTTGGCTAATAAAGTGTGTCAAGTTCTAAGTATTATTATTTTGTGACTTAAAGAATTTTTGGACCATTTTTGGTGCATAAAATATCAATATGAGTACATATATATATATATATATATATATAAGAAAATGGGAAAAAGAGAGAAAAGGAAAAAGAAAAGGTTTTCTCGGTTTAAACGGGCCAGGGGAGGGATTCGGCCCAGCCGAACGCGCGCGCGACCGCACGGGCGGTCGGCCCAGCCAGTCCCGCTACCGGGTGCGACAAGGGGATGACGCCGTGGGCGTGGGCCCACACGTCAGCGAGGAGGAGGGGAACGGCGTCAGGGACGGCGGTGCGCCCGCGGTGGGGGGGGGGGGGAACCGACCGCCAGTGATCTCGATGGTGGTTCTTCGCCGGTGATCCGGTTCTGGGTGGTTGGGGTGGTGGCATAGCACATGCGGAGGTAGGGGGTCACGGTGGTGGGGTCAATTTGGTCGGTGGGGGCTCAAGACAGTCGGTCCACGGTGAAGTGGCGGGCACCCGCAGTGGTGAGGTCGCCGGCGAGGCTTACGGGCGTGATATGTGACGGAGGAGGGCACGTCGTGTTCGTGGTGAAGCTTGTGAACCAAGTTAATTTGACTATAAGCCACTGGAAAAGGAGGGAGAGCTCACCGGAGCGGAGGGAGAGAGCGGCGTCGCTGGTTCGATTGAGCTCAGGGGAGGGGTGAGGGGTGGCCGAGGTCGGTGTGAGGAGAGGTGGAGCTCGGGCGGTCCCTTTTATAGGCGCCCCAGGGGGGGGAGTGGCCGAAAACCAGCTGGCACCGGCGAGGTGCACAACGACGGCGATGATGGTGCACAACACCGGGGATGAGACCGCTCGGGCAGGCTGCCGTGTGAGGGTGCTAGCACAGTGCACAGGGCACGAAGCGGTGCCTAACTCCGCTGGAGCAGGAGTAATGGCGGTGAGAGAGAGAGGGTGGCGATCGGCGGGGATCACATCGGTTAAGTCATGGGCGGGGGAGAAAGGGCTGACGGGCGGGGCCCGTTTGCTAGAGGAAGAGCGAGCGCGAGAGAGCGGGGCGGGTGTAGCTGACGGATGGGGTCGATCAGTCAGTGGGAGGGAGGGGCGCGGCGCAAGCGTGGGCGCGCGCGGAGGTTGGGCCGTGCTGGGCCGTGAGCGAAGGGAGGAGGAGCGCGGGCGCGAGAGGGAGGGGGAGAGGGTGGGCTGAAATCGGCCCAGCCGAGGAGGGGGAGAGGAATTTTCCTTTTTCTTTTTGTTTTCTCTTCTCTTTTTCCTTAATTCCTTTTCTCCTTTATCCAAATATCCATTTATGTTTTCTAGGTGCCAAAATGAAATAATATATGTGAAGTGCTACTAGAAGTCATGGTGCATGCATATGATGAATGCAATGCTTATGATATGAGGTCTTAAGAGGATTAATGGGGGGGTTTAGGAGTTTATGGTTTCTAACCTTGGGATCAAAAATTGGGATGTTACATAAAAGTAATCAAGATGATTAGCAAGATGAACCTATTGTTTGTGCTTAACCTTCTCAAGGTCTCCTATCACCACCATGATAGACTCTCCCACCCGCTACAAGTCAGAGCCTAGACTTGGTATTCCCAATTCCAAAGTTTCATTTTTGGACAAGTTTGAGAGGTTTTTGAGGTGCCAAACTCTATATTTAAGGGTCCTCGAACCATAGAGGATTGGTTCAATGCCTTCACATAGATAGCCCGAGAGCACCTAACCATTAGACCCCGTGAACAGTAGCTTATGAGAATAATTAATACGTCAGGTTCGACAGTCTGTGTAGTCAAACTCGAGAGTTATAGGGGTGTGTTGGATTGGTTCGATGGCATGCATAAGACCATACAATGGTACTGTTTATGCTAGGGGTTGTTCTACAAAGTTGCTGGACCCTATGAATAGTTGCCTCATTGGTCCAAAGTTGATGGGTTTGACAGCTTGACCATATAGTTTCTACTGGGAATTAGACTAGCCGGATGATGGGCGTCAGACCATATGCTCAAGGCGGTGTTTCAAATGGCTAGTTCTAATATAGTAGTGCAATTGTTACTGTTGTATCTCGTCTGACCATGTGAGATGGTCCAATGATGATCGCCATATGATTCGATGGTACCTGTTTTAGCCTAACTTAAGAGAAGATTGCCTTTGGGCCCGATTCAAAAAGCAAAATAAAATTATTAGGCAAAGTGGAAATATCCTTTGATCACCCAATATCCAATATCTTCTTAGTTGCATCACTTAGTTTTAACTTGCTATTTATTGGACAATTTTGTGATCTTGGCTATCAATGCCTATTCACCGAGAAGGAGGTTGTTGTGTCTAAAGTGGATGGTCACCAAGTCATATTCAAGGTATTTATATACAATAATCTATACTTAGTGGGTTTTACTTTAGAAGGTGCTTACTTAAGGACTTGCCTATTCACCAAAACCTCACTTGGGTGGCTATGGCATAGAAGCCTAGCTCATTTGGAATGAGAATACCCAAGAAATTGTTGAAGAAAGAAATAGTTAGAGGTTTGAAAGATGTCATGTTTGAAAAGCACTAGTACAAAGTAGCTCTATAGTGACGGTTGTAAACCTATTTCACTGGCGTTTCTTAGAACCGTCAGTGCTAGGGGCTAGTAAAAATCATCATTTTTACAGACGGATAACTGAGGACCGCCATGGCGGTTGAGTTAAGAAAATCGCCAGTGGAAATCGATTTCCACTGGCGGTCGACGTAATAAATCCGCTAGTAAAAATTATTTTCAGAAACATTAAACGGGTTTTGAAAACAGAAAAAATTTTATTTGAGGAGAGGACTTAGCCCACCCGCCCGTCTCCGTCGAAGTCGCAAGTCGCGACATTTTTCGCGCGCTACGCGGTTGTTAGGAATCAAACCATCGACCTCACCCTCGCGTGTACCCTCCACTACCACTCCGACTATAGCATACTTTGTGTTTAGTTTGTAGTTTTTTTGTCCACATATTACAATCATTTGAGTGTAAATTGCTTGTTTGAGACTGTAAATGAATTCAAATAAAAAAGTTGTAAACTACAAAGTTGAATAACTTTTGAAGTTCTACAACTTTTATTTTGACACTTTTTTCATCCGAGATAGTTTGCAAAATTTGAATTTTAAATTTGACATACTTAGATTCAATTTTTGAGAACCGAAATGAGTTCAAATAAAAAACTTGTCAACTATAAAGTTTCATAACTTTTAGAGGTCTACAACTTTTATTTTGGTGGTTTTATCATACGAGGTTGTTTGAAAAACTCGAAAAATTAAGGATTGAAATGATTTCTAGTGGCGGTTCCTTAAGAAAACTATCACTAGAAATCGATTTCTACAGGCGGTTCCTTAAGAAAATAGCCACTAGAAATCATGGATTTTGACAGGCGGTTTTCTATAAAAATCTATGATTTCTAGTGGCGGTTTTCTTAAGGAACCGCTACTAAAAGTAGCACAGGCGGTTGATAACCGAATCCGTCTATAAAAATATATCGTCCCGCAGGCTTTGACCCTTTTTCTACTAGTGAAGACAAGTTGTGTAGTGCATGTCTAGATGATAAGCAAGTTACAAATACATATCCTACAAAAGCTTTCATGTCAACATCAAAGCCAATAAAGTTACTTCACATATATTGTTTGGTCTAACATCATATGCTAGTGTAGGTGTAAACCTCCATTACTTAAAGATTATGGATGATTATTCAAGGTATACATGGGTGTTCTTCCTTCAAGATAAGTCTAAAGTTACATCTATATTCAAAACGTTTACTAAGAAAGAATAAAATGGGTTTGATTGCAAGATCAAGAAAATAAGAAGTGATAATAACAAATAATTTGCCAACACAAATGCTCAAGAGTATTCTAATGAGGTTGGCATCAAAGATATCCACAACATACATCCCTCAATAAAATAGTGTCACTGAAGGAAAATAGGACTTTGATCACTCTTTCAAAGATAATGATTAATGAGTATAACACACCTGAAAGGTATTGGGCCAAAGAAATAAACACAATATGTTATGCTTCAAATCGGTCATTCCACACCGGTTATGTGAGAAGACACCATATGAGTTGCCCAATAAGAAGTCGAATATCTCCCTCTTTTAGTTGTTTGAATGCAAGTGCTACGTCTAAGGAAGTTCTGAAAGGGAGATATGATATTGGTTTCTTACTTGGATATAAACAGCATTTGATAAACAAGTCATAAACAAATCTGCAGTCCTCAAATATTAATGGGCCGGGACATGTTAGAGGGTATCACCAATTATCAGTAGTATGACGATACACAAGTACCAGACGTCTCTATGGGGCAAACAATGAACGTCGTTGAATTCCTCTATTATCTATACCGTCAAACTATGGCTTTAAGATCCGTATTGGGTTGGTGGATGGGAGAAAGTTTCGTTCACTCAATGGCAGAGCAACATGTTAACAGTTAATACGTACAAGCTAAGCAGTAACAGTGTGCTATAGTGATCAAATTAAGATAGAAACTTTGAACACACTCTAGGACGACATTGGACCCAACAAAACAAGGTACATGGGCATGATAATTAAGACTTAGACGACGACGATACATCAGCAGGCCGGTCGAGTATATATTATAGTATAAACCAGTAACAGTTGTTCAACGTTAATTTGGAACCTCAAGAATCATAGTACACGTGGACCCAACAGTCTATGCTGACACCGGTCTCTCACAGATGATCACATGCAAGAAAGAATCTTAAGCACGCCGGTTTATTTCACATATAAGGTCAGTCATACACAGCACGTACGTCATTCGCATTATGAATTGACGGCCCTGCGCTATATATATTCTATATTAATTGATGGTGATCACCAGACCCCCGCACCCAGAAATTTATATATTCCGCCCAGAAAAAGTCGTATCTTGCGCCTATCCTCGCACGCTTTTGCACCCCGAAGAAAAACAAAGCACAAATAAATCAAAAGGGAGCTGCTGGCTGCGCCTGCGACTGGGACGGAGCTTGTTGAGAGACCCGCTGAAAAGCTCAAACCCTCCTCACTTCCACGCCTCTCTCCTCCCTTTCCACACTTAGCTCCCCATGTCTTCTGGAGGAGGAGACCACCATGGCGTCTACCACCAGCAGCACGGCCACGGCCACGGCCATCTCGCCCGCGCTGACGCCGCCGAGTACGCGTTCCACGCCAACGACGACATGGAGAGCTTCTTCTTCAACCATCCGGCGTCGGCGGGCTTCGACGGAGGAGGCAGCAGGACGACTGGCGCCGACGAGCTCCTGGCGCCGTACTCCAGCATCACGGACTACCTGCAGGGGCTCCTGGACCCCTCCGGGCTAGCTCGGCACCTCGACGCGCCGTGCCCGCCGGCGGACGACGCCCCGCTCAAGCACGAGCTGTCTGTCGACGCGAGCCACGACAGCCAGGGCACCAGCGGCGCGCCCGGTGAAGCGGCGGCGATGCACACGCCGAACTCGTCGGTGTCTCTCTCGTCGAGCGACCGGGACGGGGAGGGCGGCCAGCAGCCTCGTCGGTGCAAGAAGGGCAGGCCCAACAAGGCGGAGGACGCGGAGGGGGATGAGAAAGATGGGGAGAATTCCACCAAAGCGTACGTTCTCTCTTCAATTTGATGCCACTAATCTGTGTCCTCATCATCTCGAATCGTATTTGCATCTCTCTTGATCCGGTTCAGGAGCGCTTCTCTCGATCTGTTCTTTTTTCTTGGGTCACGAGTGCTTCTCTTCGATCTGGTCTGGTGCATGTTAGATCTGATCCTATTGTCGTTGCCTAAATGAACGATTTTTTCCCTATCGACCCCATATGTGTACTTATATCTATACTACATGGTGTGAACATTAGGGTTTGTTGCGGCTGCTTCTTTAGGGTTCTTATTAGATCGTCAAGAATTCGGATCCACCGGCGGATCCAGATTCATGTACTAGCAAGCAAGCTAACGTTAGCTTTCCCTCTTCTTTATTTATCTTTTCTTTCCGTTCCTTTTCTGGTCCCGTTTCTATAGTATGACTTTCTAGATCCTTTGGTACTGCCCAATTCAACTGCCTACGTACACTGCAGAAGAGATCTTCCTTTAAATTAAATAAACAATTTGTGTGCTGCAGCATCAATCTTTGACCAGCTCGTAGCTTAATCTCTGAAGAGACAATCAAAAGATTTCTTTTTCTCCTTGGATTAAAAACTTAATTAGAGATCGTGAATGATATATACCCAAAACACCTACAGATACAACAAATTAATCTAGAGTATCTTCTGGCAAAACACTTATAATCTGTATAACGTGCTCGATCCCAATTCCCTACAGCTCCCTCGCTAGCTAATCTATACTCGCGCTACACGTACGTGGTCAGTGGTCACTATAGACTACACAGCAATTGTGTTCGAATAATTGACGCTAATAGTAGTCCGTGTGACATGAAATGTCTACTTCATCTAGCTCGAGCAAAGTACTATTACCTCCGTTATCGAATATTTGTTGTCCACAAGTTTATTTTTGAACTAAAACGCGATAAAAAAATAGAGAGATTAACATATATTAGTTCTTACTGAAGGACTGGATTGGCGTCTGATATATATATTATGTGTATATTCATATATAACAGGAACAAATCCAAGAAGAAGGCTGAGAAGAGGCAGAGGCAGCCGCGCGTTGCCTTCCTCACCAAGAGCGAGGTGGATCACCTTGAGGACGGCTATCGGTGGCGCAAATACGGCCAGAAGGCGGTCAAGAACAGTCCTTACCCAAGGTCTGTATATATACTTTTCTTCGTTCCCCATCTTTGTTCATTATAATTGCATGCATGCTATGCTAGCTATCACACATGAAGGCATGCAGCTACCTAGCTGCTGTAAACATGCAAATTAAGACAAGTATATACCCTACTGCATTGTACAACTTGTATGTAAACTCTTACCAAGAGTATGTGTATGATGCATGTATGTACCTTACAATAACTTGTCATACATATATTCAAATCCGATCTCCGGCCAAACGCATGCATGCAGGAGCTACTACCGGTGCACTACGCCCAAGTGCGGCGTGAAGAAGCGCGTGGAGCGGTCGTACCAGGACCCGTCGACGGTGATCACGACGTACGAGGGCCAGCACACGCACCACAGCCCCGCCAGCCTGCGCGCCGGCGGCGCGCACCTCTTCATGTCCAGCGCGCACGCGCTGCCGCCGCACCTGACGATGCCGTCGTCCAGCTGCTTTCGCCCGGACCTGAACCTGATGAGCATGATGCACCCCGCCATGGTGGGCGCGAACCCTAACATGTTCCTGCCAAGTATGCCTCCTCCTCCTCATATGTCAACGCCATCTCCTGCTCCTGATCCTCCTCTTCAGCAGCACCACTTCACTGACTACGCCCTCTTGCAAGATCTCTTCCCTTCCACAATGCCCAACAACCCGTAATAACTAACTGCTACGAACAGCTAGCTAGCCTAGATCGACATGAGAGATGCTGTCGTCGGAATACTGCGCGCCAAATGTGATCACCTGATGACCTCGTGCGTGTGCTTGTGCTTGTGCTTGGTCTAATGGAGAGGGGAACAGTTATTATTGATTAGTCTGCTTCATCTTAAACTTCTGCCTGCACCTCTTCCTCTTCCATTTGTCAACTCGATCTCCGCTGCGCGGGTTGGATGGGGAGGTACTAGAGATGGAAGTACTTTATAACTATCACTAGAACGGCAACGCAATTTATGTATGCGTATGCCTCTAGACTTCTTGTACATGCATGTACTAGTGTATATCATGTGTTCCTCATTGACTCATTTGGAGGAAAAAAAATGAAAGAGTATTTTATTTCTCCAGTTCCCGTTTGAAATGCTTGAATATGTTCCAATAGAGCTGATTTGGTGAGAACAGAATTGGAGATGATCCATGGTAAGTAAATCCTTTGCTATTCAATTTTGTATATGAAGGGATTTCCTCCCTAGCTTATGGATTCATTCCAATTCCTTTGTCACCAAACTAGCCATTAAAAACTCAGAAGATATGTCATCTCTACTTCAACTTGTTTTCCTACAATACTTTTTTTTGTATATACATATAGGCATGCATGGGTCCTTGGATGGCTGCCTGTTTAGGCATGGTGCTTCTTTTGACCACGTGTGAAACTGGGACCGATAGTACGTGTGTTGGTGGAAAGGCCCCATTTGAAATGCGCATTTCCCCTTGTTTACTTAGCTTTCTTGGGTTTTTTTTCCTGTGAAATTAAAATGATTTCTGGCACGATATAAGGACCCTAAAAGAGTTCTAGATTTTGCTGTGGTGTATGTGATAGCTAGACCCAAGCAAACTCGTCCATGGATCTTTTGTTGCTTCATTCGTAGTGCAACTAATAAGGGTATTTGAATACATTAGAGCTAATAGTTAGTTAACTAAAAAATTATTAATGAAATTAGATAGCTAACTATTAGCTAATTTGCTAAAAGTAGCTAATAAATGAACTATTAGCTAGATTATTGGATGTCTTCAACTAATTTTAACAGCTAAATATTAGTTGAAGTGCATTCACACACCCTCTAAGAAAATAATTTGACATCGTTGAGAGTGACGCTGACGCATGGTCTCAGCAGCATCCATGCATGTCATATTTAATTATCTATGCTAGCTACCTGTGACCTTGGTCATATAATTTCTGTAATTTTAAAATATTTATTTTTATAGATATTGTTTTAAAACTCGTGACCTTAAGGTAGCGAATGGAGGGAGTATGTGAGAGCCTGCGATTTTAATTGATTTTGTTTGTTTGTTGGTCCATTCCTATATAAATCTCAGTGCAAGTTCATCAATAATATGTTGTGATATAGCTGTGAATTTTATTATAAATTAATCATGCTAGCTGTATCCTGTTGTGATAGCTGAATTTTATTAGTTTGTACAAATTTATGATGCCCTAAATTCTGTTTCGTGCATATTCAAGCACATGGCACATGGGGACATGTTTGTAAATAATCGAAA
The DNA here is from genome assembly GCA_029449295.1 of Zea luxurians. Classification (NCBI taxonomy): domain Eukaryota; kingdom Viridiplantae; phylum Streptophyta; class Magnoliopsida; order Poales; family Poaceae; genus Zea; species Zea luxurians. Next base: position 19,545,701 of record JAOPSE010000003.1, read on the forward strand.
GTACTGGTCAGTTTGGTACATGCTACATTATATTTTCCTCTAGTCAAATTAACATACGTATATAGTTGATACCTTTGGTTCTAGTAGAATAATATAGTAGATCCGGGCATGCATGTAGACATTGTATATTGATTGTACATGCATGCATTCATTAATTTATATATTTGTTGGCTCTTTAGCACTACGTACGTAGTAGACTTATATAGTAATAAATTCCATTTTAAAGTCTCGAATTAGCACTTTCAAAATTTTCTATGGCTATAGATTCCTTATAGTCCAATATATATGTGTGTAATCGTACTTTTGAATTGTATATGTTTGTTTGCTCTTTGCCCCTGCAAGTCGATTTTTTTTATTTCGAAGGTGGCTAAAAAACTAAAATTTTGTATTACACTAATACACATGTGATTTGCAATAATTTTTTTATTGTTTATATTGCATATTCTTGTACTCAATAGATGTGTAGTCATAAACAATGATAATATTTTGTTTAGAACTTTTTGTTTAAAAAATTATACTTTATGATTCAGAGTTTAAAAAATCCAGCAATTTTTTTATTGAATTTCACAAATTTTGTGGGTGACTGAAAAAATATCTAATACTGAAACTGGTGTGGACGATTACTATCTTGGATCGGAGTACGCATGATGCACGCATGGAATAATAAGTTACAGACGCATAGTTTCTCCCCAAGCCGATATATGTCTTGTTGTTTCTCTTCCTCTCTTACTTCCGTGGTACAGTTAAGTTGCACCTTAATTTGTTTCTTAGTTCCTCTTAATTAGTACTTGTTTAGATGCGCATGCATGTATCCACTTTAATTCATCTGGGTTAAAGTGATATAATATGGATATTAAATTAAATTTTACATCAAACCAGTCCAACTTATATGGATTAAAGTTACATGCACATTAATTTAAACAAAAGGTCCTACTGTACCAGCTGAATTCACTGCTGGTAGTCAAGACTCAAAGTGCCATGTCATTTAAAGTGATTTAATACGGATTTTAAATTAACTTTCATATCAAATCGCTCCAACTTACATAGATTAAAGTAAATATATACACATTTAAACAAGAGGTCCTAGTGTGTACCTGCTCTGAATTCCCTGGTGGTCAAGACTCAAGTGCCATTTCCTTTGATTATATTCCCTCTGCCGTCATTTTTGACCAAACTCCCTCTCCACTCCTCCCCTTTTGGTGCACACACATCCCTGAAAGCTAGGACACAAATTAGCTAGTCCTTGGCTATGCATCCTGCTATTGACCATCATGTGTGCTGAAAGAGCGGAATTATATAGGTGGTTAGCCTAGGGAAATTGACAAAGAAGAAAGAAGTCAATCCACCTCTTTTTTATTTTGAAATATTATTACATCAAAGTTTGAAAAGACGAATATGTCATCTCAATCACATACACACAACAACCGTTCTCAAACAAACAATAGATAATATTCATGTAAAAAAGGTTTCCAAATGAAGACTAGAACGAATACAAGAAAGCAAGCAGCCAGGAAGCTACCAGCAGCCCCATCGCAGTCCGTATGTGCATAATTATCATGGAGTACCACAACTGTTTGTCATTAACTTTTTGTTTAGTAGCGGAACCACGAGCAAAGCAAGCGCGTGTGTACAGTGTCAAGTCCATATATGCTTTCGGTTAAATGCACACACGCCTTCTAAACGTGTCGAATACTGATCGAGTCCACACACGCCCGCGGGCCCCCGTGGCAGGGACACAGTAACCACCCAGGTATCTTATACGTACTATACCTAGCTAATCTCAATGATGGCATGATACTTTATTTGGTCCGGTTAATTTAGACCAGCTAAATAATTTTTTATAAGGGCTAGTTTGACATCCCATTTTCCATAGGATTTCCAATTTTTAAAGGGAAAAATGAACTAATGTTCATTAGAAAAATGAAAAACCCTTGGGAAAATAGGGTTCCCAAACTAGCCCTAAGTGCTAGTTTGGGAACATCGTTTTTCCAAGAGATTCCAATTTTCCTAAGGAAAAATAAACTAATTTCTTTTGGGAAAATAAAAATCCCTTGTAAAAATAGTGTTTTCAAACTAGCCCTAAGCTATACAAAACTACAGAAAGACGATTAATAGTATTTTAGTATATATATAAGCCAGGTGGTTGAATAGTCAAAAAAATAGTGATAAACTAGAGTATAATTAAAACTCGATTGTTTCGATCAGCTAGAATGTTTTTCAGCAGCTAACAAATTCTTTTTTAGTCAATCCAAACAGTCTTGTCCCTTCACACGCATAGGTATGGCCTTCATAAGCTGTGTACTACTTGACATTATCAGCGTTGTCCACCATATGCCGATTGCACGTAGGGCCGCCCGGATGGTAGCAGTATTCATGTACATGCAATGCAAAGAACACGAAGGATTCACCAGCGCTAGCAACATGTACGCGCTAATAATACTGAAGAATGCCCGGACTGTATTGTGTGTCACTGATCTAATAACTCCTCTGCAACTGTAATAGTAATATACTATTAAATTCAGTAACTAGTACTTCATTTTTTTTCTGCACAACCAACCCTAGCTGGTTCTGTTATTAAGTCGGAAGAGTGACGATAAAATAAATAGCTTTCCTTACAAACAATAAAGATATGTATACGACTGCTGATGTTATTCAGGAAAAAAGACTAACTTGACATTTTACTAGTCAGGAAAAAAGACTAATGACTAGTTTAGAGCTAGTTTAGGAACCCTATTTTTCTAAGACATTTCTATTTTTCTAAAGAAAATTAGTTTATTTTTTCTTAAAAAAATAGAAATCCCTTGAAAAATGAAGTTTACAAACTAGCCTTTAGAAACTTAAATCATCTCCGGTATTCTCAGAAATTAAGGAGAAATTAAGCTAATTAGCCCTTCAATCCTATAGAAGATTTACGTTTCCAAACTAGCTCTAACATGACATTTTATTATTTAGGAAAAAGACTAACGCCGCATTTTTTTGAGATAAAATCCTAGGGGTACGGTTTCGTTTTGCCCCAAATTAGTGATGTTCAGCTACTGCAGATTTTCAGCTATGTTCCTCTGGCTTTGGATATGATAAAGAATTCCTAACAAAATCGTTTCCCATGCTGAGAAACGACCTCTTCAGTTTTAAAAATAGAAAGGATTATGCGATGCATGTTAGCCGTTAGGTTCCTTGGGAATTGGACGTGATGTGATGTGATATGATGGATGGATACCTAGACAAGTTGCTCTCTTCAAATTCAGCAGGGACTATATATTTAGCCATTGAAAATGTTGGCTCATATACGACTACTACAAATTTTAGGCGCCGAGTACAAGTAACCAGTAGCCTCTCCCTATCCACGAGTTTCATCTTCTGACACCTACACCTCCACAGCATAAGCTCACCTCTTGCACTGCTCCAGTGGGGCCTAAACATAGGAGCCTTTCTAGCTAGGTTTACCAAAACTAGAAAATTAAGTGGGGATTTTGCGCTTGCTTGACTTAACGTAAGTCCGTTCCTGCACTGCTCCTGAAGAATCACAAAGTGGCTAATTGCTACCAGAATTTGGCTGTTTGACGACTATTTTTTTCGGACATTCGATAAATAAGGTCTTTGTCGAGTGCCAAACATACTCGGTAAAGACTTTCTTTGCCGAATGCTTTTTTCGACACTCGGCAAAAAAGCTCTTTGTCGAGTGTTTTTTTGGCACTAGGCAAAGAAAGTTTCATCGCCGAGCGTTTGTTTCCGACACTATGCAAAGAACTTCTTTGTCGAGTGTCAAAAAAACACTCGGCAAAGAGCTTCTTTTGTCGAGTGTTTTTTGACACTAGACATAGTCAATTTTCAAATCATATTTTGAAGCTAAAAATTAATTCAAATAAAAAAGTTTTCAACTACAAAGTTGTTGAGACCACCTAGAGGGGGAGAGGGGTGAATAGGTGATCCTGTAAAAATCAACACTAAATAGCACAAACTTGGATTATGAAATGATAGTGAAATCAAAACCAAGATGCTATGTCTAGAAAGAAAGAGATGACTCCTTCACTTAATTGCTCTTTACAAAATGAGTATTAAACTTAGAGCAATTATCAAGTTAGTAGAAGATCGCACAAGAATAACAAAGGTGACACATTGATTTTTATCCCGTTGTTCGGCCAAGTAGAACACTTGCCTACTTCCACGTTGTGGCATCCTGATGGACGAGGGTTGCACTCAACCCCTTTCAAGCGATCCAATGATCCACTTGAATACCATAGTTTTCTTCCTTATAGTTGATGTTTCCCTTGTGAGGAATCTTCACAAGTTGGAGTATCTCACCCTTACAATATTGATCTCAATGAAAACCATAAGAGTAAGGGAGGGAAAGAAACACACGCAAAAGCTAGAGTCGCAACAATGACATGCACACAAGTCAAGAGATGAGCACACAAACACAAAGCAACGAGTCTACAACTCAAAAGTGCTCAAATCTTAATCAAAGTGATCCGGATGCGTGCTTGCGATGTCTAGGCGTCTTAGGATGTTCAATGGAGGCTTGGTGTACTGCTCCATGCGCCTAGGGGTCCCTTTTATAGCCCTAAGGCAGCTAGGAGCCGTTAGATCTCCATTTGGTAGGCAATTCTTGCTTCTGTCCGTTGGCGCACCGGACAGTCCAGTGCACCACCAGACATGAACAGTGCATGATTTCTTTCCTTTCCTAGCGAAGCCAACCGTTGAGCCTTCGGTCCACTTGGCACATCGGACATTGTTCGGTGCACACCGGACAGTCCGGTGCGGCCTAGTGACCATTGGCTCTGGCCATGCGTCGCCCGCTGATCACGCTGTCGACCGTTGGCACGGGCGCTGTCGGCTCACCGGACAGCCTGTGCACATCGGACAATTCGGTGAACTTTAGCCGCAGCGTCCTCATCGATTCCCGAGAGCGGCGAGTTCATCGCGAGAAGTCTGTGCACCGAACAGTTGGACAGTGTCTGGTCCACCGCAGCTGGTGCTCCACTGGTTGTTTCAGCTGAACTTCTTTTGCTCCTTTGGACTTATATTAATTGAGTTCCTGGCACTTAGACAAGCATATTTAGCACATGAAATAATTGATTCAGTGTCTAGAACTTACCTTCACTTGATCCATCTAGATATTTCTTTGCTCAACATTATGTTAGTTCACACATAGTGTGTTGTGCATCTAATCACCAAAATAATATAGAAATGGCCCAAGGGCACATTTCCCTTTTAGTTGTATTACTCATCAAGATGCATAATTTTTGTTTTGGTCATTTCTTCATATGACAAATCAAAAGTAAATTTGTTCACAAAACTTATATCTCTCTTATAGTTTATGAAACTACAAGTGAGATGTATAAGATTTGTGAATAATGTTAGAACCACCATGTTGAATGAACAAATGATTAAACAACCAAAATAAACTTTGTAAAACTTGATAAGTTATAAAATTTTATATTTGTCAATTTTTTGATTTAAAGTTATCTTGTCATCGAAAACTACGACAGAATTATAAAAAAAATAAAATTTGAATTTTTCAATAGACCTTAGATGGAAAAAACACCAAAACAAAAGTTGTAGGTCTTAAAATTTTATGAAACTTTGTAGTTGACAACCTTTTGGTTTAAAACCATCTTGTCATGCAAAACTACGTTTGGATTTTAAAATCCGACTTTTCAAACAACCTGACTAAAATAAAAGTTTAAGTCTTGAAATGTTATGAAACTTTGTAATTAACAATTTTTTTATTTAAAACCATCTTGTCATATGAAAATATGTTTGAAGTTTTAAAATTTAAAATTCAAATTTTCTAAACAACCTTGGATGAAGAAATCGTCAAAATAAAAGTTGTAGATGTCAAAAAGTTATGCAACTTTGTAGTGACAAACTTTTGATTTGAATCCATTTAGTGCCTCAAATAATCAATTTACACTTGGTTTTTTATAATATGTGGAGAAGAACAATGTGATATAGACACAATTGAGGTACTTGTATAGTGGTAGAGGAGGTTATGTATGAGAGAGATGTTGTGTGAGTTCGAATCTCATTGGCCACAAAAAACGTGGATTTGGTTCAAAAATGTTGAAAATCAATAGGGGCGATGGGTTGGGCAGGGTTGGCCAAGGGTTTGTTCCCCTAATTAAAAATAATAACTTTTTGCTGTTTTTTGGGTTTTTTGTGAATCTTAGGGTGTGTTTGGTTTGGCTTTTGGCTTTGACTTTTTCTCCCTAAAAGCCAAAAGCCAAACCAAAGGGTTGGATCCAGAAAGCAGCTTTTTCTAAAAGCTGACATTCTCGCAATGCAAAACTGAAAGCACCCCTGGACCTGTTTTTAGTGGCTTTTGGATGAAACCGTGAAAACATATATCGAAGAACTTTTAACGGCTTTTAGTGGTTTCCACCAAACAGTTTTTAGCTTTTTTAACAACTCACAGCCCACAACAGCTTTTTCCACACCTCATAGCCCACAACAGCTTTTTTCACAGCCACAACCCAACCAAACAGACCCTTAATTTGCCGAGTGCTTTTCTTTGCCGAGTGTTTTTCGATACTGGAGTGCCAAAAACACTCAGCAAATAGTCTTTTGCCGAAAAAATATTTATCGAGTGCAACACTCGGCAAAGGGCCTTTGCTGAGTGTTTGAGAAACTCGGCAAAGAGATGAATTCTGGTAGTGAACATAGAACCTATGTGTTAACATAGAGTGATTTTTGCAAGTGGTCAAACTTATTAGATATGGTTTTTATAAAGTTGTCGTCGCGAGAAATTGTCCGGCAACTGACATACGAGAAACCCGAGAGGTGTGCCACTATTGGTCGTCTCTTCTGATTGTGTTTTCAGATGTGGGGTTCTAGGCAAGCCGCCTGGCTTAACCTGTAGCCAGGAAAGATGTGCTGAAGTAAATGCACAACAATAAATTAAATATTAAATTCTAGCCAGATTGTGTAGATTGGCCTATGCTAATTGCACTGATTGTCATTTTTCGGGTTGGTAATAATCATAATTAATATAAGAAATTATGCATTGAAAGCGACTGGTGAACGGAATAAACATGTCCAGAGCATGCTTGAGAGATTATTTACTGTAGAGCGACGCAACCTACGTGCATGACTAAAATGGCAACAGACCAAAAATCGCTATTATTACCCACGTTGTTAATCAAATTTAGGGCTAGATAAATAGAAAATCATCTATAGGAACATCCTGATCTAATCTACAACATATATCACGTCGATGATCCTAGAAACATCTGCCACTAGGAGCCGATGATCATGCACGTGAATAGAGATCAAGACCTTTAAAGAAGTCCATCCAGATTAAACAATGAGGCTAAGCATGTAAGACCGGACCCCAAATGCATATAGGATCTCTCAAGTTGCCGCATGTACATGTTGCATTTCATGACGTGAAGTGTAGCAAACGGTTAAGAAAATCGCATATAGTGGTGTATGATCAATCTAGTAACATGAAGCTTAAAGACAACAATAGATTAAAAATGCACATGATAACTACCAGATCTTGCCAGCCGATTTTTTTTCAATTTAGCCTTTTTTCAAAAAAATCGCTTTTGGCCCCTTGACGAAGTATTCCCGTTTTCAGACACTTTTGCTCGACGCCATAACATATGGCGCTGAGGACTTTGTAGGCGTGACCGAGACCTCAATGCCATGGCCTATAGTTGCGAGCAATGTTATCTCGACGCCATATGTTATGGCGCTGAGTAGGAGGGTCCAAAAGTGTTATTAAGTCGTCCAGGGAGCTAAATGTGATTTTTTTCGAAGAATGGCTAAAATGCAAAAAAGGTCTTGCCAATAACGCTTAGTATGGGCCCATCCTAGTTTTGGGAGTTTTGGGCTACTAGGTTTGAGATAAGAAATAATATTTCTCAAATATCTAAAATATATCCATCTTGCCAAAATGAGATAATACGGTCATCACACTTGCCCCCTAATTGTCATGATCATGTGCGTTGGCAACAATTATAACCATTTAAATTTTTAGTTTCTCAGAACAAAATGATGTTTATATTGAATGGTGCATTTTCTAATAAAGTCTCATGAGTTATATTTGTGCTTACAAGCAACCACAGGAGCAAAATGAGTCCTTTTTATAGAAAAGATGGGCTACCTGAGTCTACTTCAACTCCTAACATGCCTTGTTTTCTCTTACATATAGAAACAAATGTCAAATCCTATGAAGCACATGATTAATGTTATTTGACCATGTAGGGACCATGACACATAAGGAGGTGTTGAATTAGGTAATTAAAAACTAACTTGGCCTTTAATACCACTTCTTATGGCATTAGTTGGACATGGCCTCTAATACACACCTGGTCCCTACTTGCGACACTATAGCCTAGCTATAGCCTTTTAGAGGACCTAAAGTTACGATATTCCACTTTTAGACGCTATTTTAGCTACAACCAATATAGCCTGATTTAGCTCCGCTGAACGCCATAACTTTAGCATTAAATAGTGAACAATATTTCCATTTTTCATGGTAGGGTCAAAAAATTAATTAATGTAATGAATAAGGATGAGCAAGCTCATTGACATCAAATAATGTAATAAATATAAACCTAAGCTTGCTTCATATAGAAGTGATGCATATGCTATTGACATGGATCAACAGTTGACAAGTGCTCATTCTTCTAATTCAAATAACTCTATGCTTGATGAATAGATTGCTACACAAAAAGTTAGAGCCCAAAAGCAAGTGCTATAAACATTGTAATGGACCTATGCAACATATCTAAGGGTGCAAACTTCATAGATTTACCATTTCATTCCAAGTTGCATTTCTGGCCTCCTGTTTAGCTCAACTTAAGTCCTAATTGCACTTTTCTCGCAAAATTGATTTAGAGATCAAAGTAAAGTGCTAGAAACATATTATAAGGCATATGCAACTTATTCAAACACTCAAACCTCATGTTCTTACTATTTTACCACAAATTGCACTTTGTAGCCTCCAATTTAGCTCATTTGGACTTAGTGCCTTCAATTTGCCTTCAATTGAACCTGTGCTCATGCTCATACAAACTAGTTAGTACAAGGTGGTGTGTTGGATACTTAATCACCAAAATAGGTAGAAATGGGTATCTAGCACATTTCCCTTTCAACTTCCATATCTTGCTGGTGTGGTAGTTGCTTATAGTGGTAGATAACTAGAGCTTGTAGTTCTTGCTAGTAGTAGCTTCTATGTAGTGCTTATGTTTTGAATTAAAAATTAAAGCTACTTGAATTGAGTAGAAGGCTTGCTTGGATAAAAGTAGTGCTAGTGCATGTAGAGGCTGTTAGGATTTGTTATTTTACTAATATCTTTGCACTAGTATTTATGAAGTTTCTAGAAAAAAAATTATAGTGTATTCACCCCCTCTAGCTATCTAAGTCCTTTTGATACTAGCATATACACACCACTATTCATGAGGGCAAAAGTCAAGATAGTAAGAGGATAAAACTCTTACCTAAAGTAGATTTTTATGGGTGGCTACTATTTTAATAACTTGTCTAGAATATGTGGTGGAATACAAAGGCTTGCTATGGTTGTCACCACCTTATAACTACCATAAACAATCCATGTGACATGAAACATGCACAAGCAAGGTATAGTCTAGACACCATGTCTACACTATATCTCACTACTCTAACCCTCATCCACTAATTTCACTTAGTGAAGCTAGGGAACTCTACTAAAGTAAATTGGCATACTAATGACAAAACAAGTATATATCAACTTACTAGAACTAGATTTCAAATACCATAAAGAATTCCAATTGTTTACTTACAAGAAGATCGCATCCACTGAGGTTACCTTGGAGAAGACACCACATAGGTCTAGTTCTTCCCCACACTCCTCTCACTCTCTCCCTAATTTCATACTATTACTAGAGTAGGGCATCACCTATCTAGAGAGAGAGAGTAGATCATCCTTTGTGGGCATGACTTGAGAATGAAGGTGTAGGGGGTATTTATACAACTTTTGGTGTGGGATCTGTCAGTTCCAAGCCTCCTCCATGGGATCCGATAGTCATAAATCGAGGCTGTACAAAAACGATGCTATCTTTCTAGGTGGAGCTTTATTGCAAATATGTAGGCTGTACTTGTCAAATCTATGCAACGGAGGTTAAATCGAGCTCGTTGAGAACTAAATAAAGCATCTTGCCATTTCAAAGAGCCAAAATGTAATCCAAAATTTTAGGGACTTGGCTGATACCTCTCAGCTGTTTTATGACCCACTGATGAATTTTACTTTTTATATGAACTTATTCAAAGTCAAATGATTGTTGGCATTATGCTAGAATTGCCATTTCCTAACAAAAGAGAAAGTACCATTTTAGGCCATGTTCGGTTCTACCCCAATCCATATGGATTGAGAGGGATCGAGGGGGTTTCAATCCCTAGTAAGGAAAATCTCTCCAAATCCGTATCAATCCCCTCCAATCCATATGGATTGAAAATAACCGAACAAGCCCTTAGTGGACAGAAAGGATGATCCTGATATTGGATGACTTGGTGTCAGAGCAGAAATGTATGCGAAAACGGTCTTTCTAAACAACGCTAGCATCTAGTCCCGTAAGGAAAGTGAAAAGCTCAAGAACTAATCATGCAAGCTAGCCAGTTACGAGTCAAATTTTGACCAAATACATCACAGTTCTGTTTGAGGCCTTGTTCCATTGCACATGGATATATAGGAGGGGATTGAGTGAGATTAAATCACTTTCTATTCAATTTTGACTAGGAAGGGATTTAATCCCATCTGATTCCCTTCAATCCCCTCCTAACCAAACAAGTCTCGAAGGCTTGTTTGGGAGCAAGAAGATTGTATATGCAAGGGAATTTTAGCCTCTTCAATCCCCTCTAATCCTTTTGCTCCCAAACATGCCCTAAGGAGGAGAAATGAATTTGAGTGCCTAAATTGCAACACAACACGCTACGACTATCGTGTTGTTTGGTTGGACGTTTTTGTTCTGTAATCAATTTACATTGTTACCTACTCCCGTTGTTGGATGTTTGGTTAGGTCAGCCAACAATAAATTACACTGTGACATAATACAGAGGCATATATTCTCATTACCGCTCGTCATCCTGCATGGAATGATGCTGCAATGCTCCTCCCCTTACGTCACTTTGCAAATCACTTTCCTCTTATCATTACTGGAGTAACCAAACAAGTTGTGTAATCTATTCCTTTATAACCATTACCACCAATAAAAGATGGTAACAACTGTTGTGAAAGCAAACCTTATGTGCAAACATGCAAGCGAACCATTTAGGTCTTCATATCACAATCCAACGGTAGGTCACATTTAACACTTAAACTACAGTTGCATCTAAAATTAGCTCATGATCTAAATGCTTAGAAGACTCGCTTGCACACTTACACCTAAGATATGTGTTGACACCGATCTGGGCGCCAATTACTACAATATGTACCAGCGGCGGTGCTCTCTGCTGCAGCGAGGACGGTCCACAGCCGAGGGCGAGACGGTCCACAACCTAGTGCAGAGGCGAGATTTCCCTTCTGACAAGCCATACAATCCGTGCTTGATGGTCGGATTTCCGCGTGTGCACAGGGTGGCGGTGTTCACCAACAGCACCTAGATCTCTCTCCCGACAGGGACCCCGTCGGAGAGAAGAGATGCTAGGGTTCATCTTGGGATCGACAGGCCTACCACCCAAGACGCCTCTATACGATGTAGAGCTGAAGACAGGTGAAGATGGAGGGAGAAAGCTACGTTACTGTCTACACCTAGGGCAAAAGGTAAAGAACAAAAGATATATTGATTATTGTTCAATTGTTGGTGATCGCAATCGGTCGTACCCCTTCATATATATAGCGGCAAGGTCTGGACTCATTCCTAGGCTTCTCCCAACAGCAACCGTGGGTTTAGAGGGATAAACATTCATGGAAAAGGGATTAGTTACTCCTAATCTGATATAATCGTGGACTATCCACGCCTAAGGGCAGACCAGCCGCAGGCAGGACTGTCCCGTCCTTAGGGCTAGACCGTCCGGTCATGCCTAGTGCCACAAATGGTGCTCAACACATGCCCCTTGCCTTTTGGGAATCTGTGCAAACCATAAGCAATAGTGCAGGCTGGAATCAACTCGTTGTGACAACATCGATTTTCTTAAGCATCTTGCCACACAATAGGATGGTATTGCTTTAGGAGACAACCGTTCAATGCCTTGGGTAAGTCTTCACCTTGCAATGTTTGCAACATGTAGGCGTTACCTGTTATTACCTGTGTAATCTTGTAAGGGCCTTCCCATCTTGGCGACCATTTCCCGAATTTCCGGTCTCTCCTCCTTAGTGGCAAGATGGTCTTCCATATCAGGTCTCCTACTTGGAATGATTTAGCTTTGACCTTCTTATTGTAAGCTTCGGCAACCATGATCTTGACTTTCTCGATCTGTCCCAGAGCTATCAATCTCTTGATGATCACTTCATCAATATTGGCCATCATCAAATTATAATAATCTCCGATAGTTAGATCAATCTTCCTGACAATCCCGACAACTTTTAGGCTTACTTCCACAGACAAAACTGCTTCCTACCCATAAACAAGCTCAAAAGGAGAAACTTTAGTAGCATGGTGTTTTAATAATCTATGAGCTCACAAAGCCTCAGACAAGAACTTATGCCAACACTTAGGATGATGAGATATCTTCTTCATTATAAGGATAATAAATGTCCTATTACTAGACTCAACCTGTCCATTAGCCTGAGCATAATATAGAGATGAATTGAGCAATTTGATCTTATATGATTCAACAAACTCACATACTTCCTTTGACATAAAAGAAGTCCCCTTGTGTGTGGTCAAAATCTGGGGAACGTCGAATCTATGAATGATATGCTCAGTTATAAACTCAATTACCTCTCTATGCGTCATATCCTTTAGAGCGATTGCTTCAGTCCATTTGGTAAAGTAATCTGTGACAACCAATATAAATTGATGCCCTTTTGATGATAAAGGATGAATTTCTCCTATAAAATCCAATCCCCATCCCCCCTGAAAGGCCAAGGTTTGATAATAAATTGTAATTTGACTGTAGGAACTAGCTCCAAGTTATCGAATTTCTAACACACTTGGCATCCCTTGTAGTACATAAAACAATCAGCTATCATACTAGGCCAATAGAAGCCAAATCATCTCAATAGCCACTTCATCTTTAGATCTGATTGATGAGTACCACAAATCCTCTCAAGTACTTTGGCCATAGCTAATATAGCATCATCTGGGCCCAAGCATCTAAGCAAGACATCGTCGACAGTTCGACGGTAGAGCTCATCATTAACTAAAACATATTAGAAAGTTGTACCAAACATTCCTGTCTGTCCTAATACTGGGATTACATAGGTAAGTAATTATATGTGCCCTCCAATTAGTTGCATCGACTGCGTTATTAGCCAAATTAATTAAGAGGACGTTCCTGGTACCGTCGGACAGTCCGGCCCCCTCGTCCGGACGGTCTGAGCCCACCGCGAATGGTCCGTCTATGCAGCTCGGATGGTCCGCGACATAGGGATTTGGCGCGACACCGGTTATCAAGCTTTTAATACTGTGAAATCTCTCTTGTTTTATTCGATAACCGGAGGTATCTTGTGCCAAATTATTAGCTCTACAATTCTCAGCTCTGAATATATGCCGAATGTTGAATTCGTCAAAAGAACAGATTATGCCCTAACATTTTTTCATGATAACTATTTAGAGTACCATCTAAACATTGATACTCTTCTAAAATCTGTTGGACAACTAGCTAAGAATCACAAAGTTCTCACATGTTTCACTCCTATATAATCTAAAGGTTCCAAACTAAATAAGAGGGCCTTATATTTGACTTGATTGTTAGTGCAATAAGTTTTCAATCGGCTAGAGAAGTAAAAAAAGATGTTACTTGGTGAAACAAGCATGATGCCAATCCCTTGACCTTCACAACAAACCAATCCATCAAAATACAAAGTCCAGAGAGTAATAGTGAGATATGACATGTCTAGTTCATAAGCATCATCAATTCGATGTCTACAACAAAATCTGCTACGACCTGGCCTTTCATAGATTTTAGTAATTCATAGGACAAGTCATATTCTATAAGTGTGTAAGCCCATTTACTAATTCTACCACTCATAATTGGATTTTGCAACATGTATTTAATCACATCGGTTTGACCAGAAACAGTGCAAGGACAAGAGAATAGATAACACCTTAGCTTGGTGCATGTATAAAATAGGCATAAGCATAATTTCTCAACGGTGGTTTTATCTTGTTTCAGCATCCACTAGCCTCTGGCTTAAGTAGGTCACAACATGCTCCTTTCCTTCAGTCTCCTGTGTCAGTTAAGCTATCTTCGGCTAAAATGTATAACCTAAATGATACTCCTGCTTGTGGTGCTTCCAATAATGGAGCCAAAGACAAATATTTTTTAATAATATCAAATGCTTTCTACGGTTCTGCCCCCCATGTGAAATCGGCATTATTTTAAGCTGAAGATTATGAGTGAAAGCATCCATCTTCCTAGTTAAGTTAGAAATAAACATTCGCACATAATTTACTTTATCGAGGAACTATGCATTTAGCTTATAGGTTGGAGTCCCACATTTTGAATGGACTTAATTCGGTCGAGATCTATCTCTATGCCATGTTCATGAATGATGAATCCTAAGAACCTACCAGCCGACACTATAGATGTCCAAATGGGCGGGCCGTGCCGGCCTAGCCCGAGCACGGCTAGGCCCGGCACAGATTAGGACCGTGCCGGCCCGGCCCGGATTAGCTAGCGGGCCGTGCCGTGCCGGCCCACGGGCCCCAAGCGAGGCCCAAGCATGGCCCGCAAGCTTAATAATCGTGCCGGGTCAGCCCACGGCCCGATGGGCCTAACGGGCCCATAACAATATATGACGTTTAAATGATAAAAATATCCTAAAAGTATGCATTTTTGAGGGTTTAAACCATATTTATTAGTTCTAAACATTTATTTACACCCACATAACCAACAAAAACGTATGTTTCTTATGTTTTACACTCTATATTCAAGTATAATATATGTATTTATATGAAAAAATAGAAAAAAATAAAACCGGGCCGTGCCGGGCCTAGCCCGTCGTGCCACGCCTTCAGCCCAGGCACGACCCGGTGACCGTGCCGGGCCGGCATGGGCCCGGTTCACTACGTGTCGTGCCGTGTTCGTGCCGGGCCAAACGCGTGCCGGGTTTTGGGCCGCCCTGCAAGCCCGGTCCGTTTGGACATCTATAGCCGACACCCAAAAGAACATTTACGAGGGTTCATTTTTAAACCATACCAACACATCTTATCAAAGGCTTTGCATAAATCAGCAATATGAGCACCAAACTCCACCAATTTGACTACAATATCATCAATGTAAACCTGCACAGTGTTTCCTAACAACTCGTGAAAGGTTAATTTCATAGCCCTATGATAAGTGGCATCGACATTTTTTAAACTGAATGTCATGACAACCCATTCAAATAAACCAAAAAAGCCTAGACATATAAAGGCCGTTTTAGACGCATCTTCCTCGGCCATGAAGTTTTTATTATATCCGGCATTACCAGCAAGAAAGCTAATAACTTTGTTTCCTGATGCATTATTAATTAACATGTCGGCTACATGCAAAGGATATTCATCTTTAGGAGCTGCTCTATTTAAATTACGGAAATCAGTACACACTCTAGGCTTACCATACTCCTTCTCCACCAGCATAATATTAGAGCCAGTGAATTTCGTCCGTGATCCTGGAGAGTAAGTTCAGGAAAAATAATCTTGGTCTCTGCTTAAAGCGTCTGAAACCAAACTTATTAGGCAACCGATGCTCTACTAGCTCCCGACTTAATCCTGACATCTCAGTGTAACTCCAAGCAAAGCAATTAGAATATTCTTTTAATAAGCCGATCATTTCATCCCTAGGATCGGCTTCTAGGGTCTTGTTCACAAAAGTCGGCCTTGGAGTTTTACCATCCTCTATGTCAATCTGCTCTAAAGGATTGGCCGATGTAAATACATATTCTGTAAGGCCCAAAAATTTGTATAAAATAATAATAATAATAATATGAAGAAATCAAATAGTAAAAATTTAGATATCTCAAATTATACTTGAGTGTTGAAATTTGAGGACTGAATTTTTAAAACCAAGAATTATTATAGAAAAGAAATAATAGAAAGGTTATCTATTCAACAAAATGATTATTCATTTCATTAAATGATACACTAAAAGCCTTTTTTTTAAATGAGTATTGCTAGGTAAAGATAGTATTAAAATTAGATGACTCAAGTCTTGACGGGGCTTTTAAAAATTTATTTTAAACTCAGAAAATAAACAAATTAGAGGATTTTCTATTGATTTGGGTAAATACCCCCGTAATCAATATTATGTATAGAAGCATTGGCTTAACCGAGATAATAAATAACTCATATAAAAACTATACTTGCTTCATATTGGGTTTCATGTGTTGTTGCACTTATAACCAAATTTAAAACTCAGATTTGAATTTAGAATTATGAATTTAAACTTGAATTTGAAAATAAGTAAAAGAAAGCGAATAAAAAGAAAAAAGGGAAAGAATCTATACAAAATAAATAAGTAAATAAATATAATCTACCCATAGTAGTATGTTTATTTTGTAATTTTAATTTGAGTACAAGTTCACCACAACATTTGAATTCAAATTGAGGTTTAAAAGTGAAAAGGAAAGAAAAGAAGAAACTATATAAAGAGAAATCGCTTGTGGGCCGCAAACACCGATTTTGGCCCACTCGCGGCATTACACTACGCGTCTCAGTTGCCCTTCATTCGCACAGCCTAGTCACCGGTCCACACGCCCGATGCGAAATGGCCACTGTCGTTATGGGCCCACTCATCAGTCGCTAACCTCCGCGCTCGCGCTCTGACCAGTAGCTCTGACCAGTAGACCCCCCACAACCCTCACGACTTGGTCGGACGCGCCTGACCCCACCCATCAGTTGGTACTTCCCTTTTGTCTCTACCACCCGAGCTCCACGGCGCGTTGTGCGCTGAGTCCGCGACGAATCTGCGATGTAGGGCCAGGGCGTTCGGGAATAACGATCTCCGCTCATGTCGGCCTCACTGCGCTGACCCTATAAACCTGAAACCACGACGCGTTGGGTTGTAACCCTCACCAATTTAGCTGTCGCCGAGAGCACGCGAGGGCGAGAGGGTCCGCCGCCGACGAGCACGTGAATCACAGGCACTCAGGCATCCGTGAGGCATTCTGGAGCTGCACCATGGTTCCTGGGAGCTTCGTCAGCCCTCAATTTCATCGTCAGTGTCTCAGTGCTTGGGCAATTGCTCGCTAGGTCGGGCGATTCGTCGTTGCTGAAACTTGCCTAGAGGGGGGTGAATAGGCGAAACGTGAAATTTATTACTTTAAACACACACTACAAGCTGGAGTTAGCGTTAGAATTAAATTCAAGTCCTAAGAGAGGGAAAAACAAATTAACCAAGAATCAAGCAAGTGGACACGATGATTTGTTTTACCGAGGTTCGGTTCCAAAGAACCTAGTCCCTGTTGAGGAGGTCACAAAGACCGGGTCTATTTCAACCCTTTCCCTCTTTCAAACAGTCACTTAGACGAAGTGAGCCTTTTCCTTAATCTCCCAGGTCACTTAGACCCCGCAAGGACCACCACACACTTAGGTGTCTCTTGCTTCGATTACAAATTAAATGAGAAAAGAAATGAGAAAGGAAGAAGGCAATCCAAGCAACAAGAGCGCAAATGAACACCAAATCTCTCTCTCACAAGTCACTAAGTGTTTGAGATGGATTTGGGACTTGGAGAGGATTTGATCTATTGAATTGTGTCTTGGAGTGAATGCTAGAACTCTTGTATTGAATGAGATGTGCAGAAAACTTGGATGCCAAAGGTTGTGGTGGTTGGAGGGTATTTATAGCCCCAACCACCAAGTAGCCGTTTGGCCAAGGCTGCTGGCGATGGGCACAACGGATAGTCCGGTGCACCACCGGACAGGTCTTATGCGCTGTCCGGTGCATCGCCACGTCAGCTATCCGTTAGGGTTCGGAGCGAAGTCGACCGTTGGAGCTTTGTCTTTTTGCGGTACCGAACAGTCAGGTGCCACACTGGACAGTCCGGTGCCCTCTGACTTCGTGGCTCTGACTTCTGCCACTGCACTGTAGCTCACTGTAGCATTTTGCAGAGTCGACCGTTGTGCGCAGATAGCCATTGCCCGCTGACTCACTGGACAGTCCGGTGGCATACCGGACAATCCGGTGAATTATAGCGGAGCCCGCCTTCGTTTTCCCGAGAGTGGCTGGTTTAATCTTGTACGGTCCTGGTGCACCGAACACTGTCCGGTGGCTCACCGAACAGTCCGGTGTGCCATACTTCAGCACACTCAAGTCCTTTGCTCCGTTTCAAATTGAGTCCCTAACTTGAATCTTTTATTGGTTTGTGTTGAACGTTATGCACCTATAATACATGAATTCTACAAACTAGTTAGTCCACATGTTTGCGTTGGTCATTAACCACCAAAATTAATTATAGGAAATGGTTAACTCAATTTCCCTTTCAATCTCCCCTTTTTGGTGATTGATGCCAACCCAAACCAAAGCAAATATCAAGTGCAGAAATATAACTAGTTTGTAATTGAGATGACGGTGCATAGGTTACTTGGAATTAAACCAATTTTAAAATCTTACTAAGTATGAATGGATTGCTTTCTTTTATTTGATATTTTGGACCACTTTTGTACCACATGTTTTGTTTTTGCAAATCTTTTCTAAGTCTTTTCAAAATTCTTTTGCAAATAGTCAAAGGTATATGAATAAGATTGCGAGAAGCATTTTTTCAAGATTTGAAATTTCTCCCCCTATTTCAAATGATTTTCTTTTGACTAAACATAAGCTCCCCCTGAATGAAATTCTCCCCTTAGCTTTCAAGAGGGTTTTGAAATAGATACTAATTTGAAAATTCATACCAATTTGAAATTGCCTTGAATACCAATTGAAAAACAAACATTTGAGAATACCAATTAAATCTTCATTTCGAAAATTTTTGAAATGATGGTGCAGTTCTTTTGCTTTGGGCTTAATATTTTGTCCCCCTTTGGGATTAATCGCCAAAAACGGAGAACTTTGCAGCCCTTTTTGCATTTTCTCCCCCTTTGGGGCGTAACATTATCTCCCAAATGGTAAAATAAATGTGAGTGAGGATCATAACATTAAGAGTTTGTGGAGTAGCGGCAAAGGTTAAGTGATACCGTTAGAGTTGAGTGGAAGCATTGTCTTTGCCGAAAACTCCATTTCCCTTTTAATCTATGACTTAGTATAGAAATACACTTGAAAAACACATTAGTCGTAGTCTTGGCACAAGAAGAATAAGAAATAGGCATTTGTACCAAATGAAAGAGACATGATCAAAGGTATATGAAATAGCTATGTGTGCAATGTTTCAATCAAAATTCCAAGAATCAAGTATATTTAGCTCATTCCTAAGTTTGCTAAAGGTTTTCTCATCTAGTGGCTTGGTAAAGATATCGGCTAATTGGTTTTGGGTATTAACATAAGCAATTTCGATATCTCCCTTTTGCTGGTGATCCCACATAAAGTGATACCGAATGTCTATGTGTTTAGTGCGGCTGTGTTCAACAGGATTATCTGCCATGCGAATTGCACTCTCATCATCACATAGGAGAGGGACTTTGCTCAATTTGTAGCCATAGTCCCTAAGGGTTTGCCTCATCCAAAGTAATTGCGCACAACAATGGCCTGCGGCAATGTACTCGGCTTCGGCGGTAGAAAGAGCTACGGAGTTTTGTTTCTTTGAAGCCTAAGACACCAGGGTTCTCCCCAGAAACTGACAAGTCCCTGTTGTGCTCTTCCTATCAATTTTACACCCTGCCCAGTTGGCATCGGAGTATTCTATTAAGTCAAAAGTGGATCCCTTGGGGTACCAAAGCCTAAACTTAGGAGTGTAGACTAAGTATCTTATTATTCTCTTTACGACCCTAAGGTGAACTTCCTTAGGATTTGTCTGGAACCTTGCACACATGCATACAGAAAGCATAATATCTGGTCGAGATGCACATAAATAGAGTAAACATCCTATCATCGACCGGTATACCTTTTGATCTACGGATTTACCTCCCGTGTCGAGGTCGAGATGCCCATTTGTTCCCATGGGTGTCTTGATGGGTTTGCCATCCTTCATTCCAAACTTATTGAGTATGTCTTGAATATATTTAGTTTGGTTGATGAAGGTGCCCTCTTGGAGTTGCTTGATTTGAAATCCTAGGAAATATCTCAACTCCCCCATCATAGACATCTCAAATTTCTATACCATGATCCTACTAAACTCTTCATAGGTAGACTTGTTAGTAGACCCAAATATGATATCATCAACATAAATTTGGCATATAAACAAGTCTTTTTCAACAATTTTAGTGAAGAGGGTAGGATCAGCTTTACCGACTTTGAAGCCATTGGTGATAAGAAAATCTCGGAGGCATTCATACCATGCTCTTGGGGCTTGCTTGAGCCCATAAAGCGCCTTTGAGAGTTTATAAACATGGTTAGGATACTCACTATCTTCAATGCCAGTAGGTTGCTCAACATAGACCTCTTCCTTGATAGGTCCATTGAGGAAGGCACTCTTCACGTCCATTTAATAAAGCTTGAAGCCATGGTAAGTAGCATAGGCAAGTAATATACGAATTGACTCAAGCCTAGCTACGGGTGCATAAGTTTCATCAAAGTCCAAACCTTCGACTTGTGAATAACCTTTGGCCACAAGTCGAGCTTTGTTCCTTATCACCACACCATGCTCATCTTGCTTGTTGTGGAATACCCATTTGGTACCTACAACATTTTGATTAGGACATGGAACTAAATGCCATACCTCATTCCTCGTGAAGTTGTTGAGCTCCTCTTGCGTTGCCACCACCCAATCCGAATCTCTTAATGCATCCTCTACCCCATATGGCTCAATAGAGGAAACAAAAGAGTAATGTTCACAAAAATGTGCAACCCAAGATCTAGTGGTTACCCCCTTATGAATGTCACCAAGGATGGAGTTGACGGGGTGATCTTGTTGAATTGCTTGGTGGACTCTTGGGTGTGGCAGTCGTTGACCCTAAACTTCTTGCTCATCTTCCTTGTCTTCATTGTCTTCATCTCCCCCTTGATCATTGACCTCTTCTTGAGGTGGCTCATCCTCTTGATCTTCATCTTCATCATCTTGAGCCTGATCCTCATCTTGGGTTGGTGGAGATGCTTGGTTGAAAGATGACGGTTGATCTTGTCCTTGTGGAGGCTCTTCGGATTCTTTAGGACACACATCCCCAATGGACATGTTCCTTAGCGTGACGCACAGAGCCTCTTCATCATCTAGCTCATCAAGATCAACTTGCTCCACTTGAGAGCCATTAGTCTCATCAAACACAATGCCATAAGAAACTTCAACTAGTCCAGTGGACTTGTTAAAGACTCTATATGCCCATGTGTTTGAGTCATAGCCTAGTAAAAAGCCTTCTACAGCTTTAGGAGCAAATTTAGATTTTCTACCTCTTTTAATAAGAATAAAGCATTTGCTCCCAAAGACGCTAAAATATGAAACATTGGGCTTTTTACCAGTGAGGAGTTCATATGATGTCTTCTTGAGGATTCGGTGAAGGTAGAGCCGGTTGATGGAGTAGCAGGCGGTGTTAATCGCCTTAGCCCAAAACCGGTCTGGAGTCTTGTACTCATCAAGCATGGTTCTTGCCATGTCCAGTAGAGTTCTATTCTTCGTCTCGACTACACCATTTCATTGAGGTGTGTAGGGAGAAGAGAACTCATGCTTGATGCCCTCATCCTCAAGAAATCCTTCTATTTGTGAATTCTTCAACTCCGTCCCATTGTCGCTTCTTATCTTTTTGATTCTCAATTCGAACTCATTTTGAGCCCGTCTCAAGAATCCTTGTAGAGTATCTTGGGTTTGAGATTTTTCCTGCAAAAAGAATACCCAAGTGAAGCGAGAATAATCATCCACAATTACTAGACAATACTTACTCCCGCCGATGCTTATGTAAGCGATCGGGCCGAAAAGGTCCATGTGGAGCAGCTCGAGCGGCCTGTCCATCATCATTATGTTCTTGTGTGGATGATGAGTAACAACTTGCTTTCCTGCTTGGCATGCGCTACAAACCCTGTCTTTCTCAAAATAAACATTTGTTAGTCCTAAAATGTGCTCTCCCTTTAGAAGTTTGTGAAGATTCTTCATTCCAACATGGGCAAGTCGGCGATGCCAGAGCCAGTCCATATTAGTCTTAGCAATTAAGCAAGTGTCAAGTTCAGCTGTGTTAGCATTAAAATCAACTAAATATAGTTGACCTTCTAACACTCCCTTAAATGCTACTAAATCATCACTCCTTCTAAAGACAGTAACACTTGCATCTGTAAATAGACAGTTGTAGCCCATTTTGCATAATTGAGAAACAGAAAGCAAGTTGTAATCTAATGAATCTATAAGAAAAACATAGGAAATAGAATGGGCAGGAGATATAGCAATTTTACCCAAATCTTTGACCAAACCTTGATTTCCATCCTCGAATGTGATAGCTCTTTGGGGATCTTCATTTTTCTCATAGGAGGAGAACAACCTTTTCTCCCCTATCATGTGGTTTGTGCATCCGCTATCGATTATCCAACTTGAACCACCGGATGCATAAACCTACAAAACAATTTTAGGCCTTGTTCTTAGGTACCCAAACGTCTTGGGTCCTTTGGCGTTAGAAACAAGCACCTTGGTTACCCAAACACAAGTCTTTAAACTCTTGTGTTTGCCCCCAACATATTTGGCAACTACTTTGCCTGATTTGTTAGTAAGGACATATGATGCATCAAAAGTATTAAATGAAATGTTATGCTCATTTGATGCAGCAGGAATTTTCTTTCTAGGCATTTTAACATGTGTGGTATGCCTAGAGCTACATGTCTCATTCTTATACATAAAAGCATGGTGAGAAAGATAATGAGATTTTCTAGCATGAATCTTCTTGATTTTGTGCTCAGGATAATTAGCAGGATATAAAATGTAGCCTTCATTATCCTAAACCATGGGGGCCTTGCCCTTAACAAAACTAGACAATCTTTTAGGGGCATTAAGCTTGACATTGCTTCCCAGTTGGAAACCAATGCCATCCTTAATGCCAGGGCGTCTCCCATTATAAAGCATGCTACGAGCAAATTTAAAATTTTCATTTTCAAGTTCATGCTCGGCAATTTTAGCATCTAATTTAGCTATATGATCATTTTGTTGTTTAATCATGGCAAATTGTTCATCAATAGCTTCTACATTAATATCTCTACATCTAGTACAAATGGTGACATGATCAACAGTCGATGTAGAAGGTTTGCATGCATTCAATTCCTTAATCTTAGCATTTAATTTAATATTCTCATCTCTAAGACAGGAGATAGAATCATTGCAAACATTCAATTCTTTAGCCTTAGAAATTAAACTAGCATTTTCAGTTCTAAGACTAGAAATTGAATCATGACAAATGCTAAGCTCCTTAGTCAAAATTTTCATATTTTTCTACTTCCTGAGCAAAAGCATTTTTCAATTTAACATATTTTTTGTTTTCTTTAATGAGGAAGTCCTCTTGGCTTTCCAAGAGTTCATCCTTCTCATTAATAGCTTCTATTAGTTCATTTAATTTTACCTTTTGGTCCATGTTATGGTTGGCAAAAAGAGACATTAATTTATCTTCATCATCACTAGAGCTACCCTCATCACTAGATGTTGTATATTTGGGGGTGGCTCTAGAGTGTACCTTCTTCTTCTTGCCATCCTTAGCCATGAGACACTTATGGCCGACGTTGGGGAAGAGGAGGCCCTTGTTGATGGCGATGTTGGCGGTGTCCTCGTCGGAGGAGGAGTCGGTGGAGCTTTCGTCAGAGTCCCATTTTCGATATATGTGGGCATCACCGCCCTTCTTCTTGTAGTACCTCTTTTTCTCCTTCTTCTTCCCCTTCTTATCATCGTCCCTGTCACTTCCACTAGAATTTGGACATTTAGCTATGAAATGACCGGGCTTACCACATTTGTAGCACACCCTTTTGGAGCGGGGTTTGTAGTCCTTCCCCCTCCTTTGCTTGAGGATTTGATGGAAGCTCTTGATGATTTGCACCATTCCCTCGTTGTCGAGCTTAGAGGCGTTGATTGGAAGCCTACTTGGTGTACACTCCCTCTTCTCTTCTTTCGTCGCTTTGAATGCGACGGGTTGCACCTTGGGTGTTGAGGTGGCGCCTTGCTCCAAGTTGACAATATGTTTGGAGTCTTTGATCATAAGTTCAAAGCTCACAAACTTGCCAATCACTTCCTTGGGAGACATCTGTTTGTATCTAGGATCCCCACGTATTAATTAAACTTGAGTAGGATTACGAAATACGAGGGACCTAAGAATAACCTTGACCATTTCATGGTCATCCCATTTTGTGCTCCCGAGGTTGCGCACTTGATTGACCATCGTCTTGAGTCGGTTGTACATAGCTTGCGGCTCTTCCCCTTTGTTGAGGACGAATCGACCGAGTTCTCCCTCGATCGTTTCACGCTTGGTGATCCTGGTCACCTTGTCCCCTTCATGCGTGGTTTTGAGGGCGTCCCAAATTTCTTTGGCACTCTTCAATCCTTGCACCTTGTTATACTCCTCTCGACACAAAGAGGCGAGGAGTATAGTAGTGGCTTGGGAGTTGAAATGCCTAATTTAGTCGACCTCGTCCGAGTCGTAGTCCTTGTCCCCTACCTTAGGTACATGCGCTCCATACTCAACAATATCCCAAATACTTTTGTGGAGTGAGGTTAGATGGTGCCTCATTTTATCACTCCACATACAATAATCTTCACCATGAAAATATGGTGGTTTGCCTAGGTGTACGGAAAGTAATAGAGCATGTTTTGAAATGCGAGGATAGCGTAGGGGCATACTATACTTCTCGCCCTCATGGCGCTTAGAAGCGACGGACGAGTCGGAGCTTGATGAGGAGGGTGACGAAGAATCGGTCTCATAGTAGACCACCTTCTTCATCTTCTTCTTCTTGTCACCCTTTCGATGGGACTTGAAGGATGAAGAGGATTCCTCCTTGTGTTTGTTGCCGGACTCCCTTGAGGGAGTCCTCCCTGAGCTCGCGGGCATGTCGCCGGTCACAATCTCCCTCTTTGTAACACCCGGATTTTAGGGGTCCAAAACCCGGGGTTAACATAAACACCAGGTATGCTGGGACCAAGTCTCAAACATATGATGTATAGTGGCACAGGATCGAATGTCACATCTTTATACATAACAGGAGTTCTATACAAAATAAATAATTACATTATAAGGAGACAACGGTCCAGCAACCCAAAGTTGACTGGGAGACGACGACCTAGACCTCTCACGAACTCATCACAGCATCCTCCATGAGCATCATCCTGCGGTACCTGTTCTTGACCTGTGATGTATGTGAGACAGCAAGAGTGAGCTCACATACGTTCATCGCTCAACAAGTTGTGGGGAATAATGTGCATGAACTCGCCAAAGATGGGAGCTCATGTGAAGTGTAAGGCTTACCAAAGAAGATGGTTAGAGCTGAGCATTGCTTTTAAAGTTGGTCAAAATTTTATTAGCAGTTACTAAGTATAAGTAAATACCAAACCCAATTAAGTAATAGATCAAAAGTAACAACACCACCTGCAATGCAATGCATATGACAAATTGAATTTAGTTCCATAAATTAATCATGTGAGGGTCCGAGCTGCTCATGACCGTGAGCACGGCTAGTATACCAGTTTTACACTCTGCAGAGGTTGCGCATCTTTACCCACAAGTCGTGTTACCCATCTGCCAAGGGGTCATGAATCCCATACACCTCTACCAAGGAAGTGAGGCAGGGTAGCACTACGAGGCCTTTACAAAGTTCCACTAGCTTCCGAAAACCCGCTACAGTTTATAGGAAGATCCAGTACAGGAATCCCTTGCAGGACCGCCATCGCAGCAAAATCCTCCCGAGGGCACTTCCCGCACTGACCTCTCCCCTACTGCCCTTGCCCCTTTCGGGTAAGGTAGTCTTCCACTAGCTTTCCTAATTAATCAGCCAAGGGCATCCCATACTACCCTTGTGGTAGCACTGTTTTCCCGGGTGGTCGCTCCATGTTCCAATTAACATTAATGATATCAACATGAACATAAACAGAATAACAACTAGAATTGGAACATGGAGGTAATAAATGATTATCCCAAAACCATATAAAGCAATAGCATACTACCCAAGTGATTCAGGGGTGAACAAGGTAATGAGATAAACAATCTAGGGTGACCTATTGGGTCCCGTCAAAATTAACCTATGCAGATCATTATGATTAATTAGAACATGAGTAGGTGAAAAGAAGTGATCAAGGGCACAACTTGCCTGGGCCTTGAGAATCCAGGTACCAGGATGATCTTCAGATGACTCGTGACCTCACTGCTAGTCGTAGCAATTCAAACAAACATGGTATAGGCAAAATTAACATTACACCAAGCATGTAAATAAAATACACAGTAATAATCTAGACATTAAAATAAGATCACAGGAATTGGAATCATTAAATTTGGAGTTGTAGAATTCAAGTTATGAATTTCCTAAGATTTAATGTGATTAAAATATGATTAAATGGTAAATAAATTTTCTGACAGAGTTCATGTCAAAACAGTGGTTCTAAATGGTAGAGAATATTATTACAAAATTTTAGGAATTGGAATGACTCAATTTAGAGCTAAAATGGATTTTCTATGAATTATCTAAGTTTTAGCAATTATTTTTGTATTAAAAATCTAATTTCTAATTCATTTAGTCAATTTAAACGAGGTCTGGACTGGGCCTCAAATCCAGAGAAACCCAGGGGGCTCGGGGTAATATTTCTAAGACTCAGCGCATAGTCAGACTGGACGGCGGGTTGATATCTAAATACTATAGGGTCTCTTTAGAAAAATTACCACGGTGAAGGGTTACGGGCGATCCTCGGCCGTTGGATTAGAAATCAAGCGCCCGGATTAGACTCGGGGCAATCCGAACCGGTACGCAGCGTGCGCCGTTGGATCCGAGATCAACGGCACGGATTTAATGAACCCCAGATCTACACTGCGCCGCTGGATCTCGCATCAACGGTCGCGGTTCGTTTGAGCGAACGGGTATTGCTTGATCTAATCGGGACCGTCGAAGAGCGATCGGACGGTCCACGAGTCGCCCCCAACTACAGCTCGCACAGAGGCGGCGCCGCCCCACTTCCACGGCGGACGCCATCGCCGGCGAGGGTAAATCCCCCCGTTCCTACCCCCATTTTCTAATTAAACTTGGCTACGCGATGTATAAGGCTTAAGGAAGGCGGAGGTAGGTTTATTACCGCGGATTGCTGACTCGACGGCGTTGGCCACGGTACGGTGCGGATTCGAGCGGAGCTGGGACACCGGTGAGCAATCGACGACGCCGCGAGCACCAACCGCGCCAAATGAGGCCACGGTCGAGTCGCACACCGCAGGGCGAAGCTCCCCAATCCCAATCCGAGGCCCGAATGGCAACACAGGCGAAGTTCCGCGGCGGCGGGTGAAGCTCGATCCCGGCGGCGGTGATTTTGGTGCACTGCGGGATGAAAGGGTGGTCGGGTTCTCGGCGATGGGGCGGGGACTTTGCTACTTGTAGCCGCGCGAGACGGAGTCGAGCCACGGGGAGATCGGCGACATTTGCGGGGAGGATCCGAGCGATCCGCGCGAGTCCGCGCGAGCTGCGCCCCGTTCGGGAGTTCGTTGACGACGCCTGACTTGCGGGGTCCATCGGCCAGCGTTAGCCGAGTCTAGGGAGGCCGACACAAGGACCCCACCGGTCAGAGACCGCGGAAGGCAAGCGTGCGCGAGAGGGTAGCTGACGGGTGGCCCCGGCCTGTCGGCGCATTACACAGCCAGGGCTGGTTAGCTGGGCCGCGCGGGGGCCGATTCTTTAGGTGGGCTGAAAATGGATAAGCCGGCCCAGGTAACTCTTTTATCTTTTTCTTTTTTTCTGTTTTCTGTTTTCCTTTTTCATTTTATTTTTCAATTCCCAATTTGAATTCCAAATGTGACTTTGAATTTGTACTCAAAGTATAGATAAATTTTAATCATACCAGTAGGGTTGAGTTTGTATATTTATAAATTTTTGTCTTATATTTTCTATTATTTCTTTATTTATTTTAGTTCTTTTAGACAAGCTTTTAACCATATAGTAGAATAATCCCTACCTCATTAATTCTAGGGAAATCAAATTTAGACTTATATATGTTAAGAAATAGTTTAACCATAATTCTTTTATATATCCTAACCCAAAGGCAATTTAGATTATCTAAGTATCTTTAATTATGTATTTTTAACTTATTCATGAGTGGAAACTTCTAAATTATGATTATCTTTAAGGAAAGGTGTTTTGATTTGAGATCTTTTGAGAATTTTTCCTTGTCTTCACAAGATTGAACTTTAGGGTGTTACAAATCCTACCCCCCTTAAAAATAATCTCGTCCCCGAGATTTGTAAGAAAAGGGATATAGGAAGAGTGATTTGAAATTTAGCTTTTAGTTTCTAATTAGTTCAAAATCAAGAGTTTCTCTTTTTATTATTAGTAAGTGATAGGAGAGCATGGGTAATATGGGTATGTCCACATAATCATGTAGGATAGAAGATGTCTTTAAAGCATAGATGGGTTTAGGTAAGAAAGTGTAGGGTAAGGAAAGACTCCATCCAAGATTTGTGGCTCTTGATTCATCTTGATGATTTAGCTTGATCTTTGAAGGCTTGGGTTGGTGTTCATCCTCCCTTGATGAAGTTGATCATCTTCTTCCTTGTCGAGGTTGAGCTGTTCTTTTTCAGACCTTGGTGTCTTCATTCTTGGGGTTGCCACCAGAGTTAGGGACCTATGGTTTAAGATAGATTTGTGGGTGACAAGTAGGTAGAGCAGCTAGTTTAGTGGGTGGCTTAGGAGTTAAATGAGATTGGTCAAAATTTGGTTTGGTTGTTTGCCTCTAGATTGGTTGGATAGGTCATGTAACCTATTATGTGGGTCAAAATCTGGTTTGATGTCAAGTGGTGGTTGATAGATTATGCAATCCATTAAGACTTTATTGATTGGATAAGTTATGTAACTTGTTATATAGGTCGAGTTGTTGTGTGTGGCCAAGTTGATATAAGTCTCCAAATTAGGTCTAAGTAATTTAGGAGTATGGCCTTATTCTTTCTACCAGCATTAAGTAACTCACACTAGATTAGACCATATCAAGTTAGGTATGATCTAGATTAGACTAGTTTAAGTTAGATAGATTTATCAGGGTAAAATATATCTTGTTAGGATATGTTAGAATCTTTTGAGATAGGATGGGGTATATGGTGTAGGTAGGTCAGAAGCTCTATTAGGTTAATCACAGAGGGATTATGCAACTATCGGATGGGTAAGGTAGTTGCATATGTATATGGTCAAGTTAATCTAGGGCATCAATTTAGCTTAAATCATTTTTATAGGAGTGAGGTCTAATCCATTTCACTAGTACTATCTAACATGTTTTGATAAGCCACTTTAGATTAGATCATATTAGGTTAGATGAGATCTAAATTAGATGGGTATGACTAGTTTAACTAGACAAGATCTAATTAATTTGCATTAGATCATGGTTGATAAACTAGGGTGGATAAGTATGCTTATTAGGATAAGATGGATCCATAAAGATAAGATAGAATCTTTTGTGACCAGTTAGATCTATTAGGATAAGGATAAAATCTTTTCAAGATAAGATGAGTATCTTTTAAGATGAGATGGATCTATTAAGATAAGGGAGAATCCTTTTAAGATAAGAGGAATTGGTTAGAATGAGATCTTTTAGGATAAGATAAATTTCTTAAGCTGGATAGGTTCCAATGGGAATAATCTAGGCTGTCTAGTTATTTTATAAATATATATTTTTATACCTATGTGTATATGCAGATGTAATTGTGGACATTACTCCACAACTCATCACACTCAAACAAAGATCCAAATCAGACAGATATCATAAGAACAAGCATTCAAATACATAGATAACCATAAAAATAGTTTTGTTTTTGTTCCTAGGATTAGGTCTCCTATTCCTAAAGTCACTTCAGGTACAGGATTTCAAAGTGTGAAATCCACATTTGTCTTTAGAATAAATAGGTAAGAATAATCAGAGTGAAGCGGAAATAGATGAGAAAAGATTAAGATAAGTTTAGAAAAGAATCAGAGTAGCAGAGGTAAGTAAGGGTTGTCCAGTTCTATCTAGGTTTCGTCCTACAGTCAACATTCCTCTGATACCACTTCTGTAACACCCGGATTTTAGGGGTCCAAAACCCGGGGTTAACATAAACACCAGGTATGCTGGGACCAAGTCTCAAACATATGATGTATAGTGGCACAGGATCGAATGTCACATCTTTATACATAACAGGAGTTCTATACAAAATAAATAATTACATTATAAGGAGACAACGGTCCAGCAACCCAAAGTTGACTGGGAGACGACGACCTAGACCTCTCACGAACTCATCACAGCATCCTCCATGAGCATCATCCTGCGGTACCTGTTCTTGACCTGTGATGTATGTGAGACAGCAAGAGTGAGCTCACATACGTTCATCGCTCAACAAGTTGTGGGGAATAATGTGCATGAACTCGCCAAAGATGGGAGCTCATGTGAAGTGTAAGGCTTACCAAAGAAGATGGTTAGAGCTGAGCATTGCTTTTAAAGTTGGTCAAAATTTTATTAGCAGTTACTAAGTATAAGTAAATACCAAACCCAATTAAGTAATAGATCAAAAGTAACAACACCACCTGCAATGCAATGCATATGACAAATTGAATTTAGTTCCATAAATTAATCATGTGAGGGTCCGAGCTGCTCATGACCGTGAGCACGGCTAGTATACCAGTTTTACACTCTGCAGAGGTTGCGCATCTTTACCCACAAGTCGTGTTACCCATCTGCCAAGGGGTCATGAATCCCATACACCTCTACCAAGGAAGTGAGGCAGGGTAGCACTACGAGGCCTTTACAAAGTTCCACTAGCTTCCGAAAACCCGCTACAGTTTATAGGAAGATCCAGTACAGGAATCCCTTGCAGGACCGCCATCGCAGCAAAATCCTCCCGAGGGCACTTCCCGCACTGACCTCTCCCCTACTGCCCTTGCCCCTTTCGGGTAAGGTAGTCTTCCACTAGCTTTCCTAATTAATCAGCCAAGGGCATCCCATACTACCCTTGTGGTAGCACTGTTTTCCCGGGTGGTCGCTCCATGTTCCAATTAACATTAATGATATCAACATGAACATAAACAGAATAACAACTAGAATTGGAACATGGAGGTAATAAATGATTATCCCAAAACCATATAAAGCAATAGCATACTACCCAAGTGATTCAGGGGTGAACAAGGTAATGAGATAAACAATCTAGGGTGACCTATTGGGTCCCGTCAAAATTAACCTATGCAGATCATTATGATTAATTAGAACATGAGTAGGTGAAAAGAAGTGATCAAGGGCACAACTTGCCTGGGCCTTGAGAATCCAGGTACCAGGATGATCTTCAGATGACTCGTGACCTCACTGCTAGTCGTAGCAATTCAAACAAACATGGTATAGGCAAAATTAACATTACACCAAGCATGTAAATAAAATACACAGTAATAATCTAGACATTAAAATAAGATCACAGGAATTGGAATCATTAAATTTGGAGTTGTAGAATTCAAGTTATGAATTTCCTAAGATTTAATGTGATTAAAATATGATTAAATGGTAAATAAATTTTCTGACAGAGTTCATGTCAAAACAGTGGTTCTAAATGGTAGAGAATATTATTACAAAATTTTAGGAATTGGAATGACTCAATTTAGAGCTAAAATGGATTTTCTATGAATTATCTAAGTTTTAGCAATTATTTTTGTATTAAAAATCTAATTTCTAATTCATTTAGTCAATTTAAACGAGGTCTGGACTGGGCCTCAAATCCAGAGAAACCCAGGGGGCTCGGGGTAATATTTCTAAGACTCAGCGCATAGTCAGACTGGACGGCGGGTTGATATCTAAATACTATAGGGTCTCTTTAGAAAAATTACCACGGTGAAGGGTTACGGGCGATCCTCGGCCGTTGGATTAGAAATCAAGCGCCCGGATTAGACTCGGGGCAATCCGAACCGGTACGCAGCGTGCGCCGTTGGATCCGAGATCAACGGCACGGATTTAATGAACCCCAGATCTACACTGCGCCGCTGGATCTCGCATCAACGGTCGCGGTTCGTTTGAGCGAACGGGTATTGCTTGATCTAATCGGGACCGTCGAAGAGCGATCGGACGGTCCACGAGTCGCCCCCAACTACAGCTCGCACAGAGGCGGCGCCGCCCCGCTTCCACGGCGGACGCCATCGCCGGCGAGGGTAAATCCCCCCGTTCCTACCCCCATTTTCTAATTAAACTTGGCTACGCGATGTATAAGGCTTAAGGAAGGCGGAGGTAGGTTTATTACCGCGGATTGCTGACTCGACGGCGTTGGCCACGGTACGGTGCGGATTCGAGCGGAGCTGGGACACCGGTGAGCAATCGACGACGCCGCGAGCACCAACCGCGCCAAATGAGGCCACGGTCGAGTCGCACACCGCAGGGCGAAGCTCCCCAATCCCAATCCGAGGCCCGAATGGCAACACAGGCGAAGTTCCGCGGCGGCGGGTGAAGCTCGATCCCGGCGGCGGTGATTTTGGTGCACTGCGGGATGAAAGGGTGGTCGGGTTCTCGGCGATGGGGCGGGGACTTTGCTACTTGTAGCCGCGCGAGACGGAGTCGAGCCACGGGGAGATCGGCGACATTTGCGGGGAGGATCCGAGCGATCCGCGCGAGTCCGCGCGAGCTGCGCCCCGTTCGGGAGTTCGTTGACGACGCCTGACTTGCGGGGTCCATCGGCCAGCGTTAGCCGAGTCTAGGGAGGCCGACACAAGGACCCCACCGGTCAGAGACCGCGGAAGGCAAGCGTGCGCGAGAGGGTAGCTGACGGGTGGCCCCGGCCTGTCGGCGCATTACACAGCCAGGGCTGGTTAGCTGGGCCGCGCGGGGGCCGATTCTTTAGGTGGGCTGAAAATGGATAAGCCGGCCCAGGTAACTCTTTTATCTTTTTCTTTTTTTCTGTTTTCTGTTTTCCTTTTTCATTTTATTTTTCAATTCCCAATTTGAATTCCAAATGTGACTTTGAATTTGTACTCAAAGTATAGATAAATTTTAATCATACCAGTAGGGTTGAGTTTGTATATTTATAAATTTTTGTCTTATATTTTCTATTATTTCTTTATTTATTTTAGTTCTTTTAGACAAGCTTTTAACCATATAGTAGAATAATCCCTACCTCATTAATTCTAGGGAAATCAAATTTAGACTTATATATGTTAAGAAATAGTTTAACCATAATTCTTTTATATATCCTAACCCAAAGGCAATTTAGATTATCTAAGTATCTTTAATTATGTATTTTTAACTTATTCATGAGTGGAAACTTCTAAATTATGATTATCTTTAAGGAAAGGTGTTTTGATTTGAGATCTTTTGAGAATTTTTCCTTGTCTTCACAAGATTGAACTTTAGGGTGTTACACTCTTGGCGTGTTCTCCTGACATCACTTCGAGTTGGTTAGACTCTTAATGAAGCACTGGCTCTGATGCCAATTGAAAGTTGCCTAGAGGGGGTGAATAGGCGAAACCTAAAATTTATAACTTTAAACACACACTACAAGCCTGAGTTAGCATTAGAATTAAATTCAAGTTAGAAGAGAGGAAAACAAATCAACCAAGAATCAAGCAAGTGGACACGATGATTTGTTTTAATGAGGTTCGGTTCCAAAGAACCTAGTCCCCGTTGAGGAGGTCACAAAGACCGGGTCTATTTCAACCCTTTCCCTCTCTCAAACGGTCACTTAGACCGAGTGAGCCTTTTCCTTAATCTCCTGGGTCACTTAGACCCCGCAAGGACCACCACACACTTAGGTGTCTCTTGCTTCGATTACAAATTACTTGAGAAAAGAAATGAGAAAGAAAGAAGGCAATCCAAGCAACAAGAGCCCAAATGAACACAAAATCTCTCTCTCACAAGTCACTAAGTGTTTGAGATGGATTTGAGACTTGGAGAGGATTTGATCTATTGAATTGTGTCTTGGAGTGAATGCTAGAGCTCTTGTATTGAATGAGATGTGCAGAAAACTTGGATGGCAAACGTTGTGGTGGTTGCGGGGTATTTATAGCCCCAACAACCAAGTAGCCATTTGGCCAAGGCTGCTGGCGATGGGCACACCAGACTGTCCAGTGCGCCACCGGACAAGTCCTGTGCGCTGTCCGGTGCGCCGCCACATCAGCTATCTGTTAGGGTTCAGAGCAAAGTCGACCGTTGGATCTTTGTCTTTTTGCGGCACCGAACAGTCCGGTGACACACCGGACAGTCCGGTGACCTCTGACTTCGCGGCTCTAACTTCTGCCGCTACATTGTAGCTCACTGTAGCATTTTGCAGAGTCGACCGTTGCGTAGATAGCCATTGCCCGCTGACTCACCAAACAGTCCGGTGGCACACCAGATAGTCTGGTGAATTATAGCGGAGCCCGCCTTCGTTTTCTCGAGAGTGGCTGGTTCAATCTTGTACGGTCCTGGTGCACCGGACACTATCCGGTGGCTCACTGGACAGTCCAGTGCGCCATACTTCAGCACACTCAAGTCCTTTGCTTCGTTTCAAATTGAGTCCGTAACTTGAATCTTTTATTGGTTTGTGTTGAACCTTATGCACCTGTAATACATGAATTCTAGACAAACTAGTTAGTCCACGTGTTTGCGTTGGTCATCAACCACCAAAATTAATTATAGGAAATGGTTAACCCAATTTCCCTTTCAGTTGCGCCATGCCTCACTCTGGACGACCGTCTCTGGGGCCACCATCACTTCGGGTACGTGGCCCAAATCCTCTAATACATTTATGGATTACGATGTGTTCAACAAAATTAGGAATTTCGAGGCAGGGGTCGGACTAATCTCTCATCGGAACTTCAATTCCACCGCCGAATTCGCCTTGACGTGGTTGATGCCGAACTCGTCCCTCTTGGCGGAATTAAACCCCTCCTTAGGACTCGCCATCGTTCACTTGTCATGAATCGGCTAGCTGCAGGGAGGATTGGGGAACTTTGGCGCTGCACCGTGAAGCCCGGCCATGGTGTCGTCGCGGTGGGCGATTTCTGCCGCAACCGTCGGCGTTAGGAAGGGAGCTGGCTCTGGGGCATAGATCCCCAGTTCAACGACTGTGATTAAACCCACGCGGTACCGGTTCGGAGACGAGACTGGGCCACAGATCGATCATCGGGCGGTCACGAGAGAGAGTAGGTCGTTGCACGCGGCGGACCGTAGATCTTTGATCCAACGGTCAGCGGAGCGTACCGCTTCATGGATATCGCGGTCTAATTTGAGTCGTTAGTTTGGAATCGAACGGTCGTAAGTTCACGATACCCCTTCGACAGTGCATTTTTTCGAAAGAACCCCTAATGAAGTAGGAATTGAACCCGCGGTCCATTCCTAGGAGTAACTGAGTCTTAGACATTTTTACGCACTAGCCCCCAAGTTCCTTCGTTTTTATGCGCGCAGTCCAGAATCATAGAAAAATTCAGAAATTCAATTAGAAAATGATTTTTAGTGTTAAAATAATTCGAGAATCTTATTTAATTCATAGAAAATTCATATTAAGTCTAAATTAATCCATTCTAGTTTCTATAATTTTGTAATTTTAATGTTTATCATTTAGTGTCTCTGTTTTGACATGAAAACCATAATAAATTTATCTCTTAATTAATCTTATATCAAATACATAAAACCTTTGGAAATCCATAACTTCTTCGTTTGAACTCCGAATTGACCTCTTCCAGTTGCGTTAGCTTCATATAAATATTTACTATGCAATAACAACATTTATTGTACCATGTCTCATTATTTTATAATTAGATCTTTATTTAACTTATGTTGGTTAGTCTGGTTAAACTGTTTATCATTAAAATCTAATAGAATATGATCTATGGTCCATTTATAACTTAGATTAAAGTTGAGATAATTATTTATAGAATAACCTCTCATATGATATGTACTAACCAAATTATAATATAGTTTAATATTTAAATCACGTAGATCCTCCATAGATCATAACTCCTTAACATTGACTCTAATTTTAGTGGTTCTCGATCCGACGATCTCGTAGCAACGCTTAGATTATTATAATTCAGTTTGTACTTATATTTGATGTGATGTTAATTTTACCTATACCATGTTTGTTTGTATTGCTACGACTAGCCGCGAGGTTGCGTGATGCGTCATGATGCCCGATCTTCACGACATAGGATCAATCTTTAGATAAGTAGCTTCGAAGAAGCCAAGATAATATGTTGCAAGCAGCAATAACTAGTGCAACTTGACAAAAAAACTCAAAGCCAACCACCGTCTTTAACCGGCAACCTGAATCGAGGATTCGCCCAACCACACTCTCAAAGAACCAACCAACACAGCCTACAATCAATCGAGGAGACCTCGAAGGGAGTACGAGCACCACATGGGAGCGGATGAAGCTGTCGCTTCTGCAATCCCGTGAAGGAATTCACAAGAGCAAAGGGGTAGAGATCACTCTCAATATTTGTTAGCACACAGCTGAACAAAAGGGTTCTGTTTTTAGATTATCAAAAGCTGCCTTACATCATAGACATAGGGGGATATTTATACTAGTAACAACCAGCCTTAGAGAGGTATAAACACGAAACAAAAGTATTTTCACGTGCTAATGTGAAGGAGCCTCTTCGGGAGATCTGCAGAGTTGAATTCCGTGTGGCTGTTTGACTTCTACGTAGCCTTCAGTATTTTGATAATAACTTCTCCTAGGAATCTCCAAATGACGTGGGGCTAGATGCTTTGGAAAGCTAACTTGGTAAGCTTTCTCACCATATATAGCATGCTTAATGAAACTTCATAGAATGATGCAGTTTAATACAAAAACTTGGTCATCAAGCAGACTATTGACCTTCTGACCAGTCAGCACTAAAGTAGGTCGGCTGCCTTTTTGGTAGATTTGATTAAGTTAGCCTTAGAAGCATTGGAAACTAGACTTCAAGAGCTTTCCAAAAAGTATTTATGCGCCTTCATAGCTGAAAGTCGCCTAGAGGGGGGGTGAATAGGGCGAAACTGAAATTTACAAAGTTAATCACAACTATAATTCGGGTTAGCGTTAGAAATAGAAATGAGTCCGAGAGAGAGGGCGCAAAACAAATCGTGAGCGAATAAAGAGTGAGACATGTGGATTTGTTTTACCGAGGTTCGGTTCTCGCAAACCTACTCCCCGTTGAGGAGGCCACAAAGGCCGGGTCTATCTCAACCCTTTCCCTCTCTCAAACGGTCCCTCGAACCGAGTGAGCTTCTCTTCTCAAATCAACCGGGAACAAAACTTCCCCGCAAGGACCACCACACAATTGGTGTCTCTTGCCTTGGTTACAATTGAGTTTATGATCACAAGAACAAATGAGAAAGAAAGAAGCAATCCAAGCGCAAGAGCTCAAAAGAACACAACAAATCTCTCTCGCTAATCACTAAAGCCTTGTGTGGAATTGGAGAGGATTTGATCACTTGGGTGTGTCTAGAATTGAATGCTAGAGCTCTTGTAAGGTGTAGAAGTGTGAAAACTTGGATGACTTGAATGAGGGGTGGTTGGGGGTATTTATAGCCCCAACCACCAAACTAGCCGTTTGGTGGAGGCTGTCTGTCGCATGGTGCACCGGACAGTCCGGTGCACACCGGACAGTGTCCGGTGTGCCAGCCACGTCACCCGACCGTTAGGGTTCGACCGTTGGAGCTCTGACTGCTGGGCCCGCCTGGATGTCCGGTGGCGCACCGGACATGTACTGTAGAGTGTCCGGTGCGCCACGTCACGCGTGCCTGACTTCTGCGCGCTCTGGCGCGCATTTAATGCCGCTGCAGGTGACCGTTGGTGCCGAAGTAGCCATTGCTCCGCTGTTACACCGGACATGTCCGGTGAATTATAGCGGACTAGCCGTCGGAGATTCCCGAAGCTGGCGAGTTCAGAGTCGCTTCTCCTTGGAGCACCGGACACTGTCCGGTGTACACCGGACAGTCTGGTGAATTATAGCGCGGTGGCTCTGAGTTTTCCCAAAGGTGCGAAGTTCAGCTTGGAGTCCCCTGGTGCACCGGACACTGTCCGATGGTGCACCGGACAGTCCGGTGCGCCAGACCAGGGTGCCTTCGGTTGTCCCTTTTGCTCTCTTTTATTGAACCCATTCTTGGTCTTTTTATTGGCTTGTTGTGAACCTTTGGTACCTGTAGAATTTATAGACTTGGGCAAACTAGTTAGTCCATTTATTTGTGTTGGGCAATTTCAACCACCAAAATTAGTTTAGGAAATAGTTGTAAGCCTAATTCCCTTTCAATCTCCCCCTTTTTGGTGATTGATGCCAACACAAACCAAAGCAAGTATAGAAGTGCATAATTGAACTAGTTTGCAAAATGTAAGTGCAAAGGTTACTTAGAATTTGAGCCAATAAATATTACTTACTAGATATGCATGGATTGTTTCTTTATTTTTAACATTTTGGACCACGCTTGCACCACAAGTTTTGTTTTTGCAAATTCTTTTTGTAAATCCTTTTCAAAGTCTTTTTGCAAAATAGTCAAAGGTAAATGAGCATTTTCAAGTTTTGAAATTTTCTCCCCTTGTTTCAAATGCTTTTCCTTTGACTAAACAAAACTCCCCCTCAAATAAATTTTCCTCTTAGTGTTCAAGAGGGTTTTAAGATATCAATTTTGAAAAGTGCTACTTTCTCCCCCTTTAGAACACAAAGAGATACTAATTTGAAATTTACCAATTGAAAATCATTAATTTTAAAATTAGGGTGGTGGTGCGGTCCTTTTGCTTTGGGCTCATACTTTCTCCCCCTTTGGCATGAATCGCCAAAAACGGATACTTTGAGTGAGATATAAGCCCTTTTAACTACTTTCTCCCCTTTGGTAAATAAAACATATGAGTGAAGATTATACCAAAGACGAAGAAATGCCTAGAGCGACGGCGAAGGAGGAGTTATGGAGTGGAAGCCTTTGTCTTCGCCGATGACTCCAATTCCCTTTCAATACACCTATGACTTGGTTTGAAATTCACTTGAAAACACATTAGTCATATCATATGAAAGAGATGATCAAAGGTATACTTATGAGCTATGTGTGCAAGACATCAAAAGAAATTCCTAGAATCAAGAATATTTAACTCATGCCTAAGTTTGGTAAAAGTTTGTTCATCCAATGGCTTGGTAAAGATATCGGCTAATTGATCTTTAGTGTTAATATATGCAATCTCGATATCCCCCTTTTGTTGGTGATCCCTAAGAAAATGATACCGAATGGCTATGTGTTTAGTGCGGCTATGCTCAACGAGATTATCCGCCATGCGGATTGCACTCTCATTATCACATAGAAGAGGAACTTTGGCTAATTTGTAACCATAGTCTCGCAGGGTTTGCCTCATCCAAAGCAATTGCGCGCAACAATGGCCTGCGGCAATATACTCGGCTTCGGCGGTAGAAAGAGCGACCGAATTTTGCTTCTTTGAAGCCCAAGACACCAAGGATCTTCCCAAGAACTGGCAAGTCCCCGATGTGCTCTTTCTATTAATCTTACACCCCACCCAATCGGCATCGAAATAACCAATTAAATCAAATGTGGATCCCCGAGGGTACCAAAGCCCAAACTTAGGAGTATAAGCCAAATATCTCAAGATTCGTTTTACGGCCGTAAGGTGAGATTCCTTAGGGTCGGCTTGGAATCTTGCACACATGCATACGGAAAGCATTATGTCCGGTCGAGATGCACATAAATAAAGTAATGAACCAATCATCGACCGGTATACCTTTTGATCGACGGATTTACCTCCCGTGTCGAGGTCGAGATGCCCATTGGTTCCCATGGGTGTCTTGATGGGCTTGGCATCCTTCATTCCAAACTTGTTTAGGATGTCTTGAGTATACTTTGTTTGACAAATGAAGGTGCCCTCTTGGAGTTGCTTTACTTGAAATCCTAAGAAATACTTCAACTCCCCCATCATTGACATCTCGAATTTCTATGTCATGATCCTACTAAATTCTTCACATGTAGATTCGTTAGTAGACCCAAATATAATATCATCAACATAAATTTGTCATACAAACAAATCATTGTCAAGAGTTTTAGTAAATAGAGTAGGATCGGCCTTGCCGACTTTGAAGCCATTAGCAATAAGGAAATCTCTAAGGCATTTATACCATGCTCTTGGGGCTTGCTTGAGCCCATAAAGCGCCTTAGAGAGCCTATAGACATGGTTAGGGTACTCACTATCTTCAAAGCCGGGAGGTTGCTCAACATGGACCTCTTCCTTGATTGGTCCATTGAGGAAGGCACTCTTCACATCCATTTGGTAAAGCTTGAAGCCATGGTAAGTAGCATAGGCTAATAATATACGAATTGACTCAATCCTAGCTACGGGTGCATAGGTTTCACCGAAATCCAAACCTTCGACTTGGGAGTATCCCTTGGCCACAAGTCGAGCTTTGTTCCTTGTCACCACACCATGCTCGTCTTGCTTGTTGCGGAAGACCCACTTGGTTCCTACAACATTTTGGTTAGGACGTGGAACTAAATGCCATACCTCGTTCCTCGTGAAGTTGTTGAGCTCCTCTTGCATCGCCATCACCCAATCCGAATCTTGGAGTGCTTCCTCTACCTTGTGTGGCTCAATAGAGGAAACAAAAGAGTAATGCTCACAAAAATGTGCAACACGAGATCTAGTGGTTACCCCCTTATGAATGTCGCCGAGGATGGTGTCGACGGGGTGATCTCGTTGGATTGCTTGGTGGACTCTTGGGTGTGGCGGCCTTGGTTCTTCATCCTCCTTGTCTTGATCATTTGCATCTCCCCCTTGATCATTGCCGTCATCTTGAGGTGGCTCATCTCTTTGATCTTCTCCTTCATCAACTTGAGCCTCGTCCTCATTTTGAGTTGGTGGAGATGCTTGCGTGGAGGAGGATGGTTGACCTTGTGCTTGAGTAGGCTCTTTGGATTCCTTAGGACACACATCCCCAATGGACATATTCCTTAGCGTGATGCACGGAGCCTCTTCATTACCTATCTCATCAAGATCAACTTGCTCTACTTGAGAGCCGTTAGTTTCATCAAACACAACGTCACAAGAAACTTCAACTAGTCCCGAGGACTTGTTAAAGACTCTATATGCCCTTGTGTTTGAATCATATCCTAGTAAAAAGCCTTCTACGGTCTTAGGAGCAAATTTAGATTTTCTACCTCTTTTAACAAGAATAAAGCATTTGCTACCAAAGACTCTAAAATATGAAATGTTGGGCTTTTTACCGGTTAGGAGTTCATATGATGTCTTCTTGAGGATTCGGTGTAGATATAACCGGTTGATGGCGTAGCAAGCGGTGTTCACCGCCTCGGCCCAAAACCGATCCGGCGTCTTGTACTCATCAAGCATGGTTCTTGCCATGTCCAATAGAGTTCTATTCTTCCTCTCCACTACACCATTTTGTTGTGGCGTGTAGGGAGAAGAGAACTCATGCTTGATGCCCTCCTCCTCAAGGAACCCTTCAATTTGAGAGTTCTTGAACTCCGTCCCGTTGTCGCTTCTTATTTTCTTGATCCTCAAGCCGAACTCATTTTGAGCTCTTCTCAAGAATCCCTTTAAGGTCTCTTGGATTTGAGATTTTTCCTACAAAAAGAATACCCAAGTGAAGCGAGAATAATCATCCACAATAACTAGACAGTACTTACTCCCGCCGATGCTTATGTAAGCTATCGGGCCGAATAGGTCCATGTGTAGGAGCTCCAGTGGCATGTCAGTCGTCATGATGCTCTTGTGTGGATGATGAACACCAACTTGCTTCCCAGCTTGGCATGCGCTACAAATCCTGTCTTTCTCAAAATGAACATTTGTTAATCCTAAAATGTGCTCTCCCTTTAGAAGCTTATGAAGATTCTTCATTCCAACATGGGCTAGTCGGTGGTGCCAGAGCCAACCCATGTTAGTCTTAGCAATTAAGCAAGTGTCGAGTTCAGCTCCATCAAAATCTACCAAGTATAGCTGACCCTCTAACACTCCCTTAAATGCTATTGAATCATCACTTCTTCTAAAGACAGTGACACCTACATCAGTAAATAGACAGTTGTAGCCCATTTGACATAATTTGGAAACGGAAAGCAAGTTATAATCTAATGAATCAACAAGAAAAACATTGGAAATGGAATGGTCAGGAGATATAGCAATTTTACCCAAACCTTTGACCAAACCTTGGTTTCCATCCTCGAATGTGATAGCTCGTTGGGGATCTTGGTTTTTCTCGTAGGAGGAGAACATCTTCTTCTCCCCTGTCATGTGGTTTGTGCACCCGCTATCGATGATCCAACTTGAGCCCCCGGATGCATAAACCTACAAAACAAGTTTAGTTCTTGACTTTAGGTACCCAAACAGTTTTGGGGCCTTTGGCATTAGAAACAAGAACTTTGGGTACCCAAACACAAGTCTTGGATCCCTTGTGTTTGCCCCCAACAAACTTGGCAACTACCTTGCCGGATTTGTTAGTTAAAACATACGATGCATCAAAAGTTTTGAATGAAATGCTATGGTCATTTGATGCACTACGAGTTTTCTTCTTAGGCAACTTAGCACGGGTTGGTTGCCTAGAGCTAGATGTCTCACCCTTATACATAAAAGCATGGTTTGGGCCAGAGTGAGACTTCCTAGAATGAATTCTCCTAATTTTGCTCTTAGGATAACCGGCAGGGTACAAAATGTAGCCCTCGTTATCGTGAGGCATGGGAGCCTTGCCCTTAACAAAATTAGACAATCTTTTAGGAGGGGCATTAAGTTTGACATTGTCTCCCCTTTGGAAGCCAATGCCATCCTTGATGCCAGGGCGTCTCCCACTATAGAGCATACTTCTAGCAAATTTAAACTTTTCATTCTCCAAGTTATGCTCGGCAATTTTAGCATCTAATTTTGCTATATGATCATTTTGTTGTTTAATTAAGACCATATGATCATGAATAGCATCAATATCAACATCTCTACATCTAGCACAAATAGACACATGCTCAACGGTAGATGTAGAGGGTACCTGTACACCAAACTCAACAACATTCCATATGCTTGTGTGGAGTGAGGTTAGATGATGCCTCATTTTGTCACTCCACATATTATAATCTTCACCGTCAAAAACCGGTGGTTTGCCTAATGGAACGGAGAGTAAAGGAGTATGCTTTGAAATGTGGGGGTAGCGTAGGGGGATCTTACTATACTTCTTGCGCTCTTGGCGCTTAGAAGTTACTGACGGCGCATCGGAGTCGGAGGTCGATGGTGATGAAGAGTCGGTCTCGTAGTAGACCACTTTCCTCATCCTCTTGTGCTTGTCGCCTCTCCGATGCGACTTGTGGGAAGAGGATTTCTTCTCCTTCCCCTTCCCTTTGTTGGAGGAGTCCTTCTTCTCCTTCCTCTTGTTGCGGGACTCTTCCGATGAAGTCTCCCTGTGGCTTGTAGTGGGCTTGTCGCCGGTCTCCATCTCCTTCTTGGCGTGATCTCCCGACATCACTTCGAGCGGTTAGGCTCTAATGAAGCACCGAGCTTTGATACCAATTGAAAGTCGCCTAGAGGGGGGTGAATAGGGCGAAACTGAAATTTACAAAGTTAATCACAACTACAAGCCGGGTTAGCGTTAGAAATAGAAATGAGTCCGAGAGAGAGGGCGCAAAACAAATCGCGAGCGAATAAAGAGTGAGACACGTGGATTTGTTTTACCGAGGTTCGGTTCTCGCAAACCTACTCCCCGTTGAGGAGGCCACAAAGGCCGGGTCTATCTCAACCCTTTCCCTCTCTCAAACGGTCCCTCGGACCGAGTGAGCTTCTCTTCTCAAATCAACCGGGAACAAAACTTCCCCGCAAGGACCACCACACAATTGGTGTCTCTTGCCTTGGTTACAATTGAGTTTATGATCACCAGAACAAATGAGAAAGAAAGAAGCAATCCAAGTGCAAGAGCTCAAAAGAACACAACAAATCTCTCTCGCTAATCACTAAAGCCTTGTGTGGAATTGGAGAGGATTTGATCACTTGGGTGTGTCTAGAATTGAATGCTAGAGCTCTTGTAAGGTGTAGAAGTGTGAAAACTTGGATGACTTGAATGAGGGGTGGTTGGGGGTATTTATAGCCCCAACCACCAAACTAGCCGTTTGGTGGAGGCTGTCTGTCGCATGGTGCACCAGACAGTGTCCGGTGCGCCAGCCACGTCACCCAGCCGTTAGAGTTCGACCGTTGGAGCTCTGACTGCTGGGCCCGCCTAGATGTCCGGTGGCGCACCAAACATGTACTGTAGAGTGTCTGGTGCGCCACGTCGCGCGTGCCTGACTTCTGCGTGCTCTGGCGCGCATTTAATGCCGCTGCAGGTGACCGTTGGCGCCAAAGTAGCCATTGCTCCGCTGTTACACTGGACAGTCCGGTGTACACCGGACATGTCCGGTGAATTATAGCGGACTAGCCGTCGGAGATTCCCGAAGCTGGCGAGTTCAGAGTCGCTTCTCCTTGGAGCACCGGACACTGTCCGGTGTACACCGGACAGTCCGGTGAATTATAGCGCGACGGCTCTGAGTTTTCCCGAAGGTGCAAAGTTCAGCTTGGAGTCCCTTGGTGCACCGGACACTGTCTGGTGGTGCACCGGACACTGTCCGGTGGCACATCGGACAGTCCGGTGCGCCAGACCAGGGTGCCTTCGGTTGTCCCTTTTGCTCTCTTTTATTGAACCCATTCTTGGTCTTTTTATTGGCTTGTTGTGAACCTTTGGTACCTGTAGAACT
This sequence comes from Zea luxurians, assembly GCA_029449295.1. Taxonomy (NCBI): domain Eukaryota; kingdom Viridiplantae; phylum Streptophyta; class Magnoliopsida; order Poales; family Poaceae; genus Zea; species Zea luxurians. The sequence goes on from JAOPSE010000003.1 coordinate 19,590,645, forward strand.
TATAGACTTGGGCAAACTAGTTAGTCCAATTATTTGTGTTGGGCAATTTCAACCACCAAAATTAGTTTAGAAAATAGTTATAAGCCTAATTCCCTTTCAATAGCTTTTGAGAATCAAAAGATATGACTGTTTCTTCTGGACTGTTATGTTGCGCTGGACATGAGTCGGACATAACTCTTCTTGCTAATTCGCCCTTGATATGTTTTGTCCTTCCTCTTTGGTGAACCTAAGTAATATCAACATACATGACTTAGGTAGCATAAAGTTCTCATTCGTGTTTAATTGAAATTCATAAAGTAGTGTGTGCACCTCTTGCTGTAGCTTCTTAGCTCGGCTACGTGTAATTGGTCCATCAAAGACTTGGGTTGGTGATGATGTTGGTTGTACTTGAATTGATGTAGTATGACTTGGGGGTTGTAACGTGTTGCTTAATGGCATGGTCATATCATCCTCCTCCCCTTGAAAAGGAGTCGTCCTCGACTCTGAAGTGTCTTCACTCGTATATGGTAAGAAGTCAGTAACATTGAATGTGTTGCTCACGCCATAGCTTGGTGGAAGATCTATCTTGTATGCATTATCACTGATCTTGGCAAGAACACGAAATGGACCATCCCCTCGCGGCAACAATTTGCATTTGCGCTGATCAGGAAAACGCTCCTTGCGCAAGTGAATCCAAACCAAGTCCCCAAGTTCAAATAACACTTTCTTCCTATGCTGGTTCATGCGTGCAACCTTGCGCACTGCTTTGAGCTCAATTGCTTCCTTGGTCTTCTCATGTATCCTTTTTATGTATGCAGCACGCTTGGAAGCTTCCATATTGGTTCTTTCCTGCAATGGAAGGGGCAACAAATCTATCGAAGCAATAGGTTTGAACCCATATACAATTTCTAAGGGGCATAAATTAGTTGTAGAATGTACTGCTCTATTATAAGCAAACTCCACGTGTGGCAAACATTCCTCCCAATCCTTCAAGTTCTTCTTTAACATTGTTCGTAGCAGCATTGAAAAAGTACGATTCACCACTTCAGTTTGTCGATCAGTTTGGGGGTGGCATGTGGTGGAGAACAAAAGTTTAGTCCCAAGCTTTGCCCATAATGTTTTCCAAAAATAGCTCATGAACTTCACATCACGGTCAGATACGATGATCTTGGGCATTCCATGTAGTCTCAAGATTTCTCTGAAAAACAAATTGGCAACATGTGAAACACCGTCGCTCTTGTTGCTTGGAATAAAATGAGCCATTTTTGAAAATCTATCAACCACAACAAAAATAGAATCTCTCTTTTTTTGAGTCCAAGGCAACCCTAAAATAAAATCCATGCTATGTCTTCCCAAGGAATTTTAGGAGCGGGTAAAGGAGTATATAAACCATGAGGGTTCAGTTTTGACTTAGCTTTGTGAAAGGTGACACAACGCTCCACAAATCTGATGACGTCTCTCCTCATCTTGGGCCAATAGAAATGATCACTGAGCATTTCATAAGTCTTCTTTTGTCCAAAATGACCTGTTAGACCTCCTCCATGTGACTCCTGCAATAAAAGCAATCTAACCGAAGAATTTGGTACACAAAGTTTGTTAGCTCTAAACAAAAATCCATCATGTATATAATATTTTTCCCAACCTTTTCCATCTTTACAATGAATGTATGGTTCTAAAAATTCAGGATCTTCATTATACATTTCTTTCAAATTTTCAAGACCCAAAACTTTTACCTCTAGTTGATTCAACAACACATTCCTTTGAGACAAGGCATCAGCGACCACATTGTCCTTACCTTTCTTATATTTCACAATGTATGGAAATGTTTTGATAAACTCAACCCATTTGGTAAGGCGACGGTTCATTTTGGCTTACCCTTTCAAATACTTCAAAGCTTCATGATTGGAATGAATAACAAACTCTTTTGGCCATAAGTAGTGCTGCCATGTTTCAAGCGTTTGGACCAAAGCATACAATTCTTTGTCATACACAGAATAATTTAATTGAGCACCTCCCAATTTTTCAGTAAAATATGCTATAGGTTTTCCTTGTTGCATTAAAACTCCTCCTATCCCAATCCCACTAGCATCATATTCTACTTCAAAAGTTTTAGTAAAATCAGGAAGAATAAGTACATGTGCTTCAGTCAAACGTTTCTTCAATTCTTGAAAGCATCTTTTTATGAGTTTTCCCATTTAAATTCAACACCATTCTTTGTCAATTCATTTAAAGGGGAAGCGATAGTACTGAAATCTCGCACAAATCTTCTATAAAAACCAACAAGACCATGAAAACTTCTTACTTGACTTACATTCATTGGAGTTGGCCAATCCTTGATTGCTTTCACCTTGGATTCATCCACCTCTATTCCTTTTGCTGAAACAACAAAGCCTAGAAACACAACATGGTCTGTGCAAAAACTGCACTTCTCAAGATTAGCAAATAATTTCTCCTTTCTAAGCTCATCTAAAACTTGTCGAATGTGTTTCACATGTTCATCAAAAGATTTGCTGTAAATTAGAATATCATCGAAGTAGACAACAACAAATTTTCCAATGAAAGTTCTTAAGACATGGTTCATTAATCTCATACAAGTGCTAGGAGCATTTGTCAAACCAAATGGCATCACTAACCATTCATACAACCCAAATTTTGTTTTAAATGCAGTCTTCCATTCATCTCCAGTTTTCATTCTTATTTGATGGTATCCACTTCTCAAATCAATTTTAGTAAAAATTGTGGAACCACTTAATTCATCAAGCATGTCTTCTAGCCGTGGAATAGGATGGCGATAGCGAACGGTAATATTATTTATAGCTCTATAATCAACACACATCCTCCAAGATCCATCTTTCTTAGGTACTAAAATCACAGGAATAGCACAAGGGCTTAAGCTTTCACGAACAAAACCTTTATCAAGAAGTTCTTGCACTTGCCTTTGTATTTCCTTAGTTTCTTCAGGATTGGTTCGATATGGTGGACGGTTAGGAAGTGCAGCCCCTGGAATAAGATCGATTTGATGCTCAATCCCTCGAATTGGAGGTAGTCCAGCCGGTGTTTCTTGTGGAAACACGTCTTCGAAGTCCTGCATAAGATCAGTCATAACACTAGAAAGAGATGTTAGGTCGTTAGGAGAAATCGAAACATCTTTGCTCACAAGTACAAAAAGCACTTGATATGGGTTGTTCCTCACTCTCTTAGCTCAGATTTTGTGGCTAGCATAACTAGATGTTCTCCCTCTTCCTTCTTTTTATCTCTTGAATTTGGTTTATAGCACTCGTTCACCGAATTGTGGATGGCACTCAATTTCTTTTGCTCTTCTCCTCCTCTACTTGCTGCACTAAATTCAGTTTTCTTTTGTAAGTGTTCAACCATGATTTGTTGAGGGGTCATAGGCTTGAGTACAAACTTTCTCCCTTTCAGATCTAGCGTGTACTGATTTGCTCTTCCACAATACTGAGAATATCGGTCATATTGCCAAGGTCTTCCTAGCAGCATGTGACACACAAACATGGGCAAAACATCGCACTCCACTGTGTCAACATACTCTCCAATCTTGAATGGAACTTTCACCTTATAACCAATCTTGATATATCCCGGTTCATTCAACCATTGGACATGATATGGATGAGGGTGTCGCTACAACTTCAAACCAAGCTTTTCAACCATCTCATGACTTACAAGATTATGGTAGCTCCCTCCATCAATGATCACCTTTACTACTTTGTCTTGCACTTTTGCTTGCGTTTGAAAAAGATTATGTCGCTGTCCAATTTTAACTTCTTTCATTTGAACACTCAAGATTTGTGTAACCACAAGAGCAGTACCATGCTCAAATTCACATCTAGTATGTTCCTCAATTTTATGAGTGTCTTCTACATTTCCTGCTTCAGCTTCCTCTTCACTAGCTGATGTATATTCTCCATCATCATTCACAAGGATCACACGATTATTTGGACACTTCTTTATGACATGACCACGGCCTCCACACTTGAAGCACTGAATACCACTACTCTTGGTTGTTTAACCCACTGATCTTGAAGTGGATGTTGCTAGTTTATAACTCGTGTTTGGAACAACACCGTTCTTTCCACTAGAATTGCCTTGAATATTGGATCGCAAGCCTCTAGTTGAACCTTTTGTCACTGAGGATGAAGCAGTAAACCTTGAGATTGATTTGCTTCCTCCAGTCATGGTTCGTGCACCATATGACAAGGGCTTGCTGCTCTTAGCATCTTGTTGCAGCTAGCGTTCAGCTTTAGTGGCTTGATGTACCAAATCAGTAAGACATTGGTACAGCTAAAACTCAACAATATGTAGAATGTTGCGGTGTAACCCAGCCATGAAACGTGCAATGGTTTGCTCTTCGTCATCATACACATTAGCTCTAATCATGGCCTTCTCCATCTCCTTATAATACTCCTCAACAGAGAAACTTCCTTGCTCCCACCAAACAAATTCTTATTTCTCGCTTTGGCACAAAACGAATTCTTATTTCTCGCTTCATCTGTTGCCAAGTAACAATAGGATCCTCTCCATCTTCTTCACGATCACGAAGTAGTTGCTCCCACCAAATCAGAGCATATCCTTCAAAATCAAGAGATGCCATTGCAAGTTTCTTCTCCTCTGAATAATTATGTAGGTGGAAGATTTTCTCCACCTTCAGTTCCCATGTGAAATAATCTTTAGGATCAGATCTAGCATCAAATTTTGGCATGGTAAACTTAAGTTTTCCAAATCTCTCTTCTTGGTTGACGCCTCTATGATGACGACGACCATGGCGATGTTGGGACTGGCCATCATCATCCCCAAATTCAGATTCTAAATTGTCATCATTTCTTCGATTGCGCCCTCTTCCTCTACCACGTGCAGCACCTTGATTCCTTCTCCCATGTTCACTTGCTCTTCTAGAATAATTTCCTTCACCTTCTTCCCCATCTTCATCATGGTTTCTTGCACCATCAGGGAGTCGACGACGACCTCTGATTTTAGCCATAAGTGTCTGAAAATCTTGTGCAACTGATCTTGCTTGTCTTCTATGCTTTGTTTGAGCTCATTGAATTGTATCATGGTGACACATTCCTCAATCTCAGCGTTGGGATCCATCTTCCTACGAAATTAGTGGCGACAAGGCAGCAAATATAGGTGGAATATGAAGCTATATAGAATCTCACAACCTCACCACTCTTACCAACCAAAGCTCTTATGAGGTCCCTGCGGGTTGCAAGAAAAATTGTGTGGTGGTAACAAGAGAGTGATGGTTAAGAGAATACAAGACCAGAGTACCGATTACATGGCTTATATGTGGAGCTTGGTGGGGAATAGTAAACAAGGAATGCAATCTGAATCCTAGTTGTTGTAAAGTTAAATAACAATCCAACTAGAAGTTCACTGCCTTGTGCTGACCACAAGATACGAGTGATGTAAATAGATCAAACACACACGCAAGAAATTTCAGATTTGATGCAGACAAGGAGTATGATTGGAATGCTAGTGTTGCAATCAGATCCAACCAAAATTTTGCACCAAATGACAATAGCAAACTGGTTGAACAACTTGATGAACTTTCAGCACTTGTGCACATAAACAGAACTGATCGTTCTACTTTTGTTTCACAATCTTGCTCAACACTTTTTTGGTACTTTTCTTTCTTCTCTCTTTTTTTGATACTCTTTTTTTATAGAACTTAACATAGAGATCTGATATGATATTGCACACTTTATAATAATTAACAAAGAACTCAACCAGTAGCTATAGTAGATGGGATCAAAGTTAACGCGAAGGAAATGATGAGGGTTTTCAGATTTTTCTTTTTATAGATATTTCATATATATATATATATATAAGAGGCTCAAAGGGAACACAAAGGATAGAGTGACCAGCAACTAAACAAAGACTCTAAGGACTAAAACTTAACAAAACTCACTGGAACAACAGATTGAAACAAAGGGCTATGGCAAAAATATTTTATTGCTTTTTGGTGGATAGGACGAACACAAAATATATGTAGCTAAGGGTAAAGAATCCTACCGTGGCAACTGAGGCTTTGATACCAGATGATGCATCATGATGCCCGATCTTCACGATGTAGGATCAATCTTCAGATAACTAGCTTCGAAGAAGCTAAGATAACTTGCTGCAAGCAGTGATAACTAGTGCAACCTGACAAATAAAACTTGAAGCCAACCACCGTCTTTAACCGGCAACCTGAATCAAGGATTCGCCCAACCACACTCTTAAAGAACCAACCAACACAGCCTATAATCAATCGAGGAGACCTCGAAGGGAGTAGGAGCACCACTTGGGATGGATGAAGCCGCCGCTTCTGCAATCCCGCGAAGGAATTCACAAGAGCAAAGGGGTAGATATCACTCTCAATATTTGTTAGCACACAGCTGAACAAAAGGGTTCTGTTTTTAGATTATCAAAAGCTGCCTTACATTATAGACATAGGGGGTATTTATACTAGTAACAACCAGTCTTAGAGAGGTATAAACACGAAACAAAAGTATTTTCACGTGCTAATGTGAAGGAGCCTCTTCGGGAAATCTGTAGAGCTGAATTCCGTGTGGCTGTTTGACTTCTGTGTAGCCTTCAGTATTTTGATAATAACTTCTCCTAGGAATCTCCAAATGATGTGGGGCTAGATGCGTTGGAGAGCTAACTTGATAAGCTTTCTCACCATGTATAGCATGTTTAATGAAACTTCATAGAATGATGCAGTTTAATATGAAAACTTGGTCATCAAGCAGACTGTTGACCTTCTGACCAGTCAGCACTAAAGTAGGTCAGCTGCCTTTCTGGTAGATTTGATTAAGTCGGCCTTAGAAGCATTGGAAACTAGACTTCAAGAGCTTTCCAAAAAGTACTTATGCGCCTTCATAGCTTTTGGGAATCAAAAGATATGACTATTTCTTCTGGACGGTTCTGTTGCGCTAGACTGACTCGGACATAACTCTTCTTGCTGATTTGCCCTTGATATGTTTTGTTCTTCCTCTTTGGTGAACCTAAGTAATATCAACATACACAACTTAGGTAGCATAAAGTTCTCATTAGTGTTTAATTGAAATTTATAAAGTAGCGTGTGCACCTCTTGCTGTAGCTTCTTAGCTTGGGTACGTGTAATTGGTCCATCAAAGAATTGGGTTGGTGATGATGTTGGTTGTACTTGAGTTGATGTAGTATGACTTCGGGGTTGTAACGTCTTGCTTAATGGAGTGGTCATATCATTGCGTGTCACCGGAAGATCATCCTGGTACCTAGTATCTCAAGTCCTAGGCAAGTTGTGCCCTTGACCACTTTTTACCCAATAATGTTCTTTAATATCACTTATTCTTGCATAGGTTTAATTTTGATGAGGCCCAATAGGTCACCTTAGTATGTTTATCTTTTTTACCTTGTTTACCCCTGATTCACTTGGGTAGTTATGCTATTGCTTTATCTATGGTTTTGAGTTAATATTTCATTATATCCATGTTCCAATTATTCTGTTATGTTATTTATGTTCATGTCAAGATCATTATCATTAATTGGAACATGGAGCTTAATTTGAGAAACATGTGCCACCACAAGGGAGGAATGGGACCCCTTGGCTGACTAATTAGGAAAGCTAGTGGAAGACTACCTTACCCGAAAGGGGCAAGGGCAGTAGGGGAGTTGCATGCAGGGAGGTTCTCGGGTTGATTTTGCTGCGATGGCGGTCAGATGAGGGATTCTTGCAAGTGCTCTTCCCATAAACTGTTGCGGGTTTTTGAAAGCTAGTGGAACTTTGTAAAGGCCTCGTAGTGTTACCCTGCCTCGCTTCCTTGGTAGAGGTGTATGGATTCATGACTAGGGATGAAAACGGTCGAAAACGGTATTTATTCGGTAATCAGTTTTTTGGTTCTTTTTCTTTGATTGCGAATAAATAGGATATATAATGCACTATACAAATTTTTATTCTTGTTTATAACATTGAGCTTGTAAAGATTCATAAAAGTTAATCCTCAAATTCATCATATATTTTCTTAAATGATAGATATAAAATTTGGTATGGATTCGAAAACAAATTCGGTAATTTTTTCAACTTTTTTTGTTGTAGGGAGCAAATAATACATAAAACAATTTATGTAATATTTTATTCTTATTTGTAATAATGTGCATGAGAACATAGCACAAGATCACCATCAAATTCTATACATATCTATTTTAAAATATTCAGATTACCACTTTTATCCCTATTCATGACCCCTTGGCAGATGGGTAACATGACTTGTGGGTAAAGGGTACAACCTCTACAGAGTGTAAAACTGGTATACTAGCCGAGCTCACGGTCAAGAGCAGCTCAGGACTCTCACATGATTAATCTATGGAACTTAAATTCAATTCGTCATATGCATTGCATGGGATTTGTTATTAATTTTGTTCTATTATTCTTATTATGGTTTGGTATTCATTTACATTTAGTAACTGCTAATAAAATTTTGACCAACTTTAAAAGCAATGCTCAGTTTTAACCATTCACTTTGGTAAGCCTTACACTTCATGAGCTCCCACCTTTGGCGAGTTCATGTACATTATTCTCCACAACTTGTTGAGCGATGAACATGTGTGAGATCACCCTTGCTGTCTCACATCCCCCACAGGAGAAGAACAGGTGGTTCAAGAGGAGCCACACAACGAGGAGTTCGATTTGATCTAGGTGGCATCTCCCAGTTGACTTGTTGGCGCCAAGGATGGACTTTAGTTCGTTTATTATTTATCATTTATTTTGTAAGGCTTCCGCTATGTAATAAGTACTCTAATGATATTGTGACATTAATCTCTATACACTCTGTTATTATATGTGTTGTCTTCTTTGGCGCATATATGAGATGCATCCGGCTTTATCCCTTAAATTCGGGTGTGACATATTCTAACTTGACGAGATCCCTAAATTTCTCTATTGTGCTTACTTCAGAGGAGTTATACGCTCTATGCGCGGCTGCGGACTGTCTGGCCTTAGAGGCTGGACCGTCTGCGATACTGGACTTATGCTGCGACACTCTCTAGCAGCATCGTACTGTTCGGCCTCAGAGGTCGGACTATCCAGGAGAAGGCCGAACTGTCCGTCCTCAGTGCATGTACTGTCCGTGATAGGGGTTGAGTCATGCGGCCCTTCCTGTTCTACCTCAGACCGTCCGGCCTCAGGGACTGGACTGTCCATGACCTGGGATATGTTGTCTTTGAGTGTATTCATTATTAACCTCTACTTGGGATTTAGCCGATTCTCCATCGGCTCTAACATTATAGGGATGAAGCCTTTTCTGTCTATACTTATGAATTGATAATCAGAAAAATCAAGCCCTATGAGACATGTGGCAGTCTCATAGGTCCAAAGTATAGGGCCATCGGCCACGACAATGCAAGCCGATGCATCAGCATGTACCTGTTCTACATCATTGCCTATCCATTGCAACAACATTTGATGTAAAGTAAAATGTATACATTGATTTGCACGGATCCAATATCTACCTAAGACCAGATTATAATTTTCTTATATGTCAGTGACAAAAAAAGAAGCAGCAAGGGTCTTGGTTCTGATGGTTAATTCAACGGACGTGACTCCCTTGGCCTTAATCGAAATGTATGTCCCAACACCACTGAGCTTCATATTAGTCTTGACTAGTTCGTCATCCCGCTTCCCTAATTTCCTGTACAATCAGTAAGGCATTAAATTCATGACCGTCCCAACATCTACCAATATCTTAGCAATCGACATTCCATTCATATGACCGCGCACTAAGAGCGGCTTTAAATGGTTGACCGATTCTTTTGGTTTATTGAAGGTGGCCTCTTTAGGACCAAAATCTTATGGTTGACCGATTCTTTTGGTTTATTGAAGGCGGCTTTAAATGGTTGACCGATTCTTTTGGTTTTTAAACAAAGTTCTTATGGAGGAACTCTTCCTCCCGCAGCTTCATTCTTGCTTTTCTTCTTTTGGAACCACCTTGGACCAGAAACAACAAAACTTTGTTGCTTCCTCACCTAGAAACAATAGGGAATAAAACCCTGAGTATGAAATTATTCAGCAAGACTTACCGACTAAGGGAAAGACTCTCAAGGGTAAGCTGGCTTAAGGGAGTCAAGGTAAGGCTTATCAATAATCAATGACTCTGTTTGCAGAAATGCTTACTAAAGTGGATCCTTAAAAATCCAATTTTATTTTGTCAGGTTAAGTAAGATTACCTGCAACTAGAGTTCTTTCTATCCAAGTTCAAGCACTTGACCTGCACCAGCCAATTTCTTTATCAGCCCATCATCTTTACTGGAGTTCTACGTGTAAGTCAGTGACCAAGTCTTCATAACCACGAAGGTACGGCGATCCGAATCGATTATACTCAGCTGAGGATCTCCGATCACACGACATATGTAGCACTTAACCCTTGCATATGTCAAACCGCCACCGGGGTTCTTAAGACCAGATCAGGTTCACGTCAACTGAGAGCACAGATACACCACCGTCCAGCCTCTTGCCACGGAGGGTGCACGCTACTCTCGCCACCGCTCCACGCCCATTGCGTGTTATCTTATTCTGGCCTTAGTCTGCCCGAGGCAAGGCCTACCCATGATGAGGCATTTGACCAGTTAAAGGGTCCTCGGTCAGCAGGCCTACATCGAGACAATCCTTAATCAACTCAAACGGAGACACTACCCGAGACTCCTTTCTCGTGCAAGTCACCTGCCCGGTCTCAGCTTAACCATTTCAAACCCAAAGTTTGGTACCTGGCAGAGGTACATCTTTTCTGAAGTTGAACCCATCACGGCCATGATGGATCCACCATCAAGTTTTGTTTTCGAAAACATCCCACCCACTTTTGCCATATCATCTTTTGTAAAAACAAAACATTTGTTTGTCTAAAGCAAGGCTAAGCATCAAAATCTTTTGTAAAACAGGTGATCAAGGAAGGTAATCAAATTCAAGGAAGGTAATGTAGGAATTGTTTTAGTAATCAACTCCTATCACCTAATGCATCAAGCAAGTGTAAAAGATCTTTAAATCACAAGGAGGTGGCAAATGCACCGGGGCTTGCCTTCATTTATAGGTGAGTCAGGCTCGGATCCGCAGATATCAAAGTAAAAACAATTCCCTGCCTGATGTTCCACAGGTGGTGGTGGTGAAGTCTTCTCCTCTTCTACCTCAACCTCTTCTTCGTTTTTTAGATATAACCATTTATATACATATATAACAATGAATGCCATGTAATGATCATGAGAGTGCAAAGATAACAAGAACTTATTATCTGAAGTCTTGAATACAATTTTCCTTCACGGAACTCCGAGAACTTAGGGTTTCCGGAGTCAACAGTGAAGTTCAAAGAACAGGGGGTGGGGGTTTTGGGTTCTAATTATCAAACAAGATCCAAATCAAACCAAATTCTACCCAAAGCTTCTAAATAATGTTTAGAGTTCAAATAAAAAGTTTGGGCAATTTTGTAATTATTATCTATTTTCTAAAAATCCAGAACCATGTTTTAAGCTATTTTAAATGACCCAAAATTCCCTATTTGTCCTAAAAATTATAAAACTATTTTTATTAAATACTATGGAAAATAAGGAATCTAGGAAAATTGGTTTGACATTTTTAGAATTTTTCTATAATTCTCTACAGATTTCCAAAGTTTCACTGAAAAAGAAAAAGGAAAAACTTAAACAGTACTGGGCCGATTCTAGCCCAGACGGCCCAAGTCCAGGCAGAAACACGCACGCACCCGCGCCCGTGCTGGATACTTTGCAGAAAGGTCCTCGGTGTTCTGGCTAACTCAAGGTGGGTTCGGTTACTATTTTCTTGAGTCACTGACAGTTTACACATGATTCCCCCAGTTCTATTCCTTCACCGCCCGTGGTCCCCGATGACGGCGAGCGCAGAACCGGGCTCCGATGAGCTAGACTGGCCGGAAGAAGCCAAGACCGGTGCTAATCTTCGGTTTACACCTAATTCTAACCCTGAGGAGTATTTCCCCTCAATTAATTTCTGAATTGGAGCCCTACAGCACTCTGCCCACGGTGACAGCGGAGAAACTCAAAGGAACAACGCGTTCTAAGTGATTCATGGCTGTCTAATTCAATTGGGTGATTCGGTGAGCATCAAGAGCATGGAAGGGTGTTGGAACAATAACATAGAGGGCGAGATCGGACCTGAGTTGAGCTGGCCGCAACGAGGGTGTTCTTGCGGTGGTAGAACAGGTTTGGGGAAAGTAAGGAATTCGTGGTCTCTGGTGAGCGATTTGAAGCAATGCCTGGTGCGTTGGCTTCGTGATTACATGGTGCAACAGCCCCGGCCATCAATTTATAGGATTGTTGAGCGGCGGCTGCTGAATTAGGGCGAGACACGCGGCGGTCGGAGGAGTAAAAGTTCACTAGCGCGCATGAATCCATGCCATCTACCGTGGCAGTCACTCCGACGAGCCACAGAGAGTCGCAAGGGTTCACGGCGATGCGGAGGAGGTACTCAGGCACGTGGCACCAGGCCGGAAGACGGCGGTCACTGGCGAAGTTATCAACGGTGGCGATATTTTCGTGACCCCTAGCATAGTCCAAGCACTGGCAAGCATAGATCAGGACGACGACGGCACAAATCTATGCACAGAGAGGTCGCCGACGGTGAGGTTGTCGTGCTGGCGGTCTGATCCATTTCAGTTACTGTACCATGGTGTCTCATTCAGGTAGCCTGACAGCGCAAGTTTAGGTCCCATTTTCTCCAGATTTTCTATGGTACCAAGCCCAAACATCTATAGGAAAGTTGTTCTACTATAAAGGATCTACAACTTTGTTATATTGACTTGGGGCAAATTCCTTGAATTTCTTGATCTGTAGAGCGCCAAAGATGACCCAGTACCACTGTTAGTCTGATTTCAGACATTAAGTAGTCCGACAGCACGACTTCAGACTCATTTTTTTTCAATTTCTATTCAGCACTAGTGCTTAATTACTTAATAAAGATTGTTCTCCTTATATAGCTCTATAGATTTGATGTGGTGACCCAAGGCAAATTCACCATAGTTTTGGATCTACAGAGCCCTAAAGTCAGCCCTTCAATACTGTTTTCAGACTTAACCATATGGTCACACAAGTGGTGCTTTTGCAATTTAGCCCAAAATCCAAGGTTAAACTTGCAAATCTTCATAAATGTGATCCATAAGACTTAGGGCACTTTATTATCATGATTTTTGCACTTTGGTCCAAAAGTGGACTAATTTTTCACATAGGCCCCTAGGGTTTGGATTTAGGGTTTTCCAGGGTTTCAATTAGGGTTTCTGGTATCTCAGGGATGTAAATGCAATGTAGGTCCATCTTTGATAACATTTTATGATTATTTTACTTAAACTTTGTGCTTTTCTCTATTTGGCTCCTGTTTTACCCCTCAGATCCCTATTGAAGGTTAAGTACCCTACACTAGGGTCTTATTTGCAAAATGCCATATCAATACAACTTGTTTGAATTTTTTTCTGCCTAGTGAATGCACTCTAGGTGTGTCAAACATATGCAAATGCTAATGCTCATGATGTTATGCTCAAGTTTTAGTAACAGTAACACCAGGGGTGTTACATCGTTCCCCCCATAAAAGAATCTCGTCCCGAGATTAAAAGTCCTAGGGTAAGTAGTGGAAAAGGAAATGCTTCACATTTTTATTTCCTGAGTTTTGGTATAGGGCAGGGGTGGGTTTAGGGCTCACTCCTTTATTACAACAATTGTATACACTTTACAAATTACATGAGGCTAAAAAGCCTGGGAAATTCTTATCTAAGAAGTCTTGAGTTTCCCAAGTAGCCTCATCTTTGGAATGCTGGTTCCACTGTATCTTGTAAAACTTAAGAGTTTTTCTTCGGGTAATCCTGTCCTTTTGATCCAAGACTCGAATAGGATGTTCAGAATATGTCAAGTCCGGTTTAAGGACAACATCTGTCACTTCAATGGTTCGATCTAGAACCCGAAGACACTTCTTTAGTTGAGACACATGGAACACATTATGTACAGTAGACAAGGTTTTGAGTAGTTGAAGTCGATATGCCACTGGCCCATATCTTTCAAGAATGAGGAAAGGACCAATATATCGTGGTGCAAGCTTCCCTTTAACCCCGAAACGCGATACACCCTTCATTAGCGAAACCTTTAGGTAGACATAGTCTCCCTCAAGAAAATATAAGGGCATTCGCCGTTTGTCTGCATAACTCTTTTGACGAGCTTGAGCTTTCTTCAAATTATGAATTATTCTCCGAACCTTTTCTTCGGTCTCTTTCACCATATCGGGCCTGAAGAAGTACCTTTCACCAGGTTCAGACCAATTTAGCGGAGTGCGACATCGTCGTCCATATAAAGCTTCAAAGGGTGCCATCTTGATGCTTTCTTGATAGCTATTATTATATGAGAACTCCGCTAATGGTAACATTCATCCCATTTCTGTGGAAACTCCAGAACACATGCTCGCAACATATCTTCAAGTACCTGATTGACCCTCTTAGTCTGCCCACTTGTTTGAGGATGATAGGCCGAACTATGGAGCAATTTAGTACCCAGGGATTTGTGAAGTGCTTCCCAAAACTTGGCTACAAATTGAGGTCCACAGTCCGACACTATAGTCTTTGGAACACCATGCAGACTAAGAATACGAGCAATGTACAATTGGGCATAAACATTAACCGGGTGATCTGCCTTGACTGGCAGAAAATGGGCAATTTTCGTGAGTCGATCAACAATAACCCAGAAAGAGTCATACCCTTTTGCGGTCCTGGGCAATCCCACAATAAAGTCCATACTTATATCTTCCCATTTCCATGTTGGTATTGGTAGAGACTGTAATGGACCGGCAACTTTCAGGTGTATGGCCTTAACACGTTTGCAAGTGTCACATCTAGCCACATAGCGTGCAATTTCAATTTTCATCTTCGTCCACCAATAATGATGTTTCAGATCTGGATAAATCTTAGTGCTTCCAGGATGAATAGAATAGCGACTAAGATGTGCTTCATCCAAAATTTGCTGGCGGACCCCTTCATTTTTAGGCACCACTATGCGGTAGTTGAACCATACAACACCTTGATCGTCTCCTCTGAAGCAATTGGCTTTTCCAGCCCTTATCTTCTCACGTATATGTTTCATACCCTCATCATTTTTCTGTGCATCAATTATCCTTTGTAAGATGACTGACTCCAGCATCAAGTGATTTGAAGTCCCAAGCTGAATTATTCCCAGGTTCAAATTCTCCATCTCCTGGCATAATGTAATGTTAGAAGTCCTCATGGTTAAACAATGGCAGGAGACTTTGCGACTGAGTGCATCTGCCACCACATTTGCTTTGCCTGGGTGATAATGGATCTCTAGTTCATAATCCTTGATTAGCTCGAGCCATCTCCTTTGTCTCATATTGAGCTCAGATTGGGTAAAGATGTATTTCAAACTCTTATGGTCTGTATAAATATGACAGACATTCCCCAGCAAATAATGACGCCATATCTTTAGGGCATGAACCACTGCAGCTAGCTCCAGATCATGAGTGGGATAATGCTCCTCATGCCGGCACAACTGCCTTGAAGCATACGCAATTACTCGGCCCTCTTGCATTAATACGCAGCCGAGACCACTGCCCGATGCGTCACAATACACATCAAAGGGCTTATTAATGTCCGGTTGAGCCAATACCAGAGCAGTGGTTAATAATGTCTTCAATTTCTCAAAAGCTTCATTACACTTTAAAGACCAATTGAATTTAGTCTCATTCTTCAATAGGCTTGTGATTGGTTTCACAAGCTTGGAAAAATCTGGTATAAATCGACGGTAATAACCAGCTAGTCCAAGGAAACTTTGGACTTGATGAACAGTGGTCGGGGGTTTCCACTCCAAAATGTCCTTGACTTTGCTGGGATCTACTGCAATCCCCCTGGCAGACAGTACATGTCCCAGAAATTGAATTTCTTCCAGCCAAAACACACACTTACTGAATTTAGCATATAATTGATGTTCCCTTAGGCGCGTCAATACGATCCATAAATGTTGAGCATGCTCCTCTTCATTCTTTGAATATATCAAAATATCATCTATGAAGACCACCACAAATTTGTCCAACTCGGGCATGAATACCGAGTTCATCAGATAAGTGAAGTGGGCAGGAGCATTCGTCAGTCCGAAAGACATTACCAAGTATTCAAATAATCCATACCGCATGGTAAATGCGGTCTTTGGTATATCCTCGGGCCGAATACGGATCTGATGATAGCCTGATCTGAGATCAATCTTGGAGAATACCCTCGCCCCGGTCAGTTGATCAAATAAAATGTCAATCCGTGGAAGAGGGTACTTGTTCTTAATAGTGACCGCATTCAGGGGTCGATAATCCACGCACATCCGTAATGTTTGATCCTTCTTCTTGACGAATATTGCGGGACAACCTCATGGTGACGAGCTTGGCCGGATGAATCCTTTCTCTAGTAAATCTTGCAATTGAATCTTCAGTTCTGCCAGCTCATTTGGAGGCATCCGGTACGATCTTCTAGAAATGGGAGCCGTACCGGGCTTCAACTCAATTACAAACTCTACATCTCTTTCAGGTGGCAATCCACGCAAATCTTCTGGAAAGACATCTGGGAACTCACATACTACCGGAATATCCTTGATCTCCGGTATAATGGCTTCATAGACTCTGCCAGAAGTTTTGGTTGGAATGGGAATAGACAAAAAAATCTCCTCTTGGTTATGACTCAACCTGATGGTTCTCTGATCAGTGTTGAGGGTCGCTTTATGTTGGGCCAACCAATTCATGCCCAAAATCACATCTATGTCTTGGCCTTTCAGAACAATCACATTAGTAGGAAAGTCCCGTCCGGCCAATGTTACGGGCACTTGGAAAGCCACTTCCCTAGTAAATATTTGTCCCCCAGGTGACTGAATTTTAAACCCTTCTTTTGATTCATGGTATGGAATGCAATGTTGCTTCATAAATTTCTTGCTGATGAATGTATGTGAAGCACCAGAATCAAAAAGAATAATTGAGGGGTGATTGGCCACAAGGAACGTACCCATCATTATCGGTTCACTGTCTGGTGTGGTGGCCACTTGAGTGTAGTAAATTCGTCCCGTCTTCTTTGTATTCTTGCCCGCATTTCCCTTAGCTTGAGAAGAATTCCCAGTAACTTGTTGATTGCTTGTGCGATTCTGCTTCGGGTAAGGGAATCCTTAATAAAATGCCCAGATTTTTCGCAATTGAAACAACCTGTTGATGAACTGGGAAGGGCCAGGAAACGAGTGCCAGGGGCACCCGGCTGACTTGTTGTAGTGGGGGCAGCATTGGGACGGATGAACACTGGTTGTTTGAATGGGAAGGAGGGTGGGCGTGATGAAGAACGACCGTGATTAAAAGGTCGGATAACTAACTGTTGCCTTTTCTCGGGGCCCTGATTAGGCCTGTTACCTCCACTCCCCTTGGTTTTTCCAGAACTTGTATATTTAGACTCGACTGCCAGCGCTGTGCTGACAGCCCTTCCATATGTGAGGTCGATGCAGGTAGCCATTTTCCTTTGCATCCAATCATTTAGACCCCTCATGAAACAGTTCTTCTTCTTTATGCCAGTGTTGACTTGGTCAATTGCATACTGAGACAAGTGATTAAATTTATTGAGATACTGGGTGACAGTATCTCTGCCCTGCTTCAACTTCATGAATTTCTCCTGTTTCATGTGGAGTACTCCTTCTGGTATGTAATGCTCTCTGAAGGCTAACTTAAATTCATCTCAGGTAATCTAATGATTGGCTGGCTGAACGGCCACAAAGTTCCCCCACCAAGTGCTGGCAGGGCCATGCAATTGATGAGCTGCGAACAGGGGCTTCTGAGTTTCAGAACACCGAAGAAGTCCAAATTTCTGCTCAATGACGCGGATCCATTCGTCCGCCTCTAAAGGGTCTTCGGCCTTGATGAACAATGGGGGCGCGTTTCAGAGAAGTCCAAATAAGATGTCTCACGGGGGCCTTGCGGATAGCCCCGCCCGCCTTATTGTTGAAGTTGTTGACCTGCCATCTCCCGCAGGAAGCGGGTATTATCTGTTGTAGCATTTACCAAGGCGGCGATAGCCTCGGCAAGTGTGGGAGGGACTGGAGGTGGGTTTAGTGTTGCCTCCCTCCCACGGGAGGTACTAGCCCCATCCTGAGCACTAGTCCGGGAAGGCATCTGTGGCAACAAACATTTGAAAACAATATGAAATGCCAAAGAAAACCATCCATTTTACATTACTAAAAAGAGTAATGTTACAGACTCGATTTTTTTTACAACAGGATTACACCACTTATTATACATCACTACTATTTCTACTATTATACTATACTATTCTACTCCTGCTTCCCATTGCTCCCAGTAGCCTAGTAGTCAGGCATAGGAGACCACTCATCGACCAACTTCATAGAAGGAGGGGGCCTGAAAAGGTCCAATTCACCACCAAAAGCTTCTCCTGCTACATGAGAAGGTTCGGCTTCTGTCCCGACAGAATCCGCATGCACATTGGGGTGCAATTGTGAATACAGTACATGAACTTCTTCATGTAGAGTATTGCAATAAGCCTGCAGGTTATCGATGGCTGAGCTAAGCTCTTCTACTTTGGCTCGAGCTTTTGCCTCCTTAGCCCAAGCAATCGAACGAGACTGAACCGCCCAGTCGAGTGCTAAATCTCGATTTGCGAGCTGATCTTGTAGGCGGCGGATGTCGCTTCTTAATTCATTAATTATGTCGCCATCCGCAACCTAGATGTCAGTCCTGCGTTGGAGTTCTGTTTGAAGCTGATTCACTTGCGCTTCAAGATCCCCGATCGGATCATTACTCCCACTACTGCTATCCTCGTGTCTTGGGGCAAGTTGATGACGTGGCACACCAATTGGGCCAGTATGCTTGCGCGCGGTTTTCCTCGTGCGCGGTGGCATTTTTCTAAGGGGGGAAATTTTATTAACATAGTTCTTAGCATGATGCATGTGTAATTATAGAATCACCCTTAGTTGATTCACACCTTCTATATGTTGCACTCTTACTATCTGGTATTTAAGATAAACTCTTCAGATATAATAGATAAGAAGGGAAAAAAATTTTAGATGAGCCTTTGGAAAATTCTTTTGAATATGCCTCATAATATCTGTAGAGAAGGGCTTCGCTCCGATACCAGCTGTGACGGAACCTCCCAAGTTATTAGGCCCACCTATAGTTGTCCTTGTCCAACGGACATCAGACAACCCTGCAGGTGCCCTGAATCACTTGACAAGTTTGGTATCTACTTTTCTTACCTTTCCCAAGAGCGTTTCACCCGTCACGCAGACATTATAGATAATCGGAGATACGAAAATACGGAAGCGGTTACATAAACTTACCTTTATTTTAAAGTAAGACAAAGTTATACATTACAGACCAGGGTATAACTTATGAGTGCAGAGTAGTATTATTACCCACCAAGGGAGGCAAAAACCCCTCCCGATAAGTTTTTAAACAAAGTTCTTATGGAGGAACTCTTCCTCCCGCAGCTTCATTCTTGCTTTTCTTCTTTTGGAACCACCTTGGAACAGAAACAACAAAAGTTTGTTTCTTCCTCTCCTAAAAACAATAGGGAATAAAACTCTGAGTATGGAATTACTCAGCAAGACTTACCCGACTAAGGGAAAGACTCTCAAGGGTATGCTGGCTTAAGGGAGTCAAGGTAAGGCTTATCAATAATCAATGACTCTGTTTGCAGAAATGCTTACTAAAGTGGATCATTAAAAATCCAATTTTATTTTGTCAGGTTAAGTAAGATTACCTGCAACTAGAGTTCTTTCTATCCTAGTTCAAGCACTTGACCTGCACCAGCCAATTTCTTTATCAGCCTGTCATCTTTACTGGAGTTCTACGTGTAAGTCAGTGACCAAGTCTTCATAACCGTGAAGGTACGGTGATCCGAATCGATTATACTTAGCTGAGGATCTCCAATCACACGACATATGTAGCACTTAACCCTTGCATATGTCAACCCGCCACCGGGGTTCTTAAGACCAGATCAGGTTCACGTCAAACGAGAGCACAGATACACCACCGTCCAGCCTCTTGCCACGGAGGGTACACGCTACTCTCGCCACCGCTCCACGCCCATTGCGTGTTATCTTATTCTGGCCTTAGTCTGCCCGAGGCAAGGCTTACCCATGACGAGGCATGTGACCAGTTAAAGGGTCCTCGGTCAGCAGGCCTACATCGAGACGGTCCTTAATCGACTCAGACGGAGACACTACCCGAGACTCCTTTCTCGTGCAAGTCACCCGCCCAGTCTCAGCTTAACCATTTCAAACCCAAAGTTTGGTACCTGGCAGAGTTCTGAAGTTGAACCCATCATGGCCATGATGGATCCACCATCAAGTTTTGTTTTCGAAAACATCCCACCCACTTTTGCCATATCATCTTTTGTAAAAACAAAACATTTGTTTGTCTAAAGCAAGGCTAAGCATCGAAATCTTTTGTAAAATAGGTGATCAAGGAAGGTAATCAAATTCAAGGAAGGTAATGCAGGAATTGTTTTAGTAATCAACTCCTATCACCTAATGCATCAAGCAAGTGTAAAAGATCTTTAAATCACAAGGAGGTGGCAAATGCACCGGGGCTTGCCTTCGTTTACAGGTGAGTCAGGCTCGGATCCGCAGATATCAAAATAAAAACAATTCCCTGCCTGATGTTCCGCAGGTGGTGGTGGTGAAGTCTTCTCCTCTTCTACCTCAACCTCTTCTTCGTTTTCTAGATATAACCATTTATATACATATATAAGAATGAATGCCATGTAATGCTCATGAGAGTGCAAATATAATAAGAACTTATTATCTGAAGTCTTGAATACAATTTTCCTTCACGAAACTCCGAGAACTTAGGGTTTCCAGAGTCAACAGTGAAGTTCAAAGAACAGGGGGTGGGGGTTTTGGGTTCTAATTATCAAAGAAGGTCCAAATCAAACCAAATTCTACCCAAAGCTTCTAAATAATGTTTAGAGTTCAAATAAAAAGTTTGGGCAATTTTGTAATTATTATCTATTTTTTAAAAATCTAGAACCAATGATTTAAGCTATTTTAAATGACCCAAAATTCCTTATTTGTCCTAAAAATCGTAAAACTATTTTTATTAAATACTATGGAAAATAAGGAATCTAGGAAAATTGGTTTGAGATTTTTAGAATTTTTCTATAATTCTCTACAGATTTCCAAAGTTCCACTGAAAAAGAAAAAGGAAAAACTTAAACAGTATTGGGCCGATTCTAGCCGAGACGGCCCAAGTCCAGGCAGAAACGCGCGCGCGCCCGCGCGCGCGCTGGATACTTTGCAGAAAGGTCCTCGATGTTCTGGCTAACTCAAGGTGGGTTCAGTTACTGTTTTCTTGAGTCACTGACAGTTTAAACAGGAGTCCCCTGAGTTCTATTCCTTCACCGCCCGTGGTCCCCGACGACGGCGAGCGCAGAACCAGGCTCCGGCGAGCGCAGAACCAGGCTCCAGCGAGCTAGACTGGTCGAAGGAAGCCAAGACCGGTGCTAATCTTCGGTTTACACCTAATTCTAACCCTGAGGAGTATTTCCCCTCAATTAATTTCTGAATTGGAGCCCTACAACACTCTGCCCACGGTGACAACGGAGAAACTCAAAGGAACAACGCGTTCTATGCGATTCATGGCGGTCTAATTCAATTGGGCGGTTTGGTGAGCATCAAGAGCATGGAAGGGTGTTGGAACAATAACATAGAGGGTGAGATCGGACCTGAGTTGAGCTGGCCACAACGAGGGTGTTCTTGCGGTGGTAGAACAGGTTTGGGGAAAGTAAGGAATTTGTGGTCTCTGGTGAGCGATTTGAAGCAATGGCTGGTGCGTTGGCTTCGTGATTACATGGCGCAACTGCCCCGGCCATCAATTTATAGGATTGTTGAGCGGCGGCTGATGAATTTGGGCAAGACGCGCGGCGGTTGGAGGAGTAAAAGTTCACTAGCGCGCATGAATCTGTGGCATCTACCGTGGCAGTCATTCCGACGAGCCATGGAGAGTCGCAAGGGTTCATGGCGATGCGGAGGAGGTACTCAGGCACGTGGCACCAGGCCGGAAGACGGCGGTCACCGACGAAGTTATCCGCAGTGGTCGTGGCAACTTGGTACAGTGGTCGGAGTTGTTTAGTGACCACAATTATCAACGGCGGCGATATTTTCGTGACCCCAAGCATAGTCCAAGCACTGGCGAGCACGGATCAGGACGACGGCGGCACGAATCTACGCGTAGAGAGGTCGCTGACGGTGAGGTTGCCGCGCTGGCGGTCTGATCCATTTCAGTTACTGTACCATGGTGTCTCATTCAGATAGCCTAACAGCGCAAGTTTAGGTCCCATTTTCTCCAGATTTTCTATGGTACCAAGCCCAAACATCTATAGCAAAGTTGTTCTACTATAAAGGATCTACAACTTTGTTATATTGACTTGGGGCAAATTCCTTGAAGTTCTTGATCTGTAGAGCTCCAAAGATGACCCAGTACCACTGTTAGTCTGATTTCAGACATTAAGTAGTCTAACAGCATGACTTCAGACTCATTTTTCTTCAATTTCTATTCAGCACTAGTGCTTAATTACTTAACAAAGATTGTTCTCCTTATATAGCTCTATAGATTTGATGTGGTGACCCAAGGCAAATTCACCATAGTTTTGGATCTACAGAGCCCTAAAGTCAGCCCTTCAATACTGTTTTCAAACTTAACCATATGGTCACACAAGTGGTGCTTTTGCAATTTAGCCCAAAATCCAAGGTTAAACTTGCAAATCTTCATAAATGTGATCCATAAGACTTAGGGCACTTTATTATCATGATTTTTGCACTTTGGTCCAAAAGTGGACTAATTTTGCACATAGGCCCCTAGGGTTTGGATTTAGGGTTTTCCAGGGTTTCAATTAGGGTTTCTGGTATCTCAGGGGTGTAAATGCAATGTAGGTCCATCTTTGATAACATTTTATGATTATTTTACTTAATCTTTGTGGTTTTCTCTATTTGGCTCCTGTTTTACCCCTCAGATCCCTATTGAAGATTAAGTACCCTACACTAGGGTCTTATTTGCAAAATGCCATATCAATACAACTTGTTTGAAATTTTTTTGCCTAGTGAATGCACTCTAGGTGTGTCAAACATATGCAAATGCCAATGCTCATGATGTTATGCTCAAGTTTTAGTAACAGTAACACCAGGGGTGTTACAGTAAGTATGCATACTGATATGGCACATGTGGTATAGGGGTGGAGGTGTCCATGTAGGTACATTGGATCTTAAATGAATATTGTAATGTGTTGACTCCTCCGATTGGTGAGATGACCCAATCAGTCTTCCCTATAATCGCTCTTGGGTAAGCGAGTGAGGTCGCTTTCTGGCCAGTCAGTTGGACAGCCTTCTTTTTCAAATATTTAGATAATAACCGATAAAAGGTTGGGATGGCTTTGACCGGTCGACCGGATGCCTTAAACGTGTTTGTCTTCCACCTACCTATTTCTAGTCATCGAGGTTTGAAAGTACGTGGTTGTCGCTGCTCCTGGGCGCTGCCGGACTGTCCACCTGACCCGCCCGGACTGTCCCGCGGTGTCCTGTTGTAAGTGCAATCAACCCTAATTGAGGGTTTTGGTGATTAAATGACAAAACAAATAGAGATTCTAACAAGTTTGCTCCTAGCATGTACACAGTTATTCTACAGACAGGAGAAGCACAGATCTTATGAGCATAAAAATGTAAAGCACAGTGGATTTAAATTCTACATCATACGGCGTGCTCCAAAGTGCTTGGAAACAACGACAGTGTTCATTTTATAATTCTTGAGTTATAGGATTCACCGTTCAATTAAGAGGGATCCGCAATGGTTAAGTAAGTTATGCAATGAGCTAAGTTCAAATTCCTTCAAAATCATCTAAGAGAACACTTTTCTAGATCATGAATGCCCTTTGAGAAACCATTTTTACTCCCCACAAGAGTTCCACCTTTGTTCACTTCAGAATTTTCAAAACTTGCTCTTCAGCCTCTGAAACCGGTTCAACCGGACCTGAAACCGGTTCAACCGGTTTCTGGACTGTTTCTCTGCAACCTCTGCTCTGACCAGTCTGACAGTCAGATCTGTCAGAAAAGTCGTGTGCAGACTTTTTTTGAAAACCGGTTCAACTGGATTTTTTTCCCGGCTCAACCGGTTTTGAGTCCGGTCTAGTCTCCGGCTGAGTAGATCAGTGAACCGAGATCTTCCTGGTGGAAACCGGTTCAACCGGTTTACAAACCGGTTCAACCGGTTTTTGGCCCTTTTCTCCTAACGGCTGCCAGCTTTTGGGGGATCCTTTAAATACCCTCCCACACTCTCTCTCTTCATTACTTCTGCTCTCTCCACGATTTCTTAGCTGGTCAAACTCCAAACAAGGGCATTCAATTCACATCTCACACCCGAAATTGCATCTCCTTCAATCGCTTGAAGGATCCTTGGTGTGAGGTGAAGTCGATCTAACACGCTGTCAATTTCATCTTGATTCTCCCATTCTCTTGTTCTTGAGCTCATTGCAAACTTAACCTTGTGTGGATTTGTTACTCTTGGAGCCTTGTGTTCCTTGACGGTTAGAGGTTGCTTGGGAGTCTCCAAATTTGTGGACGACCCCAAGAAGTTTGTATTACCCGCTCTTTGAGCAAATTTGAGAAAAGATTGCCTTGACCTTTGTGGTCGGCTTGTGGAGGATTAGGGTTGGAAAAGACCCGGCCCTTTGTGGGCTCCTCAACGAGGAGTAGGACACCTTTGTGGTGGTTGCCGAACCTCGGGTTAAATCGCGTGTTCTTGTGCTTTCTTGTTAAGTGCCTTAAATTGTTGGTTGGTTCATATTCATCTATTTGAGTGGATTTTCTGTAGGGCAAGTCATTAGCAAAATCTTTCACTACTTCGTCATATTTGTTTAACTGATTATTTAATCTAAGTTGAGCAGGTTCAAACTTGTTCAGTTGTGAACAAAATCAACTGAACCGGTTTGCACCAGTGCAACTTTAATTTGATCTATCTCGAAGTTTTTAGTGAAAAATTTTAGGTGTAGCCTATTCACCCCCCTCTAGGCTACTTTCAATTGGTATCAAAGCTTCGTACCTCGTTTTGTGCTTAACCGCGTGAGGAAACGATCATGTGTACTCAACGGGACCATGTGGATCCTATCCTCGAGGAAATCCCTGTCACATCTTCCGGTGAGGAAGTGGACCCCAAGGTCCTCGACCTCGCCATGAAGATTGCCGAGAAGATGTTCCTCAAAATGAAAGAGGAAGATGCTAAGAAAAAGGCCGAAGAAGAAGAATCAAGAAGAAAGGCCAAAGAAGATAAAGGTAAGGGAAAATTTGAATACAAGGATGACTTTGAACTTTTGGTGTCAAAGGTGATGAGCAAGGTAAGTATCACCACCAAAGGATCATCCACCAAAAGTAAAGGTAACGAATTCAGTAAAGTTCAATTTGATTACTCTAGAAATTTTATCCCCAACTTCTCTTCCGCCCCACTTGGAAAGTTACCAACTCTTTGTGAGTTGAACTATGACGAGTGGGCCGATAAGATGAAGTCGCATTTAATCGATGTACATCCTAGTCTTTGGGAGATTGTCAATGTAGGTATGTATAAGCCCGCCCAAGGAGAAGAGATGACTCCGGAAATGATGCAAGAGGTTCACCGCAATGCTCAAGCGGTGAGCATAATAAAAGGAAGTCCTTGTCCGAAAGAATACCGGAAAGTTCAAGGAAGAGAAGATGCCCGTGACATTTGGAATATTCTTAAAATGTCACATGAAGGAGACTCCAAAGCTAAGAGACATAGAATTGAAGCTTTGGAGAGTGAGCTTGCTAGATATGATTGGACTAAGGGTGAGTCACTTCAATCACTCTTTGATCGGTTAATGGTGTTAGTAAACAAAATAAGAGTGCTTGGAAGTGAAGATTGGAGTGACTCCAAGGTCACAAGACTATTCATGAGAGCATACAAAGAAAAGGACAAGAGTCTAGCAAGGATGATAAGGGACCGTGATGACTATGAGGAAATGACGCCTCATCAATTATTTGCAAAGATTCAACAACATGAATCCGAAGAAGCCCCAATCAAGACAAGAGACTCTCATACCTTGATCTCAAATGAACAAGACACCCCCAAGAAGAACAAAGACCACAAGGCAAAGAAAGTGGTCGAGACATCAAGTGATGAAGATAGCTCAAGTGATGAAGACACAACTATGTTCATCAAAACATTCAAGAAATTTGTAAGGAAAAATGACAAGTTTCAAAGGAAAGGAAAGAAGAGGGCATGCTATGAATGTGGCCAAACCGGTCATTTCATAGCGGATTGTCCTAACAAAAAGGAACAATAAGCCAAGAAGGAATACAAGAAGGACAAGTTCAAAAAGGGAGGCAAGAACAAGGGATATTTCAAGAAGAAGAAATATGGTCAAGCCCATATTGGTGAAGAATGGAACTCCGATGAAGATAGTTCTAGCTCCGAAGAAGAGGAAGTGGTGGCAAACGTTGCCATCCAATCTACTTCAAGATCGCAACTCTTCACCAACCTACAAGACGACTCCTACACTCCAACTTGCCTCATGGCAAAAGGAGATAAGGTAACTTTATTTAGTGATGATTTCTCAAATGATGATGATGATGAACAAATTGCCATGAAAAACAAAATGATTAAAGAATTTGGCTTGAATGGATATAATGTTATCACCAAATTAATGGAGAAGCTAGATAAAAGAAAAATAACTCTTGATGCTCAAGAAGACTTGCTCATCCTTGAAAAGGAGAGAAACCTAGAGCTTCAAGAATTGCTACTCAATAAAGATGAAATGCTAGATGCATTGACTAAGGAAGTATCTTTAGTCAAGATAACTATAGAGGATAAAGAAAAAGATGTAACCAATATGAAAACCTCTATAGCTAATCTTGCAAATGAAAAGGATGCACTTGAATCAAGCATGTTAAGCTCGAATGTCCAAAATAAAGAACTTCAAGTGCAACTTGAAAATTGCAAGAACATCAATGCCTCATCTTTATTGATTGAATCTAAGTCTAGCTCCTCAAATAATACCTTTTGCAAACATTGTGCCAAATACCATGCTTCTTGTTGTTTAACTAACCATGCAAGGAAGAAAAGCCAACAGGTGAAGGTCAAAGAAATATTGAAGAGATGCTCTAGCAATGATGGGTTAAAGAAAGTTGAACCCAAGTACAAGTCCCTAAAGCCCAACAATGGAAAAAGGGGGCTTGGGTTCAACTCAGTTAAGGAAAACCCTAGCATAGTGCATAAGGGGTGGAGATCCCCCAAGTTCATAGAGGGAACCACCCTATATGATGCCTTGGGGAGGATTCACTCCTCAAATGACAAGTCAACTCAAGTAAAGGTAAACTTGAGTTCCACAAACCGTAAGATGAAGGAAGCGGGATCAACAAGTGGAGAAAAATTTAATGCTCCCGTTTCTCACTCTTATCTTTGTGATTATATGTTGACTTGGGATTTAGGGAAATTGGTTGTTAAATATGTGGGTGCCTACACTAAAAGAAAAGTCATGAAAAGAAGTGTGTGGGTACCCAAGGCTATAACTAACACTGCAGGACCCAATTCAATTTGGGTACCTA
Organism: Zea luxurians; assembly: GCA_029449295.1. Lineage (NCBI taxonomy): Eukaryota > Viridiplantae > Streptophyta > Magnoliopsida > Poales > Poaceae > Zea > Zea luxurians. The sequence goes on from JAOPSE010000003.1 coordinate 19,618,248, forward strand.
AAAGCAAAGCTTAAATTTGTTTTGCAGGTCTACTCCTCTGGTGGGTCAAGTTGGGTGCTTGATAGTGGATGTACAAATCACATGACCGGGGAGGAAGACATGTTTCATTCCTTGCAACTAACTCAAGAAGCACAAGAAATTGTGCTTGGAGATAGTGGCAAGAGTAAGGTGATTGGTATTGGTAAAATTCCTATCTCTGACCAACAATCACTTTCAAATGTTTTGCTAGTAGATTCTTTAAGTTACAATTTGATGTCCGTTTCACAACTTTGTGGAATGGGTTATAATTGTTTATTTTCTGATGTGGATGTGAAGATCCTTAGAAGGGAGGATTCCTCAGTTGCCTTTACGGGTCGCTTGAAGGGCAAACTTTATCTTGTTGATTTCACAACAAGTAAAGTGACGCCTGAGACTTGTTTAGTGGCAAAGTCCAATAAGGGTTGGCTATGGCATCGCTGGCTAGCTCATGTCGGTATGAGGAATTTGTCCAAACTTCAAAAGGATAGTCACATCATTGGACTAACAAATGTTGTATTTGAGAAAGATAGGGTTTGTGGCGCATGCCAAGCAGGAAAGCAACATGGAGTCCCACATCAATCAAAGAATGTGGTCACAACAAAGAGGCCATTGGAGCTTCTTCACATGGACCTCTTCGGACCTGTGGCTTACATCAGTATTGGTGGTAGTAAGTATGGCTTAGTTATTATTGATGATTTTTCTCGCTTCACCTGGGTTTTCTTTTTGAGTGACAAAGGTGAAACCCAAGAGACCTTGAAGAAATTCATGAGAAGAGCTCAAAATGAGTTTGAGCTTAAAATCAAGAAAGTGAGAAGTGATAATGGGACAGAATTCAAGAACACAGGTGTCGAAGAATTCTTAGGCGAAGAAGGAATCAAACATGAGTTCTCGGTTCCCAACACTCCACAACAAAATGGTGTTGTGGAAAGGAAGAACCGAACACTAATTGAAGCCGCTAGAACCATGTTGGATGAGTACAAGACCCCTGACAACTTTTGGGCAGAGGCGGTCAACACCGCCTGTCATACAATCAGGATTAGCTTGAAAATGTGCACACATGCAAACACTTAACATGATGGCAGGTCTAGATGCACATAAGTAAAGCAGTGACCCTATCATTGATCTATATAACTTTTGATCTACCGGTTTACCTTCTTCATTTAGGTCAAGATGTCCATTTGATGACATTGGAGTCTTGGCATGCTTTGCCTTTTCCATGCCAAATTTCTTGAGCATGTCTTGTGTATATTTGGTTTGGCATAGAAAGGTACCTTCCTTGAGTTGTTTGACTTGAAATCCCAGGAAGTATTTGAGCTCGCCCGTCATAGACATCTCAAACCTGTTCGTCATTACTTTGCTAAATTCTTCACAAAATTTTTCATTGGTACTACCAAATATAATGTCATCGACATATATTTGGCACACAAATAACTCATTGTCAACTTTGCGAGTAAATAATGTAGAGTCAGCTTTTCCTATTGTAAATCCATTCTTAATTAAAAAATCTTTAAGACAATCATACCAAGCTCTAGGGGCTTGTTTAAGCCCGTAGAGCGCTTTGTGAAGTAGATAGACGTGGTTTGGCTTCCTTGTATCTTCAAAGCCCGGTGGTTGCTCCACATAGACCCTCTCTGGTAGTGGTCCATTTAGAAATGCGCTCTTGACGTCCATTTGGTATAACTTGAAATCATGGTTAGTAGCATAGGCAATTAATATTCTAATTGACTCTAACCTTGATACCGGCGCATATGTTTCACCGAAATCAAGTCCTTCGACTTGAGTATAGCCTTGGGCAACCAACCGTGCTTTGTTTCTTGTAACAACGCCATGTTCATCTTGTTTGTTCCTAAAGACCCATTTTGTCCCAATCACATTTTGCTTGGGTCTTTGAACCAAGGACCAGACTTCATTCCAGGTGAAGTTGTTCAACTCCTCTTGCATAGCAATTATCCAATCCGGATCACCCAACGCTTCTTCAACCTTAAGTGGCTCAAGAGAGGAAACAAATGAGTAAAATTTACAAAAATTTGCTAAATGGGATCGAGTTGTTACCCCTCTCCTGATGCTACCTAGGATGTTGTCCACCGGATGATCTCTTTGAATGGTATGATGGACTCGAGGATGGGGCACTGATGGTTGTCTTTGAATTTGCTCCTCCTCATCATCCACTTGATCAAGAGGCACTTGACCATCAACTCTTTCATGTTCATCTTCTACCACGGTTGGCATCGTTTGGGGTTGATGATTTTCTTCAAGACTTGGATGACTTGAGGTTGATGGGTTTGCTTGGGTGGAGGATTTGTCACCCACCACCTTTGCGCCCACATCAAAAACCTCATTGGTCATCCACAAAGTTCCTTCCTCATCATCCTTTTCTTGAGGTCTCACTTCACCTATTACAAGCTTCTTTATGGCCTCACAAGGTGGTTCTTCATTTCCTGCAGTGTCATTAGAAACATGCCCTTGCGAGCCATTATACTCATCAAATGTCACGTCTATCGCTATTTCAACAAGACCGGTGGTATTGTTGAAAACACGATATCCATACGCATTTGATGCATAACCAAGCAAGAAGCCCTCGTCCACTCTAGGAGCAAACTTTGAGCTCTTGACTTTCTTGTTAAGAATAAAGCATTTATAACCAAATACTCTAAAATAATCAACTTTAGGTTCGTTACCAGTGAGAAGCTCATAGGCAGTCTTCTTGTAGATCTTGTGAAGATAAAGGCGGTTGATTGCATGCTCAATATCATACGCGTCTTTACTCAAACGTGTTTGTTAAAATCCTTGAACATCGATCTCCTCGCTCACCATAGGTTCTACTTTTTATCTTAAGGATGGTGCGTCGGAGCAACCCATCAGTTGTTGAATCTGACTCCAATGATGATCAAGAAATTCATGAAGAAACTCCCCCGCGTTCCAGATCCAAGCGCGGGCGAGGATCCGGAAATGTGATGCAAGGTGGTGAGGCCTTAGGGTCTCATGGTGCTCGCGGTCGGACGGCCCAGAATCCCTCCGGTCGGTCTCGACCCGCGGCAAATCCACAGGCATGGGAGCCAACAAGTGATGATGACGGAGGCAAGGATGATGAAGTTGACCTCCCCTCAACCAACGCACCCATTATCCGGGGGTTGGTTTTTCACAGGGCAGAGGCACGTCGATCTGCAAATGAGCCTGTCACAGATTTTACTGCCAGCGGAGGGTCCGCTCTTCTCCAAGACATCCGATTCCAAAACCCTACATTGCGTATTCGTGATGCTAGGATCGATGGTAATCGGTTCTGGACCCTTCAGCATGTTGATTTTTATAACTCTATGTTTCTTCCCAAGAAGCATCAGCCTATTCTACATCAGAGATACATCAACTGGGAAGGATGTGAAGCTATTGGAGATCCAGAGATGACACAGGCTTTGAGGGCCTGTGAGAGGAAGAAAATGAAGAACGTTATGACATTCCAATATGATTGGAATGATGAGGTCATTGCTCAGTTCTATTCTACTCTTTGGATCAAGCTAGCCGATGAGGAAAGTCCCTATAACTTTCCTTATCTAAATTTCTATATCGAAGGCAGCTGGTACAAGGTGAGCTACCGGAGGTTTGCTCACATTCTTGGATTCTCTGATGAAGACATTTCTGGGGACAAGATTAAAATTCATGACTTTCGTCAACCCACCAGAGATGAAGCCCAGGATCTTCATTTATCTGAGACTGGTAAACTTTGGGAGTCCACCAATCTGCATAAGTTTTACAGATATTTTAACTCTCTCAGTAGAATGACTCTCATTCCAAAAGGAGGTAACCAAATGAATATCCTGCGAGAGAGCAAGGTTTTGCTCTCATTTATGAAGCCAAATAGTTCAGAAAGTATCAATGTTTTTGACATGATTTGGCAAGAAATTATTCATGCTGCCTGCTTCCCTCTTAAGTGATGTCTTCACGCCCCCTTCATCATTAAAATGATTGAAGTGGTGACTCAATTTCGCTATGAGAAAGGCACAAGACATCTATCTTACACCCCCTTCTGGATTGATCCAAACAATCTAGCAGGGCGTCTGAGGAAAGCACCCTCCAGCTCTCATGGACCTGCTGCTGCCGAACCCTCGCGTCCATCTCCTGGTCGCGGATCTCCCACACCACGTGGTCGTGGTCGTGGTCGAGGTCGTGGTCGCGGGATGGGTGCTCGTCTGGCCCATGGTATTGCAGCATTCTTTTCCATGTGCAGAAATATATCTTCAGATGTGCATGAGCTGGCTCGGCGGCAGCGCGAGACTGACGACAATCTTCGTCGTCAAGCTTCCTCTATGGGTATGCCATTTGCTCCCCGTTCGCCTGATGTGCCTCTTCATCCACCTCCTCTGGAAATCAATGAGTGGCACCAGCAGGCATATGGGGTGCCTTTCATGTCTCCAGAAGATGAAGAAGAAGATGAAGAAGATTTTGATGATCGTGAGCAGTTTGCCTCGCATCCCCACCAGGTGGATCCGGGTCAATCCTCTTCTTATCCTCCGCCCCAGGATCCTTCAGGAAGCTATCCTCCCCTAGCTCAGTCTGGGGAAGAACACTTTGTAACTCATCTAGCGCATCAGTTCTTTGGTCCGCCTCCTCCTCAGTGGTGATGTGTGCCTGGTAGTTCTCTCCTTTTTGGTGCTAGTTGCCAAAAAGGGGGAGAAGGATTCTCGTCTTAGCAGTACTTTTAATTTATGTAATGAACAATTGGTCTATAATAATTATTCGCCTGACTTGTGATGCATGTGGTGATGGCTTAGAGCCACAAACTTTTTAATGATGTGATGTGATGACCTTATTGTAATAGCCAGTAGTAACACTTCATATCTTATGCTATACAATGATGGACTTGTTTGTATGCTATTCTTTTTATCATCACATCTTAATATACTTCTGTTGCATCCCTCAATTTTTGTGTATTGTGTTGGCTGTTCACTCTCTCTAAATATGTTGCAAATTGACATATCAAGTCAATATGAATGTTACAAAACTCATGCACATATTTAGGGGGAGCTGCACATACACAAGTACTTATATCTCGCCAGTGTTCTTATTTTTTTATCTCTACTCTAGTTTGTTTTGGCATCAATCACCAAAAAGGGGGAGATTGTAAGTGCAATCAACCCTAATTGAGGGTTTTGGTGATTAAATGACAAAACAAACAGAGATTCTAACAAGTTTGCTCCTAGCATGTACACAGTTATTCTATAGACAGGAGAAGCACAGATCTTATGAGTATAAAAATGTAAAGCACAGCGGATTTAAATTCTACATCATACGGCGTGCTCCAAAGTGCTTGGAAACAACGACAGTGTTCATTTTATAATTCTTGAGTTATAGGAATCACCGTTCATTTAATAGGGATCCGCAATGGTTAAGTAAGTTATGCAATGAGCTAAGTTCAAATTCCTTCAAAATCATCTAGGAGAACACTTTTCTAGATCATGAATGCCCTTTGAGAAACCATTTCTACTCCCCACAAGAGTTCCACCTTTGTTCACTTTAGAATTTTCAAAACTTGCTCTTCAGCCTCTGAAACCGGTTCAACCGGACTTGAAACCGGTTCAACCGGTTTCTGGACTGTTTCTCTGCCACCTCTGCTCTGACCAGTCTGACAGTCAGATCAGTTAGAAAAGTCGTGTGCAGACTTTTTTTGAAAACCGGTTCAACCGGAGTTTTTCCTGGCTCAACCGGTTTTGAGTCCGGTCGAGTCTCTGGCTGAGTAGATCAGTGAACCGAGATCTTCCTGGTGGAAACCGGTTCAACCGGTTTAGAAACCGGTTCAATCGGTTTTTGGCCCTTTTCTCCCAACGGCTGCCAGCTTTTGGGGGATCCTTTAAATACCCCCACACACTCTCTCTCTTCATTACTTCTGCTCTCTCCACGATTTCTCAGCTGACCAAACTCTAAACAAGGGCATTCAATTCACATCTCACACTCGAAATCGCATCTCCTTCAATCGCTTGAAGGATCCTTGGTGTAAGGTGAAGTCGATCTAACACGCTGTCAATTTCATCTTGATTCTCCCATTCTCTTGTTCTTGAGCTCATTGCAAACTTAACCTTGTGCGGATTTGTTACTCTTAGAGCCTTGTGTTCCTTGACGGTTAGAGGTTGCTTGGGAGTCTCCAAATTTGTGGACGACCCCAAGAAGTTTGTATTACCCGCTCTTTGAGCAAATTTGAGAAAAATTGCCTTGACCTTGGTGATCGGCTTGTGGAGGATTAGGGTTGGAAAAGACTTGGCCCTTTGTGGGCTCCTCAACGAGGAGTAGGACACCTTTATGGTGGTTGCCGAACCTCGGGTTAAATCATGTGTTCTTGTGCTTTCTTGTTAAGTGCCTTAAATTGTTGGTTGGTTCATATTCATCTATTTGAGTGGATTTTCTGTAGGGCAAGTCATTAGCAAAATCTTTCACTACTTCGTCATATTTGTTTAACTGATTATTTAATCTAAGTTGAGCAGGTTCAAACTTGTTCAGTTGTGAACAAAATCAACTGAACCGGTTTGCACCAATGCAACTTTAATTTGATCTATCTCAAAGTTTTTAGTGAAAAATTTCAGGTGTAGCCTATTCACCCCCCCCTCTAGGCTACTTTCACCTATACCGTCTGCGTCTATGCATCGGACCGTCCATGGTGCGCAGAATAGGGGGTCGCGTCTAGCCACATGTCTGTGCCCACCCTAGTGTTGGAGGTCGTGATGGTGATCTTTAGTGACTCCACTCCATCTAGGGTCTTTCCTGTCACCATTTACTTGCAAGAATATTTGGTGTTTTTAACGGCCTCTCGTGTATCACCGATGATGATCTCCTTGCCCTTGCCCTTATCGGCCACGCTAGGCTGAACCAGGACATTTTTATCATCAAAGTTGATCATATTCATTTGAAAGGACTCTATGTCCACCTACATTTCTTAAAATTTCAATTGGCCCTCGTTAATGGTCGATTGGACCTATCGTCGAAACACATTACAATCATTAGTGGCGTGAGAGTAAATTGTGCCACTTGTAGTAAGCGTGACGCTTGAGTTCGTCGACAGATGGAATAGTATGATTTATTTTAACGTTACTGCTTTTGAATAATTCGTCGAATAATTTATCACATTTGCCAACATTTAATGTAAATTTAACCTCTTCTTGTTGTTTCTTTTGAACTGGCTGTAAAGAGAAACAAACTGGGGACTCGACCTGCTTTGGCCAAACTATCTCAGCAGTGTACACTTCTTTTGATTCATCGTCCGAGCTACATTGGTCACATTCTACCACAAGGACGTTGAGACGAAGCGCTTTAGTAGCATCTTTGCTTCGGCTTTCACAAACCAAAGCCCTTTTGTGTAACTGAGCTAGCGTGAAAAACTGAATGGCTTCTAATCTTTCTTTTAAATAGTAACACATCCCATTAAATGCTAATCCAGTTAGCTGCTTTTCTGCCAGGTGAATTTGGAAACATTGGTTTCATGTGTCTCGGAACCTCCGGATGTAGTCATTAACCGACTCATCCTGTCCCTATCGTAGAGCTACCAAATCTACTAGGTCTAACTCATAATCACCGGAGCAAAAATGATGATGGAATTTTTGCTCTAAATCCCCCCACGAAAAATAGAGTTAGGACGTTGTCACACCCAGTTTTGGAAGGCAAACCGAATGCGAACTACTTACGTGCCAGGATCAGAGACTCACGTACACAGCGATTACATAGTTGGACATCATCACACATTGCTCAAAATAATAGCGAAAATGGTACTTTATTACATCAAGATGTCCAAGACATCCATAGAGTCATTAACTTAACATATTCATTAATGTGATCAAAGTGCAGAAAACGAATTGTAGCAGATAAGGCCTTCACAGGCAGCTGACTAGGGGTTTGCCTCTAACACAACTACAACTCATCGTAGTCTTGAAACTCTTCAAAGTCCTCCATGTTGCATGCATCTCCTCCTGAGCACTGATTGCAATGGGGACAACCTGGGGTGGGGTGGCTTTTAAAGCAAGGGTGAGTACACATCAACGTACTCAACAAATGTCCCATTTGGCTAAAGTAGACTAGTTGTATGTGTAGTTAAGGTTAAAGCGGTTGCTTTTAGTTGGTCAGATATTTATTACTAGTAGTAAGAAAAGTTTTAGTAATAACCCAGTTATTACCCAAAAGTAATCCCTCGAAGACTAAATACCAGAGACCACAGTTATAATCATCATCAGTTACCATCATCATAAGAGTATCCAATGTTCTTCTAATCAGAGAGGATCTCAAGGCTGCCCTTAACCGTGAGCATGGCTGATATATCAGTTTCATTCCTCTGCAGAGGTCGCACACTTTACCCATGAGCCGTGATCCCTTTCCAGCTTAGGTTTGTAAGACCGGATCTTCACTGCCAAGGTGAATGGCTAGAGATACACTACGTAGCCTTTACAAAGACTCCCCTGGTGCATAGCTGCTTGTTAGGTTTCGCTAGTCGTACAAACACAGTACTCCTCCCTAAGGTGGGTGACTAACAAAACCAAATCGAATGAACCTCGACACCCACCTTTAGCAGAGCGAGCACTATGCCCTGACCCTCAATGACGGCCCTCCGGCAAAGCCAACTACACCCCTAGGTTCATCTAATTAATCAGCTAAGGGTGTCACATTCTACCCTCATGGTTGTACTGTTATCCAGGGTGGTCACTCAATGAACAGGTCCTTACGGAGAGGTACTCAGGAAACAGCGTGAGTCCCATAAAGTATCACAAGTTCATCATCATAGCCAAGATAACATCATCGTATCATAAATATTCACATCATGTTCATTGATTAAAGTAAAGTAGTAGCATGAAGCTAACCATAATAACCCAAAAGGTAATCAAGGACAAGGTAAATACAAAGCTAGTCAATCCTTAGGTTTCAATTAAGTAATGTGGGACAGTGAATTATAAGTAGGTAGGACACAATGAGTCAGAGGATACTTGCTTTCACTAGGTTGCTGCTCAGGGAAGATCTCCTGCAACACCATTTGGAAACCTGAACTGCTCGTTGTCTACGCAAAGCAATCATTCATTCAACACATTTGGAAAATGACAAAGAAACAATACACCAAACATGCACAATCGAGTGAACACAAGTTCAAAAGAAAAGTAAAGACACACATGTGCTTTCTAAGTTCGGGGTAGGTCACTATGCCAGGTGGTTCAGTATTCTCTGACCAAGTCGATCTTACTAAATCACTTATTTAATCAAAGTTATTTCAGGGATGGGTTTATACCTAAATGGGATTAGGTCTTAAAATCAAGCATTTGAACATCCATCTGTGGCGTCTATCTTCATTTCATTTCTAATAAAATTTCTATAGCATCAACTTTAACATAACTATAAAATTGAGACATGAAACCAGTGGATGAACATAACTTTAATAGATAGAAAATAACACACTGAACATTTTGCAATTTGAACCATCCAAATCGGAGTTTCTATACAGAAGATATATGGTTTTCAAGTTCTAGGGACTAGTCTGATATTAACCCTAGCTACCAGGGGCTAGCACCAAAGTTTCCTGAGACTGAGATAACAGGCGTGGAATTTTGGGGAAGGCAGGGGTCTCGGTGCAAAACTCGTGGGCGCTGACACGGGGGGGGCACATGTAGGGCTGGACAAAATGTTCGTGGCTCGTCGGCTCGCTCGGTTCGTGGCCAGCTCGGCTCGGCTTGGTTCGTTAACGAGCCAGTTCGGTTTGTTAACGAGTCAGCTCGCGAGCTAAACGAGCTATCACATTTCAGCAAAACAAAACTATACACATATTATGTACGTAACAATTGATGAATATGTTATATGTATGTGTGGTGTCTATAACCTATAAGTTAAACTAATGATTGATGAATTATGTCTATGTATGAAATTGGTCTATGCGAATATAAGTGAGGGTTAAACTACTGAACATGTGTGTGAATAGTGAATTGATGAGTTGTGTTAATTTGGTGTTATATTGATGTGGTCTGTGAAACTATGAGAATAATTACTATTTTCTGTTGTTAAATTAGTTTGAAATTAACTAGAATTGATAATTATACACATATTATTTTTTCTGCTCTGGCTCGCGAGCTAAACGAGCCAGCTCGAGCTCGTAAACGAGTCGAGCCGAGCTGACTCTGTGGCTCGCTACCTTAACGAGTCAAGCCGAGCCAGCTCGTTAGCTTAACGAGCCAGCTCGAGCTCGAACGAGCCGATCCGATTTGGCTCGATATCCAGCCCTAGGCACATGCCAGCGGTTTATTGGCCACGACAGACCATATGGCTGGGGCACAGGAGATCCCGCGGGATCGGGAACGACACGGGGCGATCCCATGCGGGCGCGGAGGGCTTGCGACTGATGTGCAGCTCCCCTTGGTGGCTGCCACATGGCTCGACTGAGGGACGACGTGGCAAAGAGCCAGCGCGTGTGCCTGATGCGGTTAGCCGGGCCCATGGGGCAGCAGCGTAACGGGGAAGAGGGGGATGTTGGGGGCGTGGGCCTGGCTCATCATAAGCGACTCTGAGCTCCCGTTCGCGAGCGGTGGCGAGGCCACGGCTGATGCCGGAGCTTGGCCAGGGGAGGGCACTGCTGGGGTCCACCCGTTCTGGCCAAACGGCCGCGGCGAGGGAGGAGAGGACGAAAGCAAAAGCGAGGGAGGAGGAAGAAGACGGGGAGGGTGGATGGCTGCTCACGATGCAACGACGAGCTCGATGGAGCTCCAGGCGTGACGATGGCGAACGACAACGGTTTCATAGGGCCTCGGTGGGTAAGCTCCAGCGTCTGTGCGACGAGCGGGCAAGCACGACGGTTGAGGCAAAGGCGCATGTTGGCGGCGCCGAGCTCGGGGCAGCTGGGGCAGCGTTCCAGCACAATGAGGACGAGAGAGGGGGGAGTCGAGCGAGGCAAGAGGGGCGCATGGAGGTGAGAAAAAAGGAGTGGGGTAGAGCTTCTGAACTGAGAAGTGGGGGTGGGGCCAGTTTCCATGGCGTCGTGGGCACGCGCCGAGTACGGGGGGGCAGCCCAGCAGTTGCGAGGGGACGGATGACAGGTGGGCCCACGTGGCGGTGGTCGTGGCGGGTGGGACGCATGGGGTGGGGGCGCATTCAGTGCGTGGGCCGGCGCAGCAGAGAAAGTCAAGGTGGGCCTCGCGGATGGCTGAATCGTGCGCCGCACGCGGCCAGTGTGGGCGCTCGCGGGTAGCGCGCCGAAGCAGGCCCAAGGCGAGGGGAGGAGAGGTAGTTGGGTGGGCCGCAAGATGGCCTAGGTCGAGAGAGAGGAAGAAAATAAAGGTTTTCTCCTTTTCTATTTCATTTCCTTTTATTTTATTTTGTTTAGAATTCAAACTCAAGTACAATCTACCACTTTCAAAAGTCCATCACAAGTATATGCATCAACAAGAGTAAGACATGAGGATCAACATGATGCAACATCCCATCATATTCTAAGGTTTTACTCGCAAGCACTATGAATACTTTTCTAAAACAATAAACCCTTCTAGAGTAAAAGAAGGAAAGGTGACTAGGGAAGGAGAGAAAAGAGGGGTAACACCTGAAATTGGTGGATATTAGAAAGGAAATTGTATACCCCAAATTCAGGATTTTATAGAGGTACTGTGGCGTACCATGCAAATGCAGTTCTTGCTAAGGACAATGAGAATAAATGAACGCGGAATGCTTCTTTATCGGCTAATTCTCCTAATTGTGCTAGAAACTAGCCTATGTTCTTGTGCGTGCTCTTGCCTTGGTCACCCAAAAATTTTGCGAATTCGGGTATCCTTGTTCCCTCAGGGTATGGGTGATAATCAAATTGGCTATGATATGGTTTCCGATATGACTGCACCCCAGGGATCATGCTAACTCTGAGCTTATCTCGGAATGCCCTAGCTATCTCCTCCCTTACTGTTGGGGGCCTTCCTCTTTCGAAGGTCCTCAAAAATATGACTAACCATATGTTTTCAGAATGACATGGATTATTATAAGGAGCTTCGTCTTTAGGATGGAAGTATTTCCCCCATGATGAAGGCATACGAGACGAAGATATGATCTAAGGATAATAAGGATAAATGCCGAAGCTATTGCCAGAGCGACAGCTTTGGCTCATAAGGTGATGAAGACTGACGATGATGTTGACCGAAAGGGAAAAAGACTACATAGTCCTTAATGATTTATGTTACGATCATAAGTAAATGTCAGGGACATAAATGTACTTTTATTCAGACTGCATCCCTTGCCTATAAATAGATGAACAGTAGCACCGTACTGTTCACGTTGATTTGTAATCTCTCATGCATCAACACCTTCGAGTAAGCCGAAGGTATATCAATGTAATATAAATTATGTTGATATTCATACATGTTCTATAGACCGCAAATACAAATGAATTAAGGAGATATACTTGTTATTCTCATCTCTTTGCATCCTTGTTCATCTATAGAAAATGATGAAGGCATGTCCCTCATGACCTTCGTCTGACGATCATTGTGTCCATTGGGAGATAATGCTTCGGAAGACGAAGGCCCTTAATACCTAACAATTGTGTTGCCTTGTTCTTGACTCATAGCATTTGAGAACAAGTGACCAACACTTATTATGTCAATGGCGACTGGTGGTAGTCCACCGGCCCTTTGATCCAGCATAGGTGTGTTGTTTGAATATTATGTTGTCTCCCCACCCACTAGTTTGGGTTTTGTGGGGCATTATTGCTTGTCCTATATGGCTCATATGGCTGGTCATCGCTTTCTGACCTTCTGGGATGTTGCATTACGAGGGCACTGTAGGATGCAGCATGAGGTTTGGCTAGGATGGATGTATAAATGGGTAATAATAATTATCGCTAGGTTCTATGTACTCTACGCCAGACCGTCCGGTCAAACACATGGACCGTCTAGCTGTGTGCGCGGACTGCCCGACCGCATGGCCGGACCGTTCAGTGATGTATTCGGACTGTCCGGCGTTGTGCGCGGACGGTCCGAATTGGTCATTTAGGGTTTGCGCAGGATGCAGTGGCTCAGGCACGGATTTTGGTAATTTAGTTCGGAAATGGGGCTGGTCGCTGCTGGCTTGGACGGTCCGTGCTCACGCGTGGACGGTCCGGCCGTGCGCAGATCACCGAGTTTATCCTCGATGTGCGCACGAGGTTGTGGTTGTACAGGATATATGTCTATTGGTATCCCGTAAAGGGGTTGGGATTGGTCATCCCAATATGTAGTCGATGAATCGCGTGTGTTTTCCCCAGTTTCAACCTCGTGCGATGGAAAATTTGCGACAACAAATTTATCGAATGCACGCACTAGGCTTTTATAATCATTTTGCATACCCCTATGATATGTTGCATTTTGTTCTCGTTGCTCGTCTATGTAAGCTCTAAGAGATTGAATTTCATTTGTCTCGCTTACCTTGGGGCAACTGTAGCAGGTCGGAGTGAAGCTAGATCAGTCGCACGCTATCGGACGACCTTGTGATTCTCGTTCACCTTGAATTTGGCTAGAAATTTCGCCTTTGCTCCCTCGATCAGCTGCTCCTTATGTTTTTCGAACTCATGCTGTTCTTCAGCTGATAGTCTCCATAGTCGACTCGATGATGTTGTTGGGAGAGATGTCAGAACTATCTTTTGAACCGACCATTAAGGGTAGATCTGATAGAACTTCACGTGAAATCCCCAGTGGAGTTGCCAAAAAGTGTGTTGGCGCCGATCTTGACGCCAATCACTGTGATGCGTATCAGCGGTGGTGCTCTCTGCGGTAGCGCGGACGATCCGCAGCCGAGGGCCGGATGGTCCATGACCTGGCGCAGAGGCGAGGTTTCCCTGTTGACAAGCCGAACAGTCCACGCCTGATGGTCGTACGGTACGCGTGCACAGGGGCGGCGGCATTCGCCAACACATTTGGATCTCGCTGCTGGGATGGACCCCGTCAGGAGGAGAGATCCTAAGGTTTGTCTTGTGATCGGCAGACTATCCAAGACGCTTCTATCCGACGTAGAGTCGAAGAGAGGTGGACATTAGAGGGAGAAAGATACATTACTGTCTACTCCTAGGACAAAAGATAAATAACAGAAGATATATTTATTGCAGTTCGATTGTTGGTGATCGCAATTGGTCGTACCCTTTCATATATATAGGGAGAGGTCTGGATCTGTTTTTAGGCGTCTCCTAACAGCAACTACGAGTTTGAAAGGATAAACACGCTTGGAAAATGATTAATTATTCGATTTAATCATGGACCATCCGCGACTAAGGACAAACCATGCTCCAATATCACAAATGATGCTCAACAATCTATTTACACATTAGTCGTTCTCGTAAAGAATCCCATTACCGTTCACGTAACAACAACACGTCAACCAAACAGTACCTATGCTCCGAACGATCAACGTGCCATTTGTTGATGGTGCTACCGGCATCCAGCAACCACGGATTGCTTGCCGACGACGTGACGGGAAATTTTATTATACCGTAAAAATGAAGCGATCGATGGGCAAGTGGGCTCCTACGATGAGCCGTCAATCCACCAGTCAATCTGTCCAAAAAATCGATGGGTCAGTCATGTGTCACCGACAGGGACGGTACCTGGTGTGGCTTTCGATAGCGAGCGGATCGTAGGCTCGCAAGTCGCACAGTCTGCAGTGCTCGGGGATTCCCGTCCCGACCCGCCGGACGAAATCTTTCGTGACCGAGAGCGCAGCCAAGGGCCCAAGGCCTCATTCGTTTTTGCTTGATTGAGCCCAAAAAAACTATTCCAGCTGATCAATCTGCTCCTTCAAAACATCAGTTTTGTAGGTCGCGTGTGAAGCGTGTCCGTTACTCTTCCCATTCTCGCCTATCAATGCACCGTTACATGATCTATGAAAAACTACTTAAACCTAACATTACTTAAAACCATAAGTAGCGCTTTCACACAGTATCACGAGCGACCGAACATGCTATAAAAAAACGATCGGACTTCTTTCAACTCATATCTTTTTCGACCTTTTCGCTAAGATAAAATATTTGTTTTTATCAGTTTAATATTTGATATGTAGATCATATATTCATTTTGATAATAAACTTCTTTATCTAATATGATTGTGTGTCGTTAACACATTGAAAGTGGTTTTGTTGTGCGAGTAGATTTTAAATGGACATCTTCATGGTATACCCGATCCTAAACACATCCATAGAATGATATTCTATACCTATTGCATCAGAAAAGTTCTTATACAAAAGTATACTCGATCCTAAACAAATTGAACATAGCTTAGATGGTTAGTAGAACTTATTCACTCAGCTTCTCAACTTTTGGAGCAACTAAAAAAATTAGCCAAATTTACTAATTTAGCTACTCTCTAAAATAATTTTTAAAAAAAGAGTAGATTAGTCCTGCATACTTTGTAAATTTAGAACTACGTATGGCATGTGAAGTAGGCTATCCACAAATAGAGAGCGAAGTTGTAGTGATAGAGAGCTACTAAAATTGAAGAGCCGTTTATAGAGTCCATTAGAGACGTTTCTTTTCTAATAATAGCCAAATCTACCTTCAAACATTGGATCGGGTCGGGTCAAGAGTCATTTGGCACGACCTACACCCAACCTGTGCATAGTGTTGGGTCGGGTTGGATTGATCCATGCCACATTGTTGGACGTATCGGGTCGGATTATTTGGAGTCGGGTCGAGTTCTTTCTGCTTTGAGCCAGGTTTTTTCGGATTGAGTCGTGTTTTGGGTCAAAATAATGGCTCATAGCTGGCCCATGGATTGTTGCGAGTTAAAACTATTACATATGCCTGCCCGTCGCATTAGCTGGTTGGGTTTTTTGGGACAGGTCGGGTCGAGTTAGTCGAGTTTGGTGGCTCATGCTTGGGTCTACGTGACTACGTGTCCATCAATGGTGAGATGTTGTGAGATGTACTATGTTTATAAGAATGGATAGTAAGTACGCATGTACGCATGTGAACGTCGGTTTTTGCATTTATAATAATTTTTCAAAAAAAACTCTTATCTAATTAAATTATGACCAGTTTAGGATAGCTTCACTCTTTTTTGGATTTTAGGGGATGTTTATTCCATTGAGAAAATGAATAAACCTAGTTTCTGCTTAACAACATTCAACCAAACAGGTAATAAATCACATACTTCCATGCAAAATTGTGAGCAAAGAAAAGTGATACGACCATGCCATTAAGTAACACATTACAACCCCAAGTCATACTACATCAACTCAAGTACAACCAGCATCATCACCAACCCAAGCCTTTGATGGACCAATTACACGTAGCCGAGCTAAGAAGCTATAGCAAGAAGTGCACGCGCTAGTTTAAGAATTTCAATTAAACACTAATGAGAACTTTATGCTACCTAAGTCGTGTATGTTGATATTACTTAGGTTCACCAAAGAGGAAGGACGAAACATATCAAGGACGAGTCAGCAAGAAGAGCTATGTCCGAGTCAGTCCAGCGCAACAGAACCGTCCAGAAGAAACAGTCATATCTTTTGATTCCCAAAAGCTATGAAGGCCCATAAGTACTTTTTGGAAAGCTCTTGAAGTCTAGTTTCCAATGCTTCTAAAGCCGACTTAATCAAATCTACCAGAAAGGCATCCGACTTACTTTAGTGCCGACTGGTCAGAAGGTCAACAGTCAGCTTGGTGACCAAGTTTTCGTATTAAACTGCATCATTATACGAAGTTTCATTAAGCATGCTATATATGGTGAGAAAGATTATCAAGTTAGCTTTCCAACGCAACCAGTCCCACGTCATTTGGAGATTCCTAGGAAAAGTTATTATCAAAATACTGAAGGCTGCACAGAAGTCAAACAGCCACACGGAATTCAGCTCTGCAGATCTCCCGAAGAGGCTCCTTCACATCAGCACGTGAAAATACTTTTGTTTCATGTTTATACCTCTCTAAGGCTGGTTGTTACTACTATAAATACCCCCTATGTCTATGATGTAAGGCAGCTTATGATAATCTAAAACAGAACCCTTTTGTTCAGCTGTGTGCTAACAAATATTGAGAGTGATCTCTACCCCTTTGCTCTTGTGAATTCTTCGCGGGATTGCAGAAGCGGCGGCTTCATATGCTTCCAATTGGTGCTCCTACTCCCTTCGAGGTCTCCTCGATTGATTGTAGGCTGTGTTGGTTGGTTCTTTGAGAGTGTGGTTGGGCGAATCCTCGATTCAGGCTGCCGGTTAAAGACGGTGGTTGGCTTCGAGTTTTATTTGTCAGGTTGCACTAGTTATCGCTGCTTGCAGCAAGTTATCTTGGCTTCTTAGAAGCTAGTTATCTGAAGATTGATCCTACATCGTGAAGATCGGGTATCGTGACGCATCATCTGGTATCAAAGCCTCAGTTGCCACGGTAGGATTCTTTACCCTTAGCTATATATATTTTGTGTTCGTCCTATCCACCAAAAAGCCATAAAATATTTTTGCCATAGCCCTTTATTTAAATCTGTTGTTCCAGTGAGTTTTGTTAAGTTTCAGTCCTTAGAGTCTTTGTTTAGTTGCTGGTCACTCTATCCTTTGTGTTCTCTTTGAGCCTCTTATATATATCTGAAAATATCCACAAAAAGAAAAATCTGAAAACCCTTATCATTTCCTTCGCGTTAACTTTGATCCTATTTAAGTTATAGCTACTGGTTGAGTTCTTTGTTAATTATTATAAAGTGTGCAATATCATATCAGATCTCTGTGTTTAGTTCTATAAAAAAAGAGAATCAAAAAAAGAGAAGAAAGAAAAGTACCAAAAACATGTTGAGCAAGATTGTGAAAGAAAAGTAGAACGATCAGTTTGTTTATGAGCACAAGTGCTGAAAGTTCATCAAGTTGTTCAACCAGTTTGCTATTGTCATTTGGTGCAAAATTTTGGTTGGATCTGATTGCAACACTTGCATTCCAATCATACTCCTTGTCTGCATCAAATCTGGAATTTCTTGCGCGTGTGTTTGATCTATTTACATCACTCATATCTGGTGGTCAGCACTAGGCATAGAACTTCTAGTTGGATGGTTATTTAACTTTACAACAACTAGGATTCAGATTGCATTCCTTGTTTATTATTCCTCACCAAGCTCCACATATAAGCCATCGTAATCGGTACTCTAGTCTTGTATTCGCTTAACCATCACTTTCTTGTTACCACCACACATTTTTCTTGCAACCCGCAGGGACCTCATAAGAGCTTTGGTTGGTAAGAGTGGTGAGGTTGTGAGATTCTATATAGCTTCATATTCCACCTATATTTGTTGCCTTGTTGCCACTAATTTCGCAGGAAGATGGATCCCAATGTTGAGATTGAAGAATGTGTCACCCTAATACAATTCAATGAGCTCAAATGAAGCATAGAAGACAAGCAAGATTGGTTGGCACAAGATCTTCAGACACTTATGGCTGAAATTAGAGGTTGACGTCGACTCCCTGATGGTGCAAGAAACCATGATGAAAATGGGGAAGAAGGTGAAGGAAATTATTCTAGAAGAGCAAGTGAACATGGGAGGAGAAATCAAGGTGCTGCACATGGTAGAGGAAGAGAACGGAATTGAAGAAATGGTGACAATGAAGAATCTGAATTTGGGGATGATGATCAGTCCCAACATCGCTATGGTCATCGTCATCATAGAGGCGTCAACCAAGAAGAGAGATTTGGGAAACTTAAGTTTACCATGCCAAAATTTGATGGTAGATCTGATCCTAAAGATTATTTCACATGGGAATTGAAGGTGGAGAAAATCTTTCGCCTACATAATTATTCAGAGGGGAAGAAACTTGCAATAGCATCTCTTGAGTTTGAAGGATATGCTCTGATTTGGTGGGAGCAACTTCTTCGTGATCGTGAAGAAGATGGAGAGGACCCTATTGTTACTTGGCAAGAGATAAAGCGAGAAATGAGAATTTGTTTTGTGCCGAAGCATTATCGACGTGATCTTTTTGATAAATTGCAGAATTTGAGACAAGGAAGTTTCTCTATTGATGAGTATTATAAGGAGATGGAGAAGGCCATGATTAGAGCCAATGTGTATGAAGACGAAGAGCAAACCATTGCACGTTTCATGGCTGGGTTACACCGCAACATTCAACGTATTGTTGAGTTTCAGCCGTACCAATGTCTTATTGATTTGGTACATCAAGCCACCAAAGCTGAACGCCAGCTGCAACAAGATGCTAAGAGCAGCAAGCCCTTGCCATATGGTGCACGAACCATGACTGGAGGAAGCAAATCAATCTCAAGGTTTACTGCTGCATCCTCAGCGACAAAAGGTTCAACTGGGGGCTTGTGATCCAATATTCAAGGCAATTCTAGTGGAAAGAACGGTGCTGCTCCAAACATGAGTTATAAACCAGCAGCATCCACTTCAACATCAGTGGGTTCAACAGCCAAGAGTAGTGGTATTCAGTGCTTCAAGTGAGGATCGCAAGGGATGTGCGTTGATTATAGGTCCCTTAACGACGTCACTGAGAAGAACAAGTGTCCATTACCCTACATTAAGGATTTATTTGATTAGATGAGAGGTGCAAGAGTATTCTCGAAGATTGATCTCCGATCGGGTTACCATCAAATGAAGATTATGCCATCGGATATTCCCAAGACGGCTTTATCGACCCGATATGGATTATATGAGTTCAATGTTATGTCGTTTGGATTAACCAATGCACCAGCCTATTTTATGGATCTGAAGAATAAGGTGTCATGATCTGGACAGATTCATCGTGGTTTTCATTGACGATATTTTTATTCCAAGAGTGATAGTGATCATGAGGAACATCTGAGATTGGTGCTATAAAAGCTATGGGATAATCAACTCTACGCCAAGTTTAGCAAATGCGAGTTTTGGATTGGCGAGGTGCCATTTCTTGGACATATCATTTCTAATGGAGGAATATTAGTGGATCCTGCTAAAGTCAAGGAAATAGTGGCGTGGAGCATACCCACTACAGTTATGAAGATTCGGAGTTTTTGGGACATGCAGGATATTATCAGAAATTTATCGAAGGATTTTCTAAGGTCGCTAAGCGTATGACCTCACTTCTAGAGAAGGGCAGAGAATTTAAGTGGGACGAGAAGTGCCAAGATAGCTTTTATCAATTAAAGAAGAGATTTATGTCGCCAACAGTGTTGGTTATGCGAGATATACAGAAAGGATTTAACGTTTATTGTGATGCATGTGGCCAAGGCTTAGGATGTGTGCTTATGCAAGAAGGACATGTGATCGCCTACGCGTCTCGACAGTTGCAGAAACAAGAGTTGAAGTACCCCACGCATGACTTAGAACTGGCAGCCGTTGTGCATGCGCTTAAGATTTGGAGACATTATATTATGGGAACTAAGTGTCAAGTGTGTACGGATCATAAGAGTTTGAAGTATATATTTACTTAGAAGGATCTAAACCTTTGGCAACGTCATTGGTTGGAGCTTAGTAAGGATTATGATTTGGAGACTCACTATCACCCGGGCAAGGCAAATTTGGTTACAGATGCCTTGAGTCGAAAGGAGCATGTTCATTCAACTATTGTTGCCCAGCTACCAGATGAGACTGTTGAGGATTTCAGGAGACTTAACCTGGGGATGGTTGCTCACACTGAAGGAGTCATTATTGATGTGGAACCAACCTTGGAACAAGAAATCCGCAAAGGACAAATTGGTGATGCTAAAATACAAGAGATTAAGGATCGGATTACTGAAGGACGAGGTCCGGAATTCACGGAGGGTGAGCAAGGCACCATGTGGATCAAGGACAAGATATGTGTCCCTGAGATTGAAAGCCTTCGTGAGACTATTTTAAAGGAGGCCCATGACTTGGATTATTCTATTCATCCTGGTAGTACCGAGATGTATCAGGATTCGAAGCAGAAATACTAGTGGTATGGATTGAAAAGAGATGTGGCTGCACATGTGGCTATGTGCGATGTGTGTCAAAGAGTTAAGGCTAAACACGAGAGACCAGCTGGACTATTGTATCCACTAAAGATACCCGAGTGAAAGTGGGAAGAGATTGATATGGACTTCATTACTGGATTTCCTCGAAAGGATATGATTCTATATGGGTTATTATGGATAGATTGACCAAAGTGGCTCATTTCATTCCGGTCAAGACTACTTATAAGGTATCTCAATTGGCAGAGTTATATATGGCTCGGATCGTGTCTTTACATGGTGTACCGAAGAAGATCATTTTGGATAGAGGATCACAGTTTACCCCCAGATTTTGGAAAAGTTTTCATGAGAATATGGATGCGAAGTTGAATTTTAGTTTGGCCTACCTCAGAATGATGGACAAACTGAAAGGACTAATCGAGTATTGGTGATCATGTGTACCTCCAGGTGTCACCACTTCATGGAATGAGGAGATTCAAAGCCAAGGGCAAATTGTCCCCTTGCTATATTGGACCATTCTGAGTTTTTTAAGCAAGTTGGAGAGATGGCCTACCAACTTGAGCTACCTGCTATTCTATCTGATGTGCATAATGTATTTCATGTAAGAAGTGTCTCCGTGTCCCTGAGGAATAGTTACCAATGGAAGAGCTCAGTGTTTAGGGTGAATTGACTTACACGGGGTATCCGATCAAGATTCTTGACACTTTGACTAGAGTTACAAGGAATAAGGTGATAAAGATGTGCAAAGTGCAATGGAGTCACCAAGGAGAAGGTGAAGCAACTTGGGAAAGAGAAGAAGAGCTTCACATAGATTTTTCCCATCTTTTTCCTAGTCCTTCCCAAATCTCGAGGACGAGATTTCTGTTAAGGGGGGTAGGATTTGTAGCACCTAAAATTCTATTTTGGGAAATGATTTCCAATAAGAATTTCATTCCCTTATAGAATATATATCTCTAAACTAAACACATAATGATAACTACGAATTTGGTATTCAAGATTTATACCAAAACTTAAAACTAAAAGGTTGGGGCAACAAATAAAAGAGAGACTTTCAAACTACTTACTATTTCCTTTATAAACTGTACAAATAATATGCCCCTTAAAAAATTATAGTTGAACTAAAATACTTCATGGGAGATTATGTATTAACCTCTCCTAAGTAGATATGTAATGAAGATTATCTTTTCTAAGTGTGCATTCAAAATAATGTTTTCTAAGTAAATAATTAAATACCATGTGTATATTTCATTATTGAAGTATCCATCTAAATAAAAAAATATATATATAAAGAAAGAAGGAATGCATCATGCTAGAAGTTTGGATGTGCATTTGAAGCACAGATTTGAATTTGAACCTAACTTGGATTTGAAAATAAAAATATTATAAATAAATAATAGGTGTTATCATCATACTAGGATTTGTATTGGATATAGTTGGGAAGCTGAAGTTCAAACAGGATTTAAAATTTGAATTGGGGTTCAGACTTGGAAAACAAAGAAAAATACAAAAGAATAATAAAAAAAGAATCACCCCTGGGCCGAAACCACCATTTCCGGCCCAAAACCCACGCGCGCTGGCCGCTTTTACCCTCTGGCGCGCGGCTGCCATACAATGACGGGTCGGTCCCGCATGTCAGCTCTATCCCTTCCCCCTTTCTTCGTCGCGTCCGTGTGACTCGGGCGAGCTCAAGACTCCACGCGCGGTGACAACAGAAGCAGCCGAGATCCTCGCCAGTGGCAGCCCACCACCCTCCGCGCGGAACCCCCTCTCTATCAGCCATCTCCTCCCTCACGGTTCCCTGCAGGCCGGGCCTCCTTTTTCCTCTCGGCACTCACGCCGTTTCCCAGCCATGGCGGGGAGCCTGCGCGTCCAGGGGTGGACCTCCGCGCTGTGATTCTAGGGACTCCCTGACCAAATCTCCGATGTCGTAGCAACCACCTAGGCCGAATTGTGCGCGCCAACTTCCTTGAAACCGGGATCTGGCGCCTGTTTCGCAGAGAGCACAGGCAGCCATTAGTGCTGAGCTCGGGGAGGAAAATTGAGAGCCACCGCGAGGGGAACTCCGAATTCGGCGTCACACAGGTCTTCGTATTGCGCCCAACGTCCTCTGCAAGGCCGAAGAAGGGAGGTGGTGGCCGTGCCGCCTTGAATTCGCCGCGGACGCCGCTCTAACTACTCATCGGAGTCATGCCCTCGCCGCCAACTCAATCCGCGCCGTGTCCAGACCTCCCACAGCGTGAGCACCGGTATGTGATAGTTTCTTTTAGTTCATCGTGTAGTCAGGAAGGTAGATCGCCTTCGAATTGGAGTCATGTCGTCGTAGTTTGGGTGGAATGCCTCATTGGACTTTGCAGTTCCGCCGTAAATCCGCGCTTCACCGGGGCGAGGATGTTCTACGCCACCAAGTGCGGTAATAACTATGCTTTTGAGTGCGCCATGTTCTCCACACCGTTCTGCGCATAGTCACGTATGCCGTAGCACTCTTGGATCGCGGGGCACCGGTGATTGCTCGCCGTCGGGAGACCTCGCTGTCGTGCTCGACGAACGCTAGTGGCTGGGGATCAGCACTACGTATTCATCGGTAATTTTTACCTTCGTTCATTCGCACTGCTTCATATTTTGGATAGCACCTGTTCGTCCATGAATTAGAGCACCAGAGACGCCTCTGTGCATCGCGCCGGCGAGCTCAGGGCGGAGCCCCTGTTCTTCCGCTATGCTGCGTTGCAAGGGATAGATGATAGGGTCGCGGCCATAGATTTAGTGATTAACGGTCGCGATCAGATCTGGCCAGCCGGGTTGGGGAGGAGAGTTCGCCACCATCGGATCCTTGTTGGGCGGCTAGGATTAGATCATGGAAGGGCTATTCGAGTACATCGGATCTGGGCCATCGGATTTAGATCTAACAGTTGATGCTGCGTACCAGTTTATTACATCCACCATCTAATCCTGATCGTTCAGATTTGATCGGGTGGCTCACAGTTAACCGTACCCCTTCGCCATGGCAGTCTTTCAAAAGAGTCCTCAACCTTTCAAGGATTTAACCCGCCGTCCAGGGGGTATTGTACATTGAGTCTAGGAATCTTTACCCGCGAACCCCTGCACTTCTCAGTAATTGATGCCCGATCCAGAGACTAAGGAAAATAGAAAATAATCACAGAAATGGATTTTTAATGCATAAATAAATGTTAGAACTTGGGTAATTCATAGAAAATTCATGTTAAGCCCAAATTAATCCGTTCCAATTCCTATAATTTTGTAATATTATTGTCTATCATCTAGTACCACTGTTTTGACATGAAAGTCACATTAAAATTTATATCCCATTTAATCTTGTACAAAACACATAGAATCTTCAGAAAATCATAATTCCTCCATTTTAACTCCGACTTGATCCGTTCAAGTTGCGTTAGTCTCGTAGCAACGCGTAGATTATTATTATTCAGTTTGTTCTTATGTTTGGTGTGATGTTAATTTTATCTATACCATGTTTGTTTGTATTGCTACCACTAGCGCGAGGACACGTGTCATCTGAAAAGCAAGTTGGTACCTGGAATCTCAAGTGCCAGGCAAGTTGTGCCCTTGATTCACTTTTGTTACCCAATAATGTTCTTTATAATCATTTACCATGCATAGGTTTAATTTTGATGGGACCCAATAGGTCACCCTAGTCTGTTTATCCATTTTACCTTGTTTACCCCTAAATCATATGGGTAGTTATGCTATTGCTTTATATGGTTTTGGGTTAATATTTTATATCCATGTTCCAGTTATTATGTTATTTTATTTATGTTCATGTCAAGATCATTATATTATTGTTAATTGGAACATGGAGCTTAACTTGAGAAACACGTGCCACCACAAGGGAGGAATGGGACCCCTTGGCTAACTAATTAGGAAAGCTAGTGGAAGAGTACCTTACCCGAAAGGGGCAAGGGCAGTAGGGGAGTTGCATGCAAGGAGGTTCTCGGGTTGATTTTGCTGCGATGGCGGTCAGACGGGGGATTCTTGCAAGTGCTCTTCCCATAAACTGTAGCGGGTTTTCGGAAGCTAGTGGAACTTTGTAAAGGCCTCGTAGTGGATCCCTAGCCATATAATGATCTAAGGGCCTAGCTAACCCTGGCGACATGGGAAACACGACTTGTGGGTAAAGGGTACAACCTCTGCAGAGTGTAAAACTGGTATACTAGCCGAGCTCACGGTCATGAGCGGCTCAGGACTCTCCGATGATTAATTTATGGAACTTAAATTCAATTTGTCATTTGCATATGCATGGGATTATTTATTAATTTTGTTCTATTACTTTATTTAAGGTTTGGTATTTACTTACACTTAGTAACTGCTAATAAAATTTTGACCAACTACTTAAAAGCAATGCTCAGCTTTAACCCCTGTCATTGATTAGCCTTACACATCACATGAACTCCCACCTTTGTGAGTTGATGTCCACTGGTTCCCCACAACTTGTTGAGCTATGATCATGTGTGAGCTCACCCTTGCTGTCTCACACCCCCCCCACAAGAGAAGAACAGGTGGTTCAGGAGGAGCCACAAGGCGAGGAGTTTGATCTGATCTAGGTGGCGTTTCTCAGTTGACATTGGCGCCGACGATCCTTAGTTTGTTTTATGTTTATTCTTTTATTTTGTATTAAGACTTCCGCTATGTAATAATACTCTGATTATATTGTGACATTTATCTCTATACACTCTGTTATTATATATGTTGTCTTCTTTGGCGCATGTATGAGATGCACCTGGCTTTGTTCCTTAAAGCCGGGTGTGACAATCCATAGTGCTTACCAAGCCAATTTTAGTGAAAGCATGTCTAGATATAAAAGTGAAGCCATATGGAAAGCAAAAGCTAGGCCTAAATGTTGTTTTTCGCATAGATGATCGTACATGAAAAGATCCTCACAAAAAACAATCTAAAAAAGACGGGACGGGATCACAACCTTATTTATTCTCTGTGTCACATAGAACCAGAAACTTTGAGACACCTATGCAAGGATTGTAGTTACTAATAAAGCATTTGGTAGTTTTTGTTACAATGGACCGATCTCAGCTCCCAAGCGAACCTAAACCATGATGGTCATATTCATACATGGTGGATAAGACGTAGACTTAGAATTGATAAACAAGACGAAGGAAGGATTGTAGTTACTCAAAAACATTTGGCGGTTTTTGTTACAATGGACTGATCTTAGCTCCATAGCGAACCTTAATGAAAGCATCTAGGCCCCTGGTTGGTTTTAGTGATTAATGACAACGTAATATTATATGTGACTAACGTGTATTTTGCAGAAACAAATGGTAAGTTAGGTCGCATGACAGGTAGAAGTACTACAACGGTGAAAACAATCCCGGAGATAAGAACTCGAAGCGACGGCTAAAACGACGAAACAAAAGGTGAAGGTCTATGGAGTCCGAGTGTCAAGGAGATATGGACACTCGCATTTTAGTTAGGTCTTTTATTCTCTTTTAGCCGTACTATAAAGAGGGGTTGTCGATGAGTAGTTTGACCAAGAGAGTTCTAGTGTAGTGTTGGTGCACAATCACACTCATACACAGTGCTAGGTGTCACTCTAGAACTCACACTCAAGTTAGAACGAAAACCGATTTGAAAATCAGCTGAAAAACAAGAGTTAGTGTTTCTGGCGTTGGGGCACCGGACTGTCCGGTGTGCACCGGACTGTCCGGTGCACCCTCTGCCAGGTGGGGCCAGGCTGGTCCGCGGCAGAGGCTTTCCCCTCCGCAGAAACCCGAGAGCGCAGCTTTCAGAGTTGAATTTTAGTGGCACACCGGACACCGCACCGGACTGTCCGGTGTGCACCGGACAGTGGACTGTTCACTGTCCGGTGCGCCATGAGTCCAACGGCTACCTGTCAGAACTAGCCGTTGGAAACGACCGTTGGCGCACCGGTGGCGCACCGTTGGCGCACCGGTGGCGCACCGGACTGTCCGGTGCGCCATCGCGCAGTAAAATGCCTGTAACGGCTAGTTGGTGGGTGAGGGCTATTTATACCCCTCCACCCACCATATTCAATGACTTGCACTCTACATTTATTCCAGCACATTTATAGAGCTTTGCAAGCACCAAAAGCCTAGTGAGGAGATTAGAGAATCATAATCCACGTTTGTTCCTCATTAGCGCTAGTGAGAGCCACCTAGAGCACACACCACTTGCATTAGGCTTCTCTTGGTCAAGCGAAAGTCTACGGCTTGTTACTCTTGGTGATCGGCATCACCTAGATGGCTTGGTGGTGTTGGGAGCTCGGTGATCACCGTGAAGATCTTGTTGGTGACCCGACTCAAGTTTGTAAGCGGTCTCGAGGGATCCACCGCGCCGGAGTGGCAAAGGATCATCTCGTAGTGAGCACTTGGTTCTTGCGAGGACCAAGGGGGAGCGATACCCTTGCGCGGGTGCT
The DNA here is from genome assembly GCA_029449295.1 of Zea luxurians. Taxonomy (NCBI): domain Eukaryota; kingdom Viridiplantae; phylum Streptophyta; class Magnoliopsida; order Poales; family Poaceae; genus Zea; species Zea luxurians. The sequence continues at coordinate 19,645,524 of JAOPSE010000003.1, forward strand.
CCAACGAGGACTAGTGGAGAGTGCCGACTCTTCGATACCTCGGGAAAAATTGGAGGAGTCTTCTAAACTTTGCTTTACATTCCGCACTTAATTCAAACACTTTACATTGTGTATTTGTTTAGCAAGTATTTGAAGTATTATCTTAGCTTTGTTGCATTTCTAGTATTATATTCTTAGTGCTAGTTGTTGGGGTGAAGTTGGGCTCTTGCTTATCTCTTGCTTAGGTTTTAATTAGTGTTGTTTTTTTTGAAAAGCCCAATTCACCCCCCCTCTTGGGCATCGTGATCCTTTCAATTGGTATCAAAGCCTTGTTGCTCATAGATTAGCTTAACCGCTAGAGTTACGATGTCCGGTGGGGATGGACCTCCTCCCGTTTTTGATGGTGACGATTTTCCTTAATGGAAAATTCGTATGGAAGCATACTTAGAGGCTATAGACATTGGTGTCTATAAAGCCGCCACACAAGGGTTCCCCGAACCTAGAGATCCCACAAATCTTGTAGGTGATGAGTTCAATTATGAGAAATGGAATGCTAAGGCCAAAAACACCCTTTTTAGAGGCCTTTGCAAAGATGTGTTCAATAGAGTAAGAAATCATAAAAATGCTCATGATTTGTGGATGGACATTTGTGCTCTACATGAAGGAACTAGAAGTGAACGTGAGGAAAGATATCACATAGCCATGCGAAAGTTAAATTCTTTTGAAATGCTTACTAATGAAAATGCAAATGCTATGTACTCACGACTTAATATTCTTGTAGAGGAAGTTAATGGATTGGGGCTTACTCAAATCTCACAACCGGATGTTGTGAGGAAGATTCTCAGTGTCCTCCCAATAGACAAATATGGACACATTGTCACTGTGCTACATCAAATGGATCTTTCAGTTACCACACCTACACAAATTTTGGGAAAGATCAATGCCCATGAAATGTACATGCACATCAACGACAAAGAAGAATCATCTTCAAAAAAAAAGGATTTGGCTCTCAAAGCAAATCATGAAAGAAAAGGAAAAGCAAAAATACAAGTTGAGGAAGAATCCTCAAGTGATGATGACCTTGATGCAAACATTGCCTTGATGGTAAGGAAGACCACCAAGGTGTTGAAAAAGCTAAATAGAGAAGGCATCAAATTTGATTCAAGGAAGAAGAAGTTCTTTTCCAACAAAAGAAAGCCCATTTCTGAGATGGACTGCTACAACTGTGGTGAGCTTGGTCATCTTGCTCATCAATGCAACAAGCCCAAGAAGAACAAGTTCAAGGGCAAGAAAGAAGATGACAGCGATGATGAAAAGAAGGAAAAGAAATTTTTCAAGAGAAAGGATGGGAAGCAAAAGAGGTTCCACAAGAAGAAGAATGGAAAGGCATATATTGTTGGCGACTGGCTCACCGACATCGAATCATCAAGTGGGTCTTCTTCAAGTGAAGAAGAGAATGATGAAAAAATTGCCGCCATCGCCGGGGACTTCTCTTCACCACCACCATCGCCATCATCCACTTCTCACCTATGCCTCATGGCTAGGGGTGAACGGAAGGTACAAAATGATATTGCTGATGATAGTGATAGTGATAGTGATGAGGAATTTGCTTCACCTTCATATGATGAGTTAGCTGACTTACTTAAAGAATATACTCAAATCATTAGAAAGTCAAAAGCTAAATGTGATAGGCTGAAAAATGAAAATGAATCTTTAAATGCCAAGTATGACATAGTTATAAAGGCTAGTGATGAAATAAAGGAAGAAAATAAAACTATGTCATCAACTGTAAATGAGCTCACAAACTCCCTAAAAGATGCTAAGGAAAAATATGAAAAATTAAATAAAGCTAATAGGGAGTTGCAAAATAGACTAGTAAAGATCGAGGAAGACTATACTCAAATTAAATTTGATCATGACAACCTTCTTGTTGAAAATGAACTTTTATCTTGCAAAACACATGAGGCTATTAACCCTGTTGTTAAGCTTGATGTAGCAACCTCATGTGATGATTTGATTCAAGAAGAGCAAACTAGTCTACATGCTGAATTGACTGAAAAAGTTGAAGTCCTGACTTTAGACAACCAAAAATTGAAGAATTACTTGACTGATGCAACTACTAGAGGAAAAGTTGCTATTGAGAACAATGATTTCAACAATGAGTTGGTAGTGGATAATCAAAGGCTTAAGAATGAGGTCAAGAAACTAAAAAGTGAAAATGAACATCTTGCAACAAGTGTGCAAAAGTTCAACAAGGGTCAATACCTCCAAAATGAGCTGCTTATGAACACTGTTATGAAAAATAACAAGAGTGGTATTGGATACAATGCTTTTGTGCAAAAGAAAGCTACCACTCAATACAAGCCAAAGCAGACTCACAAGCCTATCAAATGCTTTGAGTGTGGAAATGAAGGTCACTTTGCCCACAACTGCAAAGCCAAACCACCAACTCCCTTGCCTAAGCACTCAAGACCATTTGCTTTCAATGCTCACTATGTTCTAAGAAAGGTTGCAAATGGAAAGGTTAAGGTTACATTCCTAGGTCCACCAAACAAGAATAGACCTAGACAAATCTGGGTGGCAAAGTCCTTAATTGAGAGAGTCACTGGTCCTATGCAATATAGGGCCCTCAAAACTCAAGCTTGAATTGTCTGTGAATGTAGGTGAACTACAAGACCGGTGGGAGCCATTGGGTTATTGACAGTGGATGCACACAACATATGACAGGCAACCCACGGATGTTCACCTCACTAGATGAAAATGTTGATGGACAAGATAAAATCACATTTGGAGACAATTCAAAAGGAAAAGTGCAAGGACTTGGCAAGGTGGCAATCTCAAATGATTTATCAATATCAAATGTTCTCTTAGTTGCACCTTTGAGCTTCAATTTATTATCAGTGGGTCAACTCTGTGATCTTGGACTTCAATGCTTATTCACTCCAACAGAGGTTATTGTAACAAAGATGGATGATGAATCAATGGTATTCAAGGGATTTAGATACAACAACCTCTACTTAGTGGATTTCACTTCAGAAGATGCAGACTTAAGAACTTGCCTCTTCACCAAAGCTTCTCTTGGATGGCTCTGGCATAGGAGGCTTGCACATGTTGGGATGAGCACACTCAAGAAGGTATTAAAGAAAGATATGGTTAGAGGATTAAAGGATGTGGTGTTTGAAAAAGACAAGCCATGCAGTGCATGTCAAGCTGGAAAGCAAGTTGCTAATACACATCCCACTAAAGCTTTCATGTCAACATCAAGGCCACTGGAACTACTTCATATGGATTTGTTTGGACCTACAAATTATGTCAGTGCCGGTGGCAACCTCTACTGTCTAGTGATTGTTGATGACTTCTCAAGATACACTTGGGTGTTCTTTCTCCATGACAAATCTGAAGTTGCATCTATATTCAAGAAGTTTGCCAAGAAAGCACAAAATGAATTTGATTGCAAGATTAAGAAAATTAGAAGTGACAATGGCAAAGAATTTGACAACACCAACATTCATGAGTACTGTGATGAAATTGGGATCAAGCATGAAGTATCTGCCACATACACACCTCAACAAAATGGAGTTGTTGAAAGGAAAAACAGGACCTTGATCACTCTTGCAAGAACAATGATTGATGAGTATAACACCGGAGAGGTTTTGGGCCGAAGCTGTCAACACTGCTTGTTATGCATCAAACAGGCTATTTCCTCACCGGCTACTTGAGAAGACTCCTTATGAACTGCTAAATGGGAAAAAGCCAGACGTCTCCTTCTTCCGGGTGTTTGGGTGCAAATGCTACATCTACAAGAAACGCCATCACCTAGGGAAGTTTCAAAGACGTTGTGATATTGGTTTTCTTTTGGGTTATTCATTAAAGTCCAAAGCATATCGAGTATTCAACCATGCCACTAGTATGGTAGAAGAAACATATGATGTGGAATTTGATGAGACTAATGGCTCCCAAGGAGCACTTGAAAATCTTGATGATGTAGGTGATGAGCCACTAAGGGAAGCAATGAAGAACATGCCTATTGGAGCTATCAAACCAAAAGAAGATGAAGAAGAAGTGCAAATCATTGACAGGCCTTCTTCATCAAATGTACCACAAGATGATGAAAAAGATGAGAGGCATGCAAATGAAGATACATTTGTCTCTCATGAACAAGCAAGGGTACAAGCCGAAGATGTTGATGCTCCAGGATCTTCTTCCCAAGTGGTTGACAGGAGAAACTCATCACTACTTCAAGCTCATCCTCAAAACCAAATCATCGGGAGTCCTTCACAAGGGGTTATTACTCGATCACATAGACATGCTTCTTTTATTGAACATCACTCTTTTGTTTCTTGTGTTGAGCCTACTTGTATAGATGAGGCGCTACAGGATCCGGACTGGGTGAATGCCATGCATGAAGAACTTAACAACTTCACCCGTAACGAAGTTTGGACCCTGGAGAAGCCTCCACAAGATGCAAGAATCATTGGAACAAAGTGGGTGTTCAGAAACAAACAAGATGATCAAGGTGTAATTGTAAGAAACAAGGCAAGACTTGTCGCGAAGGGATTCTCTCAAGTTGAAGGCTTAGATTTTGGAGAGACCTTTGCACCGGTTGCTCGACTGGAAGCCATCCATATCCTACTTGCATATGCATCATGCTATGATATAAAACTTTATCAAATGGATGTAAAAAGTGCATTTTTAAATGGCTTCATAAATGAACTTGTATATGTTGAGCAACCGCCTGGATTTGAAGACCCTAGATATCCTAACCATGCTTATAGGTTGTCCAAGGCGCTATATGGGCTAAAGCAGGCTCCAAGGGCTTGGTATGAGCGCCTTCGTGACTTCCTCATCGAAAAGGGCTTCAAGATCGGGACCGTCGACACAACTCTCTTCACAAAGAAACATAACGGTGATATTTTCATTTGTCAAGTATATGTTGATGATATAATCTTTGGCTCGACAAATGACTATCATTGCAAGGAATTTGGTGAGTTGATGTCGAAGGAGTTTGAGATGTCAATGATTGGTGAGCTAACGTACTTCCTCGGCTTTCAAGTCAAGCAAATGAAAGATGGTAACTTTCTCTCACAAGAAAAGTATACCAAAGACTTGTTGAAAAGGTTCAACATGGAGAAGTGCAAACCAATCAAGACCCCCATGCCTACAAATGGACATCTCGACTTAGATGAGGGAGGTAACCCGGTTAATCAAACTCTCTACCGTTCTATGATTGGTAGTTTATTATACCTTACCGCATCTAGGCCCGATATTATGTTTAGTGTCTGCATGTGTGCTAGATTTCAATCTAATCCTAAGAAAGCTCATCTTCGCGCTGTTAAGAGAATTCTTAGGTATCTCAGGCACACCACAAGCGTTGGTCTGTGGTATCCCAAAGGAGCTACTTTTGATTTAACTGGCTATTCCGATTCGGATTATGCCGGTTGCAAAATTGATAGGAAAAGTACTTCTGGGGGATGCCATCTGCTTGGTAGATCACTAGTTTCATGGACATCCAAAAAGCAAAACATTGTTGCCTTGTCAACTGCCGAAGCGGAATACATTGCCGCGGGTGCTTGTTGCACACAGATTTTATATATGAAACAAACCCTTCTAGACTATGGCGTAGTTCTAGAGAAGGTACCTTTGTTGTGTGACAATGAGAGTGCTGTTAAAATTGCTAATAATCCTGTTCAACACTCTCGCACCAAGCACATTGATATCCGTCATCACTTCCTTAGAGATCATGTTGCTAAAGGAGATATCATTTTAGAAGGAGTGAGGTCGGAAGATCAATTAGCGGATATTTTCACTAAGCCACTTGATAAAACCCGCTTTTGCATGTTGAGGAATGAACTAAATATTCTTGATCTCAGAAATTTTATGTAAAATGTCAAATGGTGTTGTCAAGCCTGCATTGCATGTTTAAGTTCCTTGTATTGCATCTAGGACTTGTCTAACCTAGTTGAGATAACCGCCAACAAAGCGAGTGAAAAAGCTTAACTCGGGTCAAACTTGACAAGTCTTAGTTTTAAGCTTTTAGCACTTAAATTCTTACTTTTTATGCAATTATTGGTTCTTGAAATATGCATGAGGTACTGCACTTAGAGGGAGTATTCAAAACTCAAATCACTCATGAAAAACCCCTAGTGCAAGCCAAAATGCAAATTTCACCATTTGCCTATTTTCTCTAAAAATTATCTAGCCTATGGCAAAATATTTTGAAAAATATATGAGAGTGCCAATACCTGTCCCAACAAGTGTTATTTTGTGTGATTATAAGTTGGGATTTGGTTTGGTTGGGAGTTAGACAGAAATTCAAAATTTTCCAAACTCTCCTCTGTCTGGGCTCACCGGACAGTCCGGTGTGCACCGGACACTGCACCGTGCAATGTCCGGTGCACCGGCAGCCGCGCGCGCTAAATCAGATTTCCTGTGCGCTGTCCGGTGGTTCACCGGAAAGCTACTATGCGCTGTCCGGTGTGCACCGGACAGGCGCTGTAGACTGTCCGGTGCGCCCATATCGCGTTTTAAAAAAAAGGCCTCCAGCCCGCAACCGAGCCAGAGGCTCATTTCTCCAGCCCGCAACCTTCTCTCTGTCTCTCTGGCGGCTCCCTCTCCTCCGCCGGCGATCTTCCCCCCACCGGCGGCCACCATCTCTGACTGTGCTCCGGCGACACCGTGCCCCTCTCCTTCCCCCCTTAGGTGAGCAGCTCTGGCTCCCTCTCCCTCCTCTCTATTTCCTTTGAGCAGAGCACTCCATTCCACCCCTTTTTGCCCAAATTCCAAATCCTGTGAAATCTTGTGCAACCATGTTGTGAAATGTGTTCCCCTGTATTCCTTGAGTACTCCTGCAGGTTCTCAGCTCCTTCGGGAGGGTTTTCACACCTTAAATGGCCATTTCTCCGAAACCCTAATTCCTCGCCCTCCAAGTGTTCGGTGAAATGCCCAAACCAGCCAAAAATGCTCCAATTGAACCCAAATTTTTCAGGCACCTTTACAACACTTCCAGTAACCTACTTGCCAAATTTCACGCCAATCCGAGATTCCAGGCTTAAATTTCACTCAATTCCCCATTTCGAGCGATCGTTTCCGAGCCGAGTGCCCTAATCCCTTTTTCTTCGCCTAAATTCAAACCAAGCACACACTTCACTCATATTCACCTATATAAACCTATTCGTGAAGTATCGGCTCAATTCCATATCGTTTTGTGCCTCAATTCGAATTCCAAACATCCTATGACACTATTTATCCTTCAAACGTCGTTTTCACGTCGTTTGACTTCTCGATCGTCTCGTCTCGTGTTTTCTATGCCATATCTCTCTGTGTATGTATTTATTCACATTTCATATGCTTATGACTATGTGACTAATACGTGCTCACCTCTTCTGTCATTTCAGTGACCTTGTCGGACCGTGTGCCGTCTCCCGTCCTGCCTGGATCGTCACCTCTCGTGTGAGCTTTCCAGGTAGTCATCTCATTCTTTGCTCAATCTATCGGTGATTTTTGCTCTGTGCTTAGTCTCTCTATCTCATTTGCAGACATTAGTTCAGGATGCCGCGCACGAAGAATGTGTCGGCGCCAGGGGGAGGCGATGATGAGGATCCTCATCGCCCCTTCAGGCAGGTCAAGGGCAAGACTGTTTACTTGGAGCAGCGGGAAGGCCGCAAGAAGCGGCGTACGGACAGAGCAGCCCGTGCAGCGGCAGCAGCTGCAGCAGCCGCTGCGCAGGCCGAGCTTGGAGATCAGCCGCAGACTCCGTCAGATCAGATCGCATATCGTGTTCGTCGTCTCGCCTCCCGGCGCTCCTCCACTCACACCACCTCTGCTTCCACTCCGCCACCCACTCTGCCTGCTCCCGTCACTCCTGTTGCGCCATCCACCACCACAGCCATACCCACTACCTCCACCACGCCAGCTTCCACTGCCCCTCCTCCTCCCGCTCCCGCTTCAGCTCCTCCTGTCCCTCCACCTCGATTCCGGGAGCGCGATGAGACTGAGGTACAACCACTTGCTGCGGATCCTCGACTGTTTGACCTTCAGCGTGCTACAGCGACACGGGTACGTAGGTTCAGATACGTACCCGTGGAGTCTTGGCTACCAGCTCAGAGAGACCCTGCAGCAGGTGATCTTTTCAGCACACGTACTCAGGAGTCATTTTTCAGAGCTCAGATGTCTGCTCAGATAGCTCTGCGAGTGCACCGGCTTTTGGATCTTCCAGCCTTTCTGCTTGCAGCCGGTGCTGACTCTGAGGCGCACCTCACCTATCTGCCTGGCCTTCAGACACTTTTGACTACCAGCGGCAGGTATGTTGAGGAGTGGGTACGAGTCTTCTACGCCTCTGTTTGGATTGACCCGGATCATCACTGGATGAGGTTTCGCTTTGAGCGCGAGGATGTCACTATTACTGCCAGTCAGATCCGCCAGCTTTTTGGATTTCCCGAGTCGACGACTCGTCTTCACAGCCTTTGCTACGGCACTTCTGACCCTCCTCGTCGCCCTCACGGCGGTGTGGCTCCGGGTACAGCTCACATCGCGGCTCTGTTCCGCCCGCCCTTCACAGATGGGTCGCGACGTTCACCAGCAGATTTTACTACTGCAGCAAAGTACTTATATGAGCTTATCAGACGGACTCTTCTGCCGAGGATGGGATACAGGGAGGCTACCACTCATATTCAGCTTTGGCTCCTTGGTGCCCTGGTCTCCCACTCTGAGTTTGACGTTGTGGACTTCCTGATTTGTGAGATCGAGGACACCGTTTTGGATGGGATTCGTGCTCGTCGGCAGTTGCCCTATGCTCACTACTTGTGCCACATCTTTGCGCAGCTGATTCAGCCCCCTCGATTTCAGAGCACCCTTGAGGCCTCACGCCTCGTTTTTGGATCCTACCGTCCTGCGCCTGAGATTCCTGTGCCAGCTTCTGCTACTGTTTTTGACTCTCAGGCCGAGGATGCAGCTCTTCGACAGTTTGACACTCAGGGTACAGCAGCTGATGATGATGATGATGATGATGATGATTTTGGGGTTCCTCCTCCGCCTCCGCCTCCTATGCCTCCACGCTCACATGATCATGAGGCTGGGAGTTCTAGTGCTGCCCCTGCTCCTCCTCAGGCTATGGACCCTGCTCTTGCTTCGATTCTCCAGACTCTCACTCAGCAGCAGGCTCACCTGGCAGCCGGGCAGGCTCACCTGGCAGCCGAGCAGGCTCACCTGGCAGCCGAGCAGGCTCACCTGGCAGCCGAGCAGGCCCGGTTATCTGAGAGGATGCTCTCGATGTTTCAGAACATGCAGGACAGGCAGGATGCGTTTCAGCAGCAACTTCTTCAGGATCGGGCTGAGAGTAGGGCATTCATGGCTCTCATGCTACAGCAGTCTAGTGTCTCAGTTCCTCCGGTTCTGTCTGCTCCACCTCCTCCGCTTCACGCTCCTGTGGTGCCATCGATTTTGTCAGGACCCCCTGTTGGTACCTCTCCGCTCCGGCCGGTCACTTTGGCGTTCACCTCTCCGGCTCTCAGCTCTGTCTGCCCGCAGCCGCCAGTGCCACCAGCATCTGCTGTTACCACTACCGCTGTGGCAGTATCTGTCTCCGCTTCTGTTCCGGTAGCTCCTGCAGCGCGGCCTCAGTCCGAGTCAGTACCAGCTCCAGCTTCTACCACAGATCCTGGATCCGAGACTGACTCTGACCCTCCGCCAGCGTTCGCTCTGCTGCCTCGACCGCGACCGGATGCGCCCCCGCCGCCTCCTCCTGCTTCAGATGTTTAGGTTCAGGACCCTTTTGGTGTTTGACGCCAAAGGGGGAGAGATATGAGTTGTGAGAGTTAGGGGGAGTTAGAGAGTTAGTAGAGAGTCATGTTGATGTAATATATGTGCTTGCTACTCTCTGTACTAGCTTGATGTTTTTGGCTCACAAACTCGTCATATACTCTCGTTGCTTGATTGACTGTGTGTATTATGTTTTATCACCAGTCTTCTAGTTCTTGTTTCATTGATTTAACTTCACTTTTAGATGAACAAGAATCTTATGATGTGTATGCGCTCACTCTTATTATTATGGTACACGTTTTTTTTCTGTCAAAGATTACTGAGTATAACTAACCATTCTTTCTATTGACAGAAACTTCAAAACAAACTACTCTCACAAAACTTGTAGGGTTGTCATCAATCACCAAAAAGGGGGAGATTGAAAGCATCTAGGCCCCTGGTTGGTTTTAGTGATTAATGACAACGTAATATTATATGTGACTAACGTGTGTTTTGCAGAAACAAATGGTAAGTTAGGTCGCATGACAGGTAGAAGTACTACAACAGTGAAAACAATCCCGGAGATAAGAACTCGAAGCGACGGCTAAAACGACGAAACAAAAGGTGAAGGTCTACGGAGTCCGAGTGTCAAGGAGATGTGGACACTCGCATTTTAGTTAGGTCTTTTATTCTCTTTTAGCCGTACTATAAAGAGGGGTTGTCGATGAGTAGTTTGACCAAGAGAGTTCTAGTGTAGTGTTGGTGCACAATCACACTCATACACAGTGCTAGGTGTCACTCTAGAACTCACACTCAAGTTAGAACGAAAACCGATTTGAAAATCAGCTGAAAAACAAGAGTTAGTGTTTCTGGCGTTGGGGCACCGGACTGTCCGGTGTGCACCGGACTGTCCGGTGCACCCTCTGCCAGGTGAGGCCAGGCTGGTCCGCGGCAGAGGCTTTCCCCTCCGCAGAAACCCGAGAGCGCAGCTTTCAGAGTTGAATTTTAGTGGCACACCGGACACCGCACCGGACTGTCCGGTGTGCACCGGACAGTGGACTGTTCACTGTCCGGTGCGCCATGAGTCCAACGGCTACCTGTCAGAACTAGCCGTTGGAAACGACCGTTGGCGCACCGGTGGCGCACCGTTGGCGCACCGGTGGCGCACCGGACTGTCCGGTGCGCCATCGCGCAGTAAAATGCCTGTAACGGCTAGTTGGTGGGTGAGGGCTATTTATACCCCTCCACCCACCATATTCAATGACTTGCACTCTACATTTATTCCAGCACATTTATAGAGCTTTGCAAGCACCAAAAGCCTAGTGAGGAGATTAGAGAATCATAATCCACGTTTGTTCCTCATTAGCGCTAGTGAGAGCCACCTAGAGCACACACCACTTGCATTAGGCTTCTCTTGGTCAAGCGAAAGTCTATGGCTTGTTACTCTTGGTGATCGGCATCACCTAGACGGCTTGGTGGCGTTGGGAGCTCGGTGATCACCGTGAAGATCTTGTTGGTGACCCGACTCAAGTTTGTAAGCGGTCTCGAGGGATCCACCGCGCCGGAGTGGCAAAGGATCATCTCGTAGTGAGCACTTGGTTCTTGCGAAGACCAAGGGGGAGCGATACCCTTGCGCGGGTGCTCCAACGAGGACTAGTGGAGAGTGCCGACTCTTCGATACCTCGGGAAAAATTGGAGGAGTCTTCTAAACTTTGCTTTACATTCCGCACTTAATTCAAGCACTTTACATTGTGTATTTGTTTAGCAAGTATTTGAAGTATTATCTTAGCTTTGTTGCATTTCTAGTATTATATTCTTAGTGCTAGTTGTTGGGGTGAAGTTGGGCTCTTGCTTATCTCTTGCTTAGGTTTTAATTAGTGTTGTTTTTTTGAAAAGCCCAATTCACCCCCCTCTTGGGCATCGTGATCCTTTCACTTAACCATGATGGTCATATGCATACATGGTGAAGAGGCGTAGGCTCAGAATTGATAAACCAAGATGAATGACATTTGATGGGCTAGTGGTCTGTTTTTGGTGGAATATATAGAAAGAAAGGAATAGAAGAATTTTTCAAAATTCCAAGAAAGTCTATCTCATCGTCGTCCATCTCATTAGAGAGGATGTCTTACAATACATAGTGGCTTATTGTACCTTTGATTAGAGGGTCCCAAATTATTGTTTTCTTTTTTTTGGACCGACGTGTTTTTTCTCTCTTTTCAAGTGTTGTTGTAGTTAGGCCCTTGATGGCTAGGTGGTCCCTGTAATTGGTACTTATCCCGTCTCCTTCTTTAAATGAATTGAGGTAACTCTCTTGTCGCCTTTTCGGGAAAAAACATTTAGCAAAAATGACTTTAATTGTAGATTTTAAAACAATTTATATTATATTTGTGAGGAGAAAACAAGAAGTAACTTTTTATTGCTATGGCTCCTTTATAATAAAAATATGGTTGTAGTTACTCCTCGTTCCATACAAATGGGCTTTTAGTATGGCCCCTTGCAATAAATCACAAAAAATAACACTAAATCCATCTCATTGTGCGCAAGGAAAACACACGCTTGTGAATTTGTATACACTAAATCGATTATTTCTTCCAAAAAGGACGATCGAAACTTTGGTGAAAAAAACAAAATGCGCTTGAGAAGTTAAACCATGTGTTAATGTCGATGGAGTGGGAGCAGTAGTTCCCAAGGTCTACCTTGCTTGCAAGCGTAAGGGAATTTTTAGACAACACTTTGCTTATCCTTAATACAGGGGACCAAATCATGAAAGTCGGTAGGCCCAGTTTTAAGTTCGAGTTAGGCTGGCTTTTACGGGAAGGTTTCATAGAAATGATCAAGACATTTGGACAAATGAAAACAAAGGTAGTACACCTCTTGAACATTGATGCTAAAATTAGGAGACTTCGTCAGCATTTTAGAGGATGGGCGCAGAATGTTGGGGTCAAAACAAGAAAAAGAAAGGTGAAATTCTGGAAAAACTACATGCCTTGGATAAACGTGCAGAACACACACCTTTATCACCACATGAAATCGATATAAAAATAGGTCTTAGTGGTTCTTTGACAAATATGAGATCAAGTGGTACCAAAGGTCAAAGGCGAGAGCTTTATTGCAAGGTGATGTCAATACCCATTACTTTCATCTTCTAGCGAACATGAGACATAGGAAAACTCAAATTTTCCAGTTGGAGGATGGAGAGAGAATTATTCGAAGTGAAACTGATTTGAGAGAGCATATTACATCTTTTTATAAAACTCTTTTCGGTCCTCCAGAGGGCTTGATTGTACAGTTGGATGGGACTCGCCAAGAAGACATACCGCAAGTCACATCCCTGGAAAACCAATTTTTTAACAGAAGAGTTCTCGAAGGAAGAGGTTAAAAAGTGAACTGTTAAATGTCTTATAATAGGGCCCCAGGTCCTGACGGGTTCCCAATTGAGTTTTACCAACTCTTTTGGGATGTTCACAGACTTTCATAGTGGTGAACTACAACTTTTTAGCCTAAATTTTGGCATCATTATTTTGTTACCAAAATGTAAAGAGGCTGTAAAAATACAACAGTTTATGCCAATCTGTCTCCTAAACGTTAGTTTTAAACTTTTTACGAAGGTTCTAACGAATAGGCTAATCTCGGTTGCTGAAAAAGTGATAAGTCCGTCTCATTTTTTTCTGGGGAGGAACATCATGGAGGGGATAGTCATTTTACATGAAACCTTACACGGGTTGCATAGGAAGAAACTTGACAGTGTGATTTTTAGATAGATTTCAAAAAAGCATATGACAAAGTCAAATGATTTTTTATGAGGCAGACGTTACAAATGAAAGGGTTTAGTGAAAAGTGGTGCAATTAGATTGATGTGTTAACTCAGAAAAGCCAAGTAGGCATTAAGGTGAATGACTACACCGATAATAACTTTAAACTTTTAAAGGGCTCAGACAAGGTGACCATTTATTGTCGTTCCTGTTTAACATAGTTGTAGACATGTTAGCTATTGTAGTTAACAGAGCCAAGCAAGGTGGTATGATTGCAGGGGTACTTCCACACCTAGTTGATGACGAGTTATCTATCATGCAATATGCAGATGATACGATCTTGTTTATGGACTATGACTTAGAGAAATCTCGGAATCTAAAAACGATCCTATGTGCTTTCGAACAAGTCTCAGGTTTAAAAATTAACTTCCACAAGAGCGATATCTTCTATTATGGGAGAGCCAAGGAGTCATAACAACAATATGCAGAACTCTTTGGATGTAAACTAGGATCGCTTCCTTTTAAATACTTGGGGATACCAATGCAAAATAGAAAATTATCGAACTCCGTTTGACAGGTAGTGGAGGACCGTTTCAAAAAGAAGTTGAGTAGCTGGAAAAGTAAACATTTGTTTGTTGGGAGGAGGCTGGTTCTGATTGAGTATGTTCTTCATAGTATATCAATGTTCATGATGTCCTTTTTCGAGGTTCCACATGGAGTACTTGAAAAGTTGGATTATTATAGATCAAGTTTCTTTTGGCAGACAAATAATAAAAAATAGATAAATTAAATGGAGTATAATCTGTCAGCCAAAAGACCAGCATGGTTTGGGCATTGAAAATTTAGACATCCAGAACCAATGTCTTTTGAGCAAGTGGTTGTTCAAACCGATAAACGAGGATGAGCGTGACAATGCTTATTTAGGAGCAAATATGTCAAAGATAAGACGATCAGACAAATAATTAAAAAATTAGGCGACTCTCAATTTTGGTTAGGTCTTATGAAAATGAATGAGAAATTCTTAAAACTAGGGACCTTCATCCCCAAAAATGGGGGGAATGTCAGGTTTTGGGAGAATAGGTGGTTGGAAAACTTTTCGATCTCTATATTGCATAGCCCGTCGTAAGAATGATTCTGTAGCCTTGGTAATGACTTCAGCACCGCTCAATGTTTCCTTCAAGAGGGGGCTGGAGGGTCGTAACCTAGCTACATGGCACAATCCGATAGCTTTATTGACAAATGTTACTTTGGATGAGGCTAGAGATATTTTTACATGGGATCTTCATCAAAACAAAAAATTCTCAGTACATTCAATGTATAATACGCTAATAAGCAATGGGGTTGTCATTAGGGAAAAGGCCAGCTAGAGCAGTAAGATTCCACTTAAAATCAAAAAAAATTATGTGGTATCTAAGAAAAGGGGTGGTGCTAACCAAGGACAGTCTGGAACGTAGGAATTGACAGAGAGATAAGAGATGTGTTTTCTTGTTCATGCAATGAAACGATTCAACATCTATTCTTCGATTGTCATTTTGTTAAGTTCGTATGGAAGCGGTTCATATTACCTTTGGCATGGCAACCCTGACAAGTATAAATCATATGTAGTTATGTACGGTGATCGGCTATATGGACTCAATAGCAGAGCCAAATCACTTATTATGGTAGGGGTTGCTACGTTATGCTAGGCGTTATGGTTTAGTAGAAATGATAGTCTTTGAAAAATGTTCGCCTAAAACATATATGCAGGTGCTTTACAGGAGGACGCACTGGTGCCGATTCTGGACACAATTGTAGAGGCGTGACGAGGACAAAGAAGCTCTGAGGAATGCCTGCCGAACCTTAGAGATAACAGTTATGCAGATCTTCACATTCTATGGGTGGCGTTTTTGTTTTAGGATTGCATCGTCCTAATTTTTTTTACCAGTCTTCGGCTTATTGTACCCTGTGTGGTTGCTTCGGATGTTTTTTTAGTTGCTTGTATTTTGTTGGTCGGAACAGTGGTGAAGGCATGTAAGTTGTGTTACCGTTATCTAAAAAAAGTAGGAGTATTATTCCTGGAGTATTTGAGGATTGCAAGAGGAAGAAAGATTCTTTAAATTTGTGGATTTGCATGGGTATCAGTGGAGTGACTCAGTTGTCTATCTAGTGGAGTACGTAGTGGGAGTACATATGAAAGTATAAAATCTTTTTCAGGAAGATCGGTGCTACCTATATATTTCACAATCGTGAGAGGAAGAAAAAGGAGGAAGGCAGGCAGGATATCTCGCACAAACCTTTCCAGGATAATGTGGTCGGGCAGGATGTTTCTTGGAAGATGCTTTGAACATCTAAGCACATGTTGAAAATAGAGCCCAGCCCCTTTCAGCAACTACCAATTACTGCCAAACATCGTTCTGCTGTGCTGTTTGTCTCTAGACAGCGACTCTCCGATTGTTACCGATTTGTACCTTTTTCCCTTTTTTTTAGGAAAAGGTTTGGACATTTATAGCTTGGTGAAGCCTCCCTTTCAAGTTTAAATCATTCGTTCAATTCAACAAATATTTGTTGAACCTTTTTCCCTGTCACTGCACTCTGCGGCTGCGGGTCCCCTGTCCCTTCCCTCCTCCTGGATGGCGCAATGCAGATCCGGTCCATCGGCGTTGCGGCGAGGTGGCGGGGGCCAGCACCTCTAGCGAGGGTAGCGTGGGAGATGGCGACGGAACCAGGTACAAACGAGGCGAGTGGGACCCCCTCTTCCCTCCCCATTCTCGTGTGCAGGTGCCTGCCTCCACCGTCTTCGCCACAAGCTAGACCTGCACTCCTGTCCTGTACTGCGACAGTGAGTCCTAGCACTTCCACAAGCCTTTAGCATTCCTTAATGTACGTTTCTATTAGCCGATAAGAAACAACTTATTAGCTATTGAATTACATCTGACAAAATATCATCCACATCTAAGATAAGTGCAAATAGCAAGAAACCAATGCAGATTAACATCCCTCTAGAATTTACTAGCTTTACTCTCATGTGTAACTTCAGTTTTGATGTACTGCCTTTACTACTGCATTCTTAGTCTGAAAATACTTGGTCTGCTAATTGCAAGTGTGGTAGGTTAATTACTGTACCTTTGTCTCACAGGAATACCACAAAAAAATTGGGGGCTGCTAGTATAATGGTGGAAGTGCACTGGAAGGCCATTAGACGTGCTCAGCATGGGTTTTCAGTGGCTTCAGTTCCCGTCAAGGTATACATATGTGCATGTAGATTTGGGTATACAACATACATATACATATACTTGGATCAAGGCACAGAATGGTATTTTGAGGAAATATTTGAACTCCTGATCGTGCTATTGCTGTACGTAAAATATTAACCATGACTCCAATACGCTGCAAAGCCGCGCTGAGTTTTCTAGTAATATTACTTTCCATTTGCAAGAACTCGAAGCTACTACAGAGAGCGTAGGCATATGCCAGTTGGTGGTCTTTTCCATACGTTTTCAGCGAGGCGATACGAAAGCGGGCCTTTTGCCAGCATGGACTAAATTATCCAACTCTATAGACTAATACGTGGGCTAGCATGCTGGACACAAGCCCACAATTGCTCTGGAGTCCACACCATGGGCTTTGGGCCGTTGAGCTGAGCAAAACCACGAACACTTAATCCTAAAATCTGTCTCAATCTTAGAATATTCGTAGAAAAAAACTAGCTTAAAAATATGAAACCAGTTTAAGTTTTTTTTATAAAATCATGATTTATATTATGGCGTCTAGCTTAAAGTATCTTGTTTATGCCAGTTGATTCTATTTGTACAAATATCATAGCACATGTGCTACCATTTAGATTTTCACGTCATGTTATATGCTCTATGATTTATTCCACTAAACATATTTAAATCTAATAGTTTATAAACTTAATTAGTTATATTAAATAAAGGGTGCATGCATACATACATATGTGCGGCGGGAGTGCATACAGCCACAAACACTAAGTAGAAAAGAGCTCAAAGCCTGTGGCACTGTCGGCGTTTCGACCCCAGGGGTCCCTGGACCGACGAGTAAATTGTCGCTGCGTGTCCCAGTCCAGATGGGTCGGCGCGAGACGGGACACAAAGGGGGGAGAACAGTAAGGGGAAACCGCGGCCTTCGTGTTGTCCTGCGTCCAGGGCGGTTGGATGCGCTTGCAGTAGGGGGTTACAAGCGTTCGCGTGGGAGAGAGAGAGCGAGAGCCTTATGCGTCGGCCCGTTCTCCCGCGCGACCAACCTTCCGTACGAGAGCTCTGGACCTTCCTTTTATAGACGTAATGAGAGGGCCAAGGTGTACAGTGGGGGGTGTAGCAATGTGCTAACGTGTCTAGCAGAGAGGAGCTAGTGCCCTATGTACATGCCGTTGTGGCTGTCGGAGAGGTGTTGCTGCCCTGTTCATGTGATGTCATGGCCATCGGAGGAGAGCTGGAGCCCTGCGGAAGTACAGTTGTCGGGGCTGTCGGATCCTTGCTGACGTAAGGGGCTGGGAGGTGCCGTCGTCATGGAGCGTGCGGGGTGTCATCATTACTTGTTTACTGGGGCGAGCCAGATGGGACGCTGGTCTTGTTCCCCGTAGCCTGAGCTAGCTAGGGGTAGGGTAATGATGCCCCCCCTGGCGACGTGGCCGGTCCGGGCCCGAGTTTGGGCGAGGTGGCGATTCCTCCGAGGTCGAGGTTGAGCCCGAGCCCTAGGGTCGGGCGAGGTGGAGTCCATCGTCTTCCGGAGCCGAGGCTGAGTCCAAGCCCTAGGGTCGGGCGAGGCGGAGTTCGTCGTCTTCCGGAGCCGAGGCTGAGTCCGAGCCCTGGGGTCGGGCGAGGCGGAGTTCGTCGTCTTCTAAGTCGTGGTTGAGTCCGAGCCCTGGGGTTGGGCGAGGCGAAGTCCATCTTCCAAGGCCAAGACGGGGGCCGAACCCTGGGGTCGGGCGAGGCGGAGCTTCCTATGTCGCCCGAGGCTGGAATTAGCCGCTGTCGACCTCACTCTGGCGAGTGGCACGGCAGTCGGAGCAGGGTAGGCAGCGCTGTATTCCTGTCAGGTCGGTCAGTGGAGCGGCGAAGTGACTGCGGTCACTTCGGCCTTGTCGACTGGAGCGCGTATCAGGATAAGATGTTAGGCGGTCCTTGCATTAAACGCTCCTGCGATATGGTCGGTTGGTGTGGCGATTTGGCCAAAGTTGCTTCTCCGCGAAGCCTACCCGAGCTGAGCCTCGGGCGAGTCGATGGTGCGTCCGTTGCTTGAGAGGAACCTCAGGCGAGGCGTGAATCTTCCGGGGTCGGCTGTCTTTGCCCGAGGTCGGGCTCGGGCGAGGCGGGATCGTGTCCCTTGAGCGGATCCTTGGCCTGAATCGCGCCCATTAGGCCTTCGCAGCTTTGTGCTGATGGGGTTTACCAGCTGAGATTAGGAGTCTTGGGGGTACCCCTAATTATGGTCCCCGACAGTAGCCCCCGAGCCTCAAAGGGAGTGTTGGCACTCGCTTGGAGGCTTTTGTCGCACTTTTTTGCAAGGGGGCCGGCCTTTCTCGGTTGCATTTCGTTCCGGTGGGTGTGCGCGAGCGCACCCGCCGGGTGTAGCCCCCGAGGCCTCGGAGGAGTGTTTTGACTCCTTCGAGGTCTTAGTGCCTTTCGTGATGGCTCGGCCGGTTTGGTTGTTCCCTCATGCGAACTGGTCGTTGCCCGGGTGCTTAGTCAGGTCTCAAGTTCTCGGGCTGGTATGTTGACGTTGTCAACGGTTTGGCTGGAGCCGGGTTTACGAGAGCAGCCCCCGAGCCTCTGCACAGAGCGAGAGGACGGTCAAGGACAGACTCGGCTTTTTTCATACGCCCCTGCGTCGCCTTTCCGCAAGGAGGAGGGGGGGAAGCGCCATGTTGCCCTCGGAGGGCGTCGAACATGATGTCTCCAGTGAGTTGCTAACGGGTAATCCGAGTGGACGCCCGTGCCCCATTCGTTAGGGGTCGGCTAGTGGCCCGGAGGCGCACTCCAAAAGTACCTGCGGGTGATTCACCGGACCCGGTCCCCTTTTGACGGGGTCCGAGGGCTCGATGCCTCCCTCTGGTGGGATTCCGTTACAAAATCGTTCCCGTCGGTCTCGGAAATGTCCTAGGGTACCTCGGGAGCGTAGCCCGAGCCTTGGTTATGTATCGAACGTACCCAGGGTCATCCCTCGCTCTGCGTGCTCTGAGGCGGCTGTCGAACCCTTCGGCGGCCAGCCTACGAACCCCTGATCAGTAGTGGGCGCGGAGCCCGAGTGGCCTGAGGCGGCCGTTGAACCCTTCCGAGGGGCCAGCCTTCGAACCTCTGACCAGTAGTGGGCGCGGAGCCCGAGTGCTCTGAGGCGGCTGTTGAACCCTTCTGAGAGGCCAGCCTTCGAACCTCTGATTAGTAGGGGGGCTCGGGGCCCGCTTCCTTCGCGGAGAAGGATCCCTTTCGGAGTATCCCCTTTTCCAGTCCCTGTAGCAAGAGAGAGAAAGGAGAAGTGAAAAAGGATACAAAATCGAATGACATGGCGCACCTTTTTTTGACGCGGTCATTATGGCGGAGGTGAAGCGTCGCCTGCTTTGCCTGCCAAAGGTGCCGCCTGTCCCGCCGCAGAGTTAATACGATGGGACGAGTGGTTCGCGGGGCAGCCGTTGTGCGTGCGTGAGCCGTTCGAGGAACGGAACACGGGCGCGTCGTCTTCACACCGTGGGAGAGGGTTCTCTCGCTGTCCCAGGAGGGGGCGTGAGCTTGCTGACGACTTGACTGCTGCTTCCGCCCGCCTGCCACCGCCATTACTGCCGGCCCATTTCTGGCCGTATCGACCATCGCGCCTTCTCCTGCGGCTGACTGACCTGTGAACGATGTGCTCGGTTGGCACTGTCGGGTCATGCGCAGGGTCGCCTCGAGTCGCGGCACCGGTCCCGCAGTCGAGAAGGCGTGGTACTGGCGCGAGTGGCGGTGCAGTTTCTTGCACGTAGTAACCGGCGCGCCGGTTACATGACGTGTGGGCTTGGACCTCCAAGCTGGACGCGTCGAAGTCGAAAGGGTGCGCCCCCTTGGTGCGGTTGCATGCCGCCTGCATGGCGGTCCGCCCTTTCACCCGCTGGTCCGGGCGATAGTGGAGGAATGCTTGTAACCGCTGGGCTGTTGTGCGCTCCGCGCGCGGCGGTCTGGCTTCTTTTGTCCTGGGCCATCTTGCATGACGCGTGGGACCCAGCCCCCGTGTCGTAGGGGGAGGACCTTAGAGCGTGTTGGAGAAGACTCAGTCCGCGACGGTTGAGGACGCAAGTGGGGAGAGTCGCCTTTAAAAGGAGGGTGACCCCCTTGGATGGCAACCATGTCTTTGCACTCCATGTATCGCGTCCTTCCACCTTCCGAGCCCCCGGATTGGGAGTGCTCGCGTCGCTTTCGTCTTGCTGTCGTTGGAGGAACGCAACTTCGCGGAAGTTGGTACCTTTCAGCCATCGCTCGGCTTTAAGGATTTTCATCAGGCAGCCCGGCTGCATCCCCTCCCCGGTGGTCACCCCTGTCGCCCGACCACCAGTTCGATGGTGGGGAGAAGCGAGCTGGGCTGCGGCCTCAGTCCCGCCCTCAGCTTCAAGGATCTTCATCATCCTTGCTGGGGTGGAGAGCGAGGCGAGCTGGGGCCTACCTTCGTGTGGGCTGGCGTCCCGCCTCTTCCAGCTTCTGGGGGTGGAAACCATCCTCTAGCTCTGCGAAGGAGGCGCCCCCCAGCCATGCCGGGGAAGGCGAACTGTTGCTGCCCAGCCAGGGTGCAACATTCCGTCCTTTGTCCGGGCGACGGTGGCCAGCCGCACCGGGAGGTCTCACTCCATTCTCGTTTTCGTGTCGAGGATGGGAGTGAGGACCTGTCGGTGCGCTTTGGAGCGGCCGGTGCCCGCTGGTGCGGTGTTGGTGGACAGGTGGACGCCGCCGTCGGTGCTGAGGTGGTGGCAGCTGGAGAGGTAGGCTTTTCCACCGTCCATACCGTCAGCGCCACCTGCGGACCGACCTCCGGCTCTTTGTCTTTAATGTCTGGTTCGCGTCCCTTTAGTGGGGAAGCGAACGAGAGCCTTCCGGTGGCTGCATCCGTCCTGGGACCATGGCTGCTGCTGTGGAGGTCGCTTGGCGAGTCGCTCGGAGTCTGTCGTCCCGCAGGCTCTCCGATGTGGAGGTTGTTCATACCTGCGGGGGTGGAACCGGAGTTCCGTTTGTAATGGCACCTTGAGTGCCGGTGTCTGTTCATTGTGGCTGTCGGGGCCTGAACATGTAGGTATTTTTGGGTGTAATACCATGTCCTTTCCTCATTTTGAGCACTAGAACTCGCCTGTCAGCTAGCCGAACCACTTAACCAAATGTGAGTTGCTCTGTGCGGAAGGTGACGAGTGAGGTATCCGTATCCCGGAGGCGTAGGAATCCCTCGGCTCGGTCGACCTTGCCGCCCGAGGCTTCACTTGCTTAGTCAAAGAAACCCTCGGCCGCTCTGCGGTGAGCCGGGGCCGAGGGCAGCGATGTCAGCGTGGACAGAGGCGGAGTTAGCTTGAAAAAGGAAGCTTCATCGGCCGGGGCCTGGCTGGGTCGTCCACTGGCGGGACCAACGTTGGAGTCGAGTTGTCGAGGCCACGAGCCGGGCTGGTGTCCTCGGGGGACAGCTAGCTGAGGCTTCGGGGCGGCCGGCCGAGCCGTCTGCTCGGGCCGGGTTCCTGGAGGAGACCCTGGCGGCGATGGCCCGGGTGTGGTGCTGACATTGTTCTTCGGAGCGGAGATCCTCCGACCGTGTTGCCATCCGAGGCTCGGTCGGACTTCGCCGAAGATGGAGTTGACACCAAGGGTGCTGCTGCTCCCCCTCCATCGACGTCTGAGCCTGCAAGATCGGTTCGCCTGTAGTATGCATATGTTTTTTGCGGCCGCCGAGGCCCAAGCATACTGTCGTCGCATTGTAAAGCTACGTTTCTTTTCCTCTTGTTTCGAGTATCAGGGCTTGCTCGTCGGTAGTAGAATCGTTTATCCAAGCTAGAGTTACTTCTCACGGAAGGTGATGAGTGAGGTATCCGTATCCCGGAGGCGTAGGAATCCCTCGGCTCGGTCGGCCTTGCCACTTACGTGTACTCTTGCTCGTCCACGGGATTCTATTATCGACGTAGCCGAGAAAACCCGAAAAACCGTTTCGGCAGAAAGTCTTTTGAGCGTTAAGGCTTGTTCGGTCAGCAGGATCGCTCATCCGAACGCGAGTTACTTCTCGCAGAAGGTGATGAGTGAGGTATCCGTATCCCGGAGGCGTAGGAGTTCCTCGGCTCGGTCGGCCTTGCCAGCTTACGTGTACTTCGTCGTTTTCATGATCCCACTACCGAAGTAGTCGAAAAGCATGAAAGGTATTCTAGCAGAAAGACTTTTTCTGAGGAAAATTTTGACGCGGAGGGGGTTCCCCCCTTCTAGCCCCTGAGGGAGGGTCGGGCTTTACTGAGGCAAGGCTGACCCTTCCTTGATGGTTAGACTTTGTTGGCGTATGTAAACGAGGTGTATGAACGACTTGAAAACATTTCAAGGGTAGAAACGACGTAGCTGTCGGATGTTCCAAGCGTTGTTGTAGACCTCGCCTTGACTGTTGGCCAGCTTGTACGTCCCGAGCTTCAAAACCTTGGCAATGACGAACGGCCCTTCCCAGGGAGGCGTGAGCTTGTGCCGCCCTCGGGCGTCTTGTCATAGTCGAAGCACCAAGTCGCCCACCTGGAGGTCTCGGGACCGAACCCTTCGGGCGTGGTAGCGTCGTAGGGACTGCTGATACCGTGCCGAGTGTAGTAAGGCCATGTCCCAAGCCTCTTCCAGCTGGTCCAGTGAGTCTTCTCAGTTGGTCTGGTTGCGTCGGTCGTCGTAGGCCCTCGTCCTTGGGGAACCGTATTCTAAGTCTGTGGGCAAGATGGCCTCGGCTCCATAGACTAGAAAGAACGGCGTGAAACCCGTGGCTCGGCTTGGCGTCGTCCTCAGACTCTAGACCACCAAGGGGAGTTCCTTCATCCATCGCCTGCCGAACTTGTGGAGGTCGTTGTAGATCCTCGGCCTGAGTCCTTGCAGAATCATGTCGTTGGCACGTTCTACATGCCCATTCGTCATGGGGTGTGCCACGGCGACCCAGTCCACCCGGATGTGGTGGTCTTCGCAGAAGTCCAGGAACTTTCTGCCAGTGAACTGGGTGCCGTTGTCGGTGATGATGGAGTTCGGGACCCCGAAGCGATGGATGATGTTGGTGAAGAATGCCACCGCCTGTTCGGACCTGATGCTGTTTAGGGGTCGGACTTCGATGCACTTGGAGAATTTGTCAACGGCGACCAGTAGGTGCGTGTAGCCCCCGGGTGCCTTCTGCAAGGGATCGACGAGGTCCAGACCCCACACAACAAACGGCCAGGTGATGGGTATTGTTTGCAGGGCCTGAGCGGGTAGGTGCGTCTGCCTTGCGTAGAATTGACACCCTTGGTAGGTGCGGACAATTCTAGTGGCGTTGGCCACCACGGTCGGCCAGTAGAAACCTTGTCGGAAAGTGTTTCCAACAAGGGCTTGAGGCGCTGCGTGATGACCGCAATCCCCTGAGTGCATTTCTTGTAAGAGCTCCTAGCCTTCGGCGATGGATATGCATCGCTGGAGGATGCCGGAGGGGCTGCGGTGGTAGAGCTCCTTCCCGTCAC
The DNA here is from genome assembly GCA_029449295.1 of Zea luxurians. Lineage (NCBI taxonomy): Eukaryota > Viridiplantae > Streptophyta > Magnoliopsida > Poales > Poaceae > Zea > Zea luxurians. Next base: position 19,669,644 of record JAOPSE010000003.1, read on the forward strand.
CCAGCAAGACGAATGACTTGGCGCGCCGTGCCAGTCGCCGAGCTTCGGCTCTGTCGAGGGGTAGCTCTCCTCAGTGAAGATATTGCAGGTACGGGGTCTGCCAGTTTGATTAGGCGTGACCCCATTCCGCTCTTCCTCGATGCGCAGAGCCTCACCCTCGGTAGCCGAGGGTGCCTTGGGCGGGGCCGAGGGTGCCTCGGGCCGAGGCCTTCTCTGGCTCGGGCGTGTCGTTTGTCTTGACTGAGGGTTGATGTAGGTCCCGAGCGAAGACATTCGGGGGAACCGTTGTTCGCGCCGAAGCTATCTTCGCTAGCTCGTCCACAGTCTCGTTGTACCACCGGGCGACGTGGTTGACCTCGAGCCCGTAGAACTTGTCCTCCAGGCGCCGAACCTCGTCGCAATAGGCTTCCATCTTCGGGTCGCGGCAGTGGGAGTTCTTCATGACTTGGTCGATGACAAGCTACGAGTCACCGCGAGCGTCGAGGCGTAGGACCCCTAGCTCGATGGCGATGCGCAACCCGTTGACCAGAGCCTCGTACTCAGCCACGTTGTTGGACGCCGGGAAATGGAGGCGTAGCACGTAGCGGAGGTGCTTCCTGAGGAGCGAGATGAAGAGAAGGCCCGCGCCTGCCCCTATTTTCATCAGTGACCCGTCGAAAAACATGGTCCAGAGTTCCAGTTGGATCGGAGCTGCCGGGAGCTGGGTGTCGACCCATTCAGCCACAAAGTCCGCCAAGACTTGGGACTTGATGGCCTTCCGAGGGGCGAACGAGATTGTCTCGCCCATGATTTCCACCGCCCACTTTGCAATCCTACTCAAGGCCTCTCGGCACTGGATGATCTCCCCCAGGGGGAAGGATGACACCACAGTCATTGGATGAGACTCGAAGTAGTGTCGCAACTTCCGCCACGTCAGAATCACCGCGTACAGCAGCTTCTGAATTTGTGGGTAGCGGATCTTGGTCTCGGACAGTACCTCACTGATGAAGTAGACCGGCCTCTGTACAGGCAATGCATGCCCTTCTTCTCGTCTTTCGACCACGATCGCGGCGCTGACCACCTGAGTGGTAGCGGCGACGTAGATCAGGAGGGCTTCTCCGGCAGTGGGAGGCACCAGGATGGGTGCATTCGTAAGGAGCGCCTTCAGGTTCCCGAGGGCTTCCTCGGCCTCGGGAGTCCAAGTGAAGCACTTGGTCTTTCTTAAGAGGCGGTACAGAGGTAGGCCTCTTTCGCCGAGGCGCGAGATGAAGCGGCTCAGAGCCGCAAGGCATCCCATGACCCTATGTACGCCTTTCAAGTCCTTGATGGGCCCCATGTTGGTGATGGCCGCGATTTTCTCCGGGTTGGCCTCGATGCCCTGCTCGGAGACGATGAACCCCAAGAGCATGCCTTGGGGGACTCCGAAGATGCACTTCTCGGGATTGAGTTTTACGCCTTTCACCTTGAGACACTTGAATGTCGTTTCAAGGTCGAAGAGGTGGTCGGAGCCTTTCCTCGTCTTGACTACGATGTCATCGACGTAAGCCTCGACGGTCCGACCAACGTGTTCGCCAAACACGTGGTTCATGCACCTTTGGTATGTCGCACCTGCATTCCTCAAACCAAATGGCATAGTAACGTAGCAGTACATGCCAAAGGGTGTGATGAAAGAAGTCGCGAGCTGGTCGGACTCTTTCATCTTGATTTGGTGATACCCGGAGTAGGCATCGAGGAATGACAAGGTTTCGCACCCAGCAGTGGAATCCACGATTTGATCGATGCGAGGCAGAGGGTAGGGAACCTTCAGACATGCTTTGTTTAGACCAGTGTAGTCTACACACATCCGCCATTTCCCTCCTTTCTTTCTTACAAGCACAGGGTTGGCAAGCCATTCAGGATGGAATATCTCTTTGATGAACCCTGCAGCCAACAGTTTGTGGATCTCCTTGCCTATGGCTCTGCGCTTTTCTTCGTCGAATCGGTGCAAAGGCTGCCTCACGGGTCGGGATCCAGTTCGGATATCCAGCGAGTGCTCGGCGACATCCCTCGGTATGCCAGGCATGTTCGAGGGACTCCACGCGAAAACTTCGGCGTTCGCGCGGAGAAAGTCGACGAGCACTGCTTCCTATTTGAGGTCAAGCTCGGAGCCGATCCGGATCTGCTTGGAGGCGTCGTTGCTGGGGTCGAGAGGGACGGACTTAACCGTCTCTGCTGGCTCGAAGTTGCCGGCGTGGCGCTTCACGTCTGGCGCCTCCTTAGAGAGGCTCTCCAGGTCGGCGATGAGGGCCTCAGATTCGGCGAGGGCCTCAGCGAACTCCAGGCACTCCACGTCGCATTAATACGCGTGTCGGTACGTGGGGCTGACGGTGATGACCCCGTTGGGGCCCGGCATTTTGAGCTTGAGGTAGGTGTAGTTGTGGACGGCCATGAACTTGGCGTAGCATGGCCTCCCCAGCACTGCGTGGTAGGTTCCTCGGAACCCGACCACCTCGAACGTGAGGGTTTCCCTTCGGAAGTTGGAGGGAGTCCCAAAGCAGACGGGTAGATCAAGTTGTCCGAGGGGTTGGACGCGTTTCCCGGGGATGATCCCGTGAAAAGGCGCCGCGCCGGCCCGAATCGAGGACAGATCGATCTGCAGGAGCCCAAGGGTCTCGGCGTAGATGATGTTGAGGTTGTTGCCTCCATCCATGAGGACCTTGGTGAGCCTGACATTGCCGATGACAGGGTCGACAACGAGCGGATATTTCCCCGGGCTCGGCACGCGGTCGGGGTGGTCGCCCTGGTCAAAGGTGATGGGCTTGTCGGACCAGTCTAGGTAGACTGGCGCCGCCACCTTTACCGAGCATACCTCCCGACGCTCTTGCTTGCGGTGCCGAGCCGAGGCATTCGCCACTTGCCCACCGTAGATCATGAAGCAGTCGTGGACCTCGGGGAACTCCTCTGCCTTGTGATCCTCCTTCTTGTCGTTGTTGTGGGCCCTGCCACCTTCAGCCGGTGGCCCGGCCTTGTGAAAGTGGCGCCGAAGCATGACGCACTCCTCAAGGGTGTGCTTGACGGGCCCCTGATGATAGGGGCACGACTCCTTGAGCATCTTATCGAAGAGATTGGCACCTCCAGGAGGTTTCCGAGGGTTCTTGTACTCAGCGGCGGCGACAAGGTCCGCGTCGGTGGCGTCGCGTTTCGCTTGCGACTTCTTCTTGTTCTTCTTCTTGGTGCCGCGCTGAGTGGACGCCTCGGGGACGTCTTCCGGCTGGCGGCCCTGGGGCTGCTTGTCCTTCTGGAAGATGGCCTCAACCGCCTCCTGGCCAGAGGCGAACTTGGTGGCGATGTCCATCAGCTCGCTCGCCCTGGTGGGGGTCTTGTGACCCAGCTTACTCACCAGGTCGCGGCAGGTGGTGCCGGCGAGGAACGCGCCGATGACGTCCGAGTCGGTGACGTTGGGCAGCTCGGTGCGCTGCTTTGAGAATCGCCGGATGTAGTCCCGGAGAGACTCTCCCGGCTGCTGGCGGCAGCTTCGGAGATCCCAGGAGTTCCTAGGGCGCACGTACGTGCCCTGGAAGTTGCCAGCGAAGGCTTGGACCATGTCGTCCCAGTTGGAGATCTGCCCCGGAGGCAGATGCTCCAGCCAGGCTCGAGCGGTGTCGGAGAGGAACAGGGGGAGGTTGCGGATGATGAGGTTGTCATCGTCCGTTCCACCCAGCTGGCAGGCCAGTCGGTAGTCCGCGAGCCATAGTTCCGGCCTCGTCTCCCCCGAGTACTTTGTGATGGTAGTTGGGGTTCGGAACCGGGTTGGGAACGACGCCCGTCGTATGGCCCGGCTGAAAGCCTACGGATCGGGTGGTTCAGACGAGGGGCTCCGATCCTCCCCGCTGTCGTAGTGTCCCCCACGCCTGGGGTGGTAGCCTCGGCGCACCCCCTCGTCGAGGTGGGCTCGACGGTTGCGATGGTGGTGCTTGTTGCCGAGGCGACCCGGGGCCGCAGGCGCCGTGTTGCGCGTGCGCCCGGTGTGGACCGAGGCTTCCCGCACGAATCGGGAAGTCGCGGCGCGATGCTCCGAGGGGTACCCCTGCCTTCGGGAGGCAGAGCTTTCGGCCCGTCGGACCGCAGCATCCTCCAGGAGATTCTTGAGCTCTCCCTGGATACGCCACCCTTCGGTGGTCGATGGTTCCGGCATCGCACGGAGTAGTATTGCTGCTGCAGCCAGGTTCTGGCCGACCCCACTGGAAGCTGGTGGCGGCCTTGCCCTGACGTTGTCGGCAATGCGGTGCTGGATGCCCTGGGGTAGATGACGCGCTTCTCCGGCCGGTACTTGGTCTGCCCATTCCTGCCCGATGTTCCACCGGAACTGCTCAAGTGTTCCTGCTCCCTCGTCGAGCCTGGCCTGCATCTTGCGGATTTGCTCGAGCTATGTGTCCTGACCCCTCGCAGGGACTGGGACCACAGCTAGCTCTCGAAGGATGTCAACGCGAGGCGCAGGCCTAGGGGGATCGCCGCTCTCCGGCATACCAAGATGATTGCCTTCGCCGGGACCCCCTAGATCGACATGGAAACATTCACGACTCGGGCCGCAGTCCTCGTCGCCGAAGCTGCGGCTACCATCGGAACAATCGGAGAGGCAGTAGTCACATGCGGTCATGAAGTCCCGCATGGCATTGGGGTTACCGAGCCCGGAGAAATCCCAACAAAAGTCGGGCTCGTCATCTTCCTCGGAACCCGAGGGTCCGTAGGTCGAGATGGCCGTCAGTCTGTCCCAGGGTGACCGCATATGGTACCCCAGAGGGTTGGTACATGCCTCTATGAAAGCTTCCACCGAAGCGAGGTCGCTTGGTGGGTCGAAGCTGAATCCAAAAGGCACGAGATGGGAATCGGTCGGTACCTCTTGGTCGACAGGCGGTGACGAAGTCGCGTCAGGGGTGGACTGCACCGTTATCTCAGGTACGAGGGCGACGCCCAGCAAGTCCTTCGCGAGCGTGCTGGCGTCGTTCGTCTGCTTGGGGTTGGCGTGTTGCGGGGAAGCGGCGCTCGTCTTCGTCTCAGACGCAAGGTCGAAGCCCGACGTGTCCCCCGCTGGGGCACCGGCGTCGTCGACTTGCTCGACAGCCGACGAGGTGCCGCCTCCTGCTTGGCCATGGTTGCCCCGCCTCCTCCTCTGTCGGTGGGGGAGGTGACGGGACAAACCCGGATGTTGTTCTTCCGCCATGTGGGGAAGACGTCGTTGATTCCACCTTCGGCGGGCGGGCTGACGGCCGCCATTGTCGCTGTCGCACGGCGGAGGAAGGAGTATCATGTTGTAGCTATCGTCGAGGGACATGAACTCAAGACTCCCGAAACGGAGCATCGTACCGGGTTGCAGTAGGGGGTTACAAGCGTTCGCATGGGAGAGAGAGAGCGAGAGCCTTATGCGTTGGCCCGTTCTCCCGCGCGACCAACCTTCCGTACGAGAGCCCTGGACCTTCCTTTTATAGACGTAAGGAGAGGGCCCAGGTGTACAATGGGGGGTGTAGCAATGTGCTAACGTGTCTAGCAGAGAGGAGCTAGTGCCCTATGTACATGCCGTCGTGGCTGTCGGAGAGGTGTTGCTGCCCTGTTCATGTGATGTCGTGGCCATCGGAGGAGAGCTGGAGCCTTGCGGAAGTACAGCTGTCGGGGCTGTCGGATCCTTGCTGACGTAAGGGGCTGGGTGCTGCCGTCGTCATGGAGCGTGCGGGGTGTCATCATTACTTGTTTACTGGGGTGAGCCAGATGGGACGTCGGTCTTATTCCCCGTAGCCTGAGCTAGCTAGGGGTAGGGTAATGATGGCCCCTGTCACACCCGGTTTCAGAAGGCAAACCGAATGCGAACTATGTACGTGCCAGGATCAAAATTCACGTACACAGCGATTACATAAATGAACATCATCGCACAGTGCTCGAATAATAACATAAAAGGGTATTAACTTATTACATCACAGAGTCATAGACATCCACATAGTCATCAACTTAACAGTTAAATCAAAGTGCTAGCGAAACGCGGTAAAGATAAGGCCTTCACAGGCAGCTGACTGGTGGTTGCCGCCAACCCACACCTAGAATTCGTCGTAGTCTTGGAACTCCTGGAAGTCTCCTTCCACGGCTTCGCCTTCTCCTGAGCAGTGGTTGCAATGTGGACAACCTGGTGTTTTGTGGTAAAGCAAGGATGAGTACACAACAACGTACTCAGCAAATGTCCCGTTTGGCTGAAGTGGACTAGCTTTATGTGGGGTTAGGTTCAAGCAGTTGCTTTTAGTTGGTCAGGTATTTATCATTAGTAGAAGCCAGATTTTAGCATTAACCAACCCATGAACCATTTCCTCATCGAGGAACAACATCATCATATTCGAACCAAAACCATAACATAATCCTTGTATCTCGAACCATCTGTATCTCTAATCAAAGAGGATCCCAAGGCTGCTCTTAACCGTGAGCACGGCTGATATATCAGTTTCACTACCCTCTGCAGAGGTCGCACACTTTACCCATGAGTCATGATTCCCTTTCTGCCCGGGGAGAGCTAATCCCCATTGATCACTTCCTAGGTGGTCCGGCAGGGTATCACTATGTAGCTTTTACAAAGATTCCCTAGAGATCATAGCTGCCCGTTAGGTTTCTCCAGTTTGATAAACACAGTACCCCTCCCCGCAGGAGAGTGACTAACAAAAAGCAAAACGAAAGAACCTCGGCACTCAGCCTCGGCAGAGCAAGCACTGTGCCTGGACCCCATTGACGGCACGACGGCGAAGCAACTACACCTCTAGTTCCTCTAATTAATTAGCTAAGGGCACCCCATTTCACCCTCATGGTTGCACTGTTATCCCGGGTGGTCTCTCAACGAACAGGTCCTTACGGAGAGGTACTCAGGAAACAGCCTGAGCCCCCTAGAGTATCACAAGATCATCAACATCATCAGGATAACAGTATCATAAATAGTCACATCATGTTCATTGATTAAGTTAAGGCAATAGCAGAATGCTAACCATAAGGTCATCAAGGATAAAGTAAAGTGTAAAGCTAGTCAATCCTTAGGTTTCAAGTAAGTAATGCGGGATAGTAAGTTACAAGTGAATAGGACATAATGGGTCAGAGGACACTTGCCTTCACCAAACTGTTGATCAGGAACTTCCTCTGCAACTTCCTCGGAAAACACAGACTGCTCGTTGTCTACGTAAAGTAATCATTCACACTATGCACTTGGGAAGTAACAAACAAAAGCAATATACCAAACATATGCAGCAGAGAGATCACAAGTTCACAATAGAAAAGGATTGGTACTCTAGTATTCCCTAGGTCTAGGGTGGAGGACTATACCAAGTGATTCACTATCCACTAATCAGATCTAAGTCAGTGGTGGGGGTTAAATCATTACATAGTGTTAAGTCCATAAACTTAAGTGCTCCAACTTTTATTAAAGTCTACTATCTTTTATTTATCTCAAATAGGGTTCCCATAACATTAATTTTACCCTAATGATCAACTATTAATTGGGACATAGAAACAGCAGGGAAACATTGCTTAAACAGATAGATAATAATATTATGAACATTTTGCAATTTGAAGCACCTAATTTGGAGTTCATATGACAAAGTTATGAATTTTACAAGATTAGGGATTAAAAATATGCCTTAAATACTTATTTTGGATTAAATAAAAGGTCCGAGGACCTAACTGCGAAGATCCAGGGACGGCGGGTCAATTTATAGAAAACCGGGGGTCTCTTTAAGAATTTGCGTGGGCGAAGGGGTATCAGGCTTTTATAGCCGTTGGATCTCGGATCAACGCCCGAGATTAGATCGCGGGCGGGCGCGTGAGCGCGCGGCGGCGTGAGCGGCTGACAGGCGGGGCCGGGCGGGCAGCGCGGGCGGACGACTGACAGGCGGGGCCGGGCGGGCAGCGCGGGCGGACGACTGACAGGCGGGGCCGGGCGGGCAGCGCGGGCGCGGACGGCTGACAGGCGGGGCCGGGCGGGCAGCGCGGGCGCGGACGGCTGACAGGCGGGGCCCAAATGGCAGGAAGGCGGGGTGCGGGGGGGGGGGAAACAGCCCTGGGCCGTTGGATCTCAGGCGGACGGCTAGGATTGGGCTTGGCCTATTTGAATCAGGGCCGTTCGATCTGGGATAGACGGCGGGGATTGGGTGGCCGGCTTCTGTCTTCTCCTCCGGCCAGCAGAGGCGACGGCGCCCGTCCCGCGGCGGAGAACTCGCCGGAGATGAGGGGCGCAGGGGCTCTGCGGGTCCCTGGGACGACCTGGGCGGCCGGGGAGGTTGGGGAGGGCACGGGGAACCTTCCGGTGGGGACTGGGTCGGGGCAGGGGCACCGGAGGGGGGCGGCCCACGGCGAAGCGGCTCGGTGGTGGCGCTAAGGGACTCCGGCGAGCAATTAAACGCGACAGAGTGCAATAGAGGGGAAGGGAGAGGGCATGGGAGGTTCCTTACCTCAAGGCGAACCCCGGGGACTCCTCGGGGGCGACGGAGACGCGGCGGCAGCCCGAGTCGACGGTGGCGGACCTCGGCGGCTGCGCAGCGAACGGCGGGTGAGCGCGGGCAGAGGAATTCGGGGAGGGAGAGGGAAAATTGGGGCGTGTCCCGGGTTGCGGACGTCGGGGCGAAGCTCACCGTGGCAGAAGGCACGGCGGGGCTCCAACGGCGACGGAGAAACGGGCTCGGGCGGCGGTGGTTAATGGCGGCGGCGCTTTGGCGTGTGAGCAGCGAGGGGGAGATGGGAGGGAGGCCTGCAGGTGCGCAAATGAGGGGGGGGTGAGGGCGAGCGAGGTTCTGGGCTCAAGTGGCCGAGGGCGAGGTGGTTGCGAGCTCCACGCGCGACGTGGGCGCGGAGTCCGCGGCACGCGCGGCTCGGGGCGGCGGTTACGCGGAGACGGCGGAGCTGACAGCCCGGGCCCGCGAGCAGAGAGAGCGGGGGAAGCGGGCGCGCGCGGAGGGGGAAAGCGGCTGCGCTGACGGGTGGGCCCGCCAGGGCAGAGAGAGAAGAGGGGGGAGGAAGGCGCACGCGCGGGATGGGCCAGATGGGCCGAAAGGCCGAGGGGGCGGGGGAAGCGGGCTTCTTTCCTTTTTCTTTTATTCTGGCATTTGTTTTCCCTTTTCTTTTTATTTACTCTATTTGATTCAAATCTAAATAGGCCACAAATTCAAAATATCACTTCCAAGTATTATGCACCAAACAAAAGTAGAATTTAGGGTTTGACATGATGCAACATTTCATACCCCTTGGAGTTTTAGTCTAATAGACTATAATTACAAATAAAATAACCACTTTTCTCCTATAGAAATGAGAAAGAGAAGATTGGGGAAGGATGAGAAAAGGGAAGTAACACCTGAATTTGTGAATATGAGCAAAGAAATTTTATACCCCCAAATTCAGGGTGTTACAAACCTATCCCCCTTAAAAGAATCTCGCCCCGAGATTCAGGGTTGGTCAGCAAAGAGTTCAGGGTATTTGGCTTTCAGATCATCTTCTCGTTCCCAGGTTGCTTCTTCCTCGGAGTGGTGACCCCATCTGACTTTGCACATTCTGATGGTGTTCCTCCAGGTGACTCTGTCTGCAAACTCCAGAATCTGCGTTGGCTTCTCTATGTATGTCAGATCCTCCTGGACTTCCAAACCCTCCACTGGCAACTGTTCTTCTGGTACTCGCAGACACTTCTTCAATTGCGACACGTGGAACACATTGTGCACTGCCGACAAACTTTCTGGTAGGTTGAGTTGGTAAGCCACTTCTCCACGCTTTGCTTGAATCTGATATGGTCCAACATACCGGGGTGCTAACTTGCCTTTAACTCCGAACCTTCTGACTCCCCTGATAGGTGACACCTTCAGATAGACGAAATCCCCCACTTCGAAACTCAGTTCTCTTCTCCTTCGGTCCGCATAGCTTCGCTGTCTTGACTGGGCTATCTTCAGGTTCTCCCGAACCATTTTGATATTCTCTTCGGCTTCAAGCAGGATGTCGGGGCCAAACACCTGTCTCTCTCCAGGCTGGTCCCAATGCAGCGGAGTCCTACAACTCCGCCCATAGAGTGCCTGAAACGGCGACATCTTCAAGCTGGCCTGGTAACTATTGTTATAGGAGAATTCTGCATAAGGTAACCTTTTGTCCCATCCTGACTTGTCTTGCAACGCACAGGCTCTCAGCATATCTTCTAGGATCTGGTTAGTTCTTTCAGTCTGACCGTCTGTCTGTGGATGATAAGCCGAGCTGAAGTTCAAATGTGTGCCCAAAGCTTCTTGTAGCTGCTGCCAAAAATGAGAGGTGAACTGTGTTCCTCGATCTGACACTATCTTCTTCGGCACACCATGAAGGCAGACTATCCGTGACATGTATAACTCAGCTAACGTTGCTCCGGTGTATGTGGTCTTCACAGGTATGAAATGGGCCACCTTTGTTAAGCGGTCCACAACCACCCAGATGGAATCATAGTCGGCCCGGGTACGAGGTAGGCCAACTACAAAATCCATCCCGATCTCATCCCACTTCCACTGAGGAATCCGCAATGGCTGCAACAATCCGGCAGGCCTTTGATGCTCTGCTTTGGTTCTTTGACAGCTATCACAGATGGCGACATATTCTGCGATTTCTCTTTTCATGCCATACCACCAAAACCTCCTCTTTAAATCCTGGTACATCTTTTCACTTCCCGGGTGTATGGAGTAGGCTGTCTCATGAGCTTCCTTTAGGATCAGCTCCCGAATAGGTTTGAGGTCGGGGACACACAATCGGTCCTTGAACCATATTACCCCCTCTTCATCCTCTCGAAAGTCTTTGCCTCTTCCTTCTAAGATTAGCTGTCGGATCTTGTTGATGCTTTCATCATCCTTCTGCCCTTCTTTGATCTCCCGCTCTAGGGTGGGCTCTAATTCCACTGTTACTCCTTGCGTACTGTTCAGGAAACCGAGACTCAGTCTGTCGAACTCCTTGGCTAACTCATATGGCATTGGGTACGTGGCCATCATATTGACTTGACTCTTCCTGCTCAGAGCATCTGCAACCACATTGGCCTTGCCTGGATGGTAATGTATCTCTAACTCATAGTCCTTGATCAATTCCAACCATCTTCGCTGTCTCATGTTTAACTCTGACTGGGTGAATATGTACTTCAGACTTTTATGATCTGTGTAGATGTTGCACTTCTGCCCATACAGGTAATGTCTCCAGGTCTTCAAAGCATGAACCACTGCTGCCAACTCCAGGTCATGTGTGGGATAATTTTTCTCATGGATCTTCAGCTGTCGATATGAATATGCTACAACTCTTCCTTCTTGCATTAGCACACATCCCAATCCAGTGTAAGAAGCATCGCAATACACTGAGAATGGCTTGTGAACATCAGGAAGGACTAACACCGGAGCTGTAGTCAATCTATTTTTCAGTTCTTCAAATGCTTCCTGACACTTTTGGGTCCACTTAAACTCAACTTTCTTCGCTAGTAACGCTGTCATTGGTCTAGCAATCTTTGAGAAGCCTTCGATGAAACGCCTGTAATACCCAGCCATTCCAATGAAGCTCTTGATCCCACGAACATCCTTTGGTGCTTTCCAGTTCAGGATATCTGCTACTTTCTTTGGATCCACTGCCAACCCATCTTGGTTTATGATGTGACCCAGAAATAAGACTTCATGAATCCAGAACTCGCACTTGCCCAGCTTGGCATACAACTGATGCTCTCGAAGTCTTTGCAATACCATCTTCAAATGCTCTACATGATCTTCCTCACTTTGAGAGTATATAAGAATATCATCGATAAACACTACCACAAACTTGTCCAGATAATCCATGAACACACTGTTCATCAGGTACATAAAGAAGGCTGGCGCATTTGTCAAACCAAAGGACATAACTGTGAATTCATATAACCCGTACTTGGTGATGAATGCTGTCTTCGGTATGTCCGAGGGTCGGATTCTGAGTTGATGGTAACCTGATCTCAGATCTATCTTCGAGAATACGCTGGCACCTCTGAGCTGGTCGAACAAATCTTCTATCCTTGGCAGGGGGTACTTGTTTTTGACAGTGACTTCATTCAAGGCTCTGTAGTCTATGCACATCCTTTTGGTACCATCTTTCTTCTCTACAAACAACACCGGAGCGGCCCAAGGCGAGGTACTTGGTCTGATGTAACCCTTCTCCAACATCTCATCTATCTGCTTCTTGAGTTCCACCAATTCTGGTCCAGACACTCGGTAGGCTCTTTTGGAAATGGGGGCGGTACCAGGGATAAGCTCTATGGCAAATTCGACTTTTCTCTCGGGTGGCATGCCCGTTAGCTCCTCGGGAAATACGTCCGGAAAGTCCGACACAACCTTGATAGCCTCGAGCGGGTTGGGCTCCTTACTATCAACTGAAATCTGGTGACAGACACCCTCCGCTGATTTAGGCATCCTTAGCTCGGCCACTACCTCCTCTCCTGACGGGGACTTCAATGTTACGGTCCTCTTGTCACAGCTAACATTCGCTTCATACTTCATTAACCAATTCATCCCTAGAATGACATCTATCCCAGGGGTGTCTATTACTATTAGATCACTGGGGAACCCTATCCCCCTTATTTCCACCCTTATATTTGAGCATATTTTATCTGTTTGCACCTTGCCACCAACTGAATTAATCCTCATGGGCAGCATCATTGCCTCTACTGAGATGTTATGCAATTCTACCCAGGTTGCAGTGACAAATGAATGAGTTGCACCAGTATCAAATAGCACTTTCGTGGGATGAGATTCGACTGAGAACATACCTACTGCCACATCTGGTGCATCCTGGATCGCTTCGGCCTCCAAGTGGTTCACCTTTCCACGGTTGTACGCTTGGTTACGATTGCCTGCTGTCGGCTGCAGTACACCTTGCCTTATTGGAGCATTGGGGTTGGTCTGTTGCTGCGCCGCCTTCTTCGGGCACTGCATCGCCCAGTGGCCTTGTTCTCCACAGTGGAAACATCCTCTGCCTCCTCCTTGTGCTGGGGCTGCTTGGTTGCTCTGGTTTGCTGCTGGGGCAGGAAGGCGAGGTGCCTGGTTGTTCTGCTTCTGATACTGATTACCTCCCTGATGGCTGTGCTGACGGTACTGCTGCTGATGCGGACGCTGATTCTGATTTTGATATCCCTGTGGGTGACCAGGCCTGCCTTGCTGAGATGAACTACCTGAGAAACGGGGGCGGCTGATGCTTCCGGTCTGGGGTCCACTCATCTTGCGCTTCCGATCTTCCATATCCTTACGCTTCTTCTCAGTCATAACTGCCCTATCGATCAGGTGCTGGAAGGTGGGGAAGGTGTGATTCATCAGCTGGTAATGCAGGGGATCCACCAAACCCCTCATGAACCTGTACTGCCTTTTAGCATCAGTGTTGACATCCTCAGGTGCATAACGAGATAGCTACAGAAACTTGTCTCTGTATTCACTAACAGACAGGGGTCCCTGCTTCAGAGCCAGAAACTCCTCCTTCTTCACGATCATCAGTCCCTCTGGCACATGGTACCTGCGGAAACTCTCGCTGAATTCTTCCCAGGTGATGGCTTCGGGGTCAGCATGTGTGGCGAGGTAGGACTCCCACCAGGACTGGGCTGCTCCCCTTAGCTGACGGGGACCATACAGAACCTTCTCCCTGTCGTTACATTGAGCGGTGCGCAGTTCTCTTTCCACTGCGCGCAGCCAGTCTTCGGCATCCATGGGGTCAGCAGAATGGGCGAAGGTAGGAGGGTGCCCTCTCATGAACTCACCACGCTTATCTCGTGGCATCTGGGGCATCTGCACTTGCAATTGGGGTTGAGGTTGCTGTTGAGCCTACTGCATGGCTGCCAGAGTCTGCCCAATGGCCTGCACTGCCTGAGTCTGCATCAAGAACATCTGCTCCACTGACATCGGGGGTGGTGGGGGAGGCTGCCTCTGTTGTTCCTCCTGCTGGTCATGCTGCTCTTGCTGAGCATGCCGGTTGCATCGGCGCCTGTTGTCAGACATCTGTGGAAGACATTCATACATCAGCATTGATCTTACAACCCTCCAGCATAAGAAAAGAGAATACAGAATTCTTCATGACACTGAGTGAACAAAGAGCTTCGCTGATCCTCATTACGATTCAACACAGCTTCTCAGATAAGAAGGAAAGTAGAAGTAAATGGCTTCCCAACTAAATAACTGACTTTATTAACATTATAGCTAGGCCAAACTGCAGGAGAAACCCACAGGTTGGCAACAGTCATTACAAAGATTCAAATCCAGCACAAGTTCATCATAACAAGCATGCAAGCAACTGATAAGCAAACTAAGCTAATTGGAAGCAACTGATAAGCAAACTAAACTAACTATCTAAGACTGAGACATCTGACTTAAGAATTATTACAAACTTCGACGCTAACGATCTAAGGATCCAGATCTATCCTGGTCTTACAGGCAGGGGAACCATAAGTGTGGTGACCACGTGGCGGCGAGCGGTAAGGGTGCTGAGTCCCAACAAGAGCGGGAGAACCACCCTCCTGGTGATGGCGCTCTGCCAGCTCAGCACGCAACTCCGCAATCTCCGTTCGAGCCCTGCTCAGCTCGTCCAGAGAGTGATCCAGCTCAGTGTTAAGCACTGCAACTAGGTTGACTGTGCTGCTCAACCTAGGGTTAGCCTCACCAACAGGTGAGACAACCACACTCTCTGTGCTGCCAGTAGGGCGGCGGGGGTAGTACCGAAGGTTAAGACCGTCGGCCACCCCTCCGAACAAAGAAGTACTGGGAGAGTGCACGTTGTGCTGCATCCTGCATAGCCGCCTCTGCAGTGTCCCTCTCGGAGATGGAATAGTGCTCCGAAACGGCCTCCGCACCCCGGAGGTCGTCCTCCGGACGGCGAACTAGGCAGGTAGCCTCCCAGCGGTCCGGGTACCTCCCGCGACTGTGCTGGTAGACTACACAACGATACTCGATCGACCAGGTATGCCGGTCAAAAGCCTGGCGCAGCAAGGTGTCGAGTGCGTCGTGGAAGTGACAACCGCGAGCGGCGTCACGGGTGATGGGTCGGGCGACCCATCCTTCCGCCTCCTGCGGCTCAGAAGACTCCGTGCTGTGGTCTGAGTCGTCGTCGTCGGGGTCTCCTCCAGGACTTCCTCCGGTAGCTCCTCCAACAGCCGGGGCGTCCCGCGGTGGTGCAGGGGGCGCCTCCAGCTGGGCAACAGAGGAACGGGGCCTCACGGACTCCACCTCCTGCTGGGGTGGGGAGGAAGAGCCCTGCTGCTCTCTGTGCAGGCGCCGGCGTTCCTGCTCCTCACGCAGGCGATGGTGCAATCTCTCCAGGTGACTCGACTGACCGGACACGGTGCGGTGCAGAGGACGCTCCGCAAGTCGAGACGGCAGGAAAGGAATCACCGACTTACGTGCAGTGTGTCTAAGACGAGCCATCTACAAAAGACACCGTAAGCATAAGAGTAAGAGCAGAACTAATATGACAAGTGAATAAACCATAGACAGAATAAGATAAAAATTTTAACAAGGTATAATATAGTATATATATATATATATGTAGTAAAACATAGGGTTGGTCGAGGTGACCGACTTTTGAAGTAACATCAGAGGTCAAGGTGAGAGGGAAGGTCAATAGTCCTTAGTACGACCAGTGCTACTCTAGGTCAGCGGTCCTACAGTCAGCACGGCTTTGATACCACTTATGTCACACCCGGTTTCAGAAGGCAAACCGAATGCGAACTATGTACGTGCCAGGATCAAAATTCACGTACACAGCGATTACATAAATGAACATCATCGCACAGTGCTCGAATAATAACATAAAAGGGTATTAACTTATTACATCACAGAGTCATAGACATCCACATAGTCATCAACTTAACAGTTAAATCAAAGTGCTAGCGAAACGCAGTAAAGATAAGGCCTTCACAGGCAGCTGACTGGGGGTTGCCGCCAACCCACACCTAGAATTCGTCGTAGTCTTGGAACTCCTTCCACGGCTTCGCCTTCTCCTGAGCAGTGGTTGCAATGTGGACAACCTGGTGTTTTGTGGTAAAGCAAGGATGAGTACACAACAACGTACTCAGCAAATGTCCCGTTTGGCTGAAGTGGACTAGCTTTATGTGGGGTTAGGTTCAAGCAGTTGCTTTTAGTTGGTCAGGTATTTATCATTAGTAGAAGCCAGATTTTAGCATTAACCAACCCATGAACCATTTCCTCATCGAGGAACAACATCATCATATTCGAACCAAAACCATAACATAATCCTTGTATCTCGAACCATCTGTATCTCTAATCAAAGAGGATCCCAAGGCTGCTCTTAACCGTGAGCACGGCTGATATATCAGTTTCACTACCCTCTGCAGAGGTCGCACACTTTACCCATGAGTCATGATTCCCTTTCTGCCCGGGGAGAGCTAATCCCCATTGATCACTTCCTAGGTGGTCCGGCAGGGTATCACTACGTAGCTTTTACAAAGATTCCCTAGAGATCATAGCTGCCCGTTAGGTTTCTCCAGTTTGATAAACACAGTACCCCTCCCCGCAGGAGAGTGACTAACAAAAAGCAAAACGAAAGAACCTCGGCACTCAGCCTCGGCAGAGCAAGCACTGTGCCTGGACCCCATTGACGGCACGACGGCGAAGCAACTACACCTCTAGTTCCTCTAATTAATTAGCTAAGGGCACCCCATTTCACCCTCATGGTTGCACTGTTATCCCGGGTGGTCTCTCAACGAACAGGTCCTTACGGAGAGGTACTCAGGAAACAGCCTGAGCCCCCTAGAGTATCACAAGATCATCAACATCATCAGGATAACAGTATCATAAATAGTCACATCATGTTCATTGATTAAGTTAAGGCAATAGCAGAATGCTAACCATAAGGTCATCAAGGATAAAGTAAAGTGTAAAGCTAGTCAATCCTTAGGTTTCAAGTAAGTAATGCGGGATAGTAAGTTACAAGTGAATAGGACATGATGGGTCAGAGGACACTTGCCTTCACCAAACTGTTGATCAGGAACTTCCTCTGCAACTTCCTCAGAAAACACAGACTGCTCGTTGTCTACGTAAAGTAATCATTCACACTATGCACTTGGGAAGTAACAAACAAAAGCAATATACCAAACATATGCAGCAGAGAGATCACAAGTTCACAATAGAAAAGGATTGGTACTCTAGTATTCCCTAGGTCTAGGGTGGAGGACTATACCAAGTGATTCACTATCCACTAATCAGATCTAAGTCAGTGGTGGGGGTTAAATCATTACATAGTGTTAAGTCCATAAACTTAAGTGCTCCAACTTTTATTAAAGTCTACTATCTTTTATTTATCTCAAATAGGGTTCCCATAACATTAATTTTACCCTAATGATCAACTATTAATTGGGACATAGAAACAGCAGGGAAACATTGCTTAAACAGATAGATAATAATATTATGAACATTTTGCAATTTGAAGCACCTAATTTGGAGTTCATATGGCAAAGTTATGAATTTTACAAGATTAGGGATTAAAAATATGCCTTAAATACTTATTTTGGATTAAATAAAAGGTCCGAGGACCTAACTGCAAAGATCCAGGGACGGCGGGTCAATTTACAGAAAACCGGGGGTCTCTTTAAGAATTTGCGCGGGCGAAGGGGTATCGGGCTTTTATAGCCGTTGGATCTCGGATCAACGCCCGAGATTAGATCGCGGGCGGGCGCGCGAGCGTGCAGCGGCGTGAGCGGCTGACAGGCGGGGCCGGGCGGGCAGCGCGGGCGGACGACTGACAGGCGGGGCCGGGCGGGCAGCGCGGGCGGACGACTGACAGGCGGGGCCGGGCGGGCAGCGCGGGCGCGGACGGCTGACAGGCGGGGCCCAAATGGCAGGAAGGCGGGGTGCGGGGGGGGGAACAGCCCTGGGCCGTTGGATCTCAGGCGGACGGCTAGGATTGGGCTCGGCCTATTTGAATCAGGGCCGTTCGATCTGGGATTGACGGCGGGGATTGGGTGGCCGGCTTCTGTCTTCTCCTCCGGCCAGCAGAGGCGACGGCGCCCGTCCCGCGGCGGAGAACTCGCCGGAGATGAGGGGCGCAGGGGCTCTGCGGGTCCCTGGGACGACCTGGGCGGCCGGGGAGGTTGGGGAGGGCGCGAGGAACCTTCCGGTGGGGACTGGGTCGGGGCAGGGGCACCGGAGGGGGGCGGCCCACGACGAAGCGGCTCGGCGGTGGCGCTAAGGGACTCCGGCGAGCAATTAAACGCGACAGAGTGCAATAGAGGGGAAGGGAGAGGGCATGGGAGGTTCCTTACCTCAAGGCGAACCCCGGGGACTCCTCGGGGGCGACGGAGACGCGGCGGCAGCCCGAGTCAACGGTGGCGGACCTCGGCGGCTGCGCAGCGAACGGCAGGTGAGCGCGGGAAGAGGAATTCGGGGAGGGAGAGGGAAAATTGGGGCGTGTCCCGGGTTGCGGACGTCGGGGCGAAGCTCACCGTGGCAGAAGGCACGGCGGGGCTCCAACGGCGACGGAGAAACGGGCTCGGGCGGCGGTGGTTAATGGTGGCGGCGCTTTGGCGTGTGAGCAGCGAGGGGGAGATGGGAGGGAGGCCTGCAGGTGCGCAAATGAGGGGGGGTGAGGGCGAGCGAGGTTCTGGGCTCAAGTGGCCGAGGGCGAGGTGGTTGCGAGCTCCACGCGCGACGTGGGCGCGGAGTCCGTGGCACGCGCGGCTCGGGGCGGCGGTTACGCGGAGACGGCGGAGCTGACAGCCCGGGCCCGCGAGCAGAGAGAGCGGGGGAAGCGGGCGCGCGCGGAGGGGGAAAGCGGCTGCGCTGACGGGTGGGCCCACCAGGGCAGAGAGAGAAGAGGGGGGAGGAAGGCGCGCGCGCGGGATGGGCCAGATGGGCCGAAAGGCCGAGGGGGCGGGGGAAGCGGGCTTCTTTCCTTTTTCTTTTATTCTTGCATTTGTTTTCCCTTTTCTTTTTATTTACTCTATTTGATTCAAATCTAAATAGGCCACAAATTCAAAATATCACTTCCAAGTATTATGCACCAAACAAAAGTAGAATTTAGGGTTTGACATGATGCAACATTTCATACCCCTTGGAGTTTTAGTCTAATAGACTATAATTACAAATAAAATAACCACTTTTCTCCTATAGAAATGAGAAAGAGAAGATTGGGGAAGGATGAGAAAAGGGAAGTAACACCTGAATTTGTGAATATGAGCAAAGAAATTTTATACCCCCAAATTCAGGGTGTTACAGCCCCCCTGGCGACGTGGCCGGTCCGGGCCCGAGTTTGGGCAAGGTGGCGATTCCTCCGAGGTCGAGGTTGAGCCCGAGCCCTGGGGTCGGGCGAGGCAGAGTCCATCGTCTTCCCGAGCCGAGGCTGAGTCCGAGCCCTGGGTCGGGCGAGGCGGAGTTCGTCGTCTTCCGGAGCCGAGGCTGAGTCCGAGCCCTAGGGTCAGGCGAGGCGGAGTTCGTCATCTTCTAAGTCGTGGTTGAGTCCGAGCCCTGGGGTCGGGCGAGGCGATGTCCATCTTCCGAGGCCGAGACGGGGGCCGAACCCTGGGGTCGGGCGAGGCGGAGCTTCCTATGTCGCCCGAGGCTGGACTTAGCCGCTGTCGACCTCACTCTGGCGAGTGGCACGGCAGTCGGAGCAGGGCAGGCGGCGCTGTATTCCTATCAGGTCGGTCAGTGGAGCGGCGAAGTGACTGCGGTCACTTCGGCTTTGTCGACTGGAGCGCGCGTCAGGATAAGATGTCAGGCGATCCTTGCATTAAACGCTCCTGCGATATGGTTGGTTGGTGTGGCGATTTGGCCAAAGTTGCTTCTTCGCGAAGCCTACCCGAGCTGAGCCTCGGGCGAGTCGATGGTGCGTCCGTTGCTTGAGGGGACCCTCGGGCGAGGCGTGAATCTTCCGGGGTCGGCTGTCTTTGCCCGAGGTCGGGCTCGGGCGAGGCGGGATCGTGTCCCTTGAGCGGAGCCTTGGCCTGAATCGCGCCCATCAGGCCTTCGCAGCTTTGTGCTGATGGGGTTTACCAGCTGAGATTAGGAGTCTTGGGGGTACCCCTAATTATGGTCCCCGACAGGCACCCATAAATTATCACTGGCGGTTTCAGCTACCGCGCGCCAGTAAAAAAAACCAGGTGGGCCTGGCTTGGGAACCGCCAGTGGAAACCTATTTCCACTGGCGGTTATCTTAACACAACCGCCAGTGGAAATAGGATATTTCTACTGGCGGTTGGTGTAACAGAACCGCCAGCGAAAATCTGGTTTCCACTAGCGGTTGGTGTAACAGAACCGTCAATGGAAATAGGTTTCCACTGGCGGTTTTTCAAGCCAACCGCAAGTGAACTATCTGTTATAAATACCACAACTCCTCCCCCCGACAGGAGCTGTAGCTCGCAGCCAACTTCCATTGGTGGCGATTTTGGAGGTCCAGATTTCACAAAATACAAGGGGGGAGGTTTTGGTCTTCCTTTTTTGGAAGAAGGTGGATAAGAAAGGTTGGTTTATGTTTCTTTGTCAATTTTTGTTCATTCTTGCTCAATTTTAGCCACATTTTGGATCTAGGGTTTTACATGTGAGAGAGAAGAGTATAGCTAGGTTATTTTCTCTATTTCCTCAAATGAGGTTGCTTAAGATGGTTAGATTTTGTCTATTCCCTCTCCTTTTTCATGTTTAGTTCTCAAATAAGTTTATCCATGACACATATTTAGTTGCTTAATGAATGGTGAATGTGTTGTATGGAGAGGGAGGATGATAGGTTTGGTAATTAAGATTGTTTTTATTAATTGTTATGAAAGGTTGGTTTAATTATGTTTCAATTGCCAATTATTGTTCATTTTTGCTCAATTTTAACTACATTTTGAAACTAGGCTTTCACCATGTGTTAGAGATAGGTTTGGGTATTAAGATTTTTTGTTTATTAGTTGCTAGGAAAGTTTGGCTTATGTTTCTTTTGCCAAATTTTGTTCATTTTTCCTCCATTTTAGCCACATTTTGGATCTAGGGTTTCACCATGTGTTAGAGATAAAGTAGTTAGGTTGCCTAATCGATCCAACCGCCTATGCTTCATCCTTCCCGACAAAAACTGTGTAGCTCGCGCGCAGCCCAACTTTTATTGGAAGGCCAGATTTCACAAAATACAAGGGGAGGTTTTGATCTTTATTTTTTGGAAGAAGGTCGCTAAGAAAGGTTATTCATGTTTCTTTTGCCAATTTTCTTTATCCATGATATATTTAGTTGTTAGGAAATATTGGTATATGTTTCTCTTGCCAATTTGTGTATCTTGTGTGTTTTATGTTACTTTTTTTACAGGTGATGATGGAGAGGATATCCTGGATGTATAACTTATCAAGGCTAGATCCATCATACATATCTGAGGTCCATAAGTGTATTGTTGTCGCTACGAACTATGCTTGGAGAACAAAGACAAAGCACATATATTGTCCATGCATGGACTACAAAAATGCTGTTGTATTTGATGACACAGAACAAATCATATCTCATCTGGTATGCCGAGGATTTATGAAGGATTACATAATTTGGACAAAGCATGGAGAGGGTAGCTCTTTGCCTTATACAGCTGGAAACCCTGCGAACATCGACAACAGCTTTCAGTTCGTTCACGAGACACAACAACCTCTTCCACAGAGCGAACATGTAGTGCCAAATGTTACTGATCATGGTTACGCCGGAGGAAATGAACGTGAAAGAACCCATGTTCTGCCAAATGTTATGGACGATGAAGATGCAGAGTTGTTAGAGGCAATGTTGCGTCGTCATACAGATCCATTGATGTTCTTCATGAAAGGTATGGAGTCCCTGAAGAAGGCAGCAGAAGAGCCTTTGTACGATGAGTCTAAGGGTTGTACCAAAGAGTTCACGACGCTCCGGTCTGTGTTAAAGCTGTTGATGTTAAAAGCTAGATATGGTCTGTCTGATGCTGGCTTCAATGCGTTCTTGAGTATTGTCGCAGACATGCTTCCAAAGGAGAATAAAGTGCCTGCTAACACGTACTATGCAAAGAAACTAATCAGTCCACTCACTATGGGCGTGGAGAAGATCCACGCGTGTAGAAATCACTGTATCCTTTATCGAGGTGATGATTATAAATACTTGGAGAGCTGTCCAAAGTGTGGTGCAAGTAGGTACAAGACGAATAAAGACTATCGAGAGGAAGAGTGTGTTGCATCTGTGTCTAAAGGGAAGAAGCGAAAGAAAGCCAAAAAGAAGACTTCAAAATCCACGAGCAAAGAAAAAGAAGAAGTAGACTATTATGCGCTCAAAAAGATTCCTGCTTTGGTGATGTGGTACCTCCCCGTCGTCGATCGATTGAGGTGTTTGTTCGCTAACCCTGAGGATGCCAAACTTATGAGCTGGCATGCTTCTGATGAGCACAAAAACGATGGGAAGCTTCGACATCCAGCCGATGGGAAGCAGTGGCAAGATTTCAATGAGAACCACCGAGACTTTGCCGATGAACCAAGAAATGTTAGGTTCGCACTGAGTACTGATGGAATGAATCAATTTGCTGAAAGGAGCAGCAAGATAGCACATGGCCAGTGATCCTCACCATATACAACCTTCCTTCATGGTTGATGCAGAAATGGAAGTACATTTTGCTAACCATGCTTATTTCTGGACCTATACAACCTGGAGTTGATATGGATGTATTTTTAGAGCCCTTAATGGAGGATATGAAAATATTGTGGGTAACGGGTGTTCAAATGTTGGATGAGTATCGTAAAGATTCATTCACGCTGAGAGCAATTATTTTTGTTATGATCAACGATTACCCAACACTCTTCACATTATCAGGCCAGTTTAAGGGAAAGGTTGGCTGCACAGTATGCATTGATGAAACTGCTTATGTGTCCCTTACTGCATCTAAGAAGATAGTGTACATGAGGCACAGACGCTTTTTATTGGAAGGACACAGGTACCGCATGCGAAAGATGGATAAGTACTTTGACAATAATGGTGAACTACATTCTACTGCTCCATCGGGTAACAATAAAGGTCATAAAGTTTTTGAAATAGTCAGGAATATCAAGTTTGTTTTCGGGAAGAAGACAAAAGACGGAAAAACAAGGAAGGATGCCAAACCAGCTCTGGGGGCTATATTCAAGAAAAAGTCTATTTTCTTCGAGTACTTGCCTTACTGGAAAGAGTTAGATGTGCGGCATGCGATCGATGGTATGCACGTTCAGAAGAACGTGTTTGAAAGCATAATTGGCACCTTGCTAGACATAAAGGGCAAAACAAAAGAAGGGCTCAATTCACACATGGACTTGGTAAATTTAGGCATAAAAAAGGAACTACATCCTTGTCGGGGACCATAATTAGGGGTACCCTCAAGGCTCCTAAATCTCAGCTGGTAACCCCCATCAGCACAAAGCTGCAAAGGCCTGATGGGTGCGATTAAGTCAAGGATCGGTCCATTCGAGGGACGCGATCACGCCTCGCCCGAGCCCAGCCTCGGGCAAGGGCAGCCGACCCCGGAGGATCTACATCTCGCCCGAGGACCCCCTCCAGCAACGGACACACCTTCGGCTCGCCCGAGGCCCAGTCTTCACCAAGAAGCAACCCTGGCCAAATCGCCACGCCAACCGACCAAATCGCAGGGGCATTTAATGCAAAGGTGGCCTGACACCTTTATCCTGACGCACGCCCTCCAGTCGACAGAGCCGAAGTGACCGCAGTCACTTCACCGCTCCACTGACCGGTCTGACAAGAGGACAGCGCCGCCTGCGCCGCTTCGACTGCTGAGCCACTCGACAGAGTGAGGCTGACAGCAGCCAAGTCCAGCCCTAGGCGCCATGGGAAACTCCGCTTCGCCCGACCCCAGGGCTCGGACTCGGGCTCGGCCCCGGAAGACGACGAACTCCGCTTCGCCCGACCCCAGGGCTCGGACTCGGGCTCAGCCCCGGAAGACGACGAACTCCGCTCCGCCCGACCCCAGGGCTCGGACTCGGGCTCGGCCCCGGAAGACGACGAACTCCGCTCCGCCCGACCCCAGGGCTCGGACTCGGGCTGAGCCCCAGAAGACGACGAACTCCGCTCCGCCCGACCCCAGGGCTCGGACTCAGCCCTGGCCTCAGTCGACGGTCTCCGCCTTGTCCGACCTAGGGGCTCGGACTCGACCTCGACCTTGGAAGACTGACTCGACCTTGACCTCGGAGGAGCCTCCACCTCGCCAAACCTAGGGCACGGACCGACCACGTCAATAGGAGGCGCCATCATTACCCTACCCCGAGCTGACTCAGGCTACAGGGAACAAGACCGGCGTCCCATGTGGCTCGCTCCACTATACGAGTAATGATGGCGCCCCGCATGCTCTATGACGACGGTGGCTCTCAGCCCCCTTACGGAAGCAAGAGGACATCAGCAAGGACTTGACAGCCCCGACAGCTGTCCTTCCGCCAGGCTCCAGCGCTCCTCCGACGGCCACGACACCACACGAACTGGGTGCCAAAACCTCTCTGGCTGCCACGATGGCATGTACTTAGGGCGCTAGCTCTCCTCCGCTAGACACGTTAGCACACTGCTACACCCCCATTGTACACCTGGATCCTCTCCTTACGCCTATAAAAGGGAGGTCCAGGGCCCTCTTACAGAGGGTTGGCCGCGCGGGGAAGGACGGGACGGCGCTCGCGCAAGGCCGCTCGCTCCCTCCCGCGTGGACGCTTGTAACCCCATACTGCAAGCGCACCCGACTTGGGCGCAGGGCTAACACAAAGGCCGCGGGTTCCACCTCCCACGCATGTCTCCCTCCGGCTGCTCTCCCCCCTTCGCGTTCCGCCTCGCGCCGACCCATCTGGGCTGGGGCACGCGGCGACAATTTACTCGTCGGTCCAGGGACCCCCCGGGGTTGAAACGCCGACAGTTGGCGCGCCAGGTAGGGGCCTGCTGCGTGTTGACGAACAGCTTCCCGTCAAGCTCCAGATGGGCAGTCTCCAGCAACCTCTCCAGCCCGGGACGGTGCTCCATTTCGGGAGTCTTGAGTTCATGTCCCTCGACGGCAGCTACGACATGATACTCCTTCCCCCGCCGCGCGACAGCGACAATGGCGGTCGACAACCCGCCCGCCGGCGGGGAAATCGACGACGCCTTCCCCACATGGTGGAAGGACGACATTCGGGCTTGTCCCGTCCCCTCCCCCGCCGATGGAGGAGGAGGCGGGGCAACCAAGGCCAAGCAGGAGGCGGCACCTCGTTGGCTGTCGAGCGAGTCGACGGCGCCGGCGCCCCAACGGAGAGTGCGTCGGGCATCGGCCTCGCGTCTGAGACGAAGACGAGCGTCGTCTCCCCGCAACACACCAACCTCAAGCAAACGGACGACGCCAGCACGCTCGCGAAGGACTTGCTGGGCATCACCCTCGTACCTGAGACGACGGTGCAGTCAGTCCCTGACGTGACTTTGTCACCGCCCGTCGACCAGAAGGTACCGACCGATTCCCATCTCGCGCCTTTTGGATTCGGCCTCGACCCGCCAAGCAACTCCGCTTCGGTGGACATTCTCATAGAGGCGAGTCCAAACCCTCTAGGGTACCGTGTGCGGTCACCCTAGGACCGGCTGACGACCATCTCGACCTACGGGCCCTCGGGGTCCGAGGAAGATGGCGAGCCCGACCTCTGTTGGGATTTCTCCGGACTTGGTAACCCCAGTGCCGTGCGGGACTTCATGACCGCATGCGACTACTGCCTTTCCGACTGTTCCGACGGTAGTCGCAGCCTCGGCGACGAGGACTGCGGTCCAAGTCACGAATGTTTCCATGTCGATCTAGGGGGTCCCGGCGAAGGCAAGCATCTTGGTATACCGGAGAACGGTGATACCCTAGGCCCGTGCCTCGCGTTGACATCCTTCGGGAGCTAGCTGTGGTCCCCGTCCCGGTGGGGGGTCATGACCCACAGCTCGAGCAAATCCGCGAGATGCAGGCCAGGCTCGACGAGGGAACAGGAACACTTGAGCCGATCCGCCAGGACGACGGGTAGGAATGGGCGGGCCAACCTCCGGCTGGAGAAGCGCGTCATCTCCCCAGGGCATCCAGCACCGCATCGCCGACGACGTCAGGGTAAGGCCGCCACCGGTTTCTAGTGGAGTCGGCCAAAACCTGGCCGCGGCGGCAATACTTCTCCGCGCGATGCCGGAGCCATCAACCACCGAGGGGCGGCGTATCCAGGGAGAGCTCAAGAATCTCCTGGAGGACGCCGTGGTCCGACGGGCTGAAAGCTCCGCCTCCCGAAGGCAGGGGTACCCCTCGAAACATCGCGCCGCGACTTCCCGATTCATGCGGGAAGCCTCGGTCCACACCGGGCGCACGCACAACACAGCGCCTGCGGCCCCAGGTCGCCTCAGCAACGAGCACCATCACCGCAGCCGTCGGGCCCACCTCGACGAGAGGGTGCGCCGAGGCTACCACCCCAGGCGTGGGGGACGCTACGACAGCGGGGAGGATCGGAGTCCTTCGCCCGAACCACCCGGTCCGCAGGCTTTCAGCCGTGCCATACGACGGGCGCCGTTCCCAACCCGGTTCCGAACCCCGACTACTATCACAAAGTACTCGGGGGAGACGAGACCGGAACAGTGGCTCACGGACTATCGGCTGGCCTGCCAACTGGGTGGAACGGACGATGATAATCTCATCATCCGCAACCTCCCCCTATTCCTCTCCGACACCGCTCGAGCCTGGCTGGAGCACCTGCCTCCGGGGCAGATCTCCAACTGGGACGACCTGGTCCAAGCCTTCGCCGGCAATTTCCAAGGCACGTACGTGCGCCCTGGAAACTCCTGGGATCTCTGAAGCTGCCGCCAGCAGCCGGGAGAGTCTCTCCGGGACTACATCCGGTGATTCTCGAAGCAGCGCACCGAGCTGCCCAACGTCACCGATTCGGATGTCATCGGCGCGTTCCTCGCCGGCACCACCTGCCGCGACCTGGTGAGCAAGCTGGGTCGCAAGACCCCCACCAGGGCGAGCGAGCTGATGGACATCGCCACCAAGTTCGCCTCTGGCCAGGAGGCGGTTGAGGCCATCTTCCGGAAGGACAAGCAGCCCTAGGGCCGCCCACCGGAAGATATCCCCGAGGCGTCAACTCAGCGCAGCACCAAGAAGAAAGGCAAGAAGAAGTCGCAAGCGAAACGCGATGCCGCCGACGTGGAGCCTGTCGCCGCCGCCGAGTACAAGAACCCTCGGAAACCTCCCGGAGGTGCCAACCTCTTCGACAAGATGCTCAAGGAACCCTTGAGGAGTGTGCCATGCTTCAACGCCACTTTCACAAGGCCGGGCCACCCGCGGAGGGTGGCAAGGCTCTCGACGACGCTAAGAAGGAAGATCACAGGGCAGGAGAGTTCCCTGAGGTCCGCGACTGCTTCATGATCTACGGTGGGCAAGTGGCAAACGCCTCGGCTCGGCACTGCAAGCAAGAGCGTCGGGAGGTCTACTCGGTAAAGGTGGCGGCGCCAGTCTACCTAGACTGGTCCGACAAGCCCATCACCTTCGACCAGGCCGACCATCCCGACCATGTGCCGAGCCCGGGGAAATACCCGCTCGTTGTCGACCCCATCATCCGCAACGTCAGGCTCACCAAGGTCCTCATGGACGGAGGCAGCAGCCTCAACATCATCTACGCCGAGACCCTCGGGCTCCTGCGGATCGATCTGTCCTCGGTCCGGACGGGCGCTGCGCCTTTCCACGGGATCATCCCCGGGAAGCGCGTCCAACCCCTCGGACAACTCGATCTACCCGTCTGCTTTGGGACACCCTCCAACTTTCGAAGGGAGACCCTCACGTTCGAAGTGGTCGGGTTTCGAGGAACCTACCACGCAGTGTTGGGGAGGCCATGCTACGCCAAGTTCATGGCCATCCCCAACTACACCTACCTCAAGCTCAAGATGCTGGGCCCCAACGGGGTCATCACCGTCGGGCCCACGTACCGACATGCGTACGAATGCGACGTGGAGTGCGTGGAGTACGCCGAGGCCCTCATCACCGACCTGGAGAACCTCTCTAGGGAGGCGCCAGACGTGAAGCGCCACGCCGGCAACTTCGAGCCAGCGGAGACAGTTAAGTCCGTCCCTCTCGACCCCTGCAACGACGCCTCCAAGCAGATCTGGATCGGCTCTGAGCTCGACCCCAAATAGGAAGCAGTGCTCGTTGACTTTCTCCGCACAAACGCCGACGTTTTCGCATGGAGTCCCTCAGACATGCCCGGCATACCGAGGGAAGTCGCCGAGCACTCGCTGGATATCCGAGCTGGAGCCCGACCCGTGAAGCAGCCTCTGCGCCGATTCGACGAAGAAAAGCACAGAGCCATAGGCGAGGAGATCCACGAGCTAATGGCGGCAGGGTTCATCAAAGAGGTATTCCATCCCGAATGGCTTGCCAACCCTGTGCTTGTGAGAAAGAAAGGGGGGAAATGGCGGATGTGTGTAGACTACACTGGTCTAAACAAAGCATGTCCGAAAGTTCCCTACCCTCTGCCACGCATCGATCAAATCGTGGATTCCACTGCTGGGTGTGAAACCCTGTCTTTCCTCGATGCCTACTCAGGGTATCACCAGATCAGGATGAAAGAGTCCGACCAGCTCGCGACTTCTCTCATCACACCCTTCGGCATGTACTGCTATGTTATCATGTCGTTCGGCTTGAGGAATGCGGGTGCAACGTACCAACGGTGCATGAACCATGTGTTCGGCGAACACATTGGCCGAACGGTCGAGGCCTACGCCAATGACATCGTAGTCAAGACGAGGAAAGCCTCTGACCTCCTTTCCGACCTTGAAGTGACATTCCGATGTCTCAAGGCGAAAGGCGTGAAGCTCAATCCCGAAAAGTGTGTCTTCGGGGTTCCCCGAGGCATGCTCTTGGGGTTCATCGTCTCTGAGCGGGGCATCGAGGCCAACCCGGAGAAGATCGCAGCCATCACCAGCATGGGGCCCATCAAGGACTTGAAAGGCGTACAGAGGGTCATGGGATGCCTCGCGGCTCTGAGCCGTTTCATCTCGCGCCTCGGCGAAAGAGGCCTGCCTCTGTACTGCCTATTAAGGAAGGTCGAGTGCTTCGCTTGGACCCCTGAGGCCGAGGAAGCCCTCGGGAACCTGAAGGCGCTCCTCACAAACGCGCCCATCTTGGTGCCCCCCGCTGCCGGAGAAGCCCTCTTGATCTACGTCGCCGCGACCACTCAGGTGGTTAGCGCCGCGATTGTGATTGAGAGACGAGAAGAGGGGCATGCATTGCCCGTCCAGAGGCCAGTCTACTTCATCAGTGAGGTACTGTTCGAGACCAAGATCCGCTACCCACAAATTCAGAAGCTGCTGTACGCAGTGATCCTGACGCGGCGGAAGTTGCGACACTACTTCGAGTCTCATCCGGTAACTGTGGTGTCATCCTTCCCCCTGGGGGAGATCATCCAGTCCCAAGAGGCCTCGGGTAGAATTGCAAAGTGGGCGGTGGAGATCATGGGCGAGACGATCTCGTTCGCCCCTCGGAAGGCCATCAAGCCCCAGGTCTTGGCAGACTTCGTGGCTGAATAGGTCGACACCCAGCTCCCAACAGCTCCGATCCAACCGGAACTCTGGACCATGTTTTTCGACGGGTCGCTGATGAAGATGGGAGCCGGCGCGGGCCTGCTCTTCATCTCGCCGTTCGGGAAGCACCTACGCTACGTGCTATGCCTCCACTTCCCGGCGTCCAACAACGTGGCTGAGTACGAGGCTCTGGTAAATGGGTTGCGAATCGCCATCGAGCTAGGGGTCTGACGCCTCGACGCTCGCGGTGACTTGCAGTTCGTCATCGACCAAGTCATGAAGAACTCCCACTACCGCGACCCGAAGATGGGGGCCTACTGCGATGAGGTTTGGCGCCTGGAAGACAAGTTCTACGGGCTCGAGCTAAACCACATCGCCCGACGCTACAACGAGACTGCGGACGAGCTGGCTAAAATAGCCTCGGGGCGAACAACGGTTCCCCCGGACGTATTCTCCCGAGACCTGCATCAACCCTCCGTCAAGACCGACGACACGCCCGAGCCCGAGAAGGCCTCGGCCCAGCCCGAGGCACCCTCGGCTCAGCCCGAGGCACCCTAGGCTCAGTCCGAGGTACCCTCGGCTCGGCCCAAGGCACCCTCAGCTCAGCCTGAGGCACCCTCGGCTCGGCCCGAGATACCCTCGGCCCCCGAGGGTGAGGCACTGCGCATCGAGGGGGAGCGGAGCGAGGTCACGCCTAATCAAAACTGGCAGACCCCGTACCTGCAATATCTCCACCGAGGAGAGCTACCCCCCGACCGAGCCGAAGCTCGGCGGTTGGCGCGGCGCGCCAAGTCGTTCGTCTTGCTGAGAGACGAGAAGGAGCTCTACCATCGCAGCCCCTCGGGCATCCTCCAGCGATGCATTTCCATCGCCGAAGGCCAGAAGCTCTTACAAGAGATACACTCGGAGGCTTGCGGCCATCACGCAGCACCTCGAGCCCTTGTTGGAAACACTTTCCGACAAGGTTTCTACTGGCCGACGGTGGTGGCCGACGCCACTAGAATTGTCCGCACCTGCGAAGGGTGTCAGTTCTACACGAGGCAGACCCACCTGCCCGCTCAGGCTCTGCAGACCATACCCATCACCTGGTCGTTTGCTGTGTGGGGTCTGGACCTCGTCGGCCCCTTGCAGAAGGCACCCGGGGGCTACACGCACCTGTTGGTCGCCATCGACAAATTCTCCAAGTGGATCGAGGTCCGACCCCTAAACAGCATCAGGTCCGAACAGGCGATGGCGTTCTTCACCAACATCATCCATCGCTTTGGGGTCCCGAACTCCATCATCACCGACAACGGCACCCAGTTCACCGGCAGAAAGTTCCTGGACTTCTGCGAAGATCACCACATCCGGGTGGACTGGGCTGCCGTGGCTCACCCCATGACGAATGGGCAAGTAGAGCGGGCTAACGGCATGATCCTGCAAGGGCTCAAGCCGCGGATCTACAACAACCTCAACAAGTTCGGCAAGCGATGGATGAAGGAGCTCCCCTCGGTGGTCTGGAGTCTAAGGACAACGCCGAGCCGAGCCACGGGCTTCACACCGTTCTTTCTAGTCTATGGGGCCGAGGCCATCTTGCCCACAGACTTAGAATACGGATCCCCGAGGACGAGGGCCTACGCTGACCAAAGCAATCGAGCCAATCGAGAAGACTCACTGGACCAGCTAGAAGAGGCTCGGGACATCGCCTTACTACACTCGGCGCGGTACCAGCAGTCCCTGCGACGCTACCACGCCCGAGGGGTTCGGTCCTGAGACCTCTAGGTGGGCGACCTGGTGCTTCGGCTGCGACAAGACGCCCGAGGGCGGCACAAACTCACGCCTCCCTGGGAAGGGCCGTTCGTCGTCGCCAAGGTTCTGAAGCCCGGAACATACAAGCTGGCCAACAGTCAAGGCAAGGTCTACAGCAACGCTTGAAACATCCAACAGCTACGTCGCTTCTACCCTTAAGATGCTTCCAAGTTATTCGTACACCCTGTTCACACACAAAGTTTGGTCGTCAAGGAAGGGTTAGCCTTGCCTCGGCAAAGCCCGACCCTCCCTCGGGGGCTAGAAGGGGGGAACCCCCTCTGCGTCGAAATTTTCCTCGAAAAAAGAGAAAAATCTTTTCTGCCAGAATGCCTTTCGTGCTTTTCGACTACTTCGAAAGTGGATCCTGAAAACGACGGAGTACACGTAAGCAGCCAAGGCTGACCGAGCCGAGGGACTCCTACGCCTCCGGGATACGGATACCTCACTCATCACCTTCTGCGATAAGTAACTCGCGCTCGGATAAGTGATTCCGAGGACCAAACAAGTCTTCACACTCGAAAGCTCCTCTGCCGGAACGATTTTTCGGGCCTTCTCGACTGCGTCGGTGACAGAACCCTATGGACGAGTAAGAGTGCACGTAAGCGGCAAGGCCGACCGAGCCGAGGGATTCCTACGCCTCCGGGATACGGATACCTCACTCATCACCTTCCGTGAAAAGCAACTCTCGGCCGCACAAACAATTCTGTTACCGACAAATAAGTCCGGATACTCGAAACAAGAGGAAAAGAAACAGTTGAAGGGGGCAGGCTCGGACGTCGACAGTTGAAGGGGGCAGCAGCAACCTTGGCGTCAACTGCACCTTCGGTGGGGTCTGACCTAGCCTCGGACGGCGACGCGGTTGGAGGATCTCCACTCTGAAGGACGACATCAGCACCACACCCGGGCCATCGCCGCCAGGGTCTTCTCCAGGAATCCGGCTCGAGCAGATGGCTCGGCCGGCCACCCCGAGGCCTCGGCCAGCTGTCCCCCGAAGACATCAGCCCGGCTTGTGGCCTCGACAGCTCAACTCCGGCGTCGGTCCCGCCAGTGGACGACCCGGCCAGGCTCTGGCCGACCAAATATTCTTTTCGAGCCAACTCTGCCTCTGTCCGTGCTGACACCGCTACCTCCGGCTTCGGCTCATCGAGGAGCGGCCAAGGGGTTCCTTTAACTAAGCAAGAGAAGCCTCGGACAGCAAGGCCGACCGAGCCGAGGGACTCCTACGCCTCTGGGATACGGATACCTCACTCGTCACCTTTGCACAAGGCGACTCACACTCGGTGAAGCGGTTCAGATAGTCGACAGGCGAGTCATAGTGCTCGAAATGAAGAAAAAACACGGCCCCGTGCCGAAAATACATACATGTTCAGGCCCGGACAGCCACAATGAACAAAAGACCGGCACACAAGGTGCCATTACAAACGGAACCCCGGTTCCACCTCCGCAGGTACGAACAACCCCACACGATTGGGGGGCCTGTGGAGCAACAGAAGACCGACGAACGGCTCACCGTCGCCCGCTCCAGCAGCGGCAACGACGACGACTTCTGCTCCGGGGGGCCGAACAGCAGCAGCGATGACCTCAGGGCGGATGCTGCTGCCATGAGGCCCTCGCCCATGCCCTCACTCGAGAGGCAAGGACGGGCAGAAGGCCGTAGAGTTGGGGGTCAGTCCGTGGGCGGCACCGGCTAGCTCGTCGGCGGAGAAACCTCTTCCGGCTGCCGTGGAGGAAGGCGGCGCCGGGAGCGGCTCCGAAGCCACTCGACTCAGAGAGCCAGGCACGCGGCAGCTGCCAACACCACGAACGGCGAACGCCCTTCCCCCCGATCACTGAGGGAAGGAGCGGGCCGCCGCCCGCGTAGGGACCAACCCCAACTCGGCACACTCCCCTCCCCAGCACTGATGATGAAAATCCTTGAAGCTGAGGGAGGGGCAGGGGCCGCAGCCTGGCTTGCTTCTCCCCACCCAGGGGCTGGTGGTCACCGTCTTGGGTGGCCACCGGCGAGGGGATGCAGCCGAGCTGCATGATGAAAATCCTTGAAGCCGAACGATGGCTGAAAGGTACCGACTTCCTCGAACTTGCGTCCCTCCGACGATAAGGCGGAAGGATTGCGGGCGTCCCCCATCCGGGGGCTCGGAAGGTGGAAAGACGCAACGCATAAGGGAACGCGAAGACATGGTCGCTATTTAAGGGGGTCACCCTCCTTTTAAAGGCGACTCTCCCTACTTGCGTCCCCAGCCGTCGTGGGCTGAGTCTTCTCCAACGCGCTCCAAGGTCCTCCCCCTACGGCGAGGGCGCTGGGTCCCACGCGTCATACAAACTGGCCTAGGGCAGAAGAAGCCAAACCGCCGCGCGCGGTGCTTGCAACCGCCCGGCGGTTACAAGCGTTCCTCCACTTTCGCCCAGACCAGCGGGTGAAAGGGCGGACAGCCATGCAGGCGGCATGCAACCGCGCCAAGTGGGCGCGCCCCTCCGACTTCCAACGCACCCAGCATGGAGGCCCAGGCCCACACGTCATGCAACCGGCGCGCCGGTTGCTACGTGCGAGCAACTGCACCGCCACTCGCACCACTACCGCGCCTCCTCGACTGCGGAACCAGTACCGTGACTCGAGGCAACCCTACGTATGACCCAGCAGTGCCAGCCAGGCGCGACGGTCAATACGGCCAAAAATGGGCCAGCAGTAATGGCGGTGGCAGGCGGGCAGGAGCAGCGGTCACGTCGTCAGCCAAGCTTACGTCTCATCCAGGGGCAGCGAGAGAACCCTCTCTCACGGTGTGAAGACGGCGCGCCCGTGTTCCGTTCCTCGAACGGCTCGCACACGCGCAACGGCCGCCTCGCGAACCACTCGCCCCGTCGCATTAACTCCACGGCGGGACAGGCGGCGCCTCAGGCAGGAGAAGCGAGCGACGCTTCGCCTTCGCCATAATGACCGCGTCGAAAAAGGTACACCACGTCATTCGATTTTGTATCCTTTTCCTTTTCCTCTTTCTCTCTCTTACAACAGGGACCGGGAAAGGGGGATACCCCGAAAAGGATCCTTCTCTGTGAAGGAAACAGGCCCCGAGCCTCCCTACTGATCAGAGGTTCAAAGGTTGGCCCCTCGGAGGGGTTCAACGGCCGCCTCAGAGCGCTTGGGTTCTGTGCCCACTACTGGTCAGAGGTTCGATGGCCGGCCCCTCGGAAGGGTTCAACGGCCGCCTCAGGCCACTCGGGCTCCGCGCCCACTACTGATCAGGGGTTCGTAGGCTGGCCCTCGAAGGGTTCACAGTCGCCTCAGACACAGAGCGAGGGATGACCCTGGGTACGTTCAATACATAACCAAGGCTCGGGCTATGCTCCCGAGGTACCCTAGGACATTTCCGAGACCAACGAGAACGATCTTGTAACGGAATCCCATCAGAGGGAGGCATCGAGCCCTCGGACCCCGTCAAAAGGGGACCGGGTCCGGCAGATCACCCGCAGGTACTTTTGGAGCGCGCCTCCGGGCCTCTAGCCGACCCCTAACAAATGGGGCACGGGCGTCCACTCGGATTACCCGCCAGCAGCTCACCGGAGACACCATGTTCGGCGCCCTCCGAGGGCAACAAGGCGCTTTCCCCCCCTCCTCCTTGCAGAAAGGCGACGCAGGGGCGTATGTAAAAAAGTCGAGTCTGTCCTTGACCGTCCTCTCGCCCTGTGCAGAGGCTCGGGGGCTGCTCTCGCAAACTCGGCTCCGGCCAAACCGTTGACAGCGTCAACATACCAGCCCGAGAACTTGGGACCCGACCGTGCACCCGGGCTATGGCCAGCTCGCATGAGGGAACAACCAGACCAGCCGAAGTGTTGCGAAATGCACTAAGACCTCGAAGGAGTCAAACTACTCCTCCGAAGCCTCGGGGGCTACACCCGGTGGGTGCGCTCGCGCGCACCCACCGGAACAAAATGCAACCAAAAAAGGTTGGTCCCCTTGCAAAAAAGTGCGGCAAAAGCCTCCAAGCGAGTATTAACACTCCCTTCGAGGCTCGGGGGCTACTGTCGGGGACCATAATTAGGGTTACCCTCAAGGCTCCTAAATCTCAGCTGGTAACCCCCATCAGCACAAAGCTGCAAAGGCCTGATGGGTGCGATTAAGTCAAGGATCGGTCCATTCGAGGGACGCGATCACGCCTCGCCCGAGCCCAGCCTCGGGCAAGGGCAGCCGACCCCGGAGGATCTACGTCTCGCCCGAGGACCCCTCCAGCAACGGACACACCTTCGGCTCGCCCGAGGCCCAGTCTTCACCAAGAAGCAACCTTGGCCAAATCGCCACGCCAACCGACCAAATCACAGGGGCATTTAATGCAAAGGTGGCCTGACACCTTTATCCTGACGCACGCCCTCCAGTTGACAGAGCCGAAGTGACCGCGGTCACTTCGCCGCTCCACTGACCGGTCTGACAAGAGGACAGCGTCGCCTGCGCCGCTCCGACTGCTGAGCCACTCGACAGAGTGAGGCTGACAGCAGCCAAGTCCAGCCCTAGGCCCCATGGGAAACTCCGCTCCGCCCGACCCCAGGGCTCGGACTCGGGCTCGGCCCCAGAAGACGACGAACTCCGCTTCGCCCGACCCCATGGCTCGGACTCGGGCTCAGCCCCGGAAGACGATGAACTCCGCTCCGCCCGACCCCAGGGCTCGGACTCGGGCTCGGCCCCGGAAGACGACGAACTCTGCTCCGCCCGACCCCAGGGCTCGGACTCGGGCTCGGCCCCGGAAGACGACGAACTCCGCTCCGCCCGACCCCAGGGCTCGGACTCGGGCTCAGCCCCGGAAGACGATGAACTCCGCTCCGCCCGACCCTAGGGCTCGGACTCGGGCTCAGCCCCGAAAGATGACGAACTCTGCTTCGCCCGACCCTAGGGCTCGGATTCAGCCCTGGCCTCAGCCGACGGTCTCCGCCTTGTCCGACCCGGGGGCTCGGACTCGACCTCGACCTTGGAAGACAGACTCGACCTCGACCTCGGAGGAGCCTCCACCTCGCCCAACCTAGGGCACGGACCGACCACATCAACAGGAGGCGCCATCATTACCCTACCCCGAGCTGACTTAGGCTACGGGGAACAAGACCGGCGTCTCATCTGGCTCGCTCCACTATACGAGTAATGATGGCGCCCCGCATGCTCTATGACGACGGCGGCTCTCAGCCCTCTTACGGAAGCAAGAGGACATCAGCAAGGACTCGACAGCCCCGACAGCTGTCCTTCCGCCAGGCTCCAGCGCTCCTCCGACGGCCACGACACCACACGAACTGGGTGCCAAAACCTCTCCGGCTGCCACGATGGCATGTACTTAGGGCGCTAGCTCTCCTCCGCTAGACACGTTAGCACACTGCTACACCCCCATTGTACACCTGGATCCTCTCCTTACGCCTATAAAAGGGAGGTCCAGGGCCCTCTTACAGAGGGTTGGCCGCGCGGGGAAGGACGGGACGGCGCTCGCGCAAGGCCGCTCGCTCCCTCCCGCGTGGACGCTTGTAACCCCCTACTGCAAGTGCACCCGACCTGGGCGCGGGGCTAACACGAAGGTCGCGGGTTCCACCTCCCACGCCTGTCTCCATCCGGCTGCTCTCCCCCCTTCGCGTTCCGCCTCGCGCCGACCCATCTGGGCTGGGGCACGCGGCGACAATTTACTCGTCGGTC
Source organism: Zea luxurians (assembly GCA_029449295.1). Lineage (NCBI taxonomy): Eukaryota > Viridiplantae > Streptophyta > Magnoliopsida > Poales > Poaceae > Zea > Zea luxurians. The sequence continues at coordinate 19,706,538 of JAOPSE010000003.1, forward strand.
CAGGGACCCCCCGGGGTCGAAACGCCGACAATCCTGTTCTTCAAGAAAATAGGAAGTATCATCTCCCAGCAGCAAGCTACAATCTCAATGTAGATGAGAAACATGTGATGTGTGTTTGGCTTAAGAATTTGAAAGTCCCATCCGGATTCTGCTCTAGCATAGGAAGTATTGTGTCAATGAAAGACCTGATAGTCACCAACTACAACTCACATGATTGTCATGTCATGCTGACTACATTCCTACCTATTGCCATCAGGGCTATAAATCCTTTGTTTTTAAAGATGGCAATCACACGGTTGTGCTACTTTTTCAACATAATTTCACAAAAGGTAATTGATCGTGATGAGTTGGAATCTCTTCAGGAATTCGCAGTGGAGACAATATCACAGTTTGAGATGTGTTTCCCTCCATCGTTCTTTGATATTATGGTGCACCTTGTGGTGCACTTGGTGCCACAAATAGAGGCATTGGGTCCTATGTACTTGCATGAAATGTGGACGTACGAGCGTTTCATGTCAATACTGAATGGCTATGTATCAACCCGTGCTCGTCCCGAGGCATCCATGATAGAGGGGTACTGTACCGAAGAGGCCATTGAGTTCGGAGGTCCATTCTGCAATAGTATCCTAAAAGACCAGGTTGCAATAGGTCTGCCTCCGTCACGACACGAGGGTAGATTGTATGGAAGCGGGAGGATGGGACGGAAATCTTTCATCCCACCAGATTACAATACAGTACTTGAGGCACATCACAGCATCCTACATCAGCTAGCGATAATAGAACCATTTATCCAACAACACATCAATGAGCTTCACGAGCAAAATCCTGGGCATACGGCTGATTGGGTAATGAAGCAACATAAGCAGCGGTTCAACACATGGCTAATGGTGAAGGACATTCCACGTGGAGAAACAATAGAAGAAAAAACCATCAAGGGGTTGGCATCTGGACCATCACACCAGGTCACAACATGGCAAACCTATGACATTAGTGGATTCACATTTTGTACCAAGTCCAAGGACAAAAAGAGCATGTCACAAAACAGTGGTGTTCGATGCGAGGCCATAGATGATGAAACTGGTGAGATTATTACATATTTTGGCTTTATTGAGGACATATGGGAACTAGACTATGGTACATTTCAGATCTCGGTTTTCCGATGTCAATGGGTTGAAGACAAACATGTCACGGTAGACAACTATGGTGTCAGAGTTCTTGATCTAAGTAAGGTAGGTTACAAAGATGACCCATGGATCCTTGCTAATCGTGCTGCACAGGTCTTCTATGCTGAACAGATCATTTCTAACAATGAGAAGAAAAGCACCGACAAACCGAAGCATGTAGTTTTTCCTGGAAAACAACAAGCTATAGAAGTTGATGGTGTATCTGATTTAGAGGATTTTAACCAGTTCAACGTCATGTCTCTTTTCATAGACCATCCAACCAAGATAAGGAACGTTGAGCGAAGCATCCCACGCAATTCGATGCTCTAGGTACGCCACGATGGACAAGGCAGAACAATAGCTCCCTAGATTATATAGTTGTCATGTAATTGATTATTGTTAGGACATGTCATGTAATTGATTATTGTTAGCAACAAACCGAAGCATGTAATTTTACACGACTTTCTAGAGAGGAGAGGGAGAGGGAGAGAGAGCTATTGTTGCCAATGCGCTCGGAGCAGGTCCAGCACTTACCGTCCGTGCGGATGCAGCACTTTGCACATCCATAATGCCCGTTCTTCAGCGCGTCCTTCTCCACAGATAGTGTCACAGTCGCCTCTTCCTCATCCTCCAACACCGCCTCTTCCTCATCCTCCACCACCACCTTGGCTTTCTTTGGAATGCCGCCGTCAGAGGAAGTCGTGGCCTTTTTCCCGGTCATGGTTTATCACCTAGAACGCGAGGTAAAATAAAAGCATGGAGGACTATTCAACTAATATATATATATATATATATCAGGTAGTAAGAAAAAAACATCTTCAAAGAACATGCTGTGAAAGAACTTGGAAAGATGTTTACCAGATCTGATACTTGTGAAAGAACTTCACACCAATGGTGATGAGAGACGCGAAGCCAGGAGACGACGTAGTATTTAAACACTGCAAGAACAGGCATTCTATTGACTTTCTAGAGACGAGAGAGAGAGAGATAGGAGAAAGAGAGAAGAGAGAAAGGAGAGAGAGGAGAGAGAGAGGAGCTAGGGAGAGGAGAGAGAGAGAGAGGAGAGAGAGAGGAGAGAGAGAGAGGGGAGAGAGAGGAGCTAGGGAGAGGAGAGAGAGGAGAGAGAGGAGGGAGAGAGAGAAGTAATATATAAATATATATATTATGTATACTAAATATATATATTTATATATTTAATATGTACAAAAATTTATATACTTAATGTATGAATATATAATAAAAAATAATATACTAAAAATATTACTACTGGCGGTTCACAACGAAAACCGCCAGTATAAATGGCCTCCACAGTCTGTGGAATGCATTTCTACTGGCGGTTCTCGATGACAACCGCCAGTAGAAATGGCTTCCACAGTCTGTGGAAGGCATTTCTACTGGCGGTTGACAATGACAACCGCCAGTAGAAATCAAACCGCCAGTAGAAATGATTTCTACTGGCGGTTGTCATTGTCAACCGCCAGTAGAAATATCTCCTATATAAAGGAGCGCGCGCGAGGCCGAAAATTTCGCTAAGTCTTTGGCGCCCTGTCTTTTACACTTCTCGCCGTTAGGCTGCCGAAATTTCGCCCCGGCGATCTTCTCCGCCGTGCGCCGCCGTCGTCCACGCCGTCGTCCCCGTGCCGTAGGTAAGTTCTCCTCTCTCTCTCTCTCCCTTCTTCGACTATGATCGCTCGGACACGCCACCGCCGCCGTGCACGCGCCGCCGCCGCGCGTGTAAACCCTAGGCCTAGGAAGAGTGAGAGAGTGAGAGGGAAGAGAGAGGAGGGAGAGGGAAGAGAGGGAGAGGGTTTAGGGTTTAGGGTGTAAACCCTGCGCGCGTCTCTGCAGAGAGTGAGAGAGAGGGAGAGGAGAGGAGAGAGGGAGAGGGAGAGGGAAGAGAGAGGAGAGGACAGAGGAAAAGGGAAGAGAGAGGAAAGAGAGTGGAGGGAGGGAGAGAGAGAAGAGAGAGGAGGGAGAGGGAGTGTATATATAGGAAAGAGAGTGGAGGGAGAGAGAGAGAGAGGAGAGAGAGAGGGAAAGGGAAGAGAGAGGAAAGAGAGGGAGAGGGAGGGAGGGAAGAGAGAGGAAAGAGAGGGAGAGGGAGAGAGAGAGAGGAGAGAGCAGCGGAAAGCATGTTTTTTTTGGCTTCCACTCTTTAGTATAAAATGTAGACTAGATTAACTTCACTTCTGCCACGGAGCAATTCAGTTTTTATCCGTTTAGCTTTATAGAGTTATGTGAGCTCTACCAGATGTCCCTGGCAAATAGTTGTCTGATTGTCTCAAACAACGTATTCCATTGTAGTACTATTAGCTAGTGAAATTAGAAGACGACGTACGGCACACTTGCGTTGCTTCGATTAAGAGCAACTCATCAGAACCCCACTTGACCAGGGCGAGTTCTCATCACCTGTCCTTGGTCTCTCTCACACAAAGAGTATGCATCAAGCTTCATTAGCAAACCAAAAAAATCAAAGCTTCATTAACAACGCCATTTCCTACGACTCTCTCTACGTCCTATACGACTCCTCCTATACGTTCTATACGACTCTCCATCTCTCTCTCTATGTCCTATACGACTCCTCCTCTCTCCCTCTCTATACGTTCTATACGACTCTCCATCTCTCTCTCTACGTCCTATACGACTCCTCCTCTCTCCCTCTCTCCCTCTCTATACGTTCTATACGACTCTCCATCTCTCTCTCTACGTCCTATACGACTCCTCCTCTCTCCCTCTCTCCCTCTCTATACGTTATATACGACTCTCCATCTCTCTCTCTACGTCCTATACGACTCCTCTCTCCCTCTCTATACGTTCTATACGACTCTCCTTCTCTCCCTCTCTATACGTTCTATACGACTCTCCATCTCTCTCTCTCTCTACGTCCTATACGACTCTCCCTCTCTATACGTAACTCGATAATATCCGTATCACAATATTAGGGGTTAGGGTTAGGGCTTAGGGTTAGTGTTAGCGGTTAAGGGTTAGGGTATTTGTTAATATAAATTTAATTATTGCTTATGTTAATATGTGTTAATATGTATTTGTATATATATAGCTCAATGAGTTCTCCAACCAAGGACCAAGGATTAGGGCCCGACCACATGGACAAGAGTGTTGCTCAAGAAGAATCCAGCAGTGAAGGGTATGAAACGCCTAGCGACCCTTTTCCTACCACTAGGAAAGATAGGGCCGCTGCGCGTGAGTTGCAACGTGACCCTACTTATGATCCACAAGACCATGAGGTAAATTACACATCCTTAATTTCGTGTGTGTACCTAATTAATTAGCTGATTTCACAATGTCTATTACACATGCATGATTTCTTGTGCATTTTATTACATGAATAGGAGGTCTTGTCTCAATTTCGCGCGATGCTCGAAAAAGCTGCGGCACGATACCAAGACGCACCGGAACCGACCCAAGGCGCACGGAATCGACCGAGACAACCACCGAGAGGTCAAGGAAAAGGAAGCAGAGCGATCGGAACAGAGGTGACAGGGGGCTAAATGGCGATTTCCACCGCCAGTGGAAATGCTGGCGGTTCTTGAATAACCGCCAGTGGAAATGGCGATTTCCACTGGCCCCTAGCACTGGCGGCACTGAAAAACACCAGTGAAAATAGTTTTAGGACCGTCACTATAGAACTTCTGTGTACTAGTGAAAATTTAACACAATTACTTCAAAATTTTATCCAAGTCAGGACTAATACCCACTACGTACGGTTCTGAAAATGCTTCAATGATGTTTTTGTGTAGTTCACATGATCAGTATCATCTAATTATAATAAATATTAGAGCTTTTACTAGAAAATAAGAAGCAACAGAAGTTCGTCTAAGGAGGATCGAACCCATGACCTAGAGGTGCTATTAGTAAGCCCTTAACCATCAAGTTAGATGATCTTTCGTAGATTGCAGCATAGGTCATCTCCTGTAGACCGTGTAAACATCCGTGTAAAATAATGTTTTGCACTATAGATTATACTGTTTTAAAGAGTGGAGTTTGAAATAAAGAGTGAGATAAGAAGTAATGTGATAGAAAGTCTGCTGGAGATAGTCATCACCCGCATTGCTTTGTTGTTGCAACTTTCTATCGACATTGAACCTAAATAGTAGATTAAAAAGCTAAACCATAGTCCTGTATTTAGACTTTGTAACAGGATTTGACGGAAGCACTCAGACTGCAACAACAAGGTTGAGAAAGATTAGCCAACTAATCAAGGACATGAATAGTTTTAAAAGAACATGTAAATTGGATTTAGAGTTATATATATTTGATACAGATACAGATCATGAACATCTGCAATAAGTAGCATATCTACATACTGTTGAATTCAAGGTAAAATGCACTGTTCAATAATATCTTATCAATAGAAACACCGCAATTAGAAATGGAACCAAGAAATACTGACTAAAAACATTGTCTTGTGCGATACTGCATTTCAGGGAAATCAGTTTTTAATATACCAGGATAAATCATTTTGGCCCTGGGTGTTCAACAAAAATGCATTCCAGAACTCAACTAATTTAGCTATGCAAACCAATTGGCTACGTACATGTGTTATATTCACTACTACCCATTGGCTACGTACATACATTGTGCTACAAAAGCAGGAGGCACGTTCTATAACTATGACCCTATTTCTATCAGCTCCATAAAATTTGGTGAAGTTAATGAAGCATGTCGTGAGGAGCTTTAGAAAATCGTGAAGCTGAAGTTGCAAACTTTTAGAAGACATTTAGACAACAAGTCTTTTATTTCTTATTAGATTAAAAATATTTTTTAGAACCGTTTAAATTTCTATTATACGTCGTAGCTTCACGATAAAGTTGGAACACAAAGCAGTCCCAAACACCCCCATATAGGCTACACTTTGGTTGGAGCAAGTGGCCAGAGCTTTTTTTTTCAGGCACATAGTGGTATACTAGTTTATAAATTGATTTTCACTATGTCATGTGCGATCGACATTACCAGCATCGACCCCGCGTGAACGCATCAGCCATAGGTGCCAAGTGGCTGGAATCAGGAGTTATTTAGGGAAACAAACATGCAAGGCAAGCTAAGGAAGCTGACATTGCAAGGCAAGCTAGAATTAGAGAGTTTGTTTCCTTTGTTAGCAAGGCTACGCGCCTATATGTTAGAGGTCATAGGAACTCTTTGGAATAAGAAAGATCTATCCATCTCTAGTTTCGCTCTCTTTCTTCTCTTAATCTCATCCCTCTCACCATCGAGCCACAGGACGAAAACTCTGACGCCTCTACCCGCCAAGGGTACGAGCAGTCTTGGGCATCGACGCCCTTGACAACCTGATATCACTATCCAGCCGATCCTCCACTACCACACCGCCGGCCTCCCTATCCACTTCCGTCGCGCCATGCCTCCAAACCCATCAGCATCCTCACCAATGGCCGAACTAACGACGACAGCCGACCTTACGACCCACATCACCAAGTTGACTGCGACCATCGAGACCCTGTAGACCAAGTTCGACTCGCTCGAGCAATGGACCACCGACTCAATCTTTAAAATCTTTGACCATATGAACTATTATACAAACTTTATACCATTAAATTTGTGATCAAATACACTATCCAACTATTATAAGCTTATAAACATAAATAACATAATATAAAATAAATAAGTGATAAAAGCATAATTTAGAAGACTATACATATTAAGTTGTGTTTTATAAAAGAAACTAGAAGCAGTAGTCATAAGAAATATTAAACAGTAACTATTATTGATGTTTTCTAAGGTTGTAGCCCATGTAAGAGCACGTGCTGATAGGCTAGTTAATAAGGTGAAAATTACTTCTTCAACCTCGTTTCATAAGTTTAGGGGTGTTTCAATGCACAAGAGTCAATAGTTAGTTGCTAAAATTAGTTAAATATATCTAAACATTGTATCTAATAGTTCAACTATTAGTTACTTTTAGTAAATTAGCTAATGGTTGGCTAGCTATTTGTTAGCTAACTAATTTTATTAGTAATTTTTTAGCCAATTAACTAGCTCTAGTACATTCAAAAACCCTTTAGTTTTAACCAAACATTAGTCAAGTTGTATGCATGTCTTTAACATATCAAATAAAATTGTGTCAATAGATTTTGAGTTTGACATATCATCTAATATAATATTGACCTTTTAGCGATTTGTAATATATATACTGGGAAAAGGTGAAAAGGCAATATATATACTCCTACTCGCAACGACTACTTTCAAGTACTAGTGCACCCTACAAAAAATAAAACGGGGGCGTTAGATATAACTTAAAGACAATACATATATTGTATAATTAAGTTCCTTGCCAAATCTTCCCAAAATTACATCGCAATGCATACAAGGGAACTTATTTCCCATTAATATGCGCCCTCTTTTTATTTATATCCTAAAAATACATACTAAATAAGAAATACTTTTCTACATATGCGGTCAGTAACGAAAGTAGTGTCCGGTAGCAGCATAGAAGGAGCATCAAGGAGAAAGCTTTTTGAGCCTTATCTGAGCACCGTGCTGAGGGTGCAGTGTTATCACGGTGTACGGCGCGTGGGTGTAGGATGGTGAGAGCTCGAACGAGAAGCGCTGGAGGATGGTGCATAGCGTCATCTTGGCTTCCAGCAACGCAAAGCTCTGGCCGATGCAGATCCTGGGGCCCCCTCCGAACGGAAAGAAAGCAGCCTGATGCCTGGTTGCGCTGGAGATGCCGTTGGCAAACCTTTCTGGGTTGAACTCGCTTGCGTCTTTTCCCCAAATGTCGGGATCATGGTGAATGAAGATGACGGGCAGAAGGAGCTCCACTCCTGCAGGATATTTGATTCCACCGAGCTCCATTTCCTTATAAGTTCTTCTTGTTAGAAAGGTTGCTGGTGGGTACAACCTAAGGACCTCATGTAGAATCATGGTTACCTGCACATATATGACATATGATTCCTCAAAGAATGTTCCAGTTTAACACTTAGTGGCATTTCTATCTAGATCATCCTTTCAGCATATTCAGACTCAGAAATGGATAACATGTGGCATATATATAATGTATCACTGAGACTTAACCATGACTACTTTAGATTCAAAACCACAGTTCTCCACTAGAATCACATTATGAGGTTTATGTTAATTAGCTATTATTGAGTTGAATAAAAAACAAACTATTTCTATTTAGTTCTCTATTTTTACTTAGTCTCCATTAATTCGATAAAGGAATGGATATTACACATCCCTTTAGTAATCTGCAATTTTGGAATGTTGAAATAAAGTCTGACATTGGTTTTGCACTTACAGTCTTCAGGCGGCTCAAGCTATCGAAATCTGGTCTGGTTCTTCCAAAGTGGCTCAGAACTTCTTCTCTTGCTCTATCTTGCCATTCTGGGTGCATGCTTAGCACAATAAGTGTCCAAGTAAGCAGGACTGATGTTGTCTCCACGCCCGCAAAGTAAAACAGCTTGCATTCCTCAATCACATCTTCTGTCGTCAGTCCCAGGCTTGCATTTCCATTTGATTGCCTTGTGTTTGACTCCAGTAATAAGCCCAACAAGTCATCTTTATTTGTTTCTATGTTTTTAGTATCCTTCTCTCTCTTCCCAATTATTTCACGGAGAATTTTGCGGATCTCTACATCGATTGCTCTCATCCTTCTGTTGTTTTTGGTGGGCAAGAACCTGCCTATGCTCAACATTGTTATCACGGAAGGTTTGCATTCTGCTATGCTAATCTGTTTATAAAAATCTTTTCTTTCCATTTGACACTTGAGCGATCAATTTTAGTACAAACGGGAACAATTTTAAAAATGTTCTTTTATGACAAATTTTATAATTACAAAAGCATGAATAGGGCTAAGGAGTAATTGATGAAACAAATCTTCATGTATTGAAATGCTTGGATATGCAATTGCACATGAATAAAACGTTGCTGCTGGTTAGAAGAGGAAAGCGTAACAAACCAATAGCCTGGGATAAATATTGTCTGAACAGATTGGATGAGGCGTTCAGCTAGTTCTCCTTGTAGCTCGAAAATTCTCCTCCCTTCTTGATAGTTGCTCCCAAACGCAGTTCTTGAGATAACGTCTCCAGTAAGATTCTGGAACTCAGGCCAGACATCTATCTCAGAAGATCCCTCGGAAGACATTGAATTATCCCATCTAGTAATCATTTCAATACAGCAGGTAGAAAATACTGGCATCATCCCCTGTGAATAGAACAACACCAATAGTCTATTTAGGGAACTTGTATCCAACATACAACACAAATGCAATGTAAAATAGTAAAAAAAAATATCCATTTATAGAACAAGCAGCTAGAAAATACCTTTATTTTTTCATGGTGAAATGCAGGATTAAGAATTCTCCTGTGCTTTGCCCATTTTTCACCATCATGATTTACAAGCCCATTGGCTAGCAACCTCCCAATGCGGCTACTCCTTGGTTTGCCAAAGTGGCCAAACTTATTAGACAGCACCTCTTTGACTAACTCTGGGTCAGGAATCATCACCCTTGGTGTTGGGCCGAACCAAGTGAACGATACTTTCCCTGTAGTTGTGTTTTGAAAACAGGATTAGTCTAAAGAAGTGAGGAGATAAACGTATTTTCTGTTTCTTTCATTCAGTTTTGTTAGTTAATACAATAGCCATCCTATCAAGAACATACTGAATTTCTCCGGTACTGCTACATAATCTTCACAGAACATCAAGCTTGCTACTTGACAGGAGGGGAAATCATGCAGTGCTGCATTAAGCTGCGCTGTTTTCTTTCCCACACCCATATCGCCAGTTATTCATTTTTCGGCTGCAAAAAAGGCATTTTCTGTACTGCTCAAATCCATATATATATGCTAAAAGAAACTTATTTCTCCCCATCTGATCCTGTATATGTGCCCATTTTCGGAGTTCAGCAACAACATCCATCGTAACAACTGCAGTAAAGCATGCTGCGTCGCTATTAACGTGCGTCTTTTTTATACCAGGAAAATGAAATAAAAAACGAAAGGTGTAAAATTTGGATAGCTGGTTGATTGGAGTACATAGAACCCATACCGTATTCCTTGATGGTGCTGTGATGCATGGGCTGCACGCGTGGGGCGATGTCGTGGCAGCCGAGCGGCAGCGGCTTCTTGCGAGCCTCCCGGTTAGCCCGGGCGGTTTCCGTCAGGTCGCCGGTGAAGAGGCGGTACCTAGTGCCCTTGAGGCCCTGGGCCCGCAGGGCCCGATCGAGCCGCCAAGGCGTCCACCAGGCCCACTCCAGCGTCCAGGCCACCAGCCACAACAGCGACACGGACGCCACCACGCTGGCCAGCGCCCACGGAGAGGCTTCCCGCAGCATCAGCAGAACGCAGGTCGCCATTGGTGGCGGCTTGGGGCAGTGGAAGAGAGAAGCAGAGGACGGATACGGCTATGTGCCGATGTGCGAGTGCGATTGCGGCGAGTCCTGGGTTAAATACTGTACCGACGATGGGGCGGACGCGGACGGACCTACGGAGTACGTCAGTATGTGTGTCATGGACACTTCTTCCTTTTTGGAATTGGGAGTCTCCGCGAGTATGAAACTAATTAAATCCGTAAAGATTACCAGTAAACTTCCGCAATTCTCTTGTGACATAGGGCTGCTACCTAGGAGGCAAGAGATTAAAAAAACATACAATCTGTTTCTAGAGCGTGGGAGTGCATGACATGAAAGATGAAACCCTTCCGGCTGTACATTCCATTTTGGATTCCAAAAAAAGCGGGCACAGAGGCACAGGAAGGCTCCATATGTGATCGTCTGGGCGGACACGCGTCAGACAAGCACATCACTTAAAATTGGGCTCATCGAAAAAGCAAGTACCTGGCACCTTCTCGTACCACAAACAATTACTCTTCACCAGATTGAATCTCAACACCGTAACCAAGAAAAACATCCATCAGATCAAAGAACCCAAGATCATGAAGAGGAATACATACACATCCAAGATTCAAGCAATTATTGGGGCAAAAGTATTAACAGTAACAAGTATTTGAAGTCAAATTAATGCATTTTCTATGTTAGTTCTGGCCATATATCCTAGGGAAATTTGCTATTTTGTCACTCTCAGTTGTGAACTTCTCTATTTTAGCATTAGGCCCACAAATCATAGACACAGATGGTCCTAAAAGTCATAGACGGAAGGTCACATAATAGCATTTAGCCCACGTTAAAAGGGCTAAAATAGCAAATTTTTCTATATCCTACTACTAAGGTTTTTTCTCTTTTCAATTCTTCCTCTTAGACTGGAAACATGGGACCCGTGCGTGAGCCAGGGCTCTGAGACGGGATGGCGCCCCTGTGGGCGAATGGCGCCGCCGTCAGCCTTGGTCCCCCGCCTCCGGTGAGGGGGGCTCTCCCTTCCTCCGCGTGCTGGACTCGCGTTCCCCTCTGCGGAGGCCTCGGGACGGCCCTCCGCGCGGCGGATTCGGGGATCGGCCCCCCAGACCAAGCCTCTTCTGGATCCGGTAAGTGCAGATCACACGTTCTCAGTCTTGCAAACTCTGCGCAGTAAGGAGCCCCCAAGCGCGTTCAAGATCCCCCTCCCTCGGCACTCCTCAACCAGATCCGCAATGGATTGTCGCGGGCGGCATTGGCTCAAGATCTAGATCAGAAAAGTGCTCTGCGCCGGTGTTGCTTGCAGATCCGCAATGTCTGCTATCGGCGCCGCGGAGCCAGGCGACTGACAAGTCCGGCTGGGAAGCAGTCTACTCGCCGAGCTATCAGTATTCCTGTGAGGAGGATGGGGCATTGAAGTCGGGCAGTGTTCGGTCCCATCGCCGTGCTAGTGATGTCTCTGCTGCGCCGCGCTTGAGTGGGCTGCCACTTCCTTCCGCACCCGGGGTCAATGAAGGGGGATGGGAGGTTGTCCGGCCACGGTATTGGTGGCGCACGACATTGAAGAATCCTGAGAGAGCTCCACGAAATCATCAATTGGAAGTGAAGGGCACCAGTCTTTTCAAATTGAAGCTCAAGGGTAAATGCTACAACTGTCTCTCACCAGCACATCTCGCTTTCCGCTGCTCGTCTCCCACGCGCTGTTGGCAGTGCTTGCAATCCGGGCACCAGGCGCGGTATTGCAACCAAAAAGCCAACCAGAGAACATTCAATGTTGCTCAATGCTACCCTGAACCAGCCGAGCACTCTTCAAGGAGTTCCACCTGTCAGGAGTTGCTGCTAAGGCCCGACAATCTGCATAAGTACCAGGTTCTTCCCCGAGAGAACTCACTTGGTCATCCGCCCCCATTAATCAAGAAGTCCTACCTCCAGGCTGTTCTGGGAGACCACGGTATGGAGGCTCGCTACCCTGGATACCCTCGTGGGAGGCCTGTGCGCGCCTTCTGTGCGGTCTCGGCGACCGGCTCCATTCGCCGCCGGAGAGATGAGCTGATCGACAAGGCCGTCGTCTGCTCCTTCGACGACAACAGCCACGAGGTTGACACTCTATCCGTAGGTGATATGCTGAGGGAGAAATTCAACCTGCATCACGGTCAGTATCAACTGGTCAAGCATTTCCCTGAGCAATTCTTTATAGTCTTCTCGGACCCAAGGTCGAAGCAGTGGACACTGGATAGGAGATCGGTCTCGTATCGTGGCCGGATTTTCCATTTTGGGGATTGGTCTGAGGATAGCTATGCTAGGAAGACAAACTTTGAATTTAGAGTTAAAGTCCGAGTCGAAGGGATTCTGGTGCACTGTTGGGGGGAAGATGTGGCTTCAAAGGCCTTGGGCAAGAGTTGTGCAATCCACTTTGTGCAAGAGCGCACAAGGCGTAGGGAGCGTACCAGGTCTTTCGACCTCTGGGCTTGGTGCTCTGACCCTTGTGACATCCCTAAAGAGGTCTTGCTTACGGTTTTAGAACCAGACAGGGAGCTGCCACCAGTCAACGCGCCCTTAGCTCTTGTTGGTGCTCAGCACGATGATCCTGCTGATCTGAAAGCTGGACATGTTTACACTCTTCGCAACCACATCGAGGTGGTGGAGGACCTCTCTTTCCTCCGTGGGAGGGGTTCCAGGGGGGACCGCCTAATCGCAAGCAGCGCATGGAGTTTGTTTGGAGCTATGGCGCCCCGGACTCTGTGGGCGAAAAAAGAGAACGTGCTGAAGCTTTTAGAGGAAGAGAGATTGCGCGACGGTACTGGGGTCATGATGATGATGATGGGGATTTTCAGCGAGACAGACGCAGCGGCAACCACCGACACCGTAGCCAGTCTGGTTGGGCGCGCTCGTCGCGATGTTGAGGGGGCATGGATGACTGCTATAGTTCCAATGACAAGCATCGGCACTGTAAGTGCAATCAACCCTAATTGAGGGTTTTGGTGATTAATGACAAAACAAACTAAGAATCTAACAAGTTTGCTTCTAGTATGTACACAGTATTTCTACAGACAGGAGAAGCACAGATCTTACGAGCATAAAGATATATAGCACAGCGGATTTAAAATTCCACATCAAATGGCGTGCTCAAAATGCCAAGAAACAACGGCGGTGCAAAATTTATAACTTTTGAGTCATAGGAATCACCGTACAATTAAGAGGGATCCGCAACGGTTAAGTAAGTTGGAACGAGCCAAGTTCAAAATGATTTGAAAAACTCCTTGGAGATCATTTTCCTTGATCATGAATGCTCTTGAGAAAAACAAATTTTACTTCCCCAAAGTCTCCCCTTTTGTTCCATTCAAAATTCTCAAAGTTTGGTTTCAGCCCCCTGAAACCGGTTCAACCGGTCCTGAAACCGGTTCAACCGGTTTCGGTACTGTTCACCTGCCACCTCTGCTCTGACCTATCTGACAGTCAAAGCTGTCAGAAAAAGTCGCAGCAGATTTATTTTAAAATTCGGTTGAGCCTATTTTTGTCCCTACTCAGCCGGTTTTGAAACCGGTCGAGTGTCCGGCTGAGTAGCTCAGTGGACCGGTTTCTTCCTGGTGGAAACCGGTTCAACCGGTTTAGAAACCGGTTCAACCGGTTTTTGCCCACTTTCTCCCAACGGCTGCCAGCTTTTGGGGGATCCTTTATATACCCCCTCACACTCTCTCTCTCATTTACTTCGCCCCTCTCACGAATTCTGAACTGACCAACCTCTGAACAAGAGCATTCATTTCACCTTTCACACCCGCAATCGCATCACCTTCAATCATTTGAAGGATCCTTGGTGTGAGGTGAACTCGATCGAACTCGCTGTCATTTTCATCTCGATTCTCCCTTTCTCTTGTTCTTGAGCTCGTTGCAAACTTAACCGTGTGCGGATTTGTTACTCTTGGAACCTTGTGTTCCTTGACGGTTAGAGGTTGCTTGGGAGTCTCCAAATTTGTGGACGACCCCAAGAAGTTTGTATCACCCGCTCCTTGAGCAGATTTGAGAAGAGATTGCCTTGACCTTTGTGGTCGGCTTGTGGAGGATTAGGGTTGGAAAAGACCCGGCCCTTTGTGGGTTCCTCAACGAGGAGTAGGACACCTTTGTGGTGGTTGCCGAACCTCGGGTTATATCGCGTGTTCTCGTGTGTTCTTGTCAAGCACTTTATATTCTGTGGTTGGCTCATATTATTCATTTAAGTAGCTTTTGTGTAGAGAAAATCTTCAGTTGTATTATTCACTACTTCACACTTGTTAAATAGATTATCTAATTTGAGTTGAGCGGGTTCAAACTTGTTCAGTTGTGATTAAAATCGACTGAACCGGTTTGCACCTGTGCAACTTTGATTTAACAATATTTCGAAGTTTTTAGTGAAAATTTTCAGGTGTAGCCTATTCACCCCCCCTCTAGGCTACTTTCAATTGGTATCAAAGCCTCGTACCTCATTTTACGCTTAACCGCGTGAGGAAGCGATTATGTCTACTCAACGGGACCATGTGGATCCTATCCTCGAGGATATTCCCGTCACATCCACCGGTGAGGAAGTGGACCCCAAGGTCCTCGACCTCGCCATGAAGATTGCCGAGAGGATGTTCCTCAAGATGAAAGAGGAAGATGCTAAGAAAAAGGCCGAAGAAGAAGAATCAAGAAGAAAGGCCGAAGAAGACAAAGGTAAGGGAACATTTGATTATAATGATGATCTAGTGAATCTTTTGGTGTCTAAGGTATTGAGCAAGGTAAGTCTCAACACTGAAGGATCATCTACCAAAAGCAAAGGTAATGACTTTAGCAAAGTTCAATTCGATTACTCTAGAAATTTTATTCCCAACTTCTCTTCCGCCCCACTTGGAAAGTTACCAACTCTTAGTGAGTTGAACTACGATGAGTGGGCCGACAAGATGAAGTCGCATTTAATCGGTGTGCATCCTAGTCTTTGGGAGATTGTTAATGTAGGTATGTATAAACCCGCCCAAGGAGAAGAGATGACTCCGGAGATGATGCAAGAGGTTCATCGAAATGCTCAAGCAGTGAGCATAATCAAAGGAAGTCTTTCTCCGGAAGAATACCGGAAAGTTCAAGGAAGAGAAGATGCCCGTGACATTTGGAACATTCTTAAAATGTCACACGAAGGAGATCCCAAAGCTAAAAGACATAGAGTTGAGGCTTTGGAAAGTGAGCTTGCAAGATATGATTGGATAAAGGGTGAATCGCTTCAATCACTCTTTGATCGGTTGATGGTGTTGGTCAACAAAATAAGAGTTCTTGGAAGTGAAGATTGGAGTGACTCCAAGGTCACAAGATTGTTCATGAGAGCTTATAAAGAAAAGGATAAGAGTCTTGCAAGGATGATTAGGGATCGTGATGACTATGAGGATATGACGCCTCATCAATTATTTGCAAAGATTCAACAACATGAGTCCGAAGAAGCCCCTATCAAGTCAAGGGATTCTCATGCGTTGATCACTAATGAACAAGACAACACCAAGAAGAACAAAGACCACAAAGCAAAGAAGGTGGTCGAGACCTCAAGTGATGAAGATAGCTCAAGTGATGAAGACACTGCTATGTTCATCAAAACATTCAAGAAATTTGTAAGGAAAAATGACAAGTTCCAAAGGAAAGGAAAGAAGAGGGCATGCTATGAATGTGGCCAAACCGGTCATTTCATAGCGGATTGTCCTAACAAGAAGGAACAAGAAGCTAAGAAGGAATACAAGAAGGACAAGTTCAAAAAGGGGGGCAAGACCAAGGGATACTTCAAGAAGAAGAAATATGGTCAAGCCCATATTGGTGAAGAATGGAACTCCGATGAAGAGAGTTCTAGCTCCGAGGAAGAGGAAGTGGTGGCAAACGTGGCCATCCAATCTACATCAAGCTCGCAACTCTTCACCAACCTACAAGACGAATTCTACACTCCAACTTGCCTCATGGCAAAAGGAGATAAGGTAACTTTATTTAGTGATGATTTTTCAAATGATGATGATGATGAACAAATTGCCATGAAAAATAAAATGATTAAAGAATTTGGCTTGAATGGATACAATGTGATCACCAAATTAATGGAGAAGCTAGATAAAAGAAAAGCAACTCTTGATGCTCAAGAAGACTTGCTTATCCTTGAAAAGGAAAGAAACCTAGAGCTTCAAGAATTGCTTCACAATAAAGATGAAATGCTAGATGTCTTGACTAAGGAAGTATCTTTAGTCAAGATAACTATAGAGAATAAAGATAAAGAAGTAATTAACATGAAAACCTCTATAGCTAATCTTGCAAATGAAAAGAATGCACTTGAAGCAAGCATATTAAGCTTGAATGTTCAAAAACAAGAACTTCAAGTGCAACTTGAAAATTGCAAGAACATCAATGCCTCATCTTTAGTGCTTGAATCTAAGTCTAGCTTAAATGATAATTCTTGCAAACATTGTGCCAAATATCATGCTTCTTGTTGTCTAACTAACCATGCAAGGAAAAGTAGCCCACAGGTGAAGGTCAAAGAAATTTTGAAAAGATGCTCTAGCAATGATGGGTTAAAGAAAGTTGAACCCAAGTACAAGTCTCTTAAGCCCAACAATGGAAGAAGGGGGCTTGGGTTCAACTCATCCAAGGAAAACCCTAGCACAGTGCATAAGGGGTGGAGATCCCCCAAGTTCATAGAGGGAACCACCCTATATGATGCCTTGGGGAGGATTCACTCCTCAAATGACAAGTCACCTCAGGTAAAAGTAAACTTGAGTTCCACAAAGAGTAAGATGAAGGAAGTGGGATCCTCAAGTGGTCAAAAATTTAATGCTCCTATTTCCCATTCATATCTTTGTGATTATATGTTGACTTGGGATTCAGGAAAATTGGTTGTGAAATATGTGGGTGCCTACACTAAACGAAAAGTAATGAAAAGAAGTGTGTGGGTACCCAAGGCTATAACTAACAATGTAGGACCCAATTCAATTTGGGTACCTAAAAGCATAGCCTAAACTTGTTTTGCAGGTCTACTCCTCTGGTGGGTCAAGTTGGGTGCTTGACAGTGGATGTACAAATCACATGACCGGGGAGAAAGACATGTTTCATACATTGCAACTAACTCAAGAAGCACAAGAAATTGTGTTTGGAGATAGTGGCAAAAGTAAGGTGATTGGTATTGGTAAAATTCCTATCTCAGACCAACAATCACTTTCAAATGTTTTATTAGTAGATTCTTTAAGCTATAACTTGTTGTCCGTTTCACAACTTTGTGGAATGGGTTATAATTGCCTATTTTCGGATGTGGATGTGAAGATCCTTAGAAGGGAGGACTCCTCAGTTGCCTTTACCGGTCGCTTGAAGGGCAAGCTTTATCTTGTTGATTTCACAACAAGTAAAGTGACGTCTGGGACTTGTTTAGTGGCAAAGTCCGACAAGGGTTGGCTTTGGCATCGCCGGCTAGCCCATGTCGGTATGAGGAATTTGGCCAAACTTCAAAAGGATAATCACATCATTGGACTAACAAATGTTGTATTTGAGAAAGATAGGGTTTGTGGCGCATGCCAAGCAGGAAAGCAACATGGAGTACCACATCAATCAAAGAATGTGGTCACAACAAAGAGGCCATTGGAGCTCCTTCACATGGACCTCTTCGGACCGGTGGCCTACATTAGCATTGGTGGTAGTAAGTATGGTTTAGTTATTGTTGATGATTTTTCTCGATTTACCTGGGTTTTCTTTTTAAGTGACAAAGGTGAAACCCAAGAAATTTTGAAGAAATTCATGAGGAGAGCTCAAAATGAATTTGAGCTCAAAATCAAGAAAGTGAGAAGCGATAATGGGACGGAATTCAAGAACACAGGTGTTGAAGAATTCTTAGGAGAAGAGGGAATCAAACATGAGTTCTCGGTGCCTTACACTCCACAACAAAACGGTGTTGTGGAAAGAAAGAACCGAACCCTAATTGAAGCTGCAAGAACCATGTTGGATGAATACAAGACACCTGACAACTTCTGGGCAGAGGCGGTCAACACCGCCTGTCATGCAATCAACCGTCTTTATCTTCATAAGATCTACAAAAAGACTGCTTATGAGCTTCTCACTGGTAACAAACCCAAAGTTGATTACTTTAGAGTTTTTGGTTGTACATGTTTTATTCTCAACAAGAAAGTCAAGAGCTCAAAGTTTGCTCCTAGAGTGGACGAGGGCTTCTTGCTTGGTTATGCATCAAATGCCCATGGATATCGTGTTTTCAACAATACCACCGGTCTTGTTGAAATAGCGATAGACGTGACATTTGATGAGTCTAATGGCTCGCAAGGGCACGTTTCTAATGACACTGCAGGAAATGAAGAATTACCTTGTGAGGCTATAAAGAAACTTGCAATAGGTGAGGTGAGACCTCAAGAAAGAGATGATGAAGAAGGAACCTTATGGATGACCAATGAGGTAGTTGATGTGGGTGCAAGGGTGGTGAGTGACAAAGTGTCCACCCAAGCAAACCCATCAACCTCAAGTCATCCAAGCAACGAAGAAAATCATCAAAGAATGCCAATAGTGGTAGAAAATGAACATGAAAGCATTGATGGTGAAGTGTCTCTTGAACAAGCAATTGATGAGGAGGAGCAAATACAAAGACATCCATCAGTTCCTCATCCAAGAGTCCATCAAACAATTCAAAGGGACCATCCAGTGGACAACATCCTGGGTAGCATCAGGAGAGGGGTAACAACTCGATCTCGTTTAGCTAATTTTTGTGAATTTTACTCGTTTGTTTCCTCTCTTGAGCCACTTAGGGTTGAAGAAGCATTGGGTGATCCGGATTGGATAATGGCCATGCAAGAAGAGTTAAACAACTTCACCAGGAATGAAGTCTGGTCCTTAGTCCAAAGACCCAAACAAAATGTGATTGGGACTAAATGGGTCTTTAGGAACAAGCAAGATGAACATGGTGTGGTCACAAGGAACAAGGCACGGTTGGTTGCCCAAGGCTATACTCAAGTGGAAGGACTTGACTTTGGTGAAACATATGCGCCGGTAGCAAGGTTAGAATCAATTAGAATATTAATTGCCTATGCTACTAACCATGATTTCAAGTTATACCAAATGGATGTCAAGAGCGCTTTTCTAAATGGACCACTTCAAGAAAGAGTATATGTGGAGCAACCACCGGGCTTTGAAGACCCAAAGAAGCCAAATCATGTTTATCTTCTTCACAAGGCACTCTATGGGCTTAAACAAGCCCCTAGAGCCTGGTATGACTGTCTTAAAGATTTTTTAATTAAAAATGGGTTTACTATAGGAAAAGCTGACTCTACTTTATTTACTCGAAAAGTTGATAATGAATTATTTGTGTGCCAAATATATGTTGATGACATTATATTTGGTAGTACTAATGAAAACTTTTGTAAAGAGTTTAGCAAAGTGATGACAAACAGGTTTGAGATGTCTATGATGGGCGAGCTTAAATACTTCCTGGGATTTCAAGTCAAACAACTCAAGGAAGGTACTTTTCTATGCCAAACTAAATATACTCAAGATATGCTCAAGAAGTTTGGCATGGAAAAAGCAAAGCACGCCAAGACTCCAATGTCATCAAATGGACATCTTGACCTAAATGAGGAAGGTAAACCTGTAGATCAAAAATTATATAGATCAATGATAGGATCACTGCTTTATTTATGTGCATCTAGACCTGATATAATGTTGAGTGTTTGCATGTGTGCACGTTTTCAAGCAAATCCTAAAGACTGTCATCTTGTAGCCGTTAAGAGAATTCTAAGATACTTAGTCCACACCCAAAACCTAGGCTTATGGTATCCTAAAGGCTCCCTTTTCGATTTACTTGGCTATTCTGACTCAGATTATGCCGGTTGCAAAGTAGATCGAAAAAGCACTACTGGGACTTGCCAATTCCTTGGGCGGTCCTTAGTGTCATGGAGTTCCAAGAAACAAAATTGTGTTGCACTTTCCACTGCAGAAGCTGAGTACATAGCAGCTGGGGCATGTTGTGCACAGTTGTTATGGATGAAGCAAACCCTTAGAGACTTTGGTTGTGAGTTTAACAAAATTCCACTTTTGTGTGACAATGAGAGTGCCATAAAACTTGCAAACAACCCTGTGCAACACTCTAGAACTAAACATATTGACATTCGACACCATTTCTTGAGAGACCACGAAGCCAAAGGAGATATCGAACTATTTCATGTGAGCACCGAAAATCAACTAGCCGATATCTTCACAAAACCCCTTGATGAGACTAGGTTTTGTTTCCTTAGGAGTGAGCTAAATATCTTAGATTCTCGAAACGTGACTTAATAACTAAAATTTTGATAAAATTTGATGATTGAAAATTGATTGTTTGAGCAATTTGAAATGAGAAATATCACTTTTATCTTTAAAATATCTCATGTCATATTTGCTAAGTGCTATTACAGCCCTTACGGGCAATATCTGGAAACTGGTTGAGTAAACCGGCTGAGTAGGCCACTCAACCGGTTTCTCCCTGGTGGAAACCGGTTGAACCGGTATAAAAACCGGTTGAACCGGTTTCGGCCGTCGCGCCGTCAGTCTGTGCGCAGTCTGCGCTGACAGCTGCGCAGTCTGCGCTGTCAGTTTTGCAGTCTGTGCTGTCAGACTGCCAGGATTTTCGCGCAGTCAACACTGTTTTCTGCGCGCTTTTACTGCGCAGTTTGACTTGAAACCGGTTGAACCGGTTTTGAAACCGGTTGAACCGGTTTTCGACTTTTTGGCGGCCGACTCCTCTCCCTTTTATGTCTCTCCCTCTCTCCTTTTCCCTTCTCAGTCTCTTGTTTTTCCAGCCGCCGCCGTCCCCTCAGTTCTCTCTCTCACCTTCTCACTCTCTCGTGCCCTCACTTGTTTGGAAGTGTGGTTGGAGATCCGTTCTTCTTGGCGTGTCTCCACCATCTTCCTCCATCTTCTTGGGAGTTTTTGCCCCAAAATCTTCGGATCGAGGTATTGCTCTTTGTTATTTTCTTGTACTCGATCCTACGCGTTCTTGATTATCTTATGTATCATTCATTGGGTACATTTTAGTTTAAGTGATTGCAACACTTAGATTATCCTCATTTTGTCTCAAACATTGTTAGAGATTAGCTATTTGATGTTGTTCACTGTAGTTGAACCGCTCATATGAACGGTTGAAGTGCATGCTCAATGTCTTATGCGGTTCTTCTCCAACGTGTTTGATCCTTGCTCATCATAGGTTCTATTTCTTATTTATTAGAATGGTGCGAAGAAGGAACCCATCGGTGGTCGAGTCCGACTCCTCGGACGACCAGGAAATCCGAGAAGATTCTCCTCCTCGCTCTCGATCCAAGCGAGGGCGCGGAAGTGGCAATGTCTTGCCAGGTGCTGAGGCCTCCGGGTCTCAACATGCTCGCGGTCGGACGTCTCGGAATCCTTCCGGGCGGTCTCGACCTGCGGCAAATCCGCAGGCATGGGAGCCTGCCAGTGATGATGATGGGGGAAAGGACGATGATGTTGATCTTCCCCCGGCCCATGCTCCGGTGATTCGGGGTTTGGTCCTCCACCGTGCTGAAGCTCGGCGTGCTGGCAATGAGCCAGTCACTGACTTCACTGCCAGTGGAGGCTCGGCCCTTCTCCAGGATCTTCGTTTCCAGAATCCTGTATTGCGTATTCGCGATGCCAGGATCGATGGAAATCGATTTTGGACTCTTCACCATGTGGATTTCTACAACTCAGTCATTCTTCCCAAGAAGCATCAACCAATCCTGCATCAACGATTTATTAACTGGGAAGGTTGTGAAGCTATTGGTGATCCAGAGATGTCACAGGCACTGAGGGCCTGTGAAAGGAAACAAATGAAGGAGATCATGACATTCCAGTATGACTGGAATGATGAAGTCATTGCTCAATTTTATTCTACTCTCTGGATAAAGCTTGCTGATGAGGAGAGTCACTACAACTACCCATATCTGAACTTTTTCATTGAAGGTAGTTGGTACAAGGTGAGCTATCGTCGATTTGCTCACATTCTTGGCTTTTCTGACGAGGACATATCTGGAGACAAGATCAAAATTCATGATTTCCGGCAGCCCACAAGAGAAGAAGCCAAGGATCTTCATCTGTCTGAGTCTGGCAAGTATTGGGAGTCAACCAATGTTCATAAGTATTATCGTTATATCAACTCCCTCTGCAGGATGACCCTCATTCCTAAAGGGGGAAATCAGATGAACATCCTTGGGGAGAGCAAGGTCCTGCTCTCGTTTATGAAGCCCAACAGCTCAGAAAGGATAAATGTCTTTGACATGATTTGGCAGGAAATTATTCATGCTGCCTGCTTTCCTTTGAAGGGGTGTCTTCATGCTCCTTTCATTATGAAGATGATTGAGGTCGTGACCCAGTTCAGATTTGACAAGGGTACCCGACATCAGTCCTACACCCCTTTCTGGATTGATCCCAACAATCCAGCTGGGCGCCTTCGGAAAGCTCCTTCCAGTTCTCGTGGACATGCCTCTGCGGGTCCGTCTGCTGCTGCTGCTGCTGGTGCTGGTGCTGCTGCTGCTGCTGGTGCCTCGCGCTCTTCCCCTGGCCGTGGATCTCCCACACCACGTGGTCGTGGTCGTGGTCGAGGTCGTGGTCGTGGGATGGGTGCCCGTTTGGCCCACGGGATTGCGACCTTCTTCTCCATGTGCCGCAATATAGCTGCAGACGTCCATGAGGTGGCTCGCCGTCAGAGGGAGACCGACGACAACCTGCGTCGTCAAGCTTCTGCGTTGGGTACTCCCTTTGCTCCTCGCTCTCCTGATGTACCTCTCCACCCTACTCCTCCAGATATCAATGAGTGGTACCAGCAGGCGTATGGAGTACCTTTCTCTACAGCTGATGACATCGAAGAAGAAGAGACTTTTGTTGATGATCCAGAGCAGTTTGTCCCGCCCTCGTATCATGGGGATCCGGGACAATCGTCGTCTTATCCTCCGCCCCAGGACCCTTCGGGCAGTGCTCCTCCTCCGGCCCAGTCTGGAGAGGAACACTTTGCCGCTGACCTGGCGCACCATTTCTTCGGTCCTCATCATCCCCCTCCTCACTGGTGATCATTTCGTTCGGCGGTTCTCTCTCTTTTTGGTTCTTATGCCAAAAAGGGGGAGAAAGTTTATTATGCAGTACCCCTATTTTTGTAATGAACTCTTGGTCTGTAATAACTATGTGATGCATGCATGGCTTGAATGCCATAAACTCCATGGCTTGAATGCCATAAACACCTTTATGATATGTTGAGACAAGCTCTCATTATTGTAATAGCTGTAGAACTTTTCTTTTCATATCATATGCTATGCAATAATGAGCTTGAATGTGCTTGTACTTTTTATTCATTTATGCTTCATACCTCATCTTTGTTGTGTATAGTGTTGACTATTCTCTCTCTAAATATGTTGCAAATTGACATATCAAGTCAATGTTAATATCGCAAAACTCATGCACATATTTAGGGGGAGCTACACATACACAAAAGGTTTTATATTGCAAGTACTTTTAACTGTTAATTTCTATTTCCATTATAGTTTGTTTTGGCATCAATCACCAAAAAGGGGGAGATTGTAAGTGCAATCAACCCTAATTGAGGGTTTTGGTGATTAATGACAAAACAAACTAAGAATCTAACAAGTTTGCTTCTAGTATGTACACAGTATTTCTACAGACAGGAGAAGCACAGATCTTACGAGCATAAAGATATATAGCACAGCGGATTTAAAATTCCACATCAAATGGCGTGCTCAAAATGCCAAGAAACAACGGCGGTGCAAAATTTATAACTTTTGAGTCATAGGAATCACCGTACAATTAAGAGGGATCCGCAACGGTTAAGTAAGTTGGAACGAGCCAAGTTCAAAATGATTTGAAAAACTCCTTGGAGATCATTTTCCTTGATCATGAATGCTCTTGAGAAAAACAAATTTTACTTCCCCAAAGTCTCCCCTTTTGTTCCATTCAAAATTCTCAAAGTTTGGTTTCAGCCCCCTGAAACCGGTTCAACCGGTCCTGAAACCGGTTCAACCGGTTTCGGTACTGTTCACCTGCCACCTCTGCTCTGACCTATCTGACAGTCAAAGCTGTCAGAAAAAGTCGCAGCAGATTTATTTTAAAATTCGGTTGAGCCTATTTTTGTCCCTACTCAGCCGGTTTTGAAACCGGTCGAGTGTCCGGCTGAGTAGCTCAGTGGACCGGTTTCTTCCTGGTGGAAACCGGTTCAACCGGTTTAGAAACCGGTTCAACCGGTTTTTGCCCACTTTCTCCCAACGGCTGCCAGCTTTTGGGGGATCCTTTATATACCCCCTCACACTCTCTCTCTCATTTACTTCGCCCCTCTCACGAATTCTGAACTGACCAACCTCTGAACAAGAGCATTCATTTCACCTTTCACACCCGCAATCGCATCACCTTCAATCATTTGAAGGATCCTTGGTGTGAGGTGAACTCGATCGAACTCGCTGTCATTTTCATCTCGATTCTCCCTTTCTCTTGTTCTTGAGCTCGTTGCAAACTTAACCGTGTGCGGATTTGTTACTCTTGGAACCTTGTGTTCCTTGACGGTTAGAGGTTGCTTGGGAGTCTCCAAATTTGTGGACGACCCCAAGAAGTTTGTATCACCCGCTCCTTGAGCAGATTTGAGAAGAGATTGCCTTGACCTTTGTGGTCGGCTTGTGGAGGATTAGGGTTGGAAAAGACCCGGCCCTTTGTGGGTTCCTCAACGAGGAGTAGGACACCTTTGTGGTGGTTGCCGAACCTCGGGTTATATCGCGTGTTCTCGTGTGTTCTTGTCAAGCACTTTATATTCTGTGGTTGGCTCATATTATTCATTTAAGTAGCTTTTGTGTAGAGAAAATCTTCAGTTGTATTATTCACTACTTCACACTTGTTAAATAGATTATCTAATTTGAGTTGAGCGGGTTCAAACTTGTTCAGTTGTGATTAAAATCGACTGAACCGGTTTGCACCTGTGCAACTTTGATTTAACAATATTTCGAAGTTTTTAGTGAAAATTTTCAGGTGTAGCCTATTCACCCCCCCTCTAGGCTACTTTCAGGCACTCAACTCCCTTTCGTCGTCATGTCTGGGGGTTGAAGTCGTCATCTCGCTGGGTGCCCAAGGCGAAGGTCAGGTCTGTCTCTTTTGCAGACCCCATTGTTACCGCTGTTTGGCCGCAGGTGGAAAGACATGGGCTAGCTGAGGATGATGGAGGCAAGTCCGGTTCGATGGGCGCTGATATACTGGAATCATTGCACAGCCCTGCTACAACCATGTGCAAGGTAAACAGTACTGTTGATCTCGCTGCTGTTTTCACCTCAATCCACAAAAGCTTAGACAGCGTGCGGACACATTTCCCTAGCGTTAACCTGCTCAAACTGGGCACAGAATTACCGGCCATTACCCCAGCTGCCTCACCGAATGAGTTTACATTTCACAATTGCTTAGACAGTGTCCTAGTGGATTGCTCTGGCGTGAGTCTAGGCGCTGCTCATCCGGCCAGCACTCAACCTGGCCATCAGGCTGGTTTCCTAGGGCCTCATCGTGTGGGTGAGGATCAAGTTCTAGTTTCCATCTTGCCTGGTGTTGTTCAGGACGGTACGTTGGATGCCTCAGCCACTCAAGATCCAGCCGATAATAACAACCAGGATCTAGGGGGTGCTTCACCTGCACTGGATATAGAGACTCGCCCCGCACAAAAATCACAACTCCCTTCCCCACCGAAAACACATTCTTCAAAAACTCAGAAGTGTTCTATACAACTATTAGATACACAAAGGACGGCAGCAACTCCTAATTCTCCAAACCAGCTATTGTCTATGGACTCTCAAGCTCTAGAACATTCTATTTTTAACAGTGCTCCAGTCATTCCGTGTAGTAATGCAAGTTTGCAACTAGTTGAGGTAGCAAGGGTGACAGCAGCCCCTTTTATTCCAAATCAGATGTTGATTTTAGAATCTCAAGCATCTCTGAAGCTCCTGAACCACCACTAATTCGATCACAGCCTAACACTAGCTTAGTACCAAATTTCATGGTTGAGGGGGGGTCAGTGCAGCCTGTTGTTGATGTGGGTGTGATCCCCTCTCCTATTGGCAAGAGATCTAGTGCTAGGTTGGCTGCAAAGAAAAAATTGAAGATTGGGAGAAATAGAAATGCCATATTCAAAGCACAAGAAATTCTAGTTGCTAAGTTAAATAATTCCGCTTCATCACATTTTCAAAATTCAAAGGCTTCATTTTCTAATGACCAGGTGGATTTGGTTGAGCAGCTTCGAGGCATTTCTCTAGGCCTCTGACCAAGGAACAAATGGGAGGCAATTATTGAGCTGGCAACTCAGGGGAAGAAAAAGGAAGGGATCAAGAAGAAGGGCAGCAAGGTGACGCCCCTCAAGGCTCCTATCATCGAGGCTTTTGAGATGCTCTGAGTTGTAATTTGAGATGTGTGGGTAGTTCTAGTGCATCATGTTATGTCGCCGGTGTACTTGCCTACGGGTCGCCTAGGATCTTTTGTTGGCTGCTTTGTGTAGCAGGTTGTTGCCTGGGCAGTGGTGTTTGTTTCTTTGGCTGGCAATGTCTCTGTCTATCTTAGTTTCTGTTGTAAGACGCTGGTTATTTGCTTCTGGAAGTGTGTTATAGACGGTGGAAGGCCGGTTGGCTCCTGTTCTCCTTTCCTATCCTGTGTACCTCATGTGTGACATTTATTTAAGTAGGGGGGCTGTTTTTGATTAATGAATATCAACTGTTGTATTCTGTCTTGGAATGTGAGAGAATGTGAGGGGGCTAAATGACCCAGCTAAGAGAGAAAGTGTGAAACAATTTATTCTATCTTCTGGAGGAACTATTGTTTGTCTTCAAGAAACAAAGATAATGAGCTAGAACTGCAACTTATTAAAGGAAACTCTGGGGTGTAAGTTAGCAACTCAGACAGCTCATTTACCATCCCTTGGAGCCTCAGGTGGGATTCTAATCGCTTGTGATGTGGATTTTTTTCGATATGGTTGCTATTCCATACCCATCTGTATATTCGTTATCTGTCAGGGTCTGCTCTCGTCTATGCGATGTGGCGTGGGACCTTACAGGAGTTTATGGCCCTCAACCTGAGAATGAGAAAATGACTTTCTTAACAGAGCTGCGCAATATTCGAAATATGATGAAGCCGGAATGGTTGATCCTAGGTGACTTTAACATGATAAGGAGAGCAAGGGAGAAAAACAAAGGTTCAATAAATAGAAGAGTGATAAGACAATTCAATCACACAATTGACTACCTTCAGCTTTTAGAGATTGATCTCAATGGTAAATTATTCACTTGGTCAAATGAACAAGACGACCCTACGATGACTAGAATTGACAGATTTTTGGCAACTACGGAGTGGCATGATACGTTTCCTCAGGCCGATCTGCAAGCCATTGGGACCATGACCTCGGATCATTGCCCTCTAGTTATGCAAGGTTGCTCGGATTTTGGTTTCTATAGGGGGTTTCGATTTGATGCTTTTTGGACAAAAATTGATGGGTTCAATGAGGTGGTTCAGCAAGCGTGGACGTCTAGTGTTAGTTCCTCAGATGCCATCCTTCGGCTGCATGTGAAAATGGTCCGAACGGCTAAAGCTCTAAAGATCTAGAGTCAAAAGACTGTAGGCAATTTTAAAGTGTAACTAGCAATTATTCAGACCGTCCTTACCTTCCTTGAGAAAGAGCAGGAATCCAGACAGCTCTCTGGGGATGAACTAGAATTCAGGAGAAGTCTAAAATTGAAAATCCTCGGAATAATGTCAGTTTAAAAGGCAAGAGCTAAGCAACATTCAAGACTCGTCTGGATGCGCCTGGGTGATGCAAACACAAATTTTTTTCACTTGATGGCAAATAACAGAAGAAGAAAAAACTTTATTAGATCGCTGGTTCGAGACGGCAGACTGCTCACTAGTCAGGAAGATAAATTGCTCGAGGCCCATAATCATTTCACTCAAGTTATTGGCCAGACGGGTGCTAGACAATGTGCTGTTCGTTGGGACAACTTAGGCTATAACCCTTTTGAGTTATCTGATCTGGACTCTACGATCAACGATGATGAGATTAAAAATGTGGTTATGGAGATGCACTCTGAAAAGGCGCCGGGTCCAGATGGGTTCATAGGGTTATTTTATAAGTGTTGCTTTGAGCTGATTAAGGATGATCTATCCAATGCTATTCATGATTTCTATAATCATAGATGCAAAAGCCTGCATCTTGTTAATGAGGCAAATATCACTCTTTTGCAAAAGAGGGAGGGGGCTGACAGGATTGACATGTTTAGACCGATCAGTCTCATCAACAGTTTTATGAAAATTTTAACCAAGATTTTAGCAAATAGACTTGCGCCAAGAATGAACGAGATCGTCTCCACAGCCCAAAACGCGTTCATTCAGAAACGATCAATTCATGATAATTTCCTCTACGTTCAAAAAGTTATTCAGAAACTTCATAAGAGCAAACAGCCAGAACTTTTTGTCAAGCTTGACATATCAAAAGCGTTTGACACCATCAACTGGGCATATTTGTTAGAGGTTTTAAGAGATTTAGGATTTTCTCAGAAGTGGAGGAATTAGATCGCCACAATTTTGGGCTCTTCCTCCTCCAAAATCTTAATCAATGGCCAACAAACAAATGCAATCAGGCACATGCGTGGTGTTCGTCAAGGGGATCCGCCCTGTTCCTGTTTATTTTAGCTATGGACCCGCTATAGAGGATGATTGAGATGGCGGCAGATGTTGGGTTTATGGGGCGGGTTCTGCCAAGAGCGGCTAAGCTTCGCTGTTCTCTTTATGCTGATGATGCAGGAGTGTTTGTTAAAGCAGATAAAGAGGATTTGAAAGTTCTGAAAAGGATTCTAGAAGTTTTTGAAGGATGTTCAGGGCTAAAGATCAATTTTGATAAAACTGAAATTTTTCCCAATTCGTTACCCCGAGACTCTCTGGCCAGAACTGATGGATGTGTTTCCTGGCAAATACTCAAAATTACCGGGGAAGTACCTTGGTCTGCCGCTTCATTTTAGGACTGTTAGGAGAGTGGATTTTCAACCATTAATTGATAAAATTACTAATAGGCTAGCAGGATGGAAAGGCAGGATGCTCTCTAAGGCAGGTAGGGAAACCTTGGTTAAAGCGGTGCTATCTGCTCAGCCTATTTACCATCTAACGATCTTTCCGGTGCAGAAATGGCTTCTTAAAAGAATTGACAAATTAAGAAGAAGCTTTCTTTGGAAAGGGAATAGTCCAGAATTTTGCATTGGGGGTCATTGCTTGATTAACTGGCCCACAACTTATCTGCCAAAGAATAGGGGGGTCTAGGAATTCTTGACCTGGAGCGTTTTGCGAGAGAGCTAAGACTAAGATGGTTGTGGCTACGATGGACGGTTAAAGATAAGGCATGGGCTGGCATGTCATTACCATGCGACAAGGTGGATGAGGATCTCTTCAACGCTTCAACAATTGTGACTATTGGTAATGGGAAGATGGCAGACTTTTGGGGTTCCAGTTGGATTGAAGGGCAGGCCCCAAAGAATATGGCACCAAATCTATACAAGAAAGCAAGAAGAAAAAACATCACGGTGTTCAAGGCTCTTCGAAATAATTACTGGATTCAGTTCTGCGCGCTGTTCACTCGGGAGGAGGAAGTGAGAGAATTTGTCTCACTATGGCATTCAATCAGCAGCACACACAGCCTCAATGATCTCGACAACACCATTTCTTGGAGATGGTCGGCAGATGGGAAATACATTTCAAGTAGTGCTTACAAAATTCAGTTCTCAACAAACTTTTGTAAAATTAAATTCAATCCCATTTGGAAAGCAAAAACTGAACCCAAGTGTCGTTTCTTTGCTTGACTTTGTTGCACAACAAAATGTTAACTGCTGACAATTTACAAAAAAGGGGATGGCCCTGCAATCTTTATTGTTCTCTTTGTACTTTGTCTTTGGAGACAGTGACACATCTTTGTAAGGATTGCCCCTTCGTTGTGGAAGTGTGGAGCATGATTTTGTCTTGGGCTGATCTCCGGTTCCTTGTCGGTATTCAAAGACGGGAACGCTTAGCGATTGGTGGTTTAGACTGAGGATGCTCTGTAGCAAGCATTCAAGAAAAAGTTTCGATGGCCTTCTAATTTATTTCTGGTGGAGCTTATGGTTGGAGAGAAACAACAGAATCTTCAAGGGTCAACAGAGAACGACAGAGCAAGTGGTGCAGATGGTGAAAGATCTTGTGGGTAGAGGTCTGGCCTGCTAGTAGTGTCTGGGGGCCTGGCCAGGGGGTTAGATTTTTTTCCTTTCAGTGGTTCTAGATAGGTCTTGCTTGGCTAGTGGTTTTGGTGTTGGCGCCAGCTTTGGTGCCAGTTTTTGTACAGTTTTTTCTCTTTTTATCTAATATATTGGAATGGCAATTCTTTTGCCTTTCCCTTTCAAAAAAAAATTCTTCCTCTTTCCTTCATATCTTATGATTGGTGTTTTCAATATATTCAGAAAGTCACATATTACTAGATGTCTTCATATCTTCACATATTGCTAGAAAGTCACAAATTGCTATAATTATTATGCTCGAAGGAAGGCCTTCTCTATAAGAACCATAACATCTAGGAGCTCAACCAGTACAAAACTACTTGATAAGGTATTGTTTGTATGCAACTAGGAAGGCAAAGGTAAACATAGCAAGAGTGTTGATGAAGAAATCATTGAATATCATAGCAAAACCCTATGCTATATATTAGTAATTGATAAAAAATGCAATTGTTCGTTAGGATGGCATGAATACTATTTTAGTTTTCTTATAAACGAAAACTTTTTCCTAACTTGATTATAGGTTACCCGATCCTAAAAAAACATCTTGTTGTTTTGAGAAAGGAAAACAAAGATTTGCATGTTTCCTTCAGGTCACGTATAATTTAAATCTCTAGATTAAGGCCTCGTTCCAAACCTCTAAAACTAATTTTTAGCAGCTAAAATTAGTTGAGGAGTTTAGAACGAGTCAGTTAATGAACCAGCTAATTGTTAATTATATTTCTCAAATAGCCATTAGTTATTAGTTATCTCAATCCAACTAGTAACTTAGCTAGCTAATACTCCCTCCGTCCCAAATTAAAATTCATTTTAGTTAACTAATGGGTTTATACAATACTTAATGTATATATTTTGTATTTATGTCTAGGTTCATCTTCTTCCAATTAAATATAGACATAGAAACCAAGAGCTAAAACGACTACTATTTTAGAACAAAGGAGGTATTTAGCTCTAGAGGTTTGGAAAGGGTCTAATTGTAGCTTACAGCACCCAACTATAGATTTATGTACTAATATAAAAAACTAAAATAGCATATAAATATGCATCCATGTTTAGTGCGTACAAAATTTCTCACCCTTCTATATTGACTAGCCAGTTGTCCGTGCTTTACTACGATTATTATATAATTATTGTTCATTTCTAAATATTAAGGAATGTGTAGTTTAGTGTTTAGTCCTAATTTTTTGGAGCAGGACGGCATATGTTCGAGTGCTCGTTCTACACTATTTTTTACACTGTGGCACCTGCACCGCCCAAATCCAACGACTTCCATTGCCTCCATGCCTTTCCGAAACAGTAAGCATTAATATTTTATTTTATACAATATAGGAATAGGGCAAGCAATATTTTTTATATCACGCTTTTAGAAATGATTAATAACAAAAGTCCATGAAATTGTGTGATAATGAAGACAACTGAATAGTTCCATTGGCAACAACTGAATAGTTTCGTAATAATGCATGCTTCTAGAAGGAGAGCAAGTTATTTCAATCTCGATTCTAGATCAACAGAAATGAATATACACTAGGCCGACAGGGCAAGCAAGGCAAATCTTTGGCACATACGGCAGCGCGCTCTTCTAGAAGCAGGGAATCGCATAGAGAGTTAGAGAAGATCTCCATTATTATTTATAAAAAACCAAGGGCCTGGCACCTGGTGCGTGCACAGCACATGCGACAGAAGTAGGAGGGCCCCGGTGCAGTCGCGTCGCATGCCAAGAGAAAAGAAACTTGTACTCCCCGTAGAGCCGTTCAGTGAGTACTCCGTGGACAGCGGCAATGGATCGGAGCTTATTAGCTTGTCATGGCACATGTGAGCTTCTGAGATTATCCTTGAATTCCTGCCCACTGCATCTGGTTTGATTACTCCAACGTTAACGAACTAAGCGTACGTGCGGGCGTGTGACCAAGCGCTCTTAGATTTCTTTTTAGATAATAGAATTATGTTTCACTCCTACTGATTTAAAGACTAAAAAATATATTTAACCATCGCTAAAGTTTGAAGCTCTAAGATAGAAACAAACCACCAAGCTCACAC
Organism: Zea luxurians; assembly: GCA_029449295.1. NCBI lineage: Eukaryota > Viridiplantae > Streptophyta > Magnoliopsida > Poales > Poaceae > Zea > Zea luxurians. Next base: position 19,739,351 of record JAOPSE010000003.1, read on the forward strand.
TCGCTCATCCACGATAGATTAAAAAGCAACAAATGACATGGTTCAACCCATCCTAAAAGCATGGTTAATATTGGGGCCCTTCCTCTTTAAAAGGTCCTCAAAAACGCAGTTAACCATTGGTTCTCAATATGTTATTAAATGTTGCAGGAGCTTCGGCGTCGAAACAACTTCGATGCAGATCGTAGAGAAGGACGAAGAAGGTAGCTTCGTCATAACAAACACAAGGAGACGATGTCGGGAGAAGGTGTCTTCCATAATGTTAAATACAGAAGACAATATTGCCCTCATGTTATTTATAAATCCTATGTACTGTTCTTGTGGGCATGTATGTAATTCCATACGAAGTTATAGGATCCCCTATAAATAGATGAACAATGTGCTGCATAAAGTACCTTTTTGGTGAGCTGGATAATTGCCTCATGTAATCCTTTCTCTAGAGCACCTTCGTTCTAATTTACTTTGTGAAACCGAAGGTACGATTGTAAATTTATTATATGAAAGGGGAGAAATAAGATATTAAAATATCTAAGATGAGTTAACTATTTAATTCCTTTACATTCTTTGTATATTCATTTATACATTGATGATTGATCCATTCGATTAAAATCTTAGCCTTCATCTTCGAAGGAGTTATTTTGAAGAGATAATTGCTTGAGCACGAAGGCCAATTACCTTTCTAACAATGTGTTGCCTTGTTTTCAACTACGTATAGCAATTGAGAGCAAGTGACCAACAGTTAACAAAGCAATCGAACTTTGGCTAAAGTTTCAAGCAAACTTTGCAAAGATATGCATAATGGAAATCTTTCATGAGACCAGGCTCTTGATGTTGGACGAGAAATTATTAGTTGGCACCTTGACCCCCCAAGCCACTAGCACACATCCTACTTCTAGTCTTTCATCATGTTGTAGCTGGTGTTTAGGATGTTTACTTTCCTGTTCTCTGATATGCATAATGGTAGGTACTCGAAGAAACTCGACTTCTTCTTGAAGGGAATGATTATAGCAGATCCTCCATCTTCTCCCACTTTCTCTTCCTTGTCATGTTCCACTATTTTTCCTTTCCAAAATCGACTTCCATGTTGCCAAACATCTGATTCACATAATTCTCTTGCACCAGTTGTTTGGTAAGTTTTGGCTCGTCCTTGTCATCTATGTACTTATTCATCAAGCTGGATCGGTACATGTTCCTTCTTGCGAGGAATCACATGTGCTTTATGTACACCATATTATTAGTAGATCATTTGTGGTAAGTGTACCATGTACCGTCAAGTCAAGCTACATAGTAGGTCTTGCCTTTGATATGCCCCAATAGTGAAAATAAACTAGAGAAACTGTGGCTGGGACAAACATGATGGCTTTTAGAGCGAACTTATTTCGGGATGCATCCACTATCTCTGCCATTTTCTCCCATAGTTTGTTTGGCTCTTCCATGGTAGGCTCCAAGAACATATCGATATCAAAGTTGGTCAACTTTAGTCTAGAAAATAAGGATGGTAAGCAAAATATACATGCACTTTTGACACAAGTAGGTAGGTAGGTTGTAGATGCTAATTAAGGATGACTGACCAAGTGTTGTGCGAGTTGCTGAGGTCACCTACCAAGTGCTAGAAACATGGTGTCAAAATGCTTCCATTGTCGGGTGAAAGTCGCCTAGAGGGAGGGGTGAATAGGGCGAAACTGAAATTTACAAATATAAACACAACTACAAGCCGGGTTAGCGTTAGAAATATAAACGAGTCCGCGAGAGAGGGCGCAAAACAAAACGCAAGCAAATGAAGAGAGTGACACGCGGATTTGTTTTACCGAGGTTCGGTTCTCGCAAACCTACTCCCCGTTGAGGAGGCCACAAAGGCCGGGTCTCTTTCAACCCTTCCCTCTCTCAAACGGTCCCTCGGACCGAGTGAGCTTTTCTTCTTCTCAATCAAACGGGAACAAAACTTCCCCGCAAGGGCCACCACACAATTGGTGCCTCTTGCCTTGGTTACAATTGAGTTTTGATCACAAGAACAAGTGAGAAAGAAAGAAAGCGATCCAAGCGCAAGAGCTCAAAAGAACACGGCAAATCTCTCTCGCTAGTCACTAAAGGCTTGAGTGGAATTGGAGAGGATTTGATCTCTTTGGTGTGTCTAGAATTGAATGCCTAGCTCTTGTAAGTGGTTGGAAGTTGGAAAACTTGGATGCAATGAATGGTGGGGTGGTTGGGGTATTTATAGCCCCAACCACCAAACTTGACCGTTGGCTGGAGGCGTCTGTTCGATGGTGCACCGGACAGTCCGGTGCACACCGGACAGTCCGGTGCCCCTGCCACGTCATCAATGCCGTTGGATTCTGACCGTTGGAGCTTCTGACTTCTAGGCCCGCCTGGGTGTCCGGTGCACACCGGACAACAACTGTTCATTGTCCGGTGCGCCGGTATGGGCGCGCCTGACGTCTGCGCGCGCTGCGCTCGCATTAAATGCACCGCAGGTAGCCGTTGGCGCCGAATTAGCCGTTGCCCCGCTGGTACACCGGACAGTCCGGTGCACACCGGACATGTCCGGTGAATTATAGCGGAGCGGCTGCCGCGCGAACCCGAGGCTGGCGAGTTGAGGAGGTCGCGCTTCCTTGGAGCACCGGACACTGTCCGGTGTACACCGGACAGTCCGGTGAATTATAGCGCGCCGGCTTCCGAGAATTCCCGAAGGCGAAGAGTTCGAGTTGGAGTCCTCTGGGCGCACCGGACACTGTCCGGTGTACACCGGACAGTCCGGTGCCTCCAGCCAGAGGTGCCTTCGGTTGCCTCTTTGCTCCTTTGTTGAATCCAAAACTTTGATCTTTTTATTGGCTGAGTGTGAACCTTTTGCACCTGTATAACTTATGCACTAGAGCAAACTAGTTAGTCCAATATTTGTGTTGGGCAATTCAACCACCAAAATTATTTTAGGGACTAGGTGTAAGCCTAATTCCCTTTCAATCTCCCCCTTTTTGGTGATTGATGCCAACACAAACCAAAGCAAATATTGAAGTGCATAATTGAACTAGTTTGCATAATGTAAGTGCAAAGGTTGCTTGGAATTGAGCCAATATAAATACTTACATGATGCGCATGGATTGTTTTCTTTGTTTTTGACATATTGGACCATATTTGCACCATAAGTTTTGTTTTTGCAAGTTCTTTTGTAAATTCTTTTCAAAGTCCTTTTGCAAGATAGTCAAAGGTAAATGAATAAGATTTTGCAAAGCATTTTCAAGTTTTGAAATTTTCTTCCTTTGTCCCAAATGCTTTTCCTTTGACTAAACAAAACTCCCCTTCAAATAAAGTCTCCTCTTAGTGTTCAAGAGGGTTTTAAGACATTAATTTTGAAAATACTACTTGCTCCCCCTTTAGAACACAAAGAGATACCAATTTTGAAATTTACCAATTGAAAATCATTAATTTTAAAATTAGGGTGGTGGTGCGGTCCTTTTGCTTTGGGCTAATACTTTCTCCCCCTTTGGCATGAATCGCCAAAAACGGAGTCATTAGAGCCCTATGAAGTACTTTCTCCCCCTTTGGTCATAAAAAGGATGAGTGAAGATTATACCAAAGTTGGAGAGATGATGTGGAGCGACGGCGAAGGATGAGTAGTAGAGCGGAGTGGAAGCCTTTGTCTTCGCCGAAGACTCCTATTCCCTTTCAATATACCTATGACTTGGTTTGGAATATACTTGAAAACACATTAGTCATAGCATATATAAAAGAGACATGATCAAAGGTATATTTATGAGCTATGTGTGCAAGACTAGCAAAAGAAATTCCTAGAAAAGAATATTGAGCTCATGCCTAAGTCTGGTAAAAGATTGTTCATCAAGAGGCTTGGTAAATATATCGGCTAATTGATCTTTAGTGTTAATGTATGAAATCTCGATATCCCCCTTTTGTTGGTGATCCCGAAGAAAATGATACCGAATGGCTATGTGTTTAGTGCGGCTATGCTCAACGGGATTGTCCGCCATTTTGATTGCACTCTCATTGTCACATAGCAAGGGGACTTTGGTTAATTTGTAACCGTAGTCCCGCAGGGTTTGCCTCATCCAAAGCAATTGCGCGCAACAATGGCCTGCGGCAATATACTCGGCTTCGGCAGTAGAAAGAGCGACCGAATTTTGCTTCTTTGAAGCCCAAGACACCAAGGATCTTCCCAAGAACTGGCAAGTCCCCGATGTGCTCTTCCTATTAATCTTACACCCCGCCCAATCGGCATCCGAGTAACCAATCAAATCAAATGTGGATCCCCGAGGATACCAAAGCCCAAACTTAGGAGTATAAGCTAAATATCTCAAGATTCGTTTTACGACCGTAAGGTGTGATTCCTTAGGGTCGGCTTGGAATCTTGCACACATGCAAACGGAAAGCATAATGTCCGGTCGAGATGCACATAAATAAAGCAATGAACCAATCATCGACCGGTATACCTTTTGATCCACGGACTTACCTCCCGTGTCGAGGTCGAGATGCCCATTTGTTCCCATGGGAGTCTTGATGGGCTTGGCATCCTTCATTCCAAACTTGCTTAGAATGTCTTGAGTATACTTTGTTTGGCTAATGAAGGTGCCCTCTTGGAGTTGCTTCACTTGGAATCCTAGAAAATACTTCAACTCCCCCATCATAGACATCTCGAACTTCTGTGTCATGATCCTACTAAATTCTTCACATGTAGATTTGTTAGTAGACCCAAATATGATATCATCAACATAAATTTGGCATACAAACAAATCATTGTCAAGAGTTTTAGTGAACAAAGTAGGATCGGCCTTGCCGACTTTGAAGCCATTTGCAATAAGGAAATCTCTAAGGCATTCATACCATGCTCTTGGGGCTTGCTTGAGCCCATAAAGCGCCTTAGAGAGCCTATAAACATGGTTAGGGTACTCACTGTCTTCAAAGCCGGGAGGTTGCTCAACATAGACCTCCTCCTTGATTGGTCCATTGAGGAAGGCACTCTTCACGTCCATTTGATAAAGCTTGAAGCCATGGTAAGTAGCATAGGCCAATAATATGCGAATTGACTCAAGCCTAGCTACGGGTGCATAGGTTTCACCAAAATCCAAACCTTCGACTTGTGAATACCCTTTGGCCACGAGTCGAGCTTTGTTCCTTGTCACCACACCATGCTCATCTTGCTTGTTGCGGAAGACCCACTTGGTTCCTACAACATTTTGGTTAGGACGTGGAACTAAGTGCCATACCTCGTTCCTTGTGAAATTGTTGAGCTCCTCTTGCATCGCCATCACCCAATCCGAATCTTGAAGTGCTTCCTCTACCCTGTGTGGCTCAATAGAGGAAACAAAAGAGTAGTGTTCACAAAAATGTGCAACACGAGATCGAGTAGTTACCCCCTTATGAATGTCGCCGAGGATAGTGTCGACGGGGTGATCTCGTTGTATTGCTTGGTGGACTCTTGGGTGTGGCGGTCTTGGTTGTTCATCCTCCTTGTCTTCATCATTTGCATCTCCCCCTTGATCGTTGCTGTCATTTTGAGGTGGCTCATCTTCTTGTTCAACATCTTGAGCCTCATCCTCAACTTGAGTTGGTGGAGATGCTTGCATGGAGGAGGATGGTTGATCTTGTGCATGTGGAGGCTCTTCGGATTCCTTAGGACACACATCCCCAATGGACATGTTCCTTAGCGCTATGCATGGAGCCTGTTCTTCACCTATCTCATCAAGATCAACTTGCTCTACTTGAGAGCCGTTAGTCTCATCAAACACAACGTCACAAGAAACTTCAACAAGTCCTGAGGACTTGTTAAAGACTCTATATGCCCTTGTGTTTGAGTCATATCCTAGTAAAAAGCCTTCTACAGTTTTAGGAGCAAATTTAGATTTTCTACCTCTTTTGACAAGAATAAAACATTTGCTACCAAAAACTCTAAAATATGAAATATTTGGCTTTTTACCGGTTAGGAGTTCATAAGATGTCTTCTTGAGGATTCGATGAAGATATAACCGGTTGATGGCGTAGCAGGCAGTGTTGACCGCTTCGGCCCAAAACCGATCCGGTGTCTTGTATTCATCAAGCATGGTTCTTGCCATGTCCAATAGAGTTCGATTCTTCCTCTCCACTACACCATTTTGTTGTGGAGTGTAGGGAGAAGAGAACTCATGCTTGATACCCTCCTCCTCAAGGAAGCCTTCAATTTGAGAGTTCTTGAACTCCGTCCCATTGTCGCTTCTAATTTTCTTGATCCTTAAGCCGAACTCATTTTGAGCTCGTCTCAAGAATCCTTTTAAGGTCTCTTGGGTTTGTGATTTTTCCTGCAAAAAGAATACCCAAGTGAAGCGAGAATAGTCATCCACAATTACAAGACAATACTTACTACCGCCGATGCTTATGTAAGCGATCGGGCCGAATAAATCCATGTGTAGAAGCTCCAGTGGCCTGTCGGTAGTCATGATGTTTTTGTGTGGATGATGGACACCAACTTGCTTCCCGGCTTGGCACGCGCTACAAATTCTGTCTTTCTCAAAATGAACATTGGTTAGTCCTAAAATGTGTTCTCCCTTTAGAAGCTTGTGAAGATTCTTCATTCCAACGTGGGCTAGTCGGCGGTGTCAGAGCCAACCCAAGTTAGTCTTAGCAACCAAGCAAGTGTTGAGTTCAGCTCTATCAAAATCAACCAGGTATAGCTGACCCTCTAACACTCCCTTAAATGCTATTGAATCATCACTTCTTCTAAAGACAGTTACACCTATATCAGTAAAAAGACAGTTGTAGCCCATTTGACATAATTGGGATACGGAAAGCAAATTGTAATCTAAAGAATCTACAAAAAAAACATTGGAAATAGTATGGTCAGGTGATATAGCAATTTTACCCAATCCTTTGACCAAACCTTGATTTCCATCCCCGAATGTGATAGCTCGTTGGGGATCTTGGTTTTTCTCATAAGAGGAGAACATCCTTTTCTCCCCTGTCATGTGGTTTGTGCACCCGCTGTCGAGTATCCAACTTGAGCCCCCGGATGCATAAACCTACAAAACAATTTTAGTTCTTGACTTTAGGTACCCAAACGGTTTTGGGTCCTTTGGCATTAGAAACAAGAACTTTGGGTACCCAAACACAAGTCTTGGAGCCCTTGTGTTTGCCCCCAACAATCTTGGCAACTACCTTGCCGGATTTGTTAGTTAAAACATATGATGCATCAAAGGTTTTGAATGAAATAGCATGATCATTTGATGCATTAGGAGTTTTCTTTCTAGGCAACTTGGCACGGGTTGGTTGCCTAGAGCTAGATGTCTCACCCTTATACATAAAAGCATGGTTAGGGCCAGAGTGAGACTTCCTAGAATGAATTTTCCTAATTTTGCTCTCAGGATAGCCGGCAGGGTACAAAATGTAACCCTCGTTATCCTGAGGCATGGGAGCCTTGCCCTTGATAAAGTTAGATAAATTCTTTGGAGGGGCATTAAGTTTGACATTGTCTCCCCTTTGGAAGCCAATGCCGTCCTTAATGCCAGGGCGTCTCCCATTATAGAGCATGCTTCTAGCAAATTTAAATTTTTCATTTTCTAAGTCATGCTCACTAATCTTAGCATTAAGTTGTGCTATGTGATCATTTTGTTTTTTAATTAAGGCTAGGTGATCATGGATAGCATCAACATTAATATCTCTACATCTAGTACAAATGGAAATATGCTCAGTAGATGTAGAAGGTTTGCAAGATTTTAATTCAATGACCTTAGCATGCAACAAATCATTTTTAGTTCTAAGGTCGGAAATAGTAGCATTGCAAACATCAAAATCCTTAGCCTTAGCAATTAATTTCTCATTCTCATTTCTAAGGCTAGCAAGAGAAATGTTCAATTCTTCAATCCTAGCAAGCAAATCATCATTATCATTTCTAGGATTTGGAATTGAAACATTGCAAATATGAGAATCAACCTTAGCTAACAAATTAGCATTTTCATTTCTAAGGTTGTCTATAGTCTCATGGCAAGTACTTAGCTCACTAGACAATTTTTCACATTTTTCTATTTCTAGAGCATAAGCATTTTTAACCTTAACATGCTTCTTATTTTCTTTAATAAGGAAGTCCTCTTGAGAATCCAAGAGATCATCCTTCTCATGTATAGCACTAATCAATTCATTTAATTTTTCCTTTTGTTGCATGTTGAGGTTAGCAAAAAGAATGCGCAAGTTATCCTCCTCATTTTTATCATCATCCTCATCACTAGATGTTTCATATTTAGTGGAGAACCTTGATTTTACCTTCTTTTTGCCGTCCTTGGCCATGAGACACTTGTGGCCGACGTTGGGGAAGAGAAGCCCTTTGGTGACGGCGATGTTGGCGGCGTCCTCGTCGTCGGAGGAGTCGCTTGAGCTTTCGTCGGAGTCCCACTCACGACAAACATGGGCATCGCCGCCCTTCTTCTTGTAATACTTCTTCTTCTCCTTTCTTCTTCCCTTTTTGTCGTCGCCCCTGTCACTGTCACTTGATAATGGACATTTAGCTATAAAGTGACCGGGCTTACCACACTTGTAGCAAACCTTCTTGGAACGGGATTTGTAATCCTTCCCCTTCCGTTGCTTGAGGATTTGCCGAAAGCTTTTGATGATTAAGGCCATCTCCTCATTGTCGAGCTTGGAGGCGTCAATTGGTTGTCTACTTGGTGTAGACTCCTCCTTCCTCTCCTCCGTTGCCTTGAAGGCCACCGGTTGCGCCTCGGATGTGGAAGGCTCGTTAAGCTCGTTGATCTTCTTTGAGCCCTTAATCATGCATTCAAAACTCACAAAATTCCCGATAACTTCCTCGGGGGTCATTAGTGGATATCTAGGATTACCACGAATTAATTGAACTTGTGTGGGGTTAAGGAAAATAAGAGCTCTTAGAATAACCTTAACCACCTCGTGGTCATCCCACTTTTTGCTCCCGAGGTTGCGCACTTGGTTCACCAAGGTCTTGAGCCGGTTGTACATATCTTGTGGCTCCTCCCCTTGGCGAAGACGAAAGCGACCGAGCTCCCCCTCGATCGTTTCCCGCTTGGTGATCTTGGTGAGTTCATCACCTTCGTGCGCTGTCTTGAGTAGGTCCCAAATCTCCTTGGCGTTCTTCAACCCTTGCACTTTGTTATACTCCTCTCTATTTAGAGAGGCGAGGAGGATTGTTGTCGCTTGAGAGTTGAAGTGCTCGATTTGGGCCACCTCATCCTCATCATAGTCTTTATCCCCTACGGATGGTACCTGTGCACCAAACTCAACAACGTCCCATATACTTTTGTGGAGTGAGGTTAGATGAAATCGCATTAAATCACTCCACCTAGCATAATCTTCACCATCAAAAGTTGGTGGTTTGCCTAATGGGACGGAAAGTAAAGGTGTATGTTTAGAAATGCGAGGGTAGCGTAGGGGAATCTTACTATACTTCTTACGCTCTTGGCGTTTAGAAGTAACGGACGCCGCGTCGGAGCCGGAGGTGGATGTTGATGAAGTGTCGGTCTCGTAGTAGACTACCTTCCTCATCCTCTTGTGCTTGTCCCCGCTTCGATGCGGCTTGTGGGAAGAAGATTTTTCCTTCTTCTCTTTGTGGTGAGAAGAAGATTTCTTCTCCTTCCCTTTGTTGGAGGAGCTCTTCTTCTTCTCCCTTCTCTTGGTGCGGGACTCTTCCGATGAAGTGCTCCCTTGGCTTGTAGTGGGCTTGTTGTCGCCGGTCTCCATCTCCCTCTTGGTGTGATCTCCCGACATCACTTCGAGCGGTTAGGCTCTAATGAAGCACCGGGCTCTGATACCAATTGAAAGTCGCCTAGAGGGGGGTGAATAGGGCGAAACTGAAATTTACAAATATAAACACAACTACAAGCCGGGTTAGCGCAAAACAAAACGCAAGCAAATGAAGAGAGTGACACGCGGATTTGTTTTACCGAGGTTCGGTTCTCGCAAACCTACTCCCCGTTGAGGAGGCCACAAAGGCCGGGTCTCTTTCAACCCTTCCCTCTCTCAAACGGTCCCTCGGACCGAGTGAGCTTTTCTTCTTCTCAATCAAACGGGAACAAAACTTCCCCGCAAGGGCCACCACACAATTGGTGCCTCTTGCCTTGGTTACAATTGAGTTTTGATCACAAGAACAAGTGAGAAAGAAAGAAAGCGATCCAAGCGCAAGAGCTCAAAAGAACACGGCAAATCTCTCTCGCTAGTCACTAAAGGCTTGAGTGGAATTGGAGAGGATTTGATCTCTTTGGTGTGTCTAGAATTGAATGCCTAGCTCTTGTAAGTGGTTGGAAGTTGGAAAACTTAGATGCAATGAATGGTGGGGTGGTTGGGGTATTTATAGCCCCAACCACCAAACTTGACCGTTGGCTGGAGGCGTCTGTTCGATGGCGCACCGGACAGTCCGGTGCACACCGGACAGTCCGGTGCCCCTGCCACGTCATCAATGCCGTTGGATTCTGACCGTTGGAGCTTCTGACTTCTGGGCCCGCCTGGGTGTCCGGTGCACACCGGACAACAACTGTTCATTGTCCGGTGCGCCGGTATGGGCGCGCCTGACGTCTGCGCGCGCTGCGCGCGCATTAAATGCACCGCAGGTAGCCGTTGGCGCCGAATTAGCCGTTGCCCCGCTGGTACACCGGACAGTCCGGTGCACACCGGACATGTCCGGTGAATTATAGCGGAGCGGCTGCCGCGCGAACCCGAGGCTGGCGAGTTGAGGAGGTCGCGCTTCCTTGGAGCACCGGACACTGTCCGGTGTACACCGGACAGTCCGGTGAATTATAGCGCGCCGGCTTCCGAGAATTCCCGAAGGCGAAGAGTTCGAGTTGGAGTCCTCTGGGCGCACCGGACACTGTCCGGTGTACACCGGACAGTCCGGTGCCTCCAGCCAGAGGTGCCTTCGGTTGCCTCTTTGCTCCTTTGTTGAATCCAAAACTTTGATCTTTTTATTGGCTGAGTGTGAACCTTTTGCACCTGTATAACTTATGCACTAGAGCAAACTAGTTAGTCCAATATTTGTGTTGGGCAATTCAACCACCAAAATTATTTTAGGGACTAGGTTTAAGCCTAATTCCCTTTCATCGGGCGTTAGTAGGGCATCATACCGTGTCATCGCACTTTGTGTGTTCACTAGATGCATGCTAAGACATCAATCAAGCATCCTCAGGGTTTTTGAATATACAATGCATGTGATCGATCATGGACGAATACCACATCAATAGAGTAGGAATTTTCCTTTGTGTGTAACATTCTTCCTCCTCATGACATAAGATCTACTTCATACTACTCTTGTTGACCACCTTCTTTTTTGGCCCACTCGAGGCTCTCTCGTTGTTCGCATTCATGCGACACCCGACATTCCTCTTGTATGAACTCATACTGCAGTGAGATAGCTCTCCAAACTTGCATATTGGGCGCTCTAATACAAGATACAGTGGTTAGGGCAATGATGGATCTTATGAAGACCTAGCGTCACTGGTCAAATCAACTTCTTCGCCCAACGGGTATTGGAGGGTGCTTTGTTATCCTTTGGAAGCATGTTACCAAGGATACATAATAGCTCATTGAAGATAGTGCCAAACCATCCAAAACAAGCCTTCAACATTGGCAGCTGGAGATCAAAACTTAACGCCATCCATTGCTTCAGACAATCCTTGTAGAGCAAATCCTTTGTCATCTGCTTCATGTATTTGCAATTCTATAGACTCCTTGGACTCCCAAACAAAAGGTTATTGTTTTCAAGGCAGTTAAAATTCTTCATTGAACTATGTGTCCTCGAGGCCCTCCAAGGCTGACTAATAATAAGGCTCCCCCTCCATGGTTTGCATTTAGCATCGATGGCGATGTTCCTCTGAATGCATCGCTCACATCTCCTTAACCATGAAACCTGCAAACCATCTATCCCTCAACGAAACCCCATTGGATCAAGTGAGGCAGATAGCTTACGACAATCACTTCTACTAATCATATAATATAGGCCATAGTCATAAGTCATCTTGTCTATGTTCGTTAAGGGACGATTAATAGAGGTGGCCACCTTAATCGGCTACCTCCGTTAATTAACCTTTAACTATGACATTTACTTATTACCTATGGATCTGCCGGCAATTAATGGAGAAGTATTCTGGTGTACTCGTCTCAGTTAATAATGTCTAATGTCTTGTAAAATCATTTTTGTAGTAGTGCATCGATTTAATTTAAGTTCTAACCAAAATTCGTAAATATCGACATAATCAAAGTTCCCTAGATCCTGCAACCGTTCTTAGGGGGTGTTTGGTTACACCCCGCTAAAATTTAGCCCATGTCCCATCGAATGTTTGAACCTCCGTTCCGGATATTAAATGTAGTCGGATTATAAAACTAATTTGTCAGCCGAAGATTAAAAGACGAGACGAATCTAGTCCAGTTGGTTGGGTCTATATTTCATACTCCTATTTAAAAGTCAAACACTTGATGTGACCCGGGCTAAACTTTAGCAGGAGCAACCAAACACCCCCTTAGAATCTTTAGAGCAAGTCCAAAGGCATGTCACGTGAAAAAAATAACTACTCACAACAGATTTTTTTTATTTAGATATAAGTACCGTACCATTGCATTGCCAAAAAAACGCATTTGAAAATTATTGAGCCGGTGCGGCGAGGTCGTCACGCATTGCGTCACGGGCCGGCAGGTCATAATCGTGCAAGCCAAGCCAACAAAGGGACGGGAACGGGCAGATGACCGAAGCGCTTGCGTAACAACTCTTTGTCCTGCATTTATGGCTGTCCATATATCTGCACAGCCACTTGATGCTTCCGTTCAGTGAGCACAGGTGCTTCCAACTCGGAGCTCCCACTGTTAAAATATATTTTTGTTTCAGTCATAGCTAGATGGCAATGAGGAGTGATCTCAATTCCCCGCGGAGAATTCCTCTATTAGAGAATGAAAATAAAGAAGTTTTTTCTTCCATGGGAATGTAAACGAAGAAAAAATCTCTATCGACGGATAAATGGAGACCCGTTAAACTTATATGTGACGATATTTTCATAAAATAGTTAATGATAAAAATAAATAATTATTTTGTCAAGAGATCACCTATCATACAAATACATTCATTTTAATGTATACATAATGATTTTTACATCTAACAATGTGTATAAGTGATAATATTTTATATTAATAACAAATGAAGTATGATCTAATTATAATTTAAACGGGGATGAGGATCTCCGACGGAGGTTTATCCCTGTGAAAAACGGGGATAGGGAAGAAATGTCTCTCGTAAGCGTTCGTGAAGATCCCCGCGGGAAAATTTTTTCGTCACAAGAACGGATATGAAGAGCTAAAACCAGACGGAGAATTCACCGTTGCTAAAAACAAGGGTATCTAGTTTTGAACCACATATGGAAACATAGATTTATGTAAAATAAAATAATCTCTATAATCAGATCACATATAAAACCATCTTAAAAAATCTTTCTGCAGACGGTTAGTTGCTTGTGAAAACATCTAAATTAATTTCAAACTGAAAACTTGCGAAGCAAAAAGTGGCAAATCCCACCGCTAGAACTATATTTTTTCCTGCTAAAGTTTTCTCGTCAAACTATGTAGGATTATTTATTGACCTTTTAATACATCACCTACAAACTTAGGCTAATCGCAGATCATGGCGCTATGCTATAAACGTACAAAGAAGACATTACATCAGAGACGAATCAACAAGATACAGTGGACTTGTGTCAGTGGTGACTGGTGACTCATGTCGCTCATCGCACATAGTGATGGACTCACATCATCTCCGCATGGGATCAAATATGGATAACACATTTTACCATATTTTAGTTTAAATCTGAATCATAATATCAGAATACTAATGTACAATGAATATCTCAAATTCATGTTTGCGTTTGGATATCTACTAGATTTTAACGAAAACATATATCTATTTATTTATTGATAGAATGTAATTATATAACCCCATATATATTGACAAAATAGCAAATGCAAAAAATATTTTTCTAATTAAATATATAAAATCAATAAAAAATCACAAATAAATCTTAATGAATCAATAAATACTTTAAAATATATCATAATAATTTTATACATATATATGATCACTAAATTGCTTAAAATTGAGATCCTGAATGTTGCTCATTTTGATCTAGAGCTCCATCAGATGGATGTAAAGACAACATTCCTAAATAGAGAGTTAGTAGAAAACATGTTTATGGCACAACCAAAAGGTTTTGTCGTGAGCGTTAAAGAACGCATGATATGTCACTTAAGGAGGTCCATTTATGGATTAAAGGCATATTTGGTGTGTGGTTAACTGTGTCATATTTTGCCTAAGGTTACTCGTCTGAATTGAAGAACTAATCTTATGCAGAAAAATTAAACAAAGTGTGGTAAGTTAGGCAGCGAACCAAACATGTCCTAAAACAAGCCTCCAGACAGTGGTACATCAGGTTTGATCAGACTATTAGAAAGTTTAGTTTCAAGGAAAACAAGGAAGACAATTGTATTTATGCAAAATTTAGAAAAGGAAAGTATATCTTTCTTGTTTTGTATGTCGATGGCATACTATTAGCTAGTAGTGATAAGGATCTACTAGTAGAAACAAAAAGGTTTCTTTCCTCAAACTTTGATATGAAAGACATGAGAGAAGCATCTTATGTTATTGGAATAGAAATTCACACAGACAGACAAAAGGAAGTATTAGGACTCTCATAGAGTGTCGATTAGGGTTTTGTGGTCGAGTGATTAGCGTTGGCTAAACCCGTCGGACCCCCCTAATCTATTTATATGGTGTCGTGTGACCAGAGGCTGCAACCAACGGTTAGGATAGCCTCCGATCAGGGGCGCAGTTAGACGATCAGGATTAATCCTACCCTGGTTACTGTTAACCGGCTAATGTAGAGGACACATACTAACAAAAATATCTACTAGAAAAGATTAAGCACGCTACGACAAACTTGTTGAGGGCAAAAAAGAAGCAATGGAGCTACTGGGTAACGACCTAATGTGGCGAATGGGTCATGGGAGTGATAGATAACTCTGACAAGCAATTGTTAGAGCCTAATCAAGGTCAAGAAGGGTGAAGCAAGATCAGTACCTTACTGCAAAAGCTCCTGGAACAATCCTGGGCAGCAGGGCATAACCGATGGTGACTTGTCGTCGGCAAGGCTATTTGACAAGTCGACTTGTGAAGTCTTTAGGTGAGAAGGACAGTCCTGTGAACCCATGTTCTCCTTAAATCAAACGGAAAAAATTCTTTGCATACGGCATACAAAGAATCTCTTTTATAGTCCCTCACATCCACTATCTGGTGGTCCATATAAATAAAAGAAAAACAAATTACTAAAATATTAAGTTGCAAAATTTGATCTGTTTTTGTGGGTGTCCAAGTAGTGTATGTGAGGGGCTGTAAAATAGGGTGTTTACATCTAGTGATAACTGAAAAGACACGGAAAGATACTGACTACTAATCATCCATGGATAGAAGAAAAAAATACGTAAAAAGGTCCAATGCTACGACACAACTCTTGGCCTGAAAGCCCAAAGCCCATTGGACCAACAGCCACATGTGAATCCCTGAGCTAGCATCGTATCATATCGCTCTGAGCTTGATCTGGGCACCATGCATCGGGCGCAGCATTATAACTCGGCGCGGCGCATGGGTATACGTCGGCGCGAGCTCGAACTGGAAGCGCTGAAGGATCATGCTCAGCGCCATCTTGGCCTCCAGAAGGGCGAAGTTCTGGCCGATGCAGATCCGCGGGCCCCAGCCGAAGGGGAAGAACGCCAGCCTATCCTTGGACGCCCTGGCCACCCCCTCGGCGAACCTCTCCGGCCTGAACTCGTGCGCATCGCTTCCCCAGATGTCGGGGTCGTGGTGGATGAACAGCACGGGCAGCTCCAGGGTCACGCCGGCAGGGTACGTGACGTCTCCGACCACCATCTCCTTGTACGTTTTCCTGCTGAACGCGATGGCCGGCGGGTACAGCCGGAGGACCTCGTAGAGGATCATGGTCACCTGCACAATGGATCGGGAAGAGTGAGCGGTTTGGCTGCGTTATAGTATGTAATAAACCAGACATGGAAATAATCAGCCGGAGTAAGACGGCGGCGGCGGCGGCTCACTGTTTTGAGGCGATTCAGGCCGTCGTATCCCGGTTGGTTCTTCTTCCCGAACAGTCCGAGGACTTCCTCCCTCGCACGGTCCTGCCACTCCGGGTGCATGCTTAGCAGGACCATCGTCCACGTGAGCAGCACCGACGTCGTCTCCATTCCCGCGAAGTAGAACAGCTTGCACTCCTCCATGACTTCCTCCATCGTCAATCCTTGGCCGCTCTGATCGCCTGTCTCTCTCGCGTTTGACTCCAGCAGCAAGCCCAGCAGGTCATCTTTGTCGCTCTCACCTTGTTTCATAGCTTGCATTCTTTTACCGATCAGGCCCCGAAGAATCGAGTCGATCTCGCTTTTGATTTGGCGCATCCTTCGGTTGTTTTTCGTAGGCAAGGACCTGGAAGTGGCATTTGTTTGTTGATTGTTTCCCATTCAGAAATCAGAATACTAATGGGGTGAAAGAGGATATGAAGGTGATATGTATTCAGTTTTAGTAATTTTAAACTCACATGTATCCCGGAACGGCGAACTTGTCAATGATGGACATGAGGCGCTCAGCTTGCTCGGCCTGCAGCTGGAAAATCTTTCTTCCTTCGAGGTAGCTGCTGCCGAACGCGGTGCGAGAGATGACATCGCCGGTGAGGGTCTGAAGGTCCGGGTCCACGTCCAGCTCGCACGAGCCGTCAGGGCCAAGCGACTGCGCCCATCGGCTGACGAGCTCTTCACAGCACGCAGAGAACGCCGGCAGCATGAGCTGCAGAAGTATACACACACACACTCACTCACATGATCAGTCACAAACTCGACCGAAGCGAACAAATGATATACATAGAGTTACCACCGCACCTTGAGCTTCTCGAGGTGGAACGCAGGGTTGAGGATCCTCCTGTGCTTGACCCACTTCTCGCCTTCGTGGTTGGCCACACCGTCGGAGAACAGCTTGGTGAGCGCCGGGAACTTGGGCTTCTCGAAGTGGCCGAACTTGTTGGCCATCACGTCCCTCGCCAGGTCCGGGTCGACGACGGTCACCCTGGGGACGGGGCCGAACCAGGTGAAGCACGTCTTGCCGTGCTCCAGGACGGCGCCGTGGATGAACGGCTCGACGTGGCCGGCGATGTCGTGGCACCGCAGCGGCAGGGGCCTGGCCCAGGCCTCCTCTTTTGACCGGCGGTACTCCTTGAGGTCGCCCGTGAGGAAGCGGTACGACGTGCCCCGCAGGCCCTGCGCGCGCAGCGCCCGCTCCAGCCGCCGCGGCTCCCACCACAGCCGGTCCAGCAGCCGGGCGGCCTTCCACAGGAGCAGAGCGCCCAGGACACCGTAGACGATGAGGAGGCCCGTCGAGGCGACTGCACTCGCCAACGCTCCAAGAACCATTTTGCTACCAGTCTCAGCTAGCTCTCAAGTGAAACTGGAGAAGGCAGAGTGAACGATCGCTGAAATCTGCGCCAGGGTTGCTCCTCTTATAAACAGTGATCACTGCCTCACTGGCTAGCTTGGTTGGTCCATTGTTTTGTACTATAAGGTTCGTCGTGTGGTGGGCATTCTCGTGATGCGGCAGACCACATACCTCGCTCGTAAGGGGAACTTGGCAGTGAAGGTATTCCGATGGAGATCTCGAACTGGTATTCGTCAAGGTCAAACCCTCTCGAAGGGAGGGTACCGTGCTTCCTTGTTGCTTCATCTAAAAAAACCACGCTGCAGCAGGCACCTCGTGATGACGCAGGAGGCAGGATACGGGCACCACACACCCCACCACGTGAAGACTCATGAGTCATGACGGTGTCTGCTTCCCTGTGGCTTCGTTTCGTTTCCGTGAAATCGGGAAGCATTTTTGGGGAACCCGCTGGGCAAATATCAAATCCGGACTTTGGTTCAGTTTTACTGACCGAAAGAACAGGATCTTGCGGGTTGGATTGGAATTCATCCAGCCATCGTCCTGGGGGGCTAAGGCACAATATAAGGCAAAATTTACAGAGAACACGAAAAGTGATGTCAACGAATCAGCCCGAGCAAAAGAAATATTCGATTGACCAGTAGACACATTAAAATAAAAAAACATCACGTCTATTAAAACAATGTTTTCAAATTGAATGTTTGAGAGATAAACATAACGGGAATTTTTGCTTTTGCCCTTCTTACTTTCGTCTTTCTCCCATTTCTTTTTCCGGGTCTTAACTATTTATGCTTTCTAGCCATATACAGTAGATTATTTTGCTCTGTGAGTAATGCAGTTGTTAAGCACTAAAAGTGCCACCGGACGGTCCGGCCCTATAGACCAGGCAGTCAGCAGTGTGGACGGTTCGCGGTGACAGCGCGGACGGTCCACGCGTGCGTAAAATAAGTTAGGCTTCCGGATTTCTAACGGGATTTATTAGCAAAACCTACGGGATTAACTTGGAAACCGACTTATAACGGGTCTAAACCTCTTCTCTTTATATAGATGAAGGGTTACGACCGATTGAACCCACCACAATCAATTCAATCGATTATACTTATCATTTTACCTTGCATAATAGGAGTAGCCCTAGTTTAGCCTTCTAGCTTCTATCTCAAATCTTCACCTCTCTTCGGTTCTACATCGACTAGAGAAATCTTGGGTGGCCTATCAACGCCAAGACACACCCTATGATCCATCCTCCCCGATGGGTCCTTCCCGGGAGGCAAGATCTAGGTCTACTGCGAAGAAGACCACCCTCTGCGCTATCATGGACCACCCTCTGCGCTATCATGATTTCTTCCCGGGAGTCGCTCCTGCGCCCAGGTCGCGGACCGTCCGGCCCTATACCGCGGACCGTTCACGCATCCGCAGAGAGCACCGCCAGCGGTTCATCTCTGGTGTTTGGCGCTCGGATTAGCATCAACACACTTTTTGGCGACTCCTCTGACCGGTGTCTAGATCTACTAAAACCAGGCACTCAAATGGACAGTTCTAAAGATCACACTGATATCTCCCTAGACAATATCCTTAGGTCGGCTATCGAAATCATGTCGACCGATAAGCAATAGCTATATGAAGACTTGATGAGTCAAGTGAGGGAGGACGCACATCGCCAAATCGCAAAGGCTGAGGAGGAGGCGAGATAGAGAAATTTGAATCATACTTCACGGTGGATGCCCACCAAAAGATTATCAAGCATGGAGAGATCGAGATTGCATCCCTCATACCTTCGCTTCAAAACTCAAATGAGAACACATCAGTGAACCGGTGATCTCATGATTACAAAATCGGACACCTAAAAGTCCGAATCGGTCCAAAACCATGTAGCGAACGGGTGCTGATTTCAGCACCACGAAATTTTGTTCTCAAATGTAAAACTTAAGCAAACGAACTCTGATTGATATGAAATTTTACACACATATGGATAAATATGTTTCCAAGCTCTCCACGAATTTTGATCTTGATCGGACTTGTGAATCAAAAATATAGCTAGATATTAGGGTTTTGTTGGAGTTTTCTGTTTCAAGCTCAAACTTAGTTTTTCTCAAATCCCGACCACAATCTGCTACAGCTGAGTGTAAGCAGTGATACAAAAGAGGCAACTCACCACCAACCAATCCCCAAACCAAATTCTCTCAAAGGAATCAACAGTTCTCCATAAAATCACAAGAGAGGGGAAGGGAAGAACACAAGCAAGAAAATATTCCAAATTTCAGTAAGGAAGCAAAACTGAGATTGAATCCAAAGAACGATGTGGGCCGAACACGCGACCCCTCCTCGGATTAAACTTGAAGATCAAGAACACAGTCGATAGTTTACAAAATCGTTGTGGATCCCTCGGCTCAATTGGTGTCTACCTAGAGAGCAACTAGGAGCTCTATAATGAGTGCTCTAAACAAATGGCAGCCAAGAGATGCTGAACTAACTAACCCTACCCTCTATTTATAAAGGGTTATTCTCACTTAATAATCTATCCCTATTTACGTAGAGCCTATCCACTCCATCATGGCACGAAATGGACCAACTCCTAGGTTTTCGATCTAACGGCCACGTCCTTCACACGAAGTTGCTTTGCCTTGACGCAGCCTCTGCGATCACACCACATGTTGCCACCAGTTCCCTTCGGGACCACCGTCGCCGAGTTTTGAGGCCCAAACTCAGCAAAATCCGCCATATATAGCGCTGGGTGGTTTTGAGGCCCAAACCACAAAATCTACCGCGAGCACCGCACCTCTTGCGCGTCCTCCACGACCAGACATGTGCCCCGCCAGTCTTTGACCACGTCAGCAACACTGTCCACTCCACCACATCCTCGTGCGAGTGCGTTTCCCAAGTGTTAGCCACCGTGGCTGGTCATCCGGCTGCTCTAGTCCGTCAGTCAAGACCTAACACTCGCACTTCACCGCTCCCGGTCCATTAGCACGAGCATGCATGACCTTTACCTCAGCCGTTGACCACCATATCTGTGCTCCACACTTGCACACCACCAGTCCACATGACATGGAGACATAGAGACATGGTTGCACACCTGCACACCGCATGACATGGAGACATGGTTGCACAAGCATAATCTCACACTCTGGTCAGTCCACTGACTACCCTAGAGTGCTACCCGTTGACAATCACTCATCATCAACCCGAACCTTGAGGGACAAGTCAACCTTGTGTTCGCAATCTGTGTTCGCAGAGTATATTAAAGCCAACTACCATTTAGGGTGTGTTTGGTTGAGAAGTGGAGGAGAATGGAGTAGTTTCATTCCTTTTTTGGATGTTTGGTTTCTAACAAAAGAGGAGTAGAGCGGCTCCTGTAGTCTCCATATAAAAATTTACCATAAATAGTTGGAACACTCCCACTCCACAAAAACGACCGAAGAATGTGAGCGCTCTCGCTCTCCCTCTCTCCTTCCCTCTACACTCACATGACTCTCTAACCAAACAAAGAACGGAACGGCTCCACTCTATTCTATTCTTGAACCGAACAAAAAAAGGAGCGACTCTGTGATATTTGCTAAACGCAGAATAGAACGGCTCCATTGTCAAAAACTGGAATGGAACTGTTTCATTGTAGTTGACTCTCCAACCAAATGCTCCATTAGTTAGAGAACGAGTTAGAAGAAAACTTTTAGAAAATTAGACTTGTATATCTTCGAGAGGTCAAGTTATAGATGGTTTTACAAAGACGTTTGTCAAGGGCGGTATTACCCAAGGTAGGAGGACCTCGGCTACGTAGATCGTAGCCTTGACCCGTGGTTGCCGGCAGGGTTATGCCCCCACGCCGAGCTACCCGACGACAGGAGAAGTTCTCCTGGTCGCCGGTTTAGAGAAGAGAGGAAGAGACTTGATAGGTAATTCTTGATTGATTCCCAAGTGCCACCCTACATGGCTATATATAGCCGGCGGCTTACACAAATGGAGAAGGTTCTCCTTGATTGAAGATCTAATCAAAATAGGAAGGATACTAATCAGCTAGCTACTTTCTCTCCTAGCCAATCTCCTTCTATGTTTGCTGCATGCACAATCAATCAGGCGGTAGCCTTCTATGTTTGCTGCATGCGCAATCAATCAGATGGTTACTTTCCATCCTAGCCACTCACCTGCTGCGCATGTGCCTTTGCTGCCTGCTCAGCTCGGCGCACATCGCGGGCTCTCCTACGCCTGGCGTATGTGTGGCCGTACATGACATCTCTCCGCTCCTCAAGAAGCAGCTCGTCCTCGAGCTGAAAGGTTGGGAATTTGTCGGTGAAAGTGTCCATGTCCTCCCAAGTCGCAGATGCAGGTGACTGATCTTTCCACTGCACCAGCACCTGGCGTACACCGCGGTTGAGCCGGGTTCGGATGGCCCTAGCTGGCTCCAAGGTGACTGCCCCATGGTGAAGTGGGGGTAGTGGCGGTGTAACCTGCGGTGGTGTGCCGTGATACTTTTTGAGGACGCCCACATGAAACACGTCGTGGATGCGAGCGCGGGCTGGAAGCTCGAGGCGGACAGCGACCTCGTTGATGAGTTCCAGCACACGGTAGGGCCCATAGAACCGGGGCTTCAGCTTGCCGGTGGAGTCAGTGGCGAGGGAGGCAGGGGAGCGGTGTCGGAGACGGAGCAGCACCCATTCGCCCACCTGATACGTGATGGCGCGGTGTCCCTGGTCATAATACTTCTTCTGGACAGCCTGTGCCTGTTCCAGCCGATGGCGGACATCAGCGAGGAACTCTTCGCGCTCCTCCATGGTTCTAGCCACCGCCGCAACACATGTGTCCCCCGGTTCATAGGACCGGATGGACGGAGGCTCACGCCCGTAGACGATCTTGAAAGGCGTGTCGCGGAGAGAGCTCTGGTAGGCGGTGTTGAAGACGTACTCCGCCCATGGGAGCCATTGGAGCCACTGGCGAGGCCGATCGCTCGTTAGGCACCGCAGGTACATGATGATTACCCTGTTCGCCGACTCGGACTGGCCGTCCGACTGAGGGTGGAAAGCCGACGTCATGTGGAGACTGGTCCCCATCAACCGCATGATCTCCTTCCAGAACTTGGAGGTGAACACGACGTCGCGGTCCAACACCAAGGACTGCGGCACCCCATGAAGGCGTACAATCTCTGCGAAGAATGCCTGAGCCACGGACTCTGCTGAGTAGGGGTGTGCCAGTGGAATAAAGTGGCAGTACTTGCTGAATCTGTCCACCACCGTCAAGATGACGGACTTGCCACGCACTCGGGGCAGGGCTTCGACGAAGTCCAGCGCCACATCCGTCCAGACTCCCTGCGGAATTGGTAGGGGAAGGAGGAGTCCGGCCGGGTGTAGGTGCTCTGACTTTTGGCGCTGGCAGGTAGGGCACTCCCGGACATAATCTTGGACCACCTGCTTCATGTTAGGGAAATGGAAGTCACGTCGAAGGCGGTGTAGCGTGCGCTGGACCCCTTCGTGGCCCTCGGCATGCACAGCTGCGAGCAGTTCACGGAGCAGCGGTGAAGAAGGGGGTAGGTAGAGCCGGTCCGCGTACTGGACCATCCCGTCCACCACCTCCCACGGCGCGCGCTTGGTGCCAGCCTGCACCTCGTCACGAATGGCAGTGAGTGCTGGATCGGTGAGCTGTGCCTGACGAAGACGGTCCAGGACGTCGAAACGCGGTGCCGAGAGGGCCAGCAGCGCCCCATCGTCCGGCGTGTCGCGGCGGGAGAGGGCATCCGCCACCACATTGGTTGACCCCGGCTTATATTCGACGGAGAAATCGAAGCCCAGGAGCTTGCCGACCCAATGATGCTGCGGAAGCGTCGCGAGCCGCTGGTCCAGCAGGTACTTGAGGCTGTAGTGGTCGGTTTTGACGATGAACCGGCGTCCCCAAAGGTACGGCCTCCAGTGTCGAACCACTAGGACGAGGCCGATGAGCTCACGTTCGTAAGCCGCCAGCGCTTGATGACGGGGTGCGACAGCCCGGCTGAAGAACGCGATGGGGTGGCCCTCCTGGACCATCACCGCGCCGAAACCGTGGGACGATGCGTCGCACTCAACGACGAATGGCTTGGAGAAGTCCGGCATGGTTAGGACGGGGGCCATGGTGACCGCGTCCTTGAGGGCGACAAATGCCTCCGCGGCTCCTGCGCTCCAAGAGAATCCATCCTTCTTCAACAAGGCCGTCAATGGCGCTGCCACGGTACCGTAGTGGTGGACGAACTTCCGGTAATAGCCCGTCAGTCCGAGGAAACCCCGTACCGCCCATGCGGATCGCGGCGTGGGCCAGTCCCGGATGGCCTGAACTTTGGCCGGATCCATGGCGACGCCCGCCTCGGAGATGACGTGGCCAAGGTAGCTGACCTTCGTCGCGCCGAACGCACACTTGGTGCGTTTTAGGAACAGCTGGTGGCGTTGGAGCTCCTCGAGGATGGCGCGGAGGTGTCGAAGGTGTTCTCCCCAGCTCTTACTGTAGATCAAAATGTCGTCAAAGAACACAAGAACAAACCGACGAAGAAACGGTCGCAGCACGTCATTCATCAAAGCCTGGAACGTCGCTGGGGCGTTGCACAGCCCGAACGGCATCACCAGGAACTCGTAGAGGCCGTCGTGGGTGCGGAAGGCCGTCATGTGGACGTCCCCCGAGCGCATCCGGACCTGGTGGTAGCCCGAGCGTAGGTCGAGCTTGGTGAAGAACTTCGCGCCGTGGAGTTCGTCCAGCAACTCGTCCACCACCGGAATCGGAAACGCATCCTTGACGGTGAGCGCGTTCAGCGCCCTGTAGTCGACGCAGAACCGCCAGGAGCCGTCCGGCTTCTTGACGAGAAGTACTGGTGAGGAGAATGCCGAGTCGCTGCGTCGGACAATGCCTTGCTCGATCATGGCGGCGCACTGCCGCTCGAGCTCGTCTTTGTGTGCCGCCGGGTATCGGTACGGGCGGACCGCCACCGGCAGCGCTCCCGGTTTGAGGATGATGCGGTGGTCACGGGAGCGCTTGGGTGGAAGACCGCGTGGCTCGGTGAAGACGTGGCCGAGGGAGTGAAGGAGGGCGTCGAGGAGGGGCTCCTGGGCTGGCTGGAGCTGTAGTGTCGGCGTCGGTGGCGCCGTGACTGCGCGGACGGCCGGCTTGACCGAGGATGCGAGGCCGGTCCAGCAGACAGCGTGTCCCTCGCGCTGGAACTGCATAGTCCGCGCGGCGACGTCCCAGACGATGGGCCCGAGGGTTCCCAACCACTGCGTGCCGAGGACGAGGTCGAAACCTGCCAAGGGCATGACGAAGAGGTCGATGTGGAACGTGTCGCCCTGCACCCTGATCGGCGCGTCGCGGATGACCCCGGGGCACGTGACGCGCTCGCCGTTAGCCACGGTGGCGGTGAGCCTTGGGCGCGGTTGGATGTGCATCCCGGAGCGGTACGCTGCACGCTCGCCGATGAAGTTGTGCGTGGATCCCGTGTCGAGGAGGGCGACCAGCACGCCGGTCCCGAGGAACGCTCGGACCTGTAGCGTGTCGAAGGTTGGCACTCCGGCCACGGCATGTAGGGAGTAGATGGGGCCCTCCTCCGCTGGGACAACATCGCCCGCGGCGTCGACTGCCATCTCCAGTTCGATGCCTTCAACGTAGAAGAGGCGGCGACAGGTGCGATTGTGGCCGCGGGAGTACTGCTCATCGCAGTTGAAGCACAACCCGAGCCGACGGCGTTCCTGCTGTTCTTCCACGGAGAGACGACGGCCCGGTTGCCGCTCGCGTGCGGCTGGCGCAGCACCCGCCGGTGGTGCCGGTAGCGCAAGGAGTGGGGGCGCCTGCTGAGGTTTAATGGCGGCCGGTAGAGCGCGATGCGCCGGCTTGGCCGGGGCTGCCGCCATCTTGTCGAGCTCCATCAGCTCCACTTGCCGAGCGAGGCTCATGGCCGCGGTCAGCGTCTCCGGGTTGTGAAGCCGGACGGCGTGGCTGAGGGGTGGAAGCAGACCTCCTGTGAAGAGCTGGACTCGCTGGGCTTCGTCGAGCCGCCCAGCGCGGAAGAGGAGGCTCTGGAAGCGGTTGGAGTATTCCTCCACCGTCCCCGTGCGTCGGCACTCCGTCAGCTCGAAGAGGGGCGCCGAGCGCAGCGCTGGTCCGAATCGCAGATCAATGAAATCTTTGAAACGTCCCCACGACGGTGTGCCTTCGTCCTCCTGAAGTTGCATGAACCATTCCTGGGCGACGTCTTCGAGGTTGTATGACGCCATCCCGACGCGCTCCTCGGCCATGGTACGCTGCTGACGAAAATATGACTCACATTTGTTGAGGAAGAGGCGCGGGTCAGACTTCCCGTCAAAACGAGGAAAATCCCACTTCTGGAACCGGGGGGGCCGATCCGGTTCACGAGGAGGCTCCATGCGATTGCCGCCACCAACGCCAGATGATGATGATGCCTTGTCCTTCAAGGAAGCCATCTCGATTTTCATCTCCTTGATCTCCATCTTGAGCTCCGAATGCCAGGATTTCATCATCTCCATGAGGTCGGCCACGGAGGGCTCCGACATGGTGTTGGAGTGACCGGTGGAAGTGGTGGAGGCTGAGGGCGAGGGTGGGGTTGAGGGCTGTTTAGTGGCTGCGGTGGTGGAAGTTGATGGTTGTGAAGAAGACGAGGATCGTCGGCTTCGTGATACCAGGTTGTCAAGGGCGGTATTACCCAAGGTAGGAGGACCTCGGCTACGTAGATCGTAGCCTTGACCCGTGGTTGCCAGCAGGGTTATGCCCCCACGCCGAGCTACCCGACGACAGGAGAAGTTCTCCTGGTCGCCGGTTTAGAGAAGAGAGGAAGAGACTTGATAGGTAATTCTTGATTGATTCCCAAGTGCCACCCTACATGGCTATATATAGCCGGCGGCTTACACAAATGGAGAAGGTTCTCCTTGATTGAAGATCTAATCAAAATAGGAAGGATACTAATCAGCTAGCTACTTTCTCTCCTAGCCAATCTCCTTCTATGTTTGCTGCATGCACAATCAATCAGGCGGTAGCCTTCTATGTTTGCTGCATGCGCAATCAATCAGATGGTTACTTTCCATCCTAGCCACTCACCTGCTGCGCATGTGCCTTTGCTGCCTGCTCAGCTCGGCGCACATCGCGGGCTCTCCTACGCCTGGCGTATGTGTGGCCGTACATGACAACGTTATCGTCATCTAGACGTATGGAGAAGTCAAGATAACAATATAAACCTAACACCGTTACAATTGATATGATCGAGGGAGAATGTTACATATGTGTGCGTGTAATTTCTTGTCACGTTGAGTAACAACCATAGATGGACAAGGCCCAGCTCCATAAAGCTCTATCGTATCATAAATCAGAGATATTAAAACCTGACTCCCTTTCGAGCTCTCCCCGCGCTTCACGGGACCTCTGCCCTCCGCCGGCTGACGCGTGTCCCCTTCCCCTATAGTATTTTCTCTACCGTGTCCTGCACTCCCGCTCCACGACCGAGTCGACCTCGCATCCATCCTCCATCCAGCTGCTTCTCCTCGCTCCACGCACCCCGTGAGCGTCCATGCTTCGGGGACGGTTTCCTTCCTCCACCATCCCGTGCACCCGAAACAGCATTTTCCCTACTGCGTCATGCTCTACAGGCCACGGCCGGGTCAGCCTCACCTCCATGACTCCATCCCTCCACCCGACTGCTTCTCCTTGCTCCACGCACCCACGAGTCCTCATCGTGAACACCAAACTCCCGCTGTCATGCTGCCCCCAGATCCTTGCTGGTCCCACCTGCAGTTGCTTTCGTCAAGGTTTTGGGGCTCCGTGTGGTAGCCTCCTAGTCCCTCGCTTTGCCGAGTCCGTCGAGGCACTGTCTCCACAGCGAAGGCACGTCGTGACGGCAGTACCGCTGTCGGTGTTTTGGGTCCGACCGCACACCCGGGGTTGCCCCTCAAGGTGTTTTTAGGAGTAGGACGGTGTCGACGACTGTAGCAAAATGGTTCGTGCCAATTGCACGTGGGACAGTGGACAATGTTTACAGGTTCAGGCCGCTTAGAGATGCGTAACACCCTACGTCCTGATGAGTATGTTTGGCGAATGAGGTTACAAAGGGGCTCTCTGAATTGAGAATGCAGAGAGTTGAAGTGGGTGGCTAAGTAATAGGGTCGATCGATCTGAAGGGGTGCCCCCTAGGCCTTATATATTCGACCGTGGGGCAATACACGTGGATATGATAACAATGTGCGCCTAAAAGATAGTGAACTGCTCGGGTCTATCTCCCTATGACTCTGCCGACCTATCCTCGCGTGGCTCCGTTACATGAGAGCTCCAGCGCGGGAAAGTCGGATCTCTGTTGTGATCGCTCGCTCAACTTTGTGGACCGTCCAGGTTTACACCGGTCCGGCCTCGTGTCACCCTGCTCTGCTGATTATTCCTTCCCAGGCCCACGAAAGAATGGCCTCACGATTTATTGGGCCCTTGGGCCTTTCGTGAGGTCTTTTACTCTTTTAGTGGACCCGGGGGATATCTGTCCCCCACAAGCCCCCGATCTTTGGGTTAATTTAGAAGTAATCAGCCCAAAGATCCCAGGTCCAGCTTGCAGGCGATTTGAAGAGAACGACTTCTTATTGTTTCCTCCTGCTTTTGATCTTTCACAAACCGAAGCTTTGTTTCGTGCCCGTGCCTTAGAGGTCGGCATTTTGCTTTGCAGGACCCTGAACTTCATTGGGTGCACCGGAGGTGCACCCAATGGGTGTAGCCCCCGAGCTTCGAGTAGATTTTTAGAAAATAATCTACCCGAAGGTCTTCACCAGTAATTATTCCCATTTTTACTCCTGCGTTTTGGTTGAGTGCCAGCTTTGTCTTTAATCTTGTCCCATGCATTAGAAGTCGACACTATCTTGGCTTGGAATGATGATCCAGGGGGTGCACCGAAGGTGCACCCAATGGGTGTAGCCTCCGACCTTCAAGTGGATTTTTGAGGATAATCCACTCGAAGGTCTTCCTTTTGTGTCTTTTTTGCTGAAGATTATCCTTTCTGCTTGTAAAAATCAGCATGATGTCATCCGCGTTATGTCATCAATATTATGCTTCAGAGGTCAGCATGTATTTTGTCTTTTGCAGCCGAATCCGCAATCCATCCATATCTTGCTAGGTAGTGTAATTTATTTGCTCTGTGACTGATTGGACATTTGATGGACATTCTCTGTCTAGTCTTCAAGTCGCTTCTATCGGCCATATTTTGTACTTCACTGGCTATATTTGGCTTTCCTCTAATCCTCACTGATATCTCATTTTTGTCTTGAGGCATTCACTGCATGCCCTGCACAGATGTGACCGTTTTGAAAAATATATTGGTAATTCCTGGGCGTCCCCCCCAATGGGTGTGGGCAAGGGACGGCTTGGTACGCTGAGTGTTTTAGCCGACTGCTTCTGAGTAGTAATGTGATGCGACGGCGAGTGTAATCATATCCTTCGCGTTGTTGACTGGAGTCCCAATGGGTGTTGTGTTGCGTGAAACGGCGTCCGCCGCCTGACGTGTCTTCAGACGGGTTGGAGTGTTTATTGAATGCTTTGCGACTGTTCAGTGACCACTGTTGGAGGTGAGCGGTTGCCTTCTTTTCCTATAAATAGTGCCCTTGCCTGCCTGATTTTTTCACATCTCTTCGCTGTTCTCCATTGTCTGCTTTCTTTCTTCTATCTGCATTTCCACCATGGGCAAGAAACGCAAGCGCGAGCCAACTCCTCCATCTGAGGATTTTGGTGACTCGGAGTATTCAGAGGAGGAGTTCTCCTCTGAATCCGAGGGGTCTCCGGCTCCCATCCCCCTGCGTGAGTCGTCTGACGACTCAGACGACTCCCAGGGGCTCGCGGCGGAGGTCTGGACGTATATCCGGGCCATCGAGCGCTCCGGGCTCGAGGGCTTGGATGAGTCGGAGTACTCCTCGGATGAGGAGGACTCGGACGGTGGCGGCGAGGACGAGGATGGCGACGACGACGACGACGACGAAGGCGGTGGCGGCGGCGACGATGACGGTGACTGCAGCGGCAGGGGCGGTAGCAGCAGCGGCAAGGACGGTGACGGCGGCGGCAGCAAGGGCAGCAGCAGGGGCGGCAGCAGCGGCGGCAGCAACAGGGCCAGTGGCTAGATGCCACTGGTCCTTTAAATGTTAGTATAGTATAGTTAGAATAATGTAGCAGTATTTAGTAGTGTAGAGTAGTATAGTGTAGTGTAGCAGTAGTAGTAGTAGTAGGGGAGTATCAACTCATAATGAGTTGATTTGTAAATATGATATCTTCCCTTTTAATGAAGAAATGGTATTGGCTTTTCTGTGATGATTGCTCGTTGATACTCTCAACTCAAAGTTCTTGAATCATTCCTTTTCCCGCCTTTTTCGTGAAGTTAATTCCTTTGGAATAGTAAGTGAATAACTCGGACGTCATATCGATGCTTTTAGAAGTAGTTGCCGAGTGACTTGTAGATGATGTCAGAGTTTTTAAAGATAACTGCCGAGCGACTGAACGCCATGTCAGAGTTTTAGAGTTAACTGCCGAGCGACTGAACGCCATGTCGGAGTTTTAGAGTTAACTGCCAAGCGACTGAACGCCATGTAGGAGTTTTAGAGTTAACCGCCGAGCGACTTGAAGACAACATCAGCGTTTTAGAGGTAACGCCGAGCGACTGAACACGACATCAGAGTTTTAGAGATAACTGCCGAGTAACTTGAAGACGACGTCAGCGTTTTAGAGGCAACGCCGAGTGACTTGAGGGCGATGTCAGCATTTTAGATATAATGCCGAGTGGCTATGTCGGAGTGTCGGAGTTTTAGAGTTAACTGCCGAGCGACTTGAAGACAACGTTGGCATTTTAGAGGTAACGCCGAGCGACTGAACACGACGTCGGAGTTTTAGAGATAACTGCCGAGTAATTTGAAAACGACGTCGGCGTTTTAGAGGCAACGCCGAGTGACTTGAGGGCGACGTCAGCATTTTAGATGTAATGCCGAGCGACTATGTCGGAGTTCTAGAGTCAACTGCCGAGCAATAGCGGGCTACGTAGGCCACTTTGAGGTTAATAGCCGAGTGATGATGTGGCGCACCGGTGTTTTGGAAATAACTGCCGGGAGATGATGTGGCACGCTGGTGTTTTGGAAATAACCGCCGGGTGCTGATGTGGCACGCTGGTGTTTTGGAAATAACCGCCGGGTGCTGACTGGGCGCTTTTTGAAACGGTATCTGGCTCGGGAATATTCCATAAGTGCTGCGCTTTTAGCCGCCTCTGCTTTCCGTGCCCTAGTTCTTGCTTTCTTGCTTCCGAATCCTTTCCGCAATTCGCCTCCTACTCTGCTCGCCGGTAGAATCGAGATGGCGCCCAAGAGGAAAACCTCGAGTTCGTCCGCCGTGGTGATTCCTCCAATCGACCCCAACAGTCAGTTGCCTTTCGCAGGTAACCACATGTCCGTCATCTCTGAGTCTGAACTTCTCCACCTCGTATCCATCGGGGTTCTCCCTCTGAGGGAGCTCTGCTCTTGGCGGATTTGCCATGGGGTTACTGTCCCAACTGAGGATACCCATGAGTCCGTGATTTATGCCCCTTTCCTTCTCCGCGGTCTCGACCTTCCCATTTCTCCCTTTTTCCGCGGCCTCCTTGATTTCTACCATATTAACTTGACCCATTTGAATCCCAATTCTATCCTGCAAATCTCCATTTTCGTCCATTTATGTGAAGCCTTTCTTGGCGTGCTACCTCATTTCGGGTTGTGGAAGTATTTGTATCACTGTCGCCCTGGAATGGCCGGGGGACAACATCAATTGGTTGGAGGTGCCAGCTTGGAGATGCGCCGCGGGAGGAAGACGGAGTATCTCGAAATCCCTCTCAAAGACAGTATCAAGGGGTGGCGTTTGGAGTGGTTCATAGTTGAGAATTGTGGAAACTCTCTCCCCCCCGGTCGGGAAGACAGCCGGTTGTTTGTACCCCAAGCTGGACCGAGTCTCCCACAGATCAGGAGGTAACTGAGGCAGGTGCTTTGCTTGCTGAAGTTGGATTGCTGAAAGAGAGGGGTCTGACCGCTGAAGCCGTGGTTGCTGATTTTGTCTTCAAGAATATTCAGTCGTTAAAAGACAGGGCATACCCAGCTTATCTGTATCGAGGCCTAGCCGACTCAACTCGGGTCACTAACAGAAGAATTCCCTCTACGGACCTGGTGAGCCGACTTGAGATGATCCTTAGAGGCAAAGTGTCAAATGTTGGTGCCCCCGTGGCATTCTCAGCTTGGAACTTGCCTCCTCCCAAAGCCTTCACTCTTTTTGTGTCGAATCCTCCTGCTACTGACGTCAGTTTGGGCCTTAGAGTGCGGCCCTCTGCTGAAGAAGTTAGTGCCTTGGTTGCCACACTCGGGGGAATTCCTGATGATGAACGGCATGTCTATTTTGAAGTGCCCCTGAACCCTAGTGATGCGGAGATAAATGCCATGCTTGATTTGCTGGCTGAGGACTCTTCTGACGTTGCTCCTGCTGGGGCATTGGTGGTGGCGCCCCTCCCAGAGGATGGTACGACCTTAGATACTCAGAAACCTGCTGGTACTCGCCCGAGGCGCCCTTGCCGAGCCAATCCATCCGATCCTTCTGCTGATGAATAGAAAAAGAAAAGGAGACGCCTCCGGCAAGTGCCCAGTTTGGGTCGGGACGCTGGTACCTCGGTTCCTGATGCTGAAGAAGTGCCTGCGACTGAATTTACTGACGCTGAACCCAATGGGTGTGCCGATTCAGTTGCTGATCCCAATGGGTGTACCGAATCAGTTGCTGATCCCAATGGGGGTGCTGCCTGTGTTGCTAATGAGGATGATGAGGAGGGAGAAGATGAAGTTCCTTTGACTCGAAAAAACAGTCGGCAATTCATCGCTAGCGGTGAAAGTAGTGGAGTTCCCTCTCCTGCTTTGTCTGCTCTCATTGGTCTGCAAGAACTGTCCCTAGCCAATTTTGATCAGACTCTCGAGGATATGGTTCCGGAGGATTTGTTATCGGAGCCAGCAGATGATGGTGTGATGGAGGTTTGCGCTGATGTGCTTGATGCTGGGTTGAGGTCATCCC
Organism: Zea luxurians; assembly: GCA_029449295.1. Lineage (NCBI taxonomy): Eukaryota > Viridiplantae > Streptophyta > Magnoliopsida > Poales > Poaceae > Zea > Zea luxurians. Next base: position 19,771,833 of record JAOPSE010000003.1, read on the forward strand.
GTGCCTCGTCGACCTTAGAGCGCGATCTTGAGGATCGGGAGACTGACTTGGGTCGTCCTGGTCTCATGGAAGTAATTGAGGGCCCATCAGCCTTAGAGGTGGCTACCGCGGAGAGCTTGGACCCCAAGGATAGTGTTGACACGTGCCCAGCCCCCGAGAATGTTGTCGGGGATGACTTGATCCGGGTGGGAAGTGTAAGCCACTGCCCAGCCCCTGAGGGTGCTGCCGGGGATGATCCGGCTCAAGCGGGCAGTGCAAACTGTGACCCAGCCCCCTAGGGTGTCCGAGCGGGGTCTCCCTCTGGTACTTCCATGGACGTTCATGCGGGGTCGTCTCCACACTCCGGCTGTATGGTGGTAGCCCAAGCCTTGGACCAAGAGGTCGCTTTAGAGGGCAGCGTCCCCACTGACCGAGTGTTGGGCTCTGTTGATGGCACCGAGTTGATTCCTGCTGGTTCGTTGCAAGCTGCTTCGGGTGGTGACCTTACGCCCGGTTATCAATTGATCTCTCCTGATTTGGGGATCCCTTCGTTCTTTTCCAACCTCCAGGTACTGTGATGTATTTTAGCTTGGCTTTTTACATTGCATGAACTACTGTCATTACATTCATCTACTCTCCTCATCAGGCTTTGGTGAATGGGATGGCTGGCCAGCTGAGGTTACAGGGTGCTTCTGTCCCAGAAGTAGCTTCGTCACTTGCATGTTGGAATCCAGTGTCTCTTCAACATCGTGTCTCTGAATTGGAAGCGACCAACGCTGGTTAGTGCTTTTTTGCTTTTCTCTGACTTTGCTATAGACTGCCTTACATTCTGACCCCTTTTTCTTTTATTTGATTGTCTTCTGCTAGGTATGACTCAGCAGATTTCCACTCTTGAAGAAAAACATTCCCGAGATCAGGCTGAATTGGCCCAGTGATGCACTGACTTTGAGGAAAAGTACTCTCAAAGTCAGATTGAGCTGGGTCAGGTCTCCGCTGCCTTAGATGACGCCAATGCACTGAGTTCTTCTCTTCATGCTCAGCTCGACTCTGAAAAGGTGATTTATGAAACTGCGCTTTGCCTTGTTGTGCTGCCATTACTTGCTTGGTGTTTGAGGGTGTTGATTTTTGTTTGCAGGAAGAGAAACGTATCCTTGCTGCTTCTCGAGACAATCTTGAAAAATTGTATCGTGATTCTAGCAACTCACTGACTATCTTGGAGAGAAGTCATCGCTTCACCATGGAAGAGTTAGATCACCAACGCTGTAAACTACAGGAATCTATGGATGAAGTGACCCGGCTCAAGCAGTTGATATCAGCGAAGGACGCTTCTATCAAAGAACTCCGAGCTTCCAAAAAATCCATCGCCCAAGAGTTAGAAACTGCTCAGCTGGCTGTCAAGGTCGCCGAAGAAACTGCTGTTACTCTCAAAGCCCAGCGTGATAGAGCCATGGACAAGGCTATTCGGGCGGGTCGAATCTTGATGAGGAGACCCGGCGTGGTTGTTCCCGAAGATATAAGGGCTGATGTGAATGCCGCCCCTGATTCCTCGAGTCGTCCTTCTTCCTCGATTGCTCCTGAGAAAAACATCACGAAATAGAGAGACACTTTGCGTGTTTCGAACGCGCGGTTAGCATGGTCAGACATTTGCTAGAGGACGCCACTTCAGTATTTGGACAATATTGTTATTTTCACATTGTTTCAGAATTCATCAGTTCGTAAATTTGTAGTAGTAAAATGATGTACGATGGTTTTGAAATTTGCTTGCGAGTTGTAGAAGCCATCTTTATATGAGTAATTGTGATCACGCCAAATCGCCTTAAGTCGCTGCCGACTTAAGTCGATTGCTTCTGTTAATAGGGCGTAGTGGTCACCCTAAGTTGCGTAGGCGCGGGCATGTTGCACCGGCTTAAGTCGCTGCCGACTAAAACCGATTGCTCCGTTGGCAGGGTATAGTGGTCACCCCGGGTCAAGTAAGTGTGAGCATGTTGCACCGGCTTAAGTCATTGCCAACTTAAACCGATTGCTCCGTTAGCAGGGCATAGTGGTCACCCCGAGTCAAGTAAGCGTGAGCATGTTGCACCGGCTTAAGTCATTGCCGACTTAAACCGATTGCTCCGTTAGCAGGGCATAGTGGTCACCCCGAGTCAAGTAAGCGTGAGCATGTTGCACCGGCTTAAGTCTTCGCCGACTTAAACCGATTGCTCCGTTAGCAGGGCATAGTGATCACCCCGAGTCAAGTAAGCGTGAGCATGTCGCACCGCCTTAAGTCATTGCCGACTTAAGCCGATTGCTCCGTTAGCGGGGCATAGTGGTCACCCCGAGTTAAATAAGAATGCAAGTCAACCGTGAACAAACTGAGTATCTTTGAAGCCTTTCTTTATTGATGACATATTTCCATTTTACAGAATACATCGTCGTCCCGATAGCTTTTGAAATACAGCTAGGGATAAAACTTCCTGAGGTGTTCTATGTTCCAGGAGTTCCCGACTTCTGTGCCATCCATCTGAGTGAGACGATATGATCCCGGCCGAGTGGTTTCTGCTACTATGAATGGTCCTTCCCATAAGGGTGACAACTTGTGTCGTCCTTCCCCCGTTAGAATTCGGCGGAGGACGAGATCTCCTACTAAAAAGGATCGTTGTCGCACGGCCTGGTCATGATAACGTCTCAGAGTCTGCTGATACCGCGCCGATTGAATTACTGCATTCAGCCGTTCTTCTTCGAGTACATCGATGTCCTCCATCCTAGTAGCTTCAGCTTCTGCTATGCTCTCGAAGACCAACCTTGGGGCCCCGAACTTGAGATCAGCGGGTAATACTGCTTCTGACCCATAGACCATGAAGAAAGTAGTATTTCCATGTAGAGCCCGGCTTGGCTGAGTTCTTAGGCTCCAAACGACGTAGGGTAATTCCCTTATCCATTTCCCTGCGAACTTCTTATTTTTTTCGAAGACCCTTTTCCTGAGTGCCTCTAGTATCATTCCGTTGGCTCGCTCAACCTGCCCGTTGGCCCTCGGGTGCGCTACCAAAGCGTACTTGATCTGAATGCCTTTTCGCTCGCAGAAATCGAAGAATTCCGAACTTGTGAAATTGGATCCCAGGTCAGTTATAATGTTGTTTGGTATTCCGAATCTGAATATTATGTCTTGTATGAATTCCACGGCCTTGCTGAGGTTAAAGAGGCAATGGGCTTGAATTCTATCCATTTAGTGAACTTGTCGATTGCTACCAATACATGAGTGTATCCTCCTTGAGCCTTCTTGAAAGGTCCAATCATATCCAGTCCCCAGCATGCGAAAGGCCAAGTTACTGGTATGGTCTGCAGTTGCTGTGCTGGTAGATGTTGTTGTTTTGACAAGTATTGGCAAGCTTCGCACCTCTGAACTAACTCGGCTGCATCGCTCTTCGCTGTTGGCCAATAGAATCCTGACCTGAAGACCTTCCCAACTAGTGTTCTGGATGACGCATGTATTCCACATTGCCCAGCATGGACCTCTTCCAGAAGTCGTTTCCCAGTAGATGGGAGAATGCACTTCATGAAGACGCCTGATGCACCCCTTCTATATAACGTTTCTCCAATGAGTGTATAGTGGGCTGACTGTCTGGCGATGCGTTCAGCTGCATTTTTGTCATCTGGTTCCTCTTCATTCTTTATATATCTGATAATCGGCCTCCTCCAGTCATCAGAGTCTGACCCGGGTTGATCCATGATATTACATTCTTCTGCTTGATCTGTTGAGATGCTCGGTCGTGGTATTTCTTGCACGAAGACTCCGGGTGGAACCTGAGTTCGGCTGGATCCTAACTTTGACAATACATCAGCTGTCGTGTTTCGATCTCTCTCCACATGATGAATTTCTAGACCTTCAAACTTATCTTCTAGTTTCCGGACGGCAGTGCAGTATTTTCCCATTGAATCCTTCGAACAGTCCCATTCCTTGTTTATCTGACTTATGACCACCAGAGAATCTCCGTATACCATTAATCTCTTGATGCCCAATGATATGGCGATGTTTAGTCCATGGATCAGAGCTTCATACTCAGCTGCATTGTTAGAGGCTAGAAATAATAGTTGGAGGGCATATTTGAGGTGTTCGCCTCCAGGCGCGATGAAGAGAATTCCTGCGCCTGCCCCCTGCAGCTTCAACGAGCCATCGAAATACATCCTCCATACTTCTGCAGTTTCCGGGTTCTCTGGTATTTGCTGTTCAGTCCATTCTGATACGAAGTCAACCAATGCTTGGGACTTAATGGCAGTACGAGGTCGAAATTCAATGTCATGAGATCCCAGTTCATAGGCCCACTTGGCTATTCGGCCAATGGCTTCCTTATTGTGGAGAATATCTCCTATCGAAAAACCGGTGACTACTATGACTTTGTGGTCATCAAAGTAGTGACGCAGCTTGCGGGCAGTCAGAAGTACTGCATATAATAGCTTCTGCACTTGAGGATATTTTTTCTTCGAGGGACCCAGAACTTCGCTGATGAAATAAACAGGATGTTGCACGGGGTAGGCATGTCCTTCTTCTGCTCGCTCGACTACCAACGCGGTGCTTACCACGTGAGTCGTGCAAGAGATATATAGCAACAGATCTTCAGCCGGTTGGGTTGACGTGTCTCGTCGTGGTGGTTTCAGTACTGGTGGTGTTGTCAAGAATTTCTTCAGTGCATCTAGAGCTTCCTGTGCCTCTGAAGTCCACTGAAACTTATCCATCTTTTTGAGTAGCTTGTAAAATGGCAAACCTTTCTCCCCCATCCTGGATATAAATCTGCTCAGAGCTGTCATACATCCAATAAGTCGCTGAACCTTCTTTTGTGATCGAGGTGCTTCCATCTTCATGATAGCTTCAATCTTATCTGGATTAGCCTCAATTCCCCGGTTGCTGACAATAAACCCGAGTAACTTTCCTGCCGGTACCCCGAAAACACATTTCTCGGGATTAAGCTTCCATCTATACCGCCTCAGACTGTTGAAAACCAGTTGTAAGTCTTCGATGAAGTTTTTTGAGTTCTCTGTTTTGATTACCACATCATCCACGTAGGCCTCCACACGCTTGCCCCAGTGATCGGCTAAGCATGTTTGAATGGCTCTCTGGTAGGTTGCTCCAGCGTTTTTGAGGCCAAACGGCATGGAGGTATAACAGAAAGCACCAAACGGAGTAATGAATGCCGTTTTTTCTTCATCTTCCTTTGCCAAACTAATCTGGTGGTATCCGGAATAGCAATCCAGGAAAGACAGCACAGAACATCCAGCGATGGAGTCCACCACCTGATCTATCCTCGGGAGCCCGAAGGGATCCTTCGGACAGTGTTTGTTGAGATCAGTATAATCAACACACATGCGCCAATCCACTTTATTCTTTTTGAGTACAAGAACAGGGTTGGCTAACCACTCGGGATGTAACACTTCTCTAATGAACCCAGCCGCGACCAAGCGGGCCAGCTCAGCACGAATGGCCTCTCTCTTGTCGGGCGTGAAACGACGTAGTTTCTACCAGATCAGCCTTGCTTGTGGATAGACCTTCAGTTTGTGCTCGGCCAGCTCTCTCGGGACTCCCGGCATATCCGCAGGTTGCCATGCGAATACATCTCGGTTGTCTTGCAGAAACTGGACGAGCGCACTTTCCTATTTATCACCTAGGCTAGAGCTGATGATAGCAGTTTTACGTTCATCAACAAACCCCAGATTGATCATTTTAGTTTCTTCAGTCGGCCGCATAGAGGTCACGGCTTGAGCTTCCTTCGCCGGTGCTGTGTGATCTTCCTCAGGCTTAGAGTTTGCCTGGGTCGAAGAAGTCGCCGACGGTTTGGCAATGAGGGCCGCCTAGATGGCCACTCGGAAACATTCTGCGGCGCCTTGGAGGTCAGCACACACAGTTATGATTCCTTGCGGTCCCGGCATCTTCAATATCATGTATGTGTAATGCGGAATGGCCATGAATTTTGCCAGTCCCGGCCTCCCGATGATTGTGTTGTACCCGCAGTCGAAGTTCGCCACTTCGAACCTCAGGAACTCGGTTCTGTAGTTTTCCGGAGTCCCGAAGGTGACAGGCATGTAGATGTGGCCCAACGGGTATTCTCCCTCAGTTGGCACGATGCCAAAGAAGGGAGTGTCTGACTCGTGGAGTTCTTTGAGGTGAACTCCCAAGCCTCGGAGTGTCCGGGGGAAGGTGACGTTGATGCTGCTCCCCCCGTCCACTAACACCTTCTTCACCCGGCTCTCTCGGATCACCGGATCGACGAGAAGCGGGTATTTGCCCGGATGGTCGAAGTTGAGCCATTGATCCGCCCGAGTGAAGGTGATCGGGTGCTCTGACCACCGGTATGGGGCGGGAGGGCCGGTGGTCGCCACCAGTATCTGGCGATCGTTGAGCTTTTGCTGTCTTTTGTTCTCCTGCGATCCGTGTCCGCCGAAGATGACGTTGACCTCCCTGTCAACGCGCGGGAAGGCTCCTCCTCCTCCCTCCTCCTGCTGCTGGGGTTGTCGTGGTTCTTCTGGTCCTCCTTGCGGCGGAGGAGGGGGTAGAGGTTGGAAGGGTCGGCCGTGCCCAACGGAATGCTTGAAGTCCCGGCAGTTCCGAAGAGTGTGGCGCATGTCCTTGTGGTACGGGCACTGGGCGTCGAGGATGTCGTCCAGCGTGCGCTCACCTCCGCGAGGTCCTCCTCGGGCGCGAGAGGCAGGTGGTCCGGCAGCGTGCACCTCTTCGCGCGGTCTCTTCTCCCAGCGTTTGTCAGGTTGCTGGTTCGTGTCGCGTCGTGGTGCTGCCGGTGCGGGCTTTGCTCCTCCGATGAGGTCCTGGGCTCGCTCGTCGGTGGTGATGTAGAGGTCGGCTTCCCGGAACAGCTCCTCGGAGGTAGTTGGCGCCTTCTGTAGTATGGTTCGGACGAAGGCCGAGTCATTGGATCCTCTGTAGAAGTCCTCGATCACGGCCGCCTCCGTGACCTCAGGGATACAATTTCTCATGGTCTGGAATCTTTTGAGGTACGATCGGAGAGTTTCATCCCCCCGGCGCTTGATGGATTTGAGGTCCCATGGTTTCGCCGGTTTGTCGGAGAGGGACTGAAAATTGGCAGTGAAGCGCCGACTAAAGTCGCTCCAGTCGTCGATGCAGTGTCGGGGTAGATGTCGCAGCCATTGCAGCGCGTCTTGCCCAAGGACAATGGGTAAGTACGCGGTCATCACGTCTTCGGATGCTCCGGCGGCTCGAGCGGCGGTAGTGTAGACGGCTAGCCAGCCTCCTGGGTCCTGCTTAGGTTCATATTTATCGACATTGGATACCTTGAAGTTTGAGGGCCATTGAATGGCCCTAAGGCGTGGAGTGAGGGCTGACACTCCACATGTGTCCTCCTGTCGTCAGGGATAATGTCTGTCCCGGGGAGGGGAGTAGTTGTTGTGGTTCCTCGACCGTCCCCGGGCAGTTCCACCAGTCGAGGCCATCGTTGATTCGGTTCTGGTGGCTTGACTCCGAGTGGGGATGCCATGATCCCTGTCGTATTCCTCCTGGCGGCGTATCTCGTTCTCATGCCGTCGTTCGCGCGAAGCATTGATAGAACTCCGCGCGTCCCGGCGACTGTTGATGGCGTGCTGCAAGTCGTTCGGCGGGTGAGCGAGCGGTAGAAGATGGTTGGCTGCCTAGGTGAGCAGGCGTCGGTAGCCCTCGGCGTCTGGAGTCCGAGGGAGTCCGTCAGCTATCCGAGCTAACACTCCTCCGACCTCACTTGGCGTGTTCATGGCTCGGGCGAAGTCGGGGTTCAGGTTACGGCCGATTAGTGGATTTTCTCGGCGTTGCCTTGCGTCTTGCTCGGCCTGTTCCTGAGCTCGCCGACGATCACGTCGCCGGGAGTTCCTTCGTTCCCTGAAAACGCGTTCTTCCGGAGTTTCTCCTATCTCCGAGACCTCGTCTCGCGAGACAGGCTGCTCTGGGTTCCGTTCTCCGGCTTGGTGGTGTCTCCGGATGTTTCGGCGCCGATTTCTTCGTCGACGGGATTCCCGCTGAGGTGGTTCTTCCCCAGGCACAGTCGGCTCGTCGTCAGAGACGGGAGGTGACTCCGCTCTTCCGATGAAGAGAACGTCGGGGTAGAATGGCGTAGCTGTCGTGGCGATCTTCTTTCGGGGAGCTGAGGGTAATGCTTCCCCGGTTCTTTCGGAGTTTGTTAGTGGAGGCTTCCTTCCCGGCGGATCTGCAACGCGGTGCAGAATTCCTTTTTCGTCGGCTATGGATGAAATCGTCCCAAAGCAGAACATGGATCCGGGACGGAAGGTGATCCTGCTGTTGATGATGACGGCCATTGAGCTAGCTTAGATCGTTGACACCCCCCACCTGGCGCGCCAGCTGTCGGTGTTTTGGGTCCGACCGCACATCCGGGGTTGCCCCTCAAGGTGTTTTTAGGAGTAGGACGGTGTCGACGACTGTAGCAAAATGGTTCGTGCCAATTGCACGTGGGACAGTGGACAATGTTTACAGGTTCGGGCCGCTTAGAGATGCGTAACACCCTACGTCCTGATGAGTATGTTTGGCGAATGAGGTTACAAAAGGGCTCTCTGAATTGAGAATGCAGAGAGTTGAAGTGGGTGGCTAAGTAATAGGGTCGATCGATCTGAAGGGGTGCCCCCTAGGCCTTGTATATTCGACCGTGGGGCAATACACGTGGATATGATAACAACGTGCGCCTAAAAGATAGTGAACTGCTCGGGTCTATCTCCCTATGACTCTGTCGACCTATCCTCGCGTGGCTCCGTTACATGAGAGCTCCAGCGCGGGAAAGTCGGATCTCTGTTGTGATCGCTCGCTCAACTTTGTGGACCATCCAGGTTTACACCGGTCCGGCCTCGTGTCACCCTGCTCTGCTGATTATTCCTTCTTAGGCCCACGAAAGAATGGCCTCACGATTTATTGGGCCCTTGGGCCTTTCGTGAGGTCTTTTACTCTTTTAGTGGACCCGGGGGATATCTGTCCCCCACAACCGCGGCATGGGCGTTAGCGCGGGATGGCCATAAGGAGTACCGAGTGTTCCTTTTTACCTCCCCCCTCATTTTCCTCCTCTCCGCCTGACGTTTCGCGGCGTCTGTCTATAGTTTACCTTTCTTCGTCTTCCTCGGTCCTACAGATCCGATTTCCTCATTCATGTCGTGTGTTGTCCGCAGGAGATTAAATTCGGTTTACTCACGCCGGGTGCCGTCCACGGGAGATTGTCTAGGTTTGTTCTCATGCTATTCGTGAACTAGAACATGTGGAGGCGTTCATGGGTGCATGTTTGTTTACCCTTCAGTTTGCTGGTATGGCCTCTTTAGAGAACTCTAGAATCTTCATATTTTTATTTTGATTAGTGCCCTTCTTTTCAATATTCATGGTGTCTTTTTCAGTTTGCTGGTTTGCTTCATTTTTTCTTGTTCTACCAGGTCAGTTTTAATTCCCCAAGCTGATTGTTTGGATCACAAGTTTTATCGAGAACGAGATTTAGTTAAAGGAGATTTGAGGCTAACTACTTAACACTCCGTTTGGCTAGATAGCGGAAAACGTGACTAACAAAAAGAACGATTTCAATAAACTCCTACCTGGTCTTTACAAACCAAATTCTCATACCTCCTTTTTTGTGTCACATCCTTGTTTTTTGGTTCTTCCTTCTAACATGAGAGAAAAATGATTTGATGCGATGTAATAGATCTCCACAAATAGTATAATCTGAATATAAAAAACACAGATAAGTTGTGGTAGTCACCCCCTAATAACTGATTTCCTAGAGTTGCTCATGATGCCAAACCCCTAGCAATGTTTCAACATGAGTTGATTTAGAGTTTCCCTGTATCTACATGTTCTATAAGGTATGCTCGATTGCAGTCTTAACAATGATTTTCCCTGTATCTACATGTTCTATGTGATCAACGGTTCTCGGAAGATAGAAATGAATGTTTTGGAAAAGCTTTTGCCTTGAGGAGCCATTCCTGTTATTGTCTCAGGTATACAGACTCAAAGGTTCCTTTGGACTGATTACACAGGATATACATGCTTTGGAATAGCATCAATATTATTATTAGCATAAGTCGTGCCTTGGATTAGGTGGATTTATCAGGTCTACTCATATGTGTTTGTCGCTTTGCCTATCCTCGACATACAAGTATTCTCCCGGTTAGTTTTTGTGCTTGCTCGCTTTCCTTGAATTGCACTATAAGTGTTTTTCAGGTTTGAATCTGTTCGTAGGAATATTTATTGCTTGCCAAATCATTAGGTAGATTTGTAGCGTACCTAATGTAGAAAAATAGTAGTGTTGAGATAACTATAGCATTTTTATTGAAGAACGGGTTGTTGTACTTTTTCAGATTCAAAGGGATATTTGTTAGATGAAAATGGGTTTGATTATATAAATTCACTTCTAAGGGATATTAAGGCTCAGCAAAAGAGCCTCAAGTGGTAGTTGGGTCTGGGCATATCCTTGTGTCAATGTAGTCCTTTTAATGGCCACTCAATCCAGCAAGTAATAGCTTCGAATCTCAACCCAATGAATATTTGCTGCTAGGAACGAAGCATAGCGAGCAGCATATCAAGGCATGTGTAAGCATAGTATCTCAATGTCCTTCCCATGTGCTAACCTCATTCCATTCTCCACCTGATCAGTACATCTTTCTAGCCGTGCTTCTATCTATGTCCAGTGGCAGAATCTAGACACATGCTCTGTTTACAATTTGAATTAGGCACATTTTAGAACATGACAGATTTCACATGCTTTAAAAAAGGAAAGAGAAACTACCTCCGTATGTTTGAAACGTTTCCACTAACTCATTGCAGCCTTATGTTTCAGGTGTAGGCTGATTGTCACTGCAGGGGATGAGACAGGCGTACGATATACGTATAATCATCTGTCTTCATTTACGTGATACTTGTGCTGTCTCAAGGAATCTATATGGCGCCCGATAGGGCGCTACTGATTATAGTATAGGTAATTCTAGCTAGTAGATGTCCCGTCGTTGGAAACAATGTATGCAACTATGCAACATAACAAATCTTGCATTGGCCCATCCTTGTCTAGGCTTGGCCTACAGCATGCAGGCCGGATTCTTCCTAGCTGGCTAATCAATCAACACGTACCAGCTACCGCTGCTCTCGTATATTTTCACATATCTTCATCGAGCTGTCCTCCTCCCTCTAGATTTGATTACGTACTTGCAAACGTAAGTCACTAGTGTCTTTCAGTGCAACTCGTTTATATTTTATTCACTTTCCAGTTTCTAGAGAAGCTATATATATAGCAAACTGTACATACTATAGCCTATAGTATGTACATACTATAGCCTATAGGGACGAACGTTCCTCTCTCATACCATATATATATATATATATATATGCCGTGAAATTAAAATGAAACCTTATCGGCTTTGCTGGCGATCGAATGTGCGCCACAGGACACTTTTATTGGCCGTCTTTCTTTTGCGTGGTTGCATCTTATTCCACAAGCCAAGCGTACGTACGTGCCCGCCAAGAAAGCATAGACACCAACTGCAGATAGAAACGAAGTAGCCAAAACATGTGATGCCAACGGATCGCACCAATCAGTGGCCGTGCCGCTGTGCGGAGGCCTACCACCACCAGTCCACCACCACTACTACAAATACCGTCGCTCTCGTCTCTCTCGGTAAAAGCGCGCGCACACACACACACAAGACACAACACCGCTGTGGGCTTGTACGTGGCTGTCGATCGCAGCACACGTACGTAAACTCGAAAGCAGCTAGGCCGGAAGCAAAATGGACGACGACGTCGTCGTAGCAGCTGCAGCTGCAGCTGCAGCCGCGGCGTCTTCTTCGTCGCCATCGCCGCCGTGGAGCCTGCTCCAGGGGCTCCTTGCGCTGCTCGTCGCGTGGGGGGCCTACCGGGCCGCGCAGACGTTCTGGCTGCGGCCGCGGCGGCTCGGCCGGGCGCTCCGGGCGCAGGGGCTCACCGGCACGGCGTACCGCTTCCCGGCGGGCGACCTCAAGGAGAACGCCCGGCTCAACGACGAGGCGCGGTCCAGGCCCATGCAGCCGCCGTGTAGCCATGACGTCGTTCCCCGCGTCATGCCGCATCTCTTCAACACCGTCAAGGAGCACGGTACGTCGTCGTCCACTCCAAAGTAGTCTCCCGTAATTAATCTAGCTATATATATAGCTTTGTCGTTTATCTCCGCACGTGTCCATCAACAGCTTGCTTAGCACAGACTGTACTAGTATACTCGCCGCGCGCCTAAGATCTTCCGGACGACGGATGGTATGGTCCAACCGAGAATTCATTCGTTGGATGCTTCCTTCTTTTATATATATATATGGTCCGACTCCGACGTGAACGCTGACGTTGACGTTCGCTTGACTAGTGTGTTGTGGATTACTATTGGCCGCCCGACAGCCATGCATGTATGTTCACGTGGCAAGTTTTTGAATTCCTCCCAGAAGCTGGATCCATTTGACACCGGCCACTCCGGTCACCGCACCTATGATACACATCCATTGTGTTGTCCCATTTGCAAAAGAATTTTTCACGATAATAATAGTTTCAGTTACCTATTTTTTTCCCTGGAAAAACCTATGATATTTTTTGTTTCATTTGCGAAAGCTCATTTCCCCACTTATACAAACTCGGTTATAATATCTGCCCATTCCTTTTACTTACCTCGGTGTGTATAACGTTTCTTATTAATGGATTTGTGCTAATAATATTTGCCCATAATTTATAACGTTCAATATGTATCCCCAGTGTTTTTGTTCTGGGTGCATACACTTTTTATTCCATGTTTTTTGCACGTTTTTTTTTTGAAGCTGTACGTTTTTATCAGCCGTCTAGCTAGCCTAGGTGTGGAAATGTCGAATAATTCATATATATCAGGCAAACCAGAGTCTACAAGACTCACCAAGCACGGTCTACTACTCTACTGCCGGGCCTTGCCATGCTTGTCCACGAATTATTGACTGACTAGCACTAGCATGGCGAAAGGTTTAGCTGGGCCGGGACTGGCATGGTGAACCGATAGAGCTTGGTGGGCCGGCCTGCATGTGTTAAAAACCTCTTGGAGCTGATCGAAACATGTCGAGAGCTTCAAATTTTGACGTACTTTATATATTTTAATGCACTTTATTTATATATATATTTTACTAAATTTGTATCCATTGCTACAAATCAAAAGTTCCATAAATTTCAAAGATGGAGTTGGATTTTTCGTTTGGACTTAACGGCGCAGACGCTGAACTGCAGGCAACATCTGTATTACCTGGTTCGGACCGATTCCCAGGGTGGTCATCACGGAGGCAGAGTTAGTCAGAGACATCCTATCAAACAAGTTTGGCCACTTCGAGAAGTTCACAAACAAGCGTCTCGGGAAGATGATCGCCCTCGGGGTGGCGAGCTACGACGGCGAGAAATGGGCCAAACACAGGAGGATCCTGAACCCCGCGTTCCATCTCGAGAAGCTCAAGGTTGGTTGTCGAACTTCCTTCAGTTCAAGGCGTATAGACGATGTGTGTGTGTGCTTAGGCTATTCACAATGGAGGTTTCATGGGGTGTTTCATGTATTAATTAGCCTGCCACATCAGCTATTTTGATGACATGTCACATCATTTAAGAAGGAAGAGTTTCATGGAGTTTTATGGGGATGAAACCATGTTAACTCGTTTCCAAGATCTTGGAAACTGTGTGAAACCTCCACTGAGAGTGTTTTGTTTCATCTTCATATAATTGAGTAAATCCTATTGGTTATGTATATGCAGCATTTAAGAAGTATGTTGACATATGAAATAGTGAGATGAAACTCTCTATTGAGAGAGGGTATTTCATTCATCCATAAATCTGATGTGGCATTTTTGGAAACAGTGACATGAAATCCCTATTGTGAATAGCCTTACTACTAGAGTGGGTTTTTGCAGCGCATGCAGCCGGCGTTCTTGACGTGCTGCACCGAGCTCATTGATCGGTGGGACAAGGAGGTCGCTGGTTCCGACGGGTCATTCGAGCTGGACGTCTGGCCGGAGTTCCAGAGCCTCACCGGCGACGTGATCTCCCGCACGGCGTTCGGCAGCAGCTTCATGGAAGGGCGGAGGATCTTCCAGCTCCAGGCCGAGCAAGCGGAGCGAGTCATCAAGGCTTTCCAGTATATATACATCCCAGGCTTCGTGTAAGCACTTTCTCATCTGATCTGTAACAGATAGTACAGTGATTCTAGCGGGCAGCGGCATCATATCCATATGCGCGTGCTCGATCGTGTGCAGGTTCTTCCCGACACCCAACAACCGGAGGATGAAGGAGATCAACAGGGAGATCGAAGGGACTCTGAGAGGCATGATCGACAAGAGGGAGCGCGCGATCGAGAACGGCGAAGCGAGCGGCGACGACCTGCTCGGCCTGCTGCTGCAGTCCAACATGGAGAGCGGGAAAGGCGGCCTGAGGATGAGCACGGAGGACGTGGTCGAGGAGTGCAAGCTCTTCTACTTCGCGGGCATGGAGACCACGTCGGTGCTGCTCACCTGGACGCTCGTCATCCTAGGCATGCGCCCCGAGTGGCAGGACCGCGCCAGGGAGGAGGTCTTCAGCGTCTTCGGCAGGGACAAGCGGCCCGATTTCGACGGCATCAGTCGGCTCAAAACGGCAAGTGTTGTTCTGCAAAATATTAAGCCCGGCCACTCCTTTCCTCGTCACTGGCTGCTAACGTTTTGGCTACTATACATGCTGTTGCTATTCAGGTTACGATGATACTATACGAGGTGCTCAGGCTGTACCCGCCGGCGGTGACGCTGAACCGAAGAACGTTCAAAGACATGCAGATCGGAGGCATCACGTACCCTGCGGGGGTGATCCTGGAGCTCCCCGTGATCGTCGTCCACCACGACCCCGACGTCTGGGGCAAGGACGCGCACGAGTTCAGGCCGGAGAGGTTCGCCGACGGGATCTCCAAGGCGACCAAGGACCAGCAGCCGGCGTTCTTCCCGTTCGGCTGGGGCCCGAGGATCTGCATCGGCCAGAACTTCGCGCTGCTCGAGGCAAAGATGGCCCTCAGCATGATCCTCCAGCGCTTCCAGTTCAGGCTGTCCCCCTCCTACACGCATGCGCCGTACACCGTCCTTCTGCTGCATCCTCAGCATGGCGCTCCAATTATTTTCAACAGGATCTGATTGCCCTTGCATGACATCGTCGATCGTTGTCAGTATGTATGTCACAGTGCAAATAAACTCGTATGGATAATATTATGTTAGGGAGAGTCTAGTTCTGTGTATCCGATTTTGAAGGTGGAACCAAAACATAAGGGTGTAAGGCTATGTCCCGGAAAATGAGTCGCATGCGAGCTCGCAAACACCAACAGAGTCCACATGCGGATATACATATAGAACTGTGGAGAAGAATAATGTGCTTTGGAAGAAACTTTACATCAACGTGATCTTGTTATTATCACTTAAAACCCTAATTGTTATAACTAAATTAAAGTTGATCAACAAGAAATAAGAAGATCACTTAGAACCAATGATAAACCATAACTACCAAGCAACTTTTGTTAAGGTTTTATTTGTAAGTTGCTAGGAGAAATGTAAAGCCCTAAAATTTGTGTAAGGTGAAAATAATAGAATAAATAAATACATGTATTTATATAAATGTTTTGGGAATTAACTGATGTTCTTTTCTTTGTGCATACTCCATTATGGGAAATTAAAATGGTCAAATAACAAATAAATAAATAATATTATTACAGGAAGTCGAAGCATGATTCATGTAGACTTTTGTTGATATTTGAAATTTGGAGTTCAAACAAGAATTTGAATTTAGTTTGAATAATTGAAATGGGACATAAAAAAAAAGAGAAAAGAAAAAGGACAGAAACCTTACCTTGGGCCGGTTTCACCTTCTCGGCCCACCTACGACCGCGCCCCTCTACATCGCGACCTCCACCTGGTGGGACCCGCGGGCCAGTGTGCCGTCCGTTGTGGGCGCAGATCCAAGTATATGACGTGTGGGCCCCACGCTGTTCTCATCTTCATCCTCACGGGGCGCAAACAGATGGCCGACAATACCGCGTCCAGGCAACTCACCCGTGAACTCCGGGCCGCGGGCACCTCCTACCTCCTGGCTGCGACTCGGACCCGTGGCTGGCAACGGAATCCATGGACCTCGCGCGGCAGGGAACTCCGGGCTCGCGGGGTCTTCGTCCTCGTTCGTCACTAGCGAAGCTCAACAAACCAGGGAGCAAATCTCGCGCAGATCTCGCCAATAAAACCACCTCAACCCGATCCTTGGCTTATAAAAGCGTCCACAGCCGCCTCCATAGACCACCGTGCGGAAAACCCGACCGCCTCCGTGAATCACGTCACAAATCGAGAAAGGGAGAAGGTCATCAGGAACGACAATGGAGCCGTGGTCGCCGTTTCTCGCGTGTGCCGTCGTTGAACCTTCGATGACTGCTCTGTGAGGTTCGATGGGATACAACGATGATGTACAGGTGCTTACCAGGGCCGGGCGTCAAGCATGGCGTGGCCAATTGCTCACCGGAGCTCGGCGGACAGCCCTGGACCGCATCCTGCCGTGGGCGGGTGCCTTCATGACCTACTACTCCGGTATAATCCCACCCCTAGCTTTGCCTCCCTCTGCTCCTCGCGATGCCATGAACCGCATAAGAAATAGCTCTGGGGGACTTCGATTTGGGACTCGTCGGCATGAGCGCCGCCGTCACAAGCTTGTGCCCCGCCGTGCTCGGTTGTTGCCTCACGGTGGATGATGAAGCCCTCTGCACCGTCCATCCTGGGATTGACGGTCGAGATCACATCCGTATGCTGGTTTAGGATGATGCAACCGTAGCCGTTGATTCCAGATCGGGCGTATGAGATTAGTTAATGGTCGCGTAAAACCTTAACCGTTGATCCATGTGCCAACGGTCTGGATCGGCTTCGTCACATGCCACTTCTCTGATCTAATCTGGGCCGCCAGATTTTGATCGGGTGGCTGACATGGGCCGATACCCCTTCGGCTTGCTGTCTTGCAAAAGAGCCCTCCTAGAATTTGAAAACCAACCCGCAATCCACGGTAGGGAAACTCTGAGTCTGCGCACTCTTTGTGTTAACACCCCTGTACTTTCCGATAATATTGCGCCAAGACCAAAGAACAATAAAAATCATAGAAAATGATTTGGAAAATGATTTTTAGTGTTAAAATAAATCCAGAAACTTATTTAATTCATAACTAATTCATTTTAGCTCCTTTTTGATCCATTCCAGTTGCAATAATTTTGTTTTAACATTATTTATCACCTAGTACCTTTGTTTAGCCATGAAACTTGAAGCAAAATTGTTCATTTGAATTAATCTGTTCTAGGTGCTTAATAACTTCAGAAATTCATAACTAAATAACTATAACTCCAAATTTAGTGGTTCTTGTTTCTACGATCTCGTTACGACGCGTAGATTATTATTATTCAGTTTGTACTTATGTTTGGTGTAATGTTAATTTTTCCTATACAATGTTTGTTTGTATTGCTACGACTAGAGTGAGGTCACGAGTCACCTGAAGATCATCCTGGTACCTGGGATCTCAAGGCCCAGGCAAGTTGTGCCCTTGATCACTTCTTTTTACCCACTCATGTTCTAATTAATCATAATGATCTGCATAGGTTAATTTTGATGGGACCCAATAGGTTACCCTAGTTTGTCTATCTTTATACCTTGTTTACCACTGAACTTTCTGGGTAGTACTTGCTAGTGCTATATGTGGTTTTGGGTATGGAGATACACTATTCATGATTACACTTTTGTTATCAGTTGTTATTTATTGTTCATGATAAGATCATTATGTTAATTGGAACATGGAGAACCACCCGGGAAAACAGTGCTACCACAAGGGAGGAATGGGACCCCTTGGCTGATTAATTAGGAAAGCTAGTGGAAGACTACCTTACCCGAAAGGGGCAAGGGCAGTAGGGGAGTGGTCAGTGTAGGGAGGCCCTCGGGAGGATTCTGCTGCGATGGCGGTCCTGCAAGGGATTCCTGCATTGGAACTTCCTATAAACTGTAGCGGGTTTTCGGAAGCTAGTGGAACTTTGTAAAGGCCTCGTAGTGGATCCCTAGCCATTCACCTCGGTAGTGTCTAAGGGCCTTGCAAACCCTGGCGACATGGGATACACGACTTGTGGGTAAAGATGCGCAACCTCTGCAGAGTGTAAAACTGGTATACTAGCCGTGCTCACGGTCATGAGCAGCTCGGACACTCACATGATTAATTTATGGAACTAAATTCAATATGTCATATGCATTGCATCGCAGGTGATGATGTTACTTTTGTTCTACTATTTAACTGGGTTGGTATTTACTTATACTTAGTAACTGCTAATAAAATTTTGACCAACTTTAAAAGCAATGCTCAGCTCTAACCATCTTCTTTGGTAAGCCTTACACTTCACGTGAGCTCCCACCTTTGGCGAGTTCATGCACATTATTCCCCACAACTTGTTGAGCGATGAACGTATGTGAGCTCACTCTTGCTGTCTCACATACACCACAGGTCAAGGCCAGGTACTGCAGGATGATGCTCATGGAGGATGCTGTGTTGAGTTCGTGAGTGGTCTAGGCTGTCGTCTCCCAGTCAACTTTGGGTTGCTGTACCGTTGTCTCCTTATAATGTAATTATTTATTTTGTGTAGAACTCCTGTTATATGTAAAGATGTGACATTCGATCCTGTGCCACTATACATCATATGTGTGAGACTTGGTCCCAGCATACCTGGTGTTTATGTTAACCCCGGGTTTTGGACCCCTAAAATCCGGGTGTTACAGAAGTGGTATCAGAGGAATGTTGACTGTAGGACGAAACCTAGATAGAACTGGACAACCATTACCTACTTACCTTTGCTACTCTGATTCTTTTCTAAACTTATCTTAATCTATTCTCATCTATTTCCGCTTTACTCTGATTATTCTTACCTTTTCATTCTAAAGACAAATGTGGATTTCACACTTTGAAATCCTATGCCTAAAGTGACTTTAGGAATAGGAGACCTACTCTTAGGAACAAAAACAAAACTATTTTTATGGTTATCTATGCACTTGAATGTTTGTTCTTATGATACTTGTCTGATTTGGATCTTTGATTGAGTGTGATGAGTTGTGGAGTAATGTCCCCAATTGCATCTACATATACACATAGGTATATAAGAAAAATATAATTATAAAATAACTAGACAATTTAGATTATCCCCATTGGAACATATCTAGCTTAAGAGATTTATCCTATCCTGAAAGATCTCATTCTAACCAATTCATCTTATCTTAAAAGATTCTCCCTATTCTTAATAGATCTATCTTATCTTAAAAGATACTCTATTACTATTAATAGATTCATCTTGAAAAGATTCTATCTTATCCTAATAGATCTAACTGACCTCAAAAGATTCTACCTTATCCTTATGGATTCATCTTGTCCTAATAAGCATATTTACCCCACCCTAGTAACAACCAAGATCTAATCCAAAGTAATTAGATATTATCTAGTCTAATCTAGTTATATCCAACCTAATCCAGATTCTATCTAATCTAAATATGACCCAATCTAAAGTGAGTTATTGACAAGTTAGTTAAGTTGGTGATATAGGTTAGACACTGTCTCTACAAATACATCTTGAAAGGGAATTAGGCTTAGACCAAGTTCCTAAATAATTTTGGTGGTTGAATTGCCCAACACAAACATTGGACTAACTAGTTTACTCTAGTGCATAAGTTATACAGGTACAAAAGGTTCACAATCAGCCAATAAAAAGACCAAGTGTTGGATTCAACAAAGGAGCAGCAAGGCAACCGAGGGCTCCTCTGGCCGGAGGCACCGGACTGTCCGGTGTGCACCGGACTGTCCGGTGCGGCCAGAGGACTTCGACTTCAAACTCTTCACCCTCGGGATTTCTCGGAAGCCGGCGCGCTATAATTCACCGGACTGTCCGGTGTGCACCGGACATGTCCGGTGCTCCAAGGAAACGCGGCCTCCGGAACTCGCCAGCCTCGGGTTTGCTCGGCAGCCGCTCCGCTAAAATTCACCGGACTGTCCGGTGTGCACCGGACTGTCCGGTGTACCAGCGGAGCAACGGCTCTCTGCGGCGCCAACGGCTCCCTGCAGTGCATTAAATGCGCGCGCAGCGCGCGCAGTCGTCAGACACGCCCATGCCGGTGCACCGGACATCAAACAGTTCATGTCCGGTGTGCACCGGACACCCAGAAGGGCCCACAAGTCAGAAGCTCCAACGGTCAGAATCCAACGGCAACTGTGACGTGGCAGGGGCACCGGACTGTCCGGTGTGCACCGGACTGTCCGGTGCGCCATCGAACAGAGGACTCCAGCCAACGGTCACTTGTGGTGGTTGGGGCTATAAATACCCCAACCACCCCACATTCATTGCCATCCAAGTTTTCCAACTCTCAACCACTTACAAGAGCTAGGCATTCAATTCTAGACACATACAAAGAGATCAAATCCTCTCCAATTCCACTCAAGCCCTTAGTGACTAGCGAGAGAGATTTGCCGTGTTCTTTTGAGCTCTTGCGCTTGGATCGCTTTCTTTCTTTCTCATTTGTTCTTGAGATCATCACTCAATTGTAACCAAGGCAAGAGGCACCAATTGTGTGGTGGCCCTTGCGGGGAAGTTTTGTTCCCGGTTGATTGAGAAGAAGAGAAAGCTCACTCGATCCGTGGGATCGTTTGAGAGAGGGAAGGGTTGAAAAAGACCCGGCCTTTGTGGCCTCCTCAACGGGGAGTAGGTTTGCGAGAACCGAACCTCGGTAAAACAAATCCTCGTGTCACACTCTTATTTGCTTGCGATTTGTTTTGCGCCCTCTCTCGCGGACTCGTTTCCTTACTACTAACGCTAACCCGGCTTGTAGTTGTGATCATTTTTGTAAATTTCAGTTTCGCCCTATTCACCCCCCCTCTAGGCGACTATCAATTGGTATCAGAACCCGGTACTTCATTAGAGCCTAACCGCTCGAAGTGATGTCGGGAGAACCCGCCAAGAAGGAGATGGAGACCGGCGACAAGCCCACTACAAGCCAAGGGAGCACTTCATCGGAAGAGTCCCGCACCAAGAGAAGGGAGAAGAAGAAGATCTCCTCCAAGCGGAAGGAGAAAAGGTCTTCCTCTTCTCACCACAAGGAGAAGAAGGAAAAGTCTTCTTCTCACAAGCCACATCGGAGTGGGGACAAGCACAAAAGGATGAGGAAGGTGATCTTCTACGAGACCGACACCTCATCGACATCTACCTCCGGCTCCGACGCGGCATCCGTTACTTCTAAACGCCAAGAGCGTAAGAAGTATAGTAAGATTCCCCTACGCTACCCTCGCATTCCTAAACATACATCTTTACTTTCCGTCCCATTAGGCAAACCACCAACTTTTAATGGTGAGGATTATGCTATGTGGAGTAATTTAATGCGATTTCATCTAACCTCTCTCCACAAAAGTATATGGGATGTTGTTGAGTTTGGTGTACAGGTACCATCCGTAGGGGATGAAGACTACGACACGGACGAAGTGGCCCAAATCGAGCACTTCAACTCCCAGGCCACAACCATTCTCCTTGCCTCACTAAGCAAGGAGGAATACAACAAAGTTCAAGGGTTGAAGAACGCCAAGGAGATTTGGGACCTACTCAAGACGGCGCACGAGGGTGATGAACTCACCAAGATCACCAAGCGGGAAACGATCGAGGGGGAGCTCGGTCGCTTCCGTCTTCGCCAAGGGGAGGAGCCACAAGACATGTACAACCGGCTCAAGACCTTGGTGAACCAAGTGCGCAACCTCGGGAGCGCAAAATGGGATGACCACGAAGTGGTTAAGGTTATTCTAAGAGCCCTTATTTTCCTTAACCCTACTCAAGTACAATTAATTCGTGGCAATCCTAGATATACACAAATGACCCCCGAGGAAGTCATCGGGAATTTTGTTAGTTTTGAATGCATGATTAAGGGCTCCAAGAAGATCAACGAGCTTGATGAGCCTTCCACATCCGAGGCGCAACCCGTGGCCTTCAAGGCAACGGAGGAGAAGAAGGAGGAGTCTACACCAAGTAGACAACCAATTGACGCCTCCAAGCTCGACAACGAGGAGATGGCCCTAATCATCAAAAGCTTCCGGCAAATCCTCAAGCAACGGAAGGGGAAGGACTACAAATCCCGTTCCAAGAAGGTTTGCTACAAGTGTGGTAAGCCCGGTCACTTTATTGCTAAATGTCCATTATCAAGTGATAGTGACAGGGACAACGACAAGAAGGGCAAGAGGAAGGAGAAGAAGAAGTACTACAAGAAGAAGGGCGGCGATGCCCATGTTTGTCGGGAGTGGGACTCCGACGAAAGCTCAAGCGACTCCTCCGACGACGAGGACGCCGCCAACATCGCCGTCACCAAGGGCCTCCTCTTCCCCAACGTCGGCCACAAGTGCCTCATGGCCAAGGACGGCAAAAAGAAGGTAAAATCAAAGTCCTCCACTAAATATGAAACATCTAGTGATGAGGATGATGATAGAAATGAAGAGGATAACTTACGTATTCTTTTTGCCAACCTTAACATGGAACAAAAGGAAAAATTAAATGAGCTAATTAGTGCCATCCATGAAAAGGATGATCTCTTGGATTCCCAAGAGGACTTCCTAATCAAGGAAAACAAGAAACATGTTAAGGTTAAAAATGCTTATGCTCTAGAAAGAGAAAAATGTGAAAAATTATCTAGTGAGCTAAGTATTTGCCATGAGACTTTAGACAACCTTAGAAATGAAAATGCCAATTTATTAGCTAAGGTTGATTCTCCTATTTGCAATATTTCAATTCCTAGAAATGATAATAATGATTTGCTTGCTAGGATTGAAAAATTGAACATTTCTCTTGCTAGCCTTAGAAATGAGAATGAGAAATTAATTGCTAAGGCTAAGGATTTTGATGTTTGCAATGCTACTATTTCCGACCTTAGAACTAAAAATGACATGTTGCATGCTAAGGTTGTTGAACTTAAAACTTGCAAACCCTCTACATCGACTGTTGAGCATGTTTCCATTTGTACTAGATGTAGAGATATTAATGTTGATGCTATCCATGATCACCTAGCTTTAATTAAGAACCAAAATGATCATATAGCACAACTTAATGCTAAGATTAGAGAGCATGACTTAGAAAATGAAAAATTTAAACTTGCTAGAAGCATGCTCTATAATGGGAGACGCCCGGGCATTAAGGACGGCATTGGCTTCCAAAGGGGAGACAATGTCAAAATTAATGCCCCTCCTAAAAACTTGTCTAACTTTGTTAAGGGCAAGGCTCCCATGCCTCAGGATAACGAAGGTTACATTTTGTACCCTGCCGGGTATCCTGAGAGTAAAATTAAGAAAATTCATTCTAGGAAGTCTCACTCTGGCCCTAATTATGCTTTTATGTATAAGGGTGAGACATCTAGATCTAGGCAACCAACCCATGCCAAGTTGCCTAGAAAGAAAACTATTAATGCATCAAATGATCATGCCATTTCATTTAAAACTTTTGATGCATCTTATGTTTTGACTAGCAAATCTGGCAAGATAGTTGCCAAAATTGTTGGGGGCAAACACAAGGGCTCCAAGACTTGTGTTTGGGTACCCAAAGTTCTTGTATCTAATGCCAAAGGACCCAAAACCGTTTGGGTACCTAAAACAAAGAACTAAACTTGTTTTGTAGGTTTATGCATCCGGGGGCACAAGTTGGATACTCGACAGCGGGTGCACAAACCACATGACCGGGGAGAAAAGGATGTTCTCCTCATATGAGAAAAACCATGATCCCCAACGAGCTATCACATTCGGGGATGGAAATCAAGGTTTGGTCAAAGGTTTGGGTAAAATTGCTATATCCCCTGACCATTCCATTTCTAATGTTTTTCTTGTAGATTCCTTAGATTACAATTTGCTTTCCGTATCCCAATTATGTCAAATGGGCTACAACTGTCTCTTTACTGATATTGGTGTTACTGTCTTTAGAAGAAGTGATGATTCAATAGCATTTAAGGGTGTGTTAGAGGGTCAGCTATACTTAGTAGATTTTGAAAGAGCTGAACTCGACACATGCTTAATTGCTAAGACTAACTTGGGTTGGCTCTGGCACCGTCGACTAGCCCATGTTGGAATAAAGAATCTTCACAAACTACTAAAGGGAGAACACATTTTGGGACTAACCGATGTTCATTTTGAGAAAGACAGGATTTGTAGCGCATGCCAAGCCGGGAAGCAAGTTGGTGTTCATCATCCACACAAAAACATCATGACTACCGACAGGCCACTGGAGCTTCTTCACATGGATTTGTTCGGCCCGATCGCTTACATAAGCATCGGCGGTAGTAAGTACTGCCTTGTAATTGTGGATGACTATTCTCGCTTCACTTGGGTATTCTTTTTGCAGGAAAAATCACAAACCCAAGAGACCTTAAAGGGATTCTTGAGACGGGCTCAAAATGAGTTCGGCTTAAGGATCAAGAAAATTAGAAGCGACAATGGGACGGAGTTCAAGAACTCTCAAATAGAAGGCTTTCTTGAGGATGAGGGCATCAAGCATGAGTTCTCTTCTCCCTACACTCCTCAACAAAATGGTGTAGTGGAGAGGAAGAATCGAACTCTATTGGACATGGCAAGAACCATGCTTGATGAGTACAAGACACCGGATCGGTTTTGGGCCGAGGCGGTCAACACCGCCTGCTACGCCATCAACCGGTTATATCTTCATCGAATCCTCAAGAAGACATCCTATGAACTCCTAACCGGTAAAAAGCCCAATATTTCATATTTTAGAGTTTTTGGTAGCAAATGTTTTATACTTGTTAAAAGAGGTAGAAAATCTAAATTTGCTCCTAAAACTGTAGAAGGCTTTTTACTAGGATATGACTCAAACACAAGGGCATATAGAGTCTTTAACAAGTCCTCAGGACTTGTTGAAGTTTCTTGTGACGTTGTGTTTGATGAGACTAACGGCTCTCAAGTAGAGCAAGTTGATCTTGATGATGTAGGTGAAGAACAGGCTCCATGCATAGCGCTAAGGAACATGTCCATTGGGGATGTGTGTCCTAAAGAATCCGAAGAGCCTCCAAATGCACAAGATCAACCATCCTCCTCCATGCAAGCATCTCCACCAACTCAAGTTGAGGATGAGGCTCAAGATGTTGAACAAGAAAATCAAGAAGATGAGCCACCTCAAAATGACGGCAACGATCAAGGGGGAGATTCAAATGATGAAGACAAGGAGGATGAACAACCAAGGCCGCCACACCCAAGAGTCCACCAAGCAATTCAACGAGATCACCCCGTCGACACCATCCTCGGCGACATTCATAAGGGGGTAACTACTCGATCTCGTGTTGCTCATTTTTGTGAACATTACTCGTTTGTTTCCTCTATTGAGCCAACCAGGGTAGAGGAGGCACTTCAAGATTCGGATTGGGTGATGGCGATGCAAGAGGAGCTCAACAATTTCACGAGGAACGAGGTATGGCACTTAGTTCCACGTCCTAACCAAAATGTTGTAGGAACCAAGTGGGTCTTCCGCAACAAGCAAGACGAGCATGGTGTGGTGACTAGGAACAAAGCTCGACTCGTGGCCAAGGGGTATTCACAAGTTGAAGGTTTGGATTTTGGTGAAACCTATGCACCCGTAGCTAGGCTTGAGTCAATTCGTATATTATTAGCCTATGCTACTTACCATGGCTTCAAGCTTTATCAAATGGACGTGAAGAGTGCCTTCCTCAATGGACCAATCAAGGAGGAGGTCTATGTTGAGCAACCTCCCGGCTTTGAAGATAGTGAGTACCCTAACCATGTTTATAGGCTCTCTAAGGCGCTTTATGGGCTCAAGCAAGCCCCAAGAGCATGGTATGAATGCCTTAGAGATTTCCTTATTGCTAATGGCTTCAAAGTCGGCAAGGCCGATCCTACTTTGTTCACTAAAACTCTTGACAATGATTTGTTTGTATGCCAAATTTATGTTGATGATATTATATTTGGGTCTACTAACAAATCTACATGTGAAGAATTTAGTAGGATCATGACACAGAAATTCGAGATGTCAATGATGGGAGAGTTGAAGTACTTTCTAGGATTCCAAGTCAAGCAACTCCAAGAAGGCACCTTCATTAGCCAAACGAAGTATACTCAAGACATTCTAAGCAAGTTTGGAATGAAGGATGCCAAGCCCATCAAGACACCCATGGGAACAAATGGGCATCTCGACCTCGACACGGGAGGTAAGTCCGTGGATCAAAAGGTATACCGGTCGATGATTGGATCATTGCTTTATTTATGTGCATCTCGACCGGACATTATGCTTTCCGTTTGCATGTGTGCAAGATTCCAAGCCGACCCTAAGGAATCACACCTTACGGCCGTAAAACGAATCTTGAGATATTTGGCTTTTACTCCTAAGTTTGGGCTTTGGTACCCTCGGGGATCCACTTTTGATTTGATTGGATATTCGGATGCCGATTGGGCGGGGTGTCGGATTAACAGGAAGAGCACATCGGGGACTTGCCAGTTCTTGGGAAGATCCTTGGTGTCTTGGGCTTCCAAGAAGCAAAATTCGGTCGCTCTTTCCACCGCCGAAGCCGAGTATATTGCCACAGGCCATTGTTGCGCGCAATTGCTTTGGATGAGGCAAACCCTGCGGGACTACGGTTACAAATTAACCAAAATCCCTTTGCTATGTGACAATGAGAGTGCAATCAAAATGGCCGACAATCCCGTCGAGCACAGCCGCACTAAGCACATAGCCATTCGGTATCATTTTCTTCGGGATCACCAACAAAAGGGGGATATCGAGATTTCTTATATTAATACTAAAGATCAATTAGCCGATATCTTTACCAAACCACTTGATGAACAATCTTTTACCCGACTTAGGCATGAGCTCAATATTCTTGATTCTAGGAATTTCTTTTGCTAGTCTTGCACACATAGCTCATAAATATACCCTTGATCATGTCTCTTTTATATATGCTATGACTAATATGTTTTCAAGTGTATTTCAAACAAGTCATAGGTATATTGAAAGGGAATTGGAGTCTTCGGCGAAGACAAAGGCTTCCACTCCGCTCCACTACTCACCCTTCGCCGTCGCTCCGCCTCATCTCTCCAACGTTGGTATAACCTTCACTCATTTCTTTCATGACCAAAGGGGGAGAATGTACTTCATTGGGCTCTAATGATTCCGTTTTTGGCGATTCATGCCAAAGGGGGAGAAAATATGAGCCCAAAGCAAAAGGACCGCACCACCACCCCTAATTTTAAATTTGATGATTTTCAATGATAAATTTCAAAATTGGTATCTCTTTGTGTTCTAAAAGGGGGAGCAAGTAGTGTTTTCAAAATTAATGGAAAACCCTCTTGAACACTAAGAGGAGACCTCATTTGAGGGGGAGTTTTGCTTAGTCAAAGGAAAAGCATTGGAAATAGGGGGAGAAAATTCCATATCTTGAAAATGCTTTGCAAAATCTTTTTCATTTACCTTTGACTATCTTGCAAAAGTACTTTGAAAAGAATTTACAAAAGAATTTGCAAAAACAAAACTCGTGGTGCAAATGTGGTCCAATATGTGAAAAATAAAGAAAACCATCCATGCGCATCATATAAGTTTATATTGGCTCAATTCCAAGCAACCTTTGCACTTACATTATGTAAACTAGTTCAATTATGCACTTCTATATTTGCTTTGGTTTGTGTTGGCATCAATCACCAAAAAGGGGGAGATTGAAAGGGAATTAGGCTTAGACCAAGTTCCTAAATAATTTTGGTGGTTGAATTGCCCAACACAAACATTGGACTAACTAGTTTACTCTAGTGCATAAGTTATACAGGTACAAAAGGTTCACAATCAGCCAATAAAAAGACCAAGTGTTGGATTCAACAAAGGAGCAGCAAGGCAACCGAGGGCTCCTCTGGCCGGAGGCACCGGACTGTCCGGTGTGCACCGGACTGTCCGGTGCGGCCAGAGGACTTCGACTTCAAACTCTTCACCCTCGGGATTTCTCGGAAGCCGGCGCGCTATAATTCACCGGACTGTCCGGTGTGCACCGGACATGTCCGGTGCTCCAAGGAAACGCGGCCTCCGGAACTCGCCAGCCTCGGGTTTGCTCGGCAGCCGCTCCGCTAAAATTCACCGGACTGTCCGGTGTGCACCGGACTGTCCGGTGTACCAGCGGAGCAACGGCTCTCTGCGGCGCCAACGGCTCCCTGCAGTGCATTAAATGCGCGCGCAGCGCGCGCAGTCGTCAGACACGCCCATGCCGGTGCACCGGACATCAAACAGTTCATGTCCGGTGTGCACCGGACACCCAGAAGGGCCCACAAGTCAGAAGCTCCAACGGTCAGAATCCAACGGCAACTGTGACGTGGCAGGGGCACCGGACTGTCCGGTGTGCACCGGACTGTCCGGTGCGCCATCGAACAGAGGACTCCAGCCAACGGTCACTTGTGGTGGTTGGGGCTATAAATACCCCAACCACCCCACATTCATTGCCATCCAAGTTTTCCAACTCTCAACCACTTACAAGAGCTAGGCATTCAATTCTAGACACATACAAAGAGATCAAATCCTCTCCAATTCCACTCAAGCCCTTAGTGACTAGCGAGAGAGATTTGCCGTGTTCTTTTGAGCTCTTGCGCTTGGATCGCTTTCTTTCTTTCTCATTTGTTCTTGAGATCATCACTCAATTGTAACCAAGGCAAGAGGCACCAATTGTGTGGTGGCCCTTGCGGGGAAGTTTTGTTCCCGGTTGATTGAGAAGAAGAGAAAGCTCACTCGATCCGTGGGATCGTTTGAGAGAGGGAAGGGTTGAAAAAGACCCGGCCTTTGTGGCCTCCTCAACGGGGAGTAGGTTTGCGAGAACCGAACCTCGGTAAAACAAATCCTCGTGTCACACTCTTATTTGCTTGCGATTTGTTTTGCGCCCTCTCTCGCGGACTCGTTTCCTTACTACTAACGCTAACCCGGCTTGTAGTTGTGATCATTTTTGTAAATTTCAGTTTCGCCCTATTCACCCCCCCTCTAGGCGACTATCACATCTTAACCGAAATTAATGTCTTATACCAACTCATCCTTGAACAATGGCCTACCTATATCATATAATCTATCCTATCCCAAAAGATTCTAACATGTATCCTACCCCAGTAGATCTATCTAACCTAAACTAGTCTAACCTAGTCATATCCAACCTAATCTAGATTTTATCTAATCTATTATGATCTAATCTAGAGTAAGTTACTTAATGCTGGTACACAAGATAAGGCCATACTCCTAAATCACTTAAGCCTAATTTGGAGACTTATATCAACTTGGCCATACACAACAACTCGACCTATATAACAAAGTTACATAACTTACCCCATCAATAGAGTCTTAATAGATTGCATAATCTATCAACCACCTACTGACATCAAACCAGATTTTGACCTACATCATGTAGTCTATCTCATCCATACCTATATTAACCATATTCCCCAGCCAATAATATACACTAACTCCTAATCAATGAGATAAGACCAAAGAAGATGATCAACTTCATCAAGGGAGGATGAACACCAACCCAAGTCTTCAAGGATCAAGTGAGGTCACCAAGATGAGTCAAGATCCACAATCTTGGATGGAGTTTTTCTTACCCTACACTTTCTTAACCAAACCTATATATGCCCTAAAGACATCTTCTATCCTACATAATAAAGTAGACATACATATATTACCCATGCTCTCCTAATCACTTACTAATAATAAAAAGAGAGACTCTTGATTTTTGAACTAATTAGAAACTAAAAGCTAAATTTTAAAAAATCACTCTTCCTATATCCTCTTTCTTACAAATCTCGAGGACGAGATTTCTGTTAAGGGGGGTAGGATTTGTAAAGCCCTAAAATTTGTGTAAGGTGAAAATAATAGAATAAATAAATACATGTATTTATATAAATGTTTTGGGAATTAATTGATGTTCTTTTCTTTGTGCATACTCCATTATGGGAAATTAAAATGGTCAAATAACAAATAAATAAATAATATTATTACAGGAAGTCGAAGCATGATTCATGTAGACTTTTGTTGATATTTGAAATTTGGAGTTCAAACAAGAATTTGAATTTAGTTTGAATAATTGAAATGGGACATAAAAAAAAAGAGAAAAGAAAAAGGACAGAAACCTTACCTTGGGCCGGTTTCACCTTCTCGGCCCACCTACGACCGCGCCCCTCTACATCGCGACCTCCACCTGGTGGGACCCGCGGGCCAGTGTGCCATCCGTTGTGGGCGCAGATCCAAGTATATGACGTGTGGGCCCCACGCTGTTCTCATCTTCATCCTCACGGGGCGCAAACAGATGGCCGACAATACCGCGTCCAGGCAACTCACC
The DNA here is from genome assembly GCA_029449295.1 of Zea luxurians. NCBI lineage: Eukaryota > Viridiplantae > Streptophyta > Magnoliopsida > Poales > Poaceae > Zea > Zea luxurians. The sequence continues at coordinate 19,802,172 of JAOPSE010000003.1, forward strand.
CGTGAACTCCGGGCCGCGGGCACCTCCTACCTCCTGGCTGCGACTCGGACCCGTGGCTGGCAACGGAATCCATGGACCTCGCGCGGCAGGGAACTCCGGGCTCGCGGGGTCTTCGTCCTCGTTCGTCACTAGCGAAGCTCAACAAACCAGGGAGCAAATCTCGCGCAGATCTCGCCAATAAAACCACCTCAACCCGATCCTTGGCTTATAAAAGCGTCCACAGCCGCCTCCATAGACCACCGTGCGGAAAACCCGACCGCCTCCGTGAATCACGTCACAAATCGAGAAAGGGAGAAGGTCATCAGGAACGACAATGGAGCCGTGGTCGCCGTTTCTCGCGTGTGCCGTCGTTGAACCTTCGATGACTGCTCTGTGAGGTTCGATGGGATACAACGATGATGTACAGGTGCTTACCAGGGCCGGGCGTCAAGCATGGCGTGGCCAATTGCTCACCGGAGCTCGGCGGACAGCCCTGGACCGCATCCTGCCGTGGGCGGGTGCCTTCGTGACCTACTACTCCGGTATAATCCCACCCCTAGCTTTGCCTCCCTCTGCTCCTCGCGATGCCATGAACCGCATAAGAAATAGCTCTGGGGGACTTCGATTTGGGACTCGTCGGCATGAGCGCCGCCGTCACAAGCTTGTGCCCCGCCGTGCTCGGTTGTTGCCTCACGGTGGATGATGAAGCCCTCTGCACCGTCCATCCTGGGATTGACGGTCGAGATCACATCCGTATGCTGGTTTAGGATGATGCAACCGTAGCCGTTGATTCCAGATCGGGCGTATGAGATTAGTTAATGGTCGCGTAAAACCTTAACCGTTGATCCATGTGCCAACGGTCTGGATCGGCTTCGTCACATGCCACTTCTCTGATCTAATCTGGGCCGCCAGATTTTGATCGGGTGGCTGACATGGGCCGATACCCCTTCGGCTTGCTGTCTTGCAAAAGAGCCCTCCTAGAATTTGAAAACCAACCCGCAATCCACGGTAGGGAAACTCTGAGTCTGCGCACTCTTTGTGTTAACACCCCTGTACTTTCCGATAATATTGCGCCAAGACCAAAGAACAATAAAAATCATAGAAAATGATTTGGAAAATGATTTTTAGTGTTAAAATAAATCCAGAAACTTATTTAATTCATAACTAATTCATTTTAGCTCCTTTTTGATCCATTCCAGTTGCAATAATTTTGTTTTAACATTATTTATCACCTAGTACCTTTGTTTAGCCATGAAACTTGAAGCAAAATTGTTCATTTGAATTAATCTGTTCTAGGTGCTTAATAACTTCAGAAATTCATAACTAAATAACTATAACTCCAAATTTAGTGGTTCTTGTTTCTACGATCTCGTTACGACGCGTAGATTATTATTATTCAGTTTGTACTTATGTTTGGTGTAATGTTAATTTTTCCTATACAATGTTTGTTTGTATTGCTACGACTAGAGTGAGGTCACGAGTCACCTGAAGATCATCCTGGTACCTGGGATCTCAAGGCCCAGGCAAGTTGTGCCCTTGATCACTTCTTTTTACCCACTCATGTTCTAATTAATCATAATGATCTGCATAGGTTAATTTTGATGGGACCCAATAGGTTACCCTAGTTTGTCTATCTTTATACCTTGTTTACCACTGAACTTTCTGGGTAGTACTTGCTAGTGCTATATGTGGTTTTGGGTATGGAGATACACTATTCATGATTACACTTTTGTTATCAGTTGTTATTTATTGTTCATGATAAGATCATTATGTTAATTGGAACATGGAGAACCACCCGGGAAAACAGTGCTACCACAAGGGAGGAATGGGACCCCTTGGCTGATTAATTAGGAAAGCTAGTGGAAGACTACCTTACCCGAAAGGGGCAAGGGCAGTAGGGGAGTGGTCAGTGTAGGGAGGCCCTCGGGAGGATTCTGCTGCGATGGCGGTCCTGCAAGGGATTCCTGCATTGGAACTTCCTATAAACTGTAGCGGGTTTTCGGAAGCTAGTGGAACTTTGTAAAGGCCTCGTAGTGGATCCCTAGCCATTCACCTCGGTAGTGTCTAAGGGCCTTGCAAACCCTGGCGACATGGGATACACGACTTGTGGGTAAAGATGTGCAACCTCTGCAGAGTGTAAAACTGGTATACTAGCCGTGCTCACGGTCATGAGCAGCTCGGACACTCACATGATTAATTTATGGAACTAAATTCAATATGTCATATGCATTGCATCGCAGGTGATGATGTTACTTTTGTTCTACTATTTAACTGGGTTGGTATTTACTTATACTTAGTAACTGCTAATAAAATTTTGACCAACTTTAAAAGCAATGCTCAGCTCTAACCATCTTCTTTGGTAAGCCTTACACTTCACGTGAGCTCCCACCTTTGGCGAGTTCATGCACATTATTCCCCACAACTTGTTGAGCGATGAACGTATGTGAGCTCACTCTTGCTGTCTCACATACACCACAGGTCAAGGCCAGGTACTGCAGGATGATGCTCATGGAGGATGCTGTGTTGAGTTCGTGAGTGGTCTAGGCTGTCGTCTCCCAGTCAACTTTGGGTTGCTGGACCGTTGTCTCCTTATAATGTAATTATTTATTTTGTGTAGAACTCCTGTTATATGTAAAGATGTGACATTCGATCCTGTGCCACTATACATCATATGTGTGAGACTTGGTCCCAGCATACCTGGTGTTTATGTTAACCCCGGGTTTTGGACCCCTAAAATCCGGGTGTTACAAGAAAACATGAGAAAATGAGTAAAAATAAAGATTGATATTAATGCCTAAGGTTGTCCACAGTAGTTCGTGTGAATTAGAGGATTTGCACTGTAGATTAGACTATTTAAAGAGTGGAATTTGAAATAGATGATGCGATAAAGGATGGGATAGGATAGCTGTTGGAGATATATTTTTTAACGAAGGGGTTTCCCCCCTAGTTTATTATAAAATAGGCAAACGAGTTTTTTTACATTCAATGCACCATACTTAGGGCCCATCAAGGCCCACAAGATAAATCTCACAGGAGCTATCCTATCTAGACCAAGTTTTTGAAAGGTAAAACCCTCCTAAGAAAACGAGATATCTAAGGGCCATAAAAGGACACAGACGATGTTTTAGCGAAACCACACCAACTACGCCTGAAGAAGGCTATTACAGCACAGGAAGACATCAAAAATACATCAACAACTAGATAACCACACACAAACGATCACTAGAAAGATGAACTTAAAATGTAATACGTCTATCCATCGGAGACTAGCCGAGATAGCGATTGAAAGTGTCGTTAACCACCTTTTTGATTGTTCTGCTTCTGCTTCCTGCAACCACCTTCCTTTTTACCACCTCTGTCTGCAAAACAGCCTAGGTGCATCAGCAGGGTTTTTACAAACATTATTATCAAAGCAGGCTGAGTTTCTATTTTTCCATATAACCCATAACACTGCACCACATCCCATTAAGATCAGCTTTTTGTCTTTTTTGTCAAATCTACTGATCCAATCCCCAAACAAATCATTCACATTTTTTGGGAGTGCTACAAAGATGCAAAGCGAGAAGAATCATCCTCCAAATGAAAACCACAAGATTTTTACAAACATTATTATCAAAGCAGGCTGAGTTTCTATTTTTCATAGAGCCCATAACCCTGCACCACATCCCATTAAGATCAATTTTTTTGTCTTTTTCGTCAGACCTACTGATCCAGTCCCCAAACAAAACATTCACATTTTTTGGAGTGCTATGAAGATGCAAAGCGAGAAGAATCATCCTCTAAACGAAAACCACAACTGGACAGTCAAGTGTAAATAAAATAATATCTTGTTAAAGAATTTTAAAATGACTCAACATGAAAAAAAAATTATAAGACATGAACTTGAATTGTACATTAGTCTATCAAAATTCGTAAGATATATTATATTGTTTAATACTCCATCCATTTCAAATTATAAGTGGATTTTCTAGGTGTATAGTTTTTAAATGTATCTAGATAAAATGTATATCTAGGTGCATATTGAAAGCTATGAGTTATGTACCCATATCGAGGGTAGCTCAAGACAGACCAAGAGCTCACTCTAAGATAAGAGCACAATCGACAAAACTCGATTTAGACCAAAGATGGCCTAATCAACTCTAACTAGGTGAGGCATGACCTGGTCATCCCGACCAAGTCGGCCCTGACCTAATCATCCCGACCAGGTTGACCCTGACCTATTCACTCCGACCAGGCGGCACTAACCTCGGTCGCTCCGAGTGGACATGGCTATAGTCACACCAACCAAGTTGGGACCAACCCAGATCATCTCGAATGGCCTCGAACTGGTCATCCCAACTAGGTCGCCCCTGATCCGGTCATCCCAATTGAATCACCCCCAACCATAGCAATCATGACCTATAGTCACACCAACCAGGTCAACCCTAACCTTTGTTGTCCCAAGCAAACCTCGACCTGGTTATCCCAACAAAGTCGACTCCCAACCATAGATCAAAGAAAGCAAGAGCCAACCTAGTCACTTAGACTAGGCTTACCCGAACCCCAGTCGCTCTGAGCTAAAACAAACATAGGTCATACTAACCATATAAGACTTTCTAGCACCACGATCTGAAATGCCCCTTGAACCTCTGTGCAGGGCTAACACAATTATGGCACTCTAAGTGTCCAGCGCACGTGCCTGGCTAGGAGTGCATCCATTGAGGTAGGTACAATCCAAAGGACGCTGAAGACATCTCTGTCCAACCATCCAACTCTTTAAAGAGCCGTAAGGACTAGTCACATCGATGGAAGGCCACGATAGGTCTCATCATAGGCATAAGGCGATCAAGTTGTAACACCTAAAAATCGTAGTATTGGGATTTAGATAAAAAATTCTAATAATCTAAAATGTAAAGTGTCCTTTAATATGGATTTTCTCACCTTTGAAATATTTTTTCCTAAAATATATATATGGCAATATTTAATTATGATTGCTCAATTTAGATTTAAAATTTTAAACTAGAATTTAAAACTTGAAACTCTAAATTTTAGAAACTCAAAAAGGGAATATTTTCAATTTATTGAACGGATGATTCCTTTCATAAACTGTATTTAGAAGCATTCGTCCAGATGAACTGAATAATAAATAAATGGAGAGATAAAATGAAATTTGAATCATGTTGAGATTTCTGGATTGTGCATTTAAAGTTGAATCTCAACTCTAAAGTGGATTTGAATTTGAAACTTGAAAATAAAACAAAAAAATCAGAAAACAGAAAAAAAAATAAGCGAACCACTCCTCACTCTTGGGGCATCTTTCCTGGGCTCGGCCCAGTTTGACCTCGTCGTCCCCGTTCGCCTGGCTTAGCTCCACGCCGCAGAGCACCGCACGTCAGACTCCACTACTGTCATGTGGGCCCTATGTACTAGATTCATCTCCTTCCTCCTCGGGCATGAAAGTATGAAACGAACTCGTGACCCAGCTGGACGCGGAATCCTCAACCAAATCTTTGCCAACCAATCTCGTCCCATCTGGTTATCCAGCGAGTTCGTTGAGATCCCTAGCTAACCGAGCGCCTAGCAACCAGAGCAAATCGAAGGGAGAGAGGAGAGTAGCTGCCATGGTTGAATCCCGAGTTCAACGCAGGCGAGCCATCAGCGATTGACCAAGAGGATCTGAGAGGTCACATGGAGGAGTTCGGGGACTCACTAGGCACGTGTAGTGACCTAGGGAGACAGAATTGCTCCTCTACCGTGGAGTCACCCTGCAATGTGAGTGAAGCTGCATACTCTACCGATTCGGGTAAGGGTCCCATCGCTAGACTCAATGCTTTATCCGCTGCGTTTATCTCTATTCGCATCGAGTTTGGTGCGGTACGCGACCAATGATATACTGAGTTCTTTGTACCTGTATTTTTCGTGTAGCACCTCTCGCGGATGGTGAACGGAGTACCGGGGACTAGGGCTGGGCATTGAGTCTATTAGGGCTACTTTGGGAACCTTAAATCCCCTTTAAGATTTGAAGGGGATTGAGGTAGAAATAAACTAATTTCCTCTCAAATCCACTTCAATCCTGAAGGGGATTTGAGTATCCAAACTAGCCATTAGGGTAATTCGGTTCGGTCTATTCGGGTTTTTGAAATTTTAGGTTATGAAAAATAAACCAAAATTTCCAAAAAAAAATTAGGAACCGAACCTGAATAGACCCACAATTTTGGTTCGGTCTAGTCGGTCCACCGAATAGACTCGAATAGTAGAGAGACTATTATCTTTTCTTAAAATATATACAATTAATAATTAATTGGAAGTACTATTATTACAACAAGTGACTACAAAAATAGCATACTGAGATATATATACTATCGTTAAGATGATATCTTAATTTTTAGCTAATAAACTCATAAATCATATAATAATATCATCATATATTAAGAGCTTTTTTCTATTTCGGGTTATTCGGTCTATTCGGGTTTTAAAGGTGAGGAACCGAATTTGAACCCATAACCCGAAATATAGCACATATAGGAACCGAACCAAACCCGAAAACCTGAATAAACCAATAATTCGCTACATTCGGATTCAGTTCGGGTTCGGGTTTCGGTTTCGATTTTAAAATGCCCACCCCCACTGGGGACCAGAATAAGTTGTTCGCTGGTGCGGCTCTATCGTGGGAGCAGGTACTATCGGGAATCCTGCCGGAGTGGAGAGGGTGAGCTGCTAGGAGTTGGATCCATGGAGAATGATCGCAATTAGATCACTACGTAAGGCTTCACGATATTGAATCACGACCATTGATCGGGAATCAATGGGCTCTATGCGCGGGGGCATCAGTCGATCGGTGCAGGTTTGCTAAAGACACCCTGGGTAACCAGTAATTCAACCCTCAGTCCACTCTTTGCAAAAGAACATTACAACTGAGTCGTTTTCTTCACAGTTTAAACCCTATTCTTATTCAGAATAGAACATACCATCCGCACTACGACTGTTTACACTGAGACCCTCGAGTTAACATTTGAAATCACAGATAGGTCCCTAGTATTTGTAAATAGATCTGATTTTTAGTATGAAATCAATATTAAAACAAACCAAAACTTGTATGATTCATATCTTCTTTGTTTTAACTCCAATTTTAGAAGTTCTCGAACCTACGGATTCGTGTCGACGCATAGAATATTATTACTTGTTTGTTTTTATGTTTGATGTAATGTTTTTTCTATCTATATGTATTGTTGCAATAGAAAAGCGAGGTTACGAGTAACATGAACCTAACATGGAGAAATACCTAGAGTTGTACCAAAAAGGGAAGTTGTGTACTTGATCACATTCTTTGACCTAACAATATTTATGATTCTATTCTCACCATTGTACAATTAGGTTAAATTGTTGGGCAACCTAATATGTTACTTAGTCTTGTTTACCCTACACAACTTGCACATAAATGAATTATTGGGTAGTCTTGCTATTGCTCTACCTGGTTTTGGGATTAATGCTACATATGAATTATAATCATGCCTTGCTATTATGGTTGGATTTATTATTATGTATGATAAGATCATTTTGTTAATTGAAACATGGAGTGACCACCCAAGGGAACAGTGCTACCACAAGGGTGGAATGGGTCGTCCTTGGCCGATTAATTAGGAATGTTAGTGTGTGAGAATCCTTACCTGAAAAGGACAAACTAGGAGTGATTCATGCAAGCATAGTGTTGGCTGTAATTACTGCGATGGGGCTATAGACCATGGAAAAGGCCTATGCTTCCTTTTACCTGGATCCGTAGCGGGTTTTCTCATGCTAGTGGAACTTTGGAAAGGTCTCGTAGTGACACCCTATCTCGCCTCCTCGAAAGAGGTTTATGAAATTTATGACCCCATGGCAGATGGGTATCATGACTTTGTGGGTAAAGATGTGCCACATCTGTAGAGTCTAAAACTGATATATCAGTCGTGCTCACAGTCACGAGCGGTTCAGACCCTCACATGAGTAAATTATGAAATTAAATTTAACATGTCATGCATTGCATTGTGGGATTCTCATTTTTTTAATAGTTATTTAATTTGGTTGGTATTTACTTATATTTAGTAATTGATAATAAAATTTTGACCAACTTAATTAAAAGCAATGTTGAGCCTCATCTATATCATTGGTAAGCCTTACACTACACTTTTTCCCACACTTGCTGAGCGATGACCGTATGGGAGCTCATCTTTGCTATAATCACACCACGTCAAGAACAGGTACCGTAGGAGAAGGACTACTATAATGAGTTCAGAGAGGTCTAGACCGTCGTCTCACAGTTAACTATGGTTGTGGTTGTGGAGGATCATCGTCGCCATATGGTGTATTTCATCTAGTTATTTTGTACATAAACTCTATTATGTAATAAAGATTGTGACATTGATTATGTACACTGAGTCATCATATATGTGAAACTTGATCCTGACACACATATGAGATGCATCTAGATTTGTCCTTAAATCCAGGTGTGACACAAGGGCTGTTGGATAAGACATGAGGAGACAGAAAAAACTTCAAGGCTAACCACCCATACGACTTCCTCCAAAACACCTCCTCACAAAGAAGTTTTGAATAGCCCTATGAAAGACACTACTACCTTTTGCTCCAGAAGTGACAGGCCTTGAGGGCTAGAGCCACTAGTAACAATAGGCCCTTAGAAGCATAGGAGATATCCTATGACCCATCGGTCTGAAAAAGGCTGACCCCGCCTATTTTTCTATGTAACTATGTGCTCTCTCGACTATATAAAGGGAACATAACCTCCTACAATGGCAGACAGTTAAGGAGGCACGCAAGTAAGAAGCAAGTTAACTTCAGTTGGCTTGTCGACGAACGTTAACAATTTTTGCCTTTTTAATGGACGTTGCTAGAAATGACCGAAGTAAGTCCAAGCCAACAAAAATTAGCTAATTTTTATCAGTAAACTCAAATTTCTGTCGGCCACTGATATCTGACAGTATCAAAAGTAATAAAGATTGCTGTTGTGTTGTTTTTTATTAGGCTTTGATTGCCTTCAAGGCTTGTGTGCTTCCGGTCATCGTGATACCATCATGTCGGTCATGACTAAGGCTGTCTCCAGCAGTTCCCATATCCTATTCTCTATCTTACTCCATTATTTTAAACTTCACTCGGTAAATAGTATCAAACAGTGTCATATATAGTGTCGCGTCCCCTATTTTATATGATCCACCGAAAACAGCCTAACACCCTTGTCTTTGTTGGGAGAGGCATTACAAGACATTCTGTTGTCATTGTGATGACACGCGTCGTATCTATTAGCAGTGTTCTCTTATGCAGGTCTCATTTCCAAGGTTTCCCTATGTGCCTCCAGGGCGGATCTACATCCGTGGCTGCAGTCCCAGTCGCAGCCCACTAATCAGTGCGAATAGGCCCACAAAGTCCATGAGAAAATAGGTCACTCTCAACCCCTCATGTGCCACTGCCCACTGCCCCAGCTGCCGCCCGCGCTCTGCGCCTCTGCCTCGGCTCTCGCCAACACTTTGTCCGACAGGGCTCTCCAGTCTCCACTCCATCGCCGGGCGCTGGCACGGTGGGCTCCCGGGCGCGGCACCGGCACGCGCTGGGCCTCCCGCGGTCCCACCCTCCTGTCAGGCGTCAGCAGCTCGCCGCCTCCGGGCGCGGCACCGGCACGCGCTGGGCCTCCCGCGGTCCCACCCTCCTGTCAGGCGTCAGCAGCTCGCCGCCTCACCCTCGACAGCTCTTGCTTGTGGCTGCTTTTAGAGATTGTAATGATGTTGGACACCTTATTACAAAGATGGTTCAAACAGAGAGGCACATGTATTTTAGTTTAGTGTATCGTTTTGTTGAGCTTGCATTAATTTTACCGGTGGCAACTGGAACTGTTCAGAGAGCCTTCTCTGCTATGAACATCATGAAGACTGAAAGAAGAAACAAAATGGATGATGAATGAATGAATAACAGCATGTCGTGCTATATTGAGCGGGATATGCGCTCTCTGGAAACTGAGGTGGCAGTCTGACTCTGCCATGCTTCAAAGGTCAAAGTCTGAGACTCCAAGCTTCTCATACTCGCATCGCAATACGGGAACGGGCCGATGCCCGGCGGCTAGCCTGATTGCCTCCTCAACAATCCAGTGATTCATAATTCGCATCGCCCATTAGCTTCTCCACCACGTACCTTTGGAGCAAGGCATGGGGCATGCGCATGGTTGACCAGATTGCCTTCAGTCTCACACTGACCTCAATGCTAATTGACAAATGGGCACAAAAGACAAGTGCAGCCACAGTGTGTTAATCACTATTTAACCTGACCCCAAATACCGTACCATACCCATCTCAAGTCCGATCCTACAATCTCTTGCTTATACCACTCTTCTCGACAGAGCTCAAATCAATGGTTCTTGAAGTGTGGTTTGCCGCTGCAGCAGCCTCAGCAATGCATTGGACCTTCTTGCTCGGTGGTCTCATGGCCCTGCAGGTGCTCCTGTGGCAGGCCGGCCGGCTTCTGCGCCAGCTGTGGTGGCAGCCCCGGCGGCTGGAGCGGGCGCTGCGCGCACAGGGCATCCGCGGCACGCCGTACCGCTTCCCCGCCGGCGACCTCAGGGAATACGGCCGGCTGGCCGATGAGGAGGCCTGGTCGAAGCCCCTGCCGCCGCGCTGCCACGACATCGCACACCGGGTGACGCCGTTCCTGCACCGGCTTGTCCTGGAGCACGGGAAGACGAGCATGTCCTGGTTCGGCTCCACCCCCAGGGTGACCATCGTCGACCCTGCGCTGGCCAAGGACGTGCTGTCCAGCAAGTTCGGCCACTTGGAGAAGCTCAACTTCCCGGCGCTGGCCAAGGTGATGAGCGACGGCCTGGCGAGCCACGAGGGTGCGAGATGGGCCAAGCACAGGAGGATCCTCGGCCCTGCGTTCCAGCTTGAGAAGCTCAAGGTAAACACAGAATATAATGATTGTACTTATACATTATTGAGTAGAGTTGATCGTTTGGATGTGGACCTATCGGCGCGAAATGTGCAGCGCATGCTGCCAGCGTTCTCTGCGTGCTGCCAAGAGCTGGTGAGTAGGTGGGCGGAGTGCCTCGGCCCGGACGGTTCCTGCGAGCTGGATGTCTGGCCCGAGCTGCAGAACCTCACCGGAGACGTCATTTCGCGCACCGCGTTCGGCAGCAGCTACCACCAAGGAAGAAGGATTTTCCAGCTACAGGCCGAACAGGCTTCGCTTGTCATGACGAACATTCAAAACATTGTAATCCCCGGTTACATGTGAGTTAGCACGACACGACTACTTCATCAACTTGCTGCATGCTGATTGTCATGACGAACACTCAAAACATTATGATCCTCGGGTTTGCCTTCGTCAGGTACTTGCCTACCGCGAACAACAGAAAGCTGCGCAAGAACAACAGAGAGGTGGAATCGATCCTGCGAGGCATAATTGGGAAGAGAATTCGAGCGATGGAACGAGGCGAGAGCAGCGAAGACGACTTGCTGGGTGTATTGCTGGAGACGACGAGCACGAGAGACGACGCTGACGACGACGGGAACAACAATAGCCAGTCCACCGCCGGCATGGGGCTGACGATCCAAGACGTTATCGAGGAGTGCAAGTTGTTCTATTTCGCCGGGATGGAGACCACGTCGGTGCTGCTCACGTGGACAATGGTCGTGCTAAGCGCGCACCCGGAGTGGCAGGACCGCGCGAGGGAGGAAGTGCTAGGTCTGTTTGGCAGAGACAAGCCCGAGCACCAAGGCCTAAGCCGCCTTAAGACCGTGAGCACTTACTTCTTCATGATCATTCAGATTACTTGTTCTTTTTCCTGCACTACGTACGTAGTACTGTGCATGCAAAACGACGAGTAAAATGGCAACCGACGTATATTGCAGGTGACCATGGTCCTGTACGAGGTTCTCCGGCTGTACCCGCCGGCGACCACTCTCGTGCGGCGAACATACAAGGAGATGGAGGTGGGAGGCGTCACCTACCCCGCCGGCGTGCTCCTGGACCTGCCCGTGCTCCTCATCCACCACGACCCGGACATCTGGGGAGACGACGCGCACGAGTTCAGGCCCGAGAGGTTCTCCGAGGGGGTCTCCAGGGCCTCCTCCTCCAGGGACCCCGGCGCGTTCCTCCCGTTCGGCTGGGGGCCGCGCGTCTGCATCGGCCAGAACTTCGCGCTGCTGGAGGCCAAGATGGCGCTGTGCATCATCCTTCAGCGGTTTGGGTTCGAGCTCGCGCCGTCGTACGCTCACGCGCCGCACACCGTCATAACGTTGCATCCCATGCATGGTGCGCAACTTAAGCTCAGAGCAATATGATCTCGACACAATGCTGATGTCGATCTCGCTGATGGCATTGCTACGATTAAAATTCACGGAGCCCTTCCCGTGTTAATGTCGGTTGCACTAGGCTATCATATGTATCACTAGTGATAATGTCTGTACGTTGTAATGGCACGTAATCATATTTGATACCCATAAAAAATAAATATATGGTCCATATATTAGATATTAAACTAATCTCCGTTATATTAGAGCACCCATTTTTCTGGTTCCATGGTTTTTATTGTTGTTGCGCCCCTCACATTTTAATTGAAAAGAATACTAAACTTATGTATAAATAGTGATTTAAACCATTGTTGTTGACTCTAAACTCTCATTCGCACTCACCTAGCTAACACAACATGCATATCTTTATATTTAATATTTTATACTTAAGCATAAATAAAAATTATAAATAAAAATTATAGTAATATACGGATAATTTGCTAGTAATAAGAGCAACTCCAACAGAAACCTCAAAAAAGGAGATGTATCTTAAAAAATACATGACTTCCTACTAATAAAAGTGCTCCAACAGGAGCCCTATTTTATAAAAAAGCCATCAAATAATTTTGGGCCTCAATCTCACTGGTCCCAAATCTAGGAACTATTCGAACGGTTGGAAGGCCCAAGAAGTAGCATGGCCCTAGATGAGATTGGAAGGCGGCCCAATAATTTTGCCGCACTCCTCCCAACGCCGTCTCCCAAGAAGTGGCATGGCCCTAGATGAGATTGGAGCGGACGGTTGCCTCTGCTTGGCCTGATGCGGGAATGCCTCCCGTTGTGTCAGGACATAATCTCAATTGAACTCAAAAGCTAGCTACCCATGATTATTACGCCTAGCCACCAAGCAAGCACTTTGTGGAGTGAGCTGATGTGGGGTGTCTGTGCCAAAAGCAGCATGGTAGCAGCTCAACAACACGTACATCAGGAACCATGCTATGTGAGGGGAAAAACACTGCATTTAGTTTTTTTGCTTGGCTACTAGTGTTACAGCTCCTCCGTTTTTTAGTTGGATGTAAATAAGAAGAGTTTGAGAGGGACAGGAGAATTGTAGGTGCATGGATATATCATATATCTTCGTGTATAGAGAAGTCACTTTCACCTCAGTTAAGAAGTCAGCCCTTTTCAGCATTATCATTTGTATTTATCCTTTCATAGGTTCTACACTTCTACTTATTCTCTGCCACAAGCTAGTCTTGTTGTTATTTTAAATGATGTTTATTTTTAGCCTTTCCTTTGCTGTGTTATGTCCTTTTATTTTTGTTGTGTCCTGTTCTCGGCCAAGCGATTCACTGCACCATGCAGTTTACTACATTACAGCAGATTGGAATGACATTAAGAACATTAGCGCTAGTTCATCTGATTGGAATGGCATTGACAACTCATATCTTTTTTGTAGCACAACAATGTCATCTGGGTTCTATACTAATAATCTTCTGAACCAAGGCTCTGAAGATGTTTTCTCTCTCCCAGAAAATAATTTTAAGTTACTGAAGTGTGTGCTAATATGGCTCTGGTAACCCTCTGCAGGGTGGTCTTGACGTGAACAAAAACTGCTCTCAGGAAATAAAAAAAACATGGTACAAATTCTAATAGCAGTCCCCAGTCCACTTACCATGAGAACCAGAATTGGAGAAACTAAATATAAAGATGCACCAGTTAAGGGCAAGAGTACTAATATCACTACTGCTCGTGGTTGCACTACCTGTGCCTGCTAACCATTCGTATCAAACAGTTATGTGCACTAATCAGGAAATCAATAGCCACCAATGATCATCTTATCTGCAAATACATATAATGGCATAACCATTTAAAATTAGTATGAAGATTCAATCTGATCAGATTATAGCGGCCCCTAATCTCAAATACACTGCTAGAATTGATCCATAATCAAATAAATCTTCTAATAAATATTAATGTTGCATAGAATATGCCTTACATAGCTACGATAGGTAGCATTAACTGCATTTTACCTATAATCAAACAGTACACATGGAGAGCAAAGGCAACCACAGATTTACATGGAGAGCAAGATAAGTGCATCTGGTATCGTTAATCAAAGCTAAGGCCCTGTTTGGATCCGTGTGATAAATAGTTTGTTGACTAATTTTAGAACTTTGGTCTCCAAAAAGACTGACCGATAAACTGACTAATTGTTAGCTGGAGGGCTGACAAACTGTTTTGCTAATAGGTGCTAATAGATCGTGTAGAGAGAAAGAGATATATATTATTCATTTCTCCAAACATACTTTAACTAATTGTTGCTAGCTAATTATTTGTCGGCTAATTATTAATCACCGGAAAATAATTAGCCATGAGGATCAAACAGGGCCTAACCCATATATGGCTGGTCATGTGACACAAACAACTGGCGTGTCCGTTAGGGATTTTCTCCGGTGACCACGAGAAGGATATATTCTTGCAAGTAGGTTGTGAACTAAACTCTAGTCCAGTGACGTCAGGACCACTCTAAAAACTTACACCTAGATGATCAAACTGAGCCAAAAGGCCAGTGGCCACCCTTGCTCTTCGGTACCCCTTACCAAAGAGCTCCAGTGCCCTTTAGACCGTGTCTAGCAGTTTGTTACTCTAAACACTGTTTTAAAATATTTTGTATTGTTGACTATATTATTTATAAAGTGAAGTTTAAATATAGGAATGTAGATGGTAAGCTATTGGAGATAGCCTTATCGGAGAGCTCTATAAAAATACTACAATGAACTCCTTTTCTCAAACCTTTTGTTGAGCCCGCTTTTGAGCCGGCGGACGGTCCGGCCCTGAGGCCGGACGGTCCGCGGTCCGGACAGTCCGCGCCTGTGGGCCGGACGGTCCGCGCATGCGCAGAGCAGTTTAGGGTTCCGAGTTTTGTGCTACGATTGTTAGCTATATTCGCGGGATTAGCTCGGAATCAGTTGTGCAAAGGGTCCAGCCCCCCTCCTCTATAAATAGAGAGGTCTACGGCCGATTTGTAATAATCAATCGAATCAATACAACTTCTATTTCGCATTTTATCTTAGGAGTAGTTCTAGTCTAGTTTAGGTTTAGCTATCCAATCCCCAAATTGTTCGTCTCTCTTCGGCTCTACGTCGATTAGAGGAGTCTAGGTCGGCCAGCCCGAGCCTAGACACCACCTAGGATCTCTACTCCCCGACGGGGTCCCTCCCGGGAGCGAGATCCAGGCGCTGTCGGCGATCTTCTGCCGTCCCTGCGTACGCGCGGACCGTCCGGCCCCAGGGCGCGGACCGTCCGGCCGTCAGGCAGGAGCCCTAACCGCGCACCAGGCCGCGGACCGTCCGGCCCCAGGCCGCGGACAGTCCGCCTTTGCGCAGAGAGCACCACCGCGCCTCGCACCAGGCCGCGGACCGCCCGGCCCCTGCGCGCGGACCATCCGCCCCTGTGCAGAGGGCACCGCCACGGTTCTTGTTGAGTGTTTGGCGCTCCGAAAAGGCGTCAACATACTTTTTGGCGACTCCGCTGGGGAAAGCACATCTAAGCTCATCAAATCGGCCCTCAATGGCCGGTTCAAGGGATAGCTCTGATATTTCTCCAAGCAACATCATAGAGCCGACTTGGGAAACCTTGCCGGCTGACGAGCAACTCCAGTTCGAGGAGCACAAGGAGCGGATGATCCAAGAGGCGAAAGCAAAGTTCTTGGCCAACTTCGAAGTGGACAGGAACAATAAGGTCGTCCGACATCGGGCGACGGATCCGGCTTCGCTCCAACCCACGCCAGATATCCCCAATGTAAGTAATACCAACGATCTGCAATCTCTTAGAAATTATGTAGAAGATCAGCGTGAACAAATGCAGAACATCATAGGGGGTATGCAAAGCGATCTTAAGAGACTAGTACGTGCATTTGATAAATCTAGTATCGCCAATTTTCCTTCGCACGAGGTCGAGTTAGGAGGTAACACGCGTAACAAATCGGCTACAGGTTGTCACGACCAGTCACAACCCCTTTATGGGATGCCGATGGACACATACCTTGAGCAACCGCAAATCGGCAGCAAATCAGCCGATCTGCACATGCCCGGACCGTCCGCACGAGAGCGCGGACCGTCCGGGCCAACAACAGTCGGGCCTATTTTTAATGAGTTACCTAGATATGCGCCCGAGCCACCACATATGACACAGAACCCAAACTACCCAGTCGGACGGTCCGCATACAATGACGGACGGTCCGCATATAACCACGGACGGTCCGGGTACGTATCCGGACAGTCCGCGCATGAGTCTTTTGAGGAGGATTTTTACCTGAATCCTCGCCCGTCCCAGCAACACTTCCCATCACATTATGCAATGCACCAGCCCATTAATTCAGGATCTAGAGCCCAAGAAAGCTTTTCGGCCCCACCTAAAAGGCCGGAAAGAAACGATCAAACCTATGAGCCATATAGGGCAAATGGAAATGCACCACGTAGCTCAAACCAATGGGGGGAACGACAACATACTAATATGCAACCAACCCCACCTATGTTTGACCAGAGAGCCGGTGGTCTTGCACCGGCTGCCATTGATATAGTGAGGGCAGAAATAGCCGGGGCGTTCCAAGATAAGCTCGGAGTAAGCATGGTCTCTGGGGGGCAATCATATCGGAAACCTTATGACAGCCGATTTGATCACCACCCGTACCCACAGGGAACTAGAATACCCGAATTCGCAAAAATTTCGGGTGATCAAGGGAAAAACACGCGCGAACATATAGGCCAGTTCTTAGCACAATTGGGAGAATTGGCAGACACAGAGGCATTTCGCGTGCGTTTATTTTCATTATCGCTAATAGGAACCGCATTTGCATGGTATGCCACTTTACCTCCTAATTCCATTTCATCGTGGGGGGATCTAGAACAAAAATTTCATGATCATTTCTTCTCCGGTGATTATGAATTGGATTTGGTAGATTTAGTGTCATTGCGACAGACAAAAGACGAATCGGTTAACGATTACATCCGGAGATTCCGCGATACAAGAAACCGATGCTTTCAAATTCATTTAGCAGAAAAACAGCTAGTAGGATTAGCCTTTAATGGTCTACGATATTATTTAAAAGAGAGATTAGAAGGTATCCAATTTTTTACACTAGCACAGTTACACCAGAGGGCTTTGGCTTGCGAAAGCCGGAGCAAAGAAACTGCTAAAACAATGCGTCACAACGTACATATAGTAGAATGCGACCAAAGTAGCTCAGATGATGAATCAGCAGAAGTATATGCTGCTGAAATGGTTTGGCCAAAACAGGCCAAATCTTCGGCTTGTTCCTCCTTGCAGCCGGTTCAAAAGAAACGACAAGAGGAGGTTAAGTTTACGTTTAATGTTGGTAAGTGCGATAAAATATTTGACGAATTACTCAAAAATGGCAATATTAAAATAAATCACACTGTTCCATCCGCCGATGAGCTAAAACGTCGTGCATACTGCAAGTGGCATAACTCATTTTCTCATGCCACTAATGATTGTAATGTATTCCGACGACAGATTCAATCGGCCATTAATGAGGGACGATTGAAATTTCAGGAAATGCAGGTGGATACAGAGCCCTTTCCAATGAACGTGATCGACTTCGAGGGCAAGAAAGTCCTGGTTCGGCCAAACACGGCCGATAAAGGCAAAGGCAAAGAGGCAATCATCGACAATTCTAAAAAGGCCGATGAGGATCATAAAGTCTCTTGCAGGAAAGTGGTAGCCGAGAAGACTCCCGATGGAGGGGGACCCTAAAGGTGACCATCACAACCTCCAGTACTGGGGGGTAAGCGCAGACAGGGAGACAGATACATGAACCCGTGCTGCGTATCCCGAACGGTCCGGCACGTAGGCGCGGACGGTCCGGGACCCCACCGGACGGTCCGGAGGGCTCCGGCGGACGGTCCGGCCGTACTCAGGACTCACAACGTCCACGTACTTTCAAACCACGACGACCAGAGATAGGTACGTGGAAAACAAATACATTCAAGGCAGCCGGTCGGTTGATTAAAGCCGGCCCAACTTTTGATCAATTATTGTCTAAATACGTAAAAAAGAAGGCCGGCCCCAGTGACCGGCCAGCAAAGCGACCCCGCTCACCCATTCATGAGCAGCGTCAGGTCAGGCTGATTGGACCACCCCACCAATCGGAAGAAATGAAAGGTCATACTGTACCAATGAGACCTAACGTACCTGCATGGGCACCTCCACCTCCATATCCACCTATGCCATATCCATACACATATTTACCTCCGCCATATGTCCCAAATCAAATGTGGGGCATGCCACCATATCCATTTGGGATGCCACAGTACCCCGCCTGGGGGGCACCCCAAACATCTGTTTTCGACAGGTTGACGCCACCAGTACAAGACCGATTGAGCACTGCTCAATCCGGTCACCAGGCACAAACCCAACAGGATTGCCGGACTACTCGGCCTTCAAGGCCGACCAATCCGGCAGGGGGGCATATGCTTGTAGCAACTCAAAGAACAACAAAAAAGGACATCACCAAAATAGGCAATGCAGATGTTGTCATACAGGGAGACAATAAAGGGCCGATGATTTTCGGCGAATCGGCCAACACAACCGAAAAGGATACGGCTACCATCAAAACAGCCGATCCATAATACTCCATGCCTCGATGGTGCCTAGCGGGATTGACACGATCCCAAAAGAGAAAATTACAGCGCCTAAGAGCAAAGGAGAGCCAGGAGAAGGAGGCGGAAAAGACATTTAATGACACACATCCACTATACCCGCCACCGCAAAAGAAATGGAGACCGAAGGCCGTTGAGAAAAAACAAACGGCCACAGAAATAGAAAGTCAACCTGCACCAGGTGCGGACCGTCCGGCCCCCGCGCACGGACCGTCCGCCGTTCACCAGGAAGGCTCTGGACAACCTGCACCAGGCACGGACCGTCCGGCCCCCGCGTGCGGACCGTCCGCCGTTCACCAGGAAGCCTCCAATGACACGACAACATCAATGGAAGAGGACGACCTGCTAGGAGAAGACCTGGTCGACTACGAGGCTTCTCCAGAACGCCCAGGTATGGATGTAAATATTATTACATTTTCTTCCGATTGTACTACCATCGGCGACGATGAACCTGTTGCTGCCCAGTTTGATTTTGGTCCTAAAGAAGCCGCCTTTACTAAACCAAAGGAATCGGTAAATCATTTAAAGCCGCTCTTCGTGCACGGTCACATTGATGGAATACCGATTGCTAAGATGTTTGTAGATGGAGGAGCGGCTGTAAACCTAGTGCCTTATTCATTATACAGAAAATTAGGTAAGCAAGATGACGAACTTGTCAAAACCAACATGACCCTCAGCGGTGTTGGAGATAGTTCGATCAAAGCCAGGGGAGTCACGTCCGTTGAATTAACCATCGGGACTAAGACCCTTGCTGCTGCATTCTTTGTCGCTGATGTAGAAGGAAATTACAGTTTAATCCTAGGCAGAGATTGGATTCACGCCAATCAATGTATACCTTCTACATTGCATCAAATGCTAATATAATGGGTAGACGATGACATAGAACAAGTACATGCTGATGTATCAGCCTGCATCGCTGTGGCCGATGCCCCTGTACTCTGGACTTATGAGACTGCTACATGTCTCACAGGAGTAGATTTTTCTGATTATCAATTCATAAGTATAGATAAGAAAGGTTTCATTCCCGTAATGTTAGAGCCGATGGAGAATCGGCTAAATCCTAAATAAAGTTTAAATGATGAATACATGCAAAGTTCATGAGTCTCTGGTAACGGACAGTTCGGCTTTCAAGGCCGGATGGTCTGGTCTTTCACAAAAGGGTTCGGACTTTAAGACCGAACATATATCACAGCAAAAGGATAGTATTACGGATGATCCGGTCCCCGAGACCGAAAAGTCCACCGTCACACAAAGATCATCTAATTCCTCTGTGGGGAACATAATAGAGGAATTCAGAGATCTTGATAAACTAGGACAGGGGTTTACATCGGCCGATCCTTTGGAGGAGATTGACATAGGAGATGGTAAAACTCTAAGGCCGACTTTTGTAAACAAGACCCTGGAGACCGATCCTAGAGATGAAATGATCGGTCTATTGAAGGAATATTCAGATTGTTTTGCTTGGAATTATACTGAGATGCCTGGACTAAGCCGAGAGATCGTCGAACATCGGATGCCTATTAAGTCTGGTTTCAGACCTTTTAAGCAGAAAGCTAGAACATTTCGTCCAGATCTTCTCCCACGAATCAAGGACGAAATCCACCGGTTATTAGAAGCTAATTTTATTAGACCTTGCAGATACGCAGAGTGGGTCTCCAATATTGTGCCGGTAGAGAAGAAGGAGTCAGGTAAGCTTAGGGTATGCATTGATTTTCGCAATTTAAATAGAGCAACTCCTAAAGATGAATATCCCATGCCCATAGCCGACACATTAATCAATAATGCATCAGGAAATAGAATTATTAGCTTTATTGATGGTAATGCCGGATATAACCAAATTTTCATGGCCGAAGAGGATGCGTCTAAAACGGCCTTTATATGTCTAGGCTTCATTGGTTTATTTGAATGGGTTGTCATGACATTCGGTCTTAAAAATGCTGGTGCTACTTATCAAAGGGCTATGAATCTGATCTTCCATGAGTTGTTAGGAAACACTGTGGAGGTCTACATTGATGATATTGTAGTCAAATCGGCTGAGTTTAGTTCTCATATAGCTGATTTGCGCAAAGCCTTTGATAAAATGCGTCGGTATGGTTTGAAAATGAACCCACGTAAATGTGCTTTTGGAAGTTTTTAGGATTTGTCATACATGAACATGGTATAGAAATAGACCCTGACCGAATCAAGTCTATTCGGAATGTGGGATCTCCGACTTGTAAGGTCAAAGTGCAGAAGTTTCTCGGCAAGGTGAATTATTTGCGAAGATTTATTTCTAACCTAGCCGGGAAGATTGATGCCTTCACCCCTATCCTTCGGCTTAAGAATGATGCCGAATTCACTTGGGGGGCAGAGCAGCAAGAAGCATTTGATCTCATTAAAAAATACTTGTCTTCGGCTCCTGTATTAAAAGCACCACGTGCAGGAGTACCATTCCGATTGTACATTGCAGCTGAAGAAAAGGTCATTGGGGCTATTCTGACACAAGAAACTGAGGGAAAGGAACATGTGGTGACATACCTAAGCAGGAGGTTGGTGGATGCTGAAACAAGGTACACTTTTATTGAGAAATTATGCTTATGCTTGTTTTATGCATGCACCAAATGTAGATGTTATTTACTATCTAGTCGTTGCACTGTTTCTGGTCAAGCCGATGTAATCAAATACATGTTGCATAACCCAATTATGAGTGGTAGGATTGGTAAATGGGCTTATGCACTTATAGAATATGATTTGGCCTATGAACCATTGAAATCTATGAAAGGCCAGGTCGTAGCGGATTTTATTGTAGAACATCGGATTAATGATATTCATAAACTAGACATGTCATATCTCACTATTACCCCTTGGACTTTATATTTTGATGGATCGGTTTGTAATGAAGGGCAAGGAATTGGCATCGTACTTGTTTCACCAAGTGATGTCTCCTTCGACTTCTCTAGCCGATTGAAAACTTATTGCACTAATAATCAAGCCGAATATGAGGCCCTCTTATTCGGCTTGGAACTTTTAAATTGTATGGGAGTAAAATATGTGAAGGCATTTGGTGATTCTCAGCTGGTTGTCCAACAAGTGTTAGAAGAATATCAATGTTTTGATGGTACTCTAAATGGTTACCTTGAAAAATGCTGGAGTATAATCCATTCTTTTGACGAATTCAGTATTCGGCATATCTCTAGAGTTGAGAATCATAGAGCTAACGATTTGGCACAATATGCATCAGGTTATCGGATAAAGATAGGGAGATTTCACAAAACTGAAAGTCTGATAACCGGTGCAGAGCCAAATTCCCAGGTCGCGGACCATCCGCGTAGTGACGCCGGACTGTCCGGAGTTACCAGAAATATTCTCTTAATTGATTCGGCTGACAATGAAGCCGATGCAAGTGATTGGAGGACTCCTATACTTAATTATTTGCGAAATCCCAATATCAGGACAGATAAGAACATTCGGCGAACAACTTTCAAGTATGTTTTGATGAGTGATGAACTCTACCGCCGAACAGTCAACGACGTCCTGCTTAAGTGCTTGGGCCCAGATGATGCTATATTGGCCATGGCCGAAGTACATGAAGGAATTTGTGGTACCTACCAATCGGCTCCAAAGATGAAATGGCTGTTGCGAAGATCTGGTTTTTATTGGCCTAACATGATAGCTGATTGTTTCAAGTACTACAAGGGTTGCCAGGTGTGTCAAAAATTCGGCGACCTACAGTTGGTCCCTGCAGCTGAATTACATCCTATCATCAAGCCTTGGCCTTTCAGAGGATGGGGATTAGACTTTATTGGAGAAATTCATCCTTCATCATCAAAGGGGCATCGGTTTGTGTTAGTTGCCACTGACTATTTCACCAAATGGACTGAAGCCGTTGCTCTGAAGAACATGACACACAAGGAGGTAATTGAGTTCATAACTGAGCATATTATTCATAGATTCGGCATTCCCCAGACCTTGACTACAGATCAAGGTACTTCTTTTATGTCAAAGGAGGTACGTGAATTTGCCGAATCATACAGGATTAAGCTACTTAATTCATCTCCATATTATGCTCAGGCCAATGGACAGGCCGAGTCTAGTAATAGGACATTGATTAATTTAATAAAAAAGAAGATATCTGATAATCCTAAACATTGGCATAAGATTTTGTCTGAAGCTTTATGGGCTCATAGAATATCTAGACATAGGGCTACTAAAGTATCTCCTTTTGAGCTTGTCTATGGGCAGGAAGCAGTGTTGCCTGTGGAAATAAGTTTGAATGCTGTCAGGTTTGCCAGATAAAATGATCTAACTGTTACTGACTATTATAATGCAATGATGGATAATATTGATGAGGTGACCGACAAGAGGATGATAGCTTTGGAAGCAATAGAAAAGGACAAGATCATGGTAGCCAGGGCCTACAACAAGAAGGTCAAAACAAAATCATTTCAAGTAGGGGACCTGGTGTGGAAGACCATCCTGCCTCTAAGGAATAAAGACCGGAAGTTTGGGAAATGGTCGCCAAGCTGGGAGGGTCCTTATAAAGTAAGATAGGTGATGTCTGGCAACGCCTATTTGCTACAAACATTACAAGGCAAGGATTTGCCTAAGGCTTTGAATGGGCGTTTCCTTAAACAGTACCATCCTAGTATGTGGCAAGATGCCTAAGAGAACCGATGTAATCACATCGAGTTAGTTGCTTTTGGTTTGCTCAGCTCCACCAAAAGGCAGGGGGGCATATGTTGTGCCCGCTTTTGAGCCGGCGGACGGTCCGGCCCTGAGGCCGGACGGTCCGCGGTCCGGACAGTCCGCGCCTGTGGGCCGGACGGTCCGTGCATGCGCAGAGCAGTTTAGGGTTCCGAGTTTTGTGCTACGATTGTTAGCTATATTCGCGGGATTAGCTCGGAATCAGTTGTGCAAAGGGTCCAGCCCCCCTCCTCTATAAATAGAGAGGTCTACGGCCGATTTGTAATAATCAATCGAATCAATACAACTTCTATTTCGCATTTTATCTTAGGAGTAGTTCTAGTCTAGTTTAGGTTTAGCTATCCAATCCCCAAATTATTCGTCTCTCTTCGGCTCTACGTCGATTAGAGGAGTCTAGGTCGGCCAGCCCGAGCCTAGGCACCACCTAGGATCTCTACTCCCCGACGGGGTCCCTCCCGGGAGCGAGATCCAGGCGCCGTCGGTGATCTTCCGCCGTCCCTGCGTACGCGCGGACCGTCCGGCCCCAGGGTGCGGACCGTCCGGCCGTCAGGCAGGAGCCCTAACCGCGCACCAGGCCGCGGACCGTCCGGCCCCAGGCCGCGGACAGTCCGCCTTTGCGCAGAGAGCACCACCGCGCCTCGCACTAGGCCGCGGACCGTCCGGCCCCTGCGCGCGGACCATCCGCCCCTGTGCAGAGGGCACCGCCACGGTTCTTGTTGAGTGTTTGGCGCTCCGAAAAGGCGTCAACACCTTTCTAGATGAATCATTTCAAGAGGTCGCACAAGACAACCAATACGACCGTTTCCACTTGGTCACCCATTGCGCCACTCGATGTAGTTCTCATAATGCCCACTAGATAACCGTATTAGTTAAAGAATCTTTATTTTTTGTAATATAGTTATTTATCATGAATTTGGCCATGCCTTGACCGACGAAAGCAAACCTTTAGGACTTGTTTGGGAGTAAGGCATTGGAGGGGATTAAAGGGGCTAAAATCACTTTCTATTCAATCCTCTCTCCGTCCTAAAATAGTTGTTGTTTTAGCTCTTGGTTATTTAATTGAATAAGAAGAGGATTTTAGCGCCTTCAATCCTCTCGGGGTTTTGGACTCTCAAACTAGCCCTCAATGTCCTCCAATCCCTTTGCTCCAAAATAAACCCTTAGGACTAGTTTGGGAGCTAGAAAACCGAAGGAGATTGGAGGGACTATAATCCCCTTCTTATTCAAAATTGAATAAGAAAAGAATTTTAGCCACTCCAATCCCCTCCGATTTGTGACTCCCAAACTAGCCCTTAGCTTATACCTTTGCCTTCGGGCTATCCTACACCTCCTCTCATCTTGAATTCTTTTACTTCATGGTCCTAAGCAGCTCGTCTAGGTTCATCTAGCTCAAGACAAGCTTGTGGACTAAGCCTAACCGTTCACCTCAATGAAACGTGTAGTAGTCCACTAATATTGTCACTTACCACGTGATTGGATGCTTGCATCCGACCATCAGGACTCACCGTGTTCGTTGACCAAGTGACGGATCCAATTTGATTGCCTGCATACGCGTGATCTAGACTACATCTACAGTTGCAGCACAAACAAAAAATATCACTTCTGGTTGCATGCGCAGATACGCAAGCAACGTCTGGTTCCAGCGGGCCAAGCTCGCATGAGCTAGGCCAGGCCACGCTCACCCACAGAACCAATCATAGGGTTAGTTATTAACAAAAATCAAACAAAGTTTCAATGGACTAGTAAGAAAATAAAAAAAAAGAGAGAATGCCACACGTAATTCTAACACGGTCATCAGCCTATCACATACACAGATGTGGAATTTATTGGAATAACTTCCGCTTCAGGCCGATCACCGCTATGCTCTATTTACTCTCTTTAGTTAGTGCCTGTAACAATTTTGCTATATGGTGCGATCGCCATGTGCGCAATAGCTGAGAAAATGGCGTGAGGATGAGAGCATATCTTATCTCTACCACCAATCGGCATATATGCAAAGTACTGAAAGAATAAGGAAAACATGGACGCGCACAATAGCTTGATGAGAGAGACTCCGTGTAGAGAGCATGTGTCCCTAGTAGGGCTAGTAGCTAAAATTAAAGTAGGAGAACATGAATGCGACGCTACATATCACCTTGACACCATCCCCCGCATATGCTGATTTTCTTACGATTCCAGACGCCAATTATTGCAACCGTATCAACTGAGTGTGGCTGGGTTTAATTTATTTATTAAAATATTTAGTTTTTTTTAGCACCTCATAGGGTATGGTGCACGTGCGTATATTTATAAGGGTGTGGTTTATCGTAGAAGATGGTTAGCAGCCTAGCGAGTTTTTTTTTATTGAGCGTGATATATATGTATTTAGTTCAAACGTAGCTCTATATATATTAGCTTTTAGTTTTTTAATGTTATTGGTTATTGCAATTTTGTATCCATATGTTAGGTAAATTATAATGAAGTATCAATATGATTCGTTTGGCGTAGCTCTGCTCCACTTCAGAGCAACTCTACTCCAAAACTCTGGGTGCAACAAATCTACTCTAGAGTCTAGATTGTTTTATTATAATCAGTGACAGTGGCATGTAAGTATCTTTAAACTCTATTGAAGGATGCACTCTAACTATCAAACAATATGGAGTTTGAAACTCTAAGTTAAGGTGTTTGGCTTGATCCATCGAGCTCTCCCTTAGAGTTTTGCTCTGGTGCCAAACACCCACTTAAAGTAGATTGTTAGAATCGTTGATATGTATGCATGTTTACTTGATCTTGAGAGCTACTAAAAATAAATATTGGTCATAATTGTATGCATGTATACTTGAACTACTATATGGTACTATGAGACATAGGTTGTGACTAGAGTATACCGAACTGATGGCCAAATCTTTTCTACTTCTATGTTAATTTTAGAAATTATCCTTTTTAACACCTCATAAGGATTAATGTGGATGTTTTGTTGGGATTTCTATCTAGTGCATTAAACATATGTTTGTTGTATCTTTCTTTGACATGTTAAATCTACATTTTAGCTTTCAACCTTTGATCTTATTAGCTGTTGCAGTTTCTTTTATCCACGTGTTAAAATTTAAAATCTAGTGCTTATCATAATTATTTAGATTCTTTTTTTATTTATTTTATTTAAAATAGTTTTAGGTCCTAAGTACCGTCTTAGTTATTACTACAATGGCATCAACAATCACTTGAACCTGCTACATGGCACTCAAGAAGTTAAATTTTTTTATGTCAAAGAATTACAAGTTTAGTACTATTGTTTTATAAAAACATAAAGTGGTCACATTATGGCACAATATTTTAATACAATATATGAATTTAATTTAATTTAAATAGCTCAAAACATTATTGGCACGGGGTTTTAATATAATTTAAAGAGAATTACAAGTGTCGTTGATATGTAGTTTGGTACATAATATTTTTTGTGCTTCATAAATAAATAGAATCCAAATGTATGTATGTTTACTTGGTTTATATAATGACACATAGCATTATGCTTACTTTTAGTTTAACAATAATAGAGGTGTGTAATTTAGAAATATATATATATATATATAATTTATGTATAGGGTTTAGTTTTAATTATCTTTATAACGTAGGAGATGGGTAATTTAGAGCATCTCAAACAGCTTTCAAAAACTAACCTAATCTCTTTATTTTTTCGGAAGATTAAAAACTGCTCTCCAACAACTCAAAATCTTTCCGCACTTGGAAAAATCGATATAATATAGTGCGCAAATATACATGCACGTATGCGCCTCTAGATGTGGAAAGACACGAGGAAGACCAAAGAGTAGGGCAAAGTTTTCAATCCAAATGTGCAAGAGAGAAAAATAATGTGTATAAAAATAGTTGGGTGGTTTAAATAGTTTGAGATTTCTAATGCAAAATTATCTTCTGTATTTTGAAAACTAAAGAACCAAAAAAAACATGCGCTTTTATCCACTTGAAAAATTCGTTGACTTACCAATCATTTTTTTTGGAACTATTATTGGAGATGTTCTTCTTTATATAAATGTAAGGGTACTTTACACATTATTTATAATGGCATATGTGGCTGTTTTTTTTTATAAAACAGAATGGAACGGGCAATTATTATTAGTGATAATGGTAAGAACCAAATTAAAGGCCAAATGTTTTTTTTCTAATTATCATGAGATTTTGTAATGTTTTTTTTTGTGTCCTAACGCATCGTTCTATGAGAATTAGATCGGAGGTTTCTTGGGAGCCTCCTCCCTAACGCGTCTCTTGATTATTAACATAGAAACTTGTTTAGACGATCCTCCGATTAGTGCTAGTAACATTTACCCCATTTTGTCCACAACTTGAGCTAGCGTGGACAACATTGTTTCCCTTTTATTTAACAAGATACGACAGCTCAAAAGATCAGAAGAGGCATGATGCATTGGAACCTGTCGATGGTAAGATACAAAACGTCCAAGGGAACCACATGCACGCACGCTAATACTACGCATGTTTTTATCTCTGTTCCCCACTAAATAAATATTAACGTCGACGAATATATCAGAGAGGAGCACGTGCTGCGCTTTTGTTGTAACGCTTGCGTTGCGCCACTAGATAAGCCCCTTGACTTCCATTTCCCACACCTTTCGTTCAAACGCCACGGTCAGACGTACTACAACATTTTCCTTACACGCACACAAGTCAGAGGTCAGAACACGTACGGTCAAATCGGCTAGCTGTTTGTCGTCGTCGTCGTCGTCGTCGTCGTCGTCGTCGCTTCATACTGTCAAGTAGCAAATGATTTTTACTGCTTTCAGAAACGACCCTAGAGTCCATATATGTATACACACACTCAAAAAAAAAAAGAAACCCACGTTGACGTTGATTCCAGATCCACGAACAGCACCGTACCACGTGTGTAATTGTCCCAACGCACGCTTTCAGAGCCCAAGTATTGTAGGACAAGCATCCAGCTAGCAGTCGTCAAATTCTCATTTTTCTAGGCAGGTCGTCCGCACCTGCGCCTGGTGATCCCAGAAAAGCACGAGACCGAGCAGGGAATACGAACTGGCGGGCGGGCACGGGCACGCACATGGCCCCCCAACGCCACGCTGCTTCCCTTCTCAGCCAAGATCGAAGAGCCCAAGAGCAACAAAGCTCCCAACCCAACATTCTATTCCCAACAGCAACAGGTCGATGCCGCAGGCGCTATCCTTCCTGTCGCACACTGACACACTTGCAGCAGGCAAGTGAAGCTGCGAGCCTGACACTGAAAGGGACAACGGTGCACAAATAGGCATTTACGTGTAGTTTTCAAGCTTTACGCTCTTGCAGGCGTTTTATTTGCCAATGCCAAACATATGCATAACTAAGCATGTTATAGTTTCAGGCGTGCCGTCGTATGACTAAGGGTGTATTTGATTTGGCTTTTAGCTTGAACTTTTACGTTCTAAAAATCAAACAGCCAAACTTAAAGCATCTATAGATATGTTTTTAATGGCTTTTGGATGTAACTATGAAAATATATATGGAAAAACTTTCAGCGATTTTTAGTGGTTTCCAGTTTCCACCAAACAGTTTTCAGTTTTTTTTTCATAGCTCACATCCCACAACAGCTTTTTTTCATATCCACAACCAACCCGAAGCACACTACCGTACTACCACCGGATACCATTATAGGACCAGTATCTAGGGTGACAATGTGCTCTAAACTTTACACTGTAAAAATCAAGGATCCAATCGGATTAGGATTGATCTTTGTTTTTATTCATTTTTTAATTAAAATAAATTTATGGCCCTATCAAATTGTGAGGATTTACATTTGGATCATGTACCATTACCGCTCCTACCGGTACCAAATAGCAGCTAACTATTAGGTATAGAGATCAAAAAAGGTTTTAAGCCGAGCTCTGAATGGAAGGGCTGTTTGGAAAGTAAGAACTTTACTACTAAATTTTATATAATAACCTCAGCTTGTCCTCACAATATTAAAGAAAAAATAAACAATAGGTAGAAGTTAGGTCAAGAGTAAGGTAATCAGGGTGACATAGGAACATGTCTCTACTCATATAAAGCACAAGTTTCGATGGTCTGCGTCTTTGTGCGTCACGTGTGAAGCGTGTAGAGTAGATTTTTTTTTTCTCATTCATGTGTCGTATAACAACCAGGCCAGGCCGTTACCTCCTAGATGGGTCGTGAGAAAATAGTTAAATCTAACATGACATGAAACCACACGCAGCGCAATATATCGTTACCGGATAGTACTACCTCGATGGCTAAAGGAGGACGAGCGACCGAACAAGCTATAAAAAATGGACAGGTCTTCTTTTCAACTCATACCTCTCTCTTTTTGGCTGAGATAAAGTGGAGTATCTACCTTAATATCCTCCGCTACATAGACTATATGTGCATTTTAATTCTATTTTTTTTTTGCGAGAGGGTTGACTTTAATTTTAATTTCTTTTGTGAAGAGGGTCATGTGTGTGTGTTACGTTTGATCCCTGTTTTTCTTGGCCCAATGTACGTCTTTCCTTTTTCCAAAATTTGTGGCGCTTCTACACGCGTGGCCGGAGAAGACCAGTGGACGTACGACCAGCCACGGCTCCGGTCTGTAGAACCATCGCGGAAACGATGCGCGCGACGAAGCAACCCGGCTCTACTTATAAAAACGTCCAACGGTGAGCACCGAGCAGCTACTACTCGTACTCGATCGGCCGTGGCGTAGGCGCGTGCGCGTCTAGTAGTAGGTGAAACAACATTGCGCTCCCCGTCAGCCTGCAGAAAACAATCCAGTTCGTCTCGCTGCCTAGCCAGCCTGCACACCGGCCACCGCGCGCCACGGCCTGCCAGCCGAGCCGATCACCATGGCGTCCAGCGGCGAGGCAGCACTGCTCGGCGGCTCCGTCGGCGACGCGCGGGCGCCGCCGCTCCCGTGGAAGCTGGCGCTGCTGTGCGCGGCGGCGCTCGCGCTCGCGTGGTGCGCCGTGCGCGCGCTGGAGTGGGCGTGGTGGCGGCCGCGGCGCCTGGCGCGGGCGCTGCGGTCGCAGGGCCTCTGCGGCACGTCGTACCGCTCCCTCGCGGGCGACGCGCCGCTGACGGAGGAGCTGAACCGAGAGGCCAGGTCCCGGCCCCTGCCGCTGGGCTGCCACGACGTCGCGCCCAGGGCGATGCCCTTGTTCCACCAGACCATGAAGGAGCACGGTACGTACTGCACGCAGTCACGCACGCACGCACGTTGCTTTCCTTTCGTTCCTGCTGGCTACTCTTCCTTTGGTCGCGCGCGCGCGCGCGCGCACACACACACCCGTACGACATCTCTGCCGGCCTTGCCTTGTCATGTGGTCGTCGTCTCAAAATTCGCGAGGTCAACAGGTCCTGTGTGGTGGTGGTGGTGGTGGTGGTGGTGGTGTGTCTACGAGACGTAGCGGGCAACTGGTTGTGGTTCTGACTCAAATATTCATTCGTCTTCAGTTGATTTTTCCTCCGAAAACACCTTCGTCGTCCTTCCATTCCATACACATCGATCGAGAGGAGTCCAAAGTTGACTACTAGTACCGGTCCATTCATTTTCAGATCTTTACTACACGCTTTTCTCTGCCGTGTTTCAAACACGGACAAAGATGTTTACATAGCTGCTGCTGGACTAGTTTTCCCATTTCTGAAAATAGAGTCATATACAATACAAGACAAGAAGCTTTTCAATGAGAGGAACAGTACTAGCAAGAAATTTCCATGTGGGTTAGTATACCGTAGGATATTGTAGAGATACATTATATTGTCAACAACCACATGCCTGCACCCAGGAGAGATGGATCATGGACCTCGCACCAAACCACACTTCCCTACTACTAATAATTCCAACAATAATGTGCTCCTCCATCGTGTGTAGTCCTGCCAATCCTGCTCGTCCACAGCTGGTTGCTGTCGGCTGTTTTCGATCGTACTTTTTTGTTTTCTAATCTGCAACAGCTGTCGTCCCCCAGCAGAATTTTTTTTTTAAAAAAATCCCACTGAGAAGCACGACTGATGAAAATGCATGGCTGTTGACGATGACAGGCAAGACGTCGATCACCTGGTTCGGGCCGGTGCCGAGGGTGACCATCACCAAGCCTGAGCTGGTGCGCGAGGTCCTGTCCAACAAGTTCGGCCACTACGAGAAGCTCAAGTTGCGCAAGCTCCAGAGGATGCTGCACAACGGCCTGGGCAGCCACGAGGGCGACAAGTGGGCCAAGCACCGCAGGATCATCAACCCCGCGTTCCACCTCGAGAAACTCAAGGTGGCCACCACACCAGCAGAGACCATGAACATGTGCCAGCTGCCAGGGTTTACAGTTGTTTTGATTCTCTCTGTCTTCCGTTTCCACAGCGGATGTTGCCGGCCTTCGCCGCGTGCTGCACGGACCTGGTGGAGAGGTGGGAAGGCCTGGTCGCGGATGCGCAGCAGCCGTGCGAGGTGGACGTGTGGCCTGAGATGCAGAACCTGACGGGGGACGTCATCTCTCGCGCCGCGTTCGGCAGCAGCTACCTCGAAGGCAGGAGGATCTTCCAGCTCCAGGGAGAGCAGGTCCAGCTCGTCGTCCAGGCCATGCACAAGCTTCACATCCCTGGATACCTGTGAGCTCCCCTCTCGCACCGGCAGCAGCACCACGCATATATAGCGCACGCGTGCTAAATACCAGAGCGTTTCTCTCGCAGGTACCTGCCCACGAAAACCAACCGAAGGATGAAGCGGATCGCGTCGGAGATCCAGGAGCTCCTCAAGGGCATCATCGCCAAGAGAGAGAACGCGCTGAGAACCGGCGGCGGCGCGGCGAGCGACGACCTCCTTGGCCTGCTCCTCGAGTCCAACATGGACCACTGCAGGGGTGACGGCGGCAAGTCCAAGGCCTCCGGCATCACCACCGACGACGTCATCGGGGAGTGCAAGCTGTTCTACTTCGCCGGGATGGAGACCACGTCGGTGCTGCTCACGTGGACCATGGTCGTGCTCTCCATGCACCCGGAGTGGCAGGACCGGGCCAGGGAGGAGGTGCTCCACGTCTTCGGTGACAGGACGACGCCGGACTACGACGGCCTCAGCCGCCTCAGAATCGTAAGCACCAGCGCAGACAGTCTTACTCTTACCGTCCGATCGGCACACTCTCTAACCGGTCGTCACTACTGCGGCTAACGACGAGAGACCTGTGTGCAACTAACTGCAAATGCAGGTGACGATGGTGCTCTACGAGGTGCTGCGCCTGTACACGCCGCTGACGGCGCTCCAGCGCCAGACGTACAAGCCGATGGAGCTCGGCGGCGTCAGGTACCCGGCCGGCGTGATGCTGATGCTGCCGCTGCTGTGCATCCACCACGACAAGGACGTGTGGGGTCCCGACGCGAGCGAGTTCAGGCCGCAGAGGTTCGCCGAGGGCGTCTCCAGGGCGTCCAGGGACGCGCCGGCCTTCTTCCCCTTCGGCTGGGGCCCGCGCACCTGCATCGGCCAGAGCTTCGCGCTGCTCGAGGCCAAGATGGGGCTCTCAATGATCCTGCAGCGCTTCGCGTTCGAGCTCTCGCCGGCCTACACGCACGCGCCGTTTGCACACGGCATGCTGCAGCCGGAGCACGGCGCTCAGGTCATGCTCAGGCGGCTCCCCTGAGACGAATGATGATGCATGGGCCGGGGTTAGGTTATTTGATTTGATGGCTTCATGTGTGCATGTACAGCATATATATGTACTACGTAGTAGATGCAAATCATGCAAGGAACTACACTTGCAAGGTGAGCTTGTGAAAAGTTGATTGCCTTTCTAGATCACTACCGGACACAGCTCCTTTGCCGAGTGTCTCAGACACTCGGCAAAGGCTATTTTACACTCGGCAAAGGCTTTGCCGAGTGTTACACTCGGCAAAGAACGCTCGGCGAACTGTACATCGGCAACAGCCTCTTTGCCGAGTACTTTTTATCGGGCACTCATCTGTATGTCCCGACCGCGACTTTCCTTTCCTCCTCAGCAAGCGAAGCCATGGCCTGACCGATCTGGCTCCCCGGAAAGTCCTTAAGACGGCGTCGGCTTCTGCAGCCGGTGCCGCGCTGGGCCTCGCCGTTCAGCTGACCTTCTCGCAAGGCGCCCCACAGCGGGGGCTCAGGCGGCACCAGTCGCCGTGGAGCGAGTTCCCGAGGCTGGCCCTTCTGTCGAGGTGGCCGTCGCGCTGGGGGAGGCGACTGGCGCGGACGTGGCCTCAGGCCCACCAGACATGCCGCCAGCGCTGGCGCCAGCTGCTGCCGAAGCCGCTGCCGTCCCGGTCGGGGAGCGACCTATCGCCGCCGATGTTGAGATGGCCGAGGCGTCGGCGCTTGGTGCCTCGGAGGAGGGGGCGTGGAACCGCGACTCGTCCCGCCGAGCGGCAGCCTTGTCCCTGCGCGGCGGAGCTCCAAGGGGCGGCGCCAGTTGCTCCGGTTCTGGACCCGTGAGGCTTCGGATCCCTTCTTCGTTCTTGACGATGAGCGGGAGGAGCAGTCTTGGGACGAGCTCCGCGAGTGTGCCAAAGCGACGGTGGGGTCGCTCCGGTCATCCTTGGAGGTCTTTTGCAGGGACGTCCCCAAGATCCTCCAGGTAATGATTTTAGGCATACCTTTTTTGTGATCAAGGCGTCCTTTGTGACGCCCCGCTTCCTTCCCTCAGGATCTGACAGATCTGAGCGCCGCCAAGTCGTCGTTTATCCGCCACGAGGTCGATGTCTGGGGCTCGCTGCGATCCCTGAGGACCTCGCTCGCCGGGGCTACCGCGCGCCTCTCCCAGCAGGGCGCCGAGGTGGCGGACCTTCGGTTGCTCTGTGCCGATCTGAGAGCAGAGGTAGCAGCGGCACGCGCAGAGGTGCAGCGACGGCAGTCGGAGTTCGACTAGGTCGTCGATGAGCGAGATCAATCTCGGGGCCGGGCTGCCGAGGCCGAAAGCCGGGCCGGAGCCCTTACAGCAGACCTAGCCGTAGCCCAAGCCGCAGCCTCGGAGCAGCGTGCCCGAGCCGGAGGTATGTCCTGGTTGTTTTTGGTTTTCATTTCAGCTTGTTTCCTCCACTTGTGTTTGAGGCCTTGCGCTCTGGCTGTTCGCAGAGCTCGAGTCTGCCCTTGATGAGTCCACCAGGGCGCTTGCCCAGGCGGCCGAGCAGAGGGAGGCCGACCACGCGGTCATGTCCGAGGCCATCTTGGGCTTCTGCTGGGTCTTTGGCTTCGGCGACGTCCCCTCAGGAAGCTCCCCTCAAAGTCGCCTGCAGGCCTTGGGTGACCACGTGCGCGGCAGACTCCGCGAGGCGCTACACCACGGCATCAGGCGGGCCTTCACCGTGCTTGCTTCCCACTACGTCGTGGATCTGGAGCGGGTCAGCGAGGGGTATTGCCTTCCTGACGAAGATGAAGCTGCCCTGGCTGAAGTCCAGAGGCTCGACGCGGCCGCTGCGGGCCCGAGCGCAGTGCTGGCGACCACATTCGAGGCAGAGATCCTCCCGCCTGCGCCGTCGTGCGAAGCCGAGGTGGACTTTGCCGAAGGCGGGGACGAAGCCGAAGGCGCGGCTCCTTCCCCGGGCGACGCCTAACTCTGCCGGAGCAGTTTCCTTTGAATGCACGTGTGTCTTTTGCGGCCGCTGAGGCCCGAACACTTTATTATCGTAGTATAAAGTCGTGCCCCTTTTCCTTTCATTTTGCGTGTCTGGCCCCGTTCGTCAGTAGCAGGGTGGCTTGCCCAAGTAGGAGTCATTTTTCGTGGTAGGTGACGAGTGAGGTATCCGTAACCCAGAGGCGTAGGAGTCCCTCGGCTCAGTCAGCCTTGCCACTTACATGCACCCGCGTTCGCTTCTTGGGGTCCTGTTACCGACATAGCCGGGGGAACGTGGAAGCCTTTTTGATTGAAAATTTTGACGCAGAGGGGGTTCCCCCTTCTAGCCCCCGAGGGAGGGTCGGGCTTTGCCGAGGCAAGGCTGACCCTTCCTTGATGACCAGACTTTGTGTGTGAACGGGGTGTATGAATAGCTTGGAAGCATCTTAAGGGTAGAAGCGACGTAGCTGTTGGATATTCCAAGCGTTGCTGTAGACCTCGCCTTGACTGTTGGCCAGCTTGTATGTTCCGGGCTTCAGAACCTTGGCAATGACGAATGGCCCTTCCCAGGGAGGCGTGAGCTTATGCCACCCTCGGGCGTCTTGTCTTAGCCGAAGCACCAGGTCGCCCACCTGGAGGTCTCGGGACCGAACCCCTCGGGCGTGGTAGCGTCGCAGGGACTGCTGGTACCACGCCGAGTGTAGTAAGGCCATGTCCCGAGCCTCTTGCAGCTGGTCCAGTGAGTCTTCTCGATTGGCTCGATTGCTTTGGTCGGCGTAGGCCCTCGTCCTCGGGGAACCGTATTCTAAGTCTGTGGGCAAGATGGCCTCGGCCCCATAGACTAGAAAGAACGGTGTGAAGCCCATGGCTCGGCTCGGCGTTGTCCTCAGACTCCAGACCACCGAGGGGAGTTCCTTCATCCACCGCTTGCCAAACTTGTTGAGGTCGTTGTAGATCCGAGGCTTGAGTCCTTGCAGAATCATGCCGTTGGCACGTTCTACCTGCCCATTTGTCATGGGGTGGGCCACGGCGGCCCAGTCCACCCGGATGTGGTGATCCTCGCAGAAGTCCAGGAACTTTCTGCCAGTGAACTGGGTGCCGTTGTCGGTGATGATGGAGTTCGGGACCCCAAAGCGATGGATGATGTTGGTGAAGAACGCCACCGCCTGTTCGGACCTGATGCTGTTTAGGGGTCGGACCTCGATCCACTTGGAGAATTTGTCGATGGCGACCAGCAGGTGCGTGTAGCCCCCGGGTGCCTTCTGCAAGGGGCCGACGAGGTCCAGACCCCACACAGCAAACGGCCAGGTGATGGGTATGGTCTACAGAGCCTGAGCGGGCAGGTGGGTCTGCCTCGCGTAGAACCGACACCCTTCACAGGTGTGGACAATTCTAGTGGCTTCGGCCACCGCCGTCGGCCAGTAGAAACCTTGTCGGAAGGCGTTTCCAACAAGGGTTCGAGGTGCTGCGTGATGGCCACAAGCCCCCGAGTGTATCTCTTGTAAGAGCTCCTGGCCTTCGGCGATGGAAATGCATCGCTGGAGGATGCCCGAGGGGCTGCGGTGGTAGAGCTCCTTCCCATCTCCCAGCAAGACAAACGACTTGGCGCGCCGCGCCAACCGCCGAGCTTCGGCTTGGTCGAGGGGTAGCTCCCCTCGGTGGAGATATTGCAGGTACGGGGTCTGCCAGTTTTGATTAGGCGTGACCCCGCTTCGCTCCTCCTCGATGCGCAGTGCCTCACCCTCGGGGGCCGAGGATACCTCGGGCCAAGCTGAGGGTGCCTCGAGTTGAGCCGAGGGTGCCTTGGGCCGAGCCGAGAGTACCTCGGACTGCGCCGAGGGTGCCTCGGGCTGGGCCGAGGCCTTCTCGGGCTCGGGTGTGTCGTCGGTCTTGACGGAGGGTTGATGCAGGTCTCGGGAGAATACGTCTGGGGGAACCGTTGTTCGCCCCGAGGCTATTTTAGCCAGCTCGTCCGTAGTCTCGTTGTAGCGTCGGGCGATGTGGTTGAGCTCGAGCCCGTAGAACTTGTCTTCCAGGCGCCGAACCTCATCGCAGTAGGCTTCCATCTTCGGGTCGCGGCAGTGGGAGTTCTTCATGACTTGGTCGATGACGAGCTGCGAGTCACCGCGAGCGTCGAGGCATCGTACCCCTAGCTCGATGGCGATTCGCAACCCGTTTACCAGAGCCTCGTACTCAGCCACGTTGTCGGACGCCAGGAAGTGGAGGCGTAGCACGTAGCATAGGTGCTTCCCGAGGGGCGAGATGAAGAGCAGGCCCGCGCCGGCCCCCGTCTTCATCAGCGACCCGTCGAAAAACATGGTCCAGAGCTCCGGTTGGATCGGAGCTGTTGGGAGCTGGGTGTCGACCCATTCAGCCACGAAGTCCGCCAAGACCTGGGACTTGATGGCCTTCCGAGGGGCGAACGAGATCGTCTCGCCCATGATCTCCACCGCCCACTTTGCAATTCTACCCGAGGCCTCTCGGGACTGGATGATCTCCCCTAGGGGGAAGGTTGACACCACAGTTCCCGATGAGACTCGAAGTAGTGTCGCAACTTCCGCCGCGTCAGGATCACCGCGTATAGCAGCTTCTGAATTTGTGGGTGGCGGATCTTGGTCTCGGTCAGTACCTCACTGATGAAGTAGACTGGCCTCTGGATGGGCAATGCATGCCCCTCTTCTCGTCTCTCAACCACAAACGCGGCGCTAACCACCTGAGTGGTCGCGGTGACGTAGATCAAGAGGGCTTCTCCGGCAGCGGGGGGCACCAAGATGGGCGCATTCGTGAGGAGCGCCTTTAGGTTCCCGAGGGCTTCCTCGGCCTCAGGGGTCCAAGCGAAGCACTCAGCCTTCCTTAAGAGGCGGTACAGAGGTAGGCCTCTTTCGCCGAGGCGCGAGATGAAACGGCTCAGAGCCGCAAGGCATCCCATGACCCTCTGTACGCCTTTCAAGTCCTTGATGGGCCCCATGCTGGTGATGGCCGCGATCTTCTCCGGGTTGGCCTCGATGCCCCGCTCAGAGACGATGAACCCCAAGAGCATGCCTCGGGGGACCCCGAAGACACACTTTTCGAGATTGAGCTTCACGCCTTTCGCCTTGAGACATCGGAATGTCACTTCAAGGTCTGAAAGGAGGTCGGAGGCTTTCCTCGTCTTGACTACGATGTCATCGACGTAGGCCTCGACCGTTCGGCCGATGTGTTCGCCGAACACATGGTTCATGCATCACTGGTACGTTGCACCCACATTCCTCAAACCAAACGGCATGGTAACATAGCAGTACATGCCGAAGGGTGTGATGAAAGAAGTCGCGAGCTGGTCAGACTCTTTCATCCTGATGTGCTGATACCCTGAGTAGGCATCGAGGAAAGACAGGGTTTCGCACCCAGCAGTGGAATCCACGATTTGATCGATGCGAGGCAGAGGGTATGGAACTTTCGGACATGCTTTGTTTAGACCAGTGTAGTCTACACACATCCGCCATTTCCCCCCTTTCTTTCTCACAAGCACAGGGTTGGCGAGCCATTCGGGATGGAATACCTCTTTGATGAACCCTGCCGCCATTAGCTTGTGGATCTCCTCGCCTATGGCTCTGCGCTTTTCATCATCAAATCGGCGTAGAGGCTGCTTCACGGGTCGGGCTCCAGCTCGGATATCCAGCGAGTGCTCGGCAACTTCCCTCGGTATGCCGGGCATGTCCAAGGGACCCCACACAAAAAAGTCGACGTTTGCGCGGAGAAAGTCGACGAGCACTGCTTCCTATTTGGGGTCGAGCTCGGAGCCGATCCGGATCTGCTTGGAGGCGTCGTTGTAGGGGTCGAGAGGGACGGACTTAACCGTCTCCGCTGGCTCGAAGTTGCCGGCGTGGCGCTTCACGTCTGGCGCCTCCCTAGAGAGGCTCTCCAGGTCGGCGATGAGGGCCTCGGACTCGGCGAGGGCCTCGGTGTACTCCACGAACTCCACGTCGCATTCATACGCGTGTCGGTACGTGGGCCCGACGGTGATGACCCCGTTGGGGCCCGACATCTTGAGCTTGAGGTAGGTGTAGTTGGGGATGGCCATGAACTTGGCGTAGCATGGCCTCCCCAACACTGCATGGTAGGTTCCTCGAAACCCGACCATTTCGAACGTGAGGGTCTCCCTTCGAAAGTTGGAGGGCGTCCCAAAGCAGACGAGTAGATCGAGTTGTCCAAGGGGTTGGACGCGCTTCCCGGGGATGATCCCGTGGAAAGGCGCAACGCCCGTCTGGACCGAGGACAGATCGATCCGCAGGAGCCCGAGGGTCTCGACGTCGATGATGTTAAGGCTGCTGCCTCCGTCCATGAGGACCTTGGTGAGCCTGACGTTGCCGATGATGGGGTCGACAACAAGCGGGTATTTCCTCGGGCTCGGCACATGGTCGGGATGGTCGGCCTGGTCAAAGGTGATGGGCTTGTCGGACCAGTCTAGGTAGACTGGCGCCGCCACCTTTACCGAGTAGACCTCCCGACGCTCTTGCTTGCGGTGCCGAGCCGAGGCGTTTGCCAGTTGCCCACCGTAGATCATGAAGCAGTCGCGGACCTCGGGGAACTCTCCTGCCTTGTGATCTTCCTTCTTAGCGTCGTCGAGAGCCTTGCCACCCTCCGCGGGTGGCCCAGCCTTGTGAAAGTGGCGTCGAAGCATGGCACACTCCTTAAGGGTGTGCTTGACGGGCCCCTGATGATAGGGGCACGACTCCTTGAGCATCTTGTCAAAGAGGTTGGCACCTCCAGGAGGTTTCCGAGGGTTCTTGTACTCGGCGGTGGCGACAAGGTCCGCGTCGGCGGCGTCGCGTTTCGCTTGCGACTTCTTCTTGCCCTTCTTCTTGGTGCCGCGTTGAGTTGACGCCTCGGGAACATCCTCCGGTGGGCGGCCCTGGGGCTGCTTGTCCTTCCAGAAGATGGCCTCAACCGCCTCCTAGCCAGAGGCAAACTTGGTGGCGATGTCCATCAGCTCGCTCGCCCTGGTGGGGGTCTTGCGACCCAGCTTGCTCACCAGGTCGCGACAGGTGGTGCCGGCGAGGAACGCGCCGATGACATCCGAATCGGTGACGTTGGGCAGCTCGGTGCGCTGCTTCGAGAATCGCCGGATGTAGTCCCGGAGAGACTCTCCCGGCTGCTGGCGGCAGCTTCGGAGATCCCAGGAGTTTCCAGGGCGCACGTACGTGCCTTGGAAATTGCCAGCGAAGGCTTGGACCAGGTCGTCCCAGTTGGAGATCTGCCCCGGAGGCAGATGCTCCAGCCAGGCTCGAGAGGTGTCGGAGAGGAACAGGGGGAGGTTACGGATGATGAGATTATCATCGTCCGTTCCACCCAGTTGGTAGGCCAGCCGATAGTCCGCGAGCCACAGTTCCGGTCTTGTCTCCCCCGAGTACTTGGTGTTAGTAGTCGGGGTTCGGAACCGGGTCGGGAACGGCGCCCGTCGTATGGCGCGGCTAAAAGCCTGCGGACCGGGTGGTTCGGGCGAAGGACTCCGAT
Source organism: Zea luxurians (assembly GCA_029449295.1). NCBI lineage: Eukaryota > Viridiplantae > Streptophyta > Magnoliopsida > Poales > Poaceae > Zea > Zea luxurians. Next base: position 19,842,798 of record JAOPSE010000003.1, read on the forward strand.
CCTCCCCGCTATCGTAGCGTCCCCCACGCCTGGGGTGGTAGCCTCAGCGCACCCTCTCGTCGAGGTGGGCCCGACGGCTGTGATGATGGTGCTCGTTGCCGAGGCGACCCGGGGCCGCAGGCGCTGTGTTGCGCGTGCGTCCGGTGTGGACCGAGGCTTCCCGCATGAATCGGGAAGTCACGGCGCGATGTTCTGAGGGGTACCCCTACCTTCGGGAGGCGGAGCTTTCGGCCCGTCGGACCGCGGCGTCCTCCAGGAGATTCTTGAGCTCTCCCTAGATACGCCGCCCCTTGGTGGTTGATGGCTCCGGCATCGCGCGGAGAAGTATTGCCGCTGCAGCCAGGTTCTGGCCGACTCCACTGGAAACCGGTAGCGGCCTTACCCTGACGTCATCGGCGAGGCGGTGCTGGATGCCCTGGGGGAGATGACGTGCTTCTTCGGCCAGAGGTTGGCCCGCCCATTCCTGCCCGATGTCTCGGCGGATCGGCTCAAGCGTTCCTGCTCCCTCGTCGAGCCTGGCCTGCATCTCGCGGATTTGCTCGAGCTGTGGGTCATGACCCCCCGCCGGGACGGGGACCACAACTAGCTCCCGAAGGATGTCAACGCGAGGCGCGGGCCTAGGGGGATCACCGTTCTCCGGTATACCAAGATGGTTGCCTTCGCCGGGACCCCCTAGATCGACGTGGAAACATTCGCGACTTGGACCGCAGTCCTCGTCGTCGAGGCTCCAGCTACCGTCGGAACAGTAGGAAAGGTAGTAGTCGCATGCGGTCATGAAGTCCTGCACGGCACTGGGGTTACCAAGTCCGGAGAAATCCCAACAAATGTCGGGCTCGCCATCTTCCTCGGACCCCGAGGGCCCGTAGGTCGAGACGGCCGTCAGCCAATCCCAGGGTGACCGCACACGATACCCCAGAGGGTTTGGACTCGCCTCTATGAGAATGTCCACCGAAGCGGAGTTGCTTGGCGGGTCGAGGCCGAATCCAAAAGGCGCGAGATGGGAATCGGTCGGTACCTTTTGGTCGACGGGCGGTGATGAAGTCACGTCAGGGACTGACTGCACCGTTGTCTCAGGTACGAGGGTGACGCCCAGCAAGTCCTTCGCGAGCGTGCTGGCGTCGTCCGTTTGCTTGAGGTTGCTGTGTTGCGGGGAGACGGCGCTCTTCTTCGTCTCAGACGCGAGGCCGATGCCCGACGCGCTCTCCGTTGGGGCGCCGGCGCCGTCTACTCGCTCGACAGCCAACGAGGTGCCGCTTCTTGCTTGGCCTTGGTTGCCCCTCCTCCTCCGTCAGCGGGGGGGGGGGGGGGGACGGGACAAGCCCGAATGTCATCCTTCCACCACGTGGGGAAGGCGTCGTCGATTTCCCCGCCGATGGGCGGATTGTCGACCGCCATTGTCGCTGTCGCGCGGCGGGGGAAGGAGTATCATGTCGTAGCTGCCGTCGAGGGACATGAACTCAAGACTCCTGAAACGGAGCACCGTCCCGGGCTGGAGAGGTCGCTGGAGACTGCCCATCTAGAGCTTGACGGGAAGCTGTTCGTCAACACGCAGCAGGCCCCTACCTGGCGCGCCAAATGTCGGCGTTTCGAAACCCGGGGGGTCCCTGGACCGACGAGTAAATTGTCGCCGCGTGCCCCAGCCCAGATGGGTCGGCGCGAGGCGGAACGCGAAGGGGGGAGAGCAGCCGGAGGGAGACAGGCGTGGGAGGTGGAACCCACGGCCTTCGTGTTAGCCCCGCGCCCAGGTCGAGTGCACTTGCAGTAGGGGGTTACAAGCGTCCACGCGGGAGGGAGCGAGCGGCCTTGCGTGAGCGCCGTCCCGTCCTTCCCCACGCGGCCAACCCTCTGTAAGAGGGCCCTGGACCTCCCTTTTATAGTCGTAAGGAGAGGATCCAGGTGTACAATGGGGGTGTAGCAGTGTGCTAACGTGTCTAGCGGAGGAGAGCTAGCGTCCTAAGTACATGCCATCGTGGCAGCCGGAGAGGTTTTGGCACCCAGTTCGTGTGGTGTCGTGGCCGTCGGAGGAGCGCTGGAGCCTGGCGGAAGGGCAGCTGTCGGGGCTGTCGAGTCCTTGCTGATGTCCTCTTGCTTCCGTAAGAGGGCTGAGAGCCGCCGTCGTCATAGAGCGTGCGGGGCGCCATCATTACTCGTATAGTGAAGCGAGCCGGATGGGACGCCGGTCTTGTTCCCCGTAGCCTGAGTCAGCTCGGGGTAGGGCAATGATGGCGCCTCCTGTCGATGTGGTCGGTCCGTGCCCTAGGTTGGGCGAGGTGGAGGCTCCTCCGAGGTCGAGGTCGAGTCTGAGCCCCCGGGTCGGACAAGGCGGAGACCGTCGGCTGAGGCCAGGGCTGAGTCCGAGCCCTGGGGTCGGGCGAAGTGGAGTTCGTCGTCCTTCAGGGCTGAGCCCGAGTCTGAGCCCTGGGGTCGGGCGAAGCGGAGTTCGTCGTCTTCCAGGGCTGAGCCCGAGTCCGAGCCCTAGGGTCGGGCGAAGCAGAGTTCGCCGTCTTCCGGGGCAGAGCCCGAGTCTGAGCCTTGGGGTCGGGCGAAGCGGAGTTCGTCGTTTTCCGGGGCTGAGCCTGAGTCCGAGCCCTGGGGTCGGGCGGAGCGGAGTTCGCCGTCTTCCGGGGCTGAGCCCGAGTCCGAGCCCTGTGGTCGGGCGAAGCGGAGTTTCCTATGATGCCTGAGGCCGGACTTGGCTGCTGTCAGCCTCACTCAATCGAGCGGCTCAGCAGTCGGAGCGGCGCAGGCGGCGCTGTCCTCTTGTCAGACCGGTCAGTGGAGCGGCAAAGTGACTGCGGTCACTTCTTCTCTATCGACTGGAGGGCGTGCGTCAGGATAAAGGTGTCAGACCACCTTTGCATTAAATGCCCCTGCGATTTGGTCGGTTGGCGTGGCGATTTGGCCAAGGTTGCTTCTCGGTGAAGACTGGGCCTCGGGCGAGCCGAAGGTGTGTCCGTTGCTGGAGTGGGTCCTCGGGCGAGACGTAGATCCTCCGGGGTCGGCTGCCCTTGCCCGAGGCTGGGCTCGGGCGAGGCGTGATCGCGTCCCTCGAACAGACTGATCCTTGACTTAATCGCACCCATCAGGCCTTTGTAGCTTTGTGCTGATGGGGGTTACCAGCTGAGATTTAGGAGTCTTGAGGGTACCCCTAATTATGGTCCCCGACAAGTGTACTGTCCGGAGAACAACAGAGAGGTGACGCCGAAACTCTATCTCAGACCGGAGTAGAGCATGAAACTAACACCATCTACGCAACCGTGGGCTGTCCAAAAACGTGGACAATTCGAAACTGATACATTTGTAGATATGCAAAGATCTGCATATCTACACTGTATCTCTTTCGAACGGGAGACGCCTAACTGGGTTACGTGATATACGACCATGATGCAGAAATAGAGGTTATGCCTAGGGTGGCGGTGGAGTCAGGCTAGTGGGGCTGTGGCGGGTCGGTGCAGTGGCGACGCGACGCGGTGCAGGCAGACCCGCAGCGGCTAGGAAGACAAGTATCTTCTCTGTAAAAAAGAAACACAAATCTGTTAATACAAAAAAATCGACAACGCCTCCCCTGTACGTTGAGGTTTTTAAAACCTGCAAATAAAACTAACAGCACGATGGCTGACATGCACACAGTAAGAAGAAATTCACCTAAAGTATACACTACTAGCAGTTGTCATATTTCTTATTTCCCATTGCAAGCCATCACAATGCTTCATGATGCAGATGCGAATAACTTGGTAGATCAACAACTACATGGTGAATTGACGCATAAAAAGTGTATACCTCGCGTGGGGGCGACGATGGTACGCGTGGCCGGGCGGCGGTGGCGAGGGGCACGACGACGCGGGCGCGGGCACAGCGAGCGCGGCGGGCGCGGGTGAGGGGCACGGCGGCGCGTGCGCGGGCACGGCGAGCGCGGCGGGCGTGGGTGAGGGGCACGGCGGGCGCGGCTGCGGGCACGGCGAGCACGGCGAGCACGCGGCGGTGACGGCGAGCACGCGACGGTGACGGCGAGCACGGCGCGTGTGTGAGTGGGTGGGCGCGGCGGGCGGCCGGCACGGCCGTGGCGAGGCGTGGGCGCGGCGATGGGCGGTCGGACGGCGCGGCGAGGGGCTGGCGCGGCAGCGGGCGGACGGCGCGGCGGTGAGTCGACGGCGGCGCGCGGATGGCGGGTGCAGTGAGAGAGAGTGAGATGAGAGAAGGAAGGAGAAAGGTTCTCCACGGGGGTTTATTTCTCTTCTTTGCCGAGTGCCAGATCGCTGATACTCGGCAAAGTCTCCTTTGTCGAGTGTCCCCTGGGCGGCACTCGACAAATATGCTTTCACAATTCTTTGCCGAGTGTCAACCAGCTGGCACTCGGCAAAGGCTGCTTTGTCGAGTGTCATCTCCTGACACTCGGCAAAGTACATTTTTATTTTTTTTATTTTCCCAACCAAAATTTTTGTGGTATGTTCCTACACTATATAGACCTACATGTACCATTTTGAGACAATTAGAAAATTGTTTTCTATACCTAGTAGATTTAGTTCGTTTATTTGAATTTCTTCGAAAAAATCACATTTGAACTACATGTCACTCGAAACTTGGAAAACCGTGCATGCAAAAATGATATCCATGCTACTTAGCACAAGTTACGACCGATTTCAGGAGCGGACCGGAAACTTCGAGCACCATGCTAACTCAACATGGCTGTGAACTTGCCATACAACTGTTTAAAAATTTTATAAAACACAAACAAACTTAGAAAATCATGAAACTTGTCCACATGTCATGATATCATATGTAGAGTCTGTAATAAAAATTTAGAATGTTTGGAGAAAGTTGTGAGACATTATGTGTAGAAACCTAAGAGAATCATGCATGAAATCATAGAGTTTCAATGTGGATCTCTTAGGTTTGTACACATAGTGCGTTACAGCTTTCTCGAAACTTTTTCAAATTTTTATCACAGCCTCTACATATGATATCATGACACGTGGAGAGGTTTCATGATTTTCTGACTTTGTTTCTGTTTTATACAATTTTTAAACACCTGGATGACAAGTTTACGGTCATGTTGAGTGAGCATGGTGCTCGAAGTTTCCGGTCCGCTCCTAAAATTGGTCGTAACTTGTGCTAAGTAGCATGAATATCATTTTTGCATGCACGGTTTTCCAAGTTTCGAGTGACCTGCAGTTCAAATCTGAATTTTCCGAAGAAATTCAAATAAACAAACTAAATGTACTAGCTATAGAAAACACTGTTATAATTGTCCCAAAATGGTACATGTAGGTCTACATAGTGTAAGAACATACCACAAAAAGTTTGGTGACCAAAATAAAAAAAAATAAAAATATGATTTGCCGAGTGTCTACATAGGACACTCGGCAAAGACTCTCTTTGCCGAGTGCCAGATATTTGACACTCGGGAAAGACTGACGGCCGTCAGCTGTAGACGGCCGCTAACGGCCCTTTGCCGAGAGCCATATTTGCCGAGTGCTTGACTGTGCCGAATGTCCTACACTCGGTAAATAAGCTCTTTACCGAGCGCAGGACTTTGCCGAGTGCGGCTTTCGGCAAAGTCTTCTTTACCGAGTGCCCGATAAAAAGCACTCGGCAAAGCCGTCGGCACTCGGTAAAGGCCCGGATTCCGGTAGTGGATGTATCTCAGTTGTTACTGGTTGAGATAGGCAGGTACCCATATATATTCATGGTCCGGTGTATGTATGATGCCTTAGGGGGTTTTTTCTCACAAAGGACGGTAAACGTTTTACCGCAAGGTTTGTTGGAACAAGAAAATACAAAGGAAGTTTTCTAGCCCAGTTTTTTCACGGCAAAAGTTTTACGATAAAGTTTCATTGGAACAAGAAAATGCAAACGAAGTGCTAGTCAATTTTATTTTTGAGTGGAAACATTCTGAAGGTCCGAAAGCGATCTTGGCTTTCGTCTCAATTTCTAATTCATCAAAGCACTCCGAACGCCAAAGCTTCAAAGCTCAAGCCACCAACAAGTGACTGGATGTCCTCTAGAAAAAAAAATCAGAGAAAACAACGGAGCACTTACCATAGCGAAAAATAAAGGCTTGATTGAAACGCTCCAAACTAAGCATGAAAATGGGACAGATACAGCTAGATACAGAGTCATCCTGTATCCTACTCTAATGTATTTCTCTCGGATACGAGACCAGATACGGATAGTTAAGTTTCGGGACGGATACAGAACGAGACCGGGTAATAATCCGGCCGGGTAAGAAACAGATAACAGATACTACTCGTGTAGGTATCGGATAGTTGTCGGGTAATTCGTCCCAATGATATTAATTGTCCAACCATCCAACAAACACATAAATTAAACAATACATAATCATGTATATGATAGATCAAATGTAAAAAAGGAAATCGATAAAATTGATATCATACGGTTCAAAGTTACTAATCACAAGGACATTGTAAAACCAACATCACAATATTAAAAATTCATAAAATATTTTAGTTTCAGTCAAAAATTACAAATAAGTTACAAAAACTAATAAACATTTTATATGAATATAACTCAAGTTATCATATAAAAATGATAAAGTAAAGTACCGATTATGATGAAACTTGGATACTTATAGTGATTTCACATGTAAGTCATACAAATAAGTGAAAGTGAAACTAAAGAAACGCGGGCATCTTATAGATCTTATGATCCAAACATTTTTTATGGTTATATATGAATATATTGAAAGGGAAATGTGCCCTTAGGCCATTTCTAAGTATTTTGGTGATTGAGTGCCAACACAAGTGCTTTTGTGTTAATCTATGCAAAGTGGTGGACAAAGTGCAAATCAAGTCAAAAGGTATGTTTCTAGACTTAGTACATTGTTTTATAGACTAATGTATTGTGTCTAAGTGCTGGAAACAGAAGAAATCGAATTGGAAAAGAGATGACTTTGTTCAGCCAAAGTCTGCGCAGTCTGGGTGCACCGGACTGTCCAGTGGTGCACCGGACAGTGTCCGGTGCGCCAGGCTGGCTCTGGCGAACTTGCTGCTCTCGGGACTTCGACGGCGGTGTACGGCTATAAATCACCGGACTGTCCGGTGGTGCACCGGACTGTCCGGTGAGCCGTTCACAAGCAAAGTCGTCGGCCTCGGAAAGCCATCAACAGCGTACGGTTATAATTCACCGGACTGTCCGGTGAGGCACCGGACTATCCGGTGAGCCAACGGTCAGCCGGGGCAACGGTCGGCCGAGGATTCCGCGCGTGACGCGTGGCCGAGCCAACGGTCACAAGGGGGCACCGGACAGTGTCCGGTGCGCCAACGGCTCTCAATCTGCAACGGTCGGCTTCGCCAAATAAGGAAACAAATCCGCACCGGACAGTGTCCGGTGGTGCACCGGACTGTTCGATGCGCCAGGCGACAGAAGGCAAGATCTGCCTTCCTGGAATGCTCTCAACGGCTCCTAGCTGCCTTGGGGCTATAAAAGGGACCCCTAGGCGCATGGAGGAGGACATCAAGCATACTCAAAGCATTGCTAAGCACCAAGACCTCGATTCTGCGCATTTGATTCTTTGTGATAGCAATTAGAGCTCCATTTGAGTTGTGAACTCGTCGGGTTGTGTTGCGAGCTCTTATTGTGACTTGTGTGCGTATTGTCACTTGGATTTTGTGTCTTGAGTACGTTGCTCATCCCTCCCTTACTCCGCGCTTCTTTGTGAACATCAAAAGTGTAAGGGCGAGAGGCTCCAAGTTGTGGAGATTCCTCGCGAGCGGGATAAAGTAAAGCTAAGCAAAACACCGTGGTATTCAAGTGGGTCTTTGGACCGCTTGAGAGGGGTTGATTGCAACCCTCGTCCGTTGGGACGCCACAACGTGGAAGTAGGCAAGTTTTGTACTTGGCCGAACCACGGGATAAACCACTGTGTCTACCTGTGTTGATCTTCGTGTGGTTATTGTGTTTTGCTAAGACTCCTCTCTAGCCACTTGGCTTTATTGCGCTAACTCCTAACCAAGTTTTGTGGCATTAAGTTTCAAGTTTTACAGGATCACCTATTCACCCCCCCTCTAGGTGCTCTCAATTGGTATCAAAGCCGTTCTCTTCACGAAGGGACTAATCGCCCGAAGAGATGGATCCTAAGGGGAAGGGAATTGTGATCAACGATAAGGAGAAGGAGTCCTTCGTCAACGAGCCGAAGGATGACAAGCCTACCGACTCGGGCTCGGGCCACAAACGCAAAGATGGGAAGAAGAAGAAGACGAGACGCATCAAGGAGATCGTCTACTACGACGACAACGACGAGTTCACTTCTTCCCAAAAGGACAACGACGACAACGACTACGACAAAAGAAAGACGGTTAATTCGAACTTTTCTTTCGATTACTCTCGTATTCCGCAGAGTTCAAATGCACATTTGCTTTCCATCCCTCTTGGCAAACCTCCACACTTTGATGGGGAGGACTACGGATTTTGGAGTCACAAAATGCGTAGTCACTTGTTCTCTCTCCATCCAAGCATATGGGAGATTGTTGAGAGTGGAATGAAATTTGATAGCTCGGATAGTCCTATGTTTATCAATGAACAGATTTATAAAAATGCACAAGCTACTACTGTGTTGTTAGCCTCTTTGTGCAGGGACGAGTATCATAAGGTGAGCGGCTTGGACAATGCCAAGCAGATCTGGGACACCCTCAAGATCTCTCATGAGGGGAACGACGTCACCATGCTCACCAAGATGGAGTTGGTGGAAGGCGAACTCGGGAGATTCGCGATGATAAGATGCGAGGAGCCAACCCAAACGTACAACCGGCTCAAGACCCTCGTCAACAAGATAAGGAGCTACGGAAGCACGCGATGGACGGACCACGACGTTGTCCGCCTAATGCTAAGGTCCTTTACTGTTCTTGATCCACATCTTGTGAACAATATTCGTGAGAATCCTAGGTACACCAAGATGTCGCCCGAAGAAATTCTAGGGAAATTTGTAAGCGGGCGGATGATGATCAAGGAGGCAAGATACGTCGACGATGCACTAAATGGACCAATCCAAGAGCCTCAAACTATTGCTCTCAAGGCAACGAGGAGCAAGGAGGCGCTACCTAGTAAGGTGGCGCAAGTTGAGGCGGTAGGGCTTAATGATGAAGAGATGGCCCTCATCATCAAGCGCTTCAAGACGGCGCTAAAGGGTCGCAAGGGACAGCCAAGCAAGACCAAGACAAAGGGGAAGCGCTCATGCTTCAAATGCGGTAAGATTGGTCATTTTATCGCTAATTGTCCCGATAATGTAAGTGACCAGGAACAAGGGAACAAGAGGGAGAAGAAGAAGACATACAAGAAGGCTAAGGGAGAGGCACACCTTGGCAAGGAGTGGGACTCGGATTGTTCGTCATCCGACTCTAACAATGAAGGACTCGCTGCCACTGCCTTCAACAAGTCATCCCTCTTCCCCAACGAGCGTCACACATGCCTCATGGCGAAGGAGAAGAAGGTATGTACTTGAGACAATACCACTTATGCTTCTTCAAGTGAGGATGAGTCTAGTGATGATGATGAAATAGATTATTCTTGTTTATTCAAGGGTCTAGATAGAACCAAGGTTGATAAGATTAACAAATTAATTGATGCCTTGAATGATAAAATAGGTTATTAGAGAAGCAAGAGGATCTTTTATATGAAGAACATGATAAGTTTGTAGAGGCTCAAAAATCCCTTGCTTTAGAAATCAAAAGGAATGAAATGATTTCTTGTGAACTATCTACTTGTCATGAAACCATTTCTACTTTAAAAGGTGTTAATGATGATCTAAATGCTAAACTAGAAGTAGCAAGTAAATCTAACTCTTGTGTAGAACGTGTTATGATTTGCAATAGGTGCAAAGATTTTAATGTTGATGCTTGTAGTGAACACCTAGCTTGCATTTCTAAATTAAATGGTGAAGTGGCTAGTCTTAATGCCCAACTTAAGACTAGCAAGAATGAATTTGACAAGCTAAAATTTGCAAGGGATGCCTACACGATTGGTAGACACCCCTCAATTAAGGATGGACTTGGCTTCAAGAGGGAAGCCAAGGACTTAACAAGCCATAAGGCTCCCATCTCCGCCAAGGAGAAAGGGAAGGCCCCTATGGCTAGTAGTGCTAAAAAGAACCATGCTTTCATGTATCATGATAGGAGACATTCTAGGAATGCCTATAGAAGCTATAATGCTTTTGATTCTCATGCCATGTTTGCTTCTAGTTCTTCCTATATGAATAGTAGAGATATGACTAGGAGAAATGTTGTTCATCATATGCCTAGGAGAAATGTTGTTAATGTTCCTAGGAAAATTAATGAACCTTCGACAATATATCATGCTTGTAATGCTTCATTTGCCATTTGTAGAAAGGATAAGAAGGTAATTGCTAGGAAATTAGGGGCAAGATGCAAGGGAGATAAAACTTGCATTTGGGTCCCTAAGACCATTGTGACTAACCTTGTAGGACCCAACAAGAGTTGGGTACCTAAAACCCAAGCCTAAATTTGCCTTGCAGGTTTATGCATCCGGGGGATCAAGCTGGATTATCGACAGCGGATGCACAAACCACATGACGGGGGAGAAGAAGATGTTCTCTTCCTACGTCAAGAACAAGGATCCCCAAGATTCAATAATATTCGGTGATGGGAACCAAGGCAAGGTAAAAGGGTTAGGAAAAATTGCTATTTCATCCGAGCACTCTATTTCTAATATGTTTTTAGTTGAGTCGCTTGGATATAACTTGTTGTCTGTGAGTCAACTTTGCAATATGGGATATAATTGTCTATTCACAAATGTAGATGTGTCTGTCTTTAGAAGGTGTGATGGTTCACTAGCTTTTAAGGGTGTACTAGACGACAAACTTTATTTGGTTGATTTTGCAAAAGAAGAGGCCGGTCTAGATGCATGCTTAATTGCTAAGACTTGCATGGGCTGGCTGTGGCATCGCCGCTTAGCACATGTGGGGATGAAGAACCTTCACAAGCTTCTAAAGGGAGAACATGTGATAGGTCTAACTAATGTGCATTTCGAAAAAGATAGACCTTGTGCAGCTTGTCAAGCAGGCAAACAGGTGGGAAGCTCTCATCACACCAAAAATGTGATGACCACATCAAGACCTTTGGAGATGCTTCATATGGACCTCTTCGGACCCGTCGCCTATCTAAGTATAGGAGGAAGTAAGTATGGTCTTGTTATAGTTGATGATTTTTCCCGCTTCACTTGGGTATTCTTTTTGCAGGATAAATCTGAAACCCAAGGGACCCTCAAGCGCTTCCTAAGGAGAGCTCAAAATGAGTTTGAGCTCAAGGTGAAAAAGATAAGGAGCGACAATGGGTCCGAGTTCAAGAACCTTCAAGTGGAGGAGTACCTTGAGGAGGAAGGGATCAAGCACGAGCTCTCCACTCCCTACACACCACAACAAAATGGTGTGGTAGAGAGGAAGAACAGGACGCTCATCGATATGGCGAGGACGATGCTTGGAGAGTTCAAGACCCCCGAGCGCTTTTGGTCGGAAGCCGTGAACACGGCTTGCCACGCCATCAACCGGGTCTACCTTCACCGCCTCCTCAAGAAGACTTCGTATGAGCTCCTGACCGGTAACAAACCCAATGTGTCTTACTTTCGTGTATTTGGGAGCAAGTGTTATATTCTTGTGAAGAAAGGTAGAACTTCTAAATTTGCTCCCAAAGCTGTAGAAGGGTTTTTATTAGGTTATGACTCAAATACAAAGGCGTATAGGGTCTTCAACAAATCATCGGGTTTGGTTGAAGTCTCTAGCGACGTTGTATTTGATAAGACTAATGGCTCTCCAAGAGAGCAAGTTGTTGATCTTGATGATGTAGATGAAGAAGACGTTCCAACGGCCGCAATGCGCACCATGGCGATTGGTGATGTGCGACCACAGGAACAATTGGAGCAAGATCAACCTTCTTCCTCAACAATGGTGAATCCCCCAACTCAAGATGATGAACAGGTTCATCAAAAGGAGGCGTGTGATCGAGGGGGAGCTCAAGATGATCATGTGATGGAGGAAGAAGCGCAACCGGCACCTCCAACCCAAGTTCGAGCGACGATTCAAAGGAATCATCCCGTCGACCAAATTTTGGGTGACTTTAGCAAGGGAGTAACTACTCGTTCTAGATTAGTTAATTTTTGTGAGCATTACTCCTTTGTCTCTTCTATTGAGCCTTTCAGGGTAGAAGAGGCCTTGCTAGATCCGGACTGGGTGTTGGCCATGCAGGAGGAGCTCAACAACTTCAAGCGTAATGAAGTTTGGACACTGGTGCCTCGTCCCAAGCAAAATGTTGTGGGAACCAAGTGGGTGTTCCGCAACAAACAGGACGAGCACGGGGTGGTGACAAGGAACAAGGCTCGACTTGTGGCAAAAGGTTATGCCCAAGTCGCAGGTTTGGACTTTGAGGAGACTTTTGCTCCTGTGGCTAGGCTAGAATCAATTCGTATTTTGCTAGCATATGCCGCTCACCATTCTTTCAGGTTGTTCCAAATGTATGTGAAGAGCGCTTTCCTCAACGGGCCGATCAAGGAGGAGGTGTACGTAGAATAACCCCCTGGCTTCGAGGATGAACGGTACCCCAACCACGTGTGTAAGCTCTCTAAGGCGCTCTATGGACTTAAGCAAGCCCCAAGAGCATGGTATGAATGCCTTAGAGACTTTTTAATTGCTAATGCTTTCAAGGTTGGGAAAGCCGATCCAACTCTTTTCACTAAGACTTGCGATAGTGATCTTTTTGTGTGCCAAATTTATGTCGATGACATAATATTTGGTTCTACTAATCAAAAGTCTTGTGAAGAGTTTAGCAGGGTGATGACGCAAAAATTCGAGATGTCGATGATGGGCGAGTTGAACTACTTCCTTGGGTTCCAAGTGAAGCAACTCAAGAACGACACCTTCATCTCCCAAACGAAGTACACGCAAGACTTGCTAAAGCGGTTTGGGATGAAGGACGCCTAGCCCGCAAAGACGTCGATGGGAACTGACGGACACACCGACCTCAACAAAGGAGGTAAGTCCGTTGATCAAAAAGCATACCGGTCCATGATAGGTTCTTTGCTTTACTTATGTGCTAGTAGACCGGATATTATGCTTAGCTATGCATGTGTGCTAGATTTTAATCTGATCCAAGGGAGTGTCACCTTGTGGCTGTGAAGCGAATCCTTAGATATTTAGTAGCTATGCCTTGCTTCGGGATCTGGTATCCAAAGGGGTCTAACATTGACTTGATTGGATATTCAGACTCCGACTATGCTGGATGTAAGGTCGATAGGAAGAGTACATCGGGGACGTGCCAATTCTTAGGAAGGTTCCTGGTGTCATGGAACTCTAAGAAACAAACTTCCGTTGCCCTATCCACCGCTGAGGCCGAGTACGTTGCCGCAGGACAGTGTTGCGCGCAACTACTTTGGATGAGGCAAACCCTCCGGGACTTCGGCTACAATCTGAGCAAAGTCCCACTCCTATGTGACAATGAGAGTGCTATCCGAATAGCGGAAAATCCTGATGAGCACAGCCGCACAAAGCACATTGACATCCGACATCACTTTTTGAGAGACCACCAGCAAAAGGGAGATATCGAAGTGTTTTATGTTAGCACCGAGAACCAGCTAGCCGATATCTTTACCAAGCCTTTAGATGAGAAGACCTTTTGCAGGCTGCGTAGTGAGCTAAATGTCTTAGATTCGCGGAACTTGGATTGATTTATAGCATACATGTGTTTATGACTTTGATCATGTTCCTTATGCATTTTGTTGTTTACTTGTGGTGCTCAAGTTGTACTAACACTCCCCGGACCTCACAAGTCCTCTTGCAAGTGATGCACATATTTAGGGGGAGTTGTGCTACAACTTGACCCTTTGAGACTAACCGTGTGCTTGAGTTTGCTTGATTTAGTCTCAAAGGAGGTTTGAAAGGAAAAAAGGTGGACTTGGACCATGAAAGACTTCCACTGCACTCCGATGAGAGGGTAACTTATTCCAAGTTCATCTCATGTACTCCTATTGCCTTTGTATTCTTATTTGAAGATTTTGGTGAGGCAATGGGGTTAAAGGGCCAAAATTGATCCCGTTTTGGTGCTTGATGCCAAAGGGGGAGAAAATAAGGCCAAAGCAATAAATGGATCAGCTACCACTTGAGAATTTTGAAAATAATAGAATAGAGCTTTTGTTTTGTCAAAATACTCTTATTGGCTCTTTTTGTCAAAAGTCGGTCTCTTGTGGGGAGAATGGTTGATTATGGGAAATAGGGGGAGTTTTTGATACTGTGATCAATTTCTATTGGAACACCTCTCTTTATGTCTCTATAAGTGAATTTGACTTAGAGATAGGAAATTGAGTTTGATTTGCAAAAACAAACCAAGTGGTGGCAAAGAGTGATCCATATATGCCAAATTTGAATCGAAACAATTTTGAGTTCTCATTTGTATTGATGTTGCACTTCTATTAGTTGCTTTTTGTTGTGTTGGCATAAATCACCAAAAAGGGGGAGATTGAAAGGGAAATTGCACTTGGGCCATTTCTAAGTATTTTGGTGATTGAGTGCCAACACAAGTGCTTTTGTGTTAATCTATGCAAAGTGGTGGACAAAGTGCAAATCAAGTCAAAAGGTATGTTTCTAGACTTAGTACATTGTTTTATGGACTAATGTATTGTGTCTAAGTGCTGGAAACAGGAGAAATCGAATTGGAAAAGAGATGACTTTGTCCAGCCAAAGTCTGCGCAGTCTGGGTGCACCGGACAGTGTCCGGTGGTGCACCGGACAGTGTCCGGTGCGCCAGGCTAGCTCTGGCGAACTTGCTGCTCTCGGGACTTCGACGGCGGTGTACGGCTATAAATCACCGGACTGTCCGGTGGTGCACCGGACTGTCCGGTGAGCCGTTCACAGGCGAAGTCGTCGGCCTCGGGAAGCCATCAACGGCGTACGACTATAATTCACCGGACTGTCCGGTGAGCCAACGGTGAGCCGGGGCAACGGTCGGCCGAGGATTCCGCGCGTGACGCGTGGCCGAGCCAACGGTCACAAGGGGGCACCGGACTGTCCGGTGTGCACCGGACAGTGTTCGGTGCGCCAACGGCTCTCAATCTGCAACGGTCGGCTTCGCCAAATAAAGAAACAAATCCGCACCGGACAGTGTCCGGTGGTGCACCGGACTGTCCGGTGCGCCAGGCGACAGAAGGCAAGATCTGCCTTCCTGGAATGCTCTCAACGGCTCCTAGCTGCCTTGGGGCTATAAAAGGGACCCCTAGGCGCATGGAGGAGGACATCAAGCATACTCAAAGCATTCCTAAGCACCAAGACCTTGATTCTGCGCATTTGATTCTTTGTGATAGCAATTAGAGCTCCATTTGAGTTGTGAACTCGTCGGGTTGTGTTGCGAGCTCTTATTGTGACTTGTGTGCGTATTGTCACTTGGATTTTGTGTCTTGAGTGCGTTGCTCATCCCTCCCTTACTCAGTGCTTCTTTGTGAACATCAAAAGTGTAAGGGCGAGAGGCTCCAAGTTGTGGAGATTCCTCGCGAGCGGGATAAAGTAAAGCTAAGCAAAACACCATGGTATTCAAGTGGGTCTTTGGACCGCTTGAGAGGGGTTGATTGCAACCCTCGTCCGTTGGGACACCACAACGTGGAAGTAGGCAAGTTTTGTACTTGGCCGAACCACGGGATAAACCACTGTGTCTACCTGTGTTGATCTTCGTGTGGTTATTGTGTTTTGCTAAGACTCCTCTCTAGCCACTTGGCTTTATTGCGCTAACTCCTAACCAAGTTTTGTGGCATTAAGTTTCAAGTTTTACAGGATCACCTATTCACCCCCCTCTAGGTGCTCTCAGATATGTTATGCCTTCATAAAGATTCATGATTTTTAGGCTACTTATGTATTATTAATTTCTTGTCAAAATCATCAAAATACAATTAAAATCCATAAAATATTGTAGCGTCGACCGAAAATTACAAATAAGTAACTAATACTAATAAATAGTCTATAAAAAGATAATCTTAAGCTCCCACATGCAAATGTAAGACCAGGCACTAAAGTGATGCTTTTAACTAATAAATAGTCTATAAAATTGAAGTACTACAAAAGTTATAGATCTCTTCGAGCTCTACAATTTTCATATAAACTTTATCTTCATCCGATTTCATATGTATAAATTATGATTTTATAACTATATTATGTAGAAAAAGGAAAAACGGGTACCCAAATTCCGGGTACCTGTATCCGATCCGAATATCCAGGTATTTATCGGGTAGTCCTCGCTCCGTATCCGACCCGAATCCGAAGCTGCAGTATCTGGGTATTACCCGTATCCATCTCAAATATAAAAATACTCGAATTCATATCCAAAAAATAAGTATTTGTGTTATCCGCATCCGGTATCTGATGGGTATACCCGACCCGTTTTCACCCCTGCTCCAAACCACTAAAGTGACGCTTTTAACTTTAACCGGGACGAAGAGCCTACACATAAATCACCTAGACCAACCGATGGTTTGGAAAACTTTCTAGGCACTAGAGAATATGGATCAAAAGGTCAGAGGTGTACAACTAAAAACGACCTAAAAACACAATATGCAACCTCAAAGTTCGTCTAGCTAGCTGGCTGCCTCCTATAGCCGACCTGGTGGGGTTGCTACGGTCCCAGGATAATCCGGCCTTGCCTAGAGCCCGAGATGCAAAGGTAACCTAGCTGTCATGCCATTCTAGCTACTCCCTCCGTTTCGTTTTAGTTATCGCTGGATAGTACAAAATTGAACTATCCAACAACAACTAAAAAGAAACAGAGGGAGTACGTTCCAAAGGCGGTCAGGTCAGGTTTCACAACTGTATCTTGAATTTCCCCACTAAAAATTCTCCAAATCCTTCTAATAATCAAGTTTGATTGTGATGAAACTTGGCACAGAGCTTCAAAAGGAGGTTAGGAAGATATTTGTGGTGTTTCAGTCCATCCCATTTATTCAAATTGCATGGATTAACCAAACCATTCTTTACATAATGGTTTTTATCAAATTTTTTCTCAAAACCCATTAAATCGTGTTCGTGAAGTATCAAACAAAATGAGTTGGTAGATATGTTCTTCCAAGGTCTTGGCACTTATGTAGCCATCTCGATCAGTCTCAAATATGTAGAAAACCAAAATCACCCAAAAACTAAAAGAAGTGGATTTGAGAGAGGAAAAAACAAAAGTAAAATCAAATCAAGCACATGATCCATGCATTTTAGAGCAAATATTGCTTTGACTCAACCCTTGCAGAGGCCAGACACTTTGCTAGAGTTTGCATAAATAACAAAAATGCAAATTTTAGGTCTCAGTCTCTACATCTCACTTAGCAGAAAGACTAGAGGACAAAAAACCTAAACCTGAAAGGTGAAAAACTAAATTTTTGTAAATAGATAGATGGTTGGAGCATCATCTTCTCTTATTAGTTGTTACACATTCTCAACATGTCCTTAGATATTTTGGTTGAACCACTTAATATGGGGGCAAGATGGTCCAACTCAAGTTATGTGCATCCAATACCACAAACTCTCTACGACTTTACCTCACATCGAGGGAAGCTTCACGATGACGCCATGTGCTCCTCCTGTTCCCATAGGAACTCCAACCAGGTTTCAAGACCCAAACCTGAAAAACCATCCGCTTGGTGGTCTTGATGTCCAAACCACCAAGTCTTGTGTGAGTAGCATATCTGATATGCTTCCTCCATGATCTCAATATGTGTCACTGCTAATCCTTGCCTACTTGATCACCAAGTCCTCTAGCCTCGCCATTTGACTTAGTCAACCACCGTCTTAACTTGGTCAATGATCTGCTCTTCCATTTAGTCTTGCACTTGGCGATGTCCCCAAATGTCACCTACCATGGTTGGTCCTCTAGCTTCTCAAATCCCTTAATTCAAGCCTCAGTGTCCATCCTTCATATCTTGTAGTCCATAAGCATGGACCCTACTTTTACCTTATCCGTTGTCATCGGCCGTCTTTAGGCTCCACACATGTGCACCACAAGCCAAGAGATATGTTGCACCACATACTCATGTAATCATTAGTCCAAAAACTAATCCAAAACTGATTATTCCCTTGACATATTCTCATTGCACTTGAACATCATGGTCACATATTAGCCATGTGTTGCACCAGTGCACCTTCTAGCCCAAAAAACGCATGGCTAGAGGGGCCACACCATGCTTAGTATGACTTCATATCAATACTAAGACTTAACCAACTAAAGCCATTTATTGGCACAACTAAACTAATTGGCACTAAACACCAAAGCACGAATGATGTCACTAGACCAAACTATAGATGAGGGAGACAAAGGAGGTCAAATGAAGGGAAAAGCGAGATGCCCTAGTATAGTGGTCCTCACTACCCACCAAGCCTCTAGCAGGTAACTCTACCGACAACGGATACATTTAGTTGGAGATACACGAGGGCAAGAACAAGTAGCTAGACGGAGGGATAGTGCAAGTATCCTAGTTCAGGATGGCGGAATGTTGACAGTGTCCAAAGCCCTAGTTTCATTGGTAAGCTTTACTTTTTTTCCTTGAGAATGTGTGGGAGGACATAACCTTCATTTCAAACATTATTTTTCTATACTTTGCACACCAAAATTGAACTTAATTTCAGGTGCCACTCCTCCAAACACCAGTAAGCATGCATGTTGCAATCCTATTAAGTGTGTGTGTGTCTATATATCATATCATATCATATGTGGACCCTAATCAATATGGTTGCATTTACCCCTTATCAAAATGAATGCTACAACCTTAATATGTATACATGCAGTACGTCCACGATGGCCCTAATTAGAGCAATGTTAATGATATAGCTCACAACGGGCTTTATAATGTTGACATGTTATATATAACTAACTAAAAGTCTAATCATATAATAAGTTCCCATGATACAAGATGTGCATTTAATAATTGGCTCATTGAAAGTTCCCTATGCCCGGGAACAGGATCTAGATGTCGCCTAGAGGGGGGTGAATAGGCGAATAATAATTATCACTGTAAAAACTGGAAATTCTTACTCTACTCGAAGGCTGGATCGCAGTGGAATGAATGACCCTTCAAGTAGGTTGCAATGAAATTGAAGTTCCTGTCTTAAAATACCCTGCACTTCTTCAAAGATAGCTTGTACCACATATAAGTATTGAAGTGCAGGTATAAAAAGCAAATAAGACAGAGAAACAGCACACAACACAGAGCAGAGCACACAGACACATGGATTTATCTCGAGGTTCGGCCAAGCCTGAAATGCTTGCCTAGTCCTTGTTGGAGTTAGCCACACCTTGGCTTGGAGTCTATTTCAACTCTTTCCTCCGTTTGCTCAGATCTGTCAGTGCGACAGATAGAGCCTTCCACTATGTTGATATCAGTTACAACGATGTCGTGGCTGCTTACAATCTTCTCGACAGCACTCCGGCAGAGTAACAATGCGCCCAAATTTTGCTCTAGCTCTCAGCAGCACTTCCCCTCTCTCTGAAGGCTTATAACTTCGCCTCTACACAAACTAGAGAGATACACAAGTGAGGGAGAGAAAGAATTGATCCAAATGATGTATGGACTTGTTGGCTGCTCTTGTGTACTTGTTGGAGGCGTCTAGGGGTCCCTTTTATAGTCCCAAAGAGTCTAAGAGCCGTTGGAGCTTCATTAGGAAGCTCCCAGCCTTCCCTGTTTGCGGGTGCACCGAATTGTCCGGTGGCGCACCGGACAGTGAACAGTAATAGATCTGATTGACAGTTTCCTTCTCTGGAATTGCTAGCCGTTGGTGCACCGGACAGGTTACTATTCACTGTCCTGTGCACCGGACAGGTAACTATTCACTATCCTGTGCACCGGACAGTTACTATTCACTGTCCTATGCACCAGCCAACAACACACTAAGTGCTTTTTCCTCCATTCTTTCTCTGTTTGACTTCAACTTTTGGGAGGATTTTTCTGAGACTTAAACAAACACATTTAGAGTGTAATCCAATTGACTTAGTCCTAGAAACTTACCTCTTTCTTGTTCTTCTCCTAGCTTTTCTGTTTCTCCTCAAGCAGAGCTCAGAATGGCACTTTCTCTACAGAAAGAGTTAGAGAGCAAACCAAAGCACCAAACTTGTAGTAAGAGGTGTATGCAACATGGTTGAACACTCAAACCTTACATACTTAACCTTTTTCATCGTTTTACCCAGTTTGGCATGTTTGAGGTTGATGTTGGACTCTAAACCATCAAGTCAACTTGACTTGATCTAGATTGACATATCTGAGCTCCAACTCCCTTGTTCACTTCACGAGCTTGATCTTGAGCCTTATGACTTACACCACATAACTGTAGATGTTACCTCATTGGTTGTAAGTCATGTCCTTATGTAGTGATCCTTGATGCACCTTAACTCGATCAACCTTGACTTTGCAAGTCTTCTTCTTTACCCCTGGCTTTGGGTTCCTAGTCTCCTTGACCTTCTCCTGTGCACTCGGTACCTTGAAGCTCTTCTTGCCTCCATCCTTGGCTTGATCGGTTGTCTCCGAGTTACGCACATCGAGTATCACTTAAGCAATATCCATCTTACTTGTGATGTCCATTATCTATAGATAATCCAGTATTTGGACCATCACACTTGTTCACTTGTGTTGAACCCTGTTAGCTTTGCATTAAGCACCTGTTCAACACTTAGCACACTTGTTAGTCCTATAATTGGGTTGTCATCCAAACCACCAAAACCCACAAGAGAGCTTTCACTCATTCTTCCTCTCACAAATTGTCTTGTAGTTCGTGAGCAGTTTGCTTTCAGCCGATTACTAGTGAGCAACCCGCTTCCATTCTCTTTCTCCTACGTCACCACAAATTGAACGTAGCATCTCTTGCAGCATGCCTACGTCACTTTATTACACTTGCTCTAAATAAGTATGTCTATGAATGGTTCTAATCGGTATGTCAGCTATTGCCTCTAATTGGTATTAATGTATCAACCACTCATTAAGGGCTACTTTGGGAACCTCAAATCCCCTTCGGGATTGGAGGGAATTGAGGTGGAAATAAACTAATTTCCTCTCAAATCCCCTTCAATCCCGAAGAGGATTTGAGTATCCAAACTAGCCATAAAAGGAATACTTCAAATCTAATCAGTATTCTTAGGGGATGTTTGAATGCACTAGAGCTAATAGTTAGTTAGCTAAAAAATTGCTAGTAGAATTAACTAGCTAACAAATAGATAGATAACTATTAGCTAATTTGCTAAAGTTAGCTAATAGTTGAAGTATTAGGTATATTATTTGAATGTCTCCATCTAATTTTAGCAACTTACTGTTAGTTCTAGTATATTCAATCACCCTCTTAATTGTGTCAAAATCCTATGAGTAAACCTGAGTAACCATGGCATATATTTTTATAATGTGCTAATTTGGTCCCATAAATTTCTGCATTTTTTGTTTAAGTTCGGCTAAACATATATTTAACTCAAGCTACTTTTAAAAAATGATTTATTCAGGACTAGAGAGGTGGGAACGAGCATGTGTGGCTCTAAGGATAACGAGTGCATCGTTGAAGACTGTTGGAGGCCAGCCGGACAAGGATGAGCATGCATGGGAGGAAGAGGGCCACCATGAGAATGTGAACATAGTGAGAAAAGGAGCTAATAAAGAAAAACGCAGCTAGAATCACGAACTCACGATTGCATTTGATGGTTCGTACAATGGTCTTACCACTGAAGCTTCCCGTCGATATATGCCACATGAAGAACACTTCCGACAATTTACGTACCATATTTTAGTCGTGATTGTATACAAACACGCGTGCCCCACACAACACAACTGGGCCTTTGTGTCCTTGTCAGGAAAACTACAAGACCGTGTAGGCTCCCACACCTACTAATCTGCTATCCTTGTCGCTAGTGTTGATTTAAGACCCCAACCATATTTTTCTTGTCCATTTTCCCTGAAGCATGTGAGAGCGAGCCTTTTTTTTTTTAAAAAAAAGAATGGACTCCACGTGTATATTAAACAGAAGAGATTGTTTTACACGGCAACCGACCAAAGAACACGACGATGAATTGCCTATTGAATTTGAGCGAGTGGTGGGAAGATAGCGAACGATTGATTTTGATGGTGTATTAAATTTGGTTGTAATTTGTTTAGTGAACTTAATAGAGGTTATGAATGGGGGTGAGGCAGCGCAATGTTTATTTCCCTCGAGGTAACCAATATCCCCCGCCCGTTTATTTCCCCTTCCCTGCTCTCTATTGTGCATGATTGCTCGCCGGAGTGAGGCAGCGCCGCCGCCGAGCCATCTCGCAGTGGATCGCCACCCTCCAGCGCCTCTGCGCTGGTGTCGTGCCCACCTCCGTGTTCGCCGCATTCTCCTCCCCCACCTCGCTGAGCCCTTCCCAGCGCCCTAGGGCCCTCAGCGCGTCCGCGCCATCATCTCCGGCGGGCCTCCGCCGTGGGCACGAGCGGCGTCGTTGCTGGCGGCCAATGAGCCTAGTCCGAGCTAGCCGTCAGATCCCAGGCGTCCATCTCAGACCGGATGGCCCTGATTTAACTAGATCGAACCTGATCCCGACCACCTGATCGCAATCCAACCATCCCGATTTCCCCTACCCCCGTGCCCCTGCTGCTGGCCCGACTAATCAGTTCCGCTGGCCCTAGACCGCTGACTGCCCTGGGCCGCCTGTCAGTGTGAGCCGCTCTCGCCCGCGGGATCTGATCTCTGTCGTTGATCTGAGATCGGACAACCGAGAGCGCCCGATACTCCTTCGCTTGGTCTTTTTGTTAAAAGCCCCTCAGTTTTCCAAGAATCAACCCACTGTCCTGGTTTCTTGCGCCTGAGCCCCTGGTTTCTTGCAGAGAGACCCCTGGACTTTATTTCAATCATAGAAATAGGTTTAATTTAGTGTTTTTGAATCCCAAAACTTGTAAATTTCATAACTTTGTCACATGAACTCCAAATTGGATGGTTCAAATTGCAAATTTTTCATAATGTTATTCTCTATCTGTTTAAATTATGTTCACCCACTGTTTTTGTGTCTCAATTTTATGGTTAGACTCTAGGTTAGAATAAGGCTATGGAAATTTCATTAGAAATAAAATAAAGATAAAACCCTAATGAATATTCAAGTGCTTAACTTTGTAGGCCTAATCCCATTTAATGTATGACCCCATCCCTAGAATAACTTTGTTTAAGTAAGTAATTTACTGAGATAGACCTAGTTAGAGAACAATAGACCACTAGGCATAGTGATATACCCCGAAGCCTTTAGTGCACCTGTGTGTCTTCACTTGTTATTGAACCTGTGTTCACTCTGTTGTATATGTTTGGTGTACTGTACTTTCGTCATTCCCCAAGTGTGTTGAATTAATGATTGCTTTGTGTAGACAACGAGCAGTCCGAGGTTCCCGAGTGTGTTGCAGGAGACATCCCCGAGCAGCAACCCAGTGAAGGCAAGTGTCCTTTGATCCATTATGTCCTACTTACTTTATAATTCATTGTACCGCATACCATGATCAACCTAAGGATTGACTAATGTTATGTTTTTCCTATCCTTGGTTATACTTTGGGAATTGGTTACTATGATTGGTATCATGCTATTGCTTTACTTTAATCAATGAACTTGTGACATTTTAGGGGACTTGGGCTATTTCCCGAGTATCTCTCTCTAAGGACATGTTCGCTGGATGACCACCGAGAAAATAGTACAACCATGAGGGTGGAATGGGACGCCCTTAGATGATTAATTGGAGGAACTTGGGGGTGTAGTTTGCTTCGACGTTGTGTCGTCAATGGGGGCTGGGGTATAGTGCTTGTTGTGCTAAGGGTGGGTGTCGATGTTCGTTCGATTTGGTTTTGTTAGTCACCCACCTTAGGGAGGAGCACTGTGTTTGTACGACTCGCGAAACCTAACGGGCAGCTAGACACCTGGGGAATCTATGTGTCGGCGTTTCGGACCCGGGGGGGTCCTCCGAACCGACTAGTGAATTTGTCGTCGCTGCGTGTCCCAGCCCAGATGGGTTGGCGCGAGAAGGAACACAAACGGGGGACTTGTATTATCTCGCACCGGGGGTGCCGCTCGTAGTAGGGGTTACAAGCGTCACAAGAGGGGAGAAGAGAGCCGGTTCGTCAGCCCGCCGTCCCCTCTCCGCGAGAACCCTCCTCCTTCCCATGGGAAGGCCCTGGACCTCCCTTTTATAGATGCAAGGAGAGGGTCCAGATGTATAATGGGGGGTGTAGCAATGCGCTAACGTGTCTAGCAGAGAAATGCCTAAGCCCTACGTACATGCCAACGTGGCTGTCGGGGGAGAGCTTGAGCCCTGTATGCGTGATAGCGTGGCCGTCGGAGAAGCGCCTGAGCCCTGTAGGAGCACAGCTGGCAGTGCGGCAAGGATCCTGCTGACGTCTCCTTGCTGCCGTAAGGGGCTGAGAGCCACCAGTGTCATGGTTGCACGCGGGGCACCATCATTACCCGTCGTCGGGGTAAGCCAGATGGGACGCCGGTCTTGTTCCTTGTAGCCTGAGCTGGCTAGGGATAGGGTAATGATGTATAACCTGTGGCGCGGTCGGTCCGAGCCCAAGGTCGGGCGAGGTGAAGACTTCTCTTGAGGCCGAGGCCAGAGCCTGAGGTAGGGTGAGGCGGAGACCTCCTCCCGAGACCGAGGTTGAGGCCGAGTTTGGAGGTCAGGCGAGACGGAGACTTCCTTCCGAGGTCGGAGCCTGAGGTCGGGTGAGGCGGAGACCTCCTCCCGAGGCCGGAGCCTGAGGTCGGGCGAGGCGGAGCTTCCTGTTGCCCCCGAGGCCGAACTCGGTGGTTGATCGTGACTTGTTATCAGCTTCGCCTGGGTGGTTGGCACAGTAGCCGGAGCGGGGCGAGCGACGCTGTCTTCCTGTCAGATCGGACAGTAAAGGGGGGTGAAGTGACTGCGGTCGCTTCGACCTGGCTGATTGAGGCGCGTCTGTCAGGATGCGGCATCAGGCGATCCTCGCATTGAATGTGTCTGCGATGTGGTCGGTTGGTGAGGCGGTTTGGTCAAGGTTGCTTCACAATGAAGCCTGCCCGAGCCAGGCTTTGGGAGAGCCGAGGGTGTGCCCGCTACCTGAGGAGGTCCTCAGGCGAGGCGTGAACTCGTCTGGGACTACTGCTCCTGCCCGAGGCTGGGCTCGGGCGAGGTTGCGTCCCTTGGGTAGACGGAGCCTTGACTTGAACCACGCCCGTCAGTTGGTCTGAGGGTGTTTACCAGCTGTGATTAGGAGTGTTGGGGGTACCCCTAATTACGGTACCCGACAGTAGCCCCCGAGCCTTGAAGGGAGTGTTGGTACTCGCTTGGAGGCTTTTGCCGCATTTTTGGTGAGGGGACCGGCCTTTCTCGGTTTTACTATGCTCTGGTGGGTGCGCGCGAGCGCACCCGCCGGGTGTAGCCCCCGAGGCCTTGGAGGAGTGGTTTGACTCCTCTGAGGTCTTAATGCTTTTCGTGGTGCTTCGGCCGGTCTGATCGTTCCCTCATGCGGCCTGGCCGTAGCCCGAGTGCATGGTCAGGTTCCGAGTTTTCAAGCTGGTTTGTTGACGTTGTCAACAGTTTGGCCGTAGCCGGGTGCGAGAGCAGCTGCCGAGCCTCTGCACGGAGCGAGAGGACGATCAAGGACTTTCCCGACTTTTATCATACGCCCCTGCGTCGCTTTTCCGCAAGGAGGAGGGGGGGAAGCGCCATGTTGCCCTCGGAGGGTGCCGAACATGGTGTTTCCAGTGAGCTGCTAACGGGTAATCAGAGTGGACGCCCGTGCCCCGTTCGTTAGGGGTCGGCTGGTGGCCCAGAGGCGCGCTCCAAAAGTACCTGTGGGTGATTTGCCGGACCTGGACCCCTTCGACAGGGTCCAAGGGCTCGATGCCTCCCTTTGGTGGGATTCCGTTGCAAATCGTTCCCCCGGTCTCGGAAATGTCCTAGGGTACCTCGGGAGCATAGCCCAAGCCTCGACCATGTATCGGACGTACCCAGAGTCATCCCTCACTCTGCGTGCTCTAGGGCGACTGTCGAACCCTTCCGAGGGGCCAGTCTTCGAACCCCTGATCAGTAATGGGAGCGGAGCCCGAGCGCTCTGGGGCGGCTGTCGAACCCTTCCGAGGGGCCAGCCTTCGAACCCTTGATCAGTAATGGGCTTGGAGCCCGAGTGCTCTGGGGCGGCTGTCGAAACCCTTTCGAGGGGCCAGCCTTCAAACCCCTGATCAGTAGGAGGGCTTAGGGCCCGCTTCCTTCGCTGAGAAGGATCCTTTCCACAACATCCCCTTTCCTGGTCCCTATAGCAAGAGAGAGAGAGAGGAGGAGGGGAATGATATGAATTTAAATAAGGTGGCACACCTTTTTTGACGCGGTCATCATGGCAGAGGTGAAACGACGCCCGCCTCGCCTGCCAGAGGTGTTGCTTGCTCTGCCGGGGAGTTAATGCGACAGGGCGGGTGACTCGCGTGGCGTCCGTTGAGCGTGCGAGCCGTTCGAGGAACGGAAAGATCTTTTTACCTTCGAGTTTTGAATTTTGCGGCGAGTTCGGGCAAAGTTTTGAACGGTTCTCGCCCAGGCCTTTATATACTCGGAAGGGGGGCTGGCAGTGGTTTGTCACTCTGCCATTTGCGCTTGCCTTCTGCTCTGGTTTTCGCAACCTAAGAGAATAGCCAGGGAAAAGGAAACCGCGCACCTCATCCCCTCCGCCTCCACCACCTTCGTTCGGTGATGGCTGACAGGGTGACCGTTGTCCCGCCGCGCGACCCGTGGCCCTCCACCGTCATTGCGAAGGATCTGGAGGCCCTCGTCGCTAATGGTCTGCTCTGTCCCCTCTCTGGTGGGGCGCAGCCGGAGTGGATGGCCCCGAGCGAGGCCGTCCCTTCCCCGCCGCCGGGGTACGTGGTTAGCTTCATCCCCTTCCATGAGCGGGGGTTTGGAGTGCTAGCGAGCCACTTGGAGTTCGTTATCCTGCGGTCCCCCTGGTGTGGAGGTTGTTCATACCCGCGGGAATGGAACCGGAGTCCCACTTGTAGGGGAATATACTGGGTTTTTGCCTGAGCAAAATGTAACTGCTTCAAGTACTTAGACATTTGTTGTAGGTCGAGAGAACCACCGAGGGTTCTGCCGATGTCTAAGCCTGTGTAGCATAGTTACCCCGAGTATATGTGTTTGTTCTTTGTAGCTATCGAGGCCTGAACATTTGGGTATTCGAGTATAAAGCTGCGTTTCTTCCTCATTTCAAGCACTGGGACTTGCCTGTTGGCTAGCCGAACCACTTAACCGAGCGTGAGTTGCCTTTCGCGGAAGGTGACGAGTGAGGTATCCGTATCCCGGAGGTGTAGGAGTCCCTCGGCTCGGTCGGCCTTGCCACTCTATGCCTCTATTGCTCAGTTTTTAGAACCCTCGGCTGCTCTGCGATGAGCCAGAGCCGGAGGCAGTGGTGTTGGCGTGGACAGAGGTGGAGTCGGCTCGAAAAGAGGCTTCATCGGCCTAGGAGCTGGCGGCTTCCCAGGTCGAGGAAGATGTAGCAGCGGCTGCTGGAGCTCGGCCAGGTCATCCGCGGGTGCGGTGCTGGTGTCCTCCCTTGGGTGGAGGTCCTTTCGCCTGGGTTGCCGTCCGAGGCCGGGCCAGGTTCCGCCGAGGGTGGAAACAACGCCGAGGGTGCTGCTGCTCCCCCTGCCGATGCCTGAACCTGCAGGAACAGTTTGTCTGTAGCATGCGTGTGTTCTTTCATAGCTGCTGAGGCCCGAACACTTTCATCGTCGTATTAAAAAGCTGTGTTTTCTTTCCTCTCATTTTGAGCATCACGACTTGTCTGTCGGTAGCAGAATCGTTTATCCAAGCGAGAGTTACTTTTCGCGGAAGGTGATGAGTGAGGTATCCGTATCCCGGAGGCGTAGGAGTTCCTCGGCTCGGTCGGCCTTGCCGCTTACGTGCACTCTCATTTGGTCGTAGGATTCTGTTATCGGTACAGTCGAGAAGGCACGAAAGTCGTTTTCTACCCGAGTGTTTGGACTTGTTCGGTAGCAGGATCGCTTATCCGAGCGTGAGTTACTTCTCGTGGAAGGTGATGAGTGAGGTATCCGTATCCCGGAGGTGTAGGAGTTCCTCGGCTCGGTCGGCCTTGCCGCTTACGTGTACTCTCGTCGTTTTCAGGATCCCGCTATCGATACGGAAGTCGAAAGCACGAAGGTCGTTTTGGTAGAAAATTTTTTCCGATGAAAGTTTTGACGCAGAGGGGGTTCCCCCCTTCTAGCCCTCGAGGGAGGGTTGGGCTTTGCTGAGGCAAGGCCGACCCTTCCTTGACGGTTAGACTTTATGTATGTAAAGAAAACAAGGTACGTGAACGACTTAAAACATCTCAAGGGTAGAAGCGACATAGCTGTTGGATGTTCCAAGCGTTGCTGCAGACCTCGCCTTGGTCGTTGGCCAGCTTGTATGTTCTGGGCTTCAAAATCTTGGCGATGATGAAGGGCCCTTCCCAGGGAGGAGTGAGCTTGTGGCGCCCTCGGGCGTCCTGTCACAGACGAAGCACCAAGTCTCCCACTTGGAAGCCTCGGGGCCGAACGCTTTGGGCGTGGTGGCGTCGCAACGACTGCTGGTACTGTGCCGAATGTAGTAAGGCAACATCCCGAGCCTCTTCGAGCTGGTCCAGCGAATCCTCTCGGCTGGTCTGGTTGCTTCGGTCGTCGTACGCCCTGGTCCTCGGGGAACCGTATTCTAAGTCCATGGGGAGGACGGTCTCGGCCCCATAGACTAGAAAAAACGGCGAGAACCCCGTGGCTCGGCTCGACGTCGTCCTCAGACTCCAGACTACCGAGGGTAGCTCTTTCATCCACCTCTTGCCGAATTTGTTGAGGTCGTTGTAGATCCTCAGTTTGAGTCCCTGCAAAATCATACCGTTGGCACGCTCCACCTGCCCATTCATCATGGGGTGAGCCACGGCGGCCCAGTCCACACGGATGTGGTGGTCGTCGCAGAAGTCTAGGAACTGTTTTCCGGTGAACTGCGTGCCATTGTCGGTGATGATGGAGTTGGGGACCCCAAAGCGATGGATGATGTTGGTGAAGAATGCCACCGCCTGCTCGAACCTGATGCTGGTCAAGGGTCAGACCTCGATCCACTTGGAGAATTTGTCGATGGCGACCAGCAGGTGCGAGAAGCCCCCGGGTGCCTTCTGCAAGGGATCGACGAGGTCCAGACCCCATACTGCAAACGGCCAGGTGATGGGTATTGTCTGCAGGGCCTGAGTGGGCAGGTGCGTTTGCCTCGCGTAGAATTGACATCCTTGGCAGGAGCGTACAATCCTAGTGGCGTCGGCCACCGCGGTTGGCCAGTAGAAACCTTGTCGGAAGGCGTTTCCCACGAGGGCTCGAGGTGCTGCGTGGTGACCGCAAGCCCCCGAGTGTATTTCTTGCAATAGCTCTTGTCCTTAGGCGATGGATATGCATCGTTGGAGGATGCCCGAGGGGCTACGGTGGTAGAGCTCCTTTTCATCACCCAGCAAGACGAAAGACTTGGCGCGTCGCGCCAGTCGCCGAGCTTTGGCCTTGTCGAGGGGAAGCTCTCCTCGGAGGAGATATTCCAGGTACGGGGTCTGCCAGTTCGGATCTGGCGTGACCCCATTCTGTTCCCCCTCGACGGGCAAGGCCTCCTCCTTGACGGCCGAGGGTACCTCGGGCTCGGCCGAGGGTACCTCGGGCTCGGCCGAGGGTACCTCGAGCTGGGCCGAGGCTTCCTCGGGCTCGGGCGTGTCGTCGATCTTGACGAATGGTTGATGTAGGTCTCTGGAGAAGACATTCGGGGGAACCGTCGTCCGCCCCGAGGCTATCTTCACCAGCTCATCTGCAGTCTCGTTGTACCATCGGGCGATGTGGTTGAGCTCCAGCCCGTAGAACTTGTCTTCCAGGCGCCGGACTTCATCGCAGTAGGCCTCCATCCTCCGGTCGCGGCAGTGGGAGTTCTTCATGACTTGGTCGATGACAAGCTGCGAGTCGTCACGAGCGTCGAGGCACCGGACCCCTAGCTCGACGGCGATGCGCAGCCCGTTAACCAGAGCCTCGTATTCGGCCACGTTGTTTGATGCCAGAAAATGGAGGCGTATGAAGTAGCGAAGATGCTTTTCGAGGGGTGAAACGAAGAGCAAGCCAGCGCCTGCTCCTGTTTTCATGAGTGACCCATCGAAGTACATGGTCTAGAGCTCGGCCTGGATCGGAGCTGTTGGCAACTGGGTGTCGGCCCATTCAGCTAGGAAGTCTATCAAGACCTGGGATTTTATGGCCTTCCGAGGGGCGAATGATAGCGTTTCGCCCATGAGCTCCACTGCCCACTTTGCTATCCTACCCGAGGCCTCACGACACTGGATGATCTCCCCCAGGGGGAAGGATGACACCACAGTGACCGGATGAGACTCGAAGTAGTGTCGCAACTTTCGCCGCGTCAGAATTATTGCGTACAGTAGTTTCTGAATTTGTGGGTAGCGGATCTTGGTCTCGGATAGCACTTCGCTGATGAAATAGACCGGCCTCTGGACGAGCAATGCATGCCCTTCTTCTCGTCTCTTGACTACGATCGCGGCGCTGACCACCTGGGTGGTCGCGGCTACGTAGATCAAGAGGGCTTCTCCTGCAGCGGGGGGCACCAGGATGGGTGCATTTGTAAGGAGCGCCTTAAGGTTCCTGAGGGCTTTCTCGGCCTCGGGGGTCCAAGTGAAGCGCTCGGCCTTCCTTAAGAGGCGGTACAGAGGAAAGCCTTTCTCCCCAAGGCGTGAGATGAAGCGGCTCAGGGCCGCAAGGCATCCCATTACCCTCTGCACTCCTTTCAAATCTTTGATCGGTCCCATGTTGGTGATAGCCGCGATCTTCTCCGGGTTGGCTTCGATGCCTCGCTCGAAGACGATGAACCCTAGGAGCATGCCTCGGGGGACTCCAAAGACACACTTCTCAGGATTGGGTTTCACGCCTTTCGCTCTCAGACACTTGAACGTTGTCTCAAGGTCAGAGAGGAGGTCGGAGGCCTTCCTTGTCTTGACAACGATGTCATCGACATAAGCCTCGACCGTTCGGCCGATGTGCTCTCCGAACACGTGGTTCATGCATCTTTGGTATGTGGCCCCTGCATTCCTCAAGCCAAATGGCATAGTAGTATAACAATACATGCCAAAAGGTGTGATGAAAGAAGTCGCGAGCTGATCGGATTCTTTCATCTTG
This sequence comes from Zea luxurians, assembly GCA_029449295.1. NCBI lineage: Eukaryota > Viridiplantae > Streptophyta > Magnoliopsida > Poales > Poaceae > Zea > Zea luxurians. The sequence continues at coordinate 19,873,958 of JAOPSE010000003.1, forward strand.
ATTTGGTGATAACCTGAATAGGCGTCGAGGAATGACAGGGTTTCGCACCCAGCGGTGGAGTCCACAATTTGGTCGATGCGAGGCAGAGGGTTGGGAACCTTCGGACATGCTTTGTTCAGCCCGGTGTAGTCAACGCACATCCTCCATTTCCCACCTTTCTTTCTCACAAGCACAGGGTTAGCTAACCATTCAGGATGGAATACCTCTTTGATGAACCCCGCGACCATCAGCTTGTGAACCTCCTCGCCGATGGCTCTGCGCTTTTCTTCGTCGAAACAGTGCAGATGCTGCTTCACGAGTTGGGCCCCAGCTCGAATGTCTAGTGAGTGCTCGGCGACATCCCTCGGTATGCCGGGCATGTCCGAGGGACTCCACGCAAAAACTTCGGCGTTTGCGCGGAGAAAGTCGACGAGCACTGCTTCCTATTTGGGGTCGAGCTCGGAGCTGATCCGGACTTGCTTGCCATCGTCGTTGCTGGGGTCGAGAGGGACGGATTTGACCGCCTCAGCTGGCTCGAAGTTGCCGGCGTGTCGCTTCGCATCGGGCGCCTCCTTAGAGAGGCGCTCTAGGTCGGTGATGAGGGTCTCGGACTCGGCGAGGGCCTGAGCGTACTCCACGCACTCCACGTCGCATTCGTACGCGTGGCGGTACGTGCATCCGACGGTGATGACTCCGTTGGGGCCCGACATCTTGAGCTTGAGATACGTGTAGTTGGGGACGACCATGAACTTGGCATAGCACGACCTTCCTAACACCGCGTGGTAGGTTCCTCGGAACCCGACCACCTCGAACATGAGGGTTTCCTTTCGGAAGTTGGAGGGAGTCCCGAAGCAGACGGGCAAATCGATTTGCCCGAGGGGCAAGAAGCGCTTTCCGGGGACGATCCCGTGGAAGGGCGCTGCACCGGCCCGGATCATGGACAAACCGATCCCCAAGAGCTCAAGGGTCTCGGCATAGATGATGTTGAGGCTGCTGCCTCCATCCATGAGGACCTTGGTGAGCCAGACGTTGCCGATGATAGGGTTGACAACGAGCGGGTACCTTCCTAGGCTCAGCACGCAGTCGGGGTGGTCGCCTCGGTCAAAGGTGATGGGCTTGTTGGACCAGTCTAGGTAGACTAGCGCCGCCACCTTGACCGAGCAGACCTCCCGGCGCTCTTGCTTGCGATGTCGAGCCGAGGCGTTCGCCACTTGCCCACCATAGATCATGAAATAGCCGTGGACCTCGGGGAACTCCTCCTGGTTGCCCTCCTTCTTGTCGTTGTCTTGGCCCTTGCCATCTCCCGCGGGGGGTCCGGCCTTATGGAAGTAGCGCCGAAGCATGACGCATTCCTCAAGGGTGTGCTTGACGGGACCCTGATGATAGGGGCACGACTCTTTGAGCATCTTGTCGAACAGGTTAGCCCCTTCTAGAGGCTTTCGAGGGTTCCTGTGCTCGGCGGCAGCGACAAGATCTGTGTCAGCAGCGTCGCGCTTTGCTTGCGACTTCTTCTTGGCCTTCTTCTTCGCGCCCCACTGGGCGGACACCTCGGGGACGTCTTCCTGCTGCCTCTCCTGAGGCTGCTTGTCTTTCCGGAAGATGGCTTCGACCGCCTCCTGACCAGAGGCGAACTTGGTGGCAATGTCCATCAACTCGCTCGCCTTGGTGGGAGTCTTGCACCCCAGTTTGCTCACTAGGTCGCGGTAAGTGGTGCCGGCGAGGAACGCGCCGATGACGTCCGAGTCGGTGATGTTGGGCAGCTCGGTGCGCTGCTTCGAAAACCGTCGGATGTACTCTCGCAGGGACTCCCCTGGCTGCTGGCGGCAGCTTCGGAGATCCCTGGAGTTTCCAGGGCGCACGTACGTGCCTTGGAAGTTCCCAGCGAAAGCCTCGACCAGGTCGTCCCAGTTGGAGATCTGCGCAGGAGGCAGATGCTCCAGCTAGGCCCGGGCGGCATCGGAGAGGAACATGGGAAGGTTGCGGATGATGAGGTTGTCGTCGTTCGTCCCTCCCAGCTGGTAGGCCAGCCGGTAGTCCGCAAGCCACAGCTCTGGCCTCGTCTCCCCCGAGTACTTGGCGATAGTAGTCGGGGCTCAGAACCGGTTCGGGAACGGCGCTCGTCGTATGGCCCGGGTGAAGGCTTGCGGACCGGGTGGCTCGGGGGAAGGGCTCCGATCCTCCCCACTGTCGTAGCGTCCTCCGCGCCTGGGATGGTAGCCTCGGCGCACCTTCTCGTCGAGGCGGGGTCGACGGTCGTGGCAGTGTTGCGCGTTGCCGAGGCGATCCGGGGCGGCAGGCGTCCCGTCACGTGTACGCTCGGTGTGAACCGAGGCCTCCCGCATGTGTCGGGACACGTGTCGGGAGGGTGTTGTGCGATGCTCCGAGGGGCACCCTCGCCTTCGGGAGGCAGAGCTTTCGGCTTGTCGAACCGCGGCATACTCCAGGAGATTCTTGAGCTCGCCCTGGATACGCCGCCCCTCGGTGGTGGATGGCTCCGGCATCGTCCGGAGCAGCATCGCTGCTGTAGCCAGGTTCTGGCCGGTCTCGCTGACGGCCGGGGGCAGTGCTGCCCTGGCATTGTCAACGATACGGCGCTGGACTTCCTGGGGCCGATGACACATTCCTCCGGCGAGTGCCTGACCTGCCCGCTCCTGCTCGATGTTTTGCCGGAGCTGCACAAGTCGCCCCGCTTCCTCGTCGAGCTTGGCCTGCATCTCGCGGATTTCCTCGAGCTGTGTGTCCTAACCCCCCGTAGGGACTGGGACCACAACTAGCTCCCGCAGGATGTCAACGCGAGATGCAGGCCCAGGGTCATTCTCCGGCATACCAAGGTGGTTGCCTTCGTCGAGATCCCCCAGATCGACGTGGAAACATTCGCGACTCGGGCCATAACCCTCGTCGACAAGGCTATGGCCATCATCCGAGCAACCAGAGAGGCAGTAGTCACATGCGGTCATGAAGTCTCGCATAGCACCAGAATCATGTAGTTCGGAGAAATCCCAACCGGAGTCAGGACCTTCCTCTTCCTCGGAACCTAGGGGCCCGTAGGTTGAGACGGTCGTCAGTCGGTCCCAGGATGACCACATATGGTATCCCGGGAGATCAGGATACGCCCTAGCGAAAGCGCTCACCGAAGCGGGGTCACTTGGTGGATCGAAACTGAATCGAAAGGGCACAGGGTGGAAGACGGACGGTACCTCTTGGTCGATGGGCGGTGGTGATGTCGCGTCGGAGCGCACCGTCATCTCAGGTACGAGGGTGACGCCCAGCAGGTCCTTCGCGAGGGTGCTGGCGTCGTTAGTTCGCTTGTCGTCAGCGTATGGCGGGGAAGCGACACCCATCGTTGTCTCGGGCGCGAGGACAACGCCCGGCTTGTCCCCCGCTGGGGCACCGGTGTCGTCGACTCGCTCCGGTGCGACAGCCGATGAGGTGCTGCCTCCTGCCTGGCCACAGTTGCCCCACCTCCTCCTTCTGCGGCGAGGAGGGTGGCGAGGCGAACGCAGATGCTCCTCTTCCTCCACGGGGGGAAGACGTCGTCGAATTCGTCGCCGCCGAGCGAGCTGACGACCGTCGCTGTTGTAGTGCTGTGCGGGAAGGAGTATCATGTCGTAGCTGCCGTCGAGAGACATGAATTCGAGACTCCCAAAGTGAAGCACCGTCCCGGGCTGAAGAGGTTGCTGAAGACTCCCCATCTGGAACTCAACGGGAAGGTGATTGTTAACACGCAGCAGGCCCCTACCTGGCGCGCCAACTGTCGGTGTTTCGGACCCGGGGGGGTCCTCCGAACTGACTAGTGAATTTGTCGTCGCTGCGTGTCCCTGCCCAGATGGGTTGGCGCGAGAAGGAACACAAACGGGGGACTTGTATTATCTCGCAACGGGGGTGCCGCTCGTAGTAGGGGTTACAAGCGTCGCGAGAGGGAAGAAGAGAGCCGGTTCGTCAGCCCGACGTCCCCTCTCCGCGAGAACCCTCCTCCTTCCCATGGGAAGGCCCTAGACCTCCCTTTTATAGATGCAAGGAGAGGGTCCAGATGTATAATGGGGGGTGTAGCAATGCGCTAACGTGTCTGGCAGAGAAATGCCTAAGCCCTATGTACATGCCAACGTGGCTGTCGAGGGAGAGCTTGAGCCCTGTATGCGTGATAGCGTGGCCGTCTGAGAAGCGCCTGAGCCCTGTAGGAGCACAGCTGGCAGTGCGGCAAGGATCCTGCTGACGTCTCCTTGCTGCCGTAAGGGGCTGAGAGCCACCGGCGTCATGGTTGCACGCGGGGCACCATCATTACCCGCCGTTGGGGTAAGCCAGATGGGACGCCAGTCTTGTTCCTTGTAGCCTGAGCTAGCTAGGGATAGGGTAATGATGTATCCCCTGTGGCGCGGTCGGTCCGAGCCCAAGGTCGGGCGAGGCAGAGACTTCTCTTGAGGCCGAGGCCGGAGCCTGAGGTCGGGTGAGGCGGAGACCTCCTCCCGAGACCGAGGTCGAGGCCGAGTCTGGAGGTCGGGCGAGGCGGAGACTTCGTTCCGTGGTCGGAGCCTGAGGTCGGGTGAGGCGGAGACCTCCTCCCGAGGCCGGAGCCTGAGGTCGGGTGAGGCGGATCTTCCTGTTGCCCCCGAGGCCGAACTCGGTGGTTGATCGTGACTTGTTGTCAGCTTCGCCTGGGTGGTTGGCACAGTAGCCGGAGCGGGGCGAGCGGTGTTGTCTTCCTGTCAGATCGGACAGTAAAGGGGGGTGAAGTGACTGTGGTCACTTCGACCTGGCTGATTGAGGCGCGTGTGTCAGGATGCGGCAGGCGATCCTCGCATTGAATGTGCCTACGATGTGGTCGGTTGGTGAGGCGGTTTGGTCAAGGTTGCTTCACAATGAAGCCTGCCCGAGCCGGGCTTTGGGAGAGCCGAGGGTGTGCCCGCTGCTTGAGGAGGTCCTCGGGCGAGGCGTGAACTCGTCTGGGACTACTGCTCCTGCCCGAGGCTGGGCTCGGGCGAGGTTGCGTCCCTTGGGTAGACGAAGCCTTGACTTGAACCGCGCCTGTCAGTTGGTCTGAGGGTGTTTACCAACCGTGATTAGGAGTGTTGGGGGTACCCCTAATTACGGTACCCGACACTATGTAAAGGCTATGTAGTGTATTTCTAGCTATTCACCTCGATAGTGAATATCGGGTCTTGCAAAACCTAGGCTGGACAAGAATCACGGCTCGTAGGTAATGTGTGCAACCTCTGCAGAGTGTTAGAAACTGGTATATGAGTCGTGCTCACGGTTATGAGCAGCCTTAGGAGCTCCTTTGGTTAGAGTAACTCTGGATACTTTTATAATTATGCTTAATGATGGTGATTATAATTATGTATTATGGTATTTCCTCTTAGAGGGAGTACTAATTGGGCAATAACTTGGGATTATTGCTAAAACTTGACTCTCTACTAGAAATAAATATCTAACCTACTAAAAGCAACTGCTTTAAGCTTAACCCCACATACAGCTAGTTCACTTTAGCCAAACGGGACATTTGCTGAGTGCGTTGATGTGTACTCACCCTTGCTTTAAAACACCAAACCCCAGGTTGTCCCCATTGCAACCAGTGCTCAGGAGAAGATGAAGGAAACAGGGAGGACTTTCAAGAGTTTTAGGACTACGACGAGTTCTAGAATAGATTAGTGGCAAACCCCCTAGTCAGCTGCTTGTGAAGGCTATATCTTACTGTGTTTTATTCAACACTTTAATTATAACTTAAGTTAATGACTTTGTGGATGTTTCGGACATCGTGATGTAATAAAGTACTTAATTCCGCTATTATTTTGAGCAATGTGTGATGATGTCCAATTATGTAATCGATGTGCACGTGAATTTTTGATCCTGGCACGTACATGGTTCGCATTCGATTTACCTTCTAAAACTAGGTGTGACAACGAGCATGTTCTCGGAACTACAAGGAGTACTAGAAGATTATGTCTAATGGAGGATATGACATACCCCATCAAAATATTTATGTAACAATGGACACACATTCCCTTGGCTATATATAGGGTGGGGGCTTATGGTGCAGGCAGGTGAACTCCGTTTGTACACTTCTCACATAGAAGCACAAAAGTCAAGCGCTCCACCTTGTAACACTCAAAGCAGTAACAAAGGCTTCAACACCATACTATGCGTATGAGTTCTCTTCAAACTAGTCTAAACTCTCTTTTTAGGCTCGCTAGAGCAAAGACATTGGGACAGATGCCCACAAACCATCTCCTAACCTACAAATTTACTTGTCGTGGTAACAAAACCACAAACAAGCAAGCCAACACAAGAGGGGCAAACAAACTTGGGTTCTAAAGGAAATTATTTCACCCATGAAGAGCACCAAGAAAGTTTGGATTCCAAAGGGGATGTAAGAAGTCCAATGGACTTCAGTGATTTTGAGCCTTGGTAAAGTTGGGTTGTATATTAAGGTGTGCGTCATATTGGATCAAGTTATTGCCAAGTGGGTTCGTAAGGGATGTGCACACAAATTCGCCATGTGTGTTAGGTAACTAGATTTAAAATTCTTGCAATTTCAATTTAGCATCTAGTTCCTTTCAAGCATAGCTTTTCATATGCATATTTAAAATTCTTGTCGTACATATAGTAGTTAAATCAAATGGTAGGATTGCTTAGCTTCACTCTTACTCTTGGAGCAAGCCTCTGTGGTTTAATTTATCTAAGAGCATGGCACATAGATCTTTTTAATTATCTTCAAATTGGTATAAAGTGTTTACAAGTGGTATCATTATCTAATATTGTCAAAGTTCAAATTATAGATGACTTACTCCTAATATCTTCTACAAGTAATGCTCACATTCATGTGGCATTATCCTTTAATTGGTATTTTGACCTTAAAAGTCTAAGTGCATGGCTCATACAAACACTCAAAAATCGTATGCACAATTTTTAGGGGGAGGTTACCCTATAAGTTGGTATGATTGAGAATAACACCATTTTGAAGCCTATCTTGTGTGCAGCAGTCTCGTTGAAAAGATAATGGAGTCCCCATAAATAAGTAACATACTTCAACTTTCAAGTGGTATCTTGCAAATTGGTACCAGGTTCAAATGGATTCGTACATATGGTATCTCTAAACCAATGCCATTATTTAGTCTTTGAATTGATATTAAGTTCATTTTGGTAACTTTTACATGCTTTCTCTATGCATTATATAGGTTAAACACTCTTATAATTTCATTTATCCATTATGAATATGATTTGCCATCCATCATATTTTATGCATACATGTAGGGGTATCTTGGTCTACGTAATGTAAGAATCAACTTGTGTGATCCACATCATGGCATGGGGGAGATGTTTTTTTAGGATCACATAATCGACCCTTCCTACCGCTTTTTAACTGTCTTCCTTTCCATTGTTTGATTCTAGATGGAGAGAATTTGTAGTATCAAGGAAAAGGCGAAAGAGAGCAGACCTGGGAGTGCACTACTGCTCTGCTTGGCTAGCCTGATGTGTGCTCATTCGCATTGTCGCGCACCTGGCCAACAAACGGACTGCGTGTTTCTATTGGGACCAAGGAAATAAAAAAAAAAAAAAGAATCAGCCCAACTACACACGCGCAGCGCAGAACAGGTGGTCGAAGTGCCGGTCAGCAGCCGATCAGATGTGGCCTGGGAGAGCCGGGCGCTCATCTGCCCTGCCGCGCACGCGAGATCTGGTCACGAACACCATAGACCATACTCCTGAAGCCGAGGAATACCAAATGCCACCGGAACGTCGTCATTCGTGAATCGTGATCCTGAAGCCAGCAAAAAGCCTTTGCTCCACGCATTTCTGATTTCTCCTTGGAGGCTTGCGACTTGGCGAAACTACTGGTAGTACTGGGCTACTTTACTGGCTTGCCACGGGCCGGGCCTGCGGCTGCTACATGCGCTCGCGTGGGCTCTTGGACCGGATGTATTGTTAGGAGCCAACAGTGGGCCAGTTGGATTCGTAACCTGGGTGGGCCACTCAAGGTCCAATGTATCACCCAACTAAAATTGGTCCTAGTCACATTAAATATTTAAATGATAATTTACAGATACTAAATATAATTACACAGATAATGACTAAAAAATAATACAAATTTATTAGTTTATTTAAGTTTAAATTTAATTCTCACGATTGATTTTCAAATATTTGATGTGACACGAGCTAAATTTATTTTAGCAAGGAAACCAAAACACCGACTACAGTTACGTTGCTGGCGTCTGGCGATACGGTGATGGCTGGAGTATGTACAGGATGCCGTTATAGTGTTTTGCCATCCGTGCTCTACTGCAGACTCTGCGAGGCCACGGTGCACGGTTATTCAACGTGTGAGTTCAAAACTCAAAATCATATATGCTCCTGATCTTGTTCCAGCGTAGCGAAGAAGTGATCCATGAATTAAGGTGCGAAATCACGAAAGCAGTCACCTGCAGCAGTGCAACACCGCCAACCATGAAGCTTGCTCTACGTGCTCGGGGGCCCTAGCGGCCTGGTCACATCACGTTCGTCCACCTGACCTCCCCGATACTCTCAGTCTCGGCACATGCCTATGGCGTCGCACGTCATCACTCCTTCAGCGCTTCCCCTCAAGGACTCAACCACAACATCGCCATTCACTAGGCAGCAAGGAAGTAGAGGGTGTTTGGTTCCGTAACAAAAGTTTAGTCATGTTACATCGGGGTTTTAAATATAAAAATTACGACTATTATATACAGTCTAATTATAAAACTAAATGATACTCCGTTTTCAAATTTATTAAGCCTAATTTCTTGCAAACAAGCATGGCCGCGCCGCATGCGACCCTTCTCCTTTAGCTTCCCTCCGCGAGAGGTTAAATAGGGGAGCAACTCTGTCACTTGGTACACGAGAGCGAGCAGAACCTTTAGAATCACAATGCAGCCGCAAGTGTGGGTGTTTCCATCTAGTAGCTCTGCGCACAGAGAAGCGAGAGGGCAGGTGCCTCTGAAGCCGGTGCCGTTCGAGACCTTGCATGTGGGATCGACAATTAGGTTTTTGGGGAGCGTCTACGCGACTACCCAAATCATCTGCGACATGACAAGAGAAGTTGGACAAGGATCAAGATCCTCGGAGCGCATGGGAGGGTATGATCAATTCAGTTTTTTACTGTTTTACGTTCTGCAGATTATATATGTTTCATATATTCATCTCCGCTGTTTTATATGTAGCCATGAATTTATCTCATCTGTTCTGCCATATTATAATATGTTATATCTGTTTGCTTTAATTTTACAGTCATGCTGTTTATGTTGCTATCTGTTTATTTTCAATTGTTACATAATAATACATGTTCCATGTTTATATGCTTATTATATTTATATGATTTATATGCTTTATGTTCTCATGATCCATATTGTTATGGATATATTTGAGATCGCGATTTCTATGATTAAACATATTTTATATATCATCATCATAATGTTAATTTATGGAATTAAAATCATATGGAAAATGCTTATATTTCTAACAATCCAAAAACCTAATCTTAGGCATTTTTCTGTCAGTGGTTTTGCTGCTGTGCTAAAGCCTAATCCTTTTGATGGTAAAAACTTCTTGATATGGAAAGCTAAGATGGAATTGTGGCTTACTGCAATGTCTTGTTTTCATGCCGCTGAGTGCAAGCCTGTCAACTTACCTCCTGAGGATGAGGCTAAGTTTAAGGCTGAAGACAACCTCTTTCGAGGTGCAGTAATTAGCGCACTAGATACAAAATTCCAGAAAAGCTATATCATCCTTCCCACAGGGAAAGAGCTATGGGATGCACTTGTTGGAAAGTTTGGAGTTACTGACGCTGGTAGCGAGCTGTATCTCATGGAGCAGCTGTATGACTACAAGATGGTTGAGAACCGATCTATAGTAGAACAGGCTCATGAGTTTCAGGCACTAGCTAAGGAACTTGAGCTTTTTCCTTGTCCCTTGCCTGACAAGTTTGTGGCTGGCGGTATAATCGCCAAGTTGCCACCTTCTTGGAAGGACTTTGCTACCTCTCTCAAACATAAGAGACAAGAGTTCAATGTGGAAGAGCTCATTGGTACTCTTGATGTTGAGGAAAGAGCTAGAACAAAGGACAATGGAAAAGGTGTTGAGATCTCTACTGCTAATGTGGTGCAGAAGAGAAACTTCCGCAAGTTTAACAAGAAGAAAAACCAGAACAAACAAGAGAACGCAAATAAACCTGTTCAAACAGCACAATTTAAAAAGAAGAACAACAACAACAAGGGAAAGGGAGGATGCTTTGTCTGTGGCAGTGATCAACACTGGGCTAGAGAGTGCCCTGATCGCAAGTTCACATAGGACAAGAAATCAGCTAATGTTGTAACCACTGAAACTGGAGATGGAACATCTGGGTATGGTAATTCTTTACCATTTGCTCTTTCAGTTTGTAATTCACCTAAGTGGTGGATGGATAGTGGTGCAAACATTCATGTGTGTGCTGATGTCTCTATGTTCTCCACCTACCAGGTCGGGAGGTCTGGCGCCTTGTTAATGGGAAATGGGTCGCGTGCTCATGTTCTTGGTGTTGGTACGGTCATTCTGAAGTTTACTTCGGGAAAGATGGTGCCATTGAAGAGCGTGCAGCATGTGCCCTCTATCAAGAAGAATCTCGTTAGTGCTTTGATGCTATGTCGAGATGGATACAAAGTTGTTCTTGAGTCTAATAAATGTGTTGTGTCAAAACATGGTACTTTTGTTGGTAAAGAATATGACTGCGGAGGCTTGTTCCGCTTATCACTGCATGATGTGTGTAATAAACTGGTGAATTCTGTTAATTTTTCTGATGAGTCAGATTTATGGCATTCACGTTTTTGTCATGCAAGCTTTGGCTGTCTTATGCGGTTAGCAAATATAAATCTAATTCCTAAATTTAACTTGGTCAAAAAGTCTAAGTGCCATGTGTGTGTTGAATCAAAACAACCCTGCAAGCCTCACAAGGCTGCTGAGGCGAGGAATTTGGCACCTCTAGAACTTGTTCATTCTGATCTATGTGAGATGAATGGAATTTTGACCAAAGGTGGTAAAAGATACTTTCTCACTTTTATAGATGACTCCACCAGATTTTGCTATGTGTATCTCTTAAAAACAAAAGATGAAGCGTTTAATTATTTTAAGACCTATAAAGCTGAAGTTGAGAACCAACTTGAGAGGAAAATAAAATGGTTAAGGTCTGATCGAGGTGGAGAATATTTCTCTAATGTGTTCGATGAGTTCTGCGTGGAACATGATATTATTCATGAGAGGACACCGCCATTCTCACCACAATCCAATGGGATTGCTGAAAGGAAAAACCACACTAACAGATTTGGTGAATGCCATGTTGAGTACAGCGGGATTATCCAAGGCATGGTGGGGTGAGGCGATTTTGACAGCATGTCATGTCCTGAACAGAGTTCCAACAAAGAGAAAAGAGATCACACCATTTGAGGAATGGGAAAAGAGAAGATTAAATCTCTCATATTTGCGCACTTGGGGTTGCTTGGCCAAAGTGAATGTGCCAATCAACAAAAAGCATAAACTTGGGCCTAAAACTGTTGATTGTATATTCCTTGGGTACTCTTTTCACAGCACTGGGTATAGATTCTTAATTATAAAATCTGATGTGCCTGATATGTATGTTGATACTATATGGAATCAAGAGACACAACATTTTTTGAGAATGAGTTTCCCATGAAGAATACACCTAGTGATACAAGTCATGAGACTACAATTCCCCATGAGCATGAACTGTCTATTCCTATAGATCATGCTGAGGATTCTTACGTGCACATCCCTGAGGAGGATGACACTATAGTCACTCGAAAGAGCAAGAGACAGAGGGTTGCAAAATCCTTTGGTAATGACTTTATAGTGTACCTTGTGGAAGACACACCAACTACCATTAGTGAGGCATATTCCTCTCCTGATGCTGACTTATGGAAGGAAGCAATAAGGAGTGAGATGGAATCTATTATGTCTAATGGAACTTGGGAGGTCATTGACCGTCCTTACGGTTGTCAACCTATAGGCTACAAATGGATCTTCAAGAAAAAGCTTAGGCCTGATGGTACAATCGAGAGGTACAAGGCAAGGCTTGTGGCCAAAGGATATACCCAAAAAGAGGGTGAAGATTTCTTTGATACCTACTCACCAGTGGCTCGATTGACTACAATTCGCACATTAATAGCGGTGGCAGCCTCTTATGGTCTTATCATTCATCAGATGGATGTTAAGACAGCTTTCCTAAATGGAGAGTTGGATGAGGAGATCTACATGGATCAGCCTGAAGGGTTCATTGCGGATGGTCAAGAGAACAAGGTGTGCAGGTTGATAAAATCATTGTATGGCCTAAAACAAGCACCTAAGCAATGGCATAAAAAGTTTGATAATACACTTACAGCCGCTGATTTTGCTGTAAATGAATCTGACACGTGTGTATATTATCGGTATGGTGGGGGTGAGTCTGTTATGTTGTGCCTTTATGTTGATGACATCTTGATCTTTGGATCAAATCTCAATGTGATTGAGGAAGTTAAAAATCTTCTATCGAGCAATTTCGAGATGGAAGATTTGGGAGAGGTTGATGTCTTCTAAACATCAAGCTTGTTAGAGAAGCTGATGGTGGGGTAACTTTGTTACAATCTCATTATGTGGAAAAGGTATTGAGTCGCTTTGGTTTTAGTGACTATGATCCTGCTCCAACACCTTATGACCCTAGCGTGCTATTGAGAAAGAATCAGAGAATAGCAAGGGATCAATTGACATACTCCAAGATCATTGGCTCGCTCATGTACCTTGCAAGCGCAACAAGGCCAGACATCTTATATGCTGTGAGTAAGCTGAGTCGGTTTGTGTCAAAACCCGGAGATGATCACTAGCGTGCTCTTGAGAGAGTGTTGCAGTATTTGAAAGGTACTATGACATACGGTATTCATTATACTGGGAACCCAATAGTGCTGGAAGGCTATTGTGATGCCAACTGGATTTCTGATGCTGATGAGCTTTATGCCACAAGCAGATATGTGTTTCTGTTTGGAGGTGGCGCTGTTTCCTGAAGTCTTGCAAGCAGACTATCTTAACGAAGTCTACAATGGAAGCAGAACTCGCGGCATTAGACACTGCTGGGGCTGAGGGCGAGTGGCTTCGTGATTTCCTATTGGATTTACCGGTAGTTGAAAAATCGATACCGGCTATTTCCATGAACTGTGACAACCAAACGGTGATTACAAAGGTTAACAGTTCTAGGAATAACATGAAGTCTACAAGGCATGTTAAGAGGAGATTAAAATCTGTCAGAAAGTTGAAAAACTCCGGAGTTATAACGGTGGATTATGTCCACACATCGAAAAATCTAGCAGATCAATTCACTAAGGGTCTGTCACGCAATGTGATAGAAAGTGCATCGAGAGAAATGAGTATGAGACCCATGTGAAATCTATTCTAGTGGTAACCTGCTCTATGTGATCGGAGATCCCGTGAAGTAGAGTGGAGAAACAATCTAGGAGTAGATTGTGAGGAAAGATCCCTTCCTTTAACTCATTTCTGATGCACATCTTTCCTATCTGTAAGGCAGGATGGTATTTACCTTAATGTATTCCAAGAGTCTTATAAAGGTGAGATGTTGTCCTACAGAACATATTTTGAGGAGTACACCTATATGAGTCAGACTGCTGGTCACAGTCTATGGGACTTGGATAATCCCTAAATACTCATGAAAGGCACTGAAGTGTGACTTATATGCTTCTAAATAGCGGGAATGCCCTTTTGCAGCCTAGTATCAGCAAAGGATTTGAGCGAATCTCATTTCGCACAAAACTGTCAATTCAAGGCTTATCCATTGTTCAGTTGTGAATGAGTGAAACTCTTATTCTAGATGGATGTTCAACTTAACAGTCTCCATCGAAACACTGGTATATCAAAGGATTGTGATTCTGATACTTTATCATTACAAACCCTAGAGTTTGGTGGGGATTGTTGGATCTTTTATGGGCTTGGCCCATTTATTCAATAAAATCTATGGTATGTAATGGTGGGAAATACCAATAGTACAATATTGGAAGTCCAAGGGTCTTTTAGCTTGACTTATATGATGGGAATTATTCCACCTAATTTGAGAAGTCAAGAAACGGACAAGGGTGTGCCACACGCGCGCCGCCGCCGGCCGGGCGTGGCGTGGCATGGCAGGCAGGCGGCGAGCGGGCGAGGCATGGTGTGGTTGTGTTAATTTATTAATTTTTAGCACTCATTAACCGCGGGAATTTCAACTCCGGGTTAAACCTTTCAGTTGCCCATCTCTTCGTCAGCCGCATGCGAGACCCTTGTGCTGTCCATCTCTTAGCGCGCCGCATGCGACCCTTCTCCTTCAGCTTCCCTCCGCGAGAGGTTAAATAGGGGTGTAACCCTGTCACTTGGTACACGAGAGCGAGTAGAACCTTCAGAATCATAGTCCAGCCGCAAGTGTGGGTGTTTCTATCTCGTAACTCTGCGCGCACAGAGAAGTGAGAGGGCAGGTGCCTCCGAAGCCGGTGCCGTTCAAGACCTTGCACGGGGGATCGACAATTAGGTTTTTGGGGAGCGTCTACGCGACTGCCCAAATCATCTGCGACACGACAAGAGAAGTTGGACAAGGATCAGGATCCTCGGAGCGCATGGGAGGGTATGATCAATTCAGTTTCTTACTGTTTTATGTTCTGCAGATTATATATGTTTCATATATTCATCTCTGCTGTTTTATATGTAGCCATGAATTTATCTCATCTGTTCTGCCATATTATAATATGTTATATCTGTTTGCTTTAATTTTACAGTCATGCTGTTTATGTTGCTATCTGTTTATTTTCAGTTGTTCCATAATAATACATGTTCCATGTTTATATGCTTATTATATTTATATGATTTATATGCTTTATGTTCTCATGGTCCATATTGTTATGGATATATTTGAGATCGCGATTTCTATGATTAAACATATTTTATATGTCATCATCATAATGTTAATTTATGGAATTAAAATGATATAGAAAATTCCTATATTTCTAACAAAATGGGCCACACAGAGAAGGATTATTAGCCATGTCTTCCATCTAGGGATGTTGGTGGGTACGGTACGAGTATGTGCAAATAACCATGAGTAATTATCCATCAGGAATGTATATGGTAGAATTTGTTATTCATGGGTACGAGCAGGGATATAATAAGGTATCCACGGGTAAATTTTTCGTAGGTATAGATATATAGTATCAATACCTGTTACCTAAAGGGTATCTGACATGTGGGTCATCCAAATATAATACATTATCCCAAATTTTCATTTTTCAAATTTCATCCACGATATGTTGTTTGGTGCTAAAATTGTTGTTTGATGCTGTTGGAATAATGAAATTGTTGAATTATGATTAATTTATTATATAGTGCTGAATGCTAGAACTGTAGTGGGCATGCGGGTAACGGGTATCTGTCAGGTAGCGGATACCCGATGGATACGAATATGGGTACAAACCCATACCCACGAGCGTATATGAGTATGGGGATGGTTTGAGTCTTGTCTCACGGGTATGGATTCGTGAACCATAGACCCATGCCCTACCCGCCCTATTGCCATCCCTACTTCCATCTCAAGAAACTCAAGGTCACTTCTTTAAACACAACCTCAATCTATATTGCCTCACTATATGTTGGAATATCACTAGACTCATTGCATTATTGAAGTTACGTTTGGTTCTGTCATGTGTTGTGAAAAAAGTTATCTTGAGCTTTCTCCTACAGGAAAGATATTGTGAGAGGTCCGCTATAAAAAAGGTGAAAGTCATATAGTTCAAATTATTGCAAAACTATAGATCTCATATGATTTGTATTTAATGTCCTTAAGGGTGTTGTTGATTGTTTATATATAAATTGACTACAACACCATGTGTTGTGTGGATGATTGAAAAATAACTAAATAACTAAAATATATATTAGATACTTAAGAAGTTTATAATTCATCTCATAAAATTTATGAATCACATAGCTATCTTATATAGCTCTCGCCTAGCCGATATGATAGCCATCATGTCGTAAATGATGTTCTTGGTAACCTAGTTCTCTCCTTTCATCTTGTTACCTCCATGTGTTTGTGTAGATGCACTTATGTTGTAGGCATATACTCCTCGTCTATGTTACACCTCTCAAACTTCTTGTCTTGCAAGTTGCTATCACAAATAAAACTATGCAATATAATACAAGCCATAACAATTTGTTTTTCGTCGAGTTGATAAACTCGTCATAACTTTATTATGCACTACTTTTGCTTGATGGCTCCAAATGCTCGCTCAATGACATTGCAGAGGGATGAATGCAAGAAGTTGAATGTCTCATACTTCCCCTGTAGTGGATAGCCTCGACGATGATGAGATTCTCTTAAATGGTAGTGTTGCTCGCCTTATAAGGTGCTAGGTATCCAATTTGATTTGGATAATCGAAACCCTAAGGTATTATTTGTCTGCAAAAGAAATAAGTTAGCATTCTGGGTATATGAAAGGACAATTTTTTGTAACATTACTTTTTATTCTATTACCTTTATGAGGTACAGGAAATAAAGGAAAATTGTCCAATGCATGGTTAAGGATCCTTATATCATGTCTAGAACTCGGCCAACCGACAACCACAAATATGAACCTCGTGTCAAAGTTGCATATAATAGTACATTTTGAGATGAATATCCATGGTGACAAGTGTTGGGGTCTGCTTCTTTGCCGAAGGTCCTGTAAGAAGAAATACCTTCGGAAGATCAAAATAGAAGCAACGCCGAAGCTACCATACGGGGAGCTTCATAGCACGCCTTCAGACGAAGGGATGCACCGACTTAAAGATGAAAAGACCAATCGACCCATGATAATTTTTATTATGATTGTAATCAGATGTGAAGGACATAAATGTAAAATCCACACAGGCTGTGCCCTGTGCCTATAAATAGATGAATAGTACCCCCGTACTATTCACGTTGACTTGTACTCGCTCTTGCGTCACGCTTGTACTTTCATTTCCTGTTAAGCCGAAGGTGTGAATGTAATTCAATATTGTCTTTATTCATCCATAATCCTAAAATAAGAAATGTACATGATTTTATCATATAATTGTTCATGTTCTCTCTTATGTTTTGCATACTTCATCTGCCATTAATACATTCTGTGATGATGAAGGTATGACCTTCATATCCTTCGTCCAAAGATCATTAAATCCTTGAGGAGATAATGTTTCAAAGGACGAAGGACATTAACAATTAACCTATTTTCGTGTTGCCTTGTTCTTAATTCATAGCATTTGAGAACAAGTCCCCAACATTGGCGCCCACCTCCGGTGAACTCACTTCCACTGTTGAGCTGATGGCTTCGTTCAACAACCAAGCTGAAGTACCTTCGGCTATGAAGCTGGTGCTTCCGATAATAGGCGGTTCAGGTTCAGAGCCGACTAACAAGAAACAAAAGAAGGAAGCACAGAGAAGGGTACAACATGTTGGGGTGCAGGGGCCCTTCATCAAATCAAAGTGGTCCCATATCCCAATTACCTTCTCTCAGGAAGACCTTCAGCTCAAAGATTATCCTCACAATGATGCTATGGTCATATCTTGTGTCATCAAGGGTTTTCTGGTCTATAATGTTTTAGTTGATACAGGCAGTGCAGCGGATATCATATTTGCTAAGGCCTTCAGACAAATGCAAGAGCCAGAAGATAAGATTCATGATGCTACACACCCTCTATGTGGCTTTGGAGGAAGACAGATTGTAGCACTCGGCAAAATCACAATGCCAATTACCTTCGGCTTTGTTCATAACACAAGGACCGAGTAGGTTGTCTTTGATATTGTTGATATGGAGTACCCCTATAATGCAATCATTGGTCGTGGAACACTTAATGCCTTTGAAGCAACACTTCATCCAGCATATCTATGCATGAAGATACCTTCGGAACAAAGTCCCATTGCTGTTCATGGGAGTCAAGAAGCTACCAGAAAGGCCGAAGGAAATTGGACAAACTCAAAAGCAATTCACAATATAGATGGAGCCGAAGCACGTGAACAGTACAAATACAAAAGAGAGAAGGCTGCTTCGGTGGATCAGCCGAAGCCTATGCTTCTATGTGAAGATATAGTAGAGCAAAAGGTACTGTTGGGGTCTCAGCTATCTGAAGAGCAAGAGAAAACTTTGATAAGATTTCTATTCAACAATAAAGATGTCTTTGCTTGGTCAGCCAATGATCTCTGTGGTGTCAACAGAGATGTCATTGAACATTCACTCATTGTGGACCCATCCTTTAGGCCAAGAAAGCAAAGGCTTCGGAAAATGTCTGATGACAAAGCCGAAGGTGCTCGGAATGAAGAGAAAAGACTTCTCAGTGCTGGTGTCATCAGAGAGGTAAAATACCCGGAGTGGTTAGCCAATACTGTTATGGTGAAGAAGGCTAATGGCAAATGGAGAATGTGTATTGATTTTACAGATCTTAACAAGGCTTGTCCGAAGGACGAATTCCCATTGCCTAGAATAGATTCTCTAGTAGACACAGCAGCTTCTTCAGAGCTTATGAGTCTACTGGATTGTTACTCTGGCTACCACCAAATCTAGATGAAGAAGGAAGATGAGCCAAAGACTAGCTTCATAACCCCCAGTGGCACATATTGCTATCTTCGAATGCCTGAGGGGCTTAAAAATGCTGCAGGAAGTTTCAGCAGAATGACAACCAAGGTTCTTCATTCTCAAATAGGCAGAAATGTATTGACCTATGTTGATGACATTATAGTGAAAAGCACAAAACAAGAAAATCACATTGCTGACTTGCAAGAGACATTTGCCAATTTCAGGCAAGCTGGCCTGAGATTAAACGTAGAGAAGTGTGTTTTTAGGGTGAAGAAGGGCAAGTTCCTTGGCTGTTTGATATCAACAAAAGGAATTAAAGCTAACCCAAGCAAGATCGAAGCTATCCTTCGGATGGAGCTACCAAGTACGAAGAAAGGAGCTCAACGACTGGCAGGAAGATTAGCTTCATTAAACAGATTCATATCCAGATCAGCAGAAAGAAATCTACCATTTTTTGAAATACTGAAGTCAACCGAAGTCTTTCAATGGGGCCCGGCACAACAAAAAGCTTTTGAAGAGTTGAAACAATATTTGATTGACTTAACGACGTTAACCCCACCTACGCCAGGGGCTCCATTGCTCTTATATGTGGCAGCTTCGCATTCTGCAGTAAGTGCGGTGCTGGTACAGGAGAAGCTAGATGGCCAAGCTAAAAAGCAAGCTCCAGTATACTTTGTCTCTAAAGTTTTAAGTCCATCAAAGAAAAATTACACAGAATTGGAGAAGATATTATATGCTGTGTTAATGGCCTCCAGAAAGCTTCAGCATTATTTTCAAGCATACCACATATTGTTCCTTCGTCACAACCTCTAAAGGACATCATGAGGAATAGAGAAGCTACTGGAAGGATTGGAAAATGGGTTGTAGAGCTTAACGAATTCACCATTGATTATGTGCATAGATCTTCAACTTAGTCCCAGGCGTTAGCAGACTTCATTGCTGACTAGACGCTAGGGGCTCAGGAAGAAGGAATAAATAAAGATGACGAAGCTTGGACAGTGTTCTGCGATGGTTCTTGGGGAACCTTCGGCGTAGGAGTAGCAGCTGTTCTAGTAGCACCTTCGAAAGTCAGAACATGTTATGCAGCCAAGCTTGACTTTAGTTGTACAAATAATATTGCCGAATACAAAGCACTTCTGTTGGGGCTTCAGAAATTAAGGGCAATGGGAATAAGAAGGGCCATTCTGAAAACTGATTCTCAAGTCATTTCTGGTCATGTGGATAAAACTAGTAAGGCAAGAGATCCGAAACTTGAGAAGTATCTGGATACAGTTCGAAGGTTGGAAGCTTCTTTCGAAGGTTTTTCTGTCAAGAATATCCCAAGAGGCTAAAATGAGCATGTAGATCTGCTAGCCAAATCAGCGGCTCAGGGGTTGCCTCTACCTTTGGAAGTATTTTTTGAAACAATAAAGGCACCTTCGGTTGAACTCATGGATAGAGCGGTGCTTGCCATTTCTCCAGTACATAATGAACATTGGAGGACTGAAATCATATCTTTCCTCCAGGGTAATTTCATCTCAGATGACGAAGTTTATAATAAAAGAATGGAAGCAAGAACAAGACCGCATGTCATAATAGAAGGGGAATTATACAAACATGGAGTTTGCTCCCCCCTTCTCAAGTGTTTATCCAGAACCGAAGGTATAGAGCTAATGAAGGAGATACATGCAGGATTGTGCGGATCTCATATTGGGTCTAGGCCGTTGCTGGGAAAGGTTTTTAGACAAGATTTTTATTGGCCAAATGTAGCTTCGGATGCAGCGGATCTGGTCCAAAAGTGCAAAAATTATTTGTTGGCCGTTGCTGGTCCACATACTACCTTTTTAGACAAGAATTTTAGACAAGAATTTAGACAAGAATTTTATTGGTCGTTGCTGGGAAAGGTTTTTAGACAAGAATTTTCCTACTAATATTATTGTTCTGAAAGGCCAAGATATAGATGTAATTCTGGGCATGAATTGGTTGGCCCAACATAAAGCTATTCTCAACACTAATTTGAGAACTGTCAGATTGAGTCATGGCCAAGAAGAGGTTCTCTTGACCATCCCCGTAGCCATTCCAGCTAAACCATTTGGCAGAGTGTATGAAGCTATCATACCGGAGATCCAAGATATTCCGGTAGTATGTGAGTTCCTAGATGTCTTTCTAGAAGATTTGCCTAGATTGCCTCCAGAAAGAGATGTAGAATTTGTGATTGAGTTGAAGCCCGGTACAACTCCTATTTCTAGAAGGTCGTACCGAATGCCTCCAAATGAATTGGCAGAACTCAAGACCCAATTACAAGATCTACTGGAGAAGGGATTCATCCGGCCAAGCTCATCACCATGGGGATGTCCATCCATCTTTGTCAAGAAGAAGGATCAAACACTACGGATGTGCGTGGATTATAGACCCCTTAATGAGGTGACCATTAAAAATAAGTACCCTCTTCCCCGGATTTACATTTTATTTGATCAACTAACTGGAGCGAGGGTATTATCTAAGATTGACCTCAGATCGGGCTATCATCAGATCCGTATCTGACCCAAAGATATACCGAAGACCGCATTCACTACGCGGTATGGTTTATTTGAATATCTGGTTATGTCTTTCGGACTAACAAATGCTCCTGCCCACTTCACCTATCTTATGAACTCGGTATTCATGCCTGAGCTGGATAAGTTTGTGGTGGTATTCATTGATGATATCTTGATATATTCCAAGAATGAAGAGGAGCATGCTCGGCATTTACGGATCATGTTGACGCGCTTAAGAGAGCACCAATTATATGCTAAGTTCAGTAAGTGCGCATTCTGGCTGGAAGAGATCCAATTTCTGGGACATGTATTATCTGCCAAGGGGATTGCGGTGGATCCCAGCAAAGTCAAGGATATTTTGGAGTGGAAACCCCCAACCACTGTACATCAAGTCCAAAATTTCCTTGGACTAGCTGGCTATTACCGCCGATTCATTCCAGATTTTTCTAAGCTTGTGAAACCAATCACAAGTTTATTGAAGAATGATACTAAATTTACTTGGTCATCAAAGTGCAATGAAGCCTTTGAACAGTTGAAGGTATTATTAACCACTGCTCCGGTATTGGCTCAACCGGATATTGAAAAACCCTTTGATGTGTATTATGACGCATCAGGCAGTGGTCTAGGCTGTGTTCTAATGCAAGAAGGCCGAGTGATAGCTTATGCTTCAAGGCAGTTGCGCCAGCATGAGGATCACTATCCAACTCATGATCTGGAGTTAGCTGCTGTGGTTCATGCCCTCAAAATCTGGCATCATTATCTGCTGGGGAACATTTGTCACATTTATACAGATCATAAAAGTTTGAAGCACATATTCACCCAGTCAGAATTGAACATGAGACAGAGGCGATGGCTCGAGCTTATTAAGGACTATGAATTGGAAATTCATTATCACCCAGGCAAGGCCAATGTAGTGGCAGATGCACTCAGCCGTAAGGCTTCCTGTCACTATCTTACTGTCAAGATTTCTGACATTACCTTATGCCAAGAAATGGAGAACTTGAACCTAGGAATAATTCAACATGGAGCCTTAAATCAACTAAAGCTTGAGTCAGTCCTTTTACAACGGATAATGGATCAAAAGGATAATGAGGGTATGAAACACATCCATGAGAAGATGAAGGCCGGAAGAGCCACGTGTTTTAGGGAAGACGATCAAGGCATTGTTTGGTTCAACTACCGCATAGTTGTGCCAAAGAATGAAGAAATCCGCCAGCAAATATTAGATGAAGCACATCTTAGTCGCTATTCTATTCATCTCGGAAGCACTAAGATGTATCATGATCTAAAACAACATTATTGGTGGACAAAGATGAAGATTGAAATCACACGCTATGTGGCAAGATGTGACACTTGTAAACGTGTCAAGGCCATACACTTGAAAGCTGCTGGTCCATTATAATCTCTACCTATACCAACATGGAAATAGGAAGATATTAGCATGGACTTTGTTGTGGGATTGCCTAGAACAGCAAAAGGCTTTGACTCCATTTGGGTTATCATTGATTGACTTATAAAGATCACCCACTTCCTTCCAGTCAAAGTAAAATATCCAGTAATTGCCTATGCAGAACTATACATTGCTTGTATTCTCAGTTTGCATGGTGTTCTGAAGACCATAGTGTTGGATCATGGACCCCAATTTGTATCCAAATTCTGGGAAGAACTTCATAAATCCTTGGGTACTAAATTGCTCCATAGTTCGGCCTATCATCCTCAAACCAGTGGGCAAACTGAAAGGGTAAATCAGATACTTGAAGACATGTTGCGAGCATGTGTTCTAGAATTCCCACAGAAATGGGATGATTGTTTACCATTAGCGGAGTTCTCATACAATAATAGCTATTAAGAAAGCATTAAAATGGCACCCTTCGAAGCTTTGTATGGCCGACGATGTCGTACTCCGTTAAACTGGTCTGAACCAGGTGAAAGGAGTTTCTTCAGGCCAGATATGGTAAAGGAGACAGAAGAGAAAGTTCAACGAATAATTCATCATTTGAAGAAAGCTCAAGCTCGACAGAAGAGTTACGCAGACAAACGACGGATGCCCCTGTACTTTCTAGTTGGAGATTATGTCTATCTGAAAGTTTCACCAATGAAGGGTGTATCACGTTTCGAGGTAAAAGGGAAGCTTGCACCTCGATACATTGGTCCTTTCCTTGTTCTTGAACAATATGGACCAGTGGCATACCGACTTCAGCTACCCGAAACATTATCTGCTGTACATAATGTGTTCCACGTGTCTCAATTGAAGAAGTGTCTTTGTGTTCCCGATCGAACCATTGAAGTAATGAATATTTCCCTAGAACTAGACTTGACATATTCATAACACCCTATTCGAGTCTTGGATCAAAAGGACAGAATTACCCGAAGGAAAACTCTCAAGTTTTGCAAGATACAGTGGAACCAGCATTCAGAAGATGAGGCTACATGGGAAACTCGGGACTTTTTAGAAAAGAATTTCCCATGCTTTTTAGCCTCATGTAATTTGTAAGGTATACAATTGTTGTAATAAAGGAGTGAACCCCAAACCACCCCTGCCTTTACCATGAATAAGAAAATAAAAGTGTGAAGCCTTTCCTTTTCCATTACTTGCCCTAGGACTTTTAATCTCGGGACGAGATTCTTTTATGGGGGAAAGGATGTAACACCCCTGGTGTTACTATTACTAAAACCTGAGCATGACATCATAAGCATTGGCATTTCATGTGTTTGTTACACCTAGAATGCATTCACTAGGCAAAATTTCAAACAAGTTGTATTGTTATGACATTTTATGGGTAGAACCCTAGAGTAGGATACCTAACCCTAGATTGGGCTTAATAGAGAAAACCAGGCTTAAACAGGAGAAAACTTCAAAACTCAATTGAAATAACCATATAATGTCACCGTGAATAGACATACATGGTATTCAAACCCTAGAAGAATCAAAAACCCTAATTAGGAACCTAGAAAGCCCTAGACTTAAACCCTAGGGGGCTAAGTGCAAAATTACTGCACTTTTGGACTAAAGTGCAAAAACCATGAAATTAAGATGTCTTAAGTCATATGGTTCACAAATAAGTGGATTTGCAAGTTAAACCTTGAGTTTGGGGCCTTGTAACTTCCAAACCATAAGAGTCTTGCCCTAGGTCACCACATCAAATTTGTAGAGCTATCATAGGAGAACAAGTTTACTTAAGCAACTAACTACTGATGCTGAATGAAAACTGAAGATAAATGAATCTGAAGTTGGACTGTCAGACTGCTTGGAGTCTGAAATTCAGACTGACAGTGGAATGGCATGAAGTTAGGGCTCGAATTCAATCATGATCCAGTAGGAATTTGATTAGGGATGCTATAACAAAGATGAAGATGGTTTGTAGGGCTGCAACTTTGATACAGAGTGTTGGTCGGGTCACTACACAAAATCTGGCACAAATAGCCCTCAAAAGAGCTCTGCCAGACCAACTGAATGGAATTCGCCATAGTACAGTAACTAAAGAAGATTCCAGGTTCAGCCCCCTCGTCGCCGATGAGCCTGCGCGGATTCGTGCAGTTGCCGCCACGATTCGTGCTCGGGTCAGCTAGACAATTCCGGGGGGTCAGTAAATATCGCACCGCGGATATGTCCGGCCAATAATTTACTCCAGCCATCGTACCGAGCTTGCCACGGCCGCTTCGGATGAGTTCATCGGAGGCAGCCGCTTCACGGCCTTGTGCCACGTACCTGGGCACATTCACCGCATCGCCGTGACTCACTTTAGCCGTCCGATCATCGTCGGTGAGGTCGCCATGGTATATTCCACGAATTCCCTACGCCAGTGACCTCCCACTCCTCCGACCGCCGCATGTCGTCGTCCAATTCACTAGCCACCGCTCTTGCCTACTATAAATTGAGGCCGCCGTGAGCTCCATAGGGTAGTCAAGCACTCAACGCACCCACCCGTGCCTCCAATTAGTCACCAGAGAGCTCCAATTTGGGATTCCCCCAAATCACTCAAGAACACCGTAGAAATACCCTCGCCGTAGCCAGCTCGTCTCAAGTCCGTTCTTGTCCATTATCCTCTTGTTTCAGCACCCTCGCTTGCTCCTAATGCTCGCTGACCCACCCAATTAAGCTAGGGAGTTCTGGATCACCGGGAACACGTTGGTTCCTTTGACTGTCCGCACTATCACCGGGGACCGGATGATTTAGAGCCTTGTTAGGCCTTGTTCGTTTCCATCGGATTGCACCCGGAATTGTTCCAGCTAATCAAAGTCTATATAAATTAGAGAAGCAATCCGGCCAGGAATCATTCCGACCCACCAATACGGCACAAACGAACAAGGCCTTAGTGAAATTAAGTGAGGGGAAAGATTTAGGAGGGGTCTGATTTGGTGTCTGTCGCTCGGGAGCACCGGCCGTTGCATGAATCAGCCGGCACAGGCTCACCGGAGTTCGACCCCGCGCTGTTCGCCGTCGTGGACCTCGGGCGGTGAAGGAATAGAACTTGGGGGAGGTTTCTGTAAACTGTCAGCGACTCATAGGAATAGTGCGGTGAACTCGGTTCAAGTTATTTAAAACAATGGGGGCCTCTGTAGAAAGTTTACACGCGAGCACACGCGCGGGCGCTTCTCTCCTGTTTTGGGCTGGCTTGGGCCGCTTTCGGTCCAGAACTATTCATATCTTTATCTTTTTTCTTTTTCTGCCAGAGCTAAAGAAAGTCTAGAAAATTACAGAAAAATGTTAAAAATACCAAACCAATTTTGCTAGACTTCTAATTTCTTGTAGTATTTAATAAAAATAATTTCATGATTTTTTAGTTCCAATAGTGAATTTTGGAGCATTTAAAATAGCCAAAAACCTTGTTTCTGGATTTTTAGGGAATATATAATAAATCCAAAATTCACTAAATTTTTAGGGTAAAATTCAAATAATATTTTGAAGCCTTGGGTAAAGTTTGGTATGTTTTGGACCATGTTTGATACTTAGAACCCAAAACCCTAGTCCCCCCTGCCCTGTGAACTTCACTATTGACTCTGGAAACCCTAAGTTCTCGGAGATCTGTGAAGGAAAGTTATATTCAAGACTTTAGATAATAAACTTTTATTATCTTTGCACTCTCATGAGCATTACATGGGCATTCATTATTATGTATGGTTATATTTAGAAAATGAAGAAGAAGTAGAAGTCGAAGAAGCGAAGACTTCACCACCACCACCTGAGGAACATCAGGCAGGCAACTGTTTTTATTTTGATATCTGCAGAACCGAGCCTGATTCACCAGTAACACAAGGCAAGCCCCGGTGCATTTGCCACCTCCTTGTTCCTTTAAAAATCTTTCTCACTTACTTGATGCATTAGGTGATAGGAGTTGTGTGCTAAACTATTGCTGCATCTCCTTCCTTGGACTTGATTATTTCCTAAATCCCTGTTTTACAAAAGGTTTTCTTATGCTTAGCTTTGCTTTAGAAAAACAAAATGTTTTGTTTTCTCACAAGATGATGCTGCAAAGTGGGTGGGATGTTTTCGAAAATAAAACTTGATGGAGGATCCATCATGGCCATGATGGATTCAACATCGGAAAAGATGTACCTCTGCCAGGTACCAAACTTTGGGTTTAAATGATAAAGCTGAGACCGGGCGGGTGACTTGCACGAGAAAGAGAGTCTCGGTGTAGTGTCTCCGTCTGAGTTGATTAAGGACCATGTCGATGTAGGCTTGATGATCGAGGACCCTTTAACTGGTCACATGCCTCGTCATGGGTAAGCTTTGCCTCGGGCAGACTAATACCAGAATAAGATACCACGCAATGGGAGTGAAGAGATGGCGAGAGTAGCGTGTACCCTCCGTGGCAAGAGGCTGGACGGTGGTGTATCTGTGCTCTCGGTTGGCCTGAACCTGATCTGGTCTTAAGAACCCCGGTGGCGAGTTGACATATGCAAGGGTTAAGTGCTACATATGTCGTGTGATTGGAGATCCTCAGCTGAGTATAATCGATTCGGATCGCTGTAACTTCGCGGTTATGAAGACATGATCACTGCCCTATACATAGAACTCCAGTGGAGATGAAGGTTGATTAAGAAATTGGCTAGTGTAGGTCAAGTGATTGAACTAGGGTAGAAAGAACTCTAGTTGTAGGTAATTTTACTTAAAGTGACAAATAAAACTGGATTTTTAAGGATCCACTATTAGTAAGCATTTCTGCAAGCAGGGTCATTGATTATTGATAAGCCTTACCTTGACTCCCTTAAAGCCAGCATATCATTGAGAGTCTTTTACTTTGTCGGGTAAGTCTTGCGAAAGTACACTTCGTACTTAGGGCTTTGTCCCATGTTATTTTAGGTGAGGAAGCGGCAAACTTTTGTTGCTTCTGTTCAAAGGTGGTACCAAAGGAAGAGAATCAAGACTAAAGCTGCGGGAGGAAAGATCCTCCGTAAAACTTTTATTTAACACTTATCGGGAGGGGGTTTTGCCTCCCATGGTTTGTAATAATAATACTCAGCACTCATATATTTTGTTCTGGTCTGTAAATATTTAACTCTTTCTTACTTTTAATATAAGGTAAGTTATTGTAATTGCTTTCGCATTTTCGTATCTCCGATGTGTTATAATGTCTGCGTGATGGGTGAAACGCTCTTGGGAAAGGTAAAGAAAGCAGATACCGAACTTGTCAAGTGATTCAGGGGCACCTGCAGGGTTGTCTGAGGTCCGTTGGATAAGGACAACTGTAGGTGGGCCTAATGACTTGAGAAGTTCCGTCACACTTACGGTTCTGACAAAGTTGATGACTTTTACAAATTTGCGGAAGCTCCCTCTTATGACGAAGTTAGGTCAAGATGATGCTTTGACTGAGAATACGATGAATAAGCTTTGGCTATGGTCAAATTTTTCAGCAGCATAACAGTACAGTAGTAATGAATGCTGTGGTAACTTCACACCTACCCGTCTGTTTATATAGTGCTGCAGGTGGGAAGGAGAATCGCCAAGCCGCCCGCACCCATTGAACAGTCGCCCGCACCCACTAAACGGTGGACCACAATGCGCAGGAAGGTGAATTACCAGATCGTGTGTACCCGCCGCATAGTGGGACCACCTTGCGCTCGGAATATTTTAATCGTTTCTCGGCAACGAGCTCAGTGAAGGTGTTTTTCGGACTTTCGGCATTCCGAAAACTAAGAGAATTTTTTCACGGATCAAGCTCGTTACGAAAAACAATCTAGCACCGTGAAGGGGCTACTGTTTGGGGTTTGCTTCTTTGCCGAAGGTCCTGTAAGAAGAAATACCTTCAGAAGATCAAAACAGAAGCAGCGCCGAAGCTACCATACGGGGAGCTTCGTAGCACGCCTTCAAACGAAGGGATACACCGACTTAAAGATGAAAAGACCAATCGACCCATGATAATTTGTATTATGATTGTAACCAGATGTGAAGGACATAAATGTAAAATCCACACAGGCTGTGCCCTGTGCCTATAAATAGATGAACAGTACCCCCGTACTGTTCACGCTGACTTGTACTCACTCTTACGTCTCGCTTGTACTTCCATTTCCTGTCAAGCCAAAGGTACGAATGTAATTCAATATTGTCTTTATTCATCCATAATCCTATAATAAGAAATGTAAATGATTTTATCATATAATTGTTCATGTTCTCTCTTATGTTTTGCATACTTCATCTGCCATTAATACATTCTGTGATGATGAAGGTACGACCTTCATATCCTTCGTTCGAAGATCATTATATCCTTGAGGAGATAATGTTTCGAAGGACGAAGGACATTAAAAATTAACCTATTTTTGTGTTGCCTTGTTCTTAATTCATAGCATTTGAGAACAAGTCCCCAACAACAAGTGTAATTGATCACCTCCTCGGTAGGCACTATAACCTTCACGTGTGATCCATCTATAGAACCAGTAACACCTTTGAAATGAGGCCAAAACTATCCTCTTTCGCCTTGTCATGTTTATTGCTAAATGCTGAATCCCTGGATTTGATGTTATCTTTTCCTAACTTAAGCAAACACTTTAATACATCCTTGAACTTCATGTGGATTGTCCATGTTGAGTAGATAAATAGGTTCTCGGTTTGGGAAAATGACTTAAGCCCTCCAACAATCTACAAGAATAATGTTAGAGACTCAATTGATGTGACATTACAACATGATGTCAAACCATATGAGGAGACCAATAAATCATGAAGTACCATATGAGGAGACCAATAAATTATGCTAAATATGTTTTTCTTGCATACCACATTCCTTCACTATTTTCATGGCCTATGCAATGGTAGAGACGATGTTGGCATATGGAGGGGTTGAAGGGTGATTTTCTCAATTGCACTTTCAATCTAAAGCATGTGTACTTGTAAATGCGAGAGAATGGAATCTTCTCCTCTTCAGCTTGATTAGACATTTGTTTATGCTTCTTCATTGTTTCTTTTGGCTTCTTGAAAGACAACTTCATTTCAGCCATGTATTGTTTATTGTGCATCTTTGATACATCCACATCACTTGCTTCATCTAGTGAGACATCTCCTGAACATGATGTGAACATGATGTGAAAGCCTTTGCTAATGCACCTTATCAAACAATTGAAGGAGATCATCAAGGAACTTCAAATCACACTTTTGGAACATGCCATGGCCACACTTCAATCCCTTCTCAAGGTTATTGCATTTCTGGAAAAATAATAAATGACCACATGAGTTATAACAAACATCATGATTGAATTGAAGCAAGAAAAAACACCCATAACTTAACTCACTACAAGATGTTCATCCCACCATTCCTTAGAGTATGCAACATTTTAATTTGCATCGTCCCATCCAAGCCTAGTGGAAAAAGTTTCAATTCCATAAACAAGATGAATTTTTATCTAATTTCTTCCTGAACTATATATTCTTTAGCTTCTGCACATATTTTACAAAAAAACTTATTCTCAAGGTTCTTTTAACCTTTTCTAGCCGAACAACCATTTGTCTACTTCTAGCTTCTATCTTCTCATTGCAAATGTCAATGAACTACTTCAAGTTGGCATTATCCCACATATCCTTCTCATCCATACTCTAATAAAGTTCATTTACAAACAATAAGACACACACATGAAGGAGACATCATGAAAAATTAAGGCTACAACAAGTATAATTGAGTTCCCCGTGATGGTGTTGCATAGTGCATTTGTTGCAAACATTTGCCTTGAATTAGAAAACAATCATTTTCAGTCATCGGTACAACCATTTGAGATATTGGCGCAACCATTTGAACATGTATGCAACAAAACAAAAAGAAAGAAAGAAGACATCTCTACAAAAGCTTTGGTGCTTGGTCTAGAGGGATGGGGAGCTCTAGTTCTTGGCATGGATGGGAGGATGGCATGGGGAAATCACTTGCATAGAGGAACAACAACGGGAGGGGAGGCACCTATGTGGAGGTCCACTGACATAGGGAGGGCAGTGGCTGGCCTATGGAGGATGGTTCAACCCTACATATGGAGGAACAATGTGGGGAGGGGAGACGCCTGTGTAGAGGCCTGATGGCATGGGGAATCTGTGGGGAGGGTGGCGGTTGACGTGGGGATGAATGGCACCTTCAATTCTTCTGGGTCGATGGGCCACCAGCATGGAGAAGACATGGGGAGGGCGACAGCTAGCATGGGAAGGGCTAGTAATCAGCTCAAAGAAGGCATGGGGAGGGTGGTGGTCGGTGTGGGGAGGCAAAAACAGCATGGGGAAGGCATGAGGAGGATGACAACCTATGTGGGGAGGGAAATGACTGGTGTGGGAAGGGTTGACAATCGATGTGGGGAGGGAGGTCCTCTATTGATGTCGATGAGGAGAAGAGTATAGAGGGAGAGTAAACAGAAATAATGTTTCACACCTTTAACCAATGGTAGGTGCATAATTCTATCGAATTTGGTTTACTACCACCGCTAGAAAAGTAGCTATCTATTTGGTTCACGGATTGAACTGCAAAAACGTAGCTATGGTGGGGAAAGTAGGAGCTCAGTAGGAGCCATTTAGTTCAGTTTTCTACTTTTTCAAAGCAGAACTAGGTTCTAAAAGTAGAACCAAATGTACCCTGATTCGACACTCTACGTTATCACTTATTAGAGCAAAAACCACACAACAAACACCAACAAACCACTCACTAATTACATCAAAGCAATTAGAGCACTGGAGTTGCAGACATACAAGCAACAAACACATTCACCCCTCTTTCCTATCTAACACAACATTGCTCGTGAATTAAGGAAACACTAAATACTTTGTCAGTTTATATTCCTAACAACAATCGAAAACATAAAAACATCCAAATCCCTTTTCATTCCACTTTATCCTCCACAAACTCAATGCACACATACATATCCACACACATATGCACACATCAACGAAATCATAAATAGAGTAAACCACGAAACACAAATCAAACAACCTGGCGGACTTGAACTTGCGTTGCGCATGTCGTCCACGGTTTAGGCATTTCGTCGAACGAGCGATGTGTGAGGCACGACATCGTCAAGGGGCTACGATTACAACACACATTTTAATGCACAATTTACTGAGTTGGTATTTAACGAATTGAGGGGTGTGTGTGATGGAACCTCACAAGTCATTAGGCCCAGCTATAGTTGTCCTTGTCCAACGGACCTTGGACAACCCTGTAGATGCACATAATCACTCGACAAGTTCGATATCTGTATCCTTTTCTTCGCCCAAGAACGTTTCACCCGTCACATAGATATTACAACACATCGGAGAAATGAATAAGCGGAAGCGAATTACAATAACTTAATTTACATTCAAAGTACAGAAAGAGGGTTATAGTTATTACAGGCCAGTGGTATATGAGTGCATAGTATTATTATTACAAACTCGGGAGGCAAATACCCCTCCCGCATAAAAGTATATTGTTTTTCAAAGGGAGGCCAACATCCTCCGGCGAGCACTTCACTGTTGAGATTCTTCTTTTGGCACCACCTTAGAACAAAAACAACAAAAGTTTGCTGCTTCCTCACCTACAACAACATGGGATCGAAAACCCTGAGTACGAAGTGTACTTTTGCAAGTCTTACCCGTCAAAAGAAAAGACTCTCAAGGATATGCTGGCTTAAGGGAGTCAAGGTAAGGCTTAATCAAAAATCAAGACTCTATTTGAAAAAATGCTTACTAATAGTGGATCCTTAAAAATCTAGTTTTCTTAGCAAGTTAAGTCATTACCTGTTACTAGAGTTCTTTCTACCCTAGTTCAAGCACTTGGCCTATACTAGCTATTTTTTATCACCCTTTTACTTTACTGGGTTTCTATGTGTAGGGTAGTGACCAAGTCTTCATGTCCGAGAAGTAACGGCAATCCGAATCGATTAATACCTAGCTGGGGATCTCCAATCACACGACATATGTAGCACTTAACCCTTGCATATGTCAACTCGCCACTGGGGTTCTTAAGACCAGACCAGGTTCACACCAACCGAGAGCACTGATACACCACCGTCCAGCCTCTTGCCACGGAGGGTACACGCTACTCTCGCCATCTCTCCACTCCCATTGCGTGTTGTCCTTTTCTGGTATTAGTCTGCCCGAGGCAAAGCTTACCCATGACGAGGCATGTGACCAGTTAAAAGGTCCTCAATCATCAAGCCTACATCGACACGGTCCTTAATCGATGCAAACAGAGACACTACACCGAGACTCTCTTCTCGTGCAAGTCACCCACTCGGTCTCAGCTTTATCATTTCCAACCCAAACGCTTGGTACCTGACAGAGGTACATCTTATCCGATGTTGAACCCATCATGGCTATGATGGATCCACCATCAAGTTTTATTTTTGAAAACATCCCCTTCCCTTTGAAGCATCACCTTTGGTTTAAAACAAAACCTTTTTGTTTTCTAAAGCAGGACTAAGCATCAGAAAACCTTGTAATAAAACAGGTAATCAAGAAATGGTAAACAGTTCCAAGGAAGGAAATGCAGCAATTGGTTTAACACCCAACTCCTATCACCTAATGCATCATTCAAGTGATAAAGAGTTTAAAACAACAAGGAGGTGTCAAATGCACTAGGGCTTGCCTTGTGTTGTAGGAGAGTCGGGCTCTGTTCCACAGATATCAAAATAGAAACAGTTCCCGGTAGGTGGGTCTTCAGGTGGTGGTGTAGCTTCTTTTTCTTCAACCACTACTTCTTCCTCGTTCTCTATATACAACCATATATAACCATGAATGCTCATGTAATGCTTATGAGAATGTAAGGATAGTAGAGATACATTAAGTTGTATCTTGACTACAATTTTTCTTCATGGTACTCCAGGGAACTAGGGTTTTCAGAGTCAGTATCATATTTCCTTAAGGCAATTAGTACCTAGCAGGCCAGGGTTTTGGGTTTAGGAATCAAACAATGTCCTATTTACTCATAGGATCTAAATATCATATTAAACTTATCCAAAAATTTTGGTGATTTTTGGAGTTATTAAATAATTCCTAAAATTCTAGAGGTATAGGTTTAAGCTCTTTTAAATACTACATAGTTCCTTGATTGGACTAAAAATCCTAGAACTATTTTTATTAAATACCATAGAAATTTTGGAGTCCAACAAAATTGGTCTCATATTCTTAGCATTTATCTTGAATTTTATACGGATTTCCTAAGTCTAGCACAAAAAGAAAAAGAGAAATTATGAAAAGTAATGGGCTCACTTCGGTCCAGGTCGGCCCAAGACAGGCAGAAACGCGCCCGCGCGCTTTCGTGGTGTCTAGCTTGCACAGAGGTCCCTAGCGATTTGAAAAATTCTTAAAGAGTCCCGCGCACTATTTACTTGTGTCACTGACATATACACCAAGACCCTTCACTTTCTAATTCTTCACAATGTCGGGTCCACAACGTGGACGGCGGCAAGCTGAAATCCTGTGATCTCATACCGGCCGGATCACTCAACGGCTATGCTTCTCCGTTGCACAACACCTAATTCTACCCCGAGCGACCATTTCCCCTCACTCAATTGCAAGGTTATGGCTCTCAATCACTCTGTCCATGGTGATGGCGCAAACCGAGTGTTGGGGACTTGTTCTTAAGTGCTATGAATTAAGAACAAGGCAACACAGAAAGTGTTAAACGTTAAGGTCCTTCGTCCTCCGAAACATTATTTCCCTTGGAATATAATGGCCTTCGGAGGACGGAGGTTATGAAGGACAAACCTTCAGCATAAGATAAAATGATGGAGAAGAAATCACATGAAATATAAAACAACATAAACAATCATGTATTATTATCAATTCACTTCCATTTCATCTCTATCTTATTACTATGGAAATTGGAAATGATATCAAATTACAAGTGTACATTCGGCTTGAAAGAAGGTGAAAGTACAAGCGTGACGCAAAAGATAAAATGCCAAGTCATCGTGAACAGTACTGTAGCACTGTTCATCTATTTATAGGCACGGGACGCAGCCCATGTAAAATTACACCCATGCCCTTTACATTTGCTAATGGCTCTATATTGACTCATCGAGATCTAAATAGCCTTTTCCTTTTTAAGTCGGTTTCCTTTTCTGCTATCATGCCGAAGCTCCCTTGCACATAGCTTCGTTTCTGTGCCAACCTTCGTACTCTTTGTGCTTCTTCACACTATAGTTCCGGTCCAAGCCCGAAGGTACCTGTTCATATATTATGCTCCAGAAACAATGTTAAATCATGTTTTTGAGGACCTTCGAAAGCCGAAGGCCCCCAACAGTAGCCCCTCGCAATATTAATTTGCTAGAATAATAAATTCAGATTGCGAAATGGACGAAGGCCCTAAAGCCGAAGGTCCGAAAAAACACCTTCCCTTTGCTAGAATAGCAACAGTCAATGACAAGCGGGGCCCTCCACCCTGCAACGCACTAGGCGTATAAATAAGAGCACACCCCGGGCTCATTTGGTACGCTTTTTAGCCATCTGCTCTGCTTGCTCAATTTTCTAGCTCTTGCCTACCAACGCTTGCTTGGTTTTTAGATTTTCTGAGCTTCGGATTCAAGAGCACATTTTCATCATTTCCGAAGAAAAGATGTCTCAAGATAAGAAAGCTGTTGCTAAAGTGAAGCTGAGCGAGGAGGAGAAGCTTCTTAAGGAAAAAACCGCTGGATTTATCGAGTTTATTGCAAAGACCAACACGGAGAAGATTACAAGAGAAACTCTAGAAGGCTTATCTGAAGATACCGATGACAGCGATAGTTATGATGTGGAAAGTGGGGGCGAAGACTCCGAAGATCAGTCGTGGCGACTAAGTCACACAGTTTTCGGAAAGTCGACTATTAGGCAAAGTCATCTTGATAACATGAGAGGAAGGTATTTTCGAGACATATCCATTGTGAGAGCTGATAACGGAGACCGGACTGCTCCTGCTCCTGAAGAGAATGAAGTTGTAATCTACCGAAGCTTCTTCAAGGCTAGGCTTTGATTCCCCCTAAGCAGTTTTGTGGTTGAAGTTTTAAAGATATACCAGATTTTTCTTCACCAGATTACTCCCGAAGCCATCATAAGAATGGGAATCTTCGTTTGGGCTATGAGAAGTCAAGGTTTGGAACCAAGTGCGAAAAGTTTCTGCAGTATACACGAACTTTTATATGAGATGAAACCCTAGGGTAAGGAGCAGTATCACAATAATTTTGGTTGCTACAGCTTTGTTGCTCGTTCAGGCTCGAGCTGCCCAGTGCCAACCTTTCAGAAGATGTGGCCTGGAGACTAGACGAAGGAATGGTTCTATGTAAAAAAATGATTTAAAAGCGAGAGAAGATATCAAAGAGATCATCATGCGCCCCATCTGGTCCCGCTTCGGCCTTCGGAAACCGAAGGTAGAGATTGATGAAGCAGCTGAAGAATGTTGAAGGGCCTTTGGCACAGTTTGTTCTTTCATCGGGACAAGGGACTTAGTTCAAGAGCACGTGGCTTATAGAATATGGCCACTGCTAGAGAGCTGGGAGATGCCAAAGGAAACCATCAGCAACACTAACAAGGGTGATTTGGTTCGACTGAAATATACTTTCAGATTTGGAGACCAATTTATCGAACCAAATGATGATTGGTTGAATTGCATCGAAGCTACGAGTGATGATCTACTTGGGCCGTACTCCAAAGCGGAGGATAATGTGTTATCTGCGGCCTTCGGGATCCGGAAAAAGAAAAGGCTAAATAGAGTTTTTGATGCAATTGGGTTTATGTACCCTGACTATCGGTACCCGCCAAAGGGACAAAAGAGAAAGAGTGCAATTTTCGGGAAAGATGCTGCTTCAGCCGCTCCCAGCGAGCGTGCGCCGAAGAGGAAGAAGGTGAAGGTTCTTATTCACCGGCCGTAGTGCCCGAATTTGGCGGTGAGACCTCTTCGGCTACTGAAGCCAAAGAACCTGTGCCTATGCAGAAGATTGAAGAGCCGGCTGCAATACCGAAGGCACCGTCAGCCAAATTAGCTGAGCCGAATCCGGTGATATCGAAGGACCGAAGATATCAGAAATTTCAATCCCTTCGGCAGAAGTGACAGTGCCGAAGGCACCAAAAGGTCCTATAGTGACCCCTAAGAGAAAAAGAATGGTCAATGTACTAGATGCGCTAGAGACAATAAAGATAAGCTCTACTCCAAGGAAAACTGCTAAAGCTCCAAAGACGCAGTCTGAGACAAGAGTAACCGAAGCTGAAGCTGCGAAGAGCCAAGTTGAGACCGAAGCTGGACCTTCAGAGTCTGCAAAGGAGAAACTCTTGGAAACCGGGGAGAAGAAAACAGAAAAAGATGCTGCAGAGCAGATTCTACCTGAAAAAACTGCCACTCCTACTCCCGAGGCATCCTCTAAAGTTCTTGATTATATCATACGACACGCTTCGGGAAAAAGATTAACCGAAGAAGAGATTTTTGAAGCTAAACACTATGCCCGAGAACTGAAATATCCAAAGGGTGCCTTAGTGTTTAATGGGACAGAGGAAGATGATTTCTTATACTGCCTGCCAGACAACAAAGAATTATCTGTCTGCCGGGAGATGGCGAGAAGTATAGGGTTTCTGAAGCTCGAAGTTGGCCTTTGTGCCATGAGAAAGGACGATCTTGCAGATAGTCTCGCATATAACAGTCTGAAGGTACAAAAATTGCACATTTGGAAGTTTTTTTGAACTTTGAATTATTTTTCTGCTCTTATACTAATTCTTTTCATATAGGGTTTAATACTGAGCAACGCCTTAAGGGCACAAAAGAATGCCGAAGATGAGAGTTGTACTATTGCTCTCGGCAACCTTCGAACAGAGGTTATTAAGCTGAGGAACGAAGCTTTGGAGAAAGATAAAATTTTGCTTACATTGGTAGACAAGATGAAGGGGGATGAAACTAACTACAAGACCCAATCTGAAATCCAAAAGAACAAGATTGAAAACCTCCAAAAGGAACTGGCCGAAGCTAAATTGAAATGCGCTATTGTCGAAGCTAATCGTGATGCCAGTAACTACTGGAAAAATTATTGGGAGCAAACAGTTGTAGATCTTCGTTCCTCAAAAGAAAGATGTTATGAAAAATCTATAGAATGTGTGAAGAAGATAAAAACTAGTTTCACTAATGTTGGCACATATTCTAGTGAAGATAACTTTGTACGGGGCGATCCCGAAGGACCAATTGAATGGATCAGCAGCGAGGCCGAAGCGTTTGAAGAGATTTTAAGTGGCCGTGGGGACGTCTGCGCCTTCTCGGGTGCGAGGGGAATCGCGGCGATCTTGGAAAAATCAGGTTGCGAACATGTGAAAAATCTAGCCCAAGCCGAAGCTACCTTATCTATTAACGATACAAAGGACCCCTCGGCCGAAGCAAGCTTAGTTGATGGAAAATTCTTTACTGACATTTGGGAAAATGGCGGTCGGGGGATGGCCCACGAAATAATAAAAAAGAACGAAAAAGATACTCACGATGAAAGGGAAGCTACGAAGGCAGCCGAAAAGGCTGCGGAACTTGAGAAGCGGATAGGTATTGCTTAATAGCCTTTAACTTTATTTTCATTTTTGCGACTTCTAGTCTTATTTACGTTTTCTACTATAGCCGAACTATCTCCTCCCCTAGAGCCCTTCGAATCATTGGTCGAGCCAGAGGCAAAGGAACCAGTAGAAATCATTGACATGGCCGAAAGCATTTTGGACGAAGTCGTTACTCAACTTCTGACCGAAGCTGCGGACGAAGTTTTGAAGGAAGAATAATTTGTAAAAACATTGTTAGAATATCAATGTAACATTTGCTGGACTATACTTGTAATATTTGGTACTCATGAGTTTTTAATGTAATGTACAAATGGCTTTGTAATTCATTTCTTTACGATGCATGGAACTTTCATTGTTCATACCGTTTTTGAGCCTTCGGCGAAAAAACACCTTCCCTTCTTTTCATGCTTCGTAAAGAAGAACTTTTATGCTTCGTAAAAAAAATCCTCCAATCGTCGCAGAAACATTGATGCTTCATCAACAACAAACTTTTTCTTCCACTTTATAGCTGGCAAAGCT
Organism: Zea luxurians; assembly: GCA_029449295.1. Lineage (NCBI taxonomy): Eukaryota > Viridiplantae > Streptophyta > Magnoliopsida > Poales > Poaceae > Zea > Zea luxurians. The sequence continues at coordinate 19,912,498 of JAOPSE010000003.1, forward strand.
GTGTCTCTTCGAAACTTATTTTGTGCCTTAGCACAATTTCACTTTTTCGTAGCATTCTCAAAAGATCAACATTGTATCCCCTTCTTGTGCCATTGATGCAATATGATATATGATGTGATGTTATGCGAATGATGTGATGATGTTATGCTTATGCAGAATGATATTTGTGTCAAAGATACACACACATCCCTACTGTAGAATACACTCTCTTTGCCGCTTATTTTTCGGCTTCACCGCTTATTTTTTGGTGTATCAGCGTTGACTTTTTGTTGTAAGTTCTGCATTCCCTTAGGAACGTCTTTTGAACTTCTTCGCCTTCTATTTCGGTGGTATTCGCGTTGACTTTTCGTGCTTCGCCTTATATTTTGGCGGAATCAGCGTTGACTTTTCGCTGTAAGCTCTGCATTCCCTTTGGAATGACTTTTGAGCAGAAAACTTACGCTGCGCTCCTTTAGGAACGACTTTTTGTAGCTTCGGCAGACTTACACTGCGTTCAGTAGAACGACTTTTTGTAGCTTCAAAGACACTTGTAACTTAGGAACGGCTTTTTGTGCCTATGCGACTTTTAGGATTCCATAGGTCTGTGGAGAAGGTATATTTTCACTATGGCAAAAACGAAGCTATTACAAGGAATTAACAACGTCAAGAAAACTAAGTTTTCAACAACTGTTCCTTAGTAAGAAAAAGAACGACAATGAATGTAAAAACTAATTCAGGGGTAGGATATCTCTTAGTAGATATGCTTCGACTCAGGCACATTACTGTTGACTGTGCGAGCTTCGGACTCCTCCCTAAAGTCTCTCTGCTGATGGGTCTACTGACTTCCTTCTGGATGTTGGCCGCGTTGTAGTGGTGGCGGAGGTGGGAGCTATGGCCAGGATGCCTGTGGCTGACTAGCCGAAGCAACAGATGCTGCGGGATGGTTACCTACATACTCTGGTATGTAGGGTGAGTGGTACGAAGCAGTATGCATGACCTGCTTCGGCTGGTTCTGCTGAGCTGCAGCTTCTGCTATTTCTTTCTGTTTCTAGATGGTGATATGGCACATCCTTGTAGTATGGCCCTTGTCTTCACCGCAGAATAAGCAATAAATTTTCCTGGGCTAATCCCCAAACCTTCCTCCGAAGCTCCTGACGCCTCTGCCCCTTGGAGCTGATGGCCGAGGATAACTTTGTTGCTGCCCCGAAGCTTGCGAGGAAGATTGCGGCCTCTGTTGCTGACTTCCTCTATCATCATTTTGGGTAGAATGAATTGATCTGACGTGTCTTGGGTGGATTCTCCCTCCGAAGCCCCTAGTCATTTCGGAGAACCTGTAGGCTTCCTACCTTCTTTGATGAAAGTCATTATCAGCGCAGATGTATTCATCCATCTTTTGGAGTAATTTCTCCAGGGTCTGAGGGGGTTTCCTGGCGAAGTACTAGGCCGCAGGTCCTGGCCGAAGCCCCTTGATCATGGCCTCAATGACAATTTCATTGGGCACTGTTGGCGCTTGTGCCCTAAGACGCAAGAACCTTCGGACATACGCCTGGAGGTATTCTTCGTGATCTTGCGTGCACTGGAACAAAGCTTGAGCGATAACCGGCTTTGTCTGAAACCCTTGGAAACTAGTGATCAACATGTCCTTCAGCTTCTGCCATGATGTGATTGTCCCTGGCCGAAGAGAGGAGTACCAAGTTTGCGCAACATTCTTAACTGCCATGATGAAAGATTTCACCATGACTGTGGTATTGCCTCCATATGATGATATGGTTGCTTCGTAGCTCATCAAAAACTGTTTGGGATCCGAGTGCCCGTCATACATGGGAAGCTGCGGTGGTTTGTAAGACGGTGGCCAAGGTGTAGCCTGCAGTTCTGCTGACAGAGGAGAAGCATCATCAAAAGCAAAGTTTCCATGATGGAAATCCTCGTACCATTCATCCTCGTTGAGGAAGCCTTCTTGATGAAGCCCCCTATGTTGAGGCCTTCGCTCTTGCTCATCTTGCGCAAGATGACGTACTTCTTCGGTAGCTTCGTCAATCTGCCTCTGAAGGTCGGCTAGTCGAGCCATCTTCTCTTTCTTCCTTTGTACTTGTTGATGAAGCATCTCCATGTTTCTGATTTCTTGGTCCAACTTATCCTCATGGGGTGTTGGACTAGTGGCCTTCCTCTTCTGGCTTCGGGCCTCTCGAAGAGAAAAGGTCTCCTGGTTCGGGTCTAGTGGCTGGAGAGTAGCAGCCCCTATCGCTGAAGCTTTCTTTGGTAGCATGACGAAGGTCAATGCTTGCCGAAGGTGGTCGAAAAGAGTTCACCGGAGGTGGGCGCTAATGTTGGGGACTTGTTCTTAAGTGCTATGAATTAAGAACAAGGCAACACAGAAAGTGTTAAATGTTAAGGTCCTTCGTCCTCCGAAACATTATTTCCCTCGGAATATAATGGCCTTCGGAGGACGGAGGTTATGAAGGACAAACCTTCAACATAAGATAAAATGATGGAGAAGAAATCACATGAAATATAAAACAACATAAACAATCATGTATTATTATCAATTCACTTCCATTTCATCTCTATCTTATTACTATGGAAATTGGAAATGATATCAAATTACAAGTGTACCTTCGGCTTGAAAGAAGGTGAAAGTACAAACGTGACGCAAAAGATAAAATGCCAAGTCATCATGAACAGTACTGGAGCACTGTTCATCTATTTATAGGCATGGGACGTAGCCCATATAAAATTACACCCATGCCCTTTACATTTGCTAATGGCTCTATATTGACTCATCAAGGTCTGAATAGCCTTTTTCTTTTTAAGTCGGTTTCCTTTTTTGCTATCATGCCGAAGCTCCCTTGCACATAGCTTCGTTTCTGCGCCAACCTTCGTACTCTTTGTGCTTCTTCACACTGTAGTTCTGGTCCAAGCCCGAAGGTACCTATTCATATATTATGCTCCAGAAACAATGTTAAATCATGTTTTTGAGGACCTTCGGAAGCCGAAGGCCCCCAACACCGAGGATGATCCGAAGTGTTCTCGGTGATCTAGTGTGATCTAGTTCAATTGACCGGGCTGCTAAGCATCTATAGCACACAGAGATGTTGAAACGAGAGCGAGAACGACATGAACGAACCTGTAACAAGCTAGCCATGGTGGGTACACTCACGGCGGAGTTTTGACCGATTTGGGGGAAATCCCAAATTGGAGCTCTCTGGTGGACGATCTGAGGCACAGGCTGGTGCGCTGGATGCTTGACTACCTAGCGGAGCTGATGGCACACTCAATTTATAGGATCCGGGGGCGGTGGCTCGTGAATTTGGATTGGCACGCTAGCGACCGGAGAGAGGGGAGAGTACTAGCGCAAGAGATGCGTGGCCTTCACCGTGGCCTGACCACCGGCGATGAACGGACGTGCTAGAGCGAGTCACTGCGATGAAGTATCGCATCTTGGCACGTGGCATCCGAGCGACAGATGGCTAACTCCGTTGAACCTATCTGAACTGACCGTGAGCCACGCGGACACGGTGGCCAGATGGAACAGTGCCTCAAGCACATCCACGGTGAAGATCATTTCACCCCGAGGCGTTATCCGGGCACCAGTTAGCACGAATCACCTTGGCGGTGCAAATCCAGGCGCAGGGGTCGCCGGCGGCAAGGGGGGCTGAACCCGTGATCTTTGTTAGGTACTGTACCATCAGAACTCCATTCAGACGCCTAACAAAGCAGTTTGCAGCGTCCAAATCTCAAAATTCCATGTAATAACTTGCTAATCCACCTTTAACAAAATTGTAGTCCTATAATCCAGCTACAGTTCTGATATTGGGATCTTGCTCATTTGCTCATTCCCTTGAGCAAGAATCGAGTCTCAAATTCATCAAAACTCACTATCAGTCTATATTTAGTCTCAGGGTGGTCTGACAGCCAGACTTTAAACATATTTATCTCCTGTTTTTGTACAACACTAAGGCTTAATTACTTAAGCAAAGTTGTACTTCTATAATAGCTATATAATCTTGATGTATTGACCTAGGGCAAATTCTTTATATATTGAGAGATATAGAGCTCCAAAGATGCCCCAAGATCACTGAATTTCAGACTTGACCCTAGGATGCTTATGGAGTTCTTTTTGCAAATAAGTCCAATTTCCTCAATTTGACTTGCAAATCCTCAAATGTGACAAACACATGATTTGTGGTGTTGTATTACTTTGGTATTTGCACTTTGGTCCAAAAGTGCACAAAATTTACACTTAGCCCCTAGGGTTCCAACTTGGGGTTTTTAGGAGTCTTTTCAGAGTTTTTAGTACTTTAGGGTTTTGGTGTTACTAAAGTCCCTCAAATATGTTATTTCATGATCATGTCTCATGTCTTTTGAGGTTTTCACCTATTTGGGTTTCATGTTCACTCATAATCCCAATTTAGGGTTAGGTACTCTACCTTAGGGTTAATCACACATCAACTCATAACATCACAACTTGTTTGTGATTTTTACCTAGTGAGTGGACTCTAGGTGTGACAAACACATGATATGCCATTGCTCATGATGTTATGCTCAAGTTTTAGTAACAGTAACACCAGAGGTGTTACATCCTTCCCCCCATAAAAGAATCTCGTCCCAAGATTTAAGGTCCTAGGGTAAGTAATGGAAAAGGAAACACGTCACATTTGTATTTCCTTATTTGTCTTACAAGGCAGGGGGTGCTATGGGGTTTATTTGATCTTTACAAACAATTGTACATATTTCACAATTTACATGAAGCTAAAAAGCTAGGGAAATTCTTTTCTAAGAAGTCTTAGGTTTCCCATGTGGCTTCAGCTTCCGTATGTTGGTTCCATTATATCTTAAAGAATTTCAGAACTCTTCTTCGAGAGACCCTGTCCTTTTGATCTAGGATTCGAATAGGATGTTCTAAATATGTTAAGTCTGGTTCCAAGATAACATCCGTCACTTCAATAGTTCGATCTGGAACCTGAAGACACTTCTTTAATTGGGATACATGAAACACATTGTGCACCACAGACAATGTTTCGGGTAGTTGGAGTCGATATGCCACTGGCCCACATTGTTCAAGAATCAGGAATGGACCAATGTATCGTGGTGCAAGCTTTCCTTTTACACCGAAACGAGTCACACCCTTCATTAGTGATACCTTCAGGTACACATAATCTTTGCCTTGAAAGTACAAGGGTCGGCGTCGTTTGTCTGCATAACTCTTTTGTCGAGCTTTTGCCTTCTTCAAGGTATAAATAATTCGTTGAACCTTCTCTTCCATTTCTTTAACCATGTCAGGCCTAAAAAACCATCTTTCTCCTGGTTCAGACCAATTCAAGGGGGTACAACACCGTCGTCCATACAATGCTTCAAATGGTGCCATCTTGATGCTCTCTTGATAGTTGTTGTTATATGAAAACTCTGCCAATGGTAAACATTCGTCCCATTTTTGCGGAAATTCCAGAACGCGTGCCCGCAACATGTCTTCAAGTATTTGGTTTACCCTCTCAGTTTGTCCACTGGTTTGAGGATGATATGCCAAACTATGGAGCAGCTTAGTACCTAGAGATTTATGGAGTTCTTCCCAAAATTTGGATACAAATTGTGGTCCACGGTCTGACATAATTGTTTTTGGAACCCCATGCAAACTAAGAATGCGAGCAATATAAAGTTCCGCATATGTGGCTACTGTATACTTTACCTTGACTGAAAGAAAGTGGGCGATCTTTGTAAGTCAATCAATTATAACCTAGATAGAATCAAATCCTTTGGTTGTTCTAGGTAATCCCACAATAAAGTCCATGCTAATGTCCTGCCATTTCCATGTCAGGATGGGCAAAGATTGTAGTGGACCAGCAGTCTTCATGTGTATGGCTTTGACACGTCTACAAGTGTCACACCTCGCCACATAGCGTGCAATTTCAATCTTCATTTTTGTCCACCAATAATGTTGCTTCAAATCTTGATACATCTTAGTGCTTCCAGGATGAATGTAATATCGACTAAGATGAGCTTCGTCCAATATTTGCTGGCGGATCTCAACATCCTTGGGCACAACTATGCGGTTATTAAACCATACTATGCCTTGATTATCCCTTCTGAAACAATTTGCTTTGCCGGCTTCTATTTTCTCATGAATATGTCTCATACCCTTATCACTTCTTTGTGCGTCAATAATCTTTTGCAGAAGAATCGACTCAAGCTTCAATTGGTTCAAGGTTCCATGTTGAATCATTTCCATGTTTAATTTCTCCATTTCTTGACACAAGGTGGTGTCAGAGGTCTTTACTGTAAGACAATGGCAGGAAGCCTTGCGACTTAGTGCATCTGCCACCACGTTGGCCTTTCCTGAGTGATAGTGGATTTCTAATTCATAATCCTTAATCTGCTCAAGCCATCTCCTCTGCCTCATGTTTAGTTCCGACTGGGTAAAAATATACTTCAAACTTTTCTGATCTGTATATATATGATAGATATTTCCCAGTAGATAATGACGCCATATTTTAAGGGCATGAACCACAGCAGCTAATTTCAAGTCATGAGTTGGATAATGTTCCTCATGTCGGCGCAACTGTCTTGAAGCATATGCTATAACTTGGCTCTCCTGCATTGAGACACATCTGAGACCACTGCCTGATGCGTCATAGTACACATCAAAAGGCTTTTCAATATCTGGTTGAGCTAATACCGGAGCAGTGGTCAATAATACCTTCAGCTGCTCGAAGGCTTCATTGCATCTTGAGGACCAGTTAAATTTGGTATCATTCTTTAGTAGGCTTGTGATTGGCTTCACAATCTTGGAGAAATCCGGGATAGATCTGCGGTAATAGCCAGCTAGCCCAAGGAAACTTCGAACTTGATATACAGTGGTTGGCGGTTTCCACTCTAGAATATCCTTGACCTTGCTGGGGTAAACCACAATCCCATTTGCAGACAATACATGTCCTAAAAATTGGATTTCCTCCAGCCAAAACGCGCATTTGCTGAATATAATTGGTGTTCCCTTAAGCGCGTTAACATGATCCGTAAATGTTTAGCATGCTCCTATTCAGTCTTGGAATAGATCAAGATATCATCAATGAAGACCACCACAAATTTATCTAGCTCGGGCATAAACACCGAGTTCATTAGATATGTGAAGTGGGCAGGAGCATTTGTCAATCCGAAGGACATAACCAAATATTCGAATAATCCATACCGCGTAGTAAATGCGGTCTTGGGTATATCCTCGGGTCGAATACAGATCTGATGGTAGCCCGACCTGAGGTCAATCTTGGAAAATACCCGAGCTCCGGTAAGTTGATCAAACAAGATATCGATTCAGGGAAGAGAGTACTTATTCTTGATAGTGACCTCATTAAGGGGTCTATAGTCCACGCACATCTGAAGCGTTTGATCCTTCTTCTTGACAAAGATTGGGGGACATCCCCAAGGTGATGAACTAGGCCGAATGAATCCCTTGTCCAGCAAGTCTTGTAATTGTGTCTTAAGCTCCGCCAATTCATTTGGTGGCATCCGGTACGATCTTCTAGAAATAGGGGTTGTACCGGGCTTTAGTTCAATCACAAACTCTACATCCCGTTCTGGAGGTAATCCAGGCAGATCTTCAGGAAATACATCCGGAAATTCACATACCACCAGAATATCCTGAATTTCTGGTATGATGGCTTCATAGACCCGTCCAGATGGTTTGGCTGGGGCAGCTATAGGGATGGACAAAAGAACCTATTCATGGCCATGGCTCAACTTGATAGTCCTTAACTCAGTATTAAGGATAGCTTTGTGCTGGGCTAACCAATTCATGCCTAGAATTACATCTATGTCTTGGCCTTTTAAGACAATCATGTTGGTGGGAAAGTCCCGTTCAGCCAGTGTTACTAGCACATGGAAGGCTACTTCCTTAGTGAATATTTGTCTCCCGGGCGAATGGATAATAAACCCTTCCCTTGATTTAGTGCAAGGAATGCAATATTTTTCCACGAATTTCTTGCTTATGAATGTATGTGAAGCACCAGAATCAAAGAGAATGACTGCTGGGTAATTGGCCACAAGAAACGTACCCATCATTACCGGCTCTCCTTTCGGTGTAGTGGCCACTTGAGTGTAATAAATTTGCCTAGTCTTCTTAACATTTTTGCCCGCTGAATTATTAGCCATGTTCCCTGTCGGTACCCTAGATCAGGGGTACCCCTTACTACAGCATGAGGACGCGGTGCCCACACGACTATCTCTAGTCACGTGGTGAACAACACCCGACTCCACCATGTGGATAGCTCTAGGGTCGCCACGTGGCCAGAGATAACGATACACTCCAAAATGCCAACAGTGGGTTTGGACCCCCATGGGAAAGTGTCGGACCCTTGTACATGTAGATCAGACCTCCAGAGCAAGGTCCAGGACCCCCGCGAGTGCAACCCAGACCTCCGGGTCGGGTCCCGGACCCCTCTGCATCGCCTGACTATCCCGCTGATAGGCGATGTGCCTCTTCAGCATTTCATGTGTCTTGTCCACTCAGCTGGCAGGCGGTGTCCAAGCCATCCTGCAGGCGGCGTGCCTTTCCATTCCATTGCCAAACAGTACACCAATGCCGCGAAGTGCACTGTGCCCGTCCATCATCACTCGTACGTTGCCCGGGAAGCTTCCCCTGCACGCCAATGCTACGCAGATCGTGGATATCAGGGCGCGAGGAAAATTGCACTGGGGACGAGTATTAGTCGCTCCAAGTATTACATCCATTATGTCCCTGGGCCCACATGTCGGGGCTCAGCACCCTTGTACGTGCCCCCCTTAGACTATAAAAGGGAGGGCACACTGTGTTTTAGGGGGGGGACACTTAGACCCAGCTCAGGCTCACAAGTTCATACAAGCTCTCAAGCTCAATACAGCACACAGTGGAGTAGGGTATTACGCTTCGGCGGCCCGAACCACTCTAAACCCTTGTGTGTCCTTGTGTTCGTTCATCACTTAGCAGATAGGCAAAACGCTTACGCCCCTCCATCTTAGGATTTAGGGCGGGTGCATTCAGCCACCCGGCCGGAGATCTCCTCTCCAACATTTGGCGCGCCAGGTAGGGGCTTAGGCTTTAGGTTTTTGCTTGTTTTCCCGCTCGACACCATGGTTCACATCGTTGAGCACCACGACTTCATCCCCAAGGATTTCCCCATGGAGGAGGCTGCCTCATCTGTGCCACGGGCCTCTAGCCGCCCTGCACCCAGTGTAGCTACTGTTGTGCGCTCTGCGACAGTGCATACCTGTGTAGTCGACCAGGGCGTCAAGGGCCGCCCCTGGTGCGCTGTCCGTAGCCAGGGAGTTGTTGCGCCACCCTCCTAGCTCCACGGCCTCGCCGGGGGCCATGAAGCAGTGGCGTGACGACATCGACCGGCTACTCAGCATGGCGCACTCTGGCTCGGCCAGGCCCAGGCCTCGCTCGCCCTGACATCAACATGAGGTGTTGGTGTCAGAGCGCTCGCCCTCTGTAAGAGCTACACCGACCGAGGACTTGCGGGTGGAGCTCAACCGCCGCCGGGTAGGAGAAGACGCCGGAACCTCTCTGGAGGTGCCAGACGATTTATAGGAAGAACTCAATCGTAGGCATGCGGGCGAAGATGCCCGTGTCACTCTGGGGAGGGCGCGTGAGTGCCGGCAAAACATTAAGGGTCGCAACCTCGATTATGACTTCGCTGCGGTAGCACCGCAGACCCCAACAGGCGCCCGAATCCTGATGGGTGTCCCGTTGGCCGGTGTGGGCTGCGTCGTGCTCGTAGATCATCTCCGCGCAGCGACGTGGCCATCCAAGTTCCGGCCGCACCTGCCGGAGAAATACGACGGTACATCCAATTCGTCGGAATTCTTGCAGGTTTACGTCACCGCCATCACGGCAGCAGGTGGAAACACCGCTGTGATGGCAACATATTTTCATGTCGCCTTGTCTGGGCCGGCCTGGACTTAGCTCATGAACCTTGAGCCAGGATCGATCTACTCCTAGGAAGAGCTCTACACACGGTTCACAGTGAACTTCGCCAGCACTTACCAACAACACGGTGTGGAGGCCCACCTCCACGCAGTGAGGCAGGAGCCCGAAGAAACTCTCCGGATGTTTATCTCCCGCTTCACCAAGGTGCGAGGTACTATACCTCGCATCTCCGATGCGACTATCATCACGGCCTTCTGCCAGGGAGTGCGTGATGAAAAGATGTTGGAGAAGTTGGCTATGCATGACGTGGAAACTGTCTCCACTCCCTTCGCTCTGGCCGACAAGTGCGCCAGGGCCGCCGAGGGCCGTGCGTGGCACTCAGCGCCACAGGCTAGGGATGCCCAGACGAGTGGCTCTGGTACCGCCGCCTAGGACGAGAAGAAGAAGAACCGCGGCCACGAGAAGCCGCATTCTACCGCTCTAGTCGTTGCAGCTGCGACTAGGGGCCGGGGCGACCACAACAAGCACCCACGGCCGCAGAGGGGTAACAGCGGCTCATGCCCTGTGCACCCCAACAGTCGCCACAGCGCCACGAAGTGTTGTGAGATCATCGACCTTGCAAAACGTCTCAGCGAGCGGCGCGAGCAGACTTCCAAGGACGGCTCCCCACCTCGTCACCGACCTGGCAAGGAAAGGGTCAATGACAGCGAGGTGACCGCAGCTAAACAGGACCTCGGGTATCAATCACCCGAGGGGGACCTAAAGGTTGTTTTCACCGGAAGTTCGGACTCCGGTGGCGACAGCTAGACGGACCTCCGGAGGGATCCCCTACTCCCTGGTCTACGGGGCTGAAGCCTGCCTTCCCCTGGAAAACCCTCTAGACTCCCCATGGGTCCAGTGTTCTGATGGGCACATGCAGAAACGGCTACAACATGAGGATGTGGACTCCATCATCAAACGCAGATGGGAACCCAGGGTTGGGACCTAGTCCTACGGCAAGTACCAAACCAAGGAGGGCTCCACAGACTCTCCCCTAGCTAGGAAGGACCCTTCAAGGTGATGTGAATACACCGACCCGGGGGGCGACCACCTTGCTACAACTGAAGGAGTACCTCTTCCCAACCCCTGGAGCATCTCTGTAAGTTCTATCCATAGGAGTAAGTCAGAGGGGTCGAGTTTTTCTCCCTTTTGTAACTAGGTAAAGCATACGTGAACGCCATCCCGGTGAGGTCCGCCTTCATAAGCCCGGCCTGTTGGTCCGCACCCATGCGTATCAAGTTATAAAGAGAAGATCTACCCCCTCAGATGCGCTCCTATGATAGTGTTATCCTCCTGCTCCATGGTCTTACCCTGCAGTTTCTAGATTTTAATTTTTATCTAACCCACCCATACAGTTCCCATCCCGTCTGACATGAAGACATCCGAATTGAATAGCCAGGCTTACAGCATAGGACCCCTCTACAAAAATAGAGGGGTCCGACAGCCTGGGGGCGGTTCTAAAGAACGGGAGCTGATTCCATGGGGTGGTCCAGAGCAGTATAGCCACTTAGCCTGGTCCAGTATCCTAAGCCTGCACAGTCCACCACTCTATGACGAGTACCCTAGTATTTGGAGCTATAGTCCTGTGGGTCCGACAACCTGGGGTTTGGCTCTAGAGAATGGGCACTTGTCTCCTAGGGTGGTCCGGAGCCGTGTAGCCGCTTAGCCTGGTCCTATATCGTAAGCCTGCATGCTCCACCACTCTGCGACGGGTGTCCTAGTATCTAGAACCGCGTCCCAAGGGGTCCGGACACACAACTTGGCTTCCCAGACTAAAACCTGCAAGTCCCGAGCGTGTGTTAAAGGATGGCTAATGTAAGACGATGGGTCCTATGGGTGTACTACTAACGTTCCCTAGCCGAAGCTATGTACAGGTCCAGGCCCCAGTCGAGGCTACCTCCTAGGGACCATTACCAACTCTTTCTTAGGTATGCTGGTATGCAGCCTCAACACCTCGAGCCTGCATCCCAGGGGGGCCAGGTACCAGGGAGGAGTCAGCAACTCCACACGCAACAGGGACAAGTGGTACACAGATAAGTACTATGACTGCTTGATAAATAGTACTCAAAAGTACCTCACAAAAACAAAAGTTATTACATCCGCCATCAAGCGGAGCCCTAGCTCCATCTCTACAGGTGTAAACTACTCGACGCTAGCAGGGTCGCGCTGGAAGCTCACGGCCACTGTCCTTGTGGAATCCTCCCAGGCGGCTTGCCAGTGGCGGCGACCACCTCTACACCAGCGGCTCGCCAGCGCCGGCGACCATCTTAGCACGTGCACCATGGTGAAGGGGCCCTCGCCCCTGCCCCCCTATGGGGGTGATGACAAGACCATCCAAGCCAGGAGTTGGAAGCTCGGCGGCTGATGGCGCTTGCGGTCTGGCCGGCACGATGTAGCTGAAGTTCGCCTCCTTCGTAAAGCTGGTGAACATCCTTTCCTCCGAATGCTGGAGGAAGAAGCTGGCCACCAGCTCATGCGGAAGGCGAAACCACAACTCGGCTCGCTCTCCGCCCCTGCAAGGCTGATGAACATCCTTGAAGCTGAGGACAGGGGGAGGCCGCAGCCCAGCTCGCTTCCCACCACCACGAGGCTGGTGATCATCCTTGGAGATGAGCGCTGGTGGGAGATTGCAGCCCGGCTCGCTTCCCACCACCGCGAGGCTGATGAACATCCTTGAAACTGAGCACTGGCAGAAGAACGCCAACCCCCACGAGGTCGCACTCCTACAGCAACAGCAAGAAGAAGGCGAGATCGGCAGCGCCATCACGCAAGAAACGAATAGTGCGAGCTCCCCGGCGGCGAGATCGCCGAGGGGGAAGGCACTGACGCAGATCCTTCCACCGAACGCCGGCGCGCTCCATCCAGGCAGGTGGCGCGCCAGGTCAAGCGTCCACTCAGTCTAAAAGCGCTTGGGATGAACTTACAAGGCCATGGCGAACTACAGCGACGCAATGCAGAGACCTTGAAGGCAGAAGGGCACAACAAGTAGGAGAGAAGCGAAGGCATGGCTGCTACTCGAGGGATGAACCCCTTTTTTTAAAGGTAGACTCCTCCGCTCGCGCCCCGAAACGCCACGGAAAGTCTCCCCTGATCCACACCGGAGCACCCAGCCTATGACGCGGGGGTCCGGCCCCACAAGTCATACGACTGGAGCGCTGGTCTCCTAGTGCGCAGAAGGCGAACCGTCGCGTGGGGAGTGAATCGCCGTGCCTCTTCATCCCCGCCAAAAGCAGCGGTCCAGCCCCAGACATGTGGGCCTGGGCCCGTGAGTCATTCTCCTTGGGCATCGGTCTCCGTGTGCGAAGAAGGCGAGCCACCGCGCAAGGAGCGAATCACCGCGCCTCTTCATCCCCGCTGAGAGCAGAGATCCAGCCTCTAGCATGGGGGCCCAGGTCCATGAGGCATACTCCTCGGGTGTTGGCCTCCATGGGCGGAGAAGGAAAACCGCCATGTGAGGAGCATGCCACCATCTGTGGTAGTGTGCCTTTTCACCTCCGCCGAAACCAATAGCCCTGTTTCTGACGCGGGGGCCCGGGCCCACGAGTCATCCTCCTGGGGCGCCAGTTCCTAGGTGCAAAGAAGTCGAACCGTCGCTTGCACCAGTACCGTGCCTCCTCGGGGCCGCCACAGAAGACAGAGAAGGTGAATTTTCAAAACCAAATGCAGCGGTATCAAGGCACCCCGCGCATGGCCCAGTAAAGCCATCAAGTCCGGAGACCACGAGTCAGTCAGCCGCGGGAACAGGCACGACAGTTGATGTAACCGATGGCAGGGTGACGGCGCGAGCGCGCCGAGTTAATGCGGCACGCGCAGAGGAGGCGCCCCAGTCACCGGTGATGCCAAGTTGACATAAGATACAAGCTTTGGCCCCACCTGCAGGCTCATATCCTCCACTAAGGCGGGCCCGAGGGCCACAGTCGGTACCCTGGATCAGGGGTACCCCTTACTACAGCATGAGGACGTGGTGCCCACGCGACTATCTCTAGTCACGTGGTGAACAACACCCGACTCCACCACGTGGATAGCTCCAGGGTCGCCATGTGGCCGAGATAACTATACACTCCAAGATGCCAACAGTGGGTCCGGACCCCCATGGGAAAGTGCCGGACCCCTGTACATGTAGACCGGACCTCCGGAGCAAGGTCCAGGACCCCCGCGAGTGCAACCTGAACCTCTAGGTCGGGTCCCGGACCCCTCTGCGTGGGGTCTGGACTACCCATAGCCGGGTCCCGAGACTCTGGGGCAGAGAATACCTAGGCCTTGCTCAGGCAGGGGTCCGGTGCCGACATGTGTCCAGACCCAGCCTGGTGCGGACCTGCCTGCATAACGCTACTGCTCCCCGCGCAGGCGGAGACCTAATGCTGCCACGTGGCCTACCACGCGTGATGTAAGCCAGCGAGCGGAGCCTGACGTAAGGCCTCTGCATTTATTACGGATAAGACGCGCCGCCTGACTATCCCGCTGACAGGCGATGTGCCTCTTCAGCATTTAATGTGTGCTGTCCACTCAGCTAGCAGACGACGTCCAGGCCATCCTGCAGGCGGCATGCCTGTCCATTCCATTGCCAAACAGTACGCCCATGTTGTGAAGTGCACTGTGCCCGTCCATCATCACTTGTACGTTGCCAGGGAAGCTTCCCCTACACGCCAATGCTAGATAGATCGAGGATATCAGGGCGCGAGGAAGATTGCACTGGGGACGAGTATTAGTCGCTCCAAGTATTACATCCGTTATGTCCCTGGGCCCACATGTCGGGGCTCAGCACCCTTGTACGTGCCCCCTTAGACTATAAAAGGGAGGGCACACTGCGTTTCAGGGGGACACTTAGATGCAACTCAGGCTCACAAGTTCATACAAGCTCTCAAGCTCAATACAGCACACAGTGGAGTAGGGTATTACGCTCCGGCGGCCTGAACCACTCTAAACCCTTGTGTGTCCTTGTGTTCATTCATCACTTAGCAGACAGGCAAAACGCTTAGGCCCCTTTTTATGTTAGGATTTAGGGTGGGTGCATTCTGCCACCCGGCCAGAGATCTCCTCTCCGACATTCCCTTTGCCTTGAGTGGAGCTCCCAGAGTTCTATTGATTGTTGAACTTATTCTGCTTCGGATATGGACAGTCTTTTATAAAATGACCAGACTTCCCACAGTTGAAGCATCCAGTTGAAGAACTAGGGAGGGCGGGGAAACGAGCACCAGGGGCACTCGGCTGATTTGTAGAAGTGGGGGCAGTGGTAGGACGAATGAAAACAGGCGGTTTGAATGGGTAGGAGGGTAGACGAGGCGAAGAACGATTCTGATTGAATGGTCGGATTACCAACCTTGTTCGCTTCTTAGGTCCCTGATTGGACCTGTCACCTCCGAATCCCTTTGATTTTCCGTGGCCTGTATTCTTGGCTTCTACTGCCAGCGTTGTGCTGACAGCTCTGCTGTAGGTAAGATCTAGACAGGTGGCCATTTTCCTCTGCAGCCTGTCATTGAGTCCTCTCATGAAGCAATTCTTCTTTTTCAGGTTAGTGTTTACTTGATCAATCGCATATTGGGATAAATGATTAAACTTGTTGAGATACTGCATCATAGTATCCCGTCCTTGTTTTAGTCGAATGAATTCCTCTTTTTTCATGTGAAGCACTCCTTCTGGAATATAGTGCTCATGGAATGCCAATTTAAATTCATCCCAAGTGACCTGATGTCCAGCTGGTTGAATTGCCACAAAATTTCCCCACCAGTTACTGGCAGGGCCTCTCATTTGCTGGGCAGCGAACAACGGCTTCTGGGTTTCGGTGCAACGGAGTAATCCGAACTTCTGCTCCATTACCCTTATCCACTCATCAGCTTCAAGCGGATCTTCAGCTTTAATGAAGAGTGGGGGACACGTTTCAGAGAAATCCAGATATGAGGTTTCACGCGGTCCCTATGGAGGAGCCCTTCCGCCATGTTGCTGGAATTGATTACCCGCCATTTCACGTAAAAGCGAGTATTATCTGCAGTCGTGTTGACCAAGGCAGCGATAGCCTCGGCCAACGTTGGTGGTACAGGTGGTGGATTAGGGGTGTCTTCCCGACCACGGGAAGTACCCGCACAGCCATGCGCATGAGTCCTTGATGGCATCTGAGGAAAAGAAACATCTAGGAGAAATATAACATGCCGATACACACCATCATTTTACATTACCAAAACATAATGATACAGACTCAAGTGTACAACATGACATAGGTATAGTATTTGAACTTATACTACTCTAGTCTTCATTATCTTGCGTTGCTTCACTGTCTGCTGCAGGGGAACGCTCGTCAGCCAGGTTCATAGTAGGAGGAGGCTTGAAAAGGTCCAACTCCCCACCAAGTCCTTCATTTGCTGTTTCCGAGGGTATAGCTTCCATTGCAGCAGCGTCAGCAAGCACGTCCGGGTGCAGTCGACCATATAGTACATGTACTTCCTCATGTAGAGTATTACAGTATACTTGCAGGTTATCGAGGGCTGTGCTGAGCTCATCCACACGAGTCCAAGCTTTTGCTTCATGATGCCAAGCGATCGAGCATGAGTTAATGGCCCAATCAATGGTTGAGTCTCGTTCGGAGATCTCAAACCGCAAGCGGCCGACTTCGGCTGACAACTCAGCAATACGTTGACTATCCTGCTCCCGTGCCCTATTCCGATGGCGTAGCTCCGATCGTAGTTGCTCCACATTAGCTTCCAGATCTCCAATGGGGTCATTGGAGCTGCTACTGCTCCCTTCATGTCTGGGAGCTAACTGATGACGAGGCACACCAAAGGGTCCCGTAGATTTGCATGCAGCTTTCCTTGTGCGTGCCATATCTCCATAAGAGGAGAAATTTATTAGTAGATTCTTAACATGATGCATGCATGACCCTATGATTACGGAACCAACCTTCGTTGATCCCACTTTCTATATATTGCACTCTATTACCTGGTCTTACAAGAGGAGAACTTCCAGAAAGTGGTAAGAATGAAAGAAATTTTCTTAGATAGGATTTGAAAATTCTTTTGAAATGCTTCATAATATCTGAAGAGATGGGCTTCGCTCCGATACCAGCTGTGACGGAACCTCCCAAGTCATTAGGCCCACCTACAGTTGTCCTTATCCAACGGACCTTGGACAACCCTGTAGATGCACATAATCACTCGACAAGTTCGGTATCTGTATCATTTTCTTCGCCCAAGAGTGTTTCACCCGTCGTGTAGATATTACAACACATCGAAGGAATGAATAAGCGGAAGTGAATTACAATAACTTAATTTACATTCAAAGTACATAAAGAGGGTTATAGTTATTACAGACCAGTGGTATATGAGTGCATAGTATTATTATTACAAACTCGAGAGGCAAATACCCCTCCCGCATAAAAGTATATTGTTTTTCAAAGGGAGGCCAACATCCTCCCACGAGCACTTCACTGTTGAGATTCTTCTTTTGGCACCACCTTAGAACAAAAACAGCAAAAGTTTGCTGCTTCCTCACCTACAACAACATGGGTTTGAAAACCCTGAGTGGGCCTAATGACATGGGAGGTTCCGTCACAGTGCGGGACAGCGAGGGGCCTCACCAAGGGTAACGATATCGCGCTGGGCCTGTGCTAACCGAGTTGGAGCGCGACGAGATCTCATGGCTACTTCTCGTGTGACCTCGATGTCCGGTGATATGGCTGTGGTCGTGAGCTGACGATGAGCTCAGCCCCAGCCAAGTAGGTCAGGTAGAGGGACAGGTAGTGGGAAGGGCGCCGACAGCCACCATGGCCAGAGCTTCGATCGGTCGGCAGAGGAAGGGAGCTCGGCTCCATGGGACAGAGGAGTAGGGGCGTCGGTCTGCTGCGCCGTGGGGAGGAGAGGAGCCTGAGACAGGGGACGCCATGCACGACATGGTCGAGCAGAGGGGTCCATGGCTCCATGGGTGCTGGGCGGAGGTAATGAAGGAGATGAGAGTGGGGAGAGTAGGTGTGCGGCCGCTGAAAAGAGGAATGTGACTTTTTCCCAAATTGAGACACACACATACATGTACTAAGGAATTAGGGTTAGGGTTTGAGTGGGCTGAAATGGGCCAGTACAAAACTCTAAATGGGCCTCATTATTTATCCCCGTTTGATTAAGCATGGGTTATCAAAAATTGCATAATTTCTTGCGATGTTTTATTTAATTTATATTATCGATGTTGGATAATAACGGATGGTACACATTTCCTAATTGGCTTAATTCAGATCCCGTAAACGTAATGTCAAGTAGGGCTGATAAGATTTTATTTATTTCACTTGGATAACTTTTGTTGTCGAGCAAGACTTGGACTCATGAAACTTCTGAACTTCATAAGATGCTTGACATCATCGAAATAGATGGAGATGAATGTGACAAAGATTTCATTATCGTCACTAATCTCCTACTTCGGTTGGAAATTGTTATTTAGCACGTGATGAACATTTGGAGTGTTACATACATCATGTATAACATATTGCTTTTTTGGTTGCCTCACTAAATTGAATTTTGAACAATGGGATTGCAAGTTGTCGATAGAGTATATTTGGGAATCAAGCACCGTTTGTGAGTGCAAACCTATTCACATGTACTTTCTGGTCGGTGACCAGTATTATTGTGTGTTAAGACACACACCCATATTACTTCTTCATAAAAAATCAGTACTAAATGTTTATTTTGTTATACCAATTAGGCTTTGTTTGGGTACTCTAGTATTTACCCAAATCCACGTATGTTGAGATGAATTGGGGTGTAAATTAATTTAAGTTACATCCCAATCCACCTCAATACATGTGGATTGGCCTTAATACTAAAGTACTCAAACTAGGCCTTATGTGTTAGTTAAAGACCAGAGCTTGTGCTCTCATTGATAGTGGGTGTTTGTGTTTCTTAAGTTTTTTGCTCTCCAATTTAGTACTAGTAATATTTGTGAACTCGATTCTTTAGTGGTCATGTTGGGTTTTTCATGCATGCTTCTAAGTACACTTCAGGTCGCTATACAAGTCATTTTTATTAGAGGTGTGAAAGTCGCCTAGAGGGGGGACGATAGGCGAAACCTGAAAATTATAACTCTAAACCCAGACTTGATCCCTTTATTAGTGGTTAGAACAAGATGCACGATTATCGGAGTATAAAACTAAGTCCTTTGCAAAGAGTATTGCTTTGAAAGAATGCAGAATTAATACAAAGCAACATAACTAAAATGTTTATGGAGAATAATGCAAGGGGTCTTAGATAAGAAGAGAAATAACACAAGTTCTTGCTTGCAAGGTGTTGCTTCTAAATATGAGAATTTAACTTGAGGCAACACAAAGTGATATCAACAAAGAATAGTGCAAGAGAACTTAGAGAGGGAGAAAGCAAACAAATCACAAGCAATAAACACAAGTGACACGGTTGATTTGTTTTATCGAGGTTCGGTTCACTAAGAACCTAATCCCCGTTGAGGAGTCAACTAAGGACGGGTCTTTTTCAACCCTTTCCCTCTCTCCACCGATCACCAAGATCGGCGAGTGCTTCTTCTTAATCTCAAGGATCACTAAGACCCCGCAAGGACCACCACACTCTTAGGTGTCTCTTGCTAGCTTTACAAGGCTCCAAAAGGTTTGGAGAAAGATGAATGGGAGTCAAAACTCCATGCTCAAATGATCACAAGATGTAGCACACACTTTCTCTCAATGATTTTCACAAGGCACTATCACTAAACGCACACGAGTAGCTCTCTTTTGCTTGATTTCTCCTTTGAGGCACTTGTGAGGCTTTGATGTGGCCTAAATCTTGTGTATGAAATAGATCAATGAATGGAGCTGTTTGGGAGGACTTGGATATGTCAAATATATGCCTTGATATGTTGCTTGGGCTTCCACACCTTGAAATGGCCGGTTGGGGTGGTATTTATAGCCCCCAACCCCTCAAATAGCCGTTGGACAGAAAGCACCAGCTTTCTGTCGACGGGCGCACCAGACAGTCTGGTGCACCACCGGACAGGCACTGTTCCTTGTCTGGTGTGCCGCCACGTCACCCAACCGTTAGGGTTTTGAGCTGGTCAACCGTTGGAGGCTTTGTCCTCTTGTGGCACCGGACAGTCCGGTGCCCCTCTGACTTCGCTGCTCTGACTTCTGCGCGACACTGTTCATCACTGTATCACTTTGCAGAGTCGACCGTTGGCGCAGAGAGCCATTACTCCGCTGGCTCACCCAATAGTCCGGTGGCACACCGGACAGTCCGGTGAATTATAGCAGAGCACGCTCTGGAATTCCCTAGAGTGGCTGTTTTGAAGTTGTACGGCCTGGTGCACCGAACACTGTCCGGTGCGCCAATTTCCAGCACACTCAAGTCCTTTTGCTCCATTTAAATTGTGTCCCTAACTTGATTTATTTCTTGCTTTGTGTTGAACCTTATGCACATGTAATACATGAATTCTAGACAAACTAGTTAGTCCACGTGTTTGCGTTGGTCATCAACCACCTAAATTAATTATAGGAAATGGTTAGCCTAATTTCTCTTTCAATCTCCTCCCTTTTGGTGATTGATGCCAACCCAAACCAAAGCAAATATGAAGTGCAGAAATGTAACTAGATCGCAATTGAGATGACAGTGCATAGGTTACTTGGAATTAAACCAATTGAAAGTCTTACTAAGTATGAATGAATTGCTTTCTTTTGTTTAATATTTTGGACCACATTTGCACCACATGTTTTGTTTTTGCAAATCTTTTTGGAAAATCTTTTCAAAATCCTTTTGCAAATAGTCCAAGGTATATGAATAAGATTGCAAGTAGCATTTTCAAGATTTGAAATTTCTCCCCCTGTTTCAAATGCTTTTCCTTTGACTAAATACAAGCTCCCCCTGAATGATATTCTCCTCTTAGCTTTCAAGAGGATTATTGAAATAGATACCAAGTGAAAATTATACCAATTGGAATTTTTCCTTATCAATGTGAAGTTTTAAAGATACCAAATTGAAATTTTACTTTCACGAATTAAGTGAAACATAGATACCAATTGATACTAATTGAGAATACATTTTTTGAAAATTTCATTTTGAAAATTTTGAAATGGTGGTGGTGCGGTCCTTTTGCTTTGGGCTTAATATTTTCTCCCCCTTTGGCATTAATTGCCAAAAACGGAGAACTTTGGAGCCCTTTTGCATTCTCTCCCCCTTTAGGGCCTAGCACTATCTCTCACATGGTAAAATAAATATGAGTGAAGATCATACCATTGAGAGTTTGTGGAGTAATGGCAAAGCTTAAATGATACCGTCAAAGGTCGAGTGGAAGCTTTGTCTTTGCCGAATACTCCATTTCCCTTTCAATCCAAGACTAAGTATAGAAATACACTTGAAAGCACATTAGTCTTAGCTTTGGCACAAGAAGAATAAGAAATATGCATTTGTACCAAATAAAAGATATATGATCAAAAGATATGTCAATTAAGCTTTATCATAGTTCTATAATATAGGTTGCTCCCCCTGAGTATGTGCCTTCAGAGGAATACATATTTTGGCCTTAAATGCCAAATGCACATAATGAGGTTAATGAGAACATATCTATATCATAGGAAATGTGAAGTGCAATGTGTCATAATATAAATGTGATGCTCATGACAGACTATGCACTTACGAAAGCATGTTATAAATATTTGATGCATTTACCCTTAAGGTTTCAAAGAAACTTAAGGAACCTCCACCTTTGGAACAAAGGTAGTTTATCCTCGTTACAAGGTAAGCTTTAAGTTCTTTGACAAGAATATTACTTCACCCAGATTTAACAGAAATGCATCAAAGCAGGAATGAAATTTTGAGTGGATAAACTAGGTATGAAGCAGGGTTATGCATAGACATCCTTTTTCTTCCTCTTGTATCTTAAGGATATGCAATAAATGTATAAGTGAAAGATCTAGGTAAATGTGTAAATTACAGCAAGTAGTTTTATCCTTTTGTACCTTCACATAGAGACACTCTCTTTATTATGCTTTGTCCTTAGAATTGGACATTTAAGTCCTATGCACGAGACAATATACAAAATTATTTTGCACAAGAGAGAATTCTACAACTAGTGACCCCTTTCTCTAAACAAATTGTTATTGTCACATATCAAGTAGATCACAAGTAAAATAAAGAAGGTTACACAAATCATATGCACATACTTGAGTGTTAATTTCAACATAATCAAGATATAGAAATGGGCTCCCCCTAAAGATGTGCATCAAGTATTTGAATGACTTCGTTAGATACATTCTCTTTTAAAGACAAATAGGGGTATGCATTTTACATTTTTATTAAGGCATATAAAATTTGCAATAATTAGCTTATGCCTTGAATTCTCAAAATAAAAAAGGTTTAGAATACTTACAACCACACCATTGATTAATTTGATGATCTTACTGTCTAAGTAAGTGTTGTTGTTTTTGACATCTTCCTTTTCATTTGAGTGTCCTCCCTTTATAGTTGTCTCTTTTTCCTTTCAAACTTATTGAAAACACTCAAAAAAGAGATATTAGCGGCACAAAGGAGTATATGACAAATGATGATTTCTTTAGATAAGAGATACAAACAAATCATCATTCAAAAGTCACACAGACACGAAGTAAAATCCTTAATATTAGTGCATGGCGATAGAAAAGAGGTATATGCACCTTTTGACATTTATAGTCAAATCAAGGGAAATTTACTTCTTCATATTGATGTTTTCTTCACACAGAATTGATAACCATAACTTGGAAGCATATCAATATGAGCACAGATATAGCAAAGGAATGAATTAGATTCTAATGGACTAGTGCATGTATGAAAACAAGATTGAATGCACTTCTAACTATTTTAAGTCCAATAAAGGAACTAATCTTCACATAGGTAGATTATGATAATTTAGAATAAATACCAATTGATGGGAACTATTATTGATTAAGAAGATGAGTTAACATACCTTTGCTTTTACCTTTCTTCCTTTAGGTGAAGAGTAACCCTTGAGGCTTGTGTCTTTTAATAAATTGAACATGCACTCACTCTCTTGTAGATTTTCATAAATATGCTCAAGAGATATGTCATCAGTAACACAAGCACTAGTTTCCCTTTTAGTAATCATTTTTGAGAAGGAATGAAAGGTAGATTACTAAAGCATGGAAACTTCATAACACGAACTAGATTATCTCATAGATGATGTTATGCTTAGTTTTAACTTATAAAACAGGCATAGTTAATCTCTCAAGATTATGGAAACAAATCTAATTCATAACATGGAGAGCGATTAATGTAGAAGAATCATATCCAATTTAAGCAAGAAGAAATACATCATAAATCATTGGATTGATTTTTCTTTTTATGTTCGGTTACACATTTCCATAGAGAAACTTATTCTCTATATGTGAGACTACTTAAGTCACTTAGACAAAAGCATTAGTCTCACGATTCTAGTCATAAAGAGATATTCCCTTTATAAGTGTCCTAAGGATTTGAATTCCTTACATGACACCATATTCTTTTAAGAACTTGGAATATGTCTCTATGTCCAGAACATGGCAATAATGGGATGATCAGTGTAAAACATGCCATGAGGTACTTACAATAATTTAAAGCATGTAGATTGCCATAATATAGGCATGATGAATATGCAATCTACCAAATGAGAGGAATTTTCTCCAAAGGATAGTGACATAATTTAAAAACATTTTTAAGTGCTTTATTTTTAATGTGACTACACAAGACACAAGAGAAAAGATAACTGAAGATACTTGCACTTAAAGACATAAGTGTTACCATCATTTGGCTTTCCTTCATGTTGTAGGCT